>CAWVOJ010000004.1:640073-1840073 GCA_963930925.1 Coccomyxa viridis | reverse complement strand
AAGAATGGTGCGAGAAAGCACTCTGTTGAGGCCTTGACCAGGGCGCTGCACTGCTTGACTACATCCATGTGCAAGTTGGCTCACCTCTTCTGGCCAGGGCTCTTTGGAGGAGTCATGCTAGGCTCAGGCACAGTCAAGTGTGTGCGCAGCGCGGCATCAATCTGAGCGTTCAACACATCTCCAGACGCAGCCGTGCAAGCTTCAACTGCAGGCCCCTGCAGATGTAGGTACCAGAACTTTATGCTCTCCCAACACCATGCAACGAGGCTGCATACTGGTTGCACAGTGGCTGTCGTGGCCCCTGAGGTTGCTAGGCTCTGACATTTCTGCCCTGTGACCCTAGGCAACCAGTGGCCACTCTTGTAACAACCATAGTAGTGATGCGCCATTGCATACATAGCAAGAGCATGAGGCCGCCCGCAAGAGTGGGCACGCAGGCCTGTCCTGTTCTCCGCACAAGGCTGCTTGTCGCACTGAGATTTGTGCAGGTGCAGAGGCTGCGCACCTCCAGCGATATGGATGTGCACATATTGACTGGCTTCTCGGCAGCAGTCCGGCTCTTGTTCTCCTGGTTGTTAGTGGTCAGGGTCTGGCTAAAGGGGCTCTCTATAGTTCGAGCTTCTGCCCTGGCATCTGCTTTGTACAGTGGCGCATATGCAGCCTGCACGCCACCCGAGCCGTGAGACCAGTGACAGAACTGCCATACTGGCACTTGGTTCTGCACACAGCGTTGCACCAGAGCATGAGACACTGCTGGTGTCAAATTACCCCAATCGCTGGGCAACACTGGTACTGCAGCTGGGTGGGCACACCAGCTTTGAAAAGCCATATGAGCCTACCTTCACAATGCATCAAATGGGCAAGTGAGTGTGTCTGGGGGTTAGGTCAGGGTAGATAGGTCAGGGTAAGTACCTCGGGCGCATGAAGCCAAGGTGTGCTAGAGCAGTGGTCAGGGCAAACTTCGGGTACTTTGCCGCGCACTAGGAGAGACTGCGACATGTCAAGTCCTGCAAGACCAGCAGATGTACTTGTCAGACCTTACATAGCTTTGCCACGCTGCAAGCGGGCTGGTCTGCTGTGCAGCATTGAGTGAAAGGATAGCCAACAGATGAGACTTACAAGTGGGGCCGTCTTTGGTCGTTGCAAGGCTAGGTCTCCTCCTGATGCCTCTATAACGTCTGGCGCGATCTCCCTCACATGGTCATCCCCGTGTGGGAAGCCTGCACATCAAAGTCAGCAGGCTTTGCAACAAGCTGTTCAGCAATGCCTCATGTTGCCGCAATTCACCACCCTACGTGTGTATGGCCGGTACTGTGCCGACGTGACACTGTGTACGCTACACAGTCATCACTCGGGGACCACGGCCGGGCAAGTCACGCAGTCACCATCGGACTGACTTCCTTGGCGCCAGCCAGGGCCCCACTTGCTGCATTGGCCCTGACTCAGAGCCAGACCAGCTGCCTATGCAAAAAGGAGCCTTATCCGACGCTGTGGGGCTGTGTAGCGCGTGTAACCCAAGCTGACTGCGGCTTAAGGGATGACCAGCAGGTCAAGGTTGAGGATAGCCCAGACAATTGCACCCTTCTCGAGTGACACAGCACGCCCAGGAATCCCAAAGCCCCCTTAACCCATCCCGTATTGCCGGATGAGCGCCGCAGAGTGGGGTGACCACGATAACAAGGACTCTTTGGTCAGCTGTGCGCAGATCTCTTTCAAACGCGAGGTAAGGGATGGACCATATAAGATTGCGGCAGAACACCGGTAGTCGAATCGGCCATCGATCGTATCACTTACCTATCGGTCAAGGGGTGCTCGCGCTGTAGGACTGAGGTTGGCACTTCCGGAACCCCTACGACCTTCCCTGCTGCTCCACGAGAGGGCCAACGTCCATATACGCACACTGTGCGCGCGTAGCCAAGAGCTGTGAGTACAGCCACCTTTCAACGTGGCTCTTTGGGATCACACACTCATGCAGGATGGCGTCGCTCTGTGATCGATTGATGAGATGACATCACACTCACGTGCCAGTCCTTGTCAGCATCTTCTGCAGAAGTGGGGCGCGCTGCTTGTTTGCCTCTCGCAACAAATCTAATACATATTGCCAATATGAACCAGAAGGCTTCCTTGCAAGTTGGTCACGACGGCGTGGCCGTCATAACGCTGCAGAACCCGCCAGTCAATGCGTTGCATCCTGCAGGTGTGCTCCAGACACTATTCCACTTTTGCACTGCCTGCGATCCCCTCACCTTCTCATATTTAATTTGTTTCCTTTTTGTTGATAATAACGGGCAGTGATCTAGCGCAGGCCGCGTTGCCCTGTTGCCAGACCTACCTCCTGCAGAGTCACGTTGTGCACTCTGTCTGCACATGACGAGTGTGAAGCGTCCGGCTAAACAGTGACTTGAATGCATATGAAATGATCTCAGATGGCCTGATCTCAATATGCCGCCTCTTAGTTGCAGTAAGTAATTCCTCTTGCGTTACGCAGTCCTCAATGCATTGTTCAACTGCCTGCGGGAGGCGCATGCTCGGAGGGATGTCAAGGCCATCGTTGTGACGGGCTCCAACAACAGATTCAGCGCTGGCTTCGACATCGCTGAATTCGCCAAGTCATCAGGAGGAGGTGGCATTGACAGCAGGTGCGCGCCTCATCTTCTGACTCTGTGCAAGCGCGGAGTCAGGCATCCTTGTATGTAAAAAATCGCAGCCATGCCATGTCAGTGACTCGCCAACACAGCGTCGGCACATATTCAGTCCAGGGGAGGTGTCCCTGAAACTCCTTGAGGGCTTGCAGGATCAATGACAGCTTTTGTTCACTCCTCGAGAGCGGGCCTAAGCCTACTGTGGCTGCTGTGGCATCCATGGCTCTTGGCGGCGGCCTCGAGACAGCCATGGCTTGCAACGCACGCATCTGCACTCCAGGTGCGCAATCCACATGACCCGGGACACTGCTGTTGATATTCCCTCCAATCTGAGCACATGCCAGTGATGATTGCACACTCTCGCAAAGTTTAGTGTCAGCAGGGTATATCATCGCAGCCGCATGTGGTTGATGTGGAAGCGCAGGCTTCTCAGAGCTGTAACAGGAGTCTTGTTCATTCGGCTAGGAAAGTAGAGGACAGGTGCCCATACAGATGATGCAGATTACTGGCATGCGCGACAAGGAGGGTGCTACAGCGTTGATGAGAGATGTCTCTGGTAAGCAGGTACAAAGCTGGGCCTGCCTGAGCTGCAGCTGGGAATCCTGCCAGGCTTTGGAGGCACCCAGAGGCTGCCTCGGCTGGTCGGCCTGCAGAAGGCTGCGCAGATGATGCTGACGAGCGCGCCTGTCAATGACAAAAAGGCAGCCAAGCTGGGCCTGGTGGACGCGGTGGTGCCCCAGGGGAAGCTCCTGGAAGCTGCCCGCGCCTGGGCAGCGGAGATTGCTGCGGGCACCAAGCCCCGCAACTTCTCGCTCTACAGGTAGCATCCTACTGCGCCACCATGTCGGATAGCGCTGCAGTTCTTCTGAAATTTCTTTACAGAGCTTTCAGAGTCCCTTCTTGTTTGAGCTGTGTCAGGCTGACTCAAGGGCATCTCAGCATGTCCCACTGTCCTACCCTAGACCATGGCAGTCTGTGGCTGCCTTCGGAAGAGTAGGCTGGCATGCACAGGCTGCACCTCCAGGGCTAAAGGAGAGCTGTGCAGAATGTGCTTTACTTTGACGCTGGAATGCTGGTGCAGGACTGATAAGCTGGAGCCTCTCGGGGAGGCGCTGCCTATATTGGAGTTTGCCAAGGCGGAGACGCAGAAGAGGGCGCCCCACCTGACCCACCCCCTGCTGTGCCTGGACGCCATCCGGGTGGGCGTGGAGCAGGGCGGACACGCGGGCCTGAAGCAGGAATCCGCCGCATTCGCCCAGGCCGCCTCGCTGGACACCCACAAGGCGCTCGTGCACATCTTCTTTGCGCAGCGCGCCACAAAGAAGGTCCGCTGCTTCACCTCTGCTTTTTCACAGGTTTCTTTTTATCACTGATGCGCGTTGCTGAGCTGACAGAATTGCGTCCCAAGCTATGCCGTACTTGTGGACATCCACTAGGCGCTCATGTGCATCATTCTAATGCAAGAGCCGCATGGAGGCCAGCTCCAAGTACAGTGTCCCATCCCGGGATGACGAATTATACACATATGCTGCCGGGGCAGAGCCTGAGTTGGTGAGCTATGGCCTCGCCGGCCCTGTGTGCAATGTGGTAAGGCGGCGCGCTCTAAGCTATAGCCCCACGCCTGTAGGTGAAGGGCATCACAGACGCGGGCCTGAAGCCGCGGAAGATGAAGAAGATTGCTGTGCTGGGCGGCGGCCTCATGGGCTCAGGCATCGCCACGGCCAGCGCGCTCGCCGGCATGGACGTCATCATCAAGGAGGTCAACGACAAGTTCCTCCAGGTGCGCCAGCTGCTTGAAACAGCAGGCCCTGATGTGCTGCGGTTGTCACAGGGCCTGATCGCCAGGTGCTGGATCATGCTCAGTTGCAACCAGATAGCTCTAGAGGAGTCAGGCTTTTCTGCTGCCTTTGTTTCTTCAGAGCTTGTCTGAGTGTTTATATGGAACTGTCATCAATGTACAGGGATAGCAAGTCAGGGGAACCCAGCGCAGCATCTTGATCTGATGCTAAGCTGGGACTTCAGGCTTGCTATCACAGTACTGCATGTAAGGGCTGCAGGATCACCCCAACTGCCCTCAAACAGATTGTCACTGTCTTGGCAGTGCCTGCAATCCAACCCAAGCCTGTGCAGTCAGACTGTGCAGCTGTGCTGACACCACTGCACAATTGAAGGGGATCATTACCTGCCGGATAGTGTTTGGTGTGCCAAAGATGTCCCTGGTGTATGCTGACACTAGCATCTTGCTTTGCAGTCAGGACTTGGGCGCGTGAAGTCAAATTTGGCCAGCAGCGTGAAGAGAGGAAAGATGACCAAGGAGGCTGCCGATGCAGTCGCAGCGCGCGTCAAGGGGACTCTCGACTACTCTGACTTTGGCTCGGTGGACATGGTGAGCTTAGTTTGCTGACATGGTGCAACTTGTGAAGGCGCACGCTATACAGCATGTCACCTTGCAGGAAGCCCAGGCATACGTGTTACGTCATCTCGTCCCTATGAACATGGATGGTTTATAGACAATGCATCAGGACACTGTTTCAAAACCGCCTGCCTATCATCAAGCTTAGTGTCTTCATTCACACATCTGGACTTCACCTTAGCACCTTCATGCACAGCCAAGTATACTCAAATCAACCATTCAGCATGCCCCTGCCCTGCCAGGTTGTGGAAGCTGTGCTTGAGGATGTTGGCCTGAAGCAGCGCATCTTTGCGGATCTGGAGAAGGCCTGCCGCCCGGACTGCATCCTGTCCTCCAACACCTCGACCATCGACATCTCGGTGATCGGCCAGAAGACGCGCGCCGCAGACCGCATCGTGGGCGCCCACTTCTTCAGCCCGGCCCACATCATGCCCCTCCTCGAAATTGTCCGCACCGACAAGACCTCTCCCCAGGTGCGGCTTGTGACCTCATGACCAGAGCGGTGACATGTAGTCTATCTCAGCACGTCCCGCTGCCTTAGCTCCGCCCACAACATGCCCCTCCTGGTGCACGTTTGCACCGTCAAGAGCTCTCCTCAGGTGTGATATGGCGACTTCACGCAAGACATGGTGTCATACAACTGGCGTCTGAGGAGGCCATGTTGTGGGTGTGTCCGCTTCTCTAGCTCTGCCCACATCACTCCCTCTTCCTACGCTAATTGTACAGACAGCACTCCTTCTTGGCGCGTGGCTTTGCTTATTCTGAGCGCTGCTGGTATGATGCTGCCATGCATTGAAGCAGGATCCTGGAATGGGGCTATTGTGTCAATTGAAGGCGGATACTTGGCTGACTTAGGACCTGCATTGCAGGTGGTCTTGGACACGCTTGAGTACGGCTCGGCCATCAAAAAGACGCCAGTGGTGGTGGGCAACTGCACAGGCTTTGCGGTCAACCGCGTGTTCTTCCCCTACACCCAGGCGGCCTGCCTGCTGGTGGACCTCGGCCTGGACCCCTACAAGATCGACAAGGCCATCCTGGGCGGCTTTGGCATGCCCATGGGCCCCTTCAGGTCAGCTTTCTTCAGTCTCCATGTCTAGTATCCCTCTCCTGCAGCAGCATGGCATTGCAAAGGTGGCCACCACTGCGCCCTCAAGCCCTGCATTAGCTTGTTTGCTGAGACCTAGCATCTTGTTTACATGAGTGCCCTGGCAATTGACATCTGATCAGTTGCTGAGCTTGAGAGGCCTTGTAGAGAGCAGCATTGAGAGTGCAGCTCTCGGCCTGCCTAGGGGCAGGAAATCTTAGGGGTTATCCCGGAACAGCAACTCTCCATCAAGCCCAACCCCAGTCGTCTCCATCCTTCTGCCTCAGGTGCTGACACTTGCTGCCGGCTGTGCAGGTTGAGTGACCTGGTGGGAGCGGACGTGGGTCTGCACGTGGGCAAGAACTTCCTGGAGTCCTTCCCCGAGCGCACCTACTCTGCCAAGCTCATCGTGAAGCTGAATGAGGCCAAGCGCCTGGGCGAGAAGACCGGCTCCGGCTTCTACCAGTACGACGCCAAGCGCAAGGCCAAGCCTGACCCTGCTCTGGCACCCATCGTGGAAGCTTCCCGGAAGGTGAGCAGCTTACACATGCAGTTAGCAGCAGCATTGGCTAACCAAGGTGTCTTGATGGTGACGTACGCAAGCAGGCGTCAGGCGTCGTACCTGTATAAAGCCATGTGCAAGGCCAAGCCCGATCCTGCCCTGTCAATCATTGCAGAGGCCACCATAGACGAGTAGATGACATGCGCTTCAGCTCATAGCCAGCTATGTGAGTTGAGGGGCAGTGTGGCCCTCAGTGGTAGACAGGTGCGCGCTTTAGAGCAACTACACAGGCCTGTTTGCTCACATTGCCCTGCACAACATCAAGCCTCAACCTGGTCTGGTCTGGGGCCTGGTGTTGTGCAGGGTGTTGTGGGATGGCTCTCTAAACGGCCTGTGGATGCTCCCTGACATTTGGCTAGAGACTTCTGGCAGCTTCGTCTTTAGGCAAGTCCGGCTGTCAGACTTAGGCGTGCCCATGACACTCAGCCCCTGTGCGCAGGAGGCGGGGCTGTTCAAGGGCGGCAAGCCCCCGGCCTTCAGCCCGCAGGACATCATCGAGTTCATCTTCTTCCCCGTTGTCAACGAGGGCTGCCGCGTGATTGCGGAGGGCATCGTCGACAAGCCTGCTGACCTGGATGTCGCCACAGTGCTCGCCATGGGCTTCCCGCCATACAGGTGGGCGACTTGTTGTAGCCAGCACCATCCTCTGTGCCCAGGGTGTGGGTGAGCGTGGGTGGTTCTTGCAAGTGCACACAGCGTCAGTGGTGCAGAGACTGCAGAGATGGAAATTGTGAACGATTTTGGTCCAGGCATGTCCATGATACTCTGCGCGGGGTGAAAGGCGTGTCTGAGTTTCTACCCACTCACAGGCACAGGACGCATTCCATGACATGCTGCTTTTAGTGTCAGGGGTCTCTTGCATGCACAGCAGTGAACAAGGTCTCATGGGCTGCTCTGTGCGGGTTGCAGGGGTGGGTTGATCAAGTGGGCGGACCTGGTGGGTGTGAAGCATGTGGCCCAGCGCCTGAACCAGTGGGCGCAGCAATTTGAGTCTGCAGGACTGGCCGGCTTCTTTAAGCCCTGCAAGTACCTGCAGGACGCCGCTGACTCAGGCAGCCAACTCAGCGCTGGCGTCCGCCCTGGATCCAAGCTTTAGGTGGTTTAGATATTGTGCTGACATGCTGAGGGATCATGAGTTGCTGTCCACCCAGACAGGACCTTAGGCCGCTTCGCTGGCACCCACAGATTTTCCTAGTCTATGCTATTTGAAGGAAGTACAGGTGTGCTACATTAGGAGCCGTGTCTTGAACATGAGTTCAAAAGTGGGAGCATGGATGCTAGGAGTCCAGATCTTCCTGCTACAGGTGGTGTACATTAGGAAGCATCAGCAATTGTGATTGTGCGCTTCAAGGTTGCAGTGCTGATTCTGGTAGCACTGATGTCAGAGGCGGCGTAATATTTTAGCAGAGGAGCCTCAAAATTGGGGACGTGTACCGGTTAACAGCATGTGCAGCAGCTATCATAGGGCTGCACCACCAATAGGTCTAGGCAATGATTGGGTTAGGCGCCATGTGCGCAAGCTGCTCAGGATACAGGGCTACTGGCAGCAAGCTGACCCTCTGAGACTTCATGTGGGCTACTGTCATGGTCACCAGACCCTGTCTGTCTGACTCTATGACGGAGGGCAATGGGTTGCTGAAGTATATCACAAGTCAGAGGCAGGTGTGTCCCATGCACCCGGTGGGCCATGCATGAGGACAACTATAGCTATAATGTGCGCACATGATGAGTCATGGCGATCTTCTCTGTTTACATGGTACTGGATGAATCATTAGCCTTCAACGCGGCTGAGTCTCCTTGCAGTGGACCATCTAGACTCGTGAGCTGATCAGCACCTCACCCATGCATGCATACTATCCGGCATCACATCTGTGCGGACGCATCAAGTCAGCTCACATCTTGAGGGTCACCTCCTGCTTCTACCTAGTTACAGGCTGCCCCTGGTGTAGCTCGTCTGCACACTACGCAGGAATGAGACATGATACTGCTGGCCAGAATGTCAAAAAGTTGTTGAGCTCTCCGGACCACAAAGTTTGCAGAAGGACTACCATGCTTATCATGATATAATCATGAAAACGCTCGCTTTCTGAATGTCTGGTAAGGCACTACTTGCAGCGTTTGACAAATATCTCTGACGTTTCTGCCAGCACCAGACACAGCGTAGCGCCGCGCATTAGGGACATGTCCTTTCAGGCTCAGACCTCGATCACATATGCCTGGTCTGTTCCTGCTCTGCCTCTTCAGGCACCCTTCAGGGAACGCGCTCCGCAAGCAACTGTGCTCGGGGTGCAGTGCCTTGACTGCGCATGAATTTTCTTGGGGACAAAAAATTCAGCTGCAGAGCTTGGACGGTCCTGATGCTTCTAATTCTTCTAGAGTCTTGGCGGCGCAGATAAGCCACTCGCTGGCCAGCATTGATGTACCAGCATAGCAGGATCCCTCAAGCACACTGATGGGCAGTCTGTTTGCTGTTGTTTGCATCATGTTGCTCTTGTACGCTTTCACCTTCATTTCCAGAAGCTGGCTGCCCGTCGCGTGTGCCTAGGGCACAGTACATCCTTGGGCGTTGCTCCCACCAGCATGTCACGGAATACCTTGCGCTTGACGGCTGACTGTGCTCTGAGCCCCCCAGGTCTGTTGCCCCCGGAAAGCAAAGAATTGTGCTCTTGATTCAAGCGTTCACCTGCTACAGATTGCCTGCCGTTCCTTGCAAGATGACAGAATACTGACCTCCCTCTCAGCATCCCAGCAGAGCCCTCTGTAGGATCCTCGTGACTTGTGGCCTGCTGCTTGCGTGATACCTGGCACATGTCACCGTGCACCCTCCTGCTGCTGCGCTGACGCGGCGCGCCCGCTCTGCAGCCGGCGCCCACTGGTGCCAGCTGGCTGCGGCCTGATGATGACTGCTGCCTGAGCTGGCGATGGAGCGGCAGGGTTTGCTGACTCAGCTGCTGCAGCAGGTCCTGGGCCCTATAACCACCACCAGGCATCTACTTGTAGAATTCTCGCAGACTTGTAGGCCGATGATACTTGTTGCGGACAGAGCAGAAAGGGCAGACACTTTTAGACCTGTCAGCAGCATGGTCCTGAGCTCAAGCAAGGCTTCTTGAAAGCACGAGATGCCGGCCTCAACAGGTAGTTGCTTCTTAGCAGAGCATGACAGCACCAGGAGGACAGCCGACTAGGCACGCCAGCAAGATCAGCTCATGCAGGCATCCAAGAACAAGGGAGGCAGGTCACCTGCGAGCCCGTCCTCTCTATGCTGGCCAGGGAGTCGCTGGGCCCCAGCGGCCTGTTCGAAGGGATGTCCCAGGGTTGCGGCCTGGCTCCGGCAGCCGGCCCGGAAGCTGGCACTGCCGCGGGCTGCACAGCATGTGTGGGCTCTCAGTGGCATGCTCACGGGTGCCACGGCACAACAAGACAAAAGCAGAAGGTCTGGCTACCGACATCATTGAGGCAAATGGCGGCCTTATGTCCAACAGCAGGGTCGGCCTATCTCCCCATGGCGGCGAAAGACCTTCAAGAAAGGCGGCCTGCCTGACCTCGAGTGTTTGACTGCAATGGCGGCAGGTCGCTGCATCTGCACGTGAAGCAGTCACAACAGCAACTTGTTCTCACCAGACTGTATACGCCTTGAACGATGGGGAACAGCGGCAGCCGTGCACTGCTGTCGTTGCCGGGCGGAGCACTGGGTGGAGCGGGCGGTACGCCTGGATTCGTGGTGTTGAAGGTCACGTTGCCGTACACTTGCTGTATTGATGGGAAGGTGACGTTGGGTAGGGTGGTGTTCTCCTGAGGGCCTGCGCACATCACCGGTGCATGTCAGTGCATGGCGATTGACATCCAACATGACTGTTCTTGCCCATGAGGTTGCCAGCTCAGGACGTTGAACAAGAAGCCACAGGGCTCAGAATCCCTGGCATTATCGCCACACTTGCAGCAGGCATGAGCTCATGCAGCACCCCGCTCCGGTAGGGTCTCTCGAGTCTGACAGCTCACACAGCTCTTGTGTAGACCAGCCTCATGGCAGTCCGCACAGCGATTGACCATCGGACTGTTGTGGGGTGGCAGAGAGCTTGCATTGGCATGTGGAGGGTTCAAGAAGGGTTCAAGAAGCCTCTAGCCATTGCCATTGTTCCTTTGAGCTATGCCTCATGCCACCGATCAACATCTTGATGCTAATGTCATCACTTTGTCATGAGCATTAGGTGGGCCTTCCCCTCAGGCAGCATATCCATGGCCACCATGTCAGCACATGAAGCAATACAGAAGATCAGGGAGCTGCTGTGCGAGCCGTACCGAAGTCTGAGCTGAAGGCGCCCACGCTCTCGACGTTGGGCTTCAGCGGCACTGCAGCCACTGCTGCTGCCGTGTTGAGGAGCCCGCCGCTGATCGACGCCCCTGCGCCATTTTCCTCTTCTGTTGAGATGGTGACTGAGAGGTTTGGCTTTTGCAGGGTATGCTGCCCAGCGACTGGGCAGGTGGGCAGGCGATGCCCATGTTGCAGATTTGGACCTTAGCAAGAATTACCAGATCTCAGAGGCCCTGCCCGAAACCTAGGGCAATGCCACAGGCCCAGGCGCAGGGCTCTCGTCAGTATTGCGCATGTCTTTGACATCAGGAGGCATGACGACTTGCATCTCCTGCCTTAGACTGGGATGATTGTCCGGCACAGGCAACTCAGGACACCAGTCAGGATTATGCTGTGGTGTCAGGCATCCCAGATTAGAGATGTAGGGTGCATGTACCATGCCAATGGCCTATAAGAGCATGCAAAAACTTTAAAGCTCTCACCGTTGACTTTGGTGCTTGTGCTGATGATGAGCTTCTTGACCTGCGTAGCTAGGCCCTTGTTGGGGGCGACTGTGGATATTGACCAGCCGTTCTTGAGGTACCTGCACGCCAGCAACAGCAGACCCCTTAGCGTCGCAGGGCGCTACAAGTTCCTGCCTGCACCCTGATGCCCTTTGGTCAAGGCACTGGATGCAGACTGCCTGAGTTTCCGCTTACACACCCATTGCTCACGAGATTGAAAGGTATGGGGATTCTGTAGTACTAAGAAATTTGCTTTCTCCAACATGATGCAAGTGGCAGACAACATAGCTACTGGCATGAGCATGCATGTGAGCCGCTGCCTTTCAGGATGCTGTCTGAGAAGTGGCTGTGCTCTGTGCGGGTGCTCATCAATAGTGCATGCTCCCCTCAAACCCAGGAATCAGAGGCGGGTGCGCACTGTGCAATCATCAGAGCGGCAGTCCCGGCCACATGTGGCGTGGCCATGGACGTCCCGGTCAGCTGGATATACAGCCCTCCCAGTCCCGTGGACAGCACATTCACCCCTGGTGCCATCACCTGCACCGTCTTTGTTCCATAGTTGCTCCTCGCCCTGCAGCAGCAGCACACCTGAGAACGACAATACAGGCTGCACGAGAGGTGGAGCAGACCCTCAGGGGGAATTATACCCAGATGCCTAGTTTACAGTGTGAGGCTGGCCGCCAGTCTGCAGATGATGAGTCATGGTTCCAAATGACGATTGCCAGGCACACCTGAGGCAGCTGCCCAGATAGCTACACATATGGGGTTTCAATGTCCAGGCAGCACACAGCAGACGAGAGAGACAGCGAGGCAAGTGCTTTGCTGCAGAATTGATGCAGGGTCTTACCACAGCGCATTCTGGCGCGTGGACGCCCCCACCGACAGGATGATGTCATCCGGCAGCGATGAGGGATAGTGCGGCGTGGCGTCCGTATCCTGCCCATCATTGCCTGATGAGGCAACCACCAGCGCCCCCCTGGCCGACAGCTCATTCAGCGCAGCCTGCATGGCGCGTGCTTGCCTCTTTAGGCAAGGGGCTTGCTGAAGGGCACTCACTCAGCCGGCAGGATATCTGTTGCAGCTGTATGACCCTGCAAACAGGTGCTCCGGCAAGAGGACTTTGGGCCTTCAGCCAAAGCTAACACTGTGTCAATGTACAGAGCCTTGCTGTGATACGCATGTGGCAGGGGTGTGTCAGTAGAGCATGCGAGGCCGTCACATGCCGACAGAAGTCCTGTTCTGCACACTATCAGCGCCCTATGGTGCCAGCTCAGGAAATCACAAGTTGTATGACTGTGCTCAATGAGGGCAAGGAAGGCAGGCGCTAACACACCTGCAGCGCCTGCGAGTAATCCACCCCGCCCCATGAGTTGGACAGCACAGCCGTGTCCTTGGACATGCAGTACTCCCAACAGCGAATGGCATCCGACACCCAGCCATTCCCTGTCGCGTCCATGAACCGGCACCCCACTATGCTCGCATACTGCACAGCATGTGTTCAGTTCACGTCGCCTGACGTCGCTCGCAGGCAAAGCGCACATCATGCAACTGTCTGCAGCTGTCTACATGCATGCTGCAGCGTTACATTCTGCATCGAGGTTCAGCCCAGGCTCTGACCTCACAACCTGGGCGTTCCCAGGTTTATTTCACAAGCATTCAGTAGAAGGCTGCCTTCATGGCATATGAAGATACTGCTTGAGAGGGATCTTGGTGCAACAGCACACACTACTATTGCCAGACAGCCCCTGCAGGAAGTCCTCTGGCAGTACTCCCTCATCGGCAAGAGGAGGGTAGGCACACCTGGTTGATGCCAACCACTCCCAGAGCATTATTGCTCACCGCTCCCACAACACCTGCCACAAAGGTCCCATGCCCGTTCTGATCCTGAATGTTCCCATCCTTCCCGCCGTTGACGAAGTCCGCACCATAGATGTCATCTATGATCCCTGCAGCAGGAGCATGAGCACACATCAACCTTATTGCAGGATGTGGGACCTTCTGTGTCATGAGCACACAATAAGAAGCGTCTTAATCCGAATGCGGCTACCCCAAACAATGCATACCTATGTGCTGGCTTCCCTACATGCATCTTTATATTCTGCTACTTTGAGCGTGAGGTCTGGTCATAGGGCTTGCAGCCATGCTCATGCTGCAGCAAAAACTGAGCATGATAAGATGAGCCCTACGAGCAAGGCTACATGCAAAGTATCCAGGGGCGCAGAGCTGACTACTCGCAGCATCATCTACCCCATTCTCGCAGCCATTGGGACCATGATGACCTGAGCTCTGCTGCGTGCAACATGCCCAGGGATGTGGCGCTACTGTCCTAAATGCAGCTGAGCGAGGACCTGCCGGGCATGAGCCTCGCGCTGTCGCTGCATGCGCCAAATCAGGTGCTGCGCCAGGGCAGTGTGCCCAGCGCCCGCGCGTACAAGCTGGACAAGCTGATGGCGGCCCGTGGACAAGTACGCGCAGAGCAGCCGCCAGAAGCTGACCACCTTGGCATCCGTCATTGTATCACAGTGCGTCGTCCTTGCAGCGGGAGTCTTATGGAGGGTGCTCACCGTTACCGTCATCATCTATTCCGTTCTTGTAGCCGTTGGCAGCAGTGGCGCCCGGCCCCTTCATCTCCACCTGATTGATCCAGAGGTTTTGGATCAGGTCCGGATGCGTGACGTCTATGCCGGTGTCCACCATGCACACCCGCACCTGCCACAGCACAAGCACTCACTTCAGGCCTTCGTCAGGTTTTTCCAGAGAATGTGTATCAGGCCTGGGTGCCGCGCATCCAGACCCATGTCCACCATGCAGGACTGCATCTGCCACAATTTGAGGTGCTTTTGCATTCTTGTGCAGGCCTGTCCTCTCCTTCTGCCAGCATTGAATTACTGCTCTTGTGTAAGCAGGTGACCAGAGCTAGAGATGCGGAGAAAGAGTGCAGACTGCTCCTGGGTAGCCTGGCTACAGGAGTGGTGGCCAATGCATGCACAATGCACCAGACAATAAATTCACAGATGCATGGCGTGGCTCTCGGGAGCCTGTCCACTATCTTGCTGGGGCATAGGTAAACCCTCAGGATGGTCTGAACAACAGATACTGTTGGGCCTGTCTAGGTGCCATTTAGGGTTGCTCAAGGGCCCATGAAGTGCTCAGGCCCCCAGTTGTGAGCAGCGTCGCTGTAGGTGGAAGTACACACCTGCCGATTCGGGTCCCCGAACTGGCCGCCAGACCAGACTGTAGGGACCTTGATAGCCTGCATGTTCCATTGCTGGTTGTACAGGGGGTCGTTCGGGGTGGCGCTGGCGGCATCCACGCTCACTTTGAAGTCCGGCTCGCACACCGAAATCTCTGCGCGCCAGCACATGCCCCACTCAGCACCGCCCATGCCAGCACATGCACATGACCTCATCAAAGGGGTATGCAGCCGCATCCGCAATGTACCCCGCTGTCCCCTCCCGCACACCTCTGCGCAATGCGCCGTTAATCTCGGAGCCGCCTCACCTGTAGAGCCAGTACGTGCAACATGAGCATCAATAGTCCTGTGCTTGAAAGCCCGTCACATGGATGGCATTGCCGCGCGCCAATCCAAGGTGCAGCCTCATGCAGAAGTGCTCCGGCTGAGCACCAGACATAGCAGCTTTGCCAAGCCATTAGACCGATGCTGTGGCTTGCAGGCCTGATAGCCTGGCAGGCTTCCTAAACTTCTCATGCACCTGCTTAGCAAGCAAGGGTGGGATGTGCTTGAGGCAGCACAGCTCACCTGGATTGAACTTCTGAAGGTACTCACAGAGCTGATGAGGACTGAGGGTGGAGTTGTTGACCGCGAAGACCTCCAAGGGGACGATGGACCCTGCAAAAGTCCTCTGGAGAGATGACAGTGGGTCTGCCCTGCTCTTGCCGTGATCGAAGTCGCCTGAGAAGACTGCTGTCGCGTGCGGTCGCTGTATAAGGAGCCTAAAGTCGTCTGCAGCGCCCTGCACGCACCAGGCAATGCCCCTTCGTACAACAAGGTCGCCCATCTTGTACACTTGTTTGGAAAGTGAACTTTCTAGTTTGACCCTCGTACGCCTGTATGGGTTTGCAAATGCCTCAACACATTAACCATAATCCAAGCGGCTGCGCCAAGGCAGCATCGTGCAATGTGTCAATAGAACTATTTGTTCGTCTGACTTCTAAGAGGCCGTAGTTACTCCTATTTATCTTCTGTATAGCACAGCATTCCACGACAAGCATATGCATTACGTATTTCAACAGACGCCGGGCTCTCATGGATGCCAAGGTAGGGACTGAGGGCGTGACAGCGTCGGTCAATCTTGCTTGGAAGGCCGCACCTGCACCCTGCAGCCAAGCGCCAGCACGACCAACGCTGCGCACAGGAGCCTCCCACATTCCCCCCACATGCTTTTCGGGCAGCTACATCCTCATGCCTGTGCTCGCATCGCTGCACGCTCTCTCTCTGCCTGCTGCGAGCCCGAGACTCCAGCTAGTCCAACGGGTTAGTCATCCATGTTACAGCGCCCACCTTCCAGATCTGCAACCCCTACAGCGGTAATGACAAATGCGATCCAAGGAAGGCCTGGCTTGGTTTGCGATGAATTCCGCCAGCGCGTCCAGTTCTCGCTCTGACATGGCCGGCAGCTCTGCGCTGTGAGCCTGGCAGGCAGGCCGACACCACGTGCAGATCACTTCAAGTTCTCCGGCGACTCAAGCACGACCCTGGCGACATATCACAAAGGTCGCCTTGACAATCGGATCCGGAACAGCAGAGGACCCTAATCTACACTCACATCCGCTCTAATGCCTCGCCTGTGACAGAGGTCGGCACATTGACATCAGCGGTGAGATAAGGTTAATGACAGGAGCGAAGCGGGGTGGTTTATGTGCAAGACATATCATTAGGCCTTATGGATCAGGCCGTACATCGATAAGAGCAACATTTGCCCGGCAACAGAGGCAAACTCTAGCGGCATGTCGGTGATCCTTGGACACTCTGGCGGGTCCTATCCGGCTTTCCTGCCAGGGCAGGAAAGCCGGTACAAGGCTGATTTTTTGCACACCACAATCGCCACATCATCAAAACCTGTCGAGCAGCGAGTTTACCGGATTTGCACCAGGTGGAGCCCTTTCGTGCATACCGATGAAGGCCAAGGACCAAAGAGCGAAGAAGCTGCATGCCTTGCATGCAAGCACCTGGGGATAGTTTCTGACTGTCTCCACCATCAGCCAACGCTGGCAGCTGATGCCGGCTATCTTAATCACTGTTTCCAAAAGTGGACACCGTCCTAATACTCTGCTGCCTACTACGGACATCCACTGTACTGAGAGACCAAGCCTCTCTGCAAGCCCTAGCAGGAAGCACGTCCTCCTTCAGCTTTACGCAACCGACCAAGGGGCGCACGATGTCGAAGTCTGGACCGGATGGGCCTGCCAGGGCTGTCATCGAGGGCAAGATAGCAGAGGCTAAGGAGGGCAGAGATGTGAGTGCTCGTCACACAGAAAGCATCAATTTTTCCCACATTTCCCGAAGGCACTCGCATGTGGTGCTATTGCTGCATCCTAAAATAACGAGTCAGATCATCTGATACATGACCAGATCGAGCAGTCATAATCAAAAAGTCGTGCATCCTTGCTCGTTGGCACTAGGGTGATGGTACTTGCAGCTGATGCCTTAGCACAGAAGGCCTGCTAGGGTCTGTTGCGCATATCACAAGGTCCATGTGTATAGCAACGCCTTGCCACTGGCCGTCCCTCACCTCAGCATTCCTGGGGTGAGCACAGCACACACAAGCTGGAAGATCTCTGGGATGCTGTCCTTCCTCGAACTGCGCTGCTGTGATGTTGCAGATGAGTGACTACTCCTCAGGAGACAGGATCCGCCAGATGGAGGACACCACATCATTCAGCAGCCCACAGGCTGAAGAGCGCATCACAGCAGCTGCTGCTGGGCCGGTCAGGCCCTCATCAGTGCTATATGCTTTGCTGACTTGCCCTGGTCAGATGAGAGCACCTTGCTTATCAGACTCCCCAAGCACCTAGAGTGCAGATACTCCATGTGGCCGTACAGAGCCCAGGCTCCAGTCACAGTACACGGAGAGCTGAGGCTACAGCCCTGATTCGCGCCCTTGAGCTTGCTACAAATGTGCAGGGCAGCAAAGAGCCGCAGCCAATGCCGGAGGCTGCTCAAGAAGCCCTCAACAGCAAAGAGGAGTTCAACGCCAGCATTCCCAAACGCCATACCTAGGTGTCGCTTCATGACATACCGCTAGAGAGGTGCCTGGAGACATGCTGGCTTGGCTCAGCAACTTTGTATAGCACGCGAGTGCAAGAAGCGTCTCAGCATTTACATGTATCAAGCGGGTGCCAAGACCCCCGAGCCGTCAGCAAAATTGCAGCAAGACAGGTCACATGCCGTGCCCTCCCGCTAATGTCAAGAAAGCAGTTTGCAGAGCCGTGCAGTACAGGCATGCACCATATATGGCCATATAGCTGAGCCTGCCCAAAGTAGGAGGTGCCGTAACTGCAGTAGCAGTGAATAAATAAGCATATCAGTGTCCAGCTGTTGGATCTGCAAGCACCACTGCAGTAGATATGAAAGCTGATATCATCGATGAGTGTAGGTGCAGAACTTGCGGCAACGCACCCAGTACCTGGTCTGTGGCCATGACATAGGACTGCACGTAAGCATTGTGGCAGGCCTCGTACTGCAAGCATCAACCCTGCAGATGGTAAAAGCGGGTGGACCTCTCTTACAGCAGTGCTGAGCAACACCTCATTCATGAGCATGAACGCAAAGCTGGTATCACTGCTCTTGTTTCTTCAGACCGAGATCATCTGCGAAGCTATCAGATTTTCACTCTCAGTGTCACATGTCCCTCACATGCCTCCCAATGTAGAGGCGAGGAGGGTCATCCTAGATACAACGTCATTCAGGCAGGAGTCAGAATGCACTTGCAAGCGCCTCTGCCACCTTTCCAGCAATACAACTATGTACATCGAGCAAGCTGGGGCCTGTAGAGCCTATTCCATGTGATGCAGCTACTGCCTTGGCCCGTACACAAAACTACTGACATTGCCACCTGCTGCAAGCAACATCCATCTATGTAAAGAATTGTGCCTGCTCACGTTGGCCGATCTGGTATCGCATGAGCTGCGGGCGCGGCTCACTGAGGCTCCACCATTCAGAAGGGGCTAAGTATTAGCAGTACACGCCACACAATGAATTGTTGCTGTGATGAGAGCACCAGGCAAAGCCTGTACATTCCGCTGCTGCTCTTGAAGGCTTATCAGTCATCGGATAATTGTGCTCCTCTGAACCTGATGCTTCCCTATGCTACGCTGTAAACATAAAAGGCAGAAGGGCTGATGTGTTGCTAACTTACTGCTGAGCACAGCTCCCTTCTCTATGTGAATATCTGCTCCCGCAGGCATGGCTCTGCTGCTGTACTGTCCTTGTGTGCACCTACATGCTCCACCTGACATGACAGCCGCCCAGGCTCTTCATATGACATGCCTGGGAGTCAGCATGTGCCTATGCCATGTGTTATGGAAAGAGACACTAGCAGCTCTGGTCCCAGAAAGAGGGTGTGCACACAGGTACGGGCAACTCAGGACGCAGTGAGCATGGACGGCTCTCCTGAAGCTTTGCTGCTGAAGCACGCAACCATGCACTGGCAAATTGAATAATCTCTGTCGGGAGAATGTCTTGCGAGGACGCCAAAGCACCTAGGTCAGCTCAAGCCTCCTGCAAGACTATACACCTGCAAGGCTGCTGACCTGCGCAGACAGAGTACTCTAGTCAGCTGAACGGGAACTGGACACGACATTTTGCCCTACGTTGTTTGAGTGCAATATCTGTGTCTCCAGTGTGCTGTGTGGGAAGAGTTTAGATAGACCAAACAAGTGTCATCAGTACAAGCTGACGGTGCCTTGGATCGTACCTGAACCTGGAAAAGCTGAATCTGACTCCGGTCAGCCCACTCTTGCTGCCAGCTCAGAGGCTGCTGCCCTGAGGGCGCTTGCCAAAGTAGGCGCTGGTGCGCTGCTCGCCCCACCCACAGGTGCCGCAGATGGCGCAGCTGCACATGTACAGAGGCAACTGAATACCTGATCTGGACCATTCAGTACACGAAGCATGCAGCATTGCGCAAGTTCAATTGGCATCGCTAGGGGACGTGCGCTCATTTCTCAGGTACTCCTTTCCATGTTATGGGTGCTGCATACGTAAGGAGCCTCCATTGAGGGTGTAATGACATAGAGATCTGGTTGACTCACCTCTGCCATCCAGTGAGGCAGCGCCGTCGGGGGTGTTGCCTTGCCGCAGCGCCCCCAAGATACCGCTCCAGGTCATGCCAGGCGAGGGACTGGCTGCGTCCTCTGTCACTGCATTGATGCCCCCTGCACAGCACAGTGCATGTCATTCCAGAAGAAAGATGCACCTCTACAAGGGTGATGTATGTCTGTCTAGGAAGCGCATATCTGGACGCACGATGAGGTGAGCTGCTTTGGTCACATAACGGCCTACTCAGACAAGACTACAGGGTGATCGTGTCATATCACCAACCGGTGTCACTCAAGCAGCCATGCATGCTTTCAGCGAAAGCCTTAAGTAGTCATGCAGGGCGCTTGGCGCCCTGAATTGCAGGGCATGCAAGTGTGGAGGGAGCTTGCCTGTGACACTGGAGGTGCCCGGCTTTAGGGGAGTAATCTTTGCCATGGCAGCCGCTGCATCCAGAGCACCAAAGGCGACATATCCTCCTGCAGTGCAGTCCCCAGACTTCTACAACGTGCAACATCATACAAGTTTCTGCACCATATTTGCTGGGCCGAACCCCATGCAGTCGCAGGACTTGTGGATGGCATACATCAGAGACGGAGAGAAACATTATTATATGTTATGACAGGTCATTGCAGGGGCTCATCAGGTATCTTCCCTTCCTTGAGCACCTCACCACGAACCCAAAGAGAACGTCAGGTGCAGAAACACTTCTGCGCTCATGTGTAGTATGTGGTGATGTTGGGATTCAGCGGTCAGGATTAATATGTGGAGCCATGCTTGCCTGCCACAGGAGTCGCAGTGCTGGTAATGGCGCTCTTCACCAGCGAAGCATAGCCCTTGTTGGGAGCCATGCTCGACACATTGTAGCCGTTCGCCAGCAACCTGCACAGTTAGCCCATTCGGCCTCTACCATCCTCATACAACCTGCTCTGCGGCACATGCACAGATGGCCATGAGCACGCTCATGTGCATGAAGTTAGGGCGCTTTCGCATGAGCTAAAGAGCATGCTCAGCTTGGAAGGACGCCAGCTGCCACTGAACAGGCATCAGACTACCTCATAGCTGCTGCTAGACATCCAAGCTGACACTCTGAACGTCATCTTCAGGTGCCCTGCCAGCTATTGGCAGTACGCTACGCCAGCCTATATCTCTACTTCAGCATCACTTAAGTCCCCAGCATGAGAACGGTCGGGACGTACTGAGCAACAAGAAGCGCAGCAGTGCCGGTGACATGTGGCACGGCCACAGACGTGCCGGTCATGGCCGTGTAGCCTGCCGCGCCTATATAGGTGGACCACACATCAACGCCGGGCGCCGCCATGTCTACGCTCTTGTTCCCGTAGTTGCTCCTGGACCTGCGCCAGAACAGGCAGCCTCATTGCATGCCCTTGTTGTAGGTGCTGCACTCACCCCTGTCCCGCTGATTCATGAATGTGTGTGATGGTCGTACAAGCCAAGCACTCATGCTTTATTGCAAGCATGTTTGTGAAGCACAGCACTCGGCGTCGCACAGTCTCGACTTGCAGCATGGCCGGAGCTCGCATTGATCCAAGCTCAATCGGAGAAAGTGCATCTTTTGCAAGTCCAAAGGGTCATGCCATGCTGTGGCACACATGGGTGCTTTTATTGCATGCATGTCATATGCGCTTTAACCTCAATGCATGACAAAGCATGAGGTGCGTGGAGGAGCTGCGGGCTGCATACCAAAGGCCACCAGTCTTGTCCAGGGCAGCTACGGAGATGCTAGTGTCTGAGGCAATGTTGGAAGGCCAGTGCGGGGTGACGTCATTGCTGCTGTGGTCATTGCCCGCTGAGGATACAAATAGCACTCCCTTGGCCGCGGCTGAAGCCACTGCGGTCTGCAAAATACTTTGCCTCACTTCTAGCTGCTGTAAGCACATCAGAGCACTCACATGTCCTATTCTGGCATGTAGCATCTCTCCAGACATGAGCAGGAGGTCCTGACTGTAAAGATCACATGATGGGTACAATCAGCCCCGTAAGCCAGCCTCACTTTAACATCACACATGCCAGCATTGACAATTGTCCAGGATTTCGAAGTCAAGCACCCTTGATGGGCCTCTCACAACTCAGCATGACCCAGAGATGCTGCAAAGGCAATTATTACCTGCAGAGAGGGGCTGTTTGGGACTTCTCCCCAGGAGTTGGACAGCACGTGGACGTCCCTGCTCAGGCACCAGTCGATGCACTTGATGGCCTGTTCCCTGCTCCCATTACCGTCAGCATCCATGAAGCGGCACGCTATCATCTTTATCACCTGCAGCATGGTATCCTGATGCCTTAAGCCCCTGTATCTTGCTTTTCATGACCTCTTTGCACTCGCATGCCTGTGACGTCCTGTGAGGGCAGTGTGAGGACGCCTGGGTTCCTCTTGCTGCGCAGTTTCTAATACCAGCAAAAAGGACGCTCGGTGTAGCAGCATGCTATCAGCTCTTGCTACCCGCACCCTGGTGCCTCTTGTGCTTGATGGCATGTTCCCTGCTCTTGGGCTTGGTGACCCCAGCAGAGGTCAGGATGCGTATTGACATGCGCCGTTGCTTTCTGATGCCTCTGATGCATCTTTCAATCCACCACACTCCCTCCTCAGTCTGCTGCGGCCCATTGTGTACTGACTAAAGGGAGTTGAGTGTCTCAGAGACGGGGCCTGCCTGGTTGATGCCAGTGATGCCAACGGCGTTATCGCCCACAGCTCCTATGACCCCCGCGACATGTGTGCCATGCCCGTGCTGGTCCAAGACGTCCCCGCTCGGCGGGTTTGTGTTGAAGTTTGAGCCGTAGATGTTGTCAATGATGCCTGCACACAGGCCATGCATGTTAGGCACAGCCTCGGTGCTCCATGCCCGCGTCAGCGTCTCATGCTTCTCAGAAGCCTGATGTGCGCCCAATCCGCCAATCGCATCATAGAGAAGCAGATCTGCCCGCACATCCCTGAAGGGCCCAGTCCTGCCCTGAGCGCAACCTCTGATGACAATCGTAGAGGAAAGTGCCCTGAACAGCGCACTACAATGCTGCCTCTGCAGGGGCTGCCTCACTGTTCATGGGAATGTCAGTACCTTGCTGCGGGATACACAAGACCAATCATTGCAGCGCGGCCACTCACCATCGTTGTCATCATCAATTCCGTTCTGGTAGCCATTGGCAGCAGTGGCGCCTGGTCCATTCATCTCCTTCTCATTCATCCACAGATTGCCTATCAAATCGGGATGCTGCCAGTCCACCCCTGTGTCTACTATGCACACTCTCACCTGCGGGCACGCATATGCCTCATTCACAGCCTGTGTCACTGCATGCGCGAAGGACTGACGTAGGAACTCGCAGGTCGGGATGAGCTTTGTAGATGTGACTTGGGTGGCAGCGGTCAGATGCGCTCAGTATCTGCGGACTGCATGGCCTGCTCGGTCCCATGCCACACAGTGTTCCGGGATCATTCCCAGAATGCAGTGTCACATCTCCAGTAATCTGGCCACAGTATTGGTTCAAATAGAGCTTCACCTGCGGGCTGCCAAACTGGCCTCCTGCCCATATCTTGGGCACTTTGATGGTTTGTACACTGGCTTGTTGCCCGTACATTGGGTCATTTGGGGTTGCGCTGGGTACATCCAATGAGATCGGCCCATCTGCCTCACAAAATATCAGACCTGCAGCAGGGCCAAGATATTGCCCGAGCCATGTTGAGTTGCCGTCCCAAACGGACGGCGATGGTCCTCACAAGGAGACTGCATGCTGAATGGAGTAATGAGGGTGCAAACCTGGGTTGAAGCCTTGAAGATGGCTGCATAGCTTCTGAGGGCTCAGCGTAGTCATATTGACCTGGAACGCCTCGATCGGGACATGCTTGCCGAGGAAGGTACGTTGTAGAGCTGCAATAGGATTATCTACTCTGTGATCTGGGAATCTAAACTGCAGTACGCTGCCCAATAGCATTGCTGCAGGGTCTTGCCGTCGCAAGATGATACCATACCCGTTTCCCGAAGCCTGCATCGGGACTCAAACATGAGCGCTCGCACCGCATGAAATTTGAAAAATCTTGACTGGTATTTGCAGAACATGTCCTTGCTGCAGCCGAGATGACGTCTGTACTGTTGCAGTGCGTCACAGCATCGACTGCGCACGGTAGCCCTGCACATCTCGTATTCGTATTGCGCATCGGGCAGCAACCTCTCAAAAAGTATTGTGTATTTGCTACCCACCGTGGCGCAGCGCAGCAAGAGCAGACACGCCAAGAATTCCACCAACAAGACCGCCCCGCCGCCCGTCATGGCTGCAACCCCGTCACCCGATGCTCGTTCGGTCTACATGCGGATACAAGATGAAGTCAAAAAAGGGTTAAGCACGGTTTTGATGTACGGAAGGGATACAGACTGGCAAGACGGCAGAGCTCTTCCGGAGTCAGCTTTGACTCTCCAATAGCCTAATCTGGCTGTTCCTTCTGTCTGTCGCAAGCCTTCTTTCCCAGCCTGGCAACCGGATGACCAAACCGCAAATCATACGAATAGCGCGAGACAGATGATGCACTCAGAGAGCTTTGACTGGCGTGTGCACAGGCCGTGTGCCTACTGATCAGCTTCCACTCATCTCAGCAGAGGTTTCCACAACAGATCACAGCATAATGCCAAGCTCAACACGCCACTCCGATGTATAGGGCCACTGCTATTACGACAATTGTGATAATTCAATGTGGCAACCATAGCTGACACTGTCACAGATCTCAGGGCACAGAAACACTCTCTCAATTCATGCTTCGACTCATGTTGCGCAGAGACTGCAGCTGCTGCAATGTTCATGCTTTTCTTGTCGTTACTGTTCTCCTGCTTGATGGTGAAGGCCTGGGCTTTCGTCCTTTGCCCCTGAGTTTCTCTCATCAGCTGGCCAAGCTCTTTATGTCAGTGCCAGGCTCCGGTTGCTCTGGACTCATGCATGTTCATGCAACTAGTTTTGGCCTCAAAATTGCATTCGGGGTGCAATGGCCATTGCCATCAGCTCCTGGAACAGCAGCTTGCATGCATAGGGCATGTGCACCTGCACGGAGCAGACGTTTGTCACAAAAGCTCCCGTCCATCCTTGTTCTCATACTGCCCCCCAATGCTGTCAGGACGACCTCATAGTCATGCACGTGACATCACTCTCTGTAGCATCCTCTTTCATTACCTCTCTCTGATGGCTCGCTCCAACATGCAGCCCATCCTGGTCACATGCTTGTGTGGACTTCAAAAAATATTGTTTCTCAGCAGCTGCAGGGGCAAGGATTGAGAAGCAGCTGGGCTGTACCTGTACGATGCCGGTGGTGTTCTTGCATGCGGGGCAGTGGAACTGGTTCTTCTTTAGATTGGCCACTGCAAAGAGCCCGCAGCTCTCGCACACGTGCACTCTGTAGGCGTCGCTCTGGTCAAAGAGGCGCTCCTGCAGCCACAGACAAAGGCTCAGGGACTAAAGCCACAATGGCCTCCACATCCTTGATCTTGCGCTTGCTCACTGGCAGACAGCACATGTCTACCAGGCTCGGGAATATGGGCATTGAGTCAAGCTGGCCATAGCTTCAGGGCTGCCAAGATCCCACGAGGAGGTCCTTGGCTGCAGGAGTACCACTCTGTTTGGACATACAGCAACTCATCTGTGCGGGGAGCAAACAACATCACATTGCCTATGTCCAGCAAAAGGCCACAGATACTGGTCTGTCCCGCTTTGCCGGACATTTAGCATGTGAATCACCAGCCAGCAGGTAGAGTTGCACACCTTCAGGAAGGCTGCGGAGCCATGGGAAATGATGCAGTCGCGCTCCATCTCCCCAAAGCGCAGGCCGCCGTCCCGAGCACGCCCCTCGACGGGCTGCCTGGTCAGGATCTGCACTGGACCTCGCCCGCGCGAGTGTATCTTGTCGTCCACCTGTAGCAGAGCATTCATGCTCAGATTCTTCGCAAACATTCCCTGGCAGCATCACTGTCAGAGCAAATGCTGGGTCCAAGGAGCAGCCAGCACAGGTGCACAGCAGATGCAACTGACCTGGCTGTATGAGCTGCATGTGTGAGCGGCATGTGTGAGTGATGCACTGTAACACAGATCGTGCTCACTTTAAATACAAGTATGCAGCAACACTGCTGAGCAGAGGGCCAAAAGAACTACCGAGGAAGGCCTGTATTGACAAAAGTCAAGGCCAGTCATAGAGAGGAAGTGCGCTTGAAGCAGTGCTAGGGTGATGCTGCTGGCAGCCAGGAGCTTACCATGTGCTTGAGTCGCTGGTAGTAGGTGGGGTTGAGGAAGATCTGCGCCTGCAGGCGGCGCCCTGTGTGGCCATTGTACATGACCTCCCAGCCACGGGACTGGTACCCGCATCTGTGCAGTGCGCTGCTGATATTGTCCACAGTCACGTCTGCAAAGGGCGTTGCATCACCCTCCTTGCCCACACATGCTGCGACCTGCAAGCAGAACAATCCCTCTTTCAGACTGAGGCAACATCAGTCCCCCTGCCAAACTGGTTGGGAACGCCCAAGCATCAGCTGCATCACCATGCCAAGATATCTGCACAGGACCTGAAAGCAGCTTGTAACCCATCTGCTTGCCACTGAGAGTCATGAAGTGGGGCATGGCACTGTCACCATGACTGCAAGCAGCAGTGTGCTCACGTCTTGCTCAGTGTTGTGTGGTACCAAAACAGGGGCTGCGATGGACATGACTAAGCTTGCTGCTCTCACCTTGCTCATGAGGGCCTCTACAAGATGCCCAATGGTCATGCGGGAGGGGATGGCATGCGGGTTTATGATGAGGTCGGGCACGATGCCCTCTGCAGTCCAGGGCATGTCCTCCTGGGTGTATGTCATGCCGATGGTGCCTTTCTGCCCGTGCCGGCTGGCAAACTTGTCCCCAATTTGAGGCACCCGGATGGACCGCACCTGCGCAAGCCATAAGTTCATGTGATTACGCAAGCTAGACCCAAGGCGCTGTGCCAAACTGCCAGCCCCTAAACAGGACTCTGCTCGCGCCATAGGACTACCAAGGACCCCTGTGCTTGGATCGATCAGTGCACTGCCCCCTATACTGGCGCATTGCTGCTTTTGCAGTATAGACGGCAGCCCGGCTCAATGATGCAGGCACTGGGGTGCTCCTAACCTTTCAACGCACAAAGCTCTGCTGCATGAGCATACTTTCCTGCTTCACTAGTCGTAGTGCAGATCAGCCAGCACAGATATGGCACCAGTGAGTGCAACCTATGCCAGATATGTTGGATGGAGAGAAGGTCTCTCACCCGCAGCTTGACAAAGCGCTGGCCCTCGGAGTTCGTGGACAGCATGACCTGGTCCACCATGCCCGACTCGCTGTTGCGCAGGCTGGTCGACACGTCCTTCTTGGTGAAGCGCTGCGCCACTCCCGGCTGCTCCTCTGCCAGCGGAGACGTCTGCACAGCGCTCAGACACCTCAGCACCAGAACAACCCATGCCAGCTTGTCTGAAGGAGGTTGCATCTTGCTGGTCACAGACTGGTGAACACATCTTTCTTGGTAAAGCGCTGTTTTGTACCCAGCTGCTCCTCTGCCAGCGGAGACATCTGTAGTGTGCCCAACTTCCCAAGCACCACCTCAGATGGAACACAACCAGGACGCAGGTTATGTGGACTGTACGTGCAGTGTAGTAGACTGAAAACTTGATATAGAACAGCAGCTGTGTCCCTTGCAGATCTCTCACAAGAAGTAAGCCAACGCAAAATCCAGTGTAATGTGCACTTTGCAACCCGTTGTAGCAACGCGATACTATTCTCAAGATAGTGTGCATGCACATGTCACCTTGCCGATGATGACGTCTTCGCCGCTGACGCGCGTGCCAGGTGGCGCAATGCCGTCCTCGTCCAGCTTGTCGTAGGTGCCGTGACGCATCGCCAGCGTCGCGCCGCGCTCGGGCACCTCGATCACCTCTTGCACCAGCGACCCCTGCTTCTTCTCCTCTGCCTGTGTGGCAGCCAGGACACGTGCTAAGAGTGATACGATGAATCTGAGTGCCTCTATGGTCAACCTAAGAACGGGACATTGACAGCGTTGCGCCGCGCTCGGGCACCTCAATCACCTCATGCACCAGCGACCCCTGTTTCTTCTCCTCTGCCTGTGGGACAGCCAGGACATGTGCTGTGAGTGACGCAACCAACATGGAGTGCCTCTAAGGTCAATCTAAGAGCGGGGCGATGCTTGAGGGCAGCTGTGGGTCCATGCAGGCATAAAGTATGGGCCTCGCAGACTCGGCGTTGGTATATGAGCAGAGAAATGGCTGCTGCAGCACAACCCAAGGGCTTGGAAGACAACACGCATGAAGCCTGTGTCGTGCTAGCTAAAGGCTGCGAACCTATTAGGCCAGCAGAGTCAGCACCATGGCACACCTTGATGTGTCAGACCGAGTGGCCTCAATGGTGAGCAGCTCATCAGCAAGCACGACATAATTTTGCTGCAGAAGAGCTTATGTCCCAGAGCAAGTGTGCTAACAGCAGCTCACCCTGTAGACCTGACCTCCGCACCTAGAGCTTGCATGTGAGAGGCCTGCAATTGAATTATGAGTGCGGCTTACCCTGTAGGAGCGGAAGAACATGGAGCGGAAGAAGCCTCTGTCGATGGAGGACTGGTTCATCATCAGGGAGTCCTCCTGGTTGTACCCGCTATAGCAGGCAATCGCCACGATTGTGTTCTGCCCAGCAGGCAGCTCCCTGCACCCGACGATGGTCCTTCAGAACCCAAAACTGCCATTGGATCTATCTCACAGTGCAATCACATGAAAAGGTGCACCAATTAAGCAAAAGCAGCTTGAAGCGTAGGACTTCAACCCTCCAAAGTGATGACCGCAGTGAGCCTTCTATGTGTTCCCAGGCAGACTGCCTGCTTTCGGCTGACTTAAGTGCCTGAGTGCATGTTCAAGTGTCTGGGTAAGTTACCTGAAGTGCAAGTGCTCCATAGCCCGAGTGGTGACGAGCGGCTTCTGTGGGTAGTACAGGACATAGGCCTGAGTGTCCATGCGGATCTGGTAGTTGGTGACATACATGCCTGCATAAACAGTAAGCATTTATACCTTAGAAGTGGCCATCAGCCTTTTGCTGCCATCAAAGCTATGCAAGCATCCCTCTGTGACTCCTGCTATCCTCCACCATGGAATATGATAGGGCCTTTGAACATCTTGAAGTAGGATGGAGGTACTCAATTTACATCGCGTGTGGTGCTATGTCACAAGCATTGCTTGCCAGTCACATGGCTTGCTTGGGCATTCCAGCCCCACCACATGCTTTAGAAGACAACACCACATTTTAGTAGGCTCATGCAGGCCAGTTCCCTGATGCTAGGATATTCAGCACGCCAGACAATGTCTGTCAAAGGTGCTGTTCAGGGACGCACCCATGGCCTGCTTGCCCATGGCAGACTGGTAGGTGTTGCGGGGGGACTGGTTGTGGTCCGGGAAGGGGATGATGGAGGCGCAGACGCCCAGGATCATGGAGGGGTGGATCTCGCAGTGGGTGTACGTGTTCATGAAGGAGACCCTGCCGGTGTCCTGGGAGCGCTCCAGATCCCGGATCTCCATGGCAATCAGAGTGGTCTCCTCCTCTTCGCAGTCCACGTACTCTATGCAGCCCCGGTTCACCAGATCCTGCAGAGAGCATCTGTGTCAATGTATGCACTGGAAGAGGTCATCAGAACTTCGAATCACAGAGAAGTGAGACTGTCCGCATTTGTAAGGACATATGTTCCTGGCGCTGCTGTTGCAAGTCTGCAGGAAGCAGAAATGCTGCTTGCTGCAGGGGCGCTGGAGTTCTAAGCCATCCTCCAAGAAGAAGCTCCGCATCTTGCTCAGCAAATGAGTGCACAGCCAGCTTCTCAAGGAGCTCAAATCTAGCCAAAAACAGGTTGGAATGCTAATCTGATCTCTGCATGAGCCATTGCGAGGCGCGAAGTTTCCAGAACAAACTTAATGGGAAATTTTATGCCTCAGCATGTAGGATGCAGCAGGTCAGGGACTCACGGTCCAGCCAAAGCCGGTGCTGTCACGGTCCTGCAGCAGGCCGATCTCCTGCTTGGTGACAGCGAGGCGCTGCGACTCGAGATCTACAATGAACAGGGGCCGGCAGCAACGCCCGCAGTCCGTGAACAGCCGCAGCTCCTGCAGCATGAGGTCGTGCACGATGCCCACCTGTGCAGCACCATGTCATCAACACTCTTCCCTCACCCATGCAGTCACCTTCTGTCACCTCTGTGGCAGAACCATCATAGATCGCGGCCGGCAGCAGCGCCCACAATCTGTAAAGAGCCAATGGTTCTGCAGCATGATGTCCTGCACAATGGCTGAATGTATTCAACAGCAGAATGTAGACACATTTCTGCAGGAGATTGGCACATTTGGTAAGATGTCAGACCATACAGATAGGAGCTCGTGATTGAGGCGCAGCGTCGTCAAAGGTGAAGTCATGCAATCCGTAAACTGCCAGGAATGAGATGCTCACCTCAGTGCTGACGGCAACTTGCCGCCGCATCTGCCGCAGAGGATGCAAGGGGATGCGGCTTGTGCAAAAGCGCCAGAATCGATACAGAGAACCTCATGGCTGCTGCCTTACGGCGTCGACAGTGGACTGCTGCAATTCATGAGCGGCCAGGGGTGAGATGCTGACCTCTGTGCTGACAGCAACTTGCCGCCGCATCTGCCGCAGCGTCCTGACGAGCATGGCGGGATCCCGGTGCACGCCAACCCACACGCCGTTGACGAAAATCTTCGTCGTCTGCAACCCGCCAATCAACCCTTACTCTCCGCCATGCCCTCGCGGCCTGCTCACATCATCACCCGCAGGCACCATGCCAGAGCAGGCACCATGTGACGGGAGGTGTCATGAACAGGCCCTCAGCTGCATAGGGTGGGCATAAAACTTTACCTCTCAGATGATGCTAGGGTTGACCTCTTCTAGGGTCTTGATGGGCCACAGCTGCATATTTTTGCCGTAATGACTCACCTCTAAAATGACGCTGGGGTTGATCTCTTCCAGGATTTCCATTGCCCACTCCTCTAGGAACTCATGTACAGGCCCAGAAGCGCAGCCGGTGGACACGTAGGACATGAGCGCCAGGTTCTTCACCAGGCCGCATGCCTGGCCTTCCGGCGTCTCTGCCGGGCAGATCATCCCCCACTGCACATTCCAAAGCATAGACTAAGGCCTTCCATGCATGGTCACAAAAACACTCGGTGGTGAAAATTCCTAACAGGCACGCTTGCCCTCCTACTACTGCACTTCTTTCAAATCATGTCATGGCCCTGGTCTCAAGTCATTGCAGATGCAGATTGCAACCGTTGCCTGAGCAATGACCTGGACCCAGAAGCATTGCCACCCTGAGAAGAATTACAGAAGTGGAAGGGCAGAGCGCTTAGCAGTGTCATGACAGCATAACAGATATCGCACAGCCTTGTGTTCAGGAGCACTTTGCACTGACAGCTTGCAGGGTTGACACACGACCTGAGAGTTGTGCAGCTGGCGAGGCTTGGCAAGCTTCCCCTCTCGGCCAATGGGCGAGCTGATGCGCCGCAGATGCGACAGCGTCGACGCATATGTCAGCCTGTTGAGCACCTGCATGCACATGTGCAGACTTGGAGACTGGGTCCATGAGAAGCAGGCCATTCCCCAAGAAGATGTGTCTGCATGTATCATGACCACAGCTTTGTTCAGGGGACAAAAAGTTGTGCATGCATTCCCATGGTAGATTGTGGGGGCATGTACCTGGGATACTCCTGGGCGGATGCCTGTCTGGCCCTGCACGCCCCAGTTGCCGGTGGCTATGCAGTACCTGAGGCCCCTGGTGATGGTGTCCTTGTTCACAGCACCCAGCACATTGCTGTCCCTCCCTGCACAACACCATGCTCCCTGTGTCATACAACGCCACAGCCAGGAACGCTGACGTGGCAAGATGCCTTCTAGCAAGCATGAGCGTTGACAGTGCCAGTGGTAGACACCTCAACTGCAAATAACAGGCCAGGCAAATCATGCTCACTGAGAAAGCCAAGACTAGGCATGTCAAATGAGCATGATAGGCTGGCCTGTACTCTGCAATAGAGGGCCCCTTATCGCAAATCGACCCCCGCCCACATACATCCTCACAGAATTTCATGTCAAGATCGCATGACGAGATGCAGGAGGCCGTCTGTCAATAGAATAGGCAATGTGAATCGCACCTTTGTCCACAGCACGCTGCACAGCGCCGCGCACGTCCTTGACAACCTTGCGGAAGAGGTTCCTGAACAGGCCCGCCAGCAGAGGGCCGCCCAGATCCAGGCGCTTGTTGGCGTAGTGATCCCTGTCGTCTTCATTCCGCCTGCCCAGCGCTACCTGCACTCCCATGACCGCTCTCACTAACAGGTACGTGTGGTGCCTGATAAGGCACCGTCAATGACATACTCACCAGGCCTGCAGCATCCTGCAAGCCATCGCCATGACCAAGTGAGCACTACAGCAAAGCTGGGTGACACTTACTATGTGTGTTCCACACCAGAGTGCGGGTCATGCAGACATTCTCAGGTCTGCCTTTCATTGGCTCAGTCCAATCATTTTGCCAGCAATCTGAGATCCTTCAGCCTTAGTAGTGACTCTTACTATTGTATGCTCTGCATGCCTCCTGACTTGGACATACCATACAGTGTGACCACGCTCTGCTAGTCTGGGAAGAGCGGAAGCAGTGCACTCACCAGCAGCAGGCGGTGGACCATGTATCCACAGAAGAAGGCCTTCTTGGTCTCGGTCTGCTCGCCAATGCCGATGTGGGGCAGCAGCTCCCGCTGCAGGATCTCCCGGGCGTACTGGATGCGCGCCTGCTTGGTCACTCCTGGCACGCTCCCGCGCTTGCCTATGTAGTCCAGAGCCACCTGCCAACAATTGACCCATCTTCAATACTTTCTCTGGGGCAGCAGGCCCGATCAGGATGCCCTCGGCGAGCTCCCTGGCTTGCCAGTATCATTCACACATTCCTTTGATACCATAATTCTCCATCACTAGAATATGACAATGCCATGCGTGGTCGCATCTGTGCCGTCAGGCCATACAGTCTGGCCCGCAGACAGGGACAACTGCGCGCTGGTGAACCTTCACAGATCCACTGCTCCTCCCTGATACAGTATCAATGTCAAGAGGCCGGAGTAGGCCATGTATAGTTGCTGTAGGAAAGCGCACCTCTTGGGATTGGATGGGGAAGGCCTCTTCCAGGGAGGGCCGCAGCGCCTCCATCATGGCTGTGTCATTGAAGTCGTAGACCACGTGCTGCAGGATATCCTTGTCAGCGACCAGGCCCAGAGCCCGGAAGATGATGAGGATGGGCACGTCGGAGCGAATGTAGGGCAAGGTTGCCCTCACCGCCTGCACAGCATGCAAGTCTTGTGTCAAAGCTTGAGCAGCCCAGCACGGCACCTTTGGCCCCGAGCCTGCTTGAAAGAGCAGCAAATTCTGCGACAGAGAAAACTGTTTCTGTAAGAATGGAAGCCCGGAAGGCAGAGCACACGAGCCTCTCTCGCCGCATGTAAACTAGATATGTACAGGCAGAACCTAATATCACATGTCGATGAAGGACCCAAGTAAGCCATGCCTCCCAAGACTGTGCCTATACATGCCCTCTCCTGTTGCTGTTGCACTTCCAAACGAGATGACTGGTGCACAGTGCACATCCCAGCAGCCACCAATGGCAAGGCCTGTGACTGCTCGAGCATACATGTTGTCGTCTCTCTGTTCCAGTGCCAAGCCATGCACTCATGCACAGGGCAGGCTTGTCACCTGGCCACCCTTGCCGCCTGATCTGGCAAGCATCTTGATGGACATGCTGCTGGTGTTGCGCGTGCCGCTCTCCAGCACGGAGCGGCACTCGCACTGGAAGGAGTACTTGCTGGGCTGGCTCTTCTTGAACACGTACACCTGGTTGTTGGCCATGCGCTCCTGTGCGATCAGCACCTTCTCGCTGCCGTTCACCACGAAGTACCCGCCCTGCACTGGTAACCTGTCATCAGGTGTTTGAGAGAACGTCAAATGCAGCAACAGGACCCCATGTCTCCGCATCATGCAGGAGGTGAGGGCCTCCTGTGCAGCATATCCTGCTTTGCACAACGCCCTTCTGCGGGCGCCGTTATCTTCTGTGGCACTTCAGCGCGCCCAAAATTCAGACTCCTAGGTCCTACGGCTGTCCAGACCCTAGAGCCTCAGTCTACCTCAGCAACCGCTCTTCCTGCCACACAGGTCCTGTATGGGTGTGGCTTCTGCTGAGCTTGTTCAGCATTGGCTGAATCAAGAGATGCCAAAATCTCTGAGTGCGCATCCTTCTGGATCCTGAACTCACCAGCCTCCATACTGTGGGGAGGCTGGCCAGCTTCATGGCCCTAGGGGAGCGCACTCTTCTCACCCAGTGATAATCCCTTGAACAAGCCCAAGCGATCCAAGCAACAGTAGCCTGGCTGCCGGCGCTGGTGCCAGCCCAGCAAAGAAATTGCATGGCAGAATACAGATCTGCCAGCCAAGGCTTACGTTGCAAGCTCTTGGGGAGCAGAGAGGTCCATCAAGGACATGAAAAGACTTCCTGTGGAGGTTTGAGCAAGCCCTTGCCTGATCGAGCGGGCACTCTCCCAGCGTGGTCAGGTCGTGCTCAGTCTGGTCCTCCAGCTGGCAGTACTTGGACCGCAGCATGATGGGGACCTGCATGCCAATACGCTGTGTGACTCTCTTGTTCATGGCATGCAAATGCGGACACTCAGAGTCAAGCCAGCAGATGTGCAACCTCAAGCGTCAAGCCAGCTGGTGCTGCCACCACGTCTGTCCCCCTCTTGGTTCTTAGCCTGGCATGGCCTACGCAGTCCAACAGACCACTGCCTCTGTAGAAAGCCTCCGCCACAGTGTCTTGACACAGTCAGAAATGGGAGGCTGGCTGGGGCTTCACCTCTCCCAGAAAGGTCTTGGGATACATCTCATCTATCTCCTCCTCTTCTCCATCCGGCTGCCGGGTGATGATGGTCTTTTTGATGTCCACATACAGAGGCGCTGCATACCTGCAGCACACCATGGCAGCGCTCAGGCACATGCATTCGACCAATGCAGACTTCACAGAAGATTGGGGCTTGTGAGCAACTCACACAATCCCACCCTGAGCTATGCTGCAGATGAGAAAGGCAGCACTGATTGCTGATGTGCATCACACTCTTCTGAGCCACAGCCGACTAGCCTAGCCTCTATGCATTTTGGGATGTTAACCAGAATTGAGATATTGACAAGGGCTGTGAAAGGTGTACAGACTGACTCCCAGCTTTCTCTGCGTGCGCCCAGTTGCATGGCAGCACCCAGGAAGGCATGCAGAGAGAGCTGGGAGGAGCGTTAAGCTGTAGACGACGATCAATCAGTCTATGAACTTGCAGAGGAGGTACTGTCGCTTACGTGAGGCTCCGCAGGCGCGCTTCCTTGGGGAAGAGGATGGACGTCTCCCCGTCCGACTCTGTGATTGTGGGTTTGCTGAGATAGATCTGCAGGAACTCTATCTTGTACTCCCTCTCTTCCACTTTGGGCATGCCTGCAAATATCATTAATGTGTCTCCCTCATGGTCGCAACAGCCTGCAGTTGGACATGACTGGAAGGCTTTGCAGGCCAGCATGCAAGGTTCGACCGCCATGCCAGTGCACCACTCCAGGACAGGGGTGCACACTCACGGACAAACTGAACCTTGTAGACTGGTATGGCCTCATGAGGAGGTTGTCTGCAGCCTTCCTACATGCCACATCAGAGGTAGAGAGCCTACCAGGGTCGTGCTGGGCCTCTGGCTTCACGACAAAGGTCCCGTACTCGTCCACGATCTCTTGCATGTTGCTGCAGATGAACTCATTGAACGAGTCCAGCTGCTGCCGCACCAGGCCCTTCTCATCAAAGAAGGCGGAGATGACTGCCCATGCATCCTCCTGCGTCGTTGCAGAACCTTTCAAGACCTGTAAAACGGTTTACGTCTCCTTTCTCACGCACAAGTTTGCCACTTAAAGGCTATCTTATGAGCAAGCACAGAGCTCAGATCGCCTCACAGGCATGCCTTGTTGCTACATCTGTAAATTCTGCACGGTACAGACATATGCGCACCTGGGAGATCTCTCCAGTCTTCTCCTCAGGCACCTCCTCCATCAGGATATCCTCGTCCTCCATCGGAGGCAACCTCCTGACGTCTGCTCACGCCTTACATGGCCTCAGGCCTATGCAGTCAGATGGTGAATACCAGCAGCGGTGCCCCTGAAAATGTGAACACCTGGGTATTAGGTGGCACGAAACACATCAAAGGTTACAGAAATTGCAACAAACAGCGGCAAAGCCCAGCCACAAGGGCAGCGATCAGCTTCGCACCTCAGACTGGTCCTGCCTGCTTGGACACTGAGTTGTGTTATTAGCGTGTGAACCTGTCTAAAACGTTGCAGTTGTGATTTGCCTCACAGGCAACTGATGTAAGTAAGCAAAGTTGGTGATCTGAGTCTGCGTCAAGGCCTTTCTACGTAGCCAAGATGACTTTGCCTGCCACAGATTTGTCAGTGAGGAGAGACTGTGTTTTGGCACGCTCGCAGTGTTGTAATGTGAAGAATGCACCGACTACGAGCAGCCTGGCAAACTTAGCTGTGAAGTCGGCTTCCAGGGCAGATGAAGCTGCAATGCCTTGGGTTTCCTACCAGAGGGCGAGCGCCAAATCGATGAAGCGCCTCTCTGCAATATCCTACTACGGTACATTACAGCATAGTCATCTGCATTCTGAAGCGTATCGTAGGTCCTCCGGAGCACACCCAGAAGGTGCTAGATCGCCGGATCGTTCCTTAGCTTGGTAAAAAGCGAGACAGATTGTGGTGGTAAAGCAGCACTCAGGCAACATGCCTGCACAGCAGGCTGCCGTTGCGGGCGGCGGCCAGGGTCAGCAGGAACCGCAGAAAAAGTCTAGTGCCATCTTCGGAATACTGCGAATGATAGCCATGTGGTACATGTTCAAGACCTTCTTTGGTGGCGGATCGCAGAAGAAGCTGTCTCGAGAGGAGATGTTTGCTCCTCACTTCCCGAAGGGAACCTCCTTGGACATGAGCGTGTATCTGTCTGAGAGCCCTTACTTCAGAGACTTCACAGGCAGCAAACCCATCTGGCAAGAGGCGGATGTCCAGCTTGGGCTTGCAGCCGAAAGAAAGCTGAACATAACGTATTACCCATCGCAGGTAAGGCATTCCTTTTGCTTCCCCAATCACGGGTGCTCCCACCCACAGCCCTTGAGTGCCAGGATCGTCAAGGCTGCAAGCGTCTCCCAAATGCACAGCTCATATTCGATGCCTCTAAACATTTGTATGCTATGCCGTGCAGGCTGTCCAGAACAACGGCTCTGTCTACTTGCATGCCTTCTTTGCACCAAGCGGCCTTGCTTTGGATCCCAGCGATTCCTTCTACCAGAACAACACAGTGTTTGGCAAGAGCCTTGGTGAGCATAGCCTCCGCTGGTCAATACAGTCAGCCATCCACCCCTGGGTAGCAGGCCTGACAGATGTATGTGCATGTCTTGCCTGTCATTCAGCGTCATGGGATCATCAGAGGCCCCTCTGATCTATGTAGCCTGATAAGAGCGCTGGCGGGTGCAGCTCTAAACAGGTACCTGCCGAGGCCGCGGAACAAGACAGGTGTCAATCTGCTGGCAACAACGCAAGCAGAGCAGGAGGAAGCTCGCAAGAAGGGGGAGGCTGACAAGGAGAAGCCCAGGGAGTACATCTCATTCCTGAAGCCCTTTGTCAGCATTGCGCTGCTGGATGATGCCACGGCCTACCCATCCAATGCAGTCCCAGAGCACGTAAGCATGCCCCAAGCTTATGCCTTGCGACCATGACTTTTCTCACCCTGCGCGGTGCCTTGACTCTGATCATGTGTAGTCGCGATAGCTGCTGCTCTGCGCATCAGCTGGGGATCGTAGTTGGTGTCCTATAATTGATGTTGCGCTTCGGTACTAGCTGCGGCTCATGGACAAATGTAAGTCCAGATCCTCCATATGATGACTCAGTTGCATGTCAGCTATGCAGATAAAGGCACACCTGGACCCAAACTTTGACTCCATGACCTACTACCCGACGATCTACTTCAATGAGTTCTGGATCCTCCGGGAGAACCTGGTCCCGCTCAATGAGACAGTGAAGGAGGTCAACGTCGAGTTGGACCTGACCCAGATGCCGATGTGGAAGTTCACAATCTTCTCCCAGGTGGAGAAGAGCTTTGAGATGCAGGTCAGACACTACCCATGTCTAGTATCCCTTCTCCACTATAATATCTGAAGATGTCAGAAAATGCCTGTGAAGAGGATGCACATGGCTGGAACCTGTCTCGCAGCATGAAAGGCTGGTCCAGGTGCTGCACTGCCCGCATAAGGTTTCCAGCAAGATTTATGTGCCTGCATACCGGATGCAGCTCGGGAGCTTGTAGGACTGTGCCTGAGTCCTCTTCCTGAGTCGTGAAATCCTGAGCCAACTTGCACCTATCTCAGAGCAGGGCCTAGATTATGACAAGGTAATCTGGCACCTCGTGCAAGGTTGAGGCATGACATGTGAGTGGCTCCTGCAGCGGGATTTCGGCGCGCAAGCTGACGGGGAGAGCGACGAGCTGAAGAGGGTGCTGCTGGAGGGCAACCCCTACTTCCTGGGCCTCACCTTCTTCGTCTCCATCCTGCACAGCGTCTTCGACATGCTGGCCTTCAAGAACGACATCGGCTTCTGGCGCGGCAAGAAGAACGTGGAGGGGCTCTCGGTCCGGACCGTGGGCATCAACTGTGTGTGCCAGGTAGGGATGTTCGACCTATAGTTAGGCATGCCAAGTCCCAGTGGTACCGTCCACGATGCTATGCCTTCTGCTGTTTCTCATGCGTGGCTCTGCTATTGGGGCGCAACAGCTGCTGTGGCATCAACTGCGTGTGCCATGGGAGGCCTCTCTGACCTCTAGTCACGCGCTTCAGTCTCCTCTCATATGTCCTTATTCTCCTGGTGTGATGATGTTCCATGTGCAAAAGGTCTGACGTCCAGGTGAGGCGACTCAGGCCGTAAGGCCGTAGCCCATCAGATAAAGGGTCTGTGATGCCATGCCTTCTGCTGCTGGCCGTGCAGTGGCTACCCTGCGCGGGCAACAGCAGAAGCCGTAGCAGCACGTTCTTCATGCGCCTGCACCAGGGACATCCCTTGAGGGGTCGAGCAGAATGAGATGGACAAATGGTGAAACTATATGGTGGCTGCAATGCAGGTCATCATCTTCCTCTACCTGATGGAGGAGAACACCAGCTACGTGGTGCTCTTCAGCTCGGGCCTGGGGCTCATCATAGAGTTCTGGAAGCTGACGCAGGCCATGAGCATCAGCCTGGACTGGTCTCAGGGCTACCCCAAGCTGAAGTTCGCTGACAAGAGCAGCTACACGTGAGCGCAACTCTCATACTGATAGGCATATAACGTCCACTGGTGGCTGACGCGTCATTGAATGAGGTTTCATGTGCACATGCTTGTCGGTGTATCCAAGGAGCGCTACTTGCAGACGCACGCATGGGGGACACTTGTTCTGCTTCAGTGGGCAGAGAATACAACTGAGTCCACTGAGTGCTCTGTATGGACAGCTTAGCAATCAGTCAGCTTTCTCAATGCCGACAGGCCTCCCCTCACGACTCATCCTGACATGTCACGGTACCTCCGGCTGACGTGCTGAATGCATCACTCCTGGGTAAGGCTACATTTGTTCGCCTGCTTTATGTTCTGGATGGAGAGCTAAGGCATTCTTTCAATTGGGTGCAGGCAATCCATGACGAAGCAGTACGACGCCGAGGCCATGCGCTATCTGAGCTATGCGCTGTACCCGCTGGTGATCGGCTACGCCATCTACGCGCTGCTGTATGAGTCGCACCGCAGCTGGTACTCGTGGGTGCTCAACTCCCTCGTGGGGGCAGTGTACACCTTTGGCTTCATCCTCATGTGCCCCCAGGTAAAGCACTGCTGCTCATCACCCACAGATGTGTGCTGTCTTCTGCTGCGGTGGCCTTTTCATGTGGTCACTAAGGCAAACAGTGCTGGCTTGTGACACATCTGCACAGCGTGGTCGCCCATGCACCTAGATGCATGACCGACCAAGCTTTGCAAATAAGTCATAAGCTGGCACTGCTCTCTCAGCAGGCCTGCAGTGTTGCATCTTGCCAGCCACAATCATGCAACAACTCACACTTCAAACTGGTAGCATAAGCCATGGGGTAGACAACGGGTCTGTCGCCTCCCTGAGTACTCCTGCAGCTTGTGCCTTAAACACAGAATGTAGGGTATGAGACTCTTGCGCAGTGCAGGGGCAGGGCCTGATGGGCTTCCGGAGTGTTGCAGCGGAAGGTATTCTGGTTAGAAAACCTGGCAGCATGGCAATGTGGAGGCATTTCCTGACGGGGTTGTGTGCTTGCTGCAGCTGTACCTGAATTACCGGATGAAGAGCGTGGCGCACCTGCCCTGGCGCCAGATGACCTACAAGTTCCTGAACACCATCATCGACGACCTGTTTGCCTTCGTCATCAAGATGCCCACACTTCACCGCCTGTCCGTCTTCAGGGACGACATTGTCTTCCTGATCTACATCTACCAGAGGTGGATCTACCGGGTCGACAAGAAGCGGGCCAACGAGTTTGGGTGCGCATCCTTGATCCCTTGCATGCTATTCAGGCTCACCTTATCAAGGATGCAGTAGGGGCCTTGAATCGAGCTAGAGCGCTTCAGCGCAGTCATGAGCAGATGCCCTTCCATTGCAAGGTGTTACATCGAGGGGCCTCTCTTAAGTGAGCAGAGGTCACAGAAACTGCATGCGCGCGGTCTGTGTAGGGGCTCCAATAGTGTTATTGCAAGGCTGGGCCAGCATTGCTGGCCTATCGATGTGGATGTACTGACTTGTGGTCTGCTCTGTGCAGATTCTCGGCAGAGCCAGATGCAGCAGAGCAGGTGAGGAGCATACAGCCTGCTCTCAAAGATTGCCGATTCAAATCCAGACTGCACAGTGGTTGCGCCAACGCACCCATCATTGCCTAATCATGCCTGCGGATAATGCCATGCTGTTTCATTATGCATGCTAGTCAATGCATCCAACTTTGCGATGACAGGTAGGCGGTATCTGAGCTCACATGCTGTGCAGGCTGCTTTGAGTGAGACGGCGCACAAGGAAGCAGCGTCATCCTCAGCTCTCCAGACTGTTGAGCCCAAGACAGTGGAGCCTAAGAAGGAGAAGTGAGACATGAACAGGACAAAGGGGCACCAGGGACAAGTTCCTCTGACTGAAATTGCACTGACACATGTACACAAAGAAGGTGCTTTATGCCTGCGACCTTGCAGTCAGGCATCACACTGATATCGGTGTGCACATCCAAATAGATGACTTGCTGTGAAAGTCACAGAGGCACCCTAAATTACACACAATGCTGCTTTGACTCAGAGCCCTCCAGTGAGGTGTTGAGTTGCTGGTTGGCCAATGCAAATGTACAGATGAATCGTCAGTGTGGTAGCGGCACTCGGTTCATTGACAGTTGCGGAGATGACGTAGTCTAGAATGCAGTTGACCACCCACTGGCAGTATGACACATCACATGGCTGCTATATGTGTGCACGGGGACATGGCGCCAAGCTCTGAGATCATATGTCCTTTACAGGCAAATTCCGTGACAATCATGGAAGCAAACATCCTGTTCTCGTACACAGCTCAGCTGACAGTGTGTATAAGGGAGGAAGCTTGCACAGCTGCATCCTCATACTCTATGTGGGCAACACAGATACCCGGCCCATTCCTCGACACATGTCTGCGTTGGAGGATTCTTAAGGTTCCTCAAGCTTGCTGAACGTCTCCTTCAAAGCCTGCAGATCATTCGGAATGCAGCAAGGTCTCCGCCTCTCCTGAGCAAGGGAGCTATGCTTTCCTCATCTGGTGACAAAACGCCTGCGGCTACCTGGACGTCCAGCAAAACAGCATACAAATGCAAGATGTAGCATGATGTTGAGCCTTTTGGCACAGGCTTGGCCATGAAAATACCCTGACCACCAGCCCTTATTCCCTCATTGCCATCACCGCCAGAAAACAGCCAGCCTCGACACCCTTGATACATCCCTGGCCATGTTCAAATCAAATGGTGGACCAGTTCTGGCCTGTTCCTCCTGCCCCTACTCCATGGCTCCTCCTTCCTTGGCAATTCAGACAGCGCTTTTCTTGTCACTGGGGCACATGGATGCTCGCCTGGAAGGATAATCTCCTGGGGCACTGTCATGACACAGTGCAAACTCCATACACACCCAAAACGTCCTTGACGTCACGGTGCCCCCTCTGCAGGAGGGCTGCGTCAGACATCATCTTTGCTGCCCAATGCAGAAGCAGCAGGATATGAGCAGCTATCGCGGGAAGCCTGAAAGAGAGTCCGGTGTTAGCAGGCTGCCTCGCGCGCTAATCACTTCAGCAGCTTCCGGCGCCCCTGCTGCTGCTGTGACTGCTGAACCTGCGGCTCCTGTGACTGAAGGGTGGCCTGGTTCTGCTGCTTTGCCGCCTTGGCTTTCTGGCCAACCACTTGTGCGCCCTGCATTGTCAGCAACAGCCAAGCTAAGCAAATGCCTGCCCAAGTTCTGAAGGAGAGCAATGCCCAAGGGACAGCCAAGGGACTGCAGGCTATTGACTCCTCGCATACATGTGATGTGCTCGGAGCTGCCAAGGACGGCAGAGGGCCTTTGTGTTTCACTTCAGCAGTGATATTGCCTGCAATTGCGAGGGAGGTGCAACACCCTGTCAGCCTCCACATGTGTGTCTTGCCTAAGGTGCTGTGCTTGTGGAGAAGCCCAATCAGTGATGCGATTCATGAACTTTTGGAGATGGGATAACGCTGAGTGGCTGCAAACAGAATTTGGTGTAGGGCTGAGCCTCTGACCTGGGCGTAGACCTGCTGGGAAGGGGTGTACTGTGTGGTAGCGGCGGTTGGCTGTGCGCTAATACCCTGAGCGCCCTGCGCCTCAGCGCTGACGGTCTGGGTGCTGGCGAGGGTGCTGCCCTCGCCACCGGCCAGCGAGGACATGCCACCGGCGCTGTTCGTGCCCGCAGCGCCCACGCCCGCGCTATTTGTAATGGCGGGCCCGGCAGGGCTGCCGTTGGCGTTGCCGTTGATGTTACTGACGGGGCCACTCACGGCGGCGCCATTCGATGCCGGCGTTCCTGCTCAGCATGCAAAGACGTCAGACGCGCTCCTGACTGGGGTCGAGGTGATTGGCTGAGAACAGTAGATGTGGCCAGCGGTTCTGTTTGTCATGCCATGCCAGTCAGGACAAGATGTGCGCCCGCCGCGTGCGCATTTGTAAGGGCCGCACGCACACGCGCCTGCAATGCTACATGCTCATGTGGTATTGTACTGAGGTCGTACGAGGTCGCTCTCATGCTAAGAGCCTATGATCAGCGCAAGCTGCGTTACATGATATAGCACATCTGCAACGTCTGAGGCTTACCAGGGTAGGGCTGGTTGGTGATGGGGGCGCCCACAGCGATCTGGCTGCTGTCTGCGCAGCTCTGAATGATGGAGAAGGCCAGGCACTTGTAGGGCGAGCCCACGACGTCCTGGTAGCAGGCGTTGAAGCCGATCGGCGGGATGGTGTTGGCCGGCTGCTTGCTGCTGATCTTCACGATGACGGGCTTGGGCGCTCCGCCGCGGCTCTCAAAACATGTGGGGCTGCTAACCTGCAAGATTGCCAGCTCTGCTTTAACAGGTGCATGACTCCGGGTGCTCATGCACAGGCCATTCCTGTGTCCCAGGCCGTTAAGATGCGTGACAGTTGATGCTCTATGCAGCGTTATACAATGCGCCAGGACTGCTGTAGGCGCGCTTCTGCCGTTCAAAGCATGAAGCCATGCTGAGCACATGGCCTTATTAGTATCAATACCACAGAGAGGCGCCGTCTGAAAGTCTCAAAGGGCTGCATGCAGAGAAGGGTGAACCAAGCTATGGTGTTCAGCGTATTCAAGACTGTCCAGGAGGGGATGATGTCAGTCACTGATGGCCTTGTGGGCGGGCAGACCGGCGCCTTTGCTGCGACGTGATGAACAACCCCTACAAGAGGTAGAACATACACACAGACATGGATCTGTGAAGCTGCCAGGTGTCCCCACCTGGGAGTTGCCCAGAGCCAGGGTGCAGAACTGGAAGGTGACGGTCCCCCCGAGAGGAATGCCTCCGGCCGGGGTCCCCTTGCTGAGCAGGTCCAAAAGACGGCGCGTGCTGTAGTCAAAGACGAAGCTGCACGTCGCCTGCAGCGTCAGCAGGTTCTGCTTGCACCTGCGCAGCGGCACAGGTCCCTTTCACGTCAGCGGAGCTAGTATGGCAAGCAATGTGCAGGCCCATCCAACCACTGTGTAAGTCGGCAGCACAGCTCCACACAGCGCTGCCCTATCAGCACGATCATGATGCGACAGCGCTGGTAACCTGCGTTCTGAAGATCTTGGCAGCTGGCTACTAGCTTTGCGCCAGGACATCGCAGTGCCAGGACCTCATGCAAAGCAGGGCCCACTGACACCTGAGGGTGCTGCTCTGCGGGTGCCAGAGGTTTGGCTGAACACACATGTCTCATATTCTGGTTGGTTGAAGCAATCAACCGTCTCTGCATCACGGCCACAGTCTGCCATATACAGATGAGGGTTCACATAATGAAGGCAAGGGCACTCACTCTCCGAAGAACTTCAGCCCTGAGGGTGGCGGCGTGAAGTATGAGGCTGTGTTGTTGAGGAACAGCGTCCAGCTGGGGCTGGTGCTAAAGCCTGAAACTGGCTGGCCATATGGGAAGTTGGATGCGGCTGAGTACGCCAGCTGCAGTGAAAAGGAAAGCCCTCAGATCATGCACTATGCTGAGGTGATGCATCTGCACCTGCAGATCTTTAGGAAAGCAAAGAGGCCAGGTGACTTCTGAAATGGCGCTGTTGACGAGGTTGATGAATGGATGCAGGGCATATTGAGGGCATGCACTTGTATATGCAGATGAGATTCCCCAAGCAATGCAGCACTGCGGGTACGGACCCGCAGGCAGTGCTGGTGCTTGTGTCTCTCAGGAACCACCGAGGATGCGCATGTCCAGCATTTGCGGCATCCCGGGCTGTAGCCTACCACCCAAGGGACAGACCGCCTCTTTGCATGTATATTCGCATTACTAGGCAGGCTTCAAGATAAATGTAGAGACCCACCGTGAGAGGCCCTGTGGTGGACTCTGGCAGAGTTGCCACTGTGGTGACAATGACGTCGCTCAGCTTGTTTATAGGGCATGCGCCCGGGAAGCTGGCTCCGGATTGTCCAGTAAGAGCCGATCCCAGCGTCGACTGTCCCTGCGCGACTGCTGCTAACGCGGCAGCAGCGACCAAGCATCGCAACAAGCCGACACCCGACATGGGTGCTAGGTCACCTGCTAGCCTGCAGGGGATGAATGCACAATCTCAATGTAATTTTGCGCTTTCGCCGGTACGCTGCGAGCTCCCCGTGAGAGCATGTGATCGCATCCATTTGTTAAGTTGAGATTGGCAAGGGGCTTGCTCCCCCAAGGACAGGCGCTGCACAGGTCGCGAAAGCCGAAAAGTGCAGTTGGATAGTACAATGGAGCTGCGCAAGTCCTCCCATTTTCGTGACGCGTACGATGTGGCAAATCTGCTATCTGACACACCACCGAAACACCTGTTACTTCTGCTGCAAGGGAGAACGTTGGCGCACCCTGTCGTCTCGAATTGTTCTCAAGATCCTCTTTTCCAAGGATTGCCAGCAGTGTGGTTCTTGAGCTGCACCCAGAAAGTCCTTGACGCTGACTTCCTAGGGCCCCCTCCTGCCTTCGCCTCCTCCTGTTGAGGCTTCGGAGGTGCTGAGGAAACTCAAATCACAGCTCCAATGCCCTACAGCGAGCTCAATCTCCGGTCTGCAGGTGTTGCTACAGCTGTCGTCGGGAATTGAAGTTTTCTGGCGAAGAGCAATTCAAGCTCAGCGCGGTGACTACGCGGTTACGCTGATATGGCAGTAAAGTCCTTCGCTGCAATGAACGGCGAAGAACGCTGTTGAGAGGGCCTACAGGCGATTGTTCTTTAAGTGAAGAGATAATTGAGTGAGAGGCTTGAACTGCAACATTCAGTATGACCTCTGGTGACACCCTTCTCAGCACGGGAAGGATGTTGACCGGTACTGCGGACAGTCTTTAAGGAATAGCATAGCTGATAGCTTACAGAGCAGCGTGACATGTGCATTGGTGCTGCCTGCTGAGGCTGTGACATCCTGCATGCTATAGAAAGGTAGGGGTAAGGCGCCTGCAGCCATGGCGGATGCTTCCAGGGCGCGCATGCAACAGATAGCATCGGAATGCTTAGTGAAATCAGCCCATATCATCTTGACGTCGAGGATATACCACTCCTCCAGGACGCTGTCCATGAAAGGGCCCAAGTGCTGGGTAAGGGCAGAAAGACCTTGCCTTTCTTCAATTCCATGCTGTAACCTTGGCAATGCTGTTATTTTAGAAACGGCGCTCAAGCAGAGACAATATCTCAGCTGTGGTGGAGAGGTGCCAGGTGCTAGCAATGTCCCAAGCCAAGAGCCCTGCATTCCTGTGCAGTTCAACCTGGATGTCGAGGAGCTCGACATTGCCCAGAGGGAGTTGGACTATTGGCGCAGAGATGTCTCATGCCCGATGATCATAGAGGTAGCTTTCTCCCCACAACGAGGATGACAGTACTGCCACAGATGACTCAATGTTGGGGGTTGAGTAACATCAACTCCCAGTGCCCGTGCCCGGAAGCTGGCTGCCAGTGCTTGACATGCAAATGACCGCCTGAGATACTTGCTGTGCAGGTGTTCGTGCAGCCATGGACAAGCAGAGACGCTATGCAGCAGGTGAACGTTCAGCCAGAGGATGCTTCACAGGGTACGCAGCCGTCCACCTACAAAGGATTTATATATACATATGCATTTTCGCCTTCATTGCAGGGCTGTGAATGTTCAAGAGGCGCTGCATGTACCCTTGCCCGAATTGTCAATCTTGTGGCAGGGACAAACAGCGGATGTAGGGCGTGGCGCTAAGTGTCTGACTACTGATGCCAGGGCGGAGGCTGCTAGAGCGGTGGACGCTATCCTATGCAGCCAGCGAGGCGCAGCAAGGGCAGCAGGGGCGTGCCTCAGCGTCCCGCCTGGAGCCCGCGGCAGTCTACAAGCGCATGGTGATTGCCATGCGCAGCCTCTTCTCGTACGTCCGCGTGCTGCCCACGTACCGCCTCTACAAGGCCTGCGCTGTAAGCAGTCCGTCTTCATCCGGAAACACCTTTTTTTGACCCCAGCTCAATGTAGCAGTCCCCTGCTTCTCAAGTCCCATGGGCAAACATAGATCTGCTGCACCAGAGGCCATTTCTCTGATGACGTGTAGCTGATCATTGACCTTGGCCTCTTGGCGTCCATCAAGAGCAGGGCAGAAGCATGGCACTGCAGTACTGCATCACACTACGCACACCCGCGCCGGTAAGGCCGAGCATGGGTCCGGTCACCTTTTTCTTACGCAGTGCTGAGCGCTAAGATTTTGCTGTTGCATCTTGCAGCAAGAGCGGGGCGGCAGCATGGCGCTGCAGTACTGCATCACGTGGGGGGCGCCTGGAGCGGGCAGCGCGGGCGCCATCGCGGGCCGCATGGGCCACTTTGCGTTTGCGCCCGTCGAGACGCAGCATGGCAGCTTCCGCATGGCCGTCGACTATGCGCCCTCCTCCACGATTACTGTCCTCAAAGACAGCACCTCGCATGCACCCATGGCTCAGGTGACGATCCTAAGAGCCAGTTACAAGCCTTGCATGAGCAGGTTGAACAGCGTGCGCACCGCTCTTATCTGCATGATCCGGCGCACCTCTCCCGAGGCATGTGTGCGCCCAAAGCCGAGGTGCAGCTGCTTGAGGGTTGCAGGGGATTGCAGCGCTCTTGCGGTTTACCCCGCATGCTGCTCTTGCCTGCACTGCACGGTCCGGCTTTGCCTGGTAATGCCTGCCTTTTGGCAACAGTATCCATCCGTCATTAGATGCATCCATGCTGTCGTGCTGAAGTGAGAAGTAAGACCATGCGTGTGCAGATCATAGCCGATTACGCTGCTGGGGATACCCGCTCCGGCATCGCATCGACTCTCTCGGCCTCCATGCATGCGCCTGTTGGCGCCTCGCAGCCGCGACATCTTCAGCCTTCCTCAGCCCATGCAGTGCCTTCAGGTGCAGATCACTCAGACGCAGCGTTGCCTTGTGAGGGTTGAGGTCCCACTACACTGGGCCAATACACCAATGGCATTGTTGTCCCTACACTTCTGCTGGGTACTGCTGGGATTGGGTAAATTGCAGACGGGAACACACTCACAATCCTACTGGGGATACAGGGTCCTCTGCTGCTTGCCATCCACTCCTCCCTTTGCCTCTGTAGTGCACCGCATATCTTGTCAAGTCAGACCAACATTAGGGATGTGTATCAGCTGCTGAAGTGTACACGGGCGCAATGAGACTACTGCTGGTCAGCCCTGTGCCGAGAGCCACATGGAAGCTGTGGTGCTTGCCAACTGATTTTCATAACTGCATCTGCCTCTGTGCAGTGCACAGCTGATGTGTACCAGGTGCTGGGGCAGGTGCAGGCGCAGTGAGACTGCTGCTGGCTGTGCAGGGTCCAGTCAGCCTCCCGCAGAGCCTGCGCTGAGGCGGCGCAGCTGGAGCCTTCAGGGCCCTGCAAGCCTGCTGGTGCCAAATGTGGCAACTGCCAGCCTGGGCATGTCGCCCCCGACTGTGGTAGTCGGCGCCAGCTCAGCCGCCATGCGCGCCGCCTCACAGGACCTGGGCGCTTTCCGGAGGCTCTCCCTCCGTAGCGGTCAGGCTGAGGTGGAGGAGGTAAGATCTGGCTTGTCATGTGACCCCTCTTGTGTCTTTAGCATCCCTGACAGCCGTCTGAGCAGATGAGGCTGAGATGTTTCAACCTTTGTTGATTTGCTGTGGGCAAAATCTGGAGATGTACTGCAATCCTCAGGGTTCTGCGCACCGGCAAGCCTATAAGGTGGCATCATTTCAGTCTATCTGCTCAAATGGCTGTTATGAGGCAATGCTTGATGGGGCTCTTTGTAATACTTACGAAGAGTCATCTACCTTGCATCGTGCTATACAGTCATCGGCTGGAGCTCCGGCCCTGACGCATGCCTGGTCGACCCCACCGAAGTACCCCGGCACACCCACCTCTCCCGGCCTCCCCAGCAGCTCCGGCGCAGTCCAGACCTGGAGCCGGGCAGCAGCAAATCAGGTGAGGGCTGACATTTAGATGAAGCTCCTTTTCAGGACGGCCGACAATTTGTACCTAGGGATCCTCAATGAGCTGCATAGCAAGCGGCCAGCCCTTTGGCCACGCCTGTGCTGAGAGCAACAACTCACAGAAGCCTGATACTATACCTGTGGGCACAATAGGTACATCCTGCCAACTGCCAGTATTGGAAATGACAAGGACCCACACCGCCCTGCTCATATCCTTGGTCCTCCAGAGATGCCAATATACCTGCCGTGCAGAAGGCATATGCGCGGACACAGCAGGCGGCAAGCAGCAGGCAATCTCTGGAAAACAGGAACCAGGCCAGGCCCGCCGCAGGAGGCTCGCGGCTGCAGAGCATGGCCGAGGATGCTGCCAATTCAGGCAGCAGGCAGACGTCTGCTCCTGTCTCGATCCCGGGCGCCTCAGACACGACGGCGCGCCACAGCCGGATACACTCCTCCGGTGACCTGGCAGCCTTGCAGCAGCATGACACCACCGCCCAGGTACAGAATTCCATAATACAACATGGTGTGGCTCCTAGGATCGTCAGTGATGCGATGCTTTTTCACAGGGGTTGTCAGCTTTGTTCTGACCATCTGCTGCTGCCCTCAAGATATCATCCGGCCTGTTTGCGACAGAGGCAATGATACTGACGTGCTGCTGCAGGTGAGGACAGTGAGGTGGATGAGCGGGCAGCCCAGGGTGCCCGCATCTGCCCCAGCCGCGTCAGCAGCCGGTGGCACTGGGCAGGGCCCTGGGCAGCCCATGGAGCGCCTCAGCGCCCGCACCACAGGCTTTGCGCCTGCCTCGTCCCCGCGCATGCCCTCGGGCAGCCCCCTAGGCAGCCTTGGGCAGGCCGGCCCCAGCAGGCAAGCTCACTCCTGCGCCATGCTGACAGGAGTGCCTGTCTTTGATGGCAATCTGCTGCACATCAGATTGACCGTAGCAGGCTGCTCCTTATTCGACAATCTGGCTTGGAGATGAACTCATCAAGTATTCTGTAGAGGGTGAATATTGTTGTGGTGGGAAGATCATCACAACTCTCAGAGCCAGTCCTGGGGTGCTCAGGAGCCTGATCCCAAGAGTATGTGCGCAGGTCCTGCCTGAAGCGGCCAGATGGCAATAGCCTGCCTGAAGATCGGCGACTGTCATTTGCGGGCGGCAGTGTACAATCTGCTGCGCAGCAGCCACCAACCCCACCTGCCCTCTACACCATGCACCCCATGGGAAGGTCAGCACCAGCCCTTGATCACCTTCAGATCTTGCGCCTGCTTGCCATGTAAATGTCTGATGCACTGACCAGCAGGCATCCTGATCAATCGTGACACTGTGCAGATTGCATCACTGCTCAGGAATGCTTGATGAATGCACATACTCTTGCACTGGGTCTGCTTATGACAAGAAGGCTGTAGCGAGTTGTTGCATGCTCTTGCAGTGAGTCCAGCGGCAGTGCTGCGTCATCCTTCCCAGCCTCATGCTCGCCCCAGCTACCCTTCGCAGTTACCCCATCAAATCTGTCCTTCTCGTCTGTCCATGACCCTGTGGTGAGCTTCTCCACTCAGCTGTGCCTGAGAATCTCTACTCATAAAGCCCCAGTCTGCCTGTCAAAAAGTCAGAGGCTTCCCCCGTGCACACGATAATATATAGCGAAATAACAGTGATGCGCTTGGGTCTTGGGCTTCATGTAGGCCTATTCTGAGGCTCAACTGCCCTGACCTTGCAGACAAGAGCAGCAGCAGCGACTGCTGCGGGAAGCACCGGGTCAGCCGTGCAGGCCTCCTCCATCGCACAGGCTCATGCCAGGAGTATGTATACTGTTGAGCTGACGCATCTTGTAGCTGCATGTTCCTATCCTCTAAAGCTCACCACATGACTGTGCAGGCACAGGCAGCAGCAACGGCTACTTCGGGAAGCAGCGAGGAGGCCGTGCAGGCGTTCTCCCTCACACAGGCTCATGCTAGGCGCATCCCTAATTTGATCTGACCGCTTGGCATCTCGTTGCTCCATGCAACTATCGTCTGAGGCTCACCGCATGACTGTGCAGGCGCAAGCAGCAGCAGCGACTGCTGCGGGAAGCAGCGAGGCGGCTGCGCATGCGTTCTCTCCAGCGCAAGCGAACGCGCTAACGGTGTTCCGGCGGCCCATGCTGGGCGCATCCCCGCGCCTGAGCAGCGCCTTTGAGCTGCCGGCTGTGGTCGGCGCCCTGGGCTACTCCCTCTCCCCTGTCCAGGTGAGGTCCTTTCGCTTTGATATGTTATCAGCAAGCCCGCAGCACTGTTGATGCAGCCTTCAAGCGCTTGAATTGTCTGCTGCTATGCCAATGTTGTAAGCTATCAATGGACAGCCAGGCACTGAAGGGGAAGCCAGTGTTTTGAGGGCCCTCTCCTTTGCCCAGCCTTCCCACATATGTTTTGGGGGCTACCCAGCAGGGCTCCTGCTGGGTACAATGGAGCAGACATATGGTCAAGTTGACATAGCGAGTAATGTTGCTTTGGCGGCCTGTGCAGGGGAGCCTGGAAAGCAGCCTTCTGAGTGCATCTACGCCCCGCCACGCAGGACCACTGCCATTCAAGCTGCCTCTGCCTTTTCCCCCAGTCTCCCAAAGTGAGCTTCTTGGGCTTCCATCACCTGGTATTCCCTACTATGTGCCTAGAGGCTGGTGAAATGCTGCTTGAATAGCTCTATGCCTGAAGTCCCATGGCTAACATGCGCAAGGCTTCTGTGAGACGCATTCATTTGGGCCACTTCACTTGTGCTTGCGCTGCGTGTGCTCTGTAGCATTGCAGCTTCCAAGTGACGGGACCGTGTGTGTTCACCAGGTGCTGCAGTCCTGGCGCCAGGCTTCACAGTGGGGTCAGGGCCGCCCCGCCTGACCTACCCTGTCTCCTCGGGGCAGGCCCTGGACCTGCCCGAGCTGCCCTCACACAACGCCACAGAGGATGCAGAGACCGAGATGCTGCCCTTTGCGCTGGACGGCGATGCAATGCCGGCGTCGCCGCAGCCCCTCGCGCCTGCGCGAGCGCGTGCTGGCTCTGGGATACCGCCTGGAGGTCTGGTCCTTACTGAGTTATGTGTATGTGAAAACTGTTATCACCTGTCTGGCCAAGTATATATGTATATCCCCCTTAAGAACGAGGGTGAGACTGTGTGCTAGCCAGAGAGGCCTTGACAACGCAACTGGGATGCTGGCATGTCACTAGGATGTGGAGCTCAATGCCCAACAGTATAGACTCAGAGCTGCCTGTCAGAAGTGTCCTGGGCTGAGGATGCACTGGCTGTGTATGCAGACCTGGATGATGCTGTGGGGGCATTTGTCAGAGTCATTCAGGATGCACCAGCCGAGCTGCGTCAAGGGAATGAGCAGGATCGGGCATTGGACAACAGCAAGAAGATGACGCTGCAGGGCGGACTAGCACAGCTCTCTGCTCTGAAGGCCCAGCTAGAAGCAATGTGAATTTCCCCAGTCTGATCCTAGACGATGAGTGGCATGTCTCAGCCGGAACACCTAAATGGCCTTGAGCCACAATTTTGCGAGTGACTCACAAGTGGCCACGAGCCACAGTTTTGGGTTCATGTTATCATAGCAAAGTTGCAACTGCCGTGGTGTCTGAGAGACAATTGAGTTAGAATGTGTCATCCTTGCCAAAGGTCAGGTCTTGTGAGGTTCACGCAAGATGTCTAGAGCTCATGTTACACACCATGCACCAGTTTGGACACTTGCAGCAGCAAAAATGCAAGACTATGTAAGACAGACTGCGTGGCTGTTACAGAACATCAGACCTAAGACATAGTGCTTAACAGGCAGCAGAGCTGCAGGCATCTGGCATCAGAGCGCTCTGCAGCAAAGCTGCTGGAAGCCAAGATCCATTCCCTTGCATGCATGCGTGCTGGCATAGGTTTTGACGTGGCATAGTGCCGCAATGAAATGCTGCACAATTGGCAGGCGCTCAGTAGCGGTAATGGGCTGGCTTGAAGGGGCCAGTCTTGGGCACGTTGATGTAGGCAGCCTGGGAGTCTGACAGCACAGTCAGCTTGGCTCCCAGCTTGGGCAGGTGGAGAGCAGCCACCTGGAGAGCAAGAAACCTTCATGACAGGACCTCAAGCATGAAATTCTTTCCACATCTGCAAAGCCTCCTGACCACACTCTTGATGTGTGAAAACAATGCCACTGTATCTGCGCTGCGTCATCATACCTGTTGGGGATGGTGCTTTCCAGCAGTTCACATCATCTTAACAGGGATGGTGAAAGCTTCATACTGGTTCGAGTGAAGCTGGATCATTCCAAAAGAGTTCAAGGAACACACCTTCTCATCGAGGTGCTTGGGCAGCACATAGACCTTGTTCTCATAGCGCCCGCTCTTCCTCTCATTCCACAGCTCTAGCTGGGCAATGACCTGTGCCGAGCGCAAGCAATGTCAAAATCATATCTCAGCCTACCCTGCGCTTCATACTGCCTGCCCAAATGCAGGTCATACTGCAAGCCAAGTGATCACTGTTCTCAGCAAGGAAGATTGGCTGGTGAGGAGGGTATGCCGCGCGTTCTATACCATTGATGCAGCCCTCAGCAGTGCATGCTGCTGGACTGCTCAAAGACTGCCTCAAAGATGAGATGCCCTTGCAAAAGGTCCATCAGCAGATGCACCACAAGCTGCGATGCTCAGGAGGGGTCAAGCCAAGACCCTGTCAATACCTGGTTGGTGAAGGAGCAAGACATGACGAAGGAAGGGTGGCCGGTGGCACAGCCCAGGTTGAGCAGACGACCCTCAGCCAGGACAATGACTCCGTGGCCGTCGGGGTAGATGAAGCGGTCCACCTGCGGCTTGATGTTCTGCCTCTTCACTCCTGCACAGAAGCAGGACTGACCCTCAGCACATCAGCCACCCCACCCCGGAGCTTAGAAGTACATGGAGTACAGTACCTGACCGTCCATATACTGCTGCAATCAGAGAAACTGGCCTAGGGCGGCAGGCTTTGGGATTCCAGTGTCAAGTACAGTTTGTAAGGCCTACGCTCCGTCAGATCCATATGCAACAACGCACTCGGCTATCAGTACAGCACAGTGATTGGTCTCTCACCACCAGGAAACAGCTGAGCTTGCGGCAAGCTGAACACTACAGTGCCGTGCTGAATTTACTCAATGTTCACGCCTACAGTACTACCGGCATGTAGACCCCAGCCCAGCTACCTGCCATGCAGCCATGTTGCATCCTCCAATGGGACTCACCGGGCCAGCCGATGATGCCGGCCATGTCGATCTCATTGTCAAAGTGACCGATGTTGCCCACGATGGCATTGTTCTTCATCTTGGACAGGTGGTGCGCCATGATGATGTCCTTGTTGCCGGTGGTGGTGATGAAGATGTCTGCGGTCTCCAGGACGTCCTCCAGGGGAGCCACGCTGAGGCCCTCCATGGTGGCCTGCAGCGCGCAGATGGGGTCGATCTCGCTGATGGTCACGCGGGCACCTGCGGGCAGCAAGCGGGCAGCTTAGAGATTATGTTCGGCAGATTCTACCAGGGATCTGCTTCCTGCACCTCAACGAGACTCTGAGAAAAGCTCACCCTTTACAGGCACTTACTCATATGATTGCACCTCTTGGCAGACTGGGGTCATGCCAGTGACCTCAAATGATGGACCCATATTGTGAGCCTTGACAATGTCATCATGAAGGGTGCAGCAACTCTGCAGGCTGGCGCTCGCACGTTGCAAGGAGCATGCATGCTCACGCCGTCAAGCAAGCAGAAGAGTCAGGCAGCTGGCATCACCTGCGGCCTTCAGGGCGGAGGCCGAGCCCTTGCCGACGTCTCCGTACCCTGCGATCCAGCAGTGCTTGCCGGCAATCATGACGTCGGTGGCGCGCATGATGCCGTCGGGCAGCGAGTGGCGGCAGCCGTACACGTTGTCGAACTTCGACTTGGTGACGGAGTCGTTGACGTTGATGGCGGGCACCAGCAGCGTGCCGCTCGCCTGCATCTCGTACAGCCTCTTCACTCCGGTGGTCGTCTCCTCAGACACACCTGCAGCAGCATGGAGCATTTAGGAGGCAGGAGATGCAGCATCAGCGGAAGGGAGGTGCCGAGCCGGTCAATCTGCGCTTCAATTGACCCAGTGCAGACCTTACATTCATGTGGGAAAGGACGCTTCAGTCAAGACAAACGCCAACATGCCTTCATCAAGACCTGGCTCTTAGAATTCCCTAAAAGCAGATATGTTTGCACCGAGAATCAGGCCCTGTGTCAAGCAGGCAGGCCTGGCATAGACAAGGATGCCCAAGCCAATAATGTGAAAGAGAAGGCCAAAGGGGGCCTGGCCCAGCCTGTCCTTGACTGCGCAGAGTGTGCAGGGTGGTCCATGGTGATTGGGCATTTGGGAGTAAGGGTCTTGCGACATGCTGAAGGCAGCACGGAGGGAGAGTAAAGAGGTACTCACCCTGGAGGGCCTCGGCGTACTTGGTCCACCGGGTGGGGTTCTTCTTCAGGCCGTCGCGGATCATGGCCAGCACGATCTGGAACTCGGGGTTGTCTGTGGAGGTGGGGTCGGGTATGTCGGTGGGGTCCTTGGCGTACGCCCTCTCGGCCTTTGCGCCCTCTGCAGTCACATGCATCACACTGTAAGTGGGCTCCTGCCACTTCGAGCATGGAGATGGGCAACCAATCGAACAAACATTCAGTGGCCCTCCAATTGCCGACTCCCGGCATGACAGCTTCCCTTCATAAGGGGCACATGCTGGATGGATGGCAGGCGCAGGTGGCTCATGTCAAACGGCGGAAGACCACTGACATTCTTCTGTCGCCCACACTGGGTTTGGAGGATTGTGGATGAGCAGATTACCGTTGCTAGAGGGCCACAATCCTTGGCAACACGTCATATCGGACGAAACAGCATGGAAATCCCATCATGTGCTACTCAAAAGATCTACATGTCAGACTCGGCCTTGTCAAGGGTACTTTCCCATGGTATCCTTCACGATGCGGGTTTTGCCACATATGTCTGCACTCACCGTGGATGAGGAGGGTGGCGTCGCCACCATCGTCCACGAGCAGGTCCGGGCCCGAGCCATCGGGCCACGTCAGCATCTGCTCCGTGCACCACCAGTACTCCTCCAGCGTCTCGCCCTTCCAGGCGAAGACAGCTGCGCTGTCGCGGGCCACCGCCGCTGCGGCGTGGTCCTGCACAGAACAACCCCCTTCGACCAAGGCTGGCAGCAGTGATGCTATGGACAGGTGGTAATGCTGGGAGCAGGCCGATGCGTCACTCCCTCTCAGGCGGACACCGCGCCTTTGTTGCGCGTGTTCCTGCACAGAACACACACCCACTTCCACCGAGGTCAGCAGCCATACTACCATGAACAGTTGACAGTGCTGGATGGAGTTGCATGCGTCCGCCCCTTCCAGGCGAAGACCGCTGCGCTGTTGCGGGCCACTGCCGCTGCGGCGTGGTCCTGCACAGACCGTTAGCAGAAGCTCGGGAACCAAGTGAATGCTTGACATGCAGCAGCAGCAGCATAGCCCATCTTCGACCACCAAATGACTGTGTGCATGAGTGGCAACCATGGTCTACTCTTTGCTGCATGGTAAAAGCCCAACGCGGTTGGGGTGTGCATAACATAGCGGAACGTGAATGCAAATGCAGCCCCGTGGGGCTGACATTACACGCTGCTCAAGCTTTCACATGTCACAGGCATATACTGAGACCCTCCCGGCCACAGAAAGGCTGAGTGGGGCAAAGGGGCATGTAGATAGCTTGATACAGCTGATGGCCTCCAGAAGGCTCAACACATAAGGGTAGCTCACAAAGTTGTTGAACATAGCCAAGCAACATGCAAGGATAGGCTTAGAAAGCCCCAAAGGGCAAAGAGTATCATAGAAAGCTTGCCTGAGTACTGAAGATGTTGCAAGAGCACCACCTGACATCTGCGCCCAGAGCTGTCAGTGCCTCAATGAGCACCGCTGTCTGGATGGTCATGTGGAGCGAGCCTGCAATCTTAGCACCCTTGAAGGGCTGCGAGGGGCCAAATTCGGTCCTGCGAGAGCGATGATCTTTGTTCACATCGGTGCAAAGGAGAGGCATTTGAACACGCTAATCGACGACTGTGCAAGGTGGCGCGAGTTCTGAGCAGCATGTTAGGGTGCGCTAGCAGAGATTCAAGATCAACTACTTCCACTCCAACAACACTGAGACAGTGCCGTAGCATATGAAGCTCTGAGCGTACAGACCTGCAGGCGATCAGTCCGGGCATCTCGGCCTCTGCTATCTCAATCTCCAGGCGGCCGAAGTCTGCCTGGGTCATGTCCTTCACCTTGTACTGCAAGCACATGGCGGAATAGCGTCAGGCGTGACAGATGCCAGGGATGCTGTGCATTGGCAACATTAGCGGGAGTAATCAGCAAACACTTGAATCTGTTATCATGGCACGGCTGCCCGATGTGAACACAGCGACCTATGATCACAGCAGAAATTTTGGGGTACAGGCAGAATGTGACGCCTTCTGTGAATAGCTGAGATGCCGGAGAATTTAGACACCAAGGTGAACTGCACCCACCTGGAAGCCCTTGGCTCCCTTCTCCACCGACATGGCCTCCACACCTGCTTGTTTGCCGTTCATGATTGCTGTAAATCGTACGATGATGTCTAGCGACGAGAAATGGGCTCGTCGAAGCACGAAGGACGGCTGGAGCGTCACAGATGCAGAGCCAAATCAGGCAAGGCGTGGGGGCGCCTCTCGATGACAGAACGCACTGGCTTGGCATCGTGGAACTCCCATTCCTTTCCGTTCTGTTCGATGCCTGCTGGAAGGGATGGCCCCTGGGAAGAGGCCAGCGGGGATGGGCCGTGATCGTAGTGCCTATGACAGGCACTAGGACTGTGCTGTTGCAAGGCTGCGTGCTTAATAAGAATCTTCTTCTGATGAGAGCTCTACATGGTGAGCATGTACGGGAGCATAGAGGGCATACAGATGTCTGGAGGGACCTCGTTTGCACTTACAGCATGCGGGTGTTGCTGGCAGGGCATGGAGCCAGCATGCAGGAAGTCAGATCAGCAGAGTATCGCTTCCACATATGGGGTCTATGGATTCTTTACAATACACACTCTCGTGCACCCTTTCCAGACCTGCAGCAGGGTGCCGCATGCAAACGTCAGGACTCTCAATGGCACCCAGTCACTGAGTTGCTATTGAGTCTCGATGGGCTGCAAAGCATGCAATGAATACTACTTCAGCACACCTCTCTCTGAGTTGGTCACAGCACACAGCACACCGCTCCCTCACACCCAAAAAAAAGCTGCTTGCTTCCGTCTGGCGCAATTGCATTTTTGATATTGTCAAGAAAGAATTGCCATGAACAGGCGCCGCCTCTTGCTGCAGCTAAACAGGATATTGCAAATAGCAGTTGATTATCCTGACACTCTTGGTACCGTGCGAAGTTGCGGTGAATAGCAATGCTCTGGCCTGTCATTGTTGGACTCGGTTGCCACTCACTTTCTCCCGGCCAGGATTGCTAAGCGCATGTGTTACTGTGGGGCGGTATGGAGCATTCCCGTTAGAGCTTGAGTCTTGCCTCTTGGCATAGCCCAGAGTGCGATAATCCTATTCACTGCTGCATCTTGTCCACTTATCTGGTCTTGCAGAGAAGGACATTTTGGGCCAAACTCACAAGAAGCTAGGTCGCATGTGTTGAGAGTGCAGGCTGCACACTTGAGTCATTCATTGCTGAGCTGTTGGGACGATCAGCGTAGTGCTGGCTCTGATTCTGGGTTGCTGCTGCCACTGCTGAGCAGATGGAAAGGACAACCTTCTCTCAAGGGGGTATATGCCAGAGGCACCCTGATCAGGCAATTTGCCCCTGCTTCAGGCAGGCTGCAGGGTACCCCCCTTGGGAAGCTCGCATTCTACCACGGCTGTGAAATGTGCTCCCAGTCTTTCCCAACCACCCATGAAGTCCTGAGCAGACCTCAATACCTACTGTGACAATAGGGATGGCACATGCGGCCTAAACAAGCCTCTGCATGCACGTCAAGCAGCTGCGGCGCTGAAAATGCAGGTCAGCAGGCATAAAATGCGCCAAACTTGGGCTGCCCTCTTATCTGCAATCAAGTGCCTGGGCCGCTGCGTTGCTTTCTCCACTGTGCTGTGCCTTGAATGCCGCTCCTACAAGTCGCTACATCAGCGCAATGCCCCTCCTCTCACTCCTTCCTATCTTGATGAAGATCCGTCTTGCCTGGCCATGTCGAGTGCGGTCTCCAAAATGGGCCATACACTTGCCATGCAACCACGTAAGCTCGTGTGCAGGAACGCCCTCTTTGACGCTCGGGTACCCTTGTCAGGCACTGCAGAGAGCCAATGAGAAATCTATGATCAGGTGAAGATCTCATTCGTTGTTGGAGCGCAGTGGCTCTCTTACTGGCCAAAGCGAATGCCCTTCGAGTGCCGAGCGTCGTCCCACAGCGTCAGGGGCGCCCACTTCAGAAGCTGCAAGACGTGGATCTCCACCGCACACAGCACGCGCGCGTTGCAGCTGGCTAGTGGCGCCAGCCTGCATTGCACGAAGTCCCTCTGAGGTCTGCCTGAGACTGTCTGGTGCTCGGTGTGGCCTTCGTAGCATACTGCACCAGCAGGATTGTGCTGCGCTGAAGAAGATAGATTTGAAAAGATTCAGTCTTTCCAAGCCATCAATATGCACAGGCTGTTTGCATGAGTTCCTGAAGCATCCCTGCCTCAGTCGCGTGAGCAGAGATAAGCGCACCTAGAAGCTGGCGGGAGTGCGCGTCTGGCCTCCTCATGTTTGGCCGCCAGCCACAGGCAGGCGAGCGCCACAGTTTCCCAGGGCTTGGAAGCGCCCAGAGCGGCCACGCTGCGCACGCTAATCAGCGGCTGCACGCGTGTCCACAGATGCAGCGCAAATGCCGGCGTGTCGGCTTGCACCATGTCGGTGCCCTTGCTCCACATGGTGAGGACCTGCATGTTACCGATACACTGAGACAGGACACCAGTAGACATGAGCCAAGTAAAGACGTCATCAATGCTGACGGTAAGCTTCAATTGCAGTGATGAGCTGCCTCTAATTCTCACGCCCTACAATGCCCAGCTCTGCTGGCCTTCAAAGGAGGCACTCAAAATGAAATGGCTCTCCTGTCGATCTGTCTGCTACTTCTGGAGGTCCCCAGAAGCAGCCACCTTTGTGCACACGATGAGATGACAATTTCCAGGCACTTGAAAAGGCAGGATACCTGCAGCCAGGAGATGCGCTGGCTGACAACTGAGGGGCACTGTCCCTCCTGCAGCTGCCGGCACAGCTGCAGCTGCATCTGCGCCTGAGCAGGCAATGTTGGCCGCCCTATGCGCACTATCGGCATCGCACGACCCTGCATCAGCACCATGGATATGAGCCATTGCCTGTTGCCTAGATCATGGCAAGGTGCAGTGTCAAGCAATAGCAACCTGCCAAGGGCAAGCGTCCCCTGTGCGGAAGCTGTGCAATATAAAGTCTGCAAGGCACAGCAAGGGAGAGAGCATGCAGCAGTTGTAAAGCAGAGGGTCATCGCTGCAAGGCCTGGCTCACCTTGCAGGTTGTGCCTGCCCTATCTTGGAAGCCTGCAGGGTGCTGGTAGGCAGGCTGCATCCTGCAGGCAGACGGCACAGCCCTCTGCTGCTGCAGCTGCTTCTGCTGGGTCTGTGGGGCACCAGCCTTGGGCCCGCGCAGAGCTCTATTCAGCTCCTGCAGCGCTAACCTGCACGAGGATCATGTAATCAATGGCTGCTAAGCCTATGGGACATCTGTCTGCATATCAATTGGGATATGGGCTGAACTGCTTGATCCTTTGCCTCGTCGCCACTGTACAGACAGAATGACATGGCATGAGAATACAAACGCGGCAGTGTAGATCAGGTAAGTGGCCCCCATGACAAAGCAAGTGAGGCGCGCACCCGACATTGCCCAGTTGGGCGTCTGACAAGGCGCTCATCGCGCACTGCAGCGCCTGCGTCAGTGCAGCGTCAGAGCCGTCGTGATTGGCTATCAGCAGCGCCAGCTCTGGAGGCGGCAGCCGCGCTAGGGAGTGCCCCGCAATCAGATTCGCCACCGCCATTGTGGGATTGCCTGTCTGCGGAGCCGCTACGGTCAGAGGCACGGGCTGCGGTACGCGGTGCAGCTCCTGCTGAACCTGTCCCGCGCATAGTCCCTGACTCAGGGCCGCCTGTCTCTGGGTGCTCTGCAATTGCAGTGGAGGCGCCTGGCATGCTAATGCTGCATGCGCTCGGTCGACCTGCTCTAGAGACTCGGGGACGGAGGCCGGCTGCACGACGCCGCTGTCTGTGACGGAGAGGCGGCTGCGCGAGCGGACGCAGCCGAAGCGGTACACCGTCCCGGGCGCGATGACGGGGGCCAGGGGGACCTGGGCTGGCGCTGCATGCTTGCCGGCCTGCTGCAGGTCCCCTACGCTGCCAGTCGGGATGAACGCTGAGTCAAAGCAGGAGTCTGGGGAGCTGTCAGGATCCTCTGACAGTGACAGCTGTTCATTCTCTGCGCTGAGCTGGTTTGCAGCCAGGCAGTCCCTCTGTAAACTGCGCGCCTCTTCCGTGCAGGCTGCTGCTGAGTGCCGATCTAAGCAGTCAGGCGTGGACCCGCCTATGTGCTGGACTGGCTTGACTACTGGCGCATTGCAGGCTGGCAGTAGGGCAGGGGCGTCATCGGGGGTAACGCTAGAGATCCGCTGGCGCTTTTTAGCATCCCCCGCTTTGCGAGCTTGCCCTGCGCAGCGCAGCAGCTTCCTTCACACAATTATTGCTGCTCTGCATACTGCTGCGCCGGCTGCCCCTGAGACAGCTGCTGGAAGTGCTGGTGTCGTCCTGCAAAGCGCTCTCAACCACAGCAGATTCACACGCTACAGTGGCAGGCATTCTTGCGTGTCAGGGATGCCTTCGAGATAGCAGCTATCGATGGCTGCCTCTACGGCAGAGGCACCGCATGCGAGAGGCTGCTGCACTCACCCTGCATGAGCTGGTAGCGCAGCATGCTTGCTGGGCTGTCCCCGTCATTGTCACTCTCCCCGGCTGCCTGCTGCAGCCACTCCTCGACAGAGGAGGTGCCCAGCGTTGCGCTGCTGCGCCCAGACTCTCCCACGGACAGTGTGCGCGGGATGGCCCGGATGCCCAGTGCCCGCTCTGCCTGGGCAGTGCCCGGCTGCTTCCACTGCTCCTGAACACATTCCAGGGCAGAAGTCAGGCAAACTCGCGTATAAATTGATGTGGAGCCTGGACTGATCACATCTCTATGCACCACTGCTGTCCCTGCCAAGGCTTGACAGCCTGGACACATGACTATACTTTGTGCGATGGCAGACATGTGTGACAGCACCCAATGTATGCCCAAGGTGAGGATGATGTGTCTTGCAATTGAACTGATGACGTATCACACCTGGAGACCTCCAGAGCTCTTCCGCTTCCGAAAGGCCGCCAGCATTCCGGGGCACACATGTCCCTGCAATAGGCGACGACCTCATCAGTATTGCAATCTCTCCAGCAGAATCAGCACTGTGGCAGTCTGGCACTCATCTCACGTGCTGATCTCATTGCCTTTGCATCTGTGTCTGTAGGCAGCCGAGCGGGTTTCGTGTGCATTGCAGGTGTGTGGTGTGTGCTTAGGAAATATCTGGGCTGGGGCATTTACCTCCTGAATTGCTGCAGGGGAGGACCCGTCAAGGCAAGCAGGCGCGGCTGACATGGGAGGCTGTGACACGGCACCCAGTCCCTGCATCTCTGCTACCTTCCCCCGACCCCCAGTCCCCCTTGGTGTTCTGTCCCACACTCATATCCCTCCCATTTCTCCTCACTGGCTTTCCATGGGATGCTAGACTTCCCTCCTCTTTTGCTATCTCCTGCAAGATAGGCAAAAAGAATATTATAGCTGCATACCGTAGACTTTGGCATCCTAGCAGCACTGATGGAGAGTAGCCTGATGTGCCTGAGACTAAGATGCTAAGCTCCCGCTTACTCTCAGGCAGCCTGCATCCGCCCTCGGGCCTGCACGTCTCGTGCTCCGGGTCCACTTCAAGTAGTAATCGGCTGGCAGCCGTGTCCTACCGGCCCATGGACTGCTGAGTGTGTCACTTGTATGTCTAAATTATCAGAGGGGAGGGAGATTGAATGCTCCCATGCATAAGCGTCTGAAGCCTCGTAATGCTTCCAGGCAGCAAAAAGGAGTGTTGCATCTCTTGGTCGACGGTCTCCCAAGGCCAAAGTCGAGCACCACGCAGTGGGCGGCACATCGACCCTACACCATTTCCCGGGATCCTCCTCCCTCGGTTTCCAGACAGTCAAATTTGGCGAGGACTCAGTACTCGAGCACAACTCGAATAATAAGAAAATATGAGCTGCGCCATCATCGCTGCGTGCCAGGCATCGTCTGCACTCGCAGCACCGCCTAGAGCAGGTGGGCGGATAAAAGCGGGCAGCTTTCCCTGTGCGCACTGAACTCACACCTCTGCCCTTTCATGCTCAGGGTCGCAAAAAGAAGGACATCTGCGCACCTTGGGACGAGCCAGGCCAGCCGTAAGCCGGCCTGATTTCTGTCCGATAGATCGCAGGCCAGCCTTGCGGGTACCAACCTGGCAGGCCCCAGAAGCAACTACTTGGGTGTGCTCATAACCTTGATTGCCGTTTCTCGTCATCAGACAAACATGCCTGCCCCACGATGCAAAAGCACGCGCCGCACTGACCAACCCGAGCTGCCCTGTGCCATCTCGGTCTGTACAACTTGGCAGGACGTCGGCACACCGAAGCCTGCCTAGATCCGAATATCAGGGGTAGTGTGCCCTTCCGCAAAAATATTTGTTTTGATCTGTTGCCAGAGAGATGGTAGAGGTGTGCCTACCGCGCTTAAAAATCCCTTACTCCCGAACCGCCTTTCTCCTCGTCCTCAGCCCGATGTGCCTCTGGCGGCCCTGCCGCCTGTCAAGTGTCAGAAGGACACCAGTCCCGCCTTATATCTCTCCTCACTGCCAGGCTGCGTGTATTGAATTGGGTCGAATGGGCCATGGATGGAATTCCCACTTACATGCAAGCTCGCGGAGGCCATGCCCGATTAGGATACCCTCCACAGCACGCAGCACAAACAGCCACCGTAACAGCTGGAAGCACTGCACCACAGGAGGGTAGAGGTGAATGTATGACAAGGAGAAGCCGGACTTCAGCGGAGTGTCGCGAAGTATCGATTCGGCGGTAAAAGTTGTGAAAATGTCTGATCCTATGAAAATTGCAGACCTCAGTGTCAACAGACGCCAGATTGTCCAAGCTGGGTGCTACAAGAAAGTTACCACCAATTACGTCTATTGCATCGGACATCACGCTGCTATGGCTCTTGGCATCATTGCTTCTGCAAGCGCCTTGCATGCAATGCAGTATACTGGACCTCTACTACTCCACAAACCCAGCATCTTTGTGCAGACTGCGCCCTGATGTGTCTTCTTCGCATCCAACAGGTGTAACAAACACTTCTGCCTATGCCACATGAGAACGTCAATGCAGGCTGCACATTCACCGTACGCATGCTACCGCCCTGCACCTATGCGTCAAGAATTCTAATGTCTGCGCGGTGCGTCGAGCTGTTCAACCTTCTGCAAACCCCGTGCCTGCCCTTCGTGGTGCTCAGCACAAATAATCTGCCCATGGCATGCATTGCTGAATTTTCAGCTCCTCCACATCAAGCTGAGTCAAAGACCATCGTGACTCCTGATAGCCAGTCTCAGGCTCCATGCTCCCATGCAAAGAGCAGAGTGCTGCCAGCCCTCTGAGGGCGTTGCACAAAGCACTCTCACCCAGACCCAAAGCAGGACAAGGTTTGGCTCTTGGGTTGTGTCTCTCCATAGCAGCATCTGCAATCTCTGCCATGCTGGATGCTGGCAGGCTCTCGGCCTAGTTCTGGCTCTTCATGGTCTTGGCCAGCTTGGCTTTGTAGGCGCGGATGTCCTTCGTCCAGGGCTTGATGGTGCCTTTGTCGCACACCCAGATGTCTTGGGCCACCTGCAGTTTCCCCCACACATTCAGTACCACAGCTTCACCCACTCCTATGAAAGGCCTTTCTGCTGCTGCATACCAGGACACAGGCACTGAAGGCACAAATCCTGGCTGCACTCACCAATGCCCTTGTCATGCCACAGCAGCATGAGGAGTCAGTACGAAAAGCCATCCTGAGGGAGAACCACTATCATGGGCTGCATGCTGCTCTCGGGCTTTCTGCGAGATATATCGCAACTACTCCAGGCAACACCGCCATCAGTGTGGGACTGTAGACAAGCAGACCAAGGTTTGTACTGGGCGTCAGGTGATATGGCTCACCTGATCGATGAGGCGGAAGTCGTGGCTGACAAGGACGAGACCGCCGTTGAACGCCTTGATGGCATCTGCCAGCGCATCAATGCTCTCAATGTCCAGATGGTTCGTGGGCTCGTCCAGCAGCAGCAGGTTGGGGCGCTGCATGCAGATCATGCCAAACACCAGCCGCGACTTCTGCCCCTCTGACAGCTGCCCAATCTTGGTGGTCTGCGCACAGAGCATAAGGTTCAAAATCACAGCACAGTACAGCAGCCAAGCCCATCATGGCTTTGTAACATACATGACTTCCGCTGCAGTGCTCCTCCTGCTGCATTCAGTAGACCTCAGGTTTGAGCACAGCTCCTGCCATAGCAGGGATGCGTCCTATGCACCGTGTGTATCGTTGACAAGCTATCTCCTGAGCTGCATGAACGCTGAAGGATACAGATGAGTGCTTGCACATGCTGCTGCCGCTGCCCGGCAAGCCCATCCTCCAGTCATGAAGGCAAAACAGTGAGCTGGGTGTGCATTGACGATAATGCACAGGTTGAAAATCACCTGCAGCCTTCCACTGATTCCAAAGCGTCCCAGGTAGGCGCGCCACTCGTCCACCTCCCTGACAAAGGTCATGGTGTTTGGGTATGTATGCCTGAAGAACTCAATCACCTGCAGCAGACCACCAGAGCTTCAGCAATAATGCTTCAAGGAGGGCCCTCTACTGACTGCCTTGAGGACAAACAATGAAACCTCTCACACGACTGGAAGAGATTTCAGTGACATCAAGGCAAACCAGATCAAGACCAACATAGAGCGCGCCTACATGAGCCTACATCTCGGAAAGAGCTTTGGAGAGATGATGCGGGTGAGAGGAGCGAAGGCTTTACGGCCTGACCTCCATCTTGTCGTCCAGGACGTCCACAGAGTGCTGGTGGTAGCGGCCAATGACCAGGTGGCTGTGCCGCTTGATGTCTCCCCGTGTGGGGTACAGGTCTCCGCACATGAGCTTCAGCAGCGTGCTCTTTCCTGCACCGGATAGATTGGTTTCCATAAGCCACTGTGAAGCTGCAGGCCAGTTACATGCCAAACAACGGCTGCTTGGCATCAAGTACCGCTCCAACACATTAATGTTGCTTCACTACTCGCGGAAGCGTTGGCTAAGCGCAGGTTAGAAACCAGCAGCAAAAGGGCTGCCATGATAGAGAACCTCACGGCAGTCTTGAGCAAGCGTCAGGCTTGACCAGCTCATAGGTAGCCATGAAGCTCCTCTATGGCAACCTTTTTGCTACTGAGCTAATTATCACTGCCGGTCATTGAAATGGTTGTTGATAAAAGGCCAGGCACAAGTCACAGCAGACAGATGATGGTGTGCTCTAGCCAGCAGCAGCGCAGAGGATTCTCAGGGGGTTTTACCTGCTCCATTGGGGCCCACAAGCGCCACCCTTGAATCGCAGTCAATGCCGAACTCGATATTCTGCAACATGGAAGCATCGCAACTCAGCCTTCTGACCGCTTGACAGCCATCACGACGCCATTCTGGGACAATCAAAGTGATGCGACTTGAGCGCTGATGACAAGCAGTGACAAAGACAGTGTGATCTTGCAGCATACTGCTGACATAGTGAGGAGCTCCACAGCTCCTCACCATGACAGCAGCATGCTACAAGATGCTTCGTGTAATCATGAACACTTGAGTTGATGCAGACATGCAGACCAAGGGGCTCACCCTGTACAGCATGTCCTCCTCCTTGCCAGAATAGGCGAAGCTGACGTCAATGAAGGGCAGCACTGGCGGAGGCAGCTTGTCGCAGTCCGGGAACTGGAAGGTGAAGGTCTGCCTGTGCTGGACTGGCTTGGTCAGGCCAGCCTCGTACATCTTGTCCAGAATCTTCTGCTTGGACTTGGCCTGCCTCACCAGGTTTGCGTACGTTCTGCGCATCAAGAAACATCAGCTCAGCACTGTACATGCTGTGTATAGGCTCATACGCGGACTTGCCTTGCTGCGCTAGGCTTGCATGGGCTCTGTGTATTCGGGATAGCTGACTTAGCCGACCAGCAAAGACAGCTGTCTGCTGATTGTGGTATGCTGATACACCAGCTGTGTGGGCAGATGTTCAGCCCACACAGAGGGTGTGCGCCCAGTTCAGCACCCTGTGACAGCCTGCGCCTTCTCGCCAAACACACTACATCTGTCTGGACATACTACGGACCCAAGTACAGTTTAAGGTGGCTGGCTGCCTCCACATATCAGGTGCCTAGGCCTGCCAAACAGTGGCCAGGACTGGGCGCGCACCCACAGGAGGCGATAAACTCCTTGATGTGCTTGATGTCTGCCTGCTCCTTCTCGTACTGCTTTGCCTGAATGACCTCGTTCTCCTTCACAGTCTTTTGAAAGGTGTCGTAGTTTCCTGCATGGCAATGCTGTCAGATCAGACCCAGGCTTGAAACGCTGACAAGGGGTCGGGAGCACAATTGATGGTCAGGTTGGGGGGCTGCAATGCAGGCAAAATAGCTTGTGTAGTATGGTCCCAGTAGGCACATACCTGTGTAGTATGTGAGAACCTTGTCGGTCACCCAGATGGTGTGTGTGCACACGCCATTCAAGAAATCCTGCAGCAGCAAGCAATGCACTTCTGACCGGGCATATGGCGTTTGTGCTGTACTCTGTTCTCTGGAAGCATGCAGCAGAGCACCACAGAAGCCGTGCAAACAGACTTTGGTCAGTACTTGGTGGGCGAGAGATCCTTCTGTAGAGACAGGCAAGCCACTGGACAAAGAAGGATACCAGGGGATTCCCATATGGGAAGAAAGCACGGTTGGCGATGCTGTCCAGACAGCGCTGTGAAGCCATGATTTCTGAAGGAGAGGGCCCACCTGGGAGTGACTGACGAGCACAAGGCACTTCTTGTAGTCCTTAAGGTACTCCTCCAGCCACACGCAGGCTCCCAGATCCAGATGGTTGGTGGGCTCATCCAGCAGAAGCAGGGTGGGCGCGGCAAAGAGCGCCCTGGCGAGGGCAACCCTCATCCTCCACCCTCCTGACATGTCCTGCAGCAAGCAACATGAGTGACGTTACGATAACCCATGGCGCTCTGAGTGGTCTATTATTTCATCACTCTGCGGGCAGGTTCTACAACATGTTGCTGGCAAGACCTCTGTATGCAGCTGCAGAGCCTTTGCTTGCTCTTGAGGCCCCTACACGCAAGGCTTTTGCAGCTAGGACATTGCAAGTGCAGGTGCGAGCTTGGACAAACCTTGGTTTGTCTCTGCAGCATCTTCTGCTCAAAGCCCAGGCCCGTGAGCAGCTTGATGGCATCTGTCTCAAAGGAGGTGGGATCCAACTCCTCCAGGCGCTCATAGATTTCCTGCATGGCGGGCACAGCTTCAGCAGTGACTTGCATGACAGAGGCAGAATTGCTCTCAACAGGTCCTGGCCGCTGTCAAGGCTGCGCAGGCACATGTCAAAACAGCAGCAATGCCTCAGTTAGAGAGAGTGAGGAACCCCTGCCAAAGTGCCGCCTGATTGCATACTGCCAGTAAAACGGGGCGTCCTCGGTGAAAATAATTGTAGCATGCATACTGTGGGTGCAGCATTGACAGGGCCTGAGCAGCGCTGCTTCAACAGTGGCTTGGATACTAACATGCTGCTGTGTGGGTACAGGCAAAATTGGGAGTTGGCAGACCTGCAGCCGCTCATCCTCAGGGCCATATTCCATCATGATGTGCTCTTCCAGGGCATTAAGCCTCGCGACCTCCGCCTCTATGTGGTCCACCACTGCTTGCAGCGCTGTCCTGTCGCTGGGCTCTGCCTCCTGATGCAAGTGGTAGATGTCCATGTGGTCTGGAATGGGCACCTGCAACCATTGAAGTATGCTGAGCACTGTTGTGGGGTTCTGTTTGACACCAGAAGGTGCCTGCGTGAGTCTCACCGCTGTATACACTTGCTCAGCTTTTAGACATGGCTGTAGCTGGTGATTAAGGCTGCTGTGGGCCAGCAGCAGCATTTGCCTGAGACAGAGGAGATGCTAGAGCACATCCTAGAATGCAAGCAGCCAAGCATAGGATGTAGCAGGCATGCAGCCACATGACAGTGCTTTGAATGCAGGTGATGGTACGCAAGGGGTGATGTACCTCTCTGTTTGCGATGCACTGCAGGAAATTTGTCTTGCCGCAGCCGTTGGCTCCCAGCAGCCCATATCTGCGCCCAATAGTGAGCTCTATGCTGCAGTCCGAAATGAGCTCCACACCATTCAGACTCATGCTGAAGCCGCTGATCTTGATGTCTCTTGATGTTGGCCGCGACGTGAGCACTCCTGCACAGGTGGTCAATGCTTGTCAGACCTTGCCTTCAAGTTGGCAGCACCTGCTGTGGGATGGGCAAGTGGCAAAGCCTTGCAGGGAGTGCCGTTGAAAGTTTTCAAGAAGTTTGTGGGAGTATGAGAGACTGTGCTGACCTGTGACGGCTCGTTGGGATTCCAAGATACTTTTCTCGTCCTTGCCATTGATTTCAAGCGCACCCATGCCATTTTCCGTGCTGCTCAGCTGGTCCAAGTTTGCCTCACTCTGCGCTCGAATGAAGAACTCAGTCTGTCGCGAAACAATGCAGCTCGATGCAAAGGCTGCCTTAACATCTGATTAGTACTAACGCTGGGGTGCTGCTTGGAGGCGCGGACGTTCTGGTGTTGCATCAGCCGTCACGATATGCAATGACACACAAATCAACAATCGATGGATCTCATGGCACAGGACATACCTGGCTCTGTGATACTGATGGAGACGGTTTGGCGCTGCCGTGAAGCTTAGCAGACTTGGCGGCCTTCTTCGCCTCCAAGCGCTTCTTCGCAGAATCGCTCACCATTCTACCCGCTGCCGAGCAGCCACACAAGGCAGGCTGACGCTCCGGGCTGAGCTCCTACTCTGTGCACTGCCAAGACAGCACCAAATAACAGCTGTTGTGCTTGCTAGTGATGTGCGGCTTGGCCCTGTTGACAGAATTTGTCGGTCCTGTTCACACTCAACATACACTGCTGCTCTGACTGTAAGGCCTGAGATAGAGGAGGAGCACGTTTTGCGTGGAGAGAATCAGGCGCAGGGGAGCAGCCGGGCACCTCGGGCAGCTTGACGCAATTCCCCTCTGGCACCGGCTGTCCCATTTCCAGTCATCCTCGCATACTGCTGAATCAGCCTGTGTTATACGTCCTGAAGGTGCAGTTCGAGTCTTTGCAGAGCTCCGTGTCGACGCAGAGCAAAAGTGAGCAGTCTCGATCACAGCTTCCGTAACGGCACAGCGCTTCGGTGTTCCCCTTCTAGCATCGTCAAATTGCCGTCTACCAGCTCCGCAGCAGCAAAGACGCAGGCTGACGCGGAGTCTCGGTTGCCATGCATTACATCAACAGACTAGACAAATGAAGGAATGGCGGGAATGGCTGCGGACGCATTTCACACACAGTCCCCAAGAGGAAGCAGACATGACGAGCGCAAGCCCCTTGTACCAGACCAGGTACGCTGTATTTTCATCTTGTACATAGCAGCCTGGTAATATCCTGTGTTTTGTCAGCCAAGGACCTCTTGCCAATGTGAGGCGAGGGACGAGCTGGTGCCCCTGGCTCGGAGCTTACAGCAGATCCGGTGTGCAGATAGCAGACGTGCTCCCATCAGATGCGGACAGGAAGCTCGAGGTCGCACAGGGCATCATCAATGCAGCCTTCAGGCAGAAAGCTGCAGAAATGGGAGGTGAGCTGCAGCGGCTGCGCACGGCCAATGCAGACAAGGACAGCCGCATCAGAGTCCTGGAGAGCCGCCTAGCAGAGTGTCAGGACACTCTCCGGGACGCTCGCTCTCAGGTACCGCCCATAGCTCAGCAGGCGGCATGGCGTCTATGCGATTTGTGAGGCAACTTTTGCCTGGAGTGGATCTGCAGACCGCTCAAGTGCTTATTGCATCTCAGGGCCTGTTTGTGCATGAAGGCCATGTGGCGGCATGTCAGGTTTGCCTTTTGAGTGGGTGGTAGTGTAGCTTGTGCACGATAGAGGTCTGCCGGCAGGACCTTATGTAGCAGAATAATTTGATCTTAGATGCACCAGAGGCAGCTTTGTACACACTTGGGGGTGATGTCTGATGCGGTGTTGCAGCTGCAATCAAGCCTGGAGCAGAATGATGCTCTACAGTCTGAGCGCGCGTCCCTCACCAATTCCCTGAGGAAGCTGGAGGCCTTCAAGCGGAACCTGCTCCACACCCTGCAGGCCTCAGATGTAGTGGTGCGCCAGCGCCTAGCAATCTGTGGGTTAGTTGTGTGGTCAACTAACACCAGATGCATTTTAGCACCATGTGCGAAAGTCTTTGGTCAACAGACAACACATGCAACACAATGCATCTCGTACAGCACCTACAGCAGTGTCTGCCTGAAGGGGCAACGCCCGACTGGGTCCCTGCAGCAGCATGATAAAGGCGCTTTCAGAGGGTCCAAGCAGGACAGTTTTGTCCCTTGAGCAGCCCATAATCACCCAAGTTGTGAGGGTCAGCAGTGAAATGTCACTCACAGAAAGGCGCACACAGAATGGCTGCGTGACTACAACATTGCTTTTGTGTGCAGGGCACAGAGGGTGCTGGCCCTCTGTCATCAGGCGCAAATGGTCTTACTAACAGGTGTGTACCGGAGCCAACTCAGACTTCAGATTAGACTGTCCAGTCACCAGCCGGCCTTGAGATGCCAGTGCTGACCTGCATGTCCTGTCATTTATACTCTACTGGATGTTGGGTCTGGAGGGGTGACATCATGTGATGTGCAGGGAAGACAGCTGGGCGAAACAAGGACCTGCTAAAGACCATCTGCAGGCAAATGGCGTCACGGGCTCAGGCGACGCAGCCCGGACACCCTTCCAGGATCCAGGCAGCTATCAGCAGGAGTACCTGTCTAGTACAGGCCACACTGCAAATTCAGCGAGGCCCCTTGCAGGCAGCAGTGACGCCTTCTCGCTGAGTGGGAACGGCCTGCTGCAGAGCCAGCCTCATGATGCTGCTGGCCCTTTCAGGCATCCAGGTGGCAGCCACATCAGCCCTGCCCGGCACAGCGAGCACGCAGAGCACAGCGCAGCGCAGCAGCAGCCAGACCCCTATGCAGCTAGGAGAGCGAGCCATGACGGCACCTACCAGTCTCGAGATGCGACCAGGCTGAGCCCCGGCGATACAGGGCCCAGCAGGTCATACCATGAGCCTCTGGGTAGGAGTCACTTTGAGGCTGAGCCCAGGGGCGTGAGCGGCGGGAATGACAGCCTGCTGCACATCCCGTCAGATGTGCAGAGTAGTGCTGAGGGCCATGCACGCTATCCTGGACATGAACCATCATTGCCCAATGGACGAGGTATGTCTAAGAGGCCGACCAGCCTGCTTGCTAAGTCCACCTAGTCAGGCTGCATTAGAGAGGCTGCTCACTGGCTCACTTCTGAGTCTCTGCTCCAATATGATACGTTGCAAAACAGAGCCTTTCATGTGCACAATTTGCATTCCACCTGACTCGATGCAGTGCAGCTCCTTTTGATATGTCTGACGTCAGTTGTTGTGCAACCAATGAAATCAGGTCAATGGCAGGCCTTTGCGCTTGGCTGTCTGCTGGCTGGCTGAAGCGCGTATGCAATGTGCAGGCAACCACGCGCAACACCATCACGGTCATGGCAACCATGATCAGTCACCACGCAACGCCCATGATGTCAGCTACCAGGCCCCTGGCAGCTATGCAGCGGGCTCTGCGCGGCCACAGCACCCTGTATACAGCGAGGCCTTTGATGACACGCCCCTTCCGAGGGAGAGCTACCCTCAATCAGCACCTGCTCTTCCAACCCAGGAAGCTCCGCAGGCAAAGGACAGGAGTGAAGGCCGAGAGTTCTTCAGAAGGTGCAGGCCCCTGCCTGACCTGCAATGCCCCTTGCACCTGCCCAAGGCCCTGCACTTCCCTGATCCTGCCTCCTGTCTGCATTGTGTACTCAATGCAGGGCAGACTTCTTTCTGACAGAATTGCAGGTTGTTGGTGGTGTCAGACTCCTTCACAGAACAGGTGCTTATATAAAGCATGGCAACCCAGTGCCTAGAGCCATGGGGCGCACGTGGAGCCCTTTGAGTTCTCATCATGGGGGCTGGCACAGCCCTTACGCAGTCAGATGCAGCTCAAGCGCCTGCCTCAGACAATCCCAGGAGTTCTGTGCAAGCAGTGCATGAGACAAGTCTGCGCTCTGATATCTCCCACGTGCACCCACCTGATATCACATGACATGCATGCAGGGCGCGGGCGCGGCTGTCCAACGAGGCCTTCAGCGCTTTCCTGCAAGCCATCAAGGACATGAACGCCGGCATCACGGGCCGCAGCGAAACCCTGCAGACTGCCGGAGACATCTTTGCCGGGCCTGATGCTGACCTCTATCATGACTTCAGAGCCCTGCTTGACAGCCATCTTCCCAGCAAGTGAACATTCGGCAGAGGCCCTTGAAGCCATTGGCAAAAAGAAAATCAGTTGGAGCTGAGCAGACTGACCCGCAGAACCTGCCTATGGCGTCCTTGTGTTGGCAATTGCATCGTGAACAAGGGCTGCAATTACACGACTTGTGTGACGTAGTGCAGCGCATGCACTCATGTATATAAACAGTTCATCGCAGAACCATGGCCTTGTGCAAGCCGCGCTGCGTACTTCAGCATATGCAAGTAGCATAACAGCTGTTGATACTGGTACTGCAATCAGCCCCTTCGGAAATATGGACATCTCCAATTCATTGCTCCTCACCAGTAGCACACCTTCTTGCCTTCCGGCTGTGGTGATCAGTACAACTCTGCTGTTTTCGACAGACACACTGCCCATGGTAAGGCGCAAAAGAAAACACACTCTCCCCTTTGGATTGTCAATGTTGTACAATGTACACCGGCATAGTCAGCAGCTGGACTCCCTTCTTATGCGCGCACGTGCTTCTCTCAGATATACTACAATGCCGCAGGCCATGCGCAGCCTAAAAAGCCTTGGCAGAAGACGAGCTCCTTTAGAATGCCATGACAGTGTCCCAGCTGGGACCCTTGCAGCCTTCACACTTGCCTTCCTCTCTGACACTCGCTTGCAGGGGCCTGCAAGTGTCTCCACTTAACCTCCAGGACATGCCATGCCCCTCATCTGTTATAACAGTCCTGGTACTCATTCGCTGATCCTGAGGCCTTCTCAGAAGGCAAGCTCCTTGAGGATGGCAGAGATGGTGTCCCAGCTATGGTCCCTGTCAGTTTCTTGCATCACATCCAGGCCCTGCGCGTTATTGCCCCAGACATCGTCCCGCTGTCACATTCACGTGCGGGGCCCACAAAGACCTCTCAAAAGGCGAGCTCCTTGGAAAGACAGAAATGGTGGCCCAGCTGTGGCCTCTGCTCTTGCGCTTGCAAAGGCGACCCAGAATATGATTGCAGCCCCCTTTCAAGATGGGGACTAACCCCGTGGCAGGACTGGTCTGTTATGCTGTGGCTCCAATGTCGCCGCTCACATGCAGGCTCTCAGAAGGCAAGCTCCTTGAGAATGGCAGAAATGGTGTCCCAGCTGTGGCCTCTGCGCTGCAGCCATGCCACGAGGCGCCGCCGCCGCGTCTCGAGAGGGGAGCCGCGAGTGAGATGGACCTGGCGCTGCGCTGAGTCTACCAACTCCTGCTTCAGCTCTGCAGCAGCACATGGGCACCTGGCGTCATGCTCATACATCATCATGCTGTAACTAAAAACAGGCTGTATCATGTAGCAATCACAAAGCATGGGGAACATCGGATGGAGTGCCATGCAGGAGATGCGCCTGGCGCTGTCCCCTGAGCTTGCCAACTTCTGCACCAGCTGTGCATCAACACATAAGCACCTCATAACTCATAATGTTGGCATTTACAGCGAGGCAAGTTGATGACTTTGCATAGAGCGCCTCGTGAAGCTAGACCTTGGATTGCAGCCATATATGTGCTGTAAGATGGCTCTAGAGAGCTTCAAACCGGACTTGGACAACATGTGCACTCTGCCAGGGCGGATGACTCACTGAATCTCCCTGCTGCCTCAGCGTCACCATCATCAACAGCACTGTCGCTGTGGATGTGCAGCTTCTGCGTGTCCGGCCCAAAGGCCTCCCGCATGGCCACATCAATGTCATGGCTGTCCACGCCCCGGCGTACCAGCTCCTGCATGAGAAGCCTCTTGTCAGGAGTGTTGGGTGAAAGCCTGATCAAGCAAGGAAGTTTGCGGCCCCAAAGTTGCTGAGCCCAAAGCTCTCCCGCATGGCCATGTCAATGTCACGGATGTCCATGCCCCAGTGCAGAAGCTCCAGCATGAGAGGCACACGCAATTCGGGCCTCGTCATTTGGCTGGGTAGCTATAACCTACAGAGGGCAGCTTTGGCGGAAGTACTTGCCGCGCACAGTGTGCAATGCCCTGGCATATTGAGGGAATGCACACTGCTAGAACAGGGGCTGCATAAGCGTCATCATGAGATGAGTGACGGCACCGGTACGGAACACTCACGATGCGGATGCGGGAGGGCGCCCATCGAGACTGCCGCCACTTGGAGCGCGCAAACACCGCGGCAAACTCGCTGTCGCTCTGCAGGCCCTGCAAGATGTTGCCCAGCTGTCACCTTCAACTGACTGCAGCCGCTCTTTGCATTGCTGTAGTCCGTCCCAAGCCCACCATGGACATTCTCAAGCTGTGCTGCTATAGCAGCTTCCAACGTGCGCCTTCTGAGAATCAGAGGCTGACATCAAGATGCGCAGGCTGGACAAGCTCCCAGAGAGCAGCTTGAGTTTGTCTATCACGAGCGGGCTTGAGATGGACTGCTACCAAGGCTCAAGGGTTTGCCATCTACCCCTACAAAGGCAGTCCAATGCATGGAGGTGTGAAGGAAGCATGCATCAAAGGGAGAGTCTCATCCTCTACACAAACTTTCCTGGACATGTAGCGGAGACGTCAGTCAATCGACTGCAGAGGGTACAGCCTGCTGTGTGGCATCGGATTAGGAAGAGCCCTACCAGCTCTTGCAGTCTGTTGATGGAGCGCTCGATGCAGGCCTTGTCGTAGCCCTTGTCTGTGAGCTTGATGGTGAGCTCGCTGCGCGTGTGCGGCCGGAAGGCGAGCATGCCTGCTGCAGACGCTTTGCAAGCATCGAACTCCTTCTCCTGCGGTGGCCTGCCCAGGGACATTATACCAGGTAAGATGCTCAGAAAGGAAAGCAGCATTACTCACAGAAGCACCATGGCTGAATAATGTATTATCATGAGAGCTCATGCAGCAGTCACCTCAGCATGATATAGCTCGTACACATGTACCTCCCGAATATGGAGGAATATCCTCATGAAGACACCCCTGTTGCTTCCTCGCTACTGGAGTCGTGTGTATGAGCTACCGCAGTTGTGTGCATGGGCATTTGAGGAAGGGCAGGGGCAAGCCCTGAGGCCAAAGCAGGAGCAGGAAGGAGGCTGTACCTGTAGGCCTTCTGCATGTCCCTGTTGACGCCCCAGTCGTCCACAGATGTGGAGTCATATTGCATCTCATCTAGGCACTCATCCATGCCTGTTCCCCACTGTGTGCTCTTGACAGCTGACCTCCTCCTCCTGTGACGCTGGCCAAAGGTATGCCCCTCTGCAGAAGCGCAAGGATCATTGACGGCGTGCCAGGAAGACTTCCCAGGGCACGGCAGTGTAGCACACAGGCGCCTCTCTAAGTCAGCAAAGGTATCAGGCATCAGAGGCATGGGAGCTTGCCTGAAGCCTCCGATGCCTTGCGTGGGCGCACAGGCACTGCAGCACGACTCCTGCCCATGTGCAGGGACATGCGCATGTACAGGCTGCACCTTGTGCAAGCTGAGTGGGTAGCGATCTGCTGTGCCATCTGCCCGAACATCGAGGCAACTTCCAAGTCTCGCAAATTCCTCTAGGTCATTGATTGCCTGAAAATATCGTAGAAGCAATCGAATCCAAGTATATATATATGCACAACAGCAGGGCAAAGACAAGTGTTTCCAAGCCTGTCCTTTCTAGGACCGGGTCAGGCTGCACTGTCCTGATTGTGATTGTATGCCAAGTCTGTACGATGGCATCGTCTGTCTAGCAATGCGTTCCATCGAAGGCTTGGGACAGCTGTTGCATAATGATGGTGCATTCCTCACTTTTTGAAGTCAGGGGAATTGATGTAATAGTCACTGACAGCCATAGATGTATGTAAATCGCAAAATCGGACTGTGCTGCAGCCTACGCACCCTTTCGTGCGTCTTTTATTGGATTGAGTGGGTGCTAGGTAAGCCTGAACTGCAATTGCGCCGACTCTTTGGGTGTCAGACCGGCACCCCTGGGGCCGTAATATCCATAAGACGAAGGAGCAGCGCGCTCCTCATATGCTCCGCTGCTTCACTGGGAAGCGGAAAGGTGAAATGGCTGGACTAGACAACGGCGCAGCCAGCGGAACAGCCACCCCTGACGAGGAGCCGAATGAGGAGCAGCTCAAAAGCTTGGCAGCACAGGGGTTGTTCGGCAGGGCGCCTGATGCCTCTGTGGACTCAGAGACGCTCACTCCGACCACACCCGTCACGCGAGAGGTGAAGCCGGCCTGGGAGCGGCCAGCGGCGAGTCGCCTAGGCCAGTCAGAAGCTAGCACAACTGAGAGGAGTGATGCGAGGTACCGCCTTCGGTGGGCAGTCAACATAAAGCAGTGGAATCCCTGGGACGACGAGTGGCTGTTCCTCCTGGATCTGCTTCCGGAGGAGGACCAGAAAGAGGTGAGGCGTTTTGACTTCAACCTTGAAAGTGTCTGGCTTGCCACGACTCCCATCTCCGAAGCAGCTCACAGTGTATCCATATAAGAATGCTACCACGCGGTATCCTGATGGCTTCTGCCACGACGCTTCTGCATCTGCCCTGGACTCTCGTGGTGTGATTAGTCAGGGTGTGCTGAAAAGACTCAATGCCTTCTTCACATGCAGCTACATGGCTGTGTGAGGTAGTATACAGGTGACAGTGAGCATCAGGTGACGGGTCAGTAGGTATGCTACAGGTATCCTGCAATTGCAGTGCTGCCTACTGGTGGAACATGAACAGCTTAGAGGGGTATGGAACGTGCTCTAGTGAGCCCGCTGCTGCAGCGTCAGTCTGTCAGTACAGCCCTGAGCCTGCCCCGGGGACCACACCTAACTTCATGGTGAGGAGGCTGTGTCATTGGAGCTTCTTCCTGCTGCATACCGGTGGAAGCATCAGGTTCAGGGACAACCTGAACCGTGCTCTGGTGTGCCAGCTACCGCAGCGCCAGCAAGGCAGCGGTGGCTCAGATCTGTCCAAGGGACTGTGCACTGGCTCTCAGCTGCACTCTAGTCAAGGGCACCTCAAGACTCATTTTCGCCTGACCCTAAGTGCTGCGCGCAGGTGGAGGCCTTCAGGTTCAAGGACGATCAGAAGCGCGCGCTGGTGAGCCGGCTGCTGCAGCGTCAGTGCGTCAGCGCAGCAATGAGCCTATCCTGGGAGAGCGTCCAGATCAAGCGCACCAAGGGCCGCAAGCCCTTCGTCATGAACAAGACAATGGACCGCAGCGGCGCCCCGAACTTCAACTTCAACGTCTCTCATGAGGTGTGCACAGCACCCCAGATCTCCCAATTGGGCAAATGTTGAGTTCTGGTCAATTTCTGATGGGTCCTACAGGTACTAACATCCCTGCAGGCTTGCCTATGAGCGCATGAAGCTTCCCTATCCATGTCAAAGTGTATATGCAATGCCACATTGGCTCTTGGTCGTCCATGCGCTGCTCTGGTGCTGTTCCACATGGCTGCAGAACAGCTGTGCCTTGCTGGGGTACTGCCATCTCCCTTCCGCCTTGCAGCACTGACTTGACTCCGATGTGGATGAGACAACCTGCGGTCTGACACAAGCTGTGCGAGAGCAGGGCGACTTTGTGGTGCTGGCATCGGAGCCGGTGTGCATCTGCGGCGTGGACGTGGCAGCTCCCCAGCAGCTGCGCGTGCGCAACTCGCAGCAGAAGATGAGCATGGCGGAGCTGCGCAGCATCTTCTCGCGCCAGTTCACCGAGTACGAGGTCAGGGCTTCCCACATCCCATCCTACCTACTGTGACAGGATCAACATCTGGCTGTTTTGCTGGCTGCCTTAATGCCTTACCAGTACTCCAAGCAGCGGCGATGTTCCCGCACTGGACATGTTGTTTGCAGTGGCGGGTGCGGCGCTGACCACCACATGTAAGGGATACATGTGGTCTGACAGGGTGTGCTTGTTGCAGTGGGCATCTGTAGACGCTGCTGGGCCATCCACAGATGCAAAGGAGGGCATGTTTAGACGGCTGTGGAGCCTGAAAGAGGTAAGCTGCATCCACCCCGAGGAAGAAGCGTACAGCTTACCATTGTTGATTGGTCTTCTCCTGGCCAGCTTTGTCAGTTTAATGACAGGCCAAGATAGGTCCATACATCGACCTGAGGCTCGTATAAAGCTTCCTCGTCATCACCAAATTCTGCTTCACCTGTCGATGCCAGTCCCCATCACCAGCAGACCTCATCGTACCTCACTGCACTTGGCTTCTCTTTATTTAAGGCATATGACATGGCAAAGTGCAGGAGGACACGTGCTCAAGTCTGAGCTGACTGGGATGACCAGGCAGAACAGGCTTCTGCTGCCTGACGTAGTCAGTGTTGCTTGCAGGCATTTGTGAAGGCGCGGGGAGATGGTCTGGGCTATGATCTGATCAAGGCGGAATTCCACTTTGAGGAGGGCGTCAGCAGCAACACAGCCACTGTGTGGATAGACGGTGTCAAGCAGCCCAGGTGTGACCTCCCAGGAAAGCACCTGAAGCATTCCGTCGTAGAGGGTATGTACAAGAAAGTTCTTAAGGAGATCTGGACTTGTCTCACAAAAGCGGTTGGTGCATTTTTCCAGCCTCCATCATTGCCAGGATGTCTCACAGCTTGCAGTGCTTGTGAGTCATTTGCCAGCCCCAATTGTAATCTTGCCTGAAGACCTGAGCCTGTCCTGGCGTGCATTCTCATACCTTCACACCTTGGCTGACATTGACGTATGGTGCTGTAGGTGGAGGTTCCACCTCCAGGAGTTGACTGGGTATCAGTGACGCCCCTCCTGAAAATGTTAGGGATGCCTGGCAGGAGTTCACCGGCACCCTGAAGTAATTGCACGGCTGCGCAGGTGGAGGTTCCACCTGCAGGAATTGACAGACGGGCACTGGGTATCTGTGGCGCGTGGCCCTCCCGAGAACATCGTGGACGCCTGGCAGGAGTTCACCGGCACCCTGAAGGAGCCCATCATCCCAACATCGCGATTCCAGGTCAGCTGACATCTGTCCCCTCCTGACTGCAGCCTTGTGTCCGGGCGGCTGTGTGTTGCTCAGCACTGTGTTGAGATGTCAGAGCTTCCAGGCTAGCCGAGATCCTGCCTCCCTTGACGGCAATCTCGTGTGACACCAGCTGTGAGATTGCTCATTGTGGCGCTCCTGGGATGTCAGAGCATCAGAGTGCCTGTGAAAAATTCTAGACCTGTCGTAGTGAAGCTTTGTGCAATACAAGGAGCCCTGATATAACAATACCTCGAGGCGCACGTGTTCGCATCTGAGTTCAAATAGTATATTTACTTTAGGAATTGCTCTTGTGCTGATGTTCTGCTCACGATCAGGTATATCAGTGCTTGAGTTGCGTCATAGCGGCACAATGGGGCATGACGCCGAACGTGCTTTACAACTGTCTGTGTATTGTGCAGGAGGCTTTGCAGGCGCCAAACCCTGCCTTCAGCATGCTCCAGATAGCAGACCTCATACCTAGCAAGCTGAGAGAAGCATACTCTGAGGCAGGAGGCGCTGGGCAGTAGAGATTTCTAGAGTACCGCAAATTTTCTTGATCAAGACCTGCCCGCATCTTCCATATCTGATTCAAGGGGACATGAGCTGTGCCGCCCAGCAGAGTATTGCCAAGTAATGCTTGCATACATCACAAGATCAAGAGCGGGTCTTACATGCTGAGAGCGCCTAAGGCTTATGAATCTGGTCTCAGTAGATGGGGCCAAATTGACCACACCCAACCTCATAATCAGGAAGTAGTAGGAGTTAGGTGCGTAGAGTGGTGACGTCCAGGCTACAGCTAGACAATTTTCAAAATGATGGCTTATGTGAACTGTATACTGTAATGTGGCCACACTCCCATGGAAATGTCTAGCCTCTGTACATGTAGATTGGCAGATTAGTGAGGAAAAAGCAATCCTCTGGTAAGGCATGTGGTCACACAGGAAGCATGTTCCTGGTGCTGGCAGTACTTGTCTGAGTTCACATTACAGTTTTCACCCCTTCGTCTTCACATCGATGTACTGCGGGTCAATGCCATACTCCTCTGTCAAGAACTTGGGCAGCTCCTGCACACCAGCAGGTCCCTTGTCAGAACCACGATCCTTGTATTGACGACCAAGGTGAGTTTCCATTGTCACTAGTATGTCCAATCATGATACCTGTGTGTGGATGAAAATCCAGCAGTGGCAAACCTGGCTGTCATGCGGCATATCTCATGCCACATCTTACATAAGAGTCACCCTCCTTTGCATCAGCTCTACAGGCAACATCGTAGAAGTATGACACAAGTGGGCCTAGGAAGAAGGCTTGAAGTAGTGGCACCTTGAGCAGATTGCCCTGGAGATCCAGCATCTTGCCCGTCTCGGTCTTTCCGGGCAGCTTGTTGACACTGCAGCTGGTGGACCACTTTTTCTGTACACACGGAGAGTATCATCACATATGTATGCATCTCCTATAGCCTTCTACGGCTGAACAGATGTGTCAACCTTTCGGGTCAATTATACAACTGCCTCCTATCATCTGTGACTTCACTGCATACTAGGGTAAGCGCAGCTCTGCCTGCCACATTAGCTGTGATGATTATATGTGCAAGTGATACATCTGAGATGCATTACCTGCAGTACGGCTGCCAGCTCGTCTGGGTCCAGCCCAAAGCCTTCCACATGGCTCAGATGAGTCAGATGCTTTCTACCCCCCATGCGGTCCTCCATGCTGATCACAATATTCTTCACATTGCCCCTCGCTAGCGTCTCACTGACCCCCTGCGCAGCATGCACCTCGCGTCTCCAGTCCGCCTCTCCTCAGTAGAAGTCTCTGCAAGCCTCCATGCCTGCCATTGTGTTCTCTGGATTGCCCCTCGCTCAGGTCTCTGCCCTCTCACGGATGCAGGATCATGAAAGCAAAAGCAGAAAACACCATGCAAACGATACGCCTGAATGCACCCTGCTTGTGCGTCCTGCTCTTCTCCTATGTATGCCCAAGCTGCAAGGTAATGCTCTGGGCCATGCACAAGTTTAGCTATGTGACGTGGGCCAGCTTGCTAGGTTCTGGCATCTGCCGCCCAGCTGCTTTTCATATTGTGCTTGCTAAGTCAGCAGCAGGCTGTAGAGGGAAGACGCACTGTGGGTGTGGGTCTGGAAATGGTGTGGTAGACTTGCAGCTTGGAGAGCAGCCTCTTGAGGGTGTCATCCAAGGGGTGCACATCCCCTTCCTTCTGCTCTTCCTTCTTGTTGAACAAGCCTCCAATCAACAGTCTGCAAAGGCCAATGCCTGTCAGTCATTCTTGGATAGTGAGAAAGTCATCCCTGTTCTGATAGCCTTCAAAGGTACTCAAATAGCACCCAGAAGGCTTTTGTTCAGACACAAAAGCAAGGATGCCTCTCACGCACACCCACATGACCAAATGTGCAGCTGAGAGCTGCTTGCATGCTGCAAGCTCGTTCAGTGCGTGCCAAGAGAAGCTTGTAGATAACACGAGAGTTCCTTTCAAAGAAGGGAAGCCAGGATGGAGGACCTGTCTAGCTTTATGCAGCCGCCAGGAGCTGCCAGGTGCTGCTGTTCCCGGTAGTCGAGGAGTGCCTGTTGCACCTGGGCCTCGCTGTACAGGGCGTCCCTGTCCTGCTCTGCTGAGGGCCCAAAGACGGGCCTCAAGGAGGAGGGTACCCTGCATACTAGGAGCTGCTCAGCATTCTGCATTCTAAGAGCCTTGCAGTGGCTCTTGGCAGCGCGCTGCGACACTACGCTGAGCTGGGAAAGGCAACATGGGATTGCAAAAGGTAGTTCCCTGGGTGCTGCATCCCTTCATCCAAGCATGTTTGGGATTGTCAATGCCGCTGAGAAGCTGCTGCCGACAAAGCCATCCACTCAGCAATTGCGTGAACTTTAAGTCTGCTGCCAGCATTCAGCTCACACATTTGATTTGTGACAGTCTACTTACAGACCAAATGTTATAAGAGGGGCACATGGGGGGTCACCTATAGGAGAAGGAAACTGTGATTCTGCCGCTGCTGGAAGGAGCTGCGTCCGCACGAGCAGCTGCAGCAGAAGCTGAGGGCGCAGACGTGGCGCCTGCAGGTGCTGGGGCGCTTGTATGCCCTAGGTATAGCTTATGCTCGCGATTTACAGACGCTAGCTTGTCCTGCTTGTGTATGACCTTAATAGTCAATAATCCCTGCACGCAAAGGCTTGTCAAATGAGCTTTGCTTTGAATGTAGGACATCCTGCTTGATTGAGCATGGCTACATCCTATGCCAGTCTGACCTTGCACTCTCCCCACAGCGCGTCGCCATCAGTACAGTGCTAGATAACGACTGGGTGAAGTGCATTTTTGTCAAGCTTCAACCATACTCACCTTCTTCTCAAAGGTGCTGAGAAGCTTGGACAGCTTCTTATATGAGCTCTTCTTGATGTCCATGCTGGCTCCTGCACATCCTCACAGTTATGAACTTGCATCTGATGCGTCAAGATGAAGAGCATGTGCTGCAATTACTTAGTCTTCTTATCACAAGGTGGTGGCCACCCAAAGTTGCAGGAGATGCAAGGTTGCAACGGCAGCTCCCGCAACCTGTTGTGTCCAGCACTAGCGTAATCAGAAGGCTAGCAAGCTGATTAGATCTCCTCTTTTTGTGCGTGAGTGCCTTGGCGCCAGCTCATGTCCTACCACCGCAACTCCTCATCCTAGGCTGGGCAGGCATAGAATGCTGAGCACGTGATATGCCTTGCTTGACCACAGCCAAGGGCGTGGCCCACCTTCTGGCTTGGCAGGGAGCATGTGCTTGGCATAGAAGTCGCTGGTCAGCATGGGGAGCTCGCCATCAGTAACCGCATGCAGCCCTTCCAGCAGACACACCTGCAGTCCAGCCTACCCTCTCTCAGCCATGTTTCCCAGCACAGCTGGGCATGCGCTACATCGCCGCGAGCACTGCACATCACTGTACCAGCAGTCTACATTGACTCCCTATCTCATTGTATAATGCCTCCAGTCTCAGTTATCGAAGAAGCGGGGACTAAGAGAAACTTTGGCTGCAGCATGGAGCAGGTAAGAAAGGTGCATGCCTCAATGAGCTCGTCCTGACTCAGCGGCGCCGCTGCAGCTGCAATGGAAGCCTGTTCAGAGTTGGGCTCCTCTGCTTCATTCTTTGCCGCACTGGGAGCAGCTGCTGCTGCAGTGCTGGCAGCTGCTGCCCGGTCAGCATTTGCATGCCCGTCGGTGGCCTGAGCGCTGCTGTCATCAGACAGACTCAGGCCGGCTACATCTGCCTGTGCAGGTGCAGCGCTGCCGTTGCTTGCGCTGTCCTGCGTGGCAACTGGCGGCTTCAGTCTGGGGCGTAAAGGTAATAAACCTCCTACAGAATATCTTCATGCCAGCCCTGGTTAAGTATATAGCACTGCCAAGGCTTCCCACCACTCTGCATTCCTGGACAAGCTTGCTGCCTCTGCGCTACCAAAAGCTGCCATGATGCGCAAAGCCAAGGCCAGGCAACATGCTCATATGCTGCAAAGGGGCCTCACACACGGCTGGTACGACTTTGCAAGAGTCAGCTGAGTAGGCAGGACAGTCGACTTGCTCTGTCAGCATGGAGACACAGCAGACAGGGAAAGGCCCGGCTGTTGTTTGCTCTCATTCGGACCACACAGCTTCGTACATAAGCTGTGCAGTGCTCATCACCGGTCAAGATGACTTGACGGGGATAATCCACCCCACTGCCTGCTTGCAGGTGAAGGAACTTGCACACGCACTACGCAACCTGCCGCAGGAGCTGAAGAACTTCAAGACCATAGCAGCCAGCTAGGATCTGGCACTAGATTCTTCGAACCTCATCTCATCACAGGGTGAGGCAAGAGTGCCAGAGCCTGCACTGCACTGAGGGAGGGAGGCTGACCTGTGGAAAGATGCGCACAGGGGTGAAGCCTGCATTGGGCACAGATTTGTCCCCCATGGCCCAGAGCTGATCTGGATAGTGGTGCAGCAGCTTCAAGCCCTTGCCCTTGAGCCTGCCATATGTCATTTCAAAATCATGAGTCAGTCAGTCATGCGGCAGCCTTATGTGAACGCCGGACCCTCAAATCGACGCCAAAAACGGCGGACCTTCACAGTTCTGCAGTGGTCTGACAGCTTAACCTGAGGCATGGCCTGTGGAATAGCAAACACTGTGACAGTGCAGATGGGAAAGGCATAGCAGGGCGGACATTGCGTTGGCTCACCCAGTCTTTGCCACATCATCGCTGCTGACCTCCATTGTTCCAACAGCAAAGGGGTAAGCGTTCTGCGGGATACTGACAGCGCGCAAGTCCTCTGCGCTAAAATGCCCCAGACCCCCCTCAGGTGTGATAAGGCCCTGCAGGAAAAGATCGGCTCCCCCAAGCACCTGTAGACAGCATCTGCTCTCTCAGCATGGGTCGCCTCACTGTGACTGCCTCCTGTCTGGACAGGACCCTCCTTAGCTCATAGTCGGGTGTCCCTGACAAGGGGCGACGCTGGGAAGGAAGCCAAGCGATACAAAGGTGCGGTGATGGAGTTGTGTGGGAGCATGCACTTCAGATTGGCATACCTTGGGCGAGACTTCGCTGTAAGTGTACAGCTTGTCCAAGATGCGAGGAAAGCGCCACATGGCATAGCACGTTGGAACCAAGAGGTCTCCACGGCCTTCAGGGTCAAAGAACAGCGGAGAAGGCCCATTGCATGTGTAGGCCGTCGCCCTGTTCTTCATCTTGATGAGCTGCACCTCCGACTGCACATCATCGATAGCACAATGAGCTCGTGTCATATGCTCAAAAGCACACAATGACAGGGTTTGTTCCCCTCGCTGCATGAGACTGCGTGCGCACATGTCTCGACATGATCCTCTGTACTTCTGGTGCACTGAAAATGCCAGGTCTTGATGTAAATATGGTACCTTTGCCGGGAATAGAAGGTCTATGTCGTCCGGAAACAGATCCGGAAAGCTAACCTCGACTCTGCGTTTCAATGCCTTCACATCCTGCATGCATCAAGCTAGCAGCTCTCTGACTTCCGTACTGCCCGCAGTCACAATTGACTGAATACACTTCTTTCATATAAGCCAGCTGTTAAAGACAACCGCTGCACACCTTGCCAGAGAGAGGCCTGCTGGTCAGGACTTCTGCCTTCTTCTTGAACATGGCGGCTTGTGCTGCACGCGATGTCTAAGAAGTGGAGCCGCTGCTCTTGAATGCTTCTCTTAAGCTTCAGATGTGCATTGCTGGCTCTCACGGTTACAAGGGGACCTCTAGTGCTGCGTCAGAACTTCCCGAAAGGTCACGTGACCCCGTACACTCAAAGGCCAAAGGTCTGTGCTTCTGCCTCGGTAGAGGTTTCCGCAGGTTGCGCTTTGTACAGACATCAAGTAGAAGCTGCGACAGCCTATTCACGGGCGGCAAGCACGAAAAGACGCGTGCAGGTTAGATACCTGCTGCATTATCATTAGTGTGGCGTCGTCACAAGCGGACAGGTTAAAGAGGCGCTTTCCTGTCACAGACGACCACCCTTCCGAGGTAGCTTTCCTGCCCTGTACTCGGCTACGGCGGTGACCTGGCCAGACGATGCCCCGCTATCATAAATAATGAGGGCTGAGAAAGCTTCATCGAAGTGGGGGCATGCATTCTGGTCCGGCCATGTCCTATCTAAGGCTCACAGGGAGATGAACACGCGCCAAGGTCTCGCCAACGCTTATACGCACTGTGGGTGCTGTGTCACAGGACAAGGTCATGGGAGCCCATCCAGATACCTGGAAGCCATGGGTCTGGGCCATGTTTGCGTTCAACACTCTCTTTGGAGTCATATTTGCCATCCTGTCATGGGCGACATTCAGCGTGAGTCCGCTGCACACCATCTATGGCTTTCTGTACACACAGCCAGCTGCCCATGCATGAGTGTGCAGCGTCAGAAATGTGCTGCAACCTTTACCACCTTATGCAGGGCTTCAGGCAGATTATGCACACAGCAACAACTGTGCTGCCAGCAGGAACCGACAGCGACGCATGGTGTGATCTCTCCTCAGGCTGTTCCTGCACCCTTGCATGACCTCAGTGCTGTCCCACATTGCCCTTGCTTTGCCTTTTGTGAGCAGGGCCTTTGTGTGATGACCTGTCTGAGCAGTATTGTGCTGAGAGCTGATGGTGTCGGCAGGTGGTGGCTGTTTGATGGCGCAGCAGTCAGCGCCTTCTTTGTAGTCATCATTGTCGCGCTGACCGTGCTGCTGGCGCTGCGTTACATGCTGCTCACGCGGCGTTCCCTATGCCATCCCCGCTCTTCTTTTGGCCGCGGCCTCATGGTGGCCACGGGACTGTTTGCTGCCCTGCACTTCGTCAATATTGGCACCCATGTAAGCCTCTATCTAGCACTTGCTCTCTGGCAGAAGCTGCCTACTTCACTCTGCCGAGCTCTCATTACAGGCATTACATCTGTGTCATGTGTGGATGTGGCCACTTAGTATGCCCGCTGTCATTGTCTTGGCAGCACTGTGGACGGCGCCTGCTATCCCAGCGCCTGTGCAAAGCCCCTGCGTAACATTGCATTGTCACAGTGCCATCCTACCATGCAGGTTTGCCCTACATCACAGCATGTATCGATAGGCGGGTCTGCTGATGTGCTCCCTGTGCCCCGCAGTTTCTGAGCTTCGTCCCATCGATGCAGCACTGGGTCAATGACTACGGCGTCCACTTCAACCGCGTTCTGCTCACTGCAACGTATGTCTCTCACCATTACCACAGGCCCTTTGTAAAGCTGCATTTGACCTTATGAGCATAGGCTCCTTGATTCTCCTATCCTACTGTCCTGCTTCAGAAGGTAGGGTTGCCGTGCTGGAACTTGAAAGCTGATGCCTTGCTGCAGCCAAGATACCTTTGTCAAGGGCTGTAAAGGCTCCAGTGTATCCCCAGCCACAGACAGCTTGATAGAGCTGATGACAGCAGGATGTTCCGACATCGTCAGCTTGGCCGTACAATGTGCAGGGTAGCATTTGGATACATGAGCGCGGCGCTGAACCTCATATTCGCCATGATGCTGCTGTTCTGGCGCGACAAGGATGCTGAGGCACTCGACCGCGTGGCGCTGACCCACAGTGAGGCTTAACTTCTCATGAGCTGCTTCTCAAGCCATGCTAGCCTAGCATGCACACCCAGGGACGGCTGCATACAGGTCGCCACGCTAGCACGCAATGCACGCATGTAGACTGTCTAGCCACAAAGCTGACAAGGACAACATCCTGAGTAGACAAGTCACAGGCGGTACAGGCGCCCCATATTTTTGCCTGCCCTTTGACCAGGCTGGTGACTGGGTGCTTCTTGGATTGGCAACCTGCCAAGTCTTGGAGGTGTCGGTCATCAGCCTGACTTCAGGTTTAAAGTACCACGCAAGCAATGTTTGAGCATTCTAGAGTCTTGGGCCAAGACGCCTCTTGGGATCTATTTCTGTTCTCACTGTACAGTACAGTCCCGAAGGGAGCAACAGTCAGCTCCATGCGGCATCGAGATACATGCAGCCAAATAGATGGTTTGGGTTCTATCTTGACACATAGACAGTCGTTATCGGTACTCTCGCTGGGTTCCTTGAAGTGGCTTACAAGGTGTTACCCTCAAGACAGCTTGTGACACTCAAGCCTGATCTGGTGCAGCAGAGGATATTGAGAGCTGAAGACCCAGAACGGTGGATCAATGCCCTACAAGCCTGGAAGCACTATATGTATCAGAAAGGCATCTCTCCGTCCCTGGATGTATCCCTCATCAAGCGGTCCTTCAATGGGAGAAGAAAACATGGAGTCACTGCTCAGACACTTTGAGATAGCTTTAGTGCTGTATACACACTACAAAGAGACGCTTCAGACAATGAAGGAGCAGCCACTTCAGCCTACTGTATCAACCACAGCCCCTGGAGGAACATCATCAGTGTGCTTGCAGTCTCAAGCTTGTACTGGAGTATTCTCATCATGTAAAATCTGCACTGCTTCTGTTCAGATGGCTCAGTCATTCCTTAAGCCTCCTCGATGCAGAACGTCGACGAGCATCCAAGCTGCAGCATATGTAGCATCATGGCTACACATGAGCGATCCTTATAGGGGACTGTCCAATGTCACAGCTGTGGCATGCCCTCGTCTTGCACTCAAAAATCTGCGTGTGCCGCGTCATGGCATCTGTAGCAGCCTAACGCTTATTTGACTGTTGAGATATTTCCCTGAGACTTGGTGCATAGGAGGTCGAAACTGTCACCATACGCAATTGCAATCACATGCAGCTGCATGTTTTGCAAGCAGCCTGAGACCTGGTGTGCTCTCTGGTATAGTGCTGAGCAGAGAGTTTGGCGTTGAAGCAGTGGACAATGGCGGAGGTGGACTGGATCTGGGCGGCTTGGATGAGCAGCTTGAGGAGGAGCAGCACCCCTCAGTGCCTGGGCACAGCTCAGCCTGGGGGGCGTGAGGCGCCAATTTATAGCACCGTGCACGCATCTGAGCCCCTCTGAGTGAGCAGCTCGAGGAGGAGCAGCGCCTCTCAGTGCCTGGGCACAGCTCTGCCTGGGGGCGTGAGGCGCTCGATAGCAGCGCTAATATAGCGCACCATGTATACGCATGCGTCTGAGCCCATGGCTGGGGGGCTGCCATGTTTACTGACCGTGGCAGTGCATGCCATGTGAGCTAGGAGGTCAACCTGCTGCACACAATGAGCCTGTTCCTCTGCGTACAATGGTGAGCGAAGCAGAAAGTATGCTGGCAAGTCGTGGAAGCTGATAAGACGAGGGTGTCAAGATGGCTGATCAGGCTTCATGGAGCTTCAAAATAGATATCGTTACAGGTGTCATCATGTTTACATGGGGGGCCCATCCGTCTGTAGTGCATACCTTGTCAACAATCTGCTGCTGCTCAGATCTACTTGTAAAACATAGCACTCAGATCCCATGGTGTCTCTAGTTTGTTGTCTTTCCTGTCTCGGTGTAGAGCACAATGCCACCTGACTTCTGTACCACAATATCCCCAAGCCGTGCACAAAATGAGGCTCAAATACAGCTTCATCAAATGGCCTGCTCGAAGCAACTTCCTAATGTACAATCTGCAGCTGTAGCATGCCGTGCTTGCTGAAGCCCTTACTACTGCTTTCACAACCCAACAAAGCAAATCTTACTAGTGCTGCAGTCAGCTAGTTGCTCAGCACTCTGTCTATGGCGCCGTTGCAGGCGCGTCACTTATCTGGAAGCCGCCAAGGGCTCGTTCACCTCAGCTCCCTGTCCTGATAGCTCCTCATAGAAGCTGCTCGCTCGAGATGCGTGTCCCTATCTCAAAAGAGCTGCTACAGGCATCTTCTAAGGATCCACATCCGGCGGTGGGATGCGCATGCCATTCTTGCGCCACTCGGAGAACGGGTCGATGACCATCTGGCGCTAGGGTAAAGACAACTCAGCAGCGGGGGATCTCCTGAGGATTGGCACATCAGACGGTGGGAATGCAGATGCCGTTCTTGCGCCACTCTGAGGTGGGGTCGACGACCATCTGGTTGAGGATATACTGGCAAACGGGCGCCCATGAGGTGAAGGTGCACTTCAGCTGCGCGCCCTTGGGGAAAACCTGCACCAAGGTCAGTAGCGCGTCAAGCGGACGCTTCACATGTTCCCAGGCAGACTTGTATGCCGCCCCGTGCCAGCAAGTGTTTTTTCAATGGCAGGACCAAGCCCAGACTCGAAATGTACAGCCTTTCCCAGAGGGAGTGTCAAAGCAGCGAAGGTCCCCAGGAAGTAACCACCCAGAGCCCAGTTTATTGCATTGAGCACAGTGATTTAGCACTCAATCACAGGCTACAGCGCTTGCACTTTTTCACATAGTCACTCGACTCTTTCTGCGCATTGACGTGAGCTCTTACCTACATCTCTGAGAGAAGTGTGTGTGCAGGCAAATCACTGGAACGCACCTCAATGAAGATGTTGCCGGCCTCGCTGGAGGGGTTGCTGCCGCACTGGCCCAGCTTGGACAGGGCCGCCACGTCGTAAAGGCTGGGGTTGCCGAAGATGAGCACGGACGGGGGGTGGATGGTGAAGCCTCCGAAGGCGGGGGCGCTGCTTCCGGGGGGTCCCTGCATGCACATCAGCCATGCTCGCTGCCTGCCATATGGTCACAAACACCTTGCATGGACAGGCATGCTGACGGAGTGTGAGCTGAAGCTCATATCAGCCAGGGCGCTATTCCTGGTGAGGAACTCCCTCCATGCAGAAAGCTCAGACCTCAGATGTGCAGCCTCAGTCAGGTACACATGAAACTGTTGGTCTCGCGCTAAAAAGATATGGGCTGCAGCCCATGGAAGTTAAGAGTGGTGATTTCATCTGACAGGAATGTGGAATCCATGGTCTCACCGGAACCCCACGATAGAAGGTACAAGCTGCTCAGGAGTAGAATGAGCGCACACCTGGAGGCCGGGGATGGTGACGCTGGGAATCTTGCCGGTGGCGTTGACAGCGGCCAGGTGCTCCAGGGACTCCAGGCTGGCGAGGGCGCTGTTGTTCTGGATGATGAGGGGGCCACCGATGGCCTCCAGCATGGGCAGGTTGAGCTTGGTCAGCTTGGGGTTCTGGCTGATCTGCACCGGCATCACAGCGTCTTCAGAACCAGCATGTGCAGCATGCCATGCATCACAGACATGTGCAGTCTTTTGCTGTGCCGCAGGCGCTGCCGGTTCTGAAATCTCTCAGGGGACTTGCACGTCTTGAGCATTGGCAGGTACATCACAGTCAACTTCATGGCATTGTGGAAAAGTCGCCCAGTTGCCTAGTCCTGTCACTTATAGCTTTTGCAAGTACACTTCAGCACAGGTGGACTTTAGTGTGCGAGCTTACTGGATTGCAGGGCGACGTACAGAGTCTATAGTTAGACAGGATGGGCAAGGAGGCACACCTGGAGACCAGTGCTGATGTCACTGCCGGAGTCGGATGCAATGGCGAGCAGGCGGGGCGCCTCGAAGGATGTCAGCGCGGGGTTCTGGAACAGGGTGATGCCGGAGCCGATGTACTTGAGGGAGTAGAAGTTGAAGGCGAGCATGGCGTTGTTGTTGGCGATCAGCGTGTTGCCCGAGACGCCCTGCAGCTGGTCGAAGCCGGCCTCGTCGGGCAGCGCGGTGGCTGTGATCTGCAGGTTGCCCATCACCTGCGCGGAACACAAGAATCCTCAGACAGCGCTCCCTCAGTGCTTTGGCACTGCATGGCTGTGCATTTCTCTGTTCCTGCAGTGCATGGACAGGGCAAGCAGCCCCTTTGCATCCACCCCTCCTCAGATGGACCACTCTTGCCACTCAGACTCAGCTGTAGCATCTTTGGCGCTCAGTGTGGTCAAGGAAATGCCTGTAATAAGGCAGCGTGATTGCTGTAGGCTGGCTGCGCCCTGCGCCTTGCACTGGTAATAAGTTCTTGGAGGTGTGTAGGAGCAAGAAAATACCAAAATACTAGATAAAGGCTGTGGAGCATACCTTCTTGGGCTTGAAGCTCAGGGATGTGAAGGAGGGGATGAGGTTCTTGTTGCTGGCGCCAAATCCGGGCAGGGGTCCGCCACCTGCGCGCAAGCCCAACTTGTCTCACTTCAGATTCCTCTCTTCCTGATATGAGTGAGCCCATGGACAGCTTCTGGGACAACCTCATTTTTCTAAGTGCAGGGTCTGAATGCGTGCTGGATTGGGTTCACAGGCGTGGCATGCATCCGTCTGCACGTCCCAGAAAGCTTGGGGCTGAGTATGGGGCTCACTGTAGATCATGGCCTGGCTGACAAAGAGCTTGCTGCAGTCAATGGAGATGGAGGTGGACTTATGTGAATATCTACCTTCCTAGACTTTTCCAAGACAATGCACGGGAAGCTCACCGTTGATCTTGAGCTGGCTGATGAAGGGCTTGGTGAAGTCGGTGGAGACTCCTGTGGGAATGCCTGTGGTGGCCTCCAGTGCGGGCAGGAAAGTCATGTTGGACACCTGCAAGCACAGATTATGATGCGCTCATACGATCATGATGCCAGGCAGATTTCTGCTGCGGGGATAGATGCCTGACTGGGCTGCAGGACTGCTCAGGTCAAATAGTGCCTCATACCACTCACAGGCCGATGAGGAGACGGGTGCTGGAGAAATGAGGTCCTGTGGTTCGGCAAAAAGCAGGCATCATGCCCGAGCGGGAGGCTGGGTGAAGAAGGTCTGAGCGCACCTGGATGTCATTGCTGAAGAGCACATTGACAGACAGCATGCCGGCAGACACGAGGTTGCCCATCTCCAGCTTCGTCAGGTAGCCCTGCAACGCCATCTCTGATGTAAGTAAAAGGTGTCGAGGCAACGCACTGCTGGTAAAATCCCATCTTGACAGCACATCTTAGGCGTGAAAGGTGCATGCGCTTGCACTGAGGACCCGAATTGCAAAGGCCTGGAACATTGCTCTGGAAGTTGCTCAAGCAAGCTGTGCAGTGAGGACTATGCCCCGATGAATGAACGAGCCGTCTCTGGCATGAGGCTTTGAGGGGCACAGTGCAGAGGTAAGGTGATGAGTACCTGGACATCAGGGTTCTGCTGCTTCAGGAGCTGCCCGTCCTGGCCCAGGGCAGGGGAGATATCGATGAGGAGGGCGCCCTGGAAAGCGGTGCAGGTCTTGTTGTAGACGGAGTGGTCGCAGGGCTTGGTGGGGTTCAGCGCCACGCTCAGAGGATTGTTGACGTCGAACACCGTGACGTTGCAGGTGGTCCCGGTGGCTTGGACGTGCACTGCATGGTTGTTTGCGCCGCAGTACACTGCAGCATGCCATGAATTGCATCAGTCTCCCTGCGTGCTGGTGGTGCACACCCCTGCATTGCACAGCTTTAAGGTACCGCAGTAGGATTTCCTAGGCATGTGAGCGGGTAATGCAGCCTGTGGCAGCTGGGGGCACACCTGGCTGTGGCTTGGGTGTCTGCGTGATCTTCTGCTGATCATCACTAGAGTAAGCGAACGCGCTGAAGACGTCGTTGATGGCTCCCTGGAGAAGGGACTTGGTGTCTTTGTCAACGGGCAGGGACGCGGGGACCTGAGGCGTCTTGATGGTGATGTCGGGCAGACCCAGAGACGACAGCTGCGTCAGGGACCTGTGCGCTGCTGATGGGGCCGCTGCGAGCAGTACGGCCGATAGGAGCAAGACGAGAGCCTGCAAGGATGTAGACAGATGCTGAAGAGCTTGATAGTCATGACCACACGGGACAACGTTGGCCTAGTTGGGTTGACGGACAGGACCTGCGCCTCGCTGACTGCATTGCATCCCTTGTCAATGGCACGCAGCTAGTATACATGCCATATGACCATTGCTATCGGCGCGCCTTACTAGGCCTTGAGGACTGCACGGCTGTCATGCTAATGTATAGCCCAAGATGCCCAAGATGCATCTGTCCTGACATCTCACCAGCGCTCAAGCTGGGAGGCACGAAGCAAGCATAGAAGACTGAGAAGACAAGAGGCAGACCTTTGGCGAGTTCATCGCGTTTCCTAGGTCGAGGATGATTGGGTGACAGAGAGCCCGCAGTCCAGAGGCCGAAGTATGATGTCGCTCCGATGAGGGCCTGCGGACGCTTAGGGAAATAGGCCTGTATGTTACTGCTGTCTTGAGGTGCGGGGAAGGCTGCTGCGTCTGTAATACTGAAATCAGCTTGAGACCCACGGTGTCGCAAACCGAGCGGCATGCCAAATTTGGCTCCTCCAAGCCTTCACGGCAAATTGCTGCCCATTCTCAGAAGTTTCCCTGGGCAGTACACAATGGCGCGCGCTATGACGAATGGCGTATGAATGGATGCAAAGCCGGGCAGGCCGGGGAGGCTCTTCGCCGAGCGTCTGGCTCTCGTGTAACGCGTCGCCTCAAGCGTCACGCCGCTAATAAGGTCCCGGACGCTGCATCTCCGTCCGAGAGAGATCGTGCATATGACACAAAATGAGTTTGTGGGACGTGCGGGACGGTACCACCTCAACTAGCCGTATAGCGCTGACAGCCCGCAAGCTTGCCGCAAGCGGATGCATGCCTTGGGGCACCATGATAAGGACGGGGCAGCTGTATAGTCGTTCTGTGCATGCACAGGACACACTTCCATGTCTGTACATTCCTGCTCCACTCCGTCATTGCAGAGCCTTGGCGGGCAGACAGATGTGGCAACACCTGGTCTTACAGATTACCAGCACCACCGTACTTCAGAGAACAGACTCGTCTTCTGCACATGCCCATATATACCAGTAGGCATAACTACATTACAACCCATGCCCATGCCCATGTGCAGAACCTCCTTGCAGAACTGCCTTGCATCAGTTCTTGAAGGCCTTCTTGCGAAGCAATATCCCAGTTGTAAGCATGCCCTGATGTATAGATGCACCATTCAGTGCCAACTGCAGCAGCCCAGGCTCAAGGCCCTTGCGCTCATCAGCCGGCTCACTTGGGTCTGTCCAAGACACCAGCAACATCTGCAAAGCCGCTCACCTGCAACACCAAAGTCGCTCCGCATCGCTTTCTCTGAGAGAGCGCAGCCTGCTTGCTCCCAAGCTGAGGCATTGTCATATCCTCTCAATTGAGCCTAGCCTCCCTTCTTGAGCTGCTCCAGGATCTGCAGCATCTGATCTGACATGTTTGCTGCGCTGCTGTCCTGCGGTCCCGTCTGACCACCCTGTGCTGAGTCCTGTGTGGGCGCCGCCTGCTCACTCTTCAGCTGTGGCTGTGACAGGCTGGTGCCGCCCTGCGAACCTGCCCACTGCCCACTGCTAATGGGGGCTGCGTACATGTTTTCCATCTCACCCGCAAGCATCGGAGCCTGCATACACATCACAGCGTCTGGATAAAGTACAAGCAAAGGCCACCTCCACATGGACTCCTGAGAGACACACTCATGACCCATGCAGAAAAATTCTAGGAAGAGGCATGGCATGCATTGCCTCACGCAGGAAGAGTCATCAGCTTTCATAAGCTAGACAGTAGCTCTCCATCTGCTGTCATCACCACCCATGCTACTTCTTTGCTGAAGCTCATCTCCCACCAAGCCTGCACTGAAGCCGGGCTGGGCATCTGATTATAATGGAATTCCTGAAGCAGGACTGACCTGTATGCTAGACGAGGGCTCCTGTTTGACTGGATGCGGCTGCGGCTGCGGTATTGGGCGCACGCCAGCATTCTGCAGGATCGCCATCAGATCCAGGCCGCCCAGCTGTGCGCCAGCTGGCGCGCTGCTCGCCTGAGGCTGGTGCATACTCCCTGATGCGCCTGCACACCCAGTCCCTTGCACTGTCACCTTGAAGCTGTGGGCTGCAAGACTTATCACAGACCTGAGTGCCCCTTGCGCAATGAGACTGTCTATTTGTGTTACTTGATCAACTCCAAACGCATGATACCTGGGGCAGAGCCGAGACGGGGGTCCGAGGGAGCTGTCCTACGAGGGTCAACCGGCTGCACATATCCTTGCGCTGAGGCAGGCCCGGGTGCAGCAGTGTTGTAGGCGCTGTACTGCTGCTGCTGCTGTTGCTGCTGGGCTGGTCCGCCCATCTGGGGCGGCTGCGCTGGCCGCCCATACAGCAGACGAGGATCACCTGCACGCAGTGACAACCTGAAGTCTCTGCTCTGCCAAGCGCACACCTCATATGAACCCAGTGTGGCTGCACATGCCTTTTGGAGGCTCATGGAGAACACACAGATGCCATGCGTTTCAGCGGTGACAGGTGGACCAGCCGCAAAGCTTCAAGCACAGCAGCCGCAATTATGCCAACCAGCCATTACAATGTTCTCCTCCAAAGTGGCCGAATACCTATGGGAGTGACGTTGGTGGGCTGGGATGTGCGCGACTCAGCGGCCAGGCTCCTGAACAGGCTGGTGTGCTGGGGGGCGGCGGGGGCCCTGCGGGGGTCCTGGTAGGGGACCACAGGCGCTGCAGGCGCTGCATACACCGGCACAGGGCGGCCATTGCTGCGGAAGGAGGTTGCATGCTGCTGGCGCTTCCCGGGCTTGCTCTTGTTGTCGCCGGGCGCGTGCAGTGACAGCCCCACAGCAGCCTGCATGATCACGAGGCCTGATCAAGCTGAGAGGATGAGGCGTTCCAGATGATTTTGCCTGAAATGTGCTTATACATATCACAGCAGCTCACAACTGCTAGCCATTACATGGTCCCTTGTTCTGTAAGGCGAGAGCACTGAACCTTAGTCTTCATATGACACTTATCCTACTTTGCTCTGCCCATAGTCAGTGTGGCATTGAGTGGGAATGGCTATGGAAAACTACATATGCAAGTGACAAATACGGCATATAGACACTGGACCTGCGGCGGTGCATGATCTAATGGCAGATTGGGGCAAGATACCTTGGGGGCCTTGAAGATGATCTTCTTCTTCATGAGGAAGTCATAGACAGTCTTGGCGTGGCGCTCAGTGCGGAAGGTGACCACCACAGACTTGGTCAGGTGGTTCAGTAGGATGGCCTCTTTCTTCATCTCCCAGTCCTTGGTGATGTCCTTCATGATCGCCCAGACGATCGATTGCGATGGCAGCTCGAACTCCTGCATGATCACACAACATAGTTGAGAGCTTGCCTCAATAGAACCAGGCAGGCACACCCATGAAGACGAGCGCAGACCTGGCCTGCGCAGTAATGCAGTGAGGTACAGCATGCAGCCAGAGGCCGCTCTTGTACTATCCGGTCTTCAGGCCTGGCAGCACAACACCAGTGAAGCACATTCACAACCTGGCACCTTCTGCAGGTCGCCACCAACTGCGCACAGGCAGCAGCGCAGTCATCTTGACTGTACTGATATATATCTCAAGCAGGAGCTCAATCTGGCCACTGCACACCTGATCAAATTTCATCTTAAGCTGTTTGAGTGGGGGACCCGGGGGGCGCAGGTTATTCAGCACCTCGCCCACCACATCAAAGTCCGTTGCCTCCTTAGGCTTCTTAGGCCTAGGGATGGGCTCATCGTCCAGGTCAGCAAACGCATCATGACCATTCTCTGGCCTGCGCTTCTGCTTGGCAGCATTCTGGAGCGCCTGCAGATGATTGCATATGCTTTCTCAGCAGCGCAGGAATGAAAACATATGAATCGTCTAGAAGACGCTGACAGCTGCATAAGGGGCTCGCATGTGCTCAGTCTGAGGTGCATGGCAGAGCATGATATGTGGAGTGTACAAGAGCCTTGTTGTGGCCCGGATCTTGTGGACAAATTTGGACAGACTGTCTTTCCAAGCCCCATGACAATTCTGCCCTTGCTTGGTTCAAATGCATGATGAAGGGAACCTTGGTGTCCTGGCGTCTTACCTTGCTGGAAGCCATGCTCTCCTTTGGTGACTCCAGCTGCCTTGGCTTAGGCTTCTTCTGCTTTGCTGCCTTGGGCTTCACGCGCACACTAGCAACAGGGCCAGCCTCCTCATCTGCAGTGCATCAAAGTCTTTCACCTTAAGATTATGCTGCACAGCTGCAGCAGGTGCTTCCCTAAGGGTTAGTACCCCAAATTGTGGACATGCAATGGTCAGCAATGACATTCACAATGTCATTGTTGTTTGCGTTCAGCTCCAGATCTTGAATCAGCTCTCTGCATGTTCACACCTTCAGACTGCAAACATGCGGAGAGCTCAACTCCAGATCTGGGGCTAAACATGCACAAAAGCAAAAACGCAGCAGGAGTGGGTCATACATGGCTCATCGTTGGAATCCTCCTCTGCGCTCTCTGCGTCCTCCTCCGCAGCTTCTGAGGAGCTGCTGTCCTCACTGGCCCCAGCTTCCTGCAGAACGGCCAGCACCATCACTGCATCTGTGCACATGCTCGTGTATCTTCCCTGGCTGGCCCTATAACTGTCAATGATGCAAACTACCAATCAGAGCGGCATGCATGGACATACAGGCATTCCTCGGCAGTCCTTTGGCCAGGGAGGTAGCAGGAAATGAACAAATGTGCCCGATTGACCTACCTGAGCCTGTGGCGCAGGCCTTTTCGCAGCAGCTTTGCTGACTCGGGCTGCCACATCAGCCTGGGCTGATTTGGCTTTGCTTTCTTTCTCAGCCCTGGGCTTCTTTGAGATGGTGTGGGAGGGAGCGCCTTGCGTCAGCTCCCTCTCATAGGCCAGCAGCAGGCGGCAGTAGTGCTTCCTGATCAGCCCTGGCAACTGCTTGTTGCTGTCATCAAGGTGGCACGCCAGACTAACCTCCCGCCATTGCCTGCAATCAGGACTCATGACTTGTGCCTGGGCGTCAGCGAGCGCCAATGCATCACCTGATGAACCCTCTTTCATAAGAGAATGCAGCAGCAGTAGAGAACTAGCCTCTCTGATTGGGTACAGGAACGCCTGCAGCTAGCTGGTCCGTGCATACACACATTCACAGGTGAAACTGCTGTTATTGTGGTGCAGGATATAATCTGATATCTGCTCTACAGGATAAACAAAGTCTCCGTATTTTACTGTCACGCACAGGCCTGGCGGCACGGATAGCAAGATGCTTGGGCTTGATAGCAAGGCACTCCTATGCAAGACGTGTGAGGTGGCATTGTATAAATTGCCTCTTTGGAGGGTTCAAATCTTGCCTGTTGAGCATCACAGCCTCACAGCCACCCCTCTCAGCCACAGCCTGAAAGACCCTGTGCAAGTCCACCACTCTGCCATCCACCTGAGCATGCAACCGCCGATGCTGACCTCTTTCGTATCCCTATCACTAGAGTTGCTCTTCGCAGGGACAGCTTACACAGCTCCAGACATACTAGAAAGGTCTGCTTTGCCACATCACACCCCGTTCAGCGACACATTGCAGCAGCCCATGTCTCAGAGTGCGCAGCTCAACAGCAAACATTGTGCGATTGAAACCCTCCTAGATCTATTGTGCGATTGAAACCCTCCTAGATCTAAAGCACAGAGAGATCTTCAAGCCTCCTATGTCAGGAAGACAGAGAAATGTCTCAGGGTGTGTGTGTCATGCTTCACCTGTGGGGTGTGAAGCAGTGCATCACGCCTGGTATAGAATGCTTCAAGCTCTCCCATAAAGGTCGCTCTATCCATTGGCACCATTGCGCCGTACTCATAGAAGCTGCAAAGCAGCGCACATTGATCGCCAGCCCCGCAGAAAGATGTGCGGTTTCCTCACTAACATAGCAAGAGGGGTACGCCATTTGATACTAGTCTACAGTTTCCAGCAGATGCAGCAATGAGGTGACTGGCCAGCTATGGCAAAAGCGTGCATAACTATCTCATGCAAGTGCCCAATGAGGTCATTCTGGGCATAGCAGAGGATCAGATTCTGAAAGAAAGGTCCTACGTTGCTGTGTCATGAGGCTCTGGCACTAGGGCATGGATGCCAGATCAGGTCACCCTGGGCAATGATATAGGCACGATTCTGGAGTGAGGAGTCCTACGTTGCTGTCTCATGAGGCTCCGGCACCGGCACATGGATGCCAGACTTCCTCCTGGCCTTGCGGGGCTTTGGCGGGCGCTCAAAGTGCATTCCGGGTATGCTCATGGCCTCCTTCAGGCACACTCCCCACTCCTCGTGCTTGGACAGGTGATGGCGGCTGCGCGCATAGACCTGCAGCAGAGGACTCCACTACTCATCCCCATCATCTCACGTTGGCTGTCCAGAGCAGACAGAGAACACATGCAGGCCCTGGCATGAACAGTTGACTCCGCATGAGTCAAGGCAAGCCGCTTCAGTAACAAGAAGGCCTGCTTACAGGAATTAAGCGAGCCTTGTATCCAGCTCAAAACACAGATATGTGTAACACAAGGATGATGCAGTATTTGGAGCAGGAACAGGCATGCACTGTAACAACGAGCACCCTCAGAGCTCATCATGCAAAGGAACTGCACCTGTTCCCTGAGACGCAGGCAGGCTGCGAATTCTGTGGCATTCCTGGCCAGAAGCCTGCGGTGGCCCTCGTCTGCTGCACAGGCTCGCGCCTTGAGCAGGAACGCCTGAAGCTTCTGCGCCCGGTACTTGATCTCCTCAGCTCTGCACATGCAGCCCCCAATTAGTCAATATAGAACGCCTTGCGCTTGGCAGTGTCTCAGAGTGCGTTCCCCACAGGAAACCCTTCCTAATAGCTCCCATGCACTGGCCATGATTGTGTGCATGACGCAGCACATGAGACTTGCAAGAGAGGGGAATACCCGGTGATGACTGGAGCTGAGTCATCCTCGTCTGAGTCAGCGGCCGGCGTCCCCAGCTTCTGCCTGGGAGGCAGCTGGGGCTTGCGCATGCTTGGCTGGCTCTGCGGCAGCGCTTCCTCCTCAATGTCTTCCAGCTGGATGCTCTCCCTCTTGATGGACAACCTCCTCTTGCTCTCCTTCTCAGTGCTGCCAGCGCTGCCAGCCTTGACCAGCCTCTGCTTCTTCTGCAAGCAAGGCACTGTTGCAGAATGGGGAACTGTTTTGTAAAGGCTGTAATCAGACACAAGGGGAGTATATATAGAACAGGTGTCTCAAAGTAGGCAGGAACTCAGGCTCCTCTGGCCTTAACGCCTGCCCACAATCACGATGCCTGATCTAAATATACTGCACCAATCTGGTGAGGTGCAGGCTTGCCATCACCCCTCATGGCATCAGCAACTGATCTTGTACGACTGCCGTACTGAACAGTTGGGTCACTCGCAAAAGACACCCCCATGTGAAGACCCTCATAGGGGCTCCAATGGGGTCAGGGGCATACCTTCTGCGGGGTCTTCTCGCTCATGGATTTCCGCTTGGCAGGCCTCTCTTTTGCAGCCTTCCCAAAAGGGCTGCTCAGCCCCGGCGCCACAACTAGCCTGCGCCTGACGCAGGAGAACAGCAGCTGCCTCAGCGCACTCGCATTATGGCTGGCCACCTGCATCACATATGTGCGGTCTCAGTACTGACTGACTTTCATTTCATGCGCTGCAGAGGCTACGTGCATGTTCTCAAGCCCTGCGCCAGGATTAGCCTGCGCCTAACGCAGGAGAAAAGCAGCTGCCTCAGCGCCCCGCATTGTGGCTGGCCACCTGCACTGTCCACGCACAAGAACCAGCAGACATTTTGGAAATGCTTTAGTGGGAGGCTGGTAACTAAGACAAGCCCATTGCTGAAAATGCATGTTCTTGATTTGTACCACGGAGCCAATGTAGTGGGAATGAAGCAGCTGTCCAGTCTCTTTAGCTGGGATCCAGTGCTGGCAATGGGGTGCTTGCTGATTGATTGAGACAGGACGCCTGATTAGGCGTCTGGCCCAGCTTCAACTAACAAGCTGTCCGATCACCCCATTATTTTAAAACTGAATAAAGGGGTGCTTGGAAGGTATTCAAGATAGACCACCTGATCAGGCGTCTGGCCCAGCTCCCGGGCTGCCATGTACAGCAGCTGCAGCGCGTGCTGAGCTGTCGTCACCTTCGCTGCTTCAGCATCCAGAGGTGTTGGCCTACGCCCCGGCAATGGCAAGATTGAGATCGGCAGCTTTGTACTTCTATAGCTCATGCAACCAGCAGACAGGTCAGATGATTATGACACCTGGATGCACACCCAAACCAAGGGGAGAGACATAATTGACTGATAGTGTATAAGCCATCTGTATCACAGGTCAGGGTACAAGAAGGGGCGCATACAAGATGACAGTCTTTTGTGACCCCGTCTTGTCTCCGCAAGGCGCTGTGATGGTTGCTTGTAGACAACATTTAGAATTACATTGTAATTGCTCAAGGATGGGTGTACCTGAGGTCTCTGTCTGGCTTGTCGGGCTGGGCATCCTCGCTGTCGCTGTGAGGGTATGTGCTAGGGTCCAGGAAGTCCACAGGATCGTGGGAGGTGACTGGCATCTTGCCCTCCCGCCTGTCTGCGACCTCCTTTGCTTCCTCCACAGCTCTCTTGAAATTCTGCAGAGTTGCACTCCACTGTGCTCAGTCACTGGCTGTGATCCCACAATATCAAAATTAGAGAGTCGCAAGAAGAAGCCCTAGATCATCTGAAGCATGCCAACTTGCAGATGATCACATATGTGTGCAAGCGTGGAGTAGCAGGGGGCAAGGTATTGTGCATGCCAATCAAGGTGCTATAGGCCAATGTCATTTGTAAAGAAGCAATTCATTGCACACGCATTCCTAGACAGGATAGGTGAATAGCTCAATTTGCCAGATTTGCCTATTCAGTGCCGCATTACTATGCATGTCGGAACGGGAAGACATCCGGTGCATTCACAGTGCTGTCTCCTTGCAGGTGCCCCACCAACACCCCTGTCACTGGTTGCGCGTGCATCTACAGACAGTTGAGGCTGCTGCTCACCCTGAACTGCCTGGTCGTCTTCTGCTCAGACAGCTCTTTGTAGTGCTTGTCGAAGCCAAGCATGTCCTCACTGGGGCACCAGCCAAATTCGTTGTCTCCAAAGAAGTTGACGGGAGCCGTGCCGTCCTTCTTCAGGGCCATGAATTTATTGCCGACTTTTTCCGTGGCCATCACCTGCAGTTTGAGGCGTACAAGCTTGTCCCTCAAAGTTGCCACAGGGAAGTGCTCTGCCCCTATCTCTATCTGATGCGCAATGAGATCCCCTTACCTGGCCTGGCCACCATGGGTAGCCAGTGATGCGCACAAAGACGAGATCTCCGACGTTCCACATTTCACTCATTGTGCTGGGCTACAAGGTGGGTGTCAAGCTTGCATACTCACACGGCTTACGTTGGCAGGGGCTCGGTACAATCTGGCCTCATTGCATCATTGTCAAGGCACAATGGTAATGAGCCTACGTCCCTCTCATCCAAGGGCGGGTGCCAAGCCTAATGTAATGCAAAAGCTTCAGATCTTGCGTTCGGCTGACAGCAATTTCATCGCTGATGGCGGCCAGCAGGCGCTTCATAATACGACAGCAGATACACTTCTGTACTTGGGACAGGCCTTCATCCGATCGCGCTCTCCCTCCTCTTGCAGCAGCTTTCTCTGGAAGTGTTTACGATAGTCACATGCGTGTTCCGGAATTTGCAGCGCACATTGCGATCCTACTGTCTCAATTCCACGTCCATCCGAGAATGTAAATGTCACATTAAGGTGCTCGAAGCAAAGTACTCGATGGGCTTCACGCACGCACATATAGGCAATACTGCAATGTAATTCTATTGGGAGGTGCAGCAAGATACAGTTGCATCTGACCTGTGTTGTGAGACATAGCCAGGTAATCAGCCAAAATTGCATCATGCAGGCTGCAGAGTATCCTGCACAAGAACGAAGACTTGCTTTTCCTTCCACTTCATATGCGTATTGCCTAGGGTTGTATGCCCATGCGCTATACAGTGCCATTTCATGGAAAACCTTGGTCTAAGTGAAGGTCGTTACATCAGGCACCACCCAACATAAGACCTATGACAGCTCCCTTACAACACTCCACGTATGGATATGGCAAACTTTCACTAGATTCCTATAGATCGTGCTGAGTTTTGTGTCTTCTCAAGTCCTGCTCTGAAGAGCCCCGGTAAGCTTAAGGCCCAAGAGAAGGCAATGCACAAATGAACCCAATATCTTGTTGCTCAAGAACACACCTCCCTGCATCTACATGCAGTGGGAACAGATATTCGCAAAAATGGATCCAGCATGGCATGTGAATGCCAATCATTGCCCCCTCCTTGAGGGTTCCCGCAAGAGCTCCTCATTGGAGGGGCAAGCCATCAAAATTAGACGCAGGTCTCAAACCCCAGACTATAGGCATCTGCCAGCTTGGAAGGAGGTGCTGCACCGCATAAATGTGCATGGAATCATAATCCTCAGCCCCTTTCTTGACACTAATCACGACTTCAGCGCCCTTGTGGCGTAGGACAGCACAATCCTGCTCATGCTGATATGTCTCAACTTCTCTCTCGCGACTCCAATGTGCCAGCACAACATCTAACAGAATGCTGATGTCACCCTCAGCAGAAGGGGCAATCCTGCCAGCATAGACGGCTGGCAGTAAGAATGAACTAGCAAAGTCTTTCGTACATCTTGCTGCAGGATTGCACTCCAGTGTCATGTTTAGGACGGGCTACGCTGGGTGGCCTAAAGTGGCAGCGTCCGATCTTCCTGCCCGGCACAGCATAATGGCCCATTACTGAGTACATGCTGTTGCATCCAGATTGGATATTGCCTATTGAACAGCGTACACCCGCCCATGAATGAATAGACCATCTGTAATTCACACCTGCTCCAGCATATCCCATGCAAAGGGGAAGCAGCAACTAAGTGTATTCATTTGTTTCTCGGCTGTGATGTTCCAGCTCATACAAAGGTCACTAGCTGAAATAGCTAGATGGCCCAATGACTTCTCGTACCAACAGAGGTCATGATGAGTTGCTCATGCTGCAACAGCACCCATCGATGGGTACAGCCAGCCACATGCCCGGCCAGCCCAAAATCTCCAAAAGTACATCCCTCTCCCTCACAATTTATCTCTCTCATGCTTTCACCATCTGAGCAGCTCTCAGACGGTGCGGTTCACTCGTCTCGTGGACTGCAGCACGCGCTGCAGCTCCTCTATCCGGAAGGGCTTGCACACAAAGTCGGCGATGCCCGCCTCTCGACCCTGCTCATGCACTGCCTGCACACATAAGGAACCAGCACTCAGTGGCATCCTCATGCTGCGCACTCTTTGCCTGCCGTCTTCAAAGCTGTCAGGAGCACGTCCCTCTGTCACATTCACGCGGGAAGTCAACCATACCCATGCGCCTGTTCAATGTTGGATTGCTATGCCAGGCACCTGCTCACAACCTACCTGAACATTCGCAAGATAGCCAGAGTATTTAAATTATTTGGTCAGGCAGGCTGCATGATGATCAGTCAGATTGAAGACGCACCTGAGTTGTATCAGCAGACAAGGCCACAATCTTGGGCCGCTCATGAGGAGGATATGTGTCGCGGATGCGCCGCGAGGCTTCCAGACCATCGATGATGGGCATATGCACATCCATGAGGATGATGTCATATACCCTCTGCTCGAGCTCCTGCAAAGAATGTTACTGCTTGAGGAAATCGCTGTGCTATACTCCAGCTTGTGGCGACTCAGGTACGCAATCGCCACAGTCTACGGCAGTGCAAGTGCCTAACACTGCTTACCCTCAGCGCTATGTAGAATGTGCAACAAGGGCAAAGGGTCCATGCGTGCGTCTGCTTCCATGCCCATCTGTCTGACAAGGACAGCTGACACATGCCCTTTCAGCCCCCAGGCTTGTGCCCGCATCATGCCAGATCAACTTCCCAGCTGACAGGGACTAGATAGGGTGCTGTAAATCACCTGCAGGGCTTCCTGGCCATTGTTGGCAATGAAGATGGGGCTCTCTGGTGTAACCCGCTGCAGCACCTTCTGCAGCACCTTCTGGTTAACCAGGTTGTCCTCAGCCACCAGCACACGCAGCGCGCCTGACGGCAGCTCCTGTTTAGGCGGCGCTGAGTTGGCGCGCTGAGCCATGTCCGTGCTCGTCCTCAGCTCCTCAGACCGGGCCTTCTGTAAGTCCAACTTGGGAGCTGCACGTCCATACAAGCAATCCCTCAGAATCCCTGGGATGCTTCCAGAAGGGCCCAGGCATGGATTTGGACATGCCAGAAGAGGCACTGCCTGTGAGCCTTCCATCTTGTGCTACAAACACTCAGGGGATGGCCAGAACTGCGTTGTTTATGAGAAGGCACCGCCTCAAAGCGGCTGGAAAGGGTTCCTGGACACCAGTGTGAACCAGAGCCAAAGCTGACGACCCATGCAAAAGCACTGGCTGAAGGGCGCGCGCACCTGGGGAGGGTTTCTGCTGCACTATGGCGAAATCCTCAGTGCTGCTGCTCGCATGCGTGTGGCAGGACTGCATGCTGCCGCTGCTGGAGGTGCTGCCCTTCTCCTCCTCCATGCTGGATCTGGGCCTCCGCTCCTCCTCTGTGCTGGACCTCTGCTGCTGCTGCTGGCCTACAGCGCACATACAAACGCCCTTCAGCCACTGGCTTGGCAGAGGCCAGGAATGCAGGGCCCCACGATGCAGAGACCCGCAGCATGGTTCACAAAAATCCCAACAAGCAAGAAGTTATGGTGTTTACTGTCATGTCACACTTGCTCAGCAAGCTTAGCCTGTAGTACAAACGAGACTGGCCGAAATGCCAGTCAAGCCAGTCCGCAAGCGTAGCACGCCAAACACGCAAGAGTAGGTCAGTGCCGTACTGCTGGATGTCGGGGCACTGCAAGCCAGATATGCGCCTTGCAACCAGTGTTGCACGGACACGGCATAAATTTCCCGACACGGCCGTTCGACACGCGTGTCGGACGCCGTTTTTTACGAGATAGCCGACCGGAAGGGCGGCAATCGACAGATCTCGGCCGGGGGACCTCTTGACACGCCAAACATTGCAAAATGATAGAAGTTTCACCTGTGACCGTAGCCCCTAAAATTTTACGGATCCCCGTGTCGTGCGACACTGCTTGCAACTACACAGGATGCCAGCCGATCAGTGGTGGGGGTGGGCCGCACCGTCTGCCAGGGCATCGTCAGAGCCGGACTTGCTCTTGGAGGGCGACGAGCTCTGCTGGCTGCTGCCGGTCCCGCGCTCCTCCTCGATCGTGTCGTACTTGAAGCTGTTGCGCTCCTTCCTGAGGCTCCGCCGCCGCTTCGTCAGCGCCACCCTGGACAACACCACAGCATTTGAGGCAACCCTTACAAATGTTGTAGTTGACCCTGATTTCCACAGATAGTTGACGCCTGGGCCGAGATGACCTTGCGTGTGGGATCCAGGCCCACACATCAACTATCTGCAGGCTCCTCTGACCTCAGGGTGGATGCCCACGCCAAACGCAGGTAAAAACTCTGCGTGGTCATATTTCCTTGACAAGCCGCAGTTCTCGGCCGGTGCAATCTGTCACAGACTGACAGCCCCAGCTGTGCAGGCCACACAGAGAAACCTCTGTGGGGCCAATGATTGAAGATCATGGGAACCTCACCCGTCCATGGCCTGTCCATTCACAGGCCAACCCCCAGCGGGCTCCAAGACGCTGTTGTCGAGGCTCATCCGCCGGCGCGCGTTGTCGCGGCTCGATGCAAACGCGCCGTTGCGGCGGCTGCCCAGCACGGCGTGCCCGTCGCTGATGTGGAACGCGTCGATGGCCGCTGCAGCTGCCCGCGCGCTGGCGGTACTGTGCAGGGGCACGTGCTGCATGTACACGAGAATCATGAGACAACCATGCCATATGAATCTGGCATCCAACTTAGCCTCAGGAGAGTGCTTCATTTAATTGATACAGTAGTACTCTAGCATCTGTGTGAGCCAAGGTATGGCATGGCAGTGATTTGAGACTGGACAGGCAAACACCGATCAGCCAACTCACAACACGACTCCTCCTGCTTAGCATGGGACATGCAGGTCCGGACTACTCTGAGGGTATCAGGTCAGTCCCAACAAGCACGTCCCAAACTAAGCCGGTGTGTGACGGAGCTCTTGCGTAGGCCTCAGGATGTGGCATTCAGTACTTGCATGCGTCTTTCAAAAGGTGTGTACCTGAGCCTTGGAGCGCATCAATGCTGTGGCTTTCAGCAGAGCCGTGACCAGGCGGGCATGCTTCACAGGACGGGCCACAATGGAGACCAGAGGCAGCAGCCCCATGGGGATGTCCTCCTTGCGGCCTAGAACCACCACAGGCTTCCCCTTCCATCCACCCCTGCACCGATAATGCGTGTCTCAGCTGCCAGGCTTCTCTCAACAAGTATTCTCCTTCGAAAAGGAGATGCGTCTCATCACAAGCAGAGGGCGCTTACACAGCCGCCGCAACAGGGGCAAGGAGTACTATTGGCTGATGTGGAAGTGCAGGCGGCTTGATGAAAGACGATTTCTATCAGGCTCTCCCTGCATGCAGAAATCAGTGCATGCATGACATGGAGATGGACACAAACTCAAGCAGGACACTGTAGGATTAGACTCTATGAACTTAAGGCACTATACAGACGAGTTGTACCTGAGGGCTGCAACTGCTTCCTGTGCGCCCACAATTGCAAAGTCATACTCATCTGCAGTGCCGGGAGCAGGCTTGATGTCTGCATGCATCTCCAGCATGCTGCAGCTCTGCGCCACCTGCCACAGGGCACAAGCTAAGGGTCAGCTATATGTGATGAGCTGAGCTGGCAGGAAAAAACCCTTTGGTATCAAGGTCCATTCAGAATACGCAGGCTTGTTGCACCAAGAGGATGCTCCCCTCACAGCGCAAGTTGGCCTCTGGGGAGGACAACTGCAATAGGAAAGCATCATGTGTGAGCATACACAGCACCTAGGCAACGTGCCCAAGGTAGCGACAAAAAATAACTACTACCAGCTCGTATCAGTACAAACATGCCACAGGTGGAACCCAATGGTGTCAACCAAGGCTGATGGGCACTCACAGGCACCTGCGCTAGCCCAGTGCTGACAACATATGCTGCTTGTGAGCACCCATTAACCCTAACGGACATCAGTGAGTCCCTCTGTAACAGAGCAAAGATCATCCTGTGCCACAATGCAGATCAGATGACAAGCACAAACCTGCAGGGCAGTGGGGTAGTGGTCCACATCGATGACCACGCGTCTGCCCTCCATAGTGGAGCACTCCAGGCTGCTGGGCCCGGTCCACTGGGCATTGTCGTCCAGCTGCCGCCAGCCTCCAGCGGCTGAGTGGCTGTATGCATGGCCATAGCCTGCATCTGCGAATATGGATTCCGGGCTTAGCTATAAGCACATATCTCTCAGTGGGGGTATGTTGCGCTGTATGCAGTACTTTCGGACTGCAGGCAGACACTGAAGTCATGGCCTGGCTGTTCAGGCCTTGCCAGCCAAGCTAGGCAGAGGGATTGTCATCTCCACATGGGGACATGTCATGGATGTGTACGGACACCCATCACAATACATGTCTCAAAGTGCGCTGCATGCACCACTGCCACAAGATGGCGCTCCTCCATGAAATGGCCTGGAAGCGTTGAGGGTGCTGAGGTATGCGCTCACCTTGGGCGCCCGCCAGTTCGCCAAAGCCGGTCTTTGGCGCGAGGGGGCCCAGGGGCCGGGGTGATTCACAGGGCGCCTCGTCAGCCCAGGACAGCAGCATGGTGAAGTAGAAGGTGGACCCCCTGCCCACCGTGCTCTCCACCCAGGTGGTACCCCCCATCAGCTCTGTCAGCCGCTTGGAGATGACCAGTCCCAACCCTGTGCACCACTCACAGACTCAGTCACAACAGAACCTCAAAAGCTTCCCAGACAACAGCACTGGGATGCGCATGGCATTGACCATGACAAGCTCCAGCACCACAACATCCTGCATACCCTGCCGTAAGTGAATCCAGATCTGAAGGGGTGCACCCAGTGGCCGAATGAGGACCGAGGCCACTGCATCTGCCACTGATGCACTGATTCAGATCGGAGTCACTCAGGCAGCCACTCTCTTGCATGCTGGAAATTCTGTGGTAGGATAGTGAGGCCCTCTGGGAGGATGGCGACGCCGTTCTGCTACAGGCAGATGGGCTGAAGGAGAGGCGCACCTGTGCCACCGTATCTGCGGCTCATGGACTCGGAGCCCTGCCGGAAGCACTGGAACAGCTTCTTCATGGACTCCTCGCTGATGCCGATGCCTGTGTCGCGGATGCTGACGCGCACGAGCTGCTTCCCGGCGTTCCCGCCTGCGCACGTCCCCTCGAGCGTCGCCGGCTTGCAGGAAGCGTGGATGACGACCTCCCCGGACGGAGTGAACTTGACCGCGTTCGCCAAGATGTTGGCCAGCACCTGAAACGTACATCACAGACGCTCATATGCATGCCAGTCAAGGCTCATCAGGAGGTCGCTCTTCCAGCTTTCACCGCAGTGGTCAGGGATGGCTGGCCAGGGCAGGAAGACTGGGCTGATTTGTCCAAATGACTGCATGACCTTATATAATTTGGAAAATTGGCATAGCGTGCTCCCTTGACTCCCAGCTGACCAGATCATGTCCCAGTGGGCGGAAATCAAAAGCGCACCCCGTAGTAATTTCCCAAACCATAAGCTAAGAAGCGGCGTAAGAGCATGTGCAACAAGCCCCACCTGGCGGATGCGAATGGCGTCTCCGAGCACAGCGCGCCGGAGGAGGACCTCGTCAATGGTGTAGGCAATGTTGAGGCCCTTCTTGCTGGCGTCTGCAGCAACCATCTCCACCACTGCTCCTATCGTGTCTCTCAAGCACACCTGCACATGGCCAAGCCTCAGTTGCTCCCGGACCACTTCAACAACAAGAGCTCATCTGTACAGCTCCTGGTACCATTTTGAGGTGTGCATGCAAGACACTTCATCTTACAATGAACTGCTGTATGACCAGTAGACCACAACAGCTATCTTGCGATGCACTTGGCACCACCATGGATGTACATGCAAGGGCATGCTGATGCACATTGTGAAATGTGAAGGCTTACTGGAGCAGACTCGAGGACCATGCTGTTGTGGTCGATCTTGGAGAAGTCCAATATGTCTCCCAGAATAGTCAGCAGCGTGTCTCCACTGTCCAGGATGGTCTCTGCCAGCTCTCTGCAGCCAGACAACTTACATCAGTCATTAGCAGTCACTAGTCCTCAATTCACCCAGGAGTATCTATTTTTGCAAGGGTTGTGCCTTCTTGCTGTGTCACTCAATGCAATCTCCTTGAAGTAGCCTAGATGCTGCCATCCCCCCAGCTCCTTCACACTCTCAAGCATCAGTGTAGCGGAGCTGGGAGAAGACACTGGATCTAGGGTACCCCAAAAGGGATGCGGATCACAGGAAGGCCAGAGAGAGCCAGCTTCAGTAGATCTTCTGCCTACCTCTGCTCGGGACTGAGGTTGGATGAGAGCAGCAGCTGGGCCACTGCAATCATGCCATTCAGTGGTGTGCGGATCTCATGGCTCATGTTTGCCAGAAACATGCTCTTAGCCTCAGCAGCAGTCTCTGCAGCCACCTGCACATCAAGCCCTGTGCTTCAGCACACTCATTGAATGTGTTATGCTCTCAACTTAGGGGTTTGAATAGAGCGCTGCAATGGTAATCCTAAATCCCAAAGCTTGCTGACAGCAAGCCTCCTGAGGCACATACCGGTGGCTGCATGCACAACGGCAGGCGCATATGCAGCAATTGATGGACCTGGGTTGCCTACCTTGGCCTGCTGGAGCTCGCGCTCTGCATGCTTCCGCCGTATGAGCTCGGTGATGTCACTCTGCACTCCGATGAAGCTGACGACGTTGCCGCAGGCGTCCTTGACGGGCATCAGGCTGAGTAGGTTCCAGAACTTCTCCCCATTCTTCCGGTAGTTGAGGATCTCCAATGCAATCTCTTGCTTCTGCAAGGCGAAGCACCACATCTCTGTCACATGCCTGAATTCAGAATTTCGGGGCGAGCAACTTGCAGGACCTTTGATGTTCTCTTGTGGCTCAAAGACTTCAACGCACGCCTGTAGGCCTGCATGCAAAGGCTGGGTATTGCATGCAGAGCCGAAGGCATGGATTGAAGACTTTTGAGCAAAATGAGGATGCATACAAGCATGCCTTTGTGATTGTATTCCCTGTATCATACCTGCTGCATAGCAATCTTGATCCTGGCAAGGGCTGCCTTGTCGGTCTCAGGGCCCTGAAGGAAGCGGCAGTTCCTGCCCAAGATCTCATCCTGGTCGTACCCAGTCATCCGGCAGAACGCTTCGTTGACATACATCAGCGGGCAGTCTGGCAGGTTTGGGTCCGCAATGGTTATCCCCTGCGAGTTTAGCACAGGCGTAAGCCCCTTGTAGAAAAAGGCAATGTAGACACTCGAGGGACAGCGGCTTGCGGTGTGGCAAAACATCAGGTACAGAGGACCTAACAGAAGGTCTGAGAGGCACTGGTGCTCGGGTGCAAGCATCGTTCAACCTCAGGCCTGACACAGAAGCTGTGCTAAGGGCCTGATGTCTTGAAAAGGGGTGTAGCACTGCGGAGATCCAGTCATGTAGAGGCTTGCCTCGCTAAGATTTGACAGAGCATGGTCCCGAAGCTTGAATGCGGCCTCAGAGGACTTGCGCTCCGTCACATCTTGCAACACCGCCACGTAGTTGGTGATGAAGCCGCCCGCATCCTTGATGGGGGTCAGCGACACCTGCAAGCATGGCACACACCCTCAGACTCTCCTCATACCAGCACAACAATTCAAATAGAAGCCTTCCAGTAGTAACCTCATGTGTGTCGGGGCACAACAGCTGGTTCCCAGCTGGGATGAGGAAGCATCAGTCTCTTGTCCTGCAGAAGACCATGTCACAACGAGGCCACCTCTCAGCACACATCTGCAAGCCCTTGAGGATGGACCCAGCAAGCGCTTTGCTAAGACAGCGCTTGCTGATCCAAAATCCCGAAGAGCCGCAATGAGTTCAAGGAGGTGATCTCGAGGCAGCCCCGCCAAGTGCTCGAAGCCAACACCAACAAATTTCCATGAGCTGCACTCTGACTTGGACTAGGTCAGGCCACGCTAATGGAAATCTGAAAGTGGAGCATTCGGGTCTAGAAGCCATGCTCAGATCACATAGTCCAACTGCAGCTGTGCATGGGAAGGGAGCTGACCTGGTTCCAGAATCTGGAGCCGTCCTTCCTCACATTGATGACCTCCACGACAGTGGCGCGCCCCTCCCGGATGGCCTGGTGCATCTCCGCAACCGACCCCTGGTCCGACTGCGGATCCTGCATGAACCGGGGATTCCGCCCTACCACTTCCTCCATTGTGTAGCCTGCATGCCATTGCTATGGTTACAGGCCTGCCTCATTTTGCCACAGCTCCCGACATGATGTTCCTTTTGCAATCTGAGACTGTGCCAAACCATCTTATCAGTCCAAGGCCTGCATGTACCTGCCTTATGCTGCCATAAGTGCTGCACATGCCGCACCCTCCACAAGGATAATTTGTTGATGCGGTGCATTTATGGCAGCTTTGGCTTTGGGTACATGGAGGGTTTGCAACGGATGAGGGAGTGAGGCACAAGGATGTTTTGGAGAAATCCCACATTCTGTCTGCAGTCACTGCAAAGTGCTAGAGGATGGGTTAGCTGGCTTGTGGCTTTCACTGGTGTGCGACGCATTGAGGGAGCACTTGCGGGAAGGGGCTCACCAAAGAGCTTGCTGAAGCCCTCGTTGCAGTAGATGATGGGGTTGTCCGGCTTGCTGCTATCGGTGATGAGCGTGGCCTCAGAGGTGGCCGCCAGCGCCTTGTCGCACAGGTGCATCGCCTCTGCAGTCGACTTGCGCGCTGTGATGTCCGTCAGCACGCCCACCTGCACGGCATCATCATGCATGAGCATCTGCTGTGAGGTGCGCTGTGGCGGGTCATGGAAGCAAGATGACATCCCCAGCGCGCCCTCTTTGCAGCTGCAGTCCTTGACTCAACCACATGTGGTGCTGCGGCCTAGAGGGTCTTCTGCAAGGAAGGCAAGCCTACACACATGCCATTGTACGTTGAACGGCTGAACAACGCTTCATGTGAAGCTGCCCTTGCTATACTTGGGCATGTAAAGTGCAGATCTGCATACACTTTCAGGACTCTTGCTGTAGCTCCGCAAGCATGCATGTTGCTAGAGGGACGCACATGATTCTCCACAATGCTGGGGTCTGACTCAGACATGACGGGCGTCATGCTCATCTGGCTCCAGATGCGGCCGCCCAGCTTCGTGCTCAGCGGCAGCTCTGCGCTGATTGGGTGGCCCTCATCGATGGCACGGCTCACCCTCTGCAGCTCATCCCTGCTCGCATCCTTGGCCTGCCACAGCCCAGAGACCAATCTCAGGCTGACAAGCATTGTAAGGCTTGACCTAGGGGCTAGATAGACTGCAAGCACAGGAGATGTCCGGGCTGCGAGTGGCTGGATGCCTCTGTTGCACCTGTTAACGGAGAGTCCTTCTGTATTCAAGACATCACCAATCTGACATGTATCCGTCAGGCAGTTACACACGATGCTGGCACGTGAGATTGTTTGCCTTCTCACCGCAAGGAATGTCCAGGGCTGGCCCACAGCGTCCCGCTGCTCATAGCCCGTCAGGCGCGCAAAGCCCTGGTTGGTGTACAGGACAGAGCCCTGGCGGTCGCAGATGAAGATGCCGTCGCTCATGTAGTTGAGCGCACGGTTGCGCAGCTCCAGCAGGCGCTCCTCCTGATGCCGCTCCGTCACATCCACGTGTGTCCAGATGACATTTAGCGCCTCCCCATCCTCCATCACAGGGCTCACTCGCACCTGCAGCACTCACATGTGCTCGGACCACTTCAGAGAGCAAAATTCTGGATGTGCTATCAGCGCTCCTCTCAAGTGCTGTTCAATGATGTCCATACGTCTGGATTACAGGAGGCCTTCAGTCACTCAAAGCACATACCGAGGTGAGCTTGAAACCTGTAGCATTTAAAGACGGGGCAAGAGAAGTAACATGCACACAGGCACAGTGATCTGACCTGGTCGCAGAAGGCGCTGCCATTGCGCTTGTAGTGCAGCAGCTCAGTGGTGCGGTCCTGGCCCTTTGCTGCAGCCAGGTCAAGCGCTTCCAGCGCCTGGGGATCTGTGCCAATCCCGGCCAGAAAGGTACTCGCCTTCTGTCCGATCACTTCCTCTCGCTGATAGCCTGCACAAATGTGGCTCTTTGCCATGAGTAGAGAAAAATGGATGGGAAGGATTTATCCTTTGTGTGTCCAGCTTTGCATGGACTCTGGGGAAGCTTGGGTGGCCTGTGCAGGCTTGCCAGGCAATGAAGGGCTGGGGTCCGAGAAGAGGGGCTTTGCAAGTTACTCCTCACCTGTGATACGGAGGAAACCGTTGTTAACGTACTCCACGCAAGCCTCACTGCGAACTCCTGCGCACAGGAGCAGCAGGCTGTGATTATGGCAAGAGTGGGAGAAACGAAGTTCAGGAAGAGCAGTACAATTCGTGCCTTGGTACCGCTGCGCAATGAAGCCGCACGCTGCCTGCTACATTTTCTGACGGAGAAAGAGGAATACAATTCCGCAATTTGCCCAAATCTGGGCAAAGATATGACCTTGCTCTAGCGGTGACTTTGCTGCACCACAGTCTAGCACCCAAACCTGGTCTATAAGAAGCACAACGACCTGATCTGTCCACACCTGTGAGTAAGATGCCCTCAGCAAAGCTATCAAAGGCTGCTGCCCTTTGCCTCGCTAGCTCGGAACAGGCTGGGGAGGCCAAAGCGCAGACTGCGTCCACCACCGCGCTAGTCATCACGCATCGATGCAGCAAACAATCGCCATCGTTCTCTATCTCCGCAGCAAATTCGAAGATGGCGTCAGAGGGGCACCCCGTGACGACACCCCACCAAGATTTGGCTGATTCTGCCTGGGCAACGCGAGGCAAGGACAAGGAACCACGTTAGCACCCGGTGCGGGACAACGCGTGATAGGTCCCTGCACCAGTGGTCTGGCTTGCCGAGGCAAGATTATATTCCAATAAGAGAACAGATGAATATCTTCAGCGGCATACATCAGTCTTTGCATCAGTAACACAAAGCGCGTTTGCGGGCAGGGTGCCTGTTTTGGCACGACATACATTGCCGAGCAAGCATCGTCTGGGCACACATGCTGCTAAGCTCTTTAGCAGCCCCTTTGTGGTTTTAATGTCATGCGGTACTGCTGCACAGCCCTCAGTGTGGTATGACGCTGAAACTTGGAAAGGTTTCTGCCAGCCTTCTCAGTTGACCGTCCCTGACGTAGATGACACGCTAGTCTGATCGCGCGCACACAATGAAAGAGATCATAGAGCATTACAAGCTGCGCATAGGTGAGACCTGCATTCGACATGCATGTGCAGATCGCCTACGTCCGTTGACCACCTGAGTGTACCGGGCTGCGATCATCGGCCAGGGCGTGCCTTGCCTCAGTGCAGATATTGCAATGAGGAGGACACTACTTTACATGAGCAGGGGTGCGGGCCTGGCTGTTGTGACGTCATTTTCCTGGTGCAGAGGATTTTGACAAAGATAGGCAAGAAATCTTGGACCGCTTGGACGCCTGCATCGCGCCTCGGAAGCAGCTCCATGAGCTCGAGTGGGAGCTACGAAAGCGTTCGGAGGAGGTTCGCGAGCTGCAGCAGGTGCGTCAAACTGGAGGCCAAGTCTCTCTAAGCTGCCTTCATGGATGCCATGCCCCTGCTATGCCATATAGACGCTCCAGAGCTGTGTCCGGCTTCATTCAGTCATACCAATCAATTTAGAGATGCCTTTGGGCTCGTGGCTACAGGCGTTGGCGAGTTCTCAGACCTTCATCTATGAGGAGAGGGAGCGCCTGCTGGCCACCAATGCAGAGAACGAGGACCTGCGCCTGCAGCAAGCTGAGGACAAGGCGCGCATGGAATGCCTCACGGCCACGCTAGAGGCCAGCAGGGCGGGAGGGGCGATGCCCAGGGAGGCCATCAGGGCTGCATGCTGCTCAGACAGCGTTGATGAGCTGAAGCTGCGCCTAGCCAGCCTTCAGAACCAGCTGGCTGAGCAGGTGCGCATTCTGCCTGCGTAAGTTGCGCAACATTGTACCTGATGCGACTAATGCCTTAGACTGAGCCAGATGCGTCTGCATGACGGAGGATGGTATGCAGCATGGCATACTGTGATGAGAAGACTTCGTCCTCCCTGAGAAAACTCATACACATGTTCTTCAAACCTGGGGAGCAGCCAACTTCTGCACCAATAATACTAATACAGGCATCTATTGCCTGCAGAAGGCGTTCGGAGCAGAGCGGACACAGACGCTGATGGACATTCGGCGCAGTCAGGAGGTGGACACGGCAGCCTGCCATGCGCTCATGATGCGCAAGCAGGAAGAGCTCATGCAGCGGCTACACAAGGCCGAGGAGGCCCTGCAGCACAGCGTACGGGACAGCATCCTATGTGGGCACCCTCCTCTGGCATGCCTTGCATGCGCCAAGTCTGCATATTATCTAGGCATCTTCCTGGCACCATTGATGTTTGCAGATCCAATCCCCAAGAGATCTGCAGCAGAGGGCAAGACTGCAATCCTGAGCAGGCTCCGCTTTACATGCATCCCTACAAGCAAAGCAGCTGGCAGAGGATATGTCATTGGAAAGTGCTTCCCGCGAAGCAGGCATACACCTGGTGTGCTGTGTACACTTCCTGCCTGCGAGTCACCCAAAGCACCGCCTCTGTAGCGCGCAGAAGTATGACCACACCTTGCGCTACAAGTCTACATGGGGATTCTGGTGGGCATTATGACTGCTCTTGTGACAATGCACGATTCTGCTTGCAGCCCGGAGGGCGAGGGATGCAGCAGAGACGCGGGCGGTGACCGCCGAGGCGGAGCTGAAGCACCTGAAGCTGCACTCAAGCAAGGAGCTGCAGCAGGCAAGAGAGGACCTGCTGGAGCGGCTGGAGCAGGCGCAAGCCACTGCAGAGCAGAGGGTGGAAGAGCACACCGAGGAGTACCGGCTGCAGGTCTGCATGTTCAGCCAGCTGTGCTGCAGGGTTCACACTTATGTAGCCCTGCACATGCTGAGCAGGAATGTAAAGATCCTTGATGAGTGATCAGCAGAAGACGTTGCCATGTAATCAGCGGTGTCTCTACTTCATGCAACAGCTGCTGGATGCTGAAGCGTAATGGAGAGCGACGCTGCTAGGTCTGTCTACGCTGCAGCACTGAGTAGCTGCTAGCCTCAAGTAGGGACAGCCGAGTCGCAATGCTTTGCGGTGATTGCACAGGAGAGAACAATAGCTGCCATGAAAGCTTCCCATAAGGCCGCAGCGCCTTTGCTAGAGGAGCAGCTTCTCAAAACATCAGCTTTTGTGGTTATGCGGCCTCAAACATAACAACTTTGCAAGATATGCGATGCTCTGCAGGTGATTGAGCGGGAGAGGGAGATAGCTGCCATGGAGGCTTCCCACAAGGCAGCGGTGTCACTGCTGGAGGAGCAGCTGCTCAATGCTGAGAGCCGCCTGGCCCGGGAGAGCGAGCAGTGCCGCCACTTGGAGCACAGGTGACCCCCAGAGTCCTTTATACTCTGTCATGCAGGAGGGCTGCACTGTGGAGGCACCCTGTACTAGCTCCTCTTCACCTGAGCTGATTCTTGAACCTGGCCTTAAAGATAGGGGTGTTGCTAATGGCTGGCAGATCACATACTTCGGGGTGCCAGACCAGCAGGTTGGGTGCTGGCATGCAGGCGCCTCCTGGACATTGAAGGGTGGGCGAGCGACATGACGCTGCTGCGGCAACAGATGGCGGCCACCAACAGAAAGCTGCACCAGATGCGCCTTGCAAGCCGGCTGCCAGGTCAGCCCACCATCTAAACAGCTCGATGCCAGAGCTTTTGACCAGAGATCAAGTCAGAATGACTTGCATATTCCTAACAATCCGTGCGCCGCGGACAGTGCATGATTAGGCACTCTTGCATGGCCAACTGATGCCGCTGCTGTGTGTACTTGTGTGCAGAGCAGAAAGCAGTGATGTGCAGTGCAGGGCTGCACATGCACTTGCAATACATGCACAAACCCATGGTGGCAGGCAGTAAATGGCAGTTGTCAATGCAGATGATGAGCGCCTAGATGATCTGATGGAGAGTCTGGAGAGGAAACACCCAGATGTCCTGACAATGGCAGACCTTCAGGCCCTGGGTGTGGCCCAGTTGCACAATCCCATGGCAGTCGTGGCGGCTGAGCTGGACAAAACCCGCTGCGGGATCTCCAACCTTGAGAAGCGCCTTAAGAGCGTCTGCTGTGGCAGTGCAAGGGGCTGATGACGCCCTCTGCCACTGTACAATAAGAATGCACCATCTACCAGCAGGAGCCCAAGATTAGACCCTTGAGCCCCCTTCAGTGGCTCTGAAATACTCAGGACGGGGACCCCAGATGGCCCCAAGCTGTTTTTCTCCATCTGGTAGGTTGCAAGCATCAGCAAATATATACAATAGCACTTAGAACTTCTGATTGCGCATGTGTACTGGCAGTCAGCGTCCTGCAAACATGCTTATTTACCTATTCCAGCTGGGGCGGTCCCATGTAAGAGGGCTGTGACAGAGGCCAGGATACCCATCATATATAAGCTGCAACCACCTATGTACACCTCCGTTCGTGTTTGGTATCTTTGGCTGCCTTAGTTTGGTCACGGACACCACTCCAACAGTATGTCAGAGCTGCCCCTTCTCCAGCTCATTGAGGATGGAGAACTTCTGGTAGCTGAGCACTCTGCCCGTCTTGCTCTTGTGAGGGCCGCCCAGAGTATGCAGCCGGGACCCCACTGACATCGACCTTCGCTCCATTCTTGGCAACTCTGCAAAGACACCAGAGTGCCTTCCTTGGGTGCAGTCTCACGCATATATCCATTTTTCCATATCGCCTATGAGACACTGCCAGAGCAAGGCAATCTCAGTAATGCTTGCATCTCAATCACATTATAACATCCTTCCGTCTCACAGCCAGAGGATGACAATCTTCTCACAGCAGACGCATGCAGAGCACTTTCCCAACAGCTATTAAACATGTGCTGAGCGTCAATTCCTGCAAGCCACTCTGCATGCACAAAGTGGATGCAAAGTGTAGAGGGAAGTACTCACCAAGGCCGCTGCTAAACCCAGGGAAGCTGCTCAGGGACCCCATCCGCCTCGAGAGGCCATTGCTGCACAAAACTTTCCACCGCTTCCGCCCTCTGAGGATGCGCACGCACAGGACGATGGCTACGACAGTGATCAGCGTCGCCCCCAGAGCCTGCATGTCAGGGAGTACACTCAGAGCTTACACAGACCTATCTGGTGGGCGACAGGATTGCTTGATCTGCTTCTTGTTCACAGCATTGCGCACACATGCCTGCACTGCATTCCGTCCACCTGAAAGCCTCATGTGCAGGGCCTTTGACGGAAGCATTTGTGTCCACCAGGCAATCCCTGTGCCTTGGAGGAGTCAGCAAAAACATTTCTACTTAGACCAGAATGTCCTAGTGAGGTCAAGGAGGCAGAACATTTAAAGCGCACCAGTGTGGGCCAGATATTCCCGTCCAGCCCCAGGCGCAGGCGCACAGCCAAAGTAGGCGGATCAGCCTCTCCATATCCCTTCAGCCAGGTCCCTGCGTTCTTGTGGTGCCCCACGATACCGCGCAGGGGTGTCCCAGACACCGCTGCAATGTCCACCAGCGCATGGCAGGACAGATCGCTCCACTCGCAGGGCTCAAACCTGGCATGGAGGCATAATGGTCAGGCTCCATTTGGCATTATGTCTATTGAATTAGGCACCTGCGATCTACCCTACAGCCTCAGCGGTCTTGCGGTACTGCAAATTGTGACACAGAAGCGCAACAGACCCCCCTGTAGGCATGGTGCACCTGTACTTCGTTGCAGTGCAGCCTACACAGCAGTGTCTGGGACGCCTCTGCGCAACAGTTTGGGGCACCCCAATTGCAGGGCTCAAAGCCCTAGCAAGTACACACCACTATGGGCAACCAAGTCCTCACAGCCACTGCAACATATCAATGTGCATGTCCTGTGATGCGTTTCACCAATCAGGTGTCCTATGTGAGGGTGAACAGCCTACCACTGCCCCAGGGAGTACACCATGATGCGGGTGCCCTTGACCTCATGCTCGCCTGCGTAGCCCACAGAGAGCTCCCCGGCCTCCCCGGTGAACGCCTTGAAGGCGTCTCGCAGCAGCCAGGGCCCCGTGGCGAACAGCACCGCATGGGACATGTCCCGCTGCGAGCGCGACTTGTTGTGCATTGCCACCAGGTGCGGCGCCCTGCACAGCAGCCCCTGCAGGATTCAGTCTCCAGGATATGAGCAACTGACACATTGCTGATCTTGCATGCTCCCCAGCACAGTCCACGCAGAGCTCCCATACGCTTTTCCCTGCGTGGGTGCCTACAGAAATGCATACCACAGCAAACAGGGCAGAGAGGCAAGCAGCATATGCAGTCCCATGACGACTCTTGAGCAGGTGCTGCATGCGCAGCCAAACCTGCAGGCCAGGCGCTCAGTGTCCTATAGTAACATGCCTATGCTGATGACAGAGAAGCTGAAGGAAATGAGTGGTGAATGTCACCTGTCCTTGAGGAGGTGCTGCATGTTATTCCAGATCTCCAGGCCTGGTGCCCCAGCCATGACTGCATTGTTGAGGGACTTGTTGCCATTGTCCTCCAGCTGCAGCACCAGGTCAAAGCCGTCCACCATCCCATCGGTCGCATCAAAGCATTCCACATCCACGTCCATGTACAGCCCCCCGTACGCATCCAGTAGGAATGGCCGGATGGCGTCGCCTACAGGAATAGCAACCACTCACCAGTGCGTTTCAGGAGTCCTGTTCATGCCTGAATGTCTCGTTCTCAATAACCACACCTTATCTGAGGTGACATCCACATACATGACATGCCCCCGTGCGCATCCAGTAGAAATGGTCTGATGGCATCCCATGCAAGGGCAGTCCCTGTGCAACAGTTTCCTGGTCTATCTGTGTCGGTCTTCTTCCGCACCCACTGCACTTGTCAGGTAAACACCCACACTCTCAGCTACCAATGCCGCTCCACTATGGAGCTGGATGTACGCTATGAGAAGACTATGGAAGCTGTCATTCACAGCGTACATCTGGTCCGCAGCAGGTAGCATTGCCATCTGAGAGCTCTGAGAGCAGCATCTGGAAGACATCGCAAGTCCAAAGTATGTGCCTTCTCGGTTCAGGTCTTCGTGGATGGGTTGTGGGGCATGATGTCTCACCTCTGTGGACGACTCGGGGGTACATGCGCCAGGTGTCCAGGAACCAGGGGTACTTCTCCTCCAGCAGCTGCTCAGCAGCCGCATTGTCCCAGAACATGTGCTTCCACCTGGGATGATATTTCTGGCACGAGTCCCTCCACCTGCACAGAGTCATTGTCTAAGGCATGTCATGTTATGCAGCGGTGACAAGGAATTGCTCCCCATGCCTGATGCCTGCACTTACAGCATTACCCACCATTAGCATGCACAGCCTGCCTTGCATGCAACGGTTCAAGCAGAACCCTGCTGCAGGCAACTGAACCTGAAGGGGCCCTCAGCCTCTGTACCAGCAACATGGTCTCCTGGGTGAATTTGGGACGGCCCAGGGAATTTCATGGGGATACCATTTTACTGAGGTAGCACATGGCAGAAGGGGTATCTGCGGTGCTTGCCTGTGATTGAACCTCCTGAACTCCTTGCCAGCCTTCTCCTCTTTCCTCTCCTCCTCCTCTAGTGCAGCCTGGCCATCCAGGAACACCTGCAGGTGCATGAGGGCTTCATGCATGGGGCATGAAATCAGAACATGTCACTGGCGAGCTCTGATGCCAGGAGCTTGACGTAAACTGTGTTGGCAAAGGACTACACTACAGGGATAGTATTCTGCGCCTTATCTGTAGTCACAGTGGTTCCTGCTTGCTGGCAGCACTGATACATGGACTCAGTGAGCCACACATACAAGTGCAAGGGGGCGCTCAGGCTGAGCTTTCAATAGGACTGCAACATGGGATGGTACAACAGGGAGAAGGATGGATGGGCCACCTGGTGAATAATGTGTGGTGTGGTAATTTCCTTGGCGGAGCGGCGTCTCACAGCGCTGCTGTCCTCCTGGAATGTCTGGAGAAATCTTGGTGTCTGCTTGCTGCGCTGTAAGCCAAAGGCCTTCAGCAGCCCGTTGTACAGGCTCCTGCTGCTGTTGCTGGACCACTGAGGGCCCTCAATGCTGAAATGGCTGCTCTGTGATCCATTGTGAGGCTGAGGGCTGCTGTACAAGGCTTCTGCAGCTGCAGGTGTTCCTTGGACTGCAGATTGTTCATCATCCGGGGTTGGTCGCCCGTTCTGCCGGACCCACTTGTCTAGCACATCTATGCGGTGATATTCACAGGCGCAAAGGGACGCCACTGACATGATGGTGAGCACAAGATGGACATGTCTGCCTCTCATTGTCCAAGGCCCTCACATCCGATATAAAGCGCTGCTGCTATTCACTACAAATAAACCAGCGCAGCTATACTTATCCCGGTTCAAAGGACAGAACTGCCATGTCTTGCTGACTCAGGGCTTGCTCGGGACTTGTTGTGAGTGTCTGCAGCTACTCGTACAAGGCTCAGTAGCACCTTCCGCGAGCTACGCGGTCGCAAGTGAGGCGCCTCTCCCCAAGTATCTAAGCTCTCATGTTCCTCGAAGGGGGAGCGCGTGATGCGGGGAGTGCTCCACACTGCATGTACCAGAATGGCCTGCTGAACAATACAGACGCAGTGCCCTGCAGCTAGCTCACGTCGTAATTGTTTTGAACGCTTCAACACAAGCTTTCTATGTATCCAATCAGTATATGATGGGTGAGATTCATTGACATAAGCTGGAAGACCATGGCTACCCAGCATTCCACCCCACTCGAACTCTTCTTGCGACAGCTTTTCTGCCCCCATTTCATTTCCTCTCCTGATCGGAACCACCACACCGTACAAGCATGCTTGCAGGATCATGGCCTTGAAGTCACCGCAAACGCCACACGCTCGGCAGTGCTTTGCGCTGCTCGCTGCCAAATTTGGCCCTACGCTGCACCTTCATACGAAGCGTAAACGCTCGATACAAGCTCCAACTCTGTGCTTGAGCTGTGCAAAGGTAGCCAATTGCCCCAAAGTAAGCACTGGTAACGCAGATGATTGGTGTCTTGCCCAAACAATATCGCTGATCACAAGGTTGATCTGGACCCCCATCTGCGCCTGAGGACAGAATAGAGCAGACCTGTCAGCTTGCTGCGCCTAAAAGGGCTTGTGATCTATAGTCATGGCCTTCCTCGGCGCGCTGGCTGGCTATATCCTAAGTTTCATCTTTCTGTCCTACCTGATCCCACATTTCATTGTGGCGCTGCTGCTCAAACCTAGAGACCTGAAGAAGGCGTACAACGCCAGATGGGCCCTAGTGACGGGCGCCAGCAGTGGTATGCGCTGAATTTCTCCTCTAGAGCTCGGACATGTCCTCTTGCATCCTCTCCTTGTCCCTTGCATGAGTCCCTTCCTTATTGAAGTCTCCTCATGCAGGTATCGGGAAGTCTCTTGCAGTCAAGTTGGCGTCGCAGGGGGTGAACGTAGTGCTCGTGGCGCTGCAAGACGGGCTCTTAGATGCAACATTCTCAGAGCTCAAAGCCCAATTCCCTCAGCAAAGCTTCCGCAAGGTGATCATCATCATCAATCAATACTCATCATGAGAGTGTAACAGTGTTGCTACCACCAGTGCAGCCTCGTCTGGTACAGATTCAAGGCGCCACCATGCAGAGCGCCTGCATGATGTCAGTGGGATTGACCCTGCATGATTGCCTGCAGGTTGGGGTGAACCTGGGCAAGCCTGGGTATCTGGAGCAGATTGACAAGGAGACCGCAGACATCGATGTTCAGCTCCTGTTCAACAATGCCGGATACATGCTGACCGGCTTCTTTGAGAGCACGTGAGCCCCCTCTCTATACCAAACTAACAGGATTTGACCTCTGGGAGCGCATCTTGCTGGAGCCAGTCTCAGCACCCAGGAAAAACCATGCCCAAGGCCAGAGTGAGGATGTTCATGCAAAGGTGAAAAGCCTGCTGAGATGTGCCATCTTCTGCAGGCCCCTGGAGCAGCAGATGGCCAACCTGGAGTGCAACGCTGTGTGTGGGGTGGCCATCACCCACCACTTCCTTGCCAAAATGGCAAGTGCCACCCTCTACACAATTGCACCTTCCATTCTCAGCCGGAGGCTCTACCCGGTATCAACCTGACGTTGTGTAGCCAGCAGGGCATGGCTGCATGTCTCAAGATCTACCTTCTCTGCATCAACAAAGCCCGGCACTGAGACAGTGTAGTCAGGAGGGCGCTGACTCGCGCCGGGCACATGCTCGCAGGTGCAGAAGAAGCAGCGGGGCTGCATTGTGTTCACCTCCAGCGCTGCCGCGGCGATCGCCTCTCCCTTCACGGCACTGTACGCGGCCACCAAGAGCTTCATCTCCTCTTTTGGCGCCAGCCTGGCTGTGGAGGTCAGGCATCATGGCATTGACGTCCTAGTCTTTCACCCTTCTCCAGTCAACACAAGGTGCAACCCCTCATACACCTGCTGCCTGCACTGATGTTTTTGCACCTGGGATGACTTTACAGACTTGGTATTGTAACGGCTGTTAGGAAGTCTTGTGCTGTCCATTGGCTGATGTAGATCTGCAGCGCTTTCATGCAGGACTCTATCTTCATGGATGTGCCAAACCCTCCTCGTAGAGTGCAAGATTGACAGAGATGTCTGCGCGCAAGCGCTTGATTGCGTGACACTCTGTGTACGTGCAGATTTTATGACAAGGCGCACAAGTTGGATGTCCTGGACTTCTTCAAGGCCCAGGCAGTGCACCCAGATGCTGTCCCAGACGCGGTGTTTAGGTGTATAGGGCGGACTGTGTGGGCAGACATAGGTGAGACTCCTGACTCACCGTCCTGTTCACTCTCTTAGATTCCTCTCTGCATTATCAAGGTCAAGCATGTGCTGAGCCTAATGTGGCCATGAACTTGCAATATTGTCAGGTCGTATCTGTTACATTTGGAATAGTATGAGCGGATATGGAGGAATACGTATGGGAGCCCTGCTTTGGGAACTTCCTTGTTGGGCTTGTTGCCGACAGCCACTTCTATCTACATACAGCCGTTGAGAATATGTGGTGACCATTGCAGGAACGACTGCTCTCTGCTTCCGCTTGGCGATGAAGCTCATGGACTACAATCTAATGGCCACCATCACGGCGCTTATGGCTCCACTTCTACCAGACTTCAAGAAAGCCATGCAATCCAAGAAATTGTCTTGAGCCAGCAACCTTTCAGTGTTTGAGCTCACATGCCATAGAAGCACGCAGCATAGATTCAGCAATGTGCTCAAAGCGTCAGCTGAGCTTTACAGGAACTCAGTTCAGACATGCTATGGGCAAGCTAGTCTGTGGCTATGGCTGCTGAAGTCGCATTCTGACACTAATGGCTGGGATCATTGCACACGACAAACCGGAAATGACTGTGTCTACATGACGCCAGAAGGCGTTCCAGGCTTGACAACCTATCTGATGTACTGCGCGCACTGCGCATCCGCGCGGCCTCAATGATGGAATAGCTGCTACAGATATGGAGGGGCTCGCAAATGTGCAAGCGCCTCTGTCGGGCAGACATAGAGTCTTAATAAATCGGTACGGTGCTTGTTCCTTGCAAGTGGTGGGCGCAGTGGTTCTGGCGTGAGTGTCGTGGCACAGCAGGTCTCTACTGGCCACTGCTCACGACCTGACTTGACCCATCCTCCAAGTCTGAGAGATTGCTGCAAAATTGGGTGGCCCAGCCTGGGAACATTTCTAATGAGTTGCCTCTAGCTGTAAGCCGGCGTGGGTGCCTTGGGAATGAGGTTCAGCGTGTTGCCTCGCCTTATTCTCCAGAGGGTCATGGGGTCTGCTGCAAAGAAGTCGTTGAGGCTGTTCACCGTCAGTTTGGTGGAGCCGTTGGGCGCGAACGGGAGGTCTGATCCAAATGTGACGTTCTGGCCATCTGTGAAGGCCATCAGGCCGGGCAGGGGGTACATGTTGCCTGCACAGCAGGAGAGCGGTCGGCAGCAAGAATACAGCTGATGAAGGTATACTTGTGCTGAGGTTGCCGTCGTTGCATTGGGACCACGCTGCCGCTTAGGCTCTGCCATGCTGCCTTCGCAATCAATAGACTGTTAGTGAGACTGGAGTGCACCGGCTAGCCCTCATGAAAGTGTTCCGCCCAGTGGGGGCCTTGAAACTGCCTGCCTCCAGGATCGCCACATCCTCAAGGTCCCACTCTGACATGTCCCCACCGCACCTTCAAACGCTTGAAGTGCATATGCTAGAGAGGAAACTCTCTTGATGGCTCCTCACACCGCAATCCTTTGTGCTGCATCACCTGACAGTGTGACTCCGCTCACCTGACATGGCGGTGTCGAAGTATAGGCACTTCAGCTGCGCCATGCGCTGCGGCCCGTCTGCAGCTCCCCCTGGCCCTGATCTGGCTATGCGCTCAGCTTGGTAGGGGACGTATCCCCCAGCATGCGGGATGATGACCTTCACCCTGGTGTACCGGGCCAATGTGTTGAATTGCAGCTGCATCATCACAGGACGGCCTCAGATGAGAGTGAATACCCATGAGCGCTATGCAGAAAAGGTCCTACGTGGCTTAGCTAGACACCTGTCAGGTAAGCGGCGCTTTCTTGTCCTGCAAGTCTGCATCAGCCGCAATGCGAGATATAGCATTGGCCAAGGCTCATCAGCACTTGCTGCTGCCACACCCTGCTCTTTTTTGCAAAGTAAGGAGAGACCAGGAGGGAGACCAGAACTGACATAAGTGCTTACCATGCTCGCCACTGTGCGGGAGGAGGCACAAGGAAGGAGGGCCTCAACTCTGAATGTGCTGTATACCCCCACTCATCATGACCCAGTGGGGTCTGCACCCACTGAGGTGTTTACAATCAAGCAGCTTTCAGCCTTAGTGGTCAGGCTCTGACCAGCACGAAGAAGGTTTTCTCCTCTTCTGTTGCATATCCTCAGCTAAACCGTCAGATGACAAGCTCAAATAGGTGTGCAGATACACCGTATCAAGGGACGCAGGAAATGACCATGAGAGATTTGTCATGGATCGTCACAACAATGCCTGTCTGGTGGTCTCATGATGAGAAAGCCGTGATGCTACTCACCGCGCCTCTTCTGTCCAGCTCAGCCCACATGGGCTAGTACAACTCATCCCCTAGATACTTGCCATGCAGGTTAGCCATGACCGTGATGCCCAAAGCATTGAGCAGATCCAGCGCATGTCCTATCTCGGCCACAGAGTCATTCATGTAGGGTATGGGCAGCGCTGCAAAAAGCCCAAACTTGCCCAGGTGCGCCTTGATGACATTTGCGCCGTATTCATTCACCTGCGCAGGCAGGTAACTAGGGAAGAGCATGCACAAGTTTTTCAATCTGGCGTCAGATGGTAGAGCATGCCAGGTATCAGCAAAGATGTCCAAATAGCACCCTCTTTGGTAGCCTCTTGTCAGGCATCCTGGCCACATGACCTAGCCATCTCAATCTCCTATGGCTCACAATGTTTGAGACTTTTGCAACATTGCGCCAGTCCAGGGTCCTTTCATGATTTATTCTGTCCTTCAGGCTGACTTTGCAAATCTTCCTGAGACACTTCATCTGGAAGACATCTGGCCTGTGCATCTGTTGTTTGGGAAATGCTCAAGTCTCACTAGCATGCAGCAAAGTGAACTGTACAAGGCCTTCTTGGATAGTTACATGGGGATACCATTGTGATGCTAGGAAGCAAGTCGACTCGACATATGGCCTCAAGCGGGGCGAAGTGTGACAAAGCTAGGCAAGAATATATCCAGAAATGATACTGTGATGGCTCATGGCAGATTTCACGGACCCGTGTTATAGTCTGTCTATCTTCAGAGAAAACGGTAAAGGCCGTCAGATGGCCTGACCTCCTGTTCCGGTCCTGACTCTATAGTTAGACACTCAAGCGTCCGTCTCGTTGCTTTGGGGAAGCTGCGAGCAGCTTCTTCCAGTTTGATGCTGGCTTCCTCCAGCTGACCTTAAAACGCAAGCAAACGGTAGGGCTGGGTCACTCCGGGCTCTTGAACGCTCGGGAACTTTTTCAAAAAGCTGCGTCGACGTGCTTACCCTCGTTTGAGGAGCTCACAGGTAAACTCAGTCGAACCCCCACTTCGTCTCTCCAGCTTGGTTTCTCGGGTTCAAGTGGTACATGATTTGCATCTTCTGTGGTGTCACATCAACAAACTCTGGCGTACAAGGCTTTCGCGGCTACTGAATGAGCCGAGTATTCTCTGACGCTCCAGTCTCGCAAGGATGTGCTGCCGAACCAACCCCAGAGTGGGTCTACATCTGTCTAAAACTGTCAAACGTGCATACGAGTGGCGTGTCACTCTTATGTGCATGCTAGCCCCATATCGTCCTGCTGTTAGAGGAGTGCAGATCGCACAACCCTGTACCTGGCATGGACTATATGATTTGAGCTCCTTTTGAACTTCTTGAAGCTCCAAAAGCTTGTTTTCGCCACCACAAAGTTGCCAAGGCAATGCGCCATCCTTTGCAGGTTAAGGAGAGCCTCAGGCGCCTCGAGCTTGCGGTAGCATGGCACTCATGGCAGCCGGCAAGACGAAGACATTGGCCCTCATCCTGGTGATAGCAACCCTACTCCCAGCCGCAAGCGCTTGGCAGGAGAAGTTGCGCAGCGTGACGCTGGCCAGGACATGCATACCAGGCGCCGTGGCACTTGCCAATCTGCACCTGCCGACAACCTATGTTCCTCAGGTGCAAGACACCTTATCTGGAGGCAACTCCTCTAGCAACGGTACTACGAACTATGACAGTTGGAAGGCTTGGAGCCCTAGCTGCTCAACACGCCAGCCTAAGGGTTGTCTAGATCTAGTGCAGGATTTTTGTAGGTCATCCTTCGCCCTATGCATATTCTCACTGTTTCTCTCTTTTGTGATCCTGAGTATGCCGGATCAGGTGGGGGATAAGTGCTTGTCAGATCACAACGACTATTGGCAAGGTCGTATGATTGCCAACACATGCCTTTATGTTGCCCTAGTGCTGACACTAGCAGCAAACTATGTCGCCTCAAATGGGAGCGTCTTGGTGTATATGTTCTACGTGCTTGGTGCCCCCGCGGCAATGATAGTTGGTGCCGTTATATGGATCTCCACACCTGGTATAGGCGCCATATGAGGATCAAACCCCAATTCGTTAGACCTCCATACGTCTATTCTTGCTCTTTAAGGCTGATATTGCGCGCAAGGTCATGCCGGTGGTCCTACGTGATAGTGACACTAAGCTTCAAGCGGGTCAGTACCAAGTGCATGGGCGCTATATTGGCTCACATGGGTATACAACTGAGCACCATACCAGAAAGACGGTTCACGGATATGTTTAGAAAGAATTTGTATCCTCAAAGTACAGCTGTGAAATGTGATGCATCATGTTGTGAGAGCTGACCCACTTTTGCCAATTGTAGTCACACATGTACATTGGACATTATGCCTTTAAGGATTCCGAATGGAGTCCAAGTGTCACACTGAGTATCAGAATCCATATAAGCACCGCAGACCAGTCAGGATGATGCACCTCCATGAGTCATTGTAAAGCGTGGCCCTGAAAGCATTCAGTCATGCATAAACTTGTCTAGCTCTCGAGACACATGAGTGCTTCGAGCCTAGAACATGGTCTCAGGTCAAGAGGCATGTGTCTCGCTCTGTGCTCCGCAGAAAAGCGTTGGCAAGCCCAAATCTCTTGAAATATCACTTCACAGCCACTGACACGGTATAGTCCATCTGGAAAACCTGAAAAGACGCTTGGTCTTGACCACAGCTATGAGGTCAAGCTATGGCTTGATATTTGGGTTTGGCATGCCACTCACAGCTCTCATCAATCGAAGGCATGATATGATACTATAGTATGCCATGATGGCTTCTCACCATGATATTGGGCAAGCCGGTCTGACTATCCAATGAGCTGAATTCTCGTCTTTCTCCATCAATCCTGCCTTTTAAACCAAGCATGGTGGCCATTCAACGCCAGTTGCCATGGAGAGGAGTGAGAGAGAGGAAGGGAGACCGTCTCGGTGTCGGAAATCGGAATGACCAGTTTCCCAGTCACTCAGGGATCCTCATTGCCTGTTTTGTCTCAGAGTATATGCCCTATCATGCAAACAGTCTTTTGACAACACCTGGTTGAACCTGACCCCACTTCAGCAATCACCCTTCATAACGCCTCTATGGGCGCTACGAGCAGCTTCCCACACCTGTAATGCCAGCTTCCTCGCTTACCTGTATGGTGGCGACTGGAGTGGGATTTCTACATTTCGCTCCGTAGTGGTGCTGGAAAATGACTGCGGGGACCTCTCGTCTACATTGACCTCTTCACAGCCGTGCTAGAGCCTCGCAGGTGACCCAAGCTGCCAGCTGCTTTCCCTACTTGTGCCGTCTTCACGTCCAATCCGGTTTCCGACGAACTTGGGTATAGCCTGCCTCGATGTTGAAGTCGTTTGCCATACGCTCTGACTAGAACGTCCTCACACGACTTTCAGGCTAGCCCCAGGCCTTTATAGTCTTCCGGAACTTACCAGAGCAGCCTCCTCTAAGTGCGGCTAAACCAGCATCAGAGCGGGCGTGAACCTACTACTGTGCACCGAGAGGTGTGATAAAGTAGCAGACTCTGTGTTGCGTCGATGTATTCCTCCTTTTGCACTGTGCAAGCCATGTAAGACTGGTAGTTCTACGCTTCAAACGCGCGCAGTGGTAACGTACTCTCTAACAGAGACAGGCATGGACGTGGAATGCCTTTTTCTGGCCGCTTTGGAGCAATGACATCCTTTTTCTTGTGCCACAATATCACAGTGCTATGCTGTGCAGGACAGCAAATAGCTACCCCAACAATGGCACTCAGTAAGGCAGCCATGGTGGCACTCATTGTGGCCCTAGCAACCCTTATTCCAGCTGCAAGCGCATGGCAAGAGCAGATGCGGGATATCACGCGCGCCAGGATGTATATAACAGGTGCCATGGCACTTGCCACCTTTCCGTCCGCAAATGTGCGCCAGTTTCAAGACCCCACAATGAGCAGCCTATCGGACAAGAATGCTACCAAGCCACGAGACACGTATGATTGGGGCCCCAGCTGTTTCACTCGCCAAGCCTGTCTTGTACAGCTTGCCTTCCAAATATCATTCCTGCTCAGCGCATTGTCAACTTTAGCTTCGTATGTGAGTCTAACGCTACCGGAAGAGGTGGCGGGCACTAGCTTGATAAATCACTGGAGCTACAAGATGATTCGTTTTGTTGCCATTTACGGTTTCTTTTTCGCTTTTACCTTCACAAACATGGCAGCTGTCTTCGCAATGTTTATGAATCCTTTCGGCGGGGACTGGCCACACGTGGTGCTGCTCGGCTTCATGGGAGTGATGTTCATTCTTGTCATCATTGTTTGGGTGAAGTCTGGGACACCCAGCCAAGACAATGTGCTACCTAGTTAGGCGCTACTCATCTCCATGGTGTGGCTTTGTTCTACTTCTTCATAGCCAGACTCGTAGTTGAGTCACCACAACCTGTAGTACCGCAGCTTGAAGCAATACAGATGGTGGCTCTTCTTGTCTCAGTATACATAAAGCCGCTTGAGGCGGCCTCAAGAGGATCATTGCCACACGCCTAAGCTATACAATCTCCAGGACTGCATACATGATAGGTGATAGCTGAGTGACTATTACAAACAGGGGTGTGCGTACTTGTCACTTGTGGAGCTGCCGGCTTACTTTTGCGGGGTCCACCGTAGGCGGTGGCAGCTGATCACTATTGGCATGGAGTGCATGACAGCACAGCAAGTATCATGAGCTTGTTAGACCTCTTAGAATCAGGCTTGAGACCCGCCAAGTACCGGCTACTAGCAGAGTTCCTGGTGATACAGTATTGTTTAGGAGTGCTCATTTCAGGCCTTTCAACCGCATTCACCATGCTGTTACAGCCAATGATGACCATGCTTCAGGCTTGATAAGTTAGAGATCCCGGGAGTCCCAAAGTAAGTTACAGAGTATAAGTAAATGGAGGATGTATATGTAGCACCATTCTGTACTGAGAGAACTTTCTGGGCCTCATGCAAGTCAGTCAGAGCTGTGCGCATGTTGTGGTGCACATATAAGCCCTTAAGTGCCTTCTTTTTATCATACCACTGCATTGTATCGCCAGTGACCATTGGCCTCTGCTAGTGACAACAAAGAAGCCTTGACATTCACTGCCAACCAGCCATTTGCTTGCCTGCATGGATGGACCCCCCACAAGTTGCACTGACAAATGCCCTGTTTGTCATAGCATGCTTGGGCTGCACGCAGCTTCTTTGCATGTTATGCTAGCTTCTTTCCACTGACTGGACCGGCGGTTGCAGTGTGAATAGTGGGGCGGCCCTTTTCACTGTGCTGAACATCCCCGAGAGCACTTCCTCATTTATATTGGCGCTGCGTGCTCAAGTGCTACTGACCTTCATGGTCCGGCTTTGTTACTAATCGGACTCGTAGTTTACTCACAACCCGTAGTTTACTCACCACCAGCAATGCACGTGGTGGCGCTGCCGCATTACAGATGCGGTGCACAACATCTTGTATAGATGGTGGCTTCTGTAGCAGTTGGCACACATAGAGCTTCAGGAGGGTCATTGCTAGCCTCCTTAGCCATACGAGTTGTATGTATGGTAGGCTTCTAGGTGTGACAAAAAGGTGATATAGTCCATGGTCACAGAAAGCGTGTGCAATTGTAAGGTAAGGGCTCATGTGAGACTCTCACAGTGAGATTTGTCGAAGTGCAATACATCATGCAGCCCTAGCGTTCCTTGGACCCATACTTACCACAGATCTTGGATAAAGTTAGACATATAGACCCTCTGCAACATTCGCTTGCCCTGCAATTGATATTGTATACTTGGGTACCCAGTGATCGCTTAGCTTTCAAGAGGCATCACGAAGACGCCTTGACTTGTCATACAGACAAAGCCCATATCCTCAGTATAGGTGGTTGGGCACACATCCGTGAATGACGGAATTGTGTGCGGGTCAAGCACATATGCAATCATTAATATTAGGCCACTGGCTGACGCTTGGTCTTGGTTGCAGCCACATGGGGACTCGTCGGTTTCAATCCTGGACGTGAGCTCCCAATTGGCTGTTGATGGGTATCACAAGTATGGCTTCACACCATGCTCTTGAATAAGAATGGCGGCCCACCTGAAGGGCTGTCTCACTGCTCATGTATATACTATGTACTTAGGAAAGCCCGGTCATCATGGCACGCATGTCGTTCATTCAAGTTTAGAAAAGAGGTAAAGATCAATGTGGCATCCAACTCAGCCAGCCAGGGCCCCTCAATGCCCTGATGCATCTCGCCGTGGATGCTCGACAGAAGTTTTCTTCATGATGATTCTAAGGAAGCTACGAGCAGCTTCCCTCACGTGTGATGCCAGCTTCCCTGATGATCTGTGCTGAGAAACTGTGATCGATGTATAATGGCGAGCCATAGCGTGAACACCAGAAAACTGCTTCACTGCCTATACACTGCCTTACGGTCGTCCGAGCGCTTTCTCATCTATACCAACAGCTTCATAGCCGTGCTGAGGTCTCACGCGCAGGTGATCCCCGCTGCTTCCCTTCCGCGTTTCTGTGACCAGCGTAGCTCTCATGTGTCAACTTACGCATTGCTTACAACGTCGTGTGTGTGATCCAAAGACATGGTACTGTATGTTATGCAGAGATAAGGGTGCCTCTGCCGCCAACTTTCCGAACGCCTCACAGCAGCCTACTGTCGGGCGGAGTGCAGCCGAGGCAGCTGAAGAGCGGGCCTGTGTCTTTCTCTCCCAGGAGTTAGCATCAGTAGGTGCGTCATACCATCACGCCTCTGCTGTTCTGATGCATCTCTCTCATGTGCATGCCAGGTTCACGGAGACCTCCTGCACATGGTGCGAGCCACCACTTGTAGCATTCTGTCAGTGCAGCCAAAGTGATGCATGGAATTCGGCTGTCCACCGAAAGACAACAGGATTTTGCCTCTGTTCGTGATGTTGCAAGCCGCTTGCATGATGCTGTATGTTATGTAGGTTGGACAGACAAGTTCAGCACCATCCTCAGATATGGCATTCAAGAAAAGTGCCGTGTTGGCCTTCATTTTGATCTCAACAGCCCTGGTCCCAGCGGCAAGCGCTTGGCAAGAGCAGATGCGTTCTGTCACGCAAGCTAGGATGATGATATCAGGTGTCCTGGCACTTGGCACCCTACCGTCCATATATATCCATCAGCAGGCGCAAAACACAACCTCCGAGAAATTCCCTGCTGACAAATCTAGTGCAGCGCAGTTGTTTCTCATCTTAGGATTTGCGTTTGCAGTAGTCTCGCTTGGTGCCTCCTATGCGATCCTAGCGCTGCCTGACGAGATGGGAGGCACCAGCTTGATAGATCATTGGGCCTATTGGGTTCTTCTTTGTGTTGCCATCTGGGGTCTTTTCATGGCCCTACTTAGTATAGCCACAGCAATTTCTCTTGTGGCTACATTGAACCCTTGGAGCGGGCGGTGGGATTTTATCGCAGTCTCCTGTGTCGCATTGGTCACGTTCATGTTTGTCATCTTCATCTGGCTGAGCTGTGGCGTACGCAAGGCCATGGACACTTTGCTACCTGTGTAAGGGCTACATAAGGTGACAGAAAACGCGGTAGTCAGGTCAAGGTTTCAGTGTTCTACAAGGGCTGTAGCTAGCAAATGACAGCATTGGGTTGGGGGTGCGGGGCAGAAGACCATCCTAGGCAGACAATAGATTTTGCTTCTATATAAAGAGCTTCAAGAGGGATGCCAGCTACATGACTCGGATTGTTATGATCCCAAGCCTTAAGTTGGCAGACTACACAATACAGATAATAAACAGGGATGCTACAGCATGAAAGTATTAGGCCAGTGAATGATTGACACTTTCAACAGTCAAGGTATGCAGTCTGTGGAATGTTGACGGCGTCAAACAGCCAAGGTTTTAACAAATTTATATATATTGCATGCAAAAGTGAGTATATAAAAGCCTAGCCCTTTCTTGTCTTCAGACCCCGGGGTCGGCCGCTACTCACAAGGCTGTTTCATGATTATCCGCGACAGTCTGTTGCAAGTACGTGTTTGATCCCTAACAGACATGCGGTCCTCCTTGATGTGTCAACGGAAGCTGCTTGCAGCTTCTTCACCTGTGATGCCAGCTTCCCTGAGTATCTGTATGTTGCGATCAAAGCAGGGTGTGGAGCAATTGGTTTAAGTGCTGAGATCCCGAAACATACGAGTGCTTTATTTCACATCAACGCTCGCAAGCCGTGCAAGGCCCTCACAGGTGACCCCAGCTGCTTCCCCCACCTCCCGGAGTCCTGCCCTTCTCAAGTCCTCTTTCTCCTGACCAGTGCTGCTCGTAGGATTCAGATGGCTAAGAACTATGATTTAATAATATTTTGAAGACAACACAACCGCGCAGACTCTAGGAATCAAGGTGCCTCTGACACCCCAGTCGTCCAAATCTACGGGGCATTTGCCGGAGCAGCCTCTCCTTAGCGCGAGCGTGGTCTACCTTTCTCAAAGACTGTGCATTCTCAGGTGCTTTCAGCAGGGCACTGCCGGCATTCTTTGCACTGCTGCGGCTCATCATTGCAAGGGTTAGAGCAACGTACCTCGAAGGACCTCAAATGTCAATGAGGGTGATGTAGGCAGATGCTTTGCGTGCATTACCACCTGGGAGCTTTGCTTCTGTTTGACGGATCCTACTGCCAACAAGTCATGCACCATGCTTTGCAGGTAGAGGGCTCTCAGGGGCTTGCTCCACCTGTGTCAGTCATGGCAATCAGCAGGACGACCGTGCTAGGCCTCATCTTGGCAACGCTAGTTCTTGCTCCAACTGCAAGCGCTTGGCAAGAGAAGCTGCGTACGGTCACGCTGACCAGGATATACATATCAGGTGCCCTGGCGGCTGCCACCCTGCCTGCGGCATATATCCCTCAGGCGCAAGACACCGTAGGTAGCACGCTTGGCAACGCTAACACCACGCCCAGTGATGCCGATGGTAAGACTGGTAGATCGTCACGCGATGGCTCTGGCTTTGATGTGCGACTAATGTGCATGCTGACCTTTAGATTCTGCATTTATTCAAGCGTTGTCTCGTGTGCGATCCTGAGTATGCCGGATGAGGATGCTGGCGTGTGCTTGGTAGACCGCCAAGCATATAAGTTTCTCCGCTTTTTCGCAAATTTGCTCTTCTTACTTGCCATATTTACAGCATTCTTGGCTACCGCTGTGGCAAGGTACACTGTTTGGGTCGACCTGATCTTCAGTGGATTAGTTTTTGGCACGCTCTTGGTTCTCAATGTGTATGCCAACTTTGCGCCAGGCATAGCTCCTAGGGCTTAGGCCTGGTGTTCTGCACTGGCATGCTCTCAAGTGAATGGTTCAGCCCTAGCCAAAGTACAGTCAGTGCCGGCAGAGCATGACAATACAGGCGCGCCATGTGTGTATGTATAGAAGGCATGCTCTGTCATACATGTGTACAGTATTTCAAGCGCTGTGAAAGCTGGATGTAAGCTGCTTGGCTACACCTCACATTCACACTAACCAGATGCCACGTGCATGGTCCCACATGCAAGCCCAAATTATTGCTGAGCTTTCAGCAACGCTCTAGATGGCCCACTCTTGAAGCTCCATAACCCAACCATTGCAAGCTTTGGTGCAGATCAGATCAGATCATCACGGTGTTTGTGTGGTAAGAGTTTACTACCATGGTATTCAGATGCTGATACCCTTGAAAGACACCTGTTCACCCTCTTGTACCGCAAGACTAGCATCTTCCCCCAAGGATTAAAAGAGCAAGTACAGCCAATGACTACGGAAGAGCTTCATGCAGGTATTTATCTCTTGCTAGGACAGTCACAAGCTACGGTAGCTGTTGGATGCCATGGAAGGAGAATCTAATCTTTATGACTAGCTCGTCATAAAGATAGACTGCAATCAGCTGACAGCATCATGCGCTTGCTTATCTCAGGAGCACCCTTGAGAGCCATAAGGATTGGATGTGAGATACTGCTACAACTGCTAGTGAACATGCTGATCTCAAGGACGCTTGATAGAGGCCATTCAATAGTTCACATCACGCCGTACTTGCACGAGATTTGATTACCCATGGTGGCATTGCTTCAGGCTGACATTATCTTGGCGTGATGCTGGAGGTTAAAGTCATCCCAAACCTCTCGCAGAGTCCATGTGAGAGACACAGTAGGACATTCATGAGGGGGGTTTCTGGGCCTGATGCAAGCCAAAATTTTGAGGGCTGGGCATGCTCGTGATCTGACAAGCCTCCCCTCTTGTTGCATATGCCACTGCTCTATACTAACCACCGGGATGGCATTGGCCTCTGCCAGTGACGAGAAGGCTTCACATTCACTGCCAAATCAGCCCCTTTGCCTTCCTGCATAGACAGGGTTTCTCGATAATGCCCTCAGCTGCAAGTTTTACACTACTCTTTGAGTAACATGGCATGCTTGCAAAAAGGCTCCACGCAGCTTCTCTGCATGGGATGCCAGCTTCTTTCTACTGACTGGACCGGCGAGTGTAGAACGTGAATAGTGGAGCACATTTCACCGTGCTGAACATCCCCGAAAGCGCTTCCTTATCTATATTGACGTCGTCATTGTTGCTCAAGGAGCTCGCAGGTGATTCCCACTGCCTCCTATGACCTCGTCGCGTCTTTGTCACGTTTCGTCTTCAAGTCCGCTTTTCTCTCACCCGCTTGGCCCCTGGGAATTTATTTGAAGTTCAGATATGGACTAGATGGCTTACAAAGCTGATTCTGAATGCGGAACGTGGTTGCGCAGGGAGCAGCGTATCACTGCCTCTGCCGCCATAATATTGGCAGCTGAACCGCCATCAGAGCGGGCGTGGATCTACATTTACACGGTATTGTGCCCATTCGTAGTCACTATGAACCACGCGTCTGCCGTGCATGCCAGTTGACTGATGTTCACAGCGCCAGCTCTGAAGACCTGACAGTGAAAGGAGGCAGGCACTGCCATAGTGTGCATGAGTTGCCTTCCTCCTGCTACCAGAAACACTGCCAGTGGACAGCCAGCCCTGTTTGTGTCAGAATTGCCGATTCAAGCCATGCAATATGCTGTGCAATTTACACAGTATGGCAGTCAGCAAGGCGATGACCGCGCTAGTTGCCATCCTGGTGACTACCACTGTTTGCCACACTGCCGAAGGGTGGCAGGAGCAGATCCGTATGATGACAAACGCCAGGATCTTCATATCTAGCGCCCTCGCCATTGCCACCTCCCAGCAGGCACTGGCCCCTCAGGTCAGATCACTGATCTGACAGATCCTTACATCTCTTCAAGCAAAGTCGTGCCACACCAGCCTGGCTGGGCCTCAGCACATGCTTGAGGTTCAGATAAGGGGTCCACTTCATGTGAGCCTTTCTGTACTCATCTGAAAGTGCCAATCCAGTCATCGTAATGCCTGTACTGCTGACAGACCCAAACAAAGGATGAGGGGTTGCCATCGAAAGTAGAAATGGCATCTCTGACTGCAGTACAAGCAGTGATTGCAGCATTGGGCACTCAAGGAAAAGATGTTTCATGATGCAGGTGAAGGACACAACGCCTGGGGTCAGCCTGCCAGACAATTGTACATACACTGGCAGCTCTGGTGAGGGCAGCGACAAAAACTGGGCACAGCAGAGCGAGTGGGTGAGGACCCTGTGTTCGATCAGCTTCATGGGCTGCATGTTCTGCCTTTCCTGCAGCTACGGTATCCTGAGCCTGACTGACCCCTTTGGGGGCCAGCAGCTGCAGTATATGGCAGTGCGATGGGGCTCATACATAGGCTTTTACCTGGCCCTGGTCTCTGCATATCTGGCCATGTATGTCGGCCATGCTCTGCCCCTGACCCTCTATGGGTGGGCGCACGGCATATTTGGCGCTGTGGGCGTGAGTCTTGTGGTTGCCATTGTTGGCTTCACGAGCCCATACTAGGCGCTCCCTCACATGCACTCAGCCTGGTACCGCCGGTAGCACAGCGCTGGCGCTACTCCAGCAAACCCAACCTGGCAATAGCATGTGACTGCGGAAGCAGCGCATGCTGAGACCTTGAAGCACATGTCCCCAGTTGCCTTGGAAGACATATGATGTGGAACGGTAAAGTTGGCCAGATGGTGGGCTTTTCACGCTACTATCACAGGCAATGACAGCAAATGGATTCTATGGAAGGACATCCGGAGAGATCATGTAGGTACAGACAGCATGATGCGTCTGCTAAGCATGTCAGAAGCAATCTTAAGAGCCCTAAGACTCTGATGTGAGGTACAAGATAGGACTCCTAGTCATCCAATAGCATTCAAGAATGCTTAACAGGCGCCCTTCTACAAAATAAGTCAAGTCTGCTACAGACCCAGCTGCAGATGATTACTATGATGCCATTGCTGGCTTTAGAAATGGATGTTTGAGGTCCTCCAATGAGCCTGGCTTTACAGCTGCCGCGGCATGCATGTAATTACAACACAGAACTGAGGTCGGATCTGGGTCTTGGGCGACGTCGGCTAGGAGTTGCTACAGCTTGCGTGTGGCGCAGAGGACGTACAGCACCTGACGCAGCGGGTTTCGGAGAGTGTGGTGTCGGAATCTCGTACATTAGTTCCCATTTAGGCCCCGTTGCAGCTCCGGCCACCTGTTCCTACCTTTGTGCACATACCATACTCCATTGTAGCGCCGGCGTAGCACTCCCCACCTCTGCAGCTCCCCGTTTCGCGTATCAGATGCCGTTGCTTTTTGACAGTCTCGTATATCCCTGATAGTCTCCCGCGTGCTCGTCGATTGGTGCGTAGAATTATTTTAGGACACATAGGCCCAGATCCGACCCCAGGTACATGCAGAGCCGCTCTGTATCGGCTGCTCTGCCACCCCATGCCACTCCCATGAACTGCAGTGACCTGCTTCTGCTTTCTACCTCTTTGGCTCCTGTGTTCCCTTATTGACACATTTAGCGAAGCAGTGTATCTTGACAATGCAGTGCCCCTCGCAGAGCACACCTCCATGAAGATGGCACAGGCCTGTTGCTGACGGAGGTTTAAGAGCTTGAACTGCTTGGGGAGCCTGACCTGCAACGTCTCAACCTTCTGTGTAGCGGTATGCGTCTTTGTCAGGGATTTGCGAGAGTCATTGGGGCTCCTGCACCTGCGTATACCTGCCCTGCCATCTTTCAGGCTGCCTGCTCTGAGGTCATCTCTTCCCATGATATGCCATGCACAAGCTGCGCAGTTTCCAACTGATTCTAAGAGTTCCCTGAGACGTGCAGGTACCTCTTGGCCCACACGGCCGAGTTGGTTGTCATCAATAGGGTCCAGACTGCATGGTTCACGGGCGCTGAAGGCCCTCTCCAGGGACCATGCAAGCGGTGTGGGGGTCCTGGGAGTTCTGCTCTTGCATCTGCAGGAGTCATGATCTGCCTAGACCTCCAGGGACTCACAACCAGCGACATTCCTGTGAATGCAGGAGTGCACAACCCCACCCACCTACCCACCTATGACGATCGCCTATTTGAGGGGGCGGCACCTAGCCCGGCACAAGAAGGGTGTGCATTTGCGTCCCGGTGCTGGCCGAAGGCCTAATGACGGGCGCGCTTCTTCTGTTGAGATGGACAGTGGTCTCAGTGGATCTGATGTGCTTTCCCCAAACCCCTGCCAGTCGCACAGCTCTCGCCTGTTGGTAGCAGGTCCTTGCATGCAAGGCCGGTCCAGCGGGAGTGGCTGTCAGGGAAGGGATTGCGTTGACCCCACACTGAGATCCCCTGTGCATCCAAGTCTGTTGCCTGATGTTGGGGTAGATAGGGATGAGCTGCTGCAGCAGTATGCTCAGGTGCCAGAGGACTTCAGGGCGAGGGTGACAGTTTTTGCGGTGCAGCCTAGCCTGTCTATGCTGGACTTGCGGCTCTGCTTTGATGATTTGGGCATATGGGGCTTCGGTGTGGGTGTGCTGTGCAGGAATGGGTCCAGGATCCACATCCACCTGGCACCTTACACCTCGCGCCTGCTGGCCGTGCATGGAATCAGCCTCATAGCTGCCGCCATGCGCCGTGCCTACCGCTGGCGCTGCGTGCTGCACCCAGAGGGGCTTCCAGCCTTCCCAAGACGCGCTACGGACCCGCTGCCCACGTCAATTCCCCTACGCTCTCCTGACTCCTTGGCTTGGAGACGCCTTGCCTTGGGCACATGGAATGTTGAGGGATTGACTGGTGCACGCAAGCAGCTTGAGATTGGGGGTGTTCTGAGGCACAATAGGCAGCATATTGTTGCTATTCAGGAGTCACATGAGGGAGGTGCATCACACATAGATGTGCCCGGTTACAGGTGGTTTGGTAATCCCAGAGTTGGCAGGAGGAAGGGCGGTGTTGGGTTCCTTGTCCTGAACTCCTTGTTGCCAGAGGTTGAGATTTGCACCGGTGCAACACATCCAGAGAGTCTGTGGCTTTGTGTCGCTGGCCACAGGGGGGAACGGAGTCTGTACGTGGGATGCGTGTACATGCCGCCCATGGCGGCGGCGGAGGAGGAGCAGCACTATGCAGCGCTGATGGAGGACATTCTCGCTTTCCAGGAGAAGGGGCAGGTGGTTGTCCCCGGCGACTTCAATGCCAGAGTTGGCTCGGCCACAACCAACTCAGACGTCATTGGCATGTTTGGGGAAGCCCACACCAATGCCAACGGTCAGCGCTTGATCCAGCTCCTGCTTGGCACAAGTATGTATGCTTTGAACGGCAGGCTGCCGTGCGTGCAGCCTGCCTGGACACGTTGCCGCATGTCTAGGGCAGAGCAATCCATCCTTGACTACGTCTTGGGTGACACTGACTGTTTTTCTAGTGCTCCTCCTGTACGGGTGTTCCAGACAGATGTGTCTGACCACTACCTTGTGCATATTTCGATGGGCCGCAGAGCACGCCTGACTGCTTCTGCGCCCAGGCCTGCATGTCATAGGTTCCATGTTAGGAAACTGCAGGACTTGCATGTCAGGGAAGCATACAGTGTTCACCTTGCCTCACAATTACCCATGTTTACCGAGAAGCTGCAACATTCGTCAACTGCAGATGACTTTAGACCTGCGGAGCTTACGCAAGCAGCAGTGACCCTCTTCGAGGACACTCTGCTCTGCTCTGCTCGAGAGGTGCTTGGTTTGAAGAGATGCGTGCAGGTCAGGAGACATGCATGGTGGACACCGGAATTGCGGCTGCTGATTGATACGAGGCGCGCTGTCTACGTGGAGGCTAGAGCAGCGCAGGAGCGCGGGCTGGAGACCTGGCCCACTTTGCACGGCCAGTGGAAGGCCCTCAGGAGCGAAGTCAAGGAAGTGGTGCGCTCGGCCAAGCAGAAGCTTTGGAGGGATCAGATGCACTCGTGCAATGATCTCTTCAAAGCCAATGAGGCCCGGTCCTTCTGGCAGTTGCTTCGTTGGCGCTCATCTGGTGTCTGCCCACCAGCCACTGCTAACCATGTCGCCATGATACGCACCCCTGCTGGCCAGACCGTTTCCTCTGATGTTGGCATTACATCTGCATTTGCTCACCACTATGCCCGGCTTGGCGAGCCATCCCCTGTTCATACTGCAGATTTTGATGCAGAACATATGCGTCATGTCCAGGCACGGGTTGCAGATTATATTGAGAGGTCACATGACCCTGGTAATGCAGACGCTGCACTTGATGCCGTTCCGTCGCGAGATGAAATTGCAGGATGCGTGGAGAGGCTGCGCAACCATAAGGCTGGCACGGAGGAAGGGATTGTCAACGAGATGCTCAAGTACGGGGGCCCAGCCCTCCTGGACATGCTTGCTGGGCTCGTGGAGACCCTGTGGACCACGGAGCTGGTGCCGGTGCCGTGGCGCTCTGGAGACATTGTGAACATCTTCAAGAAGGGTGATAAGAAGGACCCAGGTAACTACAGGGGCATCACGCTCCTGAATGTGGTGGGTAAGCTGTACACAAAGGTGATAGACTCCCGCCTCTCTGCATGGCTGCACACGCATGACAGGTTGCATGTCTGCCAGGCTGGCTTCAGGAGTCAGCGCAGCTGTATAGATCATGTCTATAGCTTGTCGCAGATTGTTCAGGAGCGGACTAGGCAGGGTTTACCGACGTGGCTATTCTTTAGGGATGCGGCTAAGGCCTTTGATACTGTATGGAGGGATGGCCTGTTTGATAGGCTATGGGACATAGGGGTCAGGGGTAGGCTGTGGCGCATCATTAGGAATCTGTACCAGGGTAATAGGAGTCGAGTTGTGGTCAATGGGCAGAAGTCTGACTACTTCCCCATTGACCAGGGTGTTGCTCAGGGGGATCCATTGTCACCCACATTGTATGCCATCTTTGAGAATGCACTGTTACAGGAGTTGCATGCAGGGCACAGCATGGAGGCCTCCCTTGCTAGGGGAATCCTTGCATTGCTGTACGCTGATGATCTTGTTGGCATTGCATTCACAGCAGAGGGCTTGCAGAGTGACATTATTGATCCTTGCGCTGAGTATGCACGTAGACACAGGTACAGGGCAAATGTGCCCAAGTGTGGAGTCATGGTCTGTGGTCCTGCTTCTGTTGTGCAGGGCCTGCCAGCCAGGACCTTCACATGGGGGCAGACAGAGATCCCCAGAGTGCTTCAGTACAAGCACCTTGGCGTCATCGTCACTCCAGATGGGCGGCAAGACACGCACATCAAGCATGTCATCACCCAAGGGAATGCGCGCGTATTGCAGATGGGGAAACTACTGCGCGACAAGCATCTTTCGGTGCGCGTCAAGCGTGTGCTCACCTTGACTGCACTACGTCCATTGCTTGAGTATGCAGCTGAAGTGCTTGTCCCCACCAAGGAGCATGCTAGGGCTTTGGAGAGTGTGCAGCTCAAGGCTGCTCGTATGATTCTGGGTTGCCCGTCTAGAGCATCTTCCGATGTGACCAGGGCAGATTTGGGGGTGCAGCTTTTGAGCTCTCGCAGAGACATTGCGAAGCTAAAGTGGCAGCATAGGCTGCATGGCCTTTCGGCTGACAGGCTCGAGAGAGTTTTGTACGACCGTGGTCTGGAAGCTCCAGCTCATAGCAGGGGTAGGAACAGGCGCACGTGGGGTCAGATCATGGGCAGCATATGGGACACTTTGTCCGAGTTCAACATGGATTCCATGTCCTTACCCCGTAAGGAGTTTGATCGGGAGCTTTGTGCTGCGGTACGTGACAGAGACCAGGCCGCATTTTTACGCACAATTGCTGCCAAACCCGAGCTTGCCTTGTATCAGCGCATGTATGAGGGTCCAGGGTTTAGGGAGTACTTGCAGCGCAGCACACAGGGACAGCAGGCAGCCCAGATCCGGTTTCAGCTGCGTTGTGGCACATCCATGTTGCGTCAGCATGACAGCCGATTTAGGGATCAGCCCAACCACGACAGAGAGGACCGCATTTGCCCAGCTTGCGAGGAGCCAGACAGCATAGAGTCTATACAGCACGTCTTGCTTCATTGCCATGCATATGAGCACCATAGAGCAGCACTCCGTACAGTAGTGGCTTCTTTACCAGGAGCACAGGATACTGCCCCAGTATTGTCTGACAATGAGGGGATGGTTGCCTTATTACGAGATGACTTTATAGGAGGTGCAGAGGAGGCAGCTACGGCGGCAGATACATTCCTGCTTGCCGTCATTACCTTTAGAAACCATTGCGTGGAGCAGTTTGGGGGCTGACTGACAGTGGCACTAGGACTTGATTGCCTTGCACTGCATGTTTGGCCTGCATGTGCATGTTTGCCTTGCGTGTTTAGCTTGCTTGCTTCTGATGCCGCTCCAGACAGAGGAGGTCCTCTCCCCTAGAAACCCTCGACGTCACCAGCTGGTGTTGCGTCGCTGTGGGGCTGGAGTATGGGGGCTTTGGTGTGGGGACACCAAGGTTACCCAGGCTTGAGTATGCCTTAGAGCTTGTGTTGTACATGCTATCCCAACATCATGCAACTGGGCTGCAGACTGATTGCATGGTGACTGTGCTGGCCCCCGTGGTTGAGGCTGCTAGACTCCCACGTGTATGCCCTATGGCCCTAGGCTACGGGTTGCCTCCCTTGTAATAATAATACAAGACATCCCTCCAGACAAGGTTAACGTCTGCTCCAGCCATCAAGGGCTGCCCAGACGTCAACGCCCATCATAGTGTCATTGCTGTGGTAATAAAAGATGATATTATTGAGAGATTTGGCTCTTATCAGCAGCCACCCTGCATGATGGGTTGCAAGCACCTTCTCTGCAGGTGATACCAGCTTCTCCCCAGTTGTCGGTACCACTGTGAATGACCTGGATAGCGGAGCCCTTCGCGGCTGACCATCCGCGAGGGTGTTCCCTCATCTACATCAGCATCCGCACACTCGTGAAAGGAGCTCGTAGGTGAGTCCAATTGCTTCCTTACCTCGTCCCGTCTTTACGTCCGTTTTGCTAGCAGTAGCCTGGCTTCTTGAACTATTCTTACAGAGATTGAGCAATGACTCACGGTGTTTTACAGCTGATTACGACTCTGATGCAGAAGGCAATCGTGCAGAGTGCATGCGTGTCAAAGCTTTTTCAGCCACAGTCCCAAAACAAGATCTGCTGCAAAAGGAGCCACCAGCACTGGCGACCATCTGCTTCTCCACAGGACTCTGTCTAGTTAGGTACGACGGAGCACCTCATCGTATGCTGCAGAGTATCAGTCGTCTGCCGTTCATGCCAATTCTGGACTATTCAGTGGATCAGCTCCAACAAGCTGACAATGAGAGAAGACAGGCACTGTCATGGTGTGCTTGACGTCGCATCAGAAGCAAGCAGGCATTGCAAATTGGCAGCACCAAATAGGGCATATTGAATGCCTGCATTGTTACTGGACCTTTAGAGAGATGACACTATTGCTCCCTGGAGCACTGCAGCTCTGGGCGCGTGCTACGTGCTGAAGAGGTGTGTCAATATGCAGGTGGACGTCACCACGCCAAACAGCAGCTTGCCTACCAACAGTACTGGGAGCCCTGGCTGGGCACCTCAAAGGGCGTGGGTGCAAAAGCTGTGCATGGTGACCTTCAAAACTTCTATAGTCACACTGATGAGCTCCTGTGCACTCTTGGCCATGCCAGCTCAGCTGCGGAGGCGGCCGCTGGTGCAATCGCTGCCATACCACATCATGTTGCGCGAAGTCGGATATCCATGATGTTCTATACTGCCATTTTCTCGGCATGGCTAGTGACCAAATGTTCCAGGCCCTGGTGCTCTGCCCACATCTTTTCATGGATAAATGGTCATCATCTGTCGCTGCGTCAGTGATGCAGTGTGATCGCCATAATCAGAATCGCCCCAGGCTACTAGGCTGCTCTCTCGCATGACTCAGCCTATATGAAATGCCCCAAGCTTGGTATCTTTGCACCAGGTACAGCACATAGCAAAGGACAGCACAAGGGTTCGGAAACAGTGCAGGGTGAGAGCTCTGAATGGGTGCACCAAACTGTCTAGGAAGATATGAAATAGGAAGAGGCGGTCAGCTGGCAGGCTGCTAAAATTGCGGTACCACTTCTTGAACAATCAAAAGTTCTGGCAGCTGGCAGCCGATACTGAAGTAGGATCTGGACTCTCTGACTGAACACACAGCACTTTTGACATCTCAGCTGCCCGCTTAGCTGGTGAGACTAGGATGTAAGGGACCGCTAGAGGTTCTGGTGGTCCCTCAAGAGTGCACAATAGAGGCCATTCAACAGCCTAATTTATGTCCCACCGGACCCAATCACAAATGGTGCCATTGCTTCAGTCTTGATCACTGGAGGCTCAGGTCCGACGCGTGAGCCATCCCAAAAGTCTTGCAGAGTCCATGTAAGAGATGCAACAACACCATTTTCGGCCACACCAGGCTGATCAGATATGACCCCATCAGCAGACACCCTTTGATACAAGCAGCTTCTCTGCATGTGATGTCAGCTTCTCCCTGTTGACTGTACACTCTGTAGGATGTGAAAAGTGGAGCCCTTCACAGCGCTGAATATCCATGATAGCGCCTCCTTGTCTACATCGACGTCCTCACAGTCGCCCGCGGAGCTCGCAGGTAATTACAATTGCCTCCCTTACCATGTCCAATCTTCGTCTCATTCCGTCTTCAAGTCCGCATTCCTCTCACCAGCCTAGCTGCTGGGACTTGCTTGACCTGATCTGCGGCAATTCAGCAATAAAAAGCTATTTTCAAGCAGAAAGGTCTTACGCAGAAAGCAACGTACAAGTGCCTGTCGAAAGGGATCTGCAGCCGTCCTGAGAACGGGCGTGCATCTGCTTTTAAAAGGTATTTTGCTTCTGTAAGCACGAAAATGGGCATCTTACTTTGTGCTGCAGTGTATCATGCGTATGACTTCTGCTCAAATGCTCGTAGTGCCAGAGGAGTACACCTCCAACGACCTAAAAGTAAAGGAGACAAGCACTGCCATAGTGTGCGTGGGCTGCCTTCCTCCTGCCTTTGAATACATGAAACCGCCTACCTCTTGTCATGAAATCGCACCAAGCCATGCACATGCTGTGCAGGTTGAGAGAGCTTGCAGCGCCAGACATGGCAGCTAGCAAGATGATGACTGGGCTTGTTGCCATCCTGGTGACTTCAACCGCTCAAGCTGCAGACCTACGCACAATGACAATGGCCAGGATGTTTGTCTCTGGCGTGCTGGCGATCTCCACGATGCAGCCGTCCCTGCTCCCGCAGGTATGATCACATGCACCTCTTCCTGTCACACAACCTTCATCAGACCGTTGACTCCAACAGGACGGGCTGCTCTCATGCAAGCATGCATCTGACACTTTGGCAGCAGATTCAGGACTGCTCTTGCAACACATGCACGCCTACATTGTCAGTTGCCCCTCATACTATGAAGCACACATGACGCCATTGCTTCCTGTAGAGCTGCAGCTCTGAGCCTCAATAAGAAGGTAACCTCACTTCAACACAGTGTTTCCTGATGCAGGTGAAGGACACCGTGCCCAGTGGCAGCTGCCCCAGCAACTGTACCTGCAGCTCCCAGGCTGGTGAGGACAGCACTGGGAGCTGGCCAGAACAGCAAGAGTGGGTCCAGAGGCTGTGCTGGCTGACCTCCAAGGCCAGCCTCTTCTCAATAATCTGCAGCTACGCCATACTGAGCATCTCTGGTCCAGTGGGGGGCCAGGGCGTGGTGAACTCGCCGCCCTTTATGGCCGCGCGAGCTGGTTCCTACATGGGCTTCTATGTGGCCCTGGCCTCGGCGTGGCTCACCCTTGATGTTGCTCTTGCTCTGCCCATTGGGTGGCCAGGCAGCATATGCAGCTCCCTGGTAGTCTGCAGCGTGATCGCTGTTATTGCCTTCACCCACCCCCACTAGGCTGATCCCTCACACGCTACAGCCAAGCGCCGCAGTGCTGGCTCTATCCAGCAGGACCCAATCTGGCATCTGCAGCATGTGACTGCGGAAGCAGCGCATGCTGAGGCCTTTCATGACATATTATCCAGCTGCTGGAACCATGAAAGGAAATGGAAAGGCTGGTCGGACATTAGCAGTGGTCTACTAATGCTAGGACTGGCACAGACTATGCAATTTGCCAGTGGCAGCTGCTGGATCCTACAGCTGTAGAGAAACGTTGAGAGACTATAAAGGCACAGACAACATGATGCGTTTGCTAAGCTGCACAGAAGCAGGCCTGAGACTCTGATGTGGGGTATCCACAAGAAATCATTGTGTACCAGTGCTGTTCAAGAGAAATCAACAAAGGCCTTTCTACAGAAGAAGCCTGGTGTTATGCTCCAGACCCAATTGCAGACATTCACCATGTTGCCATTGCTAGCTTTCGGGTTGGATGGTGAAAGCTGTCAGCTGAGCAAGCTTGTACCTTACAACTGCCGCAACATGCATGTAATACACCCATTGAGACAAACATTGCATCTGCTACAGCCACCAATGGCTACCCAGATGCCTGTGCTCCTTACAGAATCAGTGCTGGTCAACAGAAAGATAAGATTGCTGAGAGCTTTGACCCCACAGCAGCTCACCCTTCCAGATGGCAGGTCCCATCAAAGCAAGCAGCTTCTTGCATGTGATGCCAGCTTCTCCTTAGTGTCGGTACCGGCGCTACTGTGAGTGACGCGGATTGTGGAGTCCTTCACAGTGCTAATCATCCGCAAGAGTGCTTCCTTATCTACATTGATGTCCGCCCAGTCGTGCTAGGAGCTCGCAGGTGAGTCCAACTGCTCCCTTACCTCGTCCCGTCTTCAAGACCGTTTTGCTCGGATAAGCTTGGCTTCTGACTTATACTCGCAGAATATATGCGATATTTGTGTTATGCTGATGCTGAATTTTGCTCTGACGCAGAAGGTGACTACGCAGGGTGCAGGCGAACTTGTGCCTTTACCGCCATAGTCCTCGAAGGATCTCTGCTGCCCAGACACCAGCAGGGCTGCCGCCTACCTGCTTCTCAACGGGACTCTGTCTCTGTAGGGACGATGGAGCACCGCACCGTGTGCTGCAGTAGATCATGTGTCTGCCGTGCATGCCAGTTCTAGAATGTTCAAACGGCCACCTCCAATGATTTGACAACGAGAGAAGTCAGGCACTGCTATAGTGTGCCTGAGGCTGCCTTTACCTGCCATTGGGAACACCAGACCGATTTGCTCCTGTCACAACACCGTTGCCAAGCAATGTACATGCTGTACAGGTGAGTAGAGAACCAGAAATGGCAGTCAACAGGGTGGTAATGGCCGCGCTTGTTGCTATTCTGGTGACCACAACTCCTGTACAGGCTGCCAATGAAGGGTGGCAGCAGAAGCTGCAGGATGTAGCATGCGCCAGGATAGTCATATCTAGCGCCCTGGCAGTCGCCACAGTGCGGCCTGCTGTAGCTCCTCCTCCCCAGGTCAGATCATCTAATGATCAGATCCTTACATCTCTTTTTGCCATACAAAACTGTTCAGATGCTTGACGCCCAGAAGATACTAGTAAGCACTTCAGAATGGCATGCGGGCATTAACAAAGAGGTTACATTGGATGCCTGCATCATTGCTGGACCCTCAAAGAGATGACACTGTTGCTCCCTGGAGCACTGCAGCTCTGGGGCACTCGCTGATGAGGTATGTAAATATGCAGGTCAATGTCACAACGCCAAATAGCACCTCGCCCACCAACAGTACTGGGGTCCCTGGTGGGCAGAGCAATGGGAGCTCTGCTTGGGCAGCTCAGGAGCGGGTGCAAACGCTTTGCATGGTGACCTTCCAAACTTCTCTGATTGCAATGATGAGCTCCTATGCGATGTCGCGCATGCCAGATCAGCTGCGTGGCCAGCCTATAGTAGACACAGTTCCATATCATATTGCGCGAGCTTCGACATACTTGGCGTTCTATGTCGCCATTTTCTCAGCAGTGTGGCTGGTCATCGGGCACATATGCAGTGTGATCGCCATGATTGGAATCGCCCCAGGCTACTAGGGTAGGGTCTCACATGACTCAGCTAATTGAAGTGCCCCAAAAGGGTGTTCCTCATCTGCTTGGAAGGTGAGGAACACGATAGGTGGTCAGCTGGCAGGCTGCTAGGGCTGTGGTACCAATTCTGGGACATCACATATATGGCAGCTGATACATGATACGAGGAGAGGATTGGGATGGTTTTACTCTAAAAACAGCAATTTTGACATGTCAGCAGCGCTCTCAGGAGCAGCGAAACTTGGATGTGAGGTACTGCTAGAGGTCCTGGTGACTCAGTCCTGTACAAGGGTGCTTAAGAGAGGCCAGTCAACAGCCTGTACTATGATCTACTTGCGCTGAACCCAAGCCCTGATGGTGGCATTGCTTCAATCTTGATGGCTGAAGGTCCAGTTCGTGTAAGAGAGGCAAGAATACCTCAATCTCTTCCGGCCACACCAGGCTGATGAGATGTGCCCCCATCAGCAGACACGCTTTGATGCAAGCAGCTTCTCTGCATGCGATGTCAGCTTCTCCTTGTTGACTGTGCCGGCCACACTGTGAGTGATGCGGCTAGTGGAGACCTTCACAGTGCTTACCATCCACAGAAAGGCATCCTATCAGCATCGGCATCCGCACACTTGTACTAGGAGCTTGCAGGTGGTTACGACTGCCTCCCTCAGCTCGTCCCGTTTTCAAGTCTGCTTTGCTCAGCAGGCTGGCACTAGCCTTTATAATTCGCAAACGACGTGCAACATCTGTGGTATGTTGAAGCTTACTCTGAAGCAGAAGGTGATTGCGCCAACTGCAGGCGTACTACTGTTCTGGCCGCCATTCCAGTAGTCCTCCAACGGGATCCAATCAGAGTCTGCTGCCAAGACGCCACCATCCTCAGGCTGAGGGCTGACGTTTATCTGCTTCTCCACGAGACTCTGTAGGTACGATGAATTACCATACCGTGTGCTGCAGTGGATCAAGCGTCTGCTGTGCATGCCAATTCTAAAATATCCACAAGGCCAGCTCTGACGACCTGACAATGAGAGAAGACAGGCACTGCCATAGTGTGCCTGAGGCAGCCTTCACCTGCCATCGGAGACAGGGAACCGCCTTGGGGTAACAATACTGTTGCCAAGCCATGCACCATGCTGTGCAGGTCAGAGAGTACAAGACATGGCCAACTTACTCCTAACTGTCATCACATCCCTTTTGGATGGCTCCGATGACATCCTGGCTCCCATTGGAGGCTTCACATCGGTGCGCTATCAGAAATTGCTCACTTAGGCATGACAAAGACAAGTGTAAAAGTCTCGCGCTCAACTGTGCATCTGTTGCACCATTGCACAGGGCTCCATTCATGACTGTTGATAGGGAGTGTATAGCAGCGTCCGTCCAGCAGGCAAGGCCATTATGAGGCTCCCTAAGCCTCAGTCCAGAGTGCGGGTATGCTCAAGGAATCTTTGTGCAAGTCGCTCAGACTTGGTGCCTTACATGTGCAGGAGTGGGGACAGACAGCAGTGGATGCCCTAGCCAGGGTCATTGGCATGGGTATCATCATGATTAGCGGTGAGGGTGCAGCCACTTTCCTCCTTCATGATGCATCCCACAGACAAAGTAGTGAGTTGATCAGCCTGTATGTATATTTGATACTAGCAAAACTCTTGCTGCAGCTTATCTCTGTTGCATGGAGCTGCCAAGGCGCCATGTGTTGCCTATGTGAATTGAAGTAGGGTTGCCAGGCCAAGAGCAAGTGTATTTAGGTTTTCTTGTGAATGCAGGTGGCAGCCCAGAAGGCACCCATTGGGTTGTTACCCTTGGGGCCATGCTGCTCAGTCTGTATGGCTCTTGGGTGACGGCAGGAGGTCTGGATGCTGCGCGGTGCTGCATCGGTGGCTCCGCATTCACCCACCCCAGCACCTTCAGGATAGCTAAGGCGCTCTACCTGGCTGCCAGAGATGGCACTGCAGCTCGCCGGGCAGCCTACCCTGACATCAGCTACCTCACAGCCATTGCAGGGGTGATGGTGGAGCAGAGTTTCGTGTATCTATATGGATTCCTGGCGAGCTTTCTGATGGGCCTGCCAGCTACCATTCTCATTATTCCCACCGCCAGCCTGATGGGTGCAGCCGCCAGTATTGTCAGGCTTGGCATCCGACATGCGCTGCTGCAGGGAGCTGCAGGTGGTACAGCTATGCATCTCCAGAGGCTCATCTTCATGGGCCTCTTCTTTATCACCAGCCCACTGCTCTATAGCTACGGGCGTTGGCGCTTCATGGCCAGTCTGCACATCATCACAGAGGGCAGGTCAGCGATACTGTTCCTGATTGACCTCTTCTGGGCGCCGCCGCAGCAGCAGCAGCAGCAGCCTGAGCCTGAGCCTGCAGCCATTGGCCACCAGCAGCCTCAGCCTGCAGCCATTGGCCACCAGCAGCAGCAGCAGCCTGAGCCTGCAGCCATTGGCCACCAGCAGCCTCAGCCTCAGCCTGCAGCCATTGGCCACCAGCAGCAGCAGCAGCCTCAGCCTGCAGCCATTGGCCACCAGCAGCCTCAGCCTCAGCCTGCAGCCATTGGCCACCAGCAGCAGCAGCAGCCTCAGCCTGCAGCCGACGCCCACCAGCAGCAGCGCCACCCAGCCACCCGCGGACGTCAGCGAGGGTGAGCCACCCACATATCTTATGCCCAATTGCCTGTCACAGGTTGGACTTGCAAGGTACTCAGAAGTGGTGTGTATGGGTGTGTGAAGAGATTGAGGACAATTACTCAGACTGCAGCAGCCTGAGCCTGCAGCCATTGGCCACCAGCAGCCTCAGCCTCAGCCTGCAGCCATTGGCCACCAGCAGCAGCAGCAGCCTCAGCCTGCAGCCGACGCCCACCAGTAGCAGCGCCACCCAGCCACCCGCGGACGTCAGCGAGGGTGAGCCACCCACATATCTTATGCCCAATTGCCTGTCACAGGTTGGACTTGCAAGGTACTCAGAAGTGGTGTGTATGGGTGTGTGAAGAGATTGAGGACAATTACAAAAAGTTGCTGCTTTTGCAGGAGGCGGCAGAACAGGGGCAGGAAGCACAAGAGGCGGTAGGGCCCAGGCGTTGCGTTAGCAGCACTACAACATTCAGGCGCTGGGATCCACAGGATGCTGTGCGGCCTAAGCCTGACAGAGAATCAATGACATTGGTATTCTCCAGTGGTGAGCTTGCTTCAGCTTGATATGCTGGAGGTTCAAGCTGTTGTGAAGGTCCTGCAGAGGCCATGTGTGACAGTAGCGTCATTCTGAGACCAGGCCTCATGCAAGCCAATCAGAGGGCTGCTGTAACTAATCCAAAGTGCCTTGTGCTGCATACAGCACTCCCCTGTGCTAATATATAGCCTCTGCTTGTGATGTGCGCAAGCTGTAGCAATGAAAAGACTTCACAATTACTGTCAAGCAGACAGTTGCCTGCCTGCATGGATGATCTCCTTCACAGCACCATTAGCTGCTGTGACGAGTGCCCTCTAGCACCTGTCCATCAACAGCATATAGGTATCTGTCTGCCACAGCGCAGAGGAAAAGTTGGGCTGTGCTAGGGTTCAGGGTTTAAGTAAAGCATGATGTCACTGTGCCCAATTCTGGGCAGTCAAGGTCGGTGTGGATGGGCTGAGTCTGCAAGAAGGCCTTGCCATTAGGACAATGTGGGTCCACCTGTGAAATTTTTAGACAGCCTTCTTGCCTTGCCATTGTGATATTTCATTTGCTCATGTCGAGATGACTCCTGCACATCATGGAGACAAAAGGCGGTGATGGTCCGCTGCTGGACTCTCCCGCTGGAAGAGCAAAGAGGAGTCGGCCACCTGGATTCTACAATGAGGCCAGAAGGGACGCAGAGCTGGAGGAGCGGATGCTGCAGAGCGAAGCAGAGAGGAGAGGCAAGAGGAAGAGGAGGGCTGTTTCGTACGACCATGCGTACCTGACACAGGATTGGGACGACGATGACTTTGAGGAGGACTTAGCTGCGTACCAGCAGAGGCAAGCGAAGAGAGGGCAGCCTACTCCAGGAGTCAGCCTCTATGAGGTGTGCAGCTGTGGCCCACTACGTAAGGCAATGTCAGACCGATCGGCTCTCTGTATACCCAGCATAATTTACTGATATAGAAGGAGGTCAGAACAGAGCCGTGATGCGATACTTGGCTTGTGGCAGGCCTACTTCTGAAGCCCATGGTATGGGTATGTTTCTGCAGGCGCTGGCTAGGGAAGGCAGAGATCAGCCCTCCCAGCAGCTCGATCTGGAGACTGCGTGGGCGAATGGCTTCATGCCAGGCCTGTCAGAGGAGGAAGAGGGTCTGCTGCCCCCAGGCAGCCAAGAGCGCCTCTATACAGAGGTGACGCCTCCTCCAGCATACAGGAAATACTATCTGTGGATGTTGTCAGTACAGTGTGTGCATGCTGCCAGTGCTGTCACCCAGAGCCAGCAGTGCGTACTGTTCCAAGTGTGAACTCCTGGAGCCAATCCTGTATCATGTCTCACAGATGTGCTACCCTGCAGATCCGGAATCGTCTGCTGACATTGTGGCGCGAGGATGTCTCTAGGTAGGTCTCCCTGGCAGGCTTAAAGCTGCTACCTCACAGTCCTAATGCCTCGTGTAAATTGCTGGGCGATGCTGTGAGTGAAACCACCCTGTGAGCAGGTTGTGAGGACGTTCCTGTTGTGTCCAGGTCTCTCAGTGCAGAGCAGGCAGAACTGGCTGTGCCTCAGGAGATGAGGCAGTATGCCAGGGCGGCGTGGACATTTCTGAACAATGCTGGCTACATCAACTTTGGCGTGGCGCCAGCCATCGCCAAGGAGGCTTTGGAGACCCCCCAGACTAGAGGATCAGTCATTGTAATTGGCGCTGGCATGGCAGGTGGATCAGACTTTGCACTTGCTCTCAGCCTGACCGCAATTAGCACAGTGACCTGCGTGGCAGTCCAGTAGCCGTCCAAATAGTATGCTCACAGCTGGCTGCTATTCCTATAAGCGTCAGATAATACATCAGGAGCTGCGTACACTCACCGAGTCGCGTAGAGACGGGATGTTGGACGTCCCGCAGAGGGGCTCCCCTGCAATGCTTGCCTGACAGCCCAAGAGATGGCTGCAGGTCTTGCAGCTGCCAGGAAGCTGCGCAGCTTCGGCTTCAAAGTTGTCATCCTGGAGGGCAGAGGCCGCCCTGGGGGCCGCGTGTACACCAAACAGCTGCAGGTACAGCATGGTTGTGCTCATTTGAAGCTGTATGTAGCCCACGACCTGTCATGCTGATGTCATGCGCACACAGGGCAGCCCTTGCCTGCCATAAGCAAAGTAATCAGAGCCCAGACCAGGTCAAGATCGCTGCAGGGACGTGTATAAGTCAGCACCAATGACACTCATGGGCAAAGGCGTGCATTGAAAAGTCCCTCAGCAAGACCCTTGCCCAAGTCTCATCATGGCAGGACATGCTGGTACAAATATTGTACCCACTAGCCTGACATGAATGGAAGATCTCACAGCTGCAGCCCTTGCAGGGGCAAGGCCATGCAGCAGTGGGGGACTTGGGCGGCAGCATCATCACGGGGATAGATGGCAACCCGCTCGCGGTGCTGGCGGCTCAGCTGAACATCCCCCTGCACGAGATCAACACAGCTGGCGTGCCGCTGTACCTTGAGGACGGTCGTGTCCCAGATCCAGCAATAGACAAGAAGGTGCGCCATTGACTGTGGCACGATATAATCAAACCAACGCTATATGCTAGTCTTGTGGAACACTCCAGCTTGGTGAATTGAATCCAATTGGGCCCTGGTCAAGTAGTGTGTAGCTCGGCAGTCGTCAGAGGCTCTCAGAAACATGCAGCACTCAGCAACAAAAATGCTGTGCACAGCGTTGAGGCATGCGGTCTCTTCGTGAGGTGTAGAGCGCTTTCAAGGTAGCCAATGCAGATCCTTCTCGCTGCGTGCAGGTTGAGAAGCTTTCAAATGAGCTGCTGGACAGTTGCGATCAGTTCCGGGAGTCCATGGGGGAGGTTACCGACAATGTCTCCCTGGCGGTTGCGCTGGAAACTCTGTGGAGCGAGCGCATTGAAAATAGCTCTTCTGGTATGCTCAGTCCCTGGGGGCCTCCTGTGCTATCCCAGCATCATGTAGCAGATTCCCAGCAAGCATTCCAGGAGCACAAAGTCTCGGAGAAGCCTCAGCCAGAGAGCATGAACACCTAGGCCTCTGCTTTTGTTGGAACCTAAGGGTGCCATGGAGTGTAGAAAGGAGAAACCCTCTGCCACAGCGAGCAAGTGTTCATTCAAGCTCTCGTCCTATAAGCTTAGCCTCAGTGATATGGCTCCTAACGCAGGCATTGATGTTGAGGACAGCGCAAAAGAGGATTCGGCACATGGCGGCTCCAGGCTGGAGCGGCGTGTCCTGGACTGGCACTTTGCCAACCTGGAGTTTGCCAACGCTGCGCCCCTGCGGTCGCTGTCTTTGCGCACCTGGGACCAGGATGACCCCCACGAGATGCAGGGCGCCCACTGCTTTCTTCCTGGTAAGCTCTGACTGCTGATTGGCAAAAGCTCACTCCAGACCCACCATGCAGTTGTAAAATCAGGGATCGCACCTACAGCCTGCTCTTGACGGGGTCGGCTGTTGCTCTGTCTGTGTGGCATGTTGATCAATGCCCTGTCAGGGCATGGCCTAGACGGTTGTGAGATCAGTCTGTTTGGTTGCAGGTGGCAACATCAGGTTGGTGGCAGGGCTGGCTGCAGGCCTGCCCATTGTCTACAACAGCGTCGTCCAGAGCATTGAGTACAGCGAGGACCGCGTGAGGGTGAGCACTGCCAGCAAGAGCTTTGAAGGTAAGCTGCCCTACCTCTCCCATGTCACCTGTGTACCTCCTGAACAGAAGGTTTTCACAGCTCCCAAAGCACTGGCGAACTGCATGAGTGCATATTAGCTTCGCTGATCACCAAATGCAACAAGCTTCGGATCTGTCAAAGCAGGAGTACCCCTCATAGTCCACAATTGAGCAAACAGCCTTGGGCTTTGGCGATTCTCAATGACCTCTGCGGCATGCAGGGGATGCAGTGCTGGTCACAGTCCCTCTGGGCGTGCTGAAGAAGGGCACCCTGAAGTTTGACCCGCCACTGCCTGAGCGCAAGTTGGGCGCCATCCAGCGCATGGGCTTTGGCACCCTCAACAAGGTGAGCGTGATCCCCTCTGCTTCCATGCAGGTCATCCCGGCAGAGCAGTGCACAGTAGGACAGTTCTTTGCTCCATGGCTCTCAGCAACAGATTGTCTTGTGTCATCCAGTTGTCATGCGACAGGTGTATAGCAGCACGCTGACAAACTGCCAAGCATGTGAACGAGTGTCACTCAATCAAACAGCACCTGCATGTTTTGCCTATGTGCAGCATCTGTTGCAAAATAGATGCTTCTTGGACAAGTGGCAATCAGGGCGGCCAAGCGCCTCAGGTATCTAGATCAACTAAATAAGCACATTGGTGAGGGAAGTCTGTTGGCAGGTGCTGCAAGCAATACCTGTTGTGCAGGTGGTCATGCTGTTCCCGCGCAGCTTCTGGGGCGGCCTGGACATGTTCGGGCGCATCGCGCCCAGCGTGGACCAGCGTGGCGAGTTCTTCCTCTTCTACTCCTACACCCACATCTCGGGGGGCGCCCTGCTGGCGGCCCTCGTGGCGGGTGACTCAGCGGAAGGCTTTGAGCAGGAGGACCCCAAGGAGTCTGCCCGAAAGGTGTTGCGGGTGCTGCGAGGCATGTATGCGCCCAAAGGCATCAACGTACCTGCGCCCCTCCAGGCATGCCTTCTCCTCCCCTGCACCCATGTCCTGACAGTCGTGTAGCCTCACCAAGTGACCACCTCTTACCATCACTATGACAGAGCTGGGGTGAGAGTATGTTCTGATAACTCATGGACATTTTCTGCACATAGATCCCTACCTGCTGCACCTGCCCCACAGTCCTCCACAATGGCAAGGCCAGTGTTGCAACTGCATCAGCTACATTCAGTCTGTCTGTCGATATGGGTCCTCACTCAGCATGCACATGACTATGCAGGTTGTGTGCACTCGCTGGGGTTCAGACCCTATGGCTTACGGAAGCTACAGCAGCATTGCAGTGGGGGCGCTTGGGGGTGAGGAATACGATGCCCTGGCCGAGAACCTGGGCGGGCGTGTATTCTTTGCTGGAGAGCACACCACCAAGAAGCACCCTGCCACCATGCATGGGGCGTTCCTCTCTGGCCACCGTGAGGTGTGAGCCCACCTCTCAAGTGTTTTCTCTCAGCCTGGCTGACACATTCCTGTGCTGCGCTGGACTCTCTGTGCTGATTGTGGGATATGCAATGTTGCCGGGGAGCAAGCTGACACTATGCAGCAAAGGCAACAGCAGCTTGCCGCAGGCAGCTGCAGAAGTTTCTGCCATGCTTTGCGTATGACTTTCAGAGAGTGGGCGCCAGTTATGAGATTGTGAAGTGGTAAGGCAGTGCTGGGCCTGACTGGGCATCGCCCTGTTGGACTTCCTCCTAGTCACTGTCTGTGCGCAGGCGGCCAACATCAATGCCACCTTTGCAAAGAGGCAGGCAGACGCGGAGGCGCTCGCGGTTGCAGAGAAGGCGGCAGCGCTGCGCCGGCAGCGTGGGCAGACAGCGGCCGCTCAGGCGCAGCAGGCGCGGCAGCAGCGCCTGGACATGCAGCGCCTGGCCTCCCAGGCGTATGACCTGGCTCAGGCGCTCCACAAGGTACCGGACAATCCTAGCCGGCATTGCAAGCTGCCTCTCAGGTTCATCATGACTGGAGCGTCACAGATTAGCAAGCACCACAATTGCAGCTGCGTGCTGAGCACCTGGCTGGAGCTCCCAGGCGTGAAGCTCCTGGCAATGTGTACTGTAGCATCGGCGTTGCGGGGCACGCTTTCACAGTCAAGTCTGTGCCTCCATGGCCAGTCATTGGGGCTCTGCAGAGGTGTGATACTGATCATGAGTCTGCCACCTAGGCAAGAGCCCAGTATCCAGGGATGTTGCCTGCTGTCCAGGTGTTTGCTGATATTGTAGAGCCTCCAGATGCGGAGTTTGGCTGCTTTGCCGCGCTGTACGGGCCGCGTGGCACCCGGTTTGAGAAGCAAGCCATCCTGCGCGTGGACATTGGGCTGGGCAGGACTGGGCGCGGCAAACCGCTGCCTGTGCTCATCCCAGTGTCCCGCTCTGATGTGACGCGGTAAGCCAATTCTGGGGTGCTGTGTGGCCTTTCTATAGCGCTGGAAATAAACTTTTCATGTACATCAAGATTCTGAAACATTTCTATGCTCAGCTGAGTGTTCTGAAGATAGACTAGCAATTTTGGTCTCTATTGCAGAGCACAGTGCTTCACCTCTTGCTAGTTTGGGGCCTTACAGTTGCAGGTGCGGAGACCGGAGCCTGCCACTATCATAGCCCTCATGCAGAGGAGTGCTTTGACCTTGCAGGCTGCGGAATGTGACTGGGGGTGACGATGCCCGCTTCGGGCTGCTGATGGGCAGCCTGGGCATCAAGCTGGTGGGCAGAGCCCGGCCCCTGGACTACCTTGCCCTCATGAGAGGGATCTTGCACGCCCGGGGCATCAAGCTGCCTCAGGATCTAAGTGCATCAGCACTTGACGCTAAGGTACGTCAGTTGCATGTGCTCCATACTGATAATCGACTTGAGCGCAAAGTGTTTGCCTATAATGGTCAAGGCACAATGCCAGTCCTTTCTTCACATGTTCAGCACCAAAGGGCTTGATTTCAACATGGTAAGGAAGGCTGTGGAGTTCTGCCACCAGTCTGTGGAGCTGCTGAGGAGCACCTGTGTGTGTACAGGATCCTTCTGCAGCAAAGCCGCAGAGCAAGGACACACAGCAGCTTACCGCAGAAGTGAAGCAAGAGGGCAGTTTTGCAGGCCTGCCCCAGCAGCCTGCACATTCTCTTGCCCAAGCACCCATACCTGCAGCAGAGCAGCAGCGTGTGTATGACAGGCAGCTGCCACCTCCTCCCGTCCCACAGCACAGGGCAGCAGCGTCCTATCAGCAACAACCAGGACACACTCAGCGTCATCATGCATCAGCCGCACCAGTGCCGCCGCCAGGTCCACCCTCAGCCTACCAGCACGCTGTGCCAGCACAGCAGCACTACCAATCTGGGGTGCAGCAGTATCCTATGAACTCACCTGACGGTGGTGCGGCCTACCCGCCATTGGGGTACATAGCAGGGTGGCCCAATGGCGGAATGCCAGGAGCTTCCATGCAGTATGGACAACAAGCAGCTGCATACCCTGGCCAGACTTCACACGGGAGCCCCTACCCGGGTCCCCCTCCCCTTCCCCTGCAAGGTCATGCCATGCCAGCGGGTGACAATCAGCGAGGCTACGCAGCAGCCAGCTGGCAGCATGGGCAAGCAGCAGGGTCGCAGGCTCCCCAATACTATGCAAGCATGGCCATGCCGATGCTGCAGCAGCAGCAGCAGCAGCAAAAGGTTCAGCCTGTGTCATCCGTGCAGCAGGCAAGCAGCGTGCTGGGTGCTGGGCTTGCTTTGTCACCAGAGCTCCTAAGTTCCCTCAAAAGTTTGGCACCTGCTCTGCAGCAGCTGCAGCAGCCTGGCACATGATTATATGGAGCCACACAACTCCTTACAAGAAGATCATAAATTGCTGCAGAAGCAGAATGCTTGCATGTTTGTGTGAGGGTATTTACCCAGACTAAAGAGTGCTTGACCAGTATGACTTGTACTTCATCTAGTTAGCTTGACAAGCACAGACTAAAATTCCTGTGGCTATCAACCTGCGCATGCTCTACACCTGGGGTCCTAGGATTACAAGCCAAGCCTCTGCAGCAAAAGCAGCAGTCATGATGCACTGTGGTAGGATGCGCAGCCACGGCCGCGATGTCAGCTTGCGAGTTAGCGCCAGACTGAGTGCTGTGCTGGCAATGAGCACGGACCCTTGTAAGAAGGCAATGACTGAACCATCCTCCACAAAGACTGGCAGACTATTGCTCCATGCTCCAAGACCAACAGTCACAGCTGTGACCTGCAAAACACTTACATGCAATTCAGCCTGCTTTCCTAGATGCCGTGATGCATATCGTGTCTTCTGTGAGTGTGGTCACAACCAGCAGTAAGTGCAATTAAGCATGCTGAACAGCTACCATGAAGTCAACATTTCATCTGGCACTTTGCCCTGCACTGTCCTGATCCAAGCAGAATTTGTTATGTACATCCTTCCTTGCATGCACCGTAGAACACGCATCAATGTACACTGTTAGCTGCATGCTAGCTCTCTGCAAGTTATTGTGCTTGGGCCTTTTGCACTGGACGCACCGGAAGGACTCTGCCAGCCTCGTCGAGAAGAGGCAAAAGGTAGTGCGCCAATGTAATGCCCCACACCAGGGGCAGGTACCCGTATGCAACCTCGATGAAGGGCTTGGCAGCTCTGGCACCCTGCTTCTCTGACACCAGCCCTGCATGCCCAAAGAGACACCTTTGGCTGACAGCCTCAGCTTATGCACACTATGATGAAGTCATCGGCTTACTGTAGCATAAGACAAGCTGGCCCGCTGGGCAGAACTTCCCACGTCTGGCGCTCTGCCTTTGATCTGAATTATGCGCAGTGCTTTCAGCATGGCTAGTGCTATTCTATGTCTGTCCGCAGCCTTCCTGCCGTCATCTATAGAGACTGCGTGTGCCGTCCCTTGCTGTGATGCTTCTGTCAGGCTCTGCATTTTGGACATAGGTTTGCCAGACCCGCACCTGATGCTACCATGCCCAGATCTGCCAACGGTGATGCGAAGTCCACTCCCAGTGCCAGAATACCAGGCAGCAGCAGTACAAGAGCTGAGGCTGCACAGTGCTGCAGCGTAGGTGTTGCAACATCTGCCTGCAAACCCACTTGCTGCAGAAGCTGCGGCAGGTGATGCAGGTACACTGCAAGCGTGCATTGTGGGATCTCAGATGCACAGAGACACGTCACATGAGACAATTTCTTGATTCCAAGCTTCATTCAGAGGCCCCGGTAACAAGAGTGGGTTACTTCATAGAGGACAGGAATACACCATAGATGTGGATTACTCATGCGTCAGCACTAGAGCAAGTGCCACACAGAAGTGGAAAGGGCTACCTGCGCCTAGTAGGGTGAACTGGAGTGCCAGCTCAGCGGCCATGGGCTTATGGCTGGTCCACAGGTCAATGCCGGGCGGACGTAGCCTGAGCTCCACACTGTCGTGAGGGCACGCCTACACTATCACAGAGATGAGTCAGGACTGCTCTGTTGTAGGGTCCGAACCATCTCCTTACAGCACAACACTTTTGTATTGGCATGTTTGCGCATCCCTCTACCAGACTTGCAGGGCTGATCTGAGAAGAGCAATATGCTTGCTAGGAAGGGGCAACAGAGATATGAAAATGTAAGACTTACTTCGTCAGCAGCTGTGAAGACCAGTATTGTCACCGTCTATCAGTCTGCCATTCACAGCTGCTAATGAGGTCAATTGTCATGCACATAAAAAAGTTGCAAAAGAGTATTAGATAGGCTGAAAACTTGGCTTCAACGGCAGCTGTGAAGGGCGTGCCTTGTCACACGTCATGCACAGGACGCAATTGCGGTTGTCCACAAGCTGCGCTGGGTGGGAGTACACGGGGCAGCCGGCTGTCTCCAGCCCAGCTGGCGGCTCCTCCGGGCCGCCCTTGTAGCAGTGATATGTGGAACAGTTGCCTGCACCTCAAATGACCAGCTTAATCATGGCAGGCAGCCTCAGAGCAAGCTCAAAGAGCCTTGCAGCCATCAGGGTTGAGTGGAGTAGCTATAAGGTCATGCATCCCTATGAAAACCACACGGCAGACAGCACATACGGGAGAACCATCACTCACATAATCAATGATCAGCTGCGACGCAGCTGCTCAAGCCCACTTATCAGAGGGAGCATACAGGTGTCCATATAGAGGCACATAAAGAGCATGTCTCAGAAAGCACAGATCAGGGTGATGTTGTCCCCTCGTAAAGATGCCAGAGCAGCTGTAACATACCTGAGCAGATGCCGGTGTGGGCGCGCAGCTCCGTCATGGAGAGCTTGGCGAACATGCCGTTCATGCCGCCGATGGGGCACAGGTGGCGGCACCACAGCCGCCGCTCGAAGAACCAGGAGCACGCCATGGCCCCTGCATGTGACCCACTGAACCGTAAGAGCTCCCGTTGCAGCAGGTGTGCGCTGCCTCCCACTGTCAGGTGGATGCTTCAGGATTACATGAGCGCTCCGTGAGTGCCACCAACAGGGGAGCTACAGAGCTGTAGCTTCCCTTCTGCTGGCATCCAACTAAGGCTCATACACCCTGATTGTAGGTATGCGTTTATGGCGGATGTATGATTTTGGAGTCTTGGAAGATGCAAGGCATGCCAGATGCAGAACGAGGGCCACCTCCAGTCATGGTGAGAAGCAGGAGGGCAGACAACATGGGCATGGTGCAGAGTAAGGCTCACCTGCAGTAATGATGAGGAGCAGCCAGGCGGAGAGGTAGGCTGTGTTGGGCAGATCCCAGACCTCTTCCCACACCAGGATGGCGGCAAACAGAGCCCACAGAAACCAAGGGCCCCAGGACGCCACTGCAGACCAGAAGTTCTCATTGCTGCTCGGGAAACATTGTAAGCCATGTTGCGGAAGGTGCAGACTGCAAGCTTCCATTCTCAATGCACGCTATGGGAGCAGATCCCTAACTCTTGCAAGAATTTAGCGATCTGCTGAACCACAGCTGAACGTGAGAGATGGGAGCTTGCGATCCCTCAGTTCATTTGCCAGTGCAATCTGGGATGGTGTGTGTAGACACCCACTGAAGAATGCAAATCCCCTTCATGGTCTGACATGCTGTCAGCCAGACAATGTGTGAGGAAAGCACATCGATAAATAAGGTCCAACACATGATGCGATGAGAAGGGACTGCGATCAAGCAAGACGCCACCTGACTTGTGAGGCCACTTCCTGAGCACAGCTCCTTGCGCAAGGCGCCAGCGCTGGACCAGCTCGCCATAGATCATGAAGGGACACACTGCATGCACAACAGTAGTCTCAGCGCATTGCTGCTGCTCTCTGTTCATGCATTGACACAATGTCCAAGACCTGGTCCCTTTCCATGCAGGACTGCAATCTGAAAACTCCCTCATCTGCCCTCAGGTTGCACCAAACTTGTTATGCAGAGTTTGGTATGAAGGTAGATGAAGGGAATACCATACATGCAGCGCCTGCAAGGCTGTGAGAGTGCACAAAGGTTCAACTAGATACAGACATCTTGCAGAACACAGCACTGGCGGCTTACCTGAGCACCAGATGCGGCCAAGGAAAGGGTAAACAATGAAGCTCAAGGGCCACCAGTAGCACCAGAACAGGTTCAGACCAAAATTGGTGCTCCTCTCCTGAGGCCCCAACAGCAGCAGAAGGACATAGGCAGGGTATATGTAGGCAGTCAGCCGGAAGTTGATGTCATCCGGCCAGAGGCTGCTGCGGGCAAACTGCTGCAGCGGACTGAAGACCTTGAACAGATTCACTCGGAAGCGGTCCTGTGCCTGCATGCCAGCAGCAGCATGCTGACGCGGCGCATGACCTTGCGAGTCAGCCAGGGATACAACTGGCTCTGGCCTGAAGCGGAGTGATTCAATTAGAAGGCCTATCTGTGATTATACAGCTGGCAGCCACAGGCAGCGAATCTGTGTCCCTGTTCAGCACTGGAATCCGACATACACAGGCGGTCACAGGGAAGGCCAGCAGCAAACAACCTTGCGTGGGAAAGGCTGAGACAGACCTGCTGGGCATACCAGAAGACATCCTCAGGCACCTGGGCTGTGTCCAGTGACTGAGCGGCCTGGCGCATGGCCCGGCTGACAATGCCTTCCAGCTCCTGCACAGTTCAAGGTCCTTCTAGTGCAATCTAAGTCTGTATATCTGCTCCTACAGCACAGTCAAAGTCTGCAGAACGCGTAGACAAAATTCAGAAGGTTCCTAGGCATTTATGGGCAATTACGAGACCAGAGCCATTGTGCAAGATACGTGGTCATGCTACCACATTGCTACCCGGTGTGCCTTGTGCAGTGATGTTCTTAGCGCGCCATCCAGTGTGGGGCAGTCTCACAAGAGGAGCGGTCGTTGAGAAGGCAACACCTGGATGTTGTTTGGGAAGTCATATGACTCGAGCTGCCTCACAGCACCAGAGGTGAGGCCCATCTGCCGAACCGCGCTGCGCTTCGACAGCTGGCGTGAAAAGTACACCGCCATGTCAGCGATGTCTGCTGGCCTCACTCGCAGCGGCGGCACCTGCATGCGATCAAGCAAGTGATGCTCCCCAGGCGTGTATTGAGAGGGAATCAGGCAAGTACTCTGCACTCGCTATTTGGACAGACACCATGCAAAAGGCGTCTTCAGCAGAAGTGGAGGGTCTTTAGGTGGGCAAACTTGCTCATTGCATGCACAGCTCATGTCAGTGCGCATATCTCCTAGATGGATAATGCTGGACTTGCGAACACCAACTTGTTGTCACACAAGTCCCTTGACGTTCTCAAGCACAACTCTCCCCTCCAGGAGACATGCACACTGTTGTGGTCGGAGTAGATATGACTGTGCATGCTAACTGCAATAATTGGCGAAATCGCAACTCCCACATCAGTGAGGCTTGCAGAAGCTTGTCATGCTTTGTCATTTCAGGGGTGCAGATATGTACCTTGATGACATCTGCGAGCTTCTCAAAGTCTGCGCAGTGTTGCTCGCTGGTCATGATTACCCGTAAGTCTGCAGCATCACCTGCAAAACACGACATCCCTCCGTGTCTTTAAATATGATTTTTAGAGGCACCCTTGACGTGCATTGCACCTGATATAGTGCTCATGGCATGGGCCAGCAGGGTAGCTATCCACTAGTGGTACCATGCTTTCCGGGCTTATCTCACCTGAGGGGTTCTGGGATGCGCCCAAAAGTTGTAAGATGCGTTCAGTGGCATAAGCAGGGACCTGCACGGCAGATGGAGCCTAAGCGCAAACCCTACCCTGCAATGAGATGCCAGGCCTCCCTTACAGGCATTGCCTGTCAGCCTGTGCACTGCAGCAGTACCAGATTTTGCAATCCAGACACATGCTACATCCGCATCATCATGCTCGCTGCTCCAGGTGTTCAGGAGCCGTTACATAGCAGATGCAGCTCGTAGGAGGGAAGGTAGACCTGGTGGACATTGTTCAGGAGCAGGGTTCCTCCATCCAGCTGCGCAAGCAGCCCCTGCTTGCTGGTGTTGCCCAGCAGCTCGTCCGCCCTTCCCACATTCAGCTGCGCGCAGTCGATCTGCGCCATGGGCTGGCGACGCCTGGCCGAGCCAAAGTGGATCAGCGTTGCCAGCTCATCCTTCTCCAGGCCAGGCTCCCCAAAGATGTAGACAGGCTTCCTGCACAAAAGAGTGGCACATATGAGTTTTATTGCAGAAAGACATGTCAGCAGCCTGTCTTGACACGGGCTGGCAATGCCTGGCAGAGCCAACGTGTATCAGCGCTGCCAGCTTGTCCTTCTCCAAGCTAGGATCACCATATGGTAGGCAGGCTTCCCTCACAAGCAGGAGTCCTGTCATGTTAAAACACTAGATCTGGTGCCACCGAAGCTTAAGTCACCAGCTCTTCTGGGGAACTGGTGTAACAGGACACACATCATAAGACAGGCAAATTTTAATGTCTGAGCGCAGACCTGTTCTCGGCTTTTGATGCTGCCAGGATCTGGGAGCGCAGCCGCTTGGCATATCTGGAGCTCCCAATGACTCCTCGCTTAGGGCTGGAGACCAGGTAGGGTCGTAGCTCCTGCCACCTGGCTGCCTCACCCTGCGCCAGGGCACAGAAGTGGGTAAATCCAATTCATGCCTGGCTATGAATAGAATATTGGCATGGGATCCTTGTGTAGTCTGCTGTGATGTGAAGAACTGCACAGATGTTAGCAGCTATTGACTCACATGCAGCGATCCCTTGTGCCTGCTCCAGCGTAGGTTGCACAAAGGTCTGTATGCAACCCGAGAATCACCAGGGGAGCACTACTTGACATACTGATTGGCAGGCAACAGCATGCAGTGCACCTGCAGGACCTCTGTCCGGGCCTCCAGCTGCCCGAAGGCAAGCCTGAACAGGTGAAGGCCGAGGTCTGGGGAGCTGCGCAGCAATCCCTTCAAGGCTTTGCTTGGCACCCTCCATACAATGCAGTCGGATGCAGCCACGATGTCATGCTCGAGACCCCTCTCCAAGAGCAGGTCTTGAAGTCCCAGCACTGAGCCAGGTCCTGCGACATGACTATGGACTTGTCAGCCTTGCAGACGTCTATATGCAGAGGTTAATCCCAGGCTGGGCTCAAAGCAAGGCAGGGGCTCTCCATGGCTTCTTGAAAGCTTATCAGACAGCAGCTCGAGGCCTGCTCACCTTGCTCACTGAGCTGACCCTGCTGCTGGGCATGGCCCTGTCTGAGGATCAGCAGATCCTGCGCCTTCTGACCGGAGGACTGTATTATCTGCCCCTTCAGTACGTCCTCTGCTTGGCAGCATTGAGCTAGCCGAGTAAGCACAGCTTCCTCTACCCCCTTGAAGAGTTGCTGCTCCACCAGCCATTCCTCTGCTTTCACGGCTTGCCTTCGATATAGCTGCGCTACAGGCGCGTTCGACACAGCTTGACTTATGTGAGAGCTCCTCTGAGCAGACTTGGGCCTCTTGGCCTCCCTGATGGGTGTGTGAAAGCTTCTTACACATCCAGATCGTGCCCTGCTGAAAGGCACATTTTTCGCCGACCTTCGGTGGCTTCGTAATCGGGCATTCTCAACCTCATTGGAGTAGCTTAGCCTCGGACAGGGCAGGCTGGGGTGGAGCATGTTGTTGAGCCAATAGGCCACTTTGTGACCCATGACCTCTAGCACCCCAAGGGCACTTAGCAGACATCCCTTGGGTAATCACAGTCAGGGTCTTCTTTGTGCAGACGCAAAGACATCGTGTACGTAGGACGATGCTTCTTCATCGATCACATTGGGATAGGCAAGATTCTGCCCTAGTCCAAGGTTTACCTCATCGGGCTGACTGGGACATAATTACACCCATATCCTCAAGAGCAGCCATCATATCACCATAGTGACGCTGATAGAACATACCATTTGACGTCAGGGCATACCAAAGCCCTGAGGAATTCTGTTAAAGAAACTCATAATGAGCTTGGGGCTAGAAAAGATTGAAATTCACTCTATCTGTACACAGCTGGCTAGCCTCTGTTTGCGTAAGTGCTGTTTCATCACACATGCACTCCAGTAGTTCCAGCGGTCCAGGGCAGGGAAACTTCACTTGCTGCACCACTACTCTTCTCAGCTGATGAGTACATCATGTGCCGCTCCAGACTGATCCAGTCTGGCCACTCAAACAGGTGCCTGAAGACACAGTCACTCTTTGGGACGCTCCCAGTCACCCTGAAGCTGCTCCACACCAGCGCGCAAGGACTCTGCCAGCTCACCTGCATGCTGAGGATACCTCAATCACCCGCAATGTACAGTATGTTTGCTAGCTACTGTTTGCACAAAACATTTGACGTTGGAGCTAGTCTCCATCCCACCTCCGGCTTCGAGGCTGGGTGTGGCCGCATGGAGGGTGCTCAGACCTGGTCCCGTCACTGCTTTTCACTTATGGCATGAGCGAATTACTCCTGAAAGCAGGTCAATTCTGCCTCCTGTCACCCACGCCATAGCAGTTCTGGATTTGTTATGAGGGTCACCTGTGCCAGCATGCTCCTTCAGGAGGTGCTCGAACGCTGTGCGCACAATGACCTTATGATCAAAGGCTAGCTTGCTGGGGAGCTTCCTCACATCAAACCATTCTGCCTCCTCAGCATCGTCCTGCACATCCAATCATCACTTCAGAAGAGGAAGGAGCTGCGCTGCAAGTCAATTGCCCTGTCATGGGCCCTGCTATGCCTCTCTGCATATATCCTGCTGAGCAGGAACACTATGTGCCTCCTTCCTGAGAGCAGCAGCACAACTAGATTTCCCCGGTGCATGAAGCATGCCATGTGTGCGGAGGATGCGCGTCCAGTATCCATGCTCAAATGTATGCTGAACTGTGTAGTGGCATATTGCACCCTCACAGAGCGTAACACATGCGAAGAGCTCTGAGATTGCAGCAGAGCTCACCGCTGCTTCAATGTCCAGGCCAGAGGGTACCAGAGCAGCGTAGGCCACTGTAACACACCAACTCCTTGGATCTCGGCCTGGGTCACCAAAAGCTCCTATCTGCGCCACCAGTGTACCATTTGGCCTTTGTCATCTGTTAACATTGCTAGTATAACACGGGCGTCAGTCACACACACGAACATCGACGTCCAATTGTCGATGGCACGTGAGGTCATGTGTACAGCAAGAGGAGGGCATGCAGAATCATGTGCTGCAAGTGCTGTGCTTATGCAAGATGGGTCAGAGATCAGCATGATGCATCGGCTGTGTGAAGGTCGATGTACCTGCTCCAGGACGACACCTGACTGTGAGGCGTCAAGGGACGTCTCCTCCTTCAGTTCTCGTGCTGCTGCATGATCCAGAGGCTCATTCTCATCCACGAACCCTCCAGGAAGGGCCCATTGTCCCTGCATTGAGCATAAAGGGCAATGTCCATACCTGCAGCAAAATGTGCAGCACGCTGGCATACACCCCCTGCACATTGGGTTAAATATGCGATAGGCACGCCAGGCTGCACCTGGCATGGGGGCTTCTTCCTCTGAATTAGAAGCAGCTTTGCAGGCTTCCCTTCAGCTGGCTTTGCAATGATGGCTGCATCCACGGTCACAGAGGGCCTTGGATACCTGCAATCCAGTCGTGTCAAGTCGTAGCATCAATGATAGTCTGACAGTCAGACACTGCATGCAGAAATAAGCTCAGATAGGTGTTGAGCTTGACATGTCATTCGGCATGCCACTAGTCAACAATTCAATACGAAACCCCACAAAATGCAGTTTCTTGCAAAGTAAATATTGAGCAGAAAAATCAATTGGCAGGCGACCTACTCGTAGCAATGCTCCCCCTCCTTGCTCATCGCTATAGTGCTGGCCCAGAGTGTCCTGTGAACAGGTGCAGCAACGGCTCGCTCAGCCCCACAGCTACTCAATGCCAGCAGTACCGATCTCCTCGTGAACAGCGAGCCCGCTCTCATCCTACATGCCAGCGTTTAGGGAGCGCTCAATTCCCTGCATGCATCGTGTACTTCAAACCCTAGGTGCCCCTTGCAGGGTTTGGCTCAGCGAACTCTAGCTTCCGACAAGCCCCTGTACTCATCTTCAGCCAGATCAACGCACACACGGCTGCAGGTGTACAGGGAATCCTCAAACGTTGCAAAAATAGCAGACAGAAGTCAGAGCTTGTGCGGCACAGCGGTACCACGTGAGGGCTTTGAGGTACAAGGCTGCACAGGAGGATTAGAGCATCGCTGGGCAAGTGAGGGACAATGCTCAGTCGATAGCAGCGTAGCGCAATGGGGGCTGTGGGAACTCAAGCCCACCTGATCTTCCCACGCCGCGTGCTGCCTGGAAGGAGTTGGAATCCTCCACTGGAGGATGTTGTGGAGTCAAGCAATGCAGAGGGATGCACGTGAGGCTCTCGATACAATTTCGCAGACAAAAACACCCATTTGTGTCTTCCCAGCATGCAATCCAGCTTTCTAACATTATATGCTCGGTCTCTTCGGCCGCTGACCATCATACGTGGGTTATGGGGTGGCCAAGCGCCAAAGTTGTGCCGGCTGCTGCAGGGAGCTGGCAAGCCTTTTGGAAAAGTGGAGACGTGCCTCAGACAACGGGACGCATGTGCCCATTCAGCAGACCCGGAGCGATGAAACTTCTCGCCAGGAGCTAGCAAATTCAACCGTTCAGCAAGACAGAAGGTCAGGCCTTGGCAGTGCACAGACTTTGGTTGCAGGACTGTTCAATAAGTCTTACGCATTTTAATGCAGGGAGAGTTGCCCAACGTGCCTTGGACACCGCGTTTTATTCAAGCGAGATGTCTCGAGTCAAAGATGCAGCTGAACGCTCTCAGCCTCTGAGAACACCGTATGCACTCTGCAGGCATGAAGCACAAGCTCCTATGGCTGCAGTGGCCAGCCTTATACAGCAGTTTGAGGGCAGAGCTTTGCACCCCGAGCTGTTGCAACGGGCTGAGCAGGGGCACAAGGAACAGCCTTCAGATGTGGAAAAGCCGCACACCCCTCCAAAGAGGGAGACTCCACTTGTGCCGCTGCAAAGGTACCCCACATTTCATCATCATGTTCTCTAGCAGTAGTCTCCCATGTCTTGCTCACTGCATCACGCAGCAACTGTGCATAGAGCTACATGCACCCAGCACATCCCTGAATGTTTGCTTACCTGTGAAGGTCCGTAGTTGGCTGAAGGGACAAGGCAGGTTACTACAGTCAGCCAGTGGGACGGACTGATATGTGGTATGCTCTGTTGCAGAGAGTCTAGGACAGAGGATGAGGAAGCATGCTCTCCTGTCTCTCCCCTGATTCACACCCCCGCTGGCGTTGAGGATTTGAACAGCATACTGATGGCCTCCATACTGGAAAGCAAGGGAGGGCAGCCCACAAGCTGGAAGGTGCTGCCCTTGCACAGACTGCCATTTCTCTGCAGCACTTCCTCACTTTTCAAGTCTTATTTTGTAGCAGCATCTGCTGTGGCGCCACAGCAAGCCAACTGCTTGTCTGCTAGGCATTGACTTACTTACTACAGAGAGCCACTGGTCTGCAGCAGTGAACCGCTACACCCTGCGGACTCTGTACGATTCCTGAATATGCAGGAGACAGAGGTTCTCTGTGTCATGCAGGAGTCTATGCATGATGCGGACATGCCAGGCAAGCTGCCTGCCTACTGGCCAGCAGCCTGCCTAGGCAGCAGCATAGACGACACTCCCACAGACATATCCCTGTCACCAGAAGGGCCTCCTGTGAACCACTGCCACACATACGAGGCTGACAATGACAGTCCCCGCGCTGACAGCCAAGGGGCGGGGGGACTGGCTGCAAGCGCTGGGAAGCAGCACCTCAAGACCTACGCTGAGCTCCTGTCGGAGGAGACTGCCGCTATGAAGAATGCTGTGGGTCCATGGCAGCCTCGCCTTGAGAAGAGCAGCAAGCTCATGGTGAGGGTCTCATGCATGCATGGCATTGAATTTATATCCTTCAGTTCATGGCGTGTACGGGTGTGTGTGCATGTCACACTACTGTACAGGTCAATGTGGACGCACTAAAATGCCTTTTATTTTGTCAATGCATGTGCATGCGTGCCAAGATTGCTTGCCATCCATGATTGTGCCTCAGACCCTCGAAACTGTGGCTATGACAACACGAGCAGACGTGACTGACAAGGCAGTCATTAAGCGCAGTGCCTGTAACGTGTTCAGCAAATCCCCATTGCAAGGCAGGTTGAGGAAAGACAACTAACCCTCCAGTTGATGTTTGCAGGAGTTCCAAGATACAACTGAGAGGCTGCGCCGGGTGTACAAGCGCCTGCAGCCGCTGAGGGAGGAGGGGCAGCCTGATAAGGCTGAGGCCTGTCAGGCAGCGCTCACACTCCTGGCAGATGCTACTGCGAGCAGCCATACCGACCCGGACTTAGATGCAGAAGCATCCCAGCTCTGTTTCAATGGTGGCCAGGTAGGCTTGTGAAACTTAACCCAGAAGTGTTCATGTTGGCCTCACCTGCTTGAGCGCTGACCTCCGCCTCAGGCCTGGAGTGCAGTATGGACGTGTGCAACCTTGGTGATCATGTATGGAGTTCTGGCACAGTGGTATTGCAGCTCACTCCTCATGTCTTGTGCAGGTGGTAGGGAAGACGCCAGAGTGGGTGATGGACGTGCAGCAGCCACCTTTGACGCTTGGCATGTCCTCAGCAGCCAGGCCAGCCCGAGAAGGCGTCAGCGCCAGCACAGAGCGTGCAGAGCGCGAGGGTGACGTTGCAGAGGCATGCGTCAGGCGGCTCATGGCTCGTGCAGCAGTCGAGGCTTTGGCAGAGGCTTCACAGCGCCCTGCAACTTCAGGTGGGCTTTCACCAGCATAATCTGGCTGACTCTGTAATCTCCTTAAGTCCCCAGGGGGTCAAGCATGTGCAGGCAGAAACGCGTGCCATCAGGCTTTTGTGTCAAGTCTTCCATACGGATTGTATTTGGGAGGCCCATGTCCACCATCTCAGAGACTTCAGCATGCCTGAACATGCGTGTGTTTGAATGGTCCAGCCAGCCGCAGAGAGGCTGTGGCTTTGTTGTCTTAGAGGAAGGTTCTGAAACTATCTGCACAATGCAATCGCATGTCATTGGCATGCACCTGACTTTGGACTGCTTGCAGGCGTGGCAGCATCTGCAGCAGAACAGCTGCAAGAGCAGCAGGTGCCTGGCGCGAGCAAGAAATCTCCAGCGATGCTGCGGGCAGCAGGGTATGTGGCATGGGCGGGCCTAGAGGATGGCATTGATATGGGCGCTCGCATATGCGGGGCTGCCCTGCAGACACTGCCTGTGATCGGTCCACGTCTGGCAGCTGCGGAGCCTGATCTGGCAGCCCAGGGGCCCACCCTGCCTGTCAGGGTGCTGAGGAGGGGCATCAAGTTGATGTATGGGACGGCCGGGGGGATGCTAGGATTTGGGGAGGGTATCCTGTCTTTGGCAAAGCAGCTCTAGTCCTGCTTCGTCCCTGCGTCTCAGCACAGCAAGTCCTGCTGTGCCTTGGGTGCTCGGCTGTATTTGGTCACTATCCCTTAGGACTTGGACTAGCACTTAGGATTTGGACTAGGCAGCCCCGTCATTGCTCGTATATGTCCCAGTTATTGCACACATGGCTGCCCATGTGCACTGGAACTGCCCAAGGACGCACAAGCAGTTGTAGGCCTTAACAGCGCTCGTTGCTGTCGCCCTTTGCTTGGTTCTGATTTCTTTCCAGTGCACACGCCCACCTAGTTTGACCATCAGGAAATTTGTGCTTGTCAGACCTTGGGCAGAACACCAGACTGGGTGCCTCAAGCCCACTGACAGGAGGTGCCTTTGCAATGCTAAGCAATGTCTGGCTAGCAGCAGCAACCACAGCAGGCCCCTTACTAAGGCACTCTGGTGCGCCTTTAAATTGGCCAATTTTGTCTGGTTGCTGTGATGCTTTGCTGCTACTGACCCTGCACATGCGCAGGAATTAGAGTGCTGACGGCATCGCAAGTCATTTGATTGCTTCAGGCTTGGTGTATTGTGACAGCAGGGTGAAGGAGGCGACCCAGGTGGATTGACTAGGAAACGCATATTTATACAGGATTCTCAGTGTCATCCAGAGGTGGCTGTTCCTGCGGTTTAGGTCATGTGTCCTTCTCATTCCCTAGGCTATGTCATTTCTTGTGTTGGTGCTTGTTGACCGGGTATAGATTTGTGGGAGGTTCTCAAAAATTCTCTGAAGAGTGGAGTAGAAGGTGGGTGTTCCCAGGAAAGCATGCTGCTGTACAACAGAACATCAGATATATCAGGTTATTGTGCTAGAGAGTGTCGCTGTTAGGTGCGTCTTGTGTCCTACCTGAGGCTTAGGCCATTGTTACTGTGCTGAAATGTGTTTTGTATAGGAAGCTAAGGCTTGCATACGAGGAAGGCTCCTCCAGGGAGGTGTGTGTTTGTGTTGCGCCTTTGGGGTGCTTACAAGAAGTGTTGGACAACCACTCCATTGAGTTGATTGCCAGGAGTGATGTAAAGTACGCATCAGGCCTTACACAAGTAGCTGTAACAGATTTCTTTAGCCACCGACAAAGTGTTCAATACGAAATGTCTCTCTTCCCAGCAGCTCTGGCCTTGCACTCGCTGCCGCATGCACAATCACAGCAGTGCAACAGCATCCCAGCAGCACCTACCACTACCAAGTGGCACTTTCCTTCCGCGCTAAAGCATTACATAGCAAGCTCGCCCAGGTAGATCTGCTTGTCGCTGCCAGCAGATGCAATGATGGGCTCCTTCGGGTGGAAGACCGCCTCGTTGACGGAGCCATTGTGGCCGGGCAGCTTGTACATGAGCCGCCGGGATGCCACCTCCCACACATAGACCATCCTGTCTGCGCTGCCTCCTGTCACCTGCACATGCATGGCACAGGTCAATGATCAACCTCATACGTACCAGCCAACTAATCGCTAAGGTAAATTGGAAGAGCGCGGACTGCACGCACTGCAGCGTGTCTTGCCAGAATTCGTATACATCGCTCTCCTCATGCAGGACGCTGCAGACTGCTGCATAGGTGGGAGCTCATGCATGATGCATGGTTGCAGCAGAGTGTCCCACCCACCAGTGCTATAGATGGCCAGCGTTTTGCACAAGCACTGAAAGGCAGCTGAGTGTGTCCAGGGTGCATGGGGTCGTGTGAGTGTTCACCTTGGTGCCGTCTGGGGACCAGTCGCAGCGCAGGGAGTTGCGCTCGAAGCTGTGCTGGTGCCCCGTGAACACCTTCATGCAGCGGTTCTGGGGCGCGTATGGCCGCATATCCCACGCCCTCATGGTGTTGTCCTGCACGGCATCCCGTCTGCGTCAGCATGTGCAGGCAGATTCTATCAGGCTGCTCCATCAGGCTGCTCTTCGGCAGTGTGAAGCCCGTTGCAGTCCATGTGGGCATATACCCAGCAGGGCATCTTACTGCTGCAAGCTTGTCAATGCTGGTAGACACCAGCATGAAGAGTAGGCCCAAATTGGGCCGTCCAATGGTTGCCCTATTCACAGCTTGCATGACTGTATGGAAGGCTGCTTTGTGTCGCTGCGTGCCAACATGCTCATATGCCTGAGATAACAGTGACATCACATTTCCTGGACTGTCCCTCCACTGACGCTGTCCCAAAACAAGTGCTCACCAGACTCTTAATTTCATGCGTTGCTCAGCACGCATGGCAAAGACCAGTGACATCTTGATGGCTAGAACCTCTCCCAGCGTCAAGGCTGTTTGCGGAAATCAGCGCTCACCATGGCATTGGAGAGGAGGTGGTTGCCGTCTGGGGACACTCTCAGTCCGGTGATGGTGTCCGTGTGGCCTTTGAGGGTCATGGCCACCTCCACCTTCCGCAGGTCCCAGACCTTGATCACGTTCTCGATGCCCCCGGTGTAGATCTGGTCCCCGGCCTCCCCGAAGGCCACCGCCAGAATCTGGTACTCCTCGGACATGGTGTGCGCGCTGCGCTTTGCCCGCAGGTCCCAGAGCTGCACAGTCACACAATTCTGACTCATCAGGCCCATGAAAATGCTGCGCTGCCTCTATGAGAGAGGGCGCCTGCACAACTACTCGCCATCCCAGAGCTGCAAGGTCACACCAGCTCTGTGTGGGGTGAGTCCAGGGGTCTGGCTTCCGTAGAAGGCAGGGACACCGCTGTTGCTACATCTACGCATCCCTGATTTCTTAATGCGCAAGGCGCGCTCAGCCAAAGATAGCAGAGCTGTACCTATGCCATCACAAGGTGATGACATCAGACAGGTCCGCGAGCTTCGAGCTGAGCAGGCACCGTATGTAAGAATCTCATGTCTCCTAGTTCAATCAAGCTCTGGCCTTGGCATACGGGAAAGGCTCCTCTGCAGGATAACCAGGCTTGTACTTGCATGGGAAATCCCATCTGCTTTCATACGAGGGGGTGCTTCAGCCCATACCACATCACACTCCATCAAAAAGCTGCATCAGGGCAGCACCAGTGAAGGCAAGGAGCCTTGTAGAGGACAGATGGTGAGGGCAGAATCAAAGATCTGGTGGACCGTCTCTCATGACACATGCCTACGGCAGGCTTGTCCGCAAAGCTTGATCGACAGGGTGCCCATAGCAGAGGCGCTCCCACCTTGGCTGTGGCGTCGTCTGAGCCGCTGACCAGCAGCGGCGGGCCTCTGCGCAGCGGGCAGCAGCTGTTGACGAAGTTGTCGTGCTCGCTCATCTTCTTAACCTGCTCTCCCGTGGCCGCGTCCCACGCCCGCACCGACTTGTCCGGAGACGCGCTCAGCACGCGCTCGCCGTCCGTCGTCCACTGCACCTCCAGGACCGCGTTCTTGTGCCCTGCACAGCAGCGCGCGGTGTTTCATGAGGACGCCCGGTGTCTGTAACATTCCATGCCCAGCAAGCCTGAGGCATGCACCAACTTGTCCGGGTACGCGCTCAGCACCCGCTCTCTGTATGTCATCCTCCATTGCACCTCCAGGACCGCGTTCTTGTGCCCTGCACAGAATGAGAAAGCGTCTCATGGCACGAACGGTTATTACGTGCACGTTATAGTCTCACGCATGCACAGGCGTGTTCAAGACGCGCTGAGCACCCGCTCGCCGCTCATTGTCCTCTGCACCTCCAGGACCGCACTCCTGTGCCTTGCATGGCGCATATATCTGCTCATGGCACGGAAGTCACAAGGTCGTGCCAAACACTGCGCTATGAAACCGTCGCTGGGCTCCTGTGGTTCCATGAATGGGTCTCCAGGTGTGCAGAAGTGATCTGTACTACGCTAGCATAATGGCTCTGTCATGGTCTGAGGCAAGAGCGCCTAAGGGAGGACGCCCAGGATAAGAGGCACACCCTTCATCATCATGTAGTTCTCGCACTCCCCATACGTTCGCCAAAGGAAGATGTGCTTGTCATGCGAGCCAGACGCAAGGACATCCCCTGTGGGGTTGAACTTGCAGGTGAAGACCTCTCCCGCATGCCCTGTTAGCAGCATGATGGGCGCCAGCAGGGCAGACGTCCTTGCAGGACCCTGCATGCAAGTCAGTACATCACATGCCGGCTTTGCAAGACATTCAGCTCTTTCCTTAGATTAAAGCTCAGGCAGAGTACAGGGGTGTGGGGCTGGCTTACCTCAGCTTTCGCCTTGCTGCTCTGTGTGAGGGCGCCATCCTCCACCCGCTGCCTCTTCACAATGGCACCGTCATGGCCATTTGCCTCCGGGGAATGAGCTCGTTTGACGTCTGTCATTGGTGCAAGGCTTTGTGTGATCTCTGGGATCAGCCGCCCAAGCACACAGCTATGGCGTGCTACTTCGACTGGCAGACAGCCGTACTAATTCAGTTTCATTGTGAAGTGGATTGAGGCTACCGATTCTTTGATTGTGAGATAAGCTGGCATGGCTACGCCTGTCTTCACGCTGTGTTGTGTTACTCTGGTGCTGCACCGCTCTGAGCTATCTGCGGGCTGATAGGGGTCCAGTACTTTGCTAGAAAGAGCTGCTGCGCTGTCGCTTATATAAGAGCAGCAACCAGGGAATTGATTGGTAGGCTTCACTCGTATGAGGTGGTCTATGCACTTTGAGACCGCACTAATAAACGATATCTGTTGCAAAAGACTGCTACGTATGAGAATGTCGTAGATGGTCCGGTCGTGTGCTGGGAAGTATGGCATGCGGTTTGACGCCCATCATATTCTAAGATTAGTAAATCTTGATGAGTCATCTTAGACAGTCTGAAGCCCTCACAAACGAAAGGACCGGGGCATCTATATACTGGTCTGGACCCATCTAAATGGATGCAGCGAGGATTTCTCCTTCTACATCCTAATAGTGCACTCGTTCATGCGTGGGTAGTTGACGCTTTGACGTCACTCGGGCCTCCAGCTGTACGGACATTGATGCTCGACGCTTCATGCATTCGTATGAGGATGGCGGTCTTGATGTGAGGCGTTTGTATTTAGCGGCATGTAGGGGCTCAATGGGTCGCCTTGACAGCGCTATATGATCCGGTATACCGGCCTTGCAGTACACCTGCTGCTGCTTGGTGTAGCGCTGCGCTGTCAAGCAAGTACAATCACCATCAGGCTGTACAGAAATGACGGCACTCTGGATAGCAACGTAGCTAGACGGGCCAGTAACCAGTTGGTAAGCACATGGCTTGCCTGCTGGGCTGCTCAGATCACATCACAAAAAGGCGCTTGAAGCATTAAGATGACTCTTCTGCGTGTCGATGACAGTTTAACTACGTGCAGCTGTACGGCCAGATTGCTGTTGGGACGCCGGGCCAGCCTTTGAATGTATGTTTTGATACTGGAAGTGCCGACCTCTGGGTGCCTAGTGTGAACTGTACAACACCATCGTGCGTCTCCCACAACCGCTTTCAGAGCCAGGCGTCCTCCAGTTACGAGGTTTGCCCCTCTCGCCTTCTCTCATGCCTATCATGGCCCAGACTGCTACATACTCAGTAGTCTCAGGCCCGAGGCAGTTGAACAGTAACCTCTGCATGAAGTGATTGTCCTTTCATGGCTCTGCAAAGTTAAGGTCAACATCTTTGCCTGTGCCCTGCTTGGCATTGCATGCTCAGTCACTGGCGGGCCAAGCAGCTGAGGCACTGTTGAGTGCCTGCGCAGCCCCAGGCCGACAAGTTCTCAATAGACTACAGCTTGGGCCAGGTGGCAGGGCGTGTGGTGCTGGACACAGTCAGCCTGGGCCAGCCGCCCACCCGAGTCACCCAGCAAGCGCTGGGGCTTGCCACAAATTCCACAGCCGACTTCAGCACCACCTCATGCGATGGGGTCTTTGTGAGTCTCCCAATACAACTCCTCAGAAGCACGTCTTACTCTATTGATATTGCGGAAGCGCTACTTGCTTGCACATGAGGGCCTTGTCGTCCTTCTCGATTGATTTTGCAACGCTTTCACATGGTGTTCTGGCTCTGGAACGATGCACTTGTGGCTGCATCTACAGGCCACCTGCAGACCACATTCCCTTGCACATCGTTCCCATGAATTCAGGTGACGAGAGAGTGCTCATGGGATCACAGAGAACATGCACCTGATGTGGGTTGTAAACATGCAGGGACTGGCCCTTCCGGGACTGGGAAGGATGAAGAATGGGCAGTCCCTGCTCAGGGCATCGACCTTCTACAAGATGGTCCACCTTGTGAGCATTCCTTGTATAGCCTCATTGTCACAGACAGCACTGCTGAGCTTCTGGAAAATCACCACTGTTGATAGCAGGATGGCTTTTGTGTGTCTGTGCAATGACAGCCCTAAGATGAGAGTGCCTGGTCATCAGCGCAACAGCAGAGCGCCCAGCTACACTTTGAAACCCATGTTGGCTGGCTACTGAATGTGAAGCCTGCTTTGGTACGAGATAGCTGACCCATTCTTACGGCTTGAAGGGAGTATGATAGCATGAAACAGCTGTTGCCCTGCAGGGTGTACTGGATCAGCCAGTCTTCACATTCTGGGTCTCAGCCAACAGCAGCCAGCCCATTGTTGGGGAGCTGACGTTTGGGACAGTCAAAGCGAAGTATTACACCGGCTCGCTGGTCAATTTGCCAGTTGATAGCCAGGTGGGCCCTATCTCATAGATGATGTTCGTGACTTTCTGTATCTAAGGCTGCAAGCCTCCTTGACAAGCGTGGCATATACGCTGTGAAGCTCAGTGAATTGCACAGAAGGTGTCAGTGGGAGTGGTGAGCATTAGGAAGATGACAGATTGGCATCACACGTCTGGTGCTCACCTAGCCCTGCCTCCTTCCTGGGCAATTTGCTGGGCTTGACTACTGTACCACTGCCCTAGCATCTTATCCTTTCCGGTGAATCCTCCTGCTGATAAGCTTCCATGATGGCGCTCTGTGCAGAAGTATTGGTCTGTGAATTTGACGGGCGTCAGCATCGGCAATGCCGCTGCAAAGCCCCTGCCCGGGCTGAATGCCACAACAGCAATCTTTGACAGTGGCACGCACTTCATCATTGCCTCAGATGCTGATGCAAAGGCAATCAACACGGTATGCTCCTGCTATGACTGCAACTCTGTCAGCACTGCTGCCTGAATCATGTGCCACCTGCTCAAGGTGCTGCCCCACCCCTCTGTTCTCATGCACCCCTTGCTTGAGAAGTCAACCACCAAAGCCTCACATGCCTTTGTGGGCTGATTACTGAAGTATCATGCCACTAGCGTCCACAGCCAGCATATCAATTCACATCAACTTATTGCAAAAGATGTCAGTGGCAGCAGAAGCATTTGTGTTGTGCAGGGCATTAGGGGTCTACAGTATTCTTCAGATCAGAACAACTGGTTTGTGCAGTCCGGCTGCCTGAACATTGACAGCCTGCCATCTATCGTGCTGCGTTTTGGCAGCCTACCCTTCACCTTGACCCCTAGGCAGTATATCTCCCAGGTTCGGCTTGGCTGCTCTATGCTGGCATCACAAAGAAGTCACTGCTGACCTACCACTACCTGCCTGTTTGCAAGCCATTGTGTCCCTGGCGTACTTTATGGTAACAGCATGCGTCGTGCATGGGCGCTCCATGAGTGGAAACTGCTCAAGGCCTTGTGCACAAAGCCTGACAGTGATTGTGGTGCTTCCAGGGAAGCGGACCCCTCAGTACATCATGCACATCTGTGTTTGTGGGCGGGGGGCCCCCTGGCAAGCTTGTCCTTGGTGACGTATTCTTCCGCGCATACTTTAGGTGAGCAGTGCTGCTCTCATCTTTTGGCTCTGCATTAGCGTTTCACAGCCCTTGCCTTGGGATTGAGGCCTGTCCAGGACCTGCTCTTCACTCTGAGCCCAATAAGATCCGACCGAGAGCGACTTGGGATGTACACAACAGACAGGCATCCCCATCAATTGCGCACATTGTATTGAGATACCCCTTTCTGTTGTGTGGTGTGCATCCTGCTCCTTCAACGATCCACTGAAGGGTGCTCTGATCTGTGCAGTGTGTACACCTACGATGACACCACCGGTAGCGCCAGTGTGTCGCTGGCGCAGTCCAGTCCCAACGCTGACGGCTCTGCGCGCGGGGCTTTGAGCGCTCTCCCGCAAGGGTGAGGATGTCCTTCTTCCTCTTTGTTGCCTGTGAAAAAGCATCTGTCAGCTCAAGGGCAAGCCTGCTCTCTTCATCCTGCGGCCTGAAGTGTGGCATTCACCTGGAATCAAAGAGTGTACGGGGACTGCTCTATTTGTATGTCGGGCCATTAGCGTTGCTCCCTTCATGGCAATCCTGTCAATACCTCATGCTGAGCTTGGCTTCCTTGATCTACATCTGACAGGGGTACCATACTCAGCATGAGGTATTGGGTTGCCTGTCTTGGAGGTCTAGAGGACGGGTAAAGCAAGGCACGAGAGGGCTCCAGCTCGCATTCTCAATGATGATTGGGGCGCAGAACAACAGTGCTTTGGCATGTGGGAGTCATTGAGCTGCCCTGACATGTTGCAGGCAAGGCCAAGGGCTTCAGGGCGCAGCGCCAGGAACCAACAGCACAGCTGGCACGCCAGCTGTCCCTGTCCAAAGTTCTGCTGGGAGCCTGAACTCACTGCCCTCAGGAAATGCTGCGTCAAACGCTGCAGCCAGCCCGGCAAAGGCTTTGACCTCTGGGCAGGCTGGGCAGGTCCAGCAGCCCAAGAACCTGCCCACTGCAACGTCCGCGGTCCAGTCGGGCGGCTCAGGCAGCCCAGCCGGAGACCTGAGTGCCCGGCCGGGCAATGCCCAGACGCCTGCTGCAGCATCTCAGCCGGCCGCATCTATATCTAGCGGGCCTTCAGGTAGATGTCATAATTCATTCTCAGCAATGGTGGTGATGCAAATGTCAGAGCCTCCGAGCACTGACTTCAGATATTGAAAGTGGCCTTACAGCTGCTCTCCTGAAGGACATTGCTGTGCCCTGATTGAATGTGCTACGTCCCGCAGCGCTGCTGTAATTCCTCCTTTTCTGCGCAGCTGCCGGGACTGATGCGACCCTCAGCGGTCTCCCCGGGAGTGTCCCTTCATCGCCCACTCCCACGCAGCAGAAGGCCCCGCAGACCATCTCACAGACAGTCCCCAACCTCGGCTCGTACCCCTAGTCTGCTGATAATACAGGTGCCCCTGCCCGTATCCCCTTTCCCAGTGATACCCCAGACTACACCGCCCCTGCCCGAGAGGCTGGCACTGACAATCACACGCACCGAGGACTAAGCGAGAAGCAATTTAGTCTCATGCGCGATAATTTGCTCTGTGCTGGAGCAGCTTTGCAGGGATGCCCCACCTGCACTCAATAGTCAGAATCATGAATGCGCTCCACCCCACCTGTGTTGGGATAGTGGGCCTGTCATGTTGAATGATGGCTGTGCCTGAGCAGGCTTGCAGAGAGGCCTTAGGACAGGAGTCCAGCAGCCATCGAGCAGCTGACTGGAGTCTGCGGTGGGCATGGCTGAGCTACTCGCTGATTTGCCAGGCAGCAGGAGATAGGAAGCCATACATGCGCATTTGGAGACCGGGATTCAAAACGAAGTAGCAAACTGCGTATGGCAGCTAATGACAGCTCGCAGGTTGTCCTAGGTGGCTTCTCGATAGGATGGGCCATCCTAAACGGTGCTGTGTATTCAATGCATGGTGCTCAATGCAAATATGAGCAGACACCATGACTGCTGTCCTGCACAATAGAATTGGTGGCCTACATGTGGGCATATCTCTGTTTTATGCCAGGTATTGTAGAGTCTTGGTTTGGCACATGCAGGGGCAGAATGCTCTGCTCTGAAGCTGGAGCCTATGCTCTGCCTGGGTTTTGCGGCCTTCTTTGGAATTGACAATAATCACTTGCCAGGGGTTCAGGATAGTCTATCAGACTGCCTATCAGGAATTCAGCGCTTTCGAGGTGGGTCAAGCTGTACAGCTGGCCAGCAAGTCTTCCTCTGAGAAGGCATAGGCTTAGGTGGGACAGGCAATGGGAGCCACAAATTATTGCAGCCCACCGCAGCATTTGAGCTATGGGTGATCATCATCAGGTGCCACTGTGCAGTATGATATCCTTACGCCTGCTTGCATGCTCGACGGGTTGATCCACAAGAGAACGGACTACTGTAGGTGCCTTGTATACAAAGGACATTGTATGTGTATCACACGGTCTTACATGTTTGTCACTGCCCTTCAGAGGGCCATTGTTGTATTCCATTCTCCTGCACATCCTACCCTAATGAGGTTCATGAGCCGGGACAAGGCCCATCGGACTACAATACCAGCGACTAGCAGCTAGAAGCAAGTACGATCCCCAAACCCCTAGCAGTCAAATACGCCCACACAACTATGCGCTGCCATCAAGGGCTGGGCCAAGCACATTCTGCCAGATGAAGCATATCTCAAAGCTGCTTGATAAAACCAGATAATACAAGTGCAATCAAAAGTCACCTGCCAGCATGCATGAACAACATTTTTTGTAGTTCAAGCACCATTGCTGTATCACTGGATTGCCTGCTGTACCCGCTGCGCTTTCAGTATGAAGATGTGTGCTTTTGCCTCTGATTGATCAAGACCTAATAACACCAAACAGCGCCCTCCAAAAGGAGGAGCATGCTGCAACTTCTGGCTTTGCATTCTTGAAGTGCCGAGCAAGCCACCCAGCTCCTATCTTGCATGACTACTATCGGAAAAGTAAGGATGTCACAGGATCCTCAACATCATGATTCTCTTTCAGCTACCCTATAGGTCCTTTGCGTTGATTAACAGCGTTGATGACTATTCGCTCAATGTACCAGATGATGTCCTGTCCAGGGCAATCCTGGCAAGCTAGGCACAGCGCTTGCCGTGCCTGTCAGTGCCTGATCAGGTGAGAAGGTCAACGCCATGCATGGAGAGAAAGATCAATGCCAGACTAGACTGTGCCTAAGGGAGGTGGGACTGAACAGAGATACCAAGCAATATAGTGTCAACCCCTGTTTATTCCAAGGCCTGCCTTGCTGAGCCAGCCAAAGCCATGTATCCTGCCACAGCGCCTGATCTGTTCGCCTTCCTGCGGCTGCAGAAAGAGACAGCCAAGCTACTAATGGTTCAACGCCGGCAATGGGGAACAAGGCAGAAGGCGCCCCTTCAAAACCCCAATCAGGACCCGAGTCAAGAGCGGTGTTGAGCGCCATCTAGTCTACTGCGTGCAATGCTTGATGCTGTTGGCTCTTAAAGAGCACCCTTTCGCCTCCAGGGGCTTCAAAGGCCAGAGCATAAACGACACCCAGCACCCCAAAAGGCCCAGAACAGAGCCAAATGGAGCACTTACGTGACGATCCTTCCTGTTTCCTTTGCATGATAGGATCAGCGCCTGCTCGAAGAGCGCTTATTCTGCCGCACTGACCCTCTTAGTGAGATTCTGCGATCATGCTCTGCAGCTTGTGACAAGTACATGCCCCGGCTCTTGCGGGCACACCACTACTTTGCAATGCATGCTGGCTAAGGCCTGGTCAATAGCACATTGGAGCGCGGAGGGTGTGCTCGCCTACACGGCTTGGTGTGTGTCCTGTTGAGGAGGCAGCTGGCTCATACATTGACTGGCAATGCTGGAAAGCTTGAGGGCCCGGCTCTGGGCGTCTCGGGCGCGCTGATGGTGCAGGCTTGAGGTCACACTGAGAAGCCCACATCCTGGGCAGATGCGAAGGAGGCTTGGGCAGTGTTGGGCAGCATGGGCACGCGTGGTGGCGTCTGAGGCTCCAGCCTACGAGCATGCACAAAAACCCTTCAGATCACTGGCGCCTCTCCCGCTCATACCTTGCAGCTCAGCACATTGCAAACATTCTAGAGCCTGGGCAGCAAGACAAGGATAGGCAGACAGTGCAGCACTGCAGCGCCCTACTGGAGCAAGGCATGGCAGCAATGCAAGGCCATGCACATGATGCAGCATTGGATTAGTGTGGCGTGGTGGTAAGCTGTGAGGTGGAGGCAGCTCAGCCGCGCTTACCTATCTGGCGGTGACAGGTTGCCGCTTGCGAGTGCAGCAGCAATGCCCCAGGAGCTTGGGATGTGAGCTCCTTGCGCAATAGCACCCTGCGGCATGACACGCCATTACATTTCACAGCACTCGGGTCTCTGCACGCCTCGTTGGTCACAGAGAGTTCACATGCTTGTCAGACATGTATACGCAGGCACCCTACCATTGCATCGCCCCTCACCATGCCTACAGCAGCATGGCGTCTGATGTAGGTCACAAGACAGCAGCCAGACACATAGCGCAGCAGTGATAGACTCAGACAGGGGGAGCAGCACCTGCAGAGATTTGTCTCCGGCAGCTGCGGGGGCTCTCGGGGAAGCCGAGGCTATTGCGATGCCGGTGCAGATAGGGCAGTCGCAGCCGAAGAGGGGGGACCTGATCTGGGCCGGCAGCGTCTGCGAGAAGACAGGTGCTGGCAGCCGCAGACTGGCTCCTGGCAGCATGCTGGTGAACCCTGTGTCTTGGCTGGAACCTTCCTGCAGGGCAGGCAATGAACCTCAGCTCTTGCGTGCATGTCTGGACGGGACATGTCCCCCAGCATATTGCTGGCTTTCCATGCAGGTAGACCCAGGGCAGACATATTGAAGTCTCATTCCACACTGCATGCGCATAGGGTGCTGTCGCAGGGCAAGGACACAGCCAACATGCATGCAGATCATGTAACAGTACATGGCAATATACCAGTGATCTGGCGCCCTGGCTGCTAACAAGACATCTGAGAAGGTTGGCGCACCTGGAGAGACGCCTCCTTGAAAGGGCTTGGTGGGAAGGCGATTGAGGAAGCTGATGGAGTAGGCCGCTTTTTCCTGGGCGGCATGTAGGCGAGCCTGCCCTCAGATTGCAAGGCTTCATCCAGATTGTCTGTTGTGGGCACTCCCATAGCCTTCAACTCTCGCAGCCAGCCCTCCTGGAAGCCCTGGCTCTGCAGTAGGATCGGGGACACGAGCGAGCTAGCTGACGCTTGCTTGGACGTGCCCTCGTCACTGCTGGGGCTGTTGGTGGGCGCGGAGAAGGAAAAGCTGCGAGGTGCGCTGCGGAACGATGCCGAGCTGCCGCAGGAAGAGGTCGCCGACTCATCACCTGAGTCCGACATAAACGCGGTGTCTGTCTCCTGGGTGCAGGCCGCTGCCGGGCGCTTGCACCGACTGACAGGGCCTTGAGAGGCTGCTGTATCCGGCTCAAACTCCGGACACATGGGAGCGAGGTGTTCCATGAAGTTCAGCTGTCCTCGGGCGCCCTTTGGTGCCTGGACAGCAAGATGGACGGGTCACATGCTTTCCGAACCCCACGAGGGGCCCATTCGTTCTTTCATTTATGGACCACCTTCTGTCCCAAATGCTTCAGTAGTTACCCAATCCGTGAGACCTCGGACAACCCGCTCCAAAACCATGGACTTACTAAGCTTGACTTGCAAAATCACGCGAGGGTGAGATAAGGTGCTGAAAGACTGCCTACATACCTGGAAAGACAACTGAAATAGCACGAAGGGCGACTCAAGTCGGTCATGGGGCGCAAAAAGATGCTGACGTCGGGCGATGAAGCACAAGCCCCTTCAAACCTCAAGCAAAGCCTGCCTAAGTGTCACTGTCCTGTCTTGGTCCGATGTTGTTGCTTTAAAATGACAGCTATGGGGGTATGTTCCCACCTTGACACGCGACCGTCCGACCCCCGGGAAAGTGCTGGCCGCCCTTGTTGCGAGCTGCCTCGCCTAGGCTGCACGCTGTGGCCACCGCCTGCGAGAAGCGCCGGCAATAGCCAGACGCTGATCGGCGAACGCCGCGGCTCTCTGAGGAGGACGTCATGGGGGGAGGCTCCCATGGAAGACCCGGGCAGAGGGCAGGCCCGCTCTGGGCACAGTCTCAGCGTCGGGCTGCGCAAAGACGCTGTGAATCGACGACACGGCCACGTACATATCCCTGCATTTTTATCTTGATGAGAAGCGTTTGCAGCCACAGAGCCGGGGTGCAATGCCTTGCCGCGGAAATCAAAGGCTAGCATAGGCAAGGGGCATCGCAGTGCCATTCTTGTGGCAGACCCTGCCTGCGATGAGCTGATCAAAAAGTCTGTTCAGCATCACTCCTCCATCTGACTCTTGAAGCCATCTTTTGGCATGGAATGGACAGCAGCCTCTGTGATCAACATGCCCTTACAGAACACAGTATCTGCCTTCCAGCTCTGAAAGCTGCCTTCCAACTCTGATAGCCATATTCTGGCTTCGTTGTAGAGCAATTGCACACCCAGCAAATCTGACAGCTTTGATAGCAATCTGCATTGTTCATCCCGCATTGTAGATGGAATATCTGAGCTCTCAGGCTCGCTGATCATACACCTCACCACCTCTGCTTGTAACTGCTGCCATTTCTCAACACAACCAGCAGCTCAGGCTGATCGTCGTACAGTCTTGATACAAGGTGGTGTGCAGTACTTGCAGCTTCAAAGCCTACTAATGGAACGGGGCCTGCAGCATTACGGATCGCTCTCTTCACTCATACAAGCCTTGCTCCATCTCCAAAGACTGGCCATTATCCTCCTAGCGGGGCTCAAGGCACCACAGTGAGAAGCAGCAATATCAGCACAGCGTCTTGTGGTCTCTCACTTACTGACTGGACTGCTCTGAGCACTCCTCATGCGTTGGCAGCCACAGGCATGGCTTGCTGATGCACATTAGGTCCTCCCGAAGGGCCCCCTCTCCGGCCAGGGTACCCCCTGCCCCTACCTCCCCGCCTCTGCCCAAAATCTCTGCCCTCACCACCACTCTCCCTCGGCTCTGCGTTGTGGGGGCCTTCCGGCCCGTGCATGAAGGGGGGTCCCCTTCGCCCCCGGTGCCCCCCGCCGGCATGCCTGGGGCCCATGCGGGCATGCCCTCTGCCCGGCTGTTCCCTGAGACGCCTCTCCCCAGTGCCGTTCTCCTCAGAGACGCCCGGGCGCTTCACAAGCAGCGTCTGGCCATTGCCTGCGTTCATTGCGCCAGGCTGACCTGACTCAGTACCCCCGTTGGGCATGGCAGGAGCTGGCTGGGCAGCGTGGGGCTGCGGGCGGCCCGGATGCTGCCCATTCTGCTGAAAGGGCTGAGCACGCGGCCTGCTGTGCCTGAAGCGGGGATCCCTGCTGCCCTGATGCTGATGCTCGGGTGCCTGATCGGGCGCGCCCTCGCTGGGCTGTGCTGGAGCGGGGGTGAATCCCTCGATGCGCTCGCCGGCCTGCTGCCTTCTGCCTCGCCCAGAATGCATGCCCTGCCGGCCTCTTCTGCCGCGCCCGCGGCCTCTGCCTCTCATGGAGTGACCGCCTACACACAATCGCCAGCTCAAGCATGGCTTTATCAGATCACTGATACATGCTTGCATTGCGACAGTTGGCAGCTTTCAGAACGTTCGGGTGCGCAATTCTTGGCTTTGCCCTTACTGAGGCAATTGCCTGGTTTGCGCTTATGATGGAATTTTCAATTTTGTTTGTGAGCGTGCTCAGCTCACTTAAGTAATGCAGCAGCAGTCAGTGAATACCCATGAGGGTCCCATATTTGTAACATAAACACAGGCCGGCAATGGTTCAGCACAGGGCTGAGCTGTTTACCTGCATCACTGCGACCAGGATGCTCTCCTGAGCCCAGCTGCTGCTGCACAGACTCGCCCATGGCGGCTGGAGGACCGTCGTCTTCAGAGTCCGGGGTGTCTGCCTTGGCCAGCTTGCCATGGGGCAGGTTGTTGGGGGAGGATGCTGCGCTGCCATCTGCAGCGTGCTTCTTCCCCTTGCTCTTTGTTGGTACAGTCTCCCACTCATCCTCTGCATCCTGCTCAACACAGTACACGTGAACAGACTGCAATTACAGCCTAAGCAGTCGATGGGACTGTGGTGCATCAGAGTTGGTTCTGCAGAACACCACAGTCTACTGTATACAGCGTGCTTCAGAGTTGGCTCTGCAGAGCACCCTATAGACAGTAGACCGGTGATGCAAGCTATGGCGGCAAGATGAAGATACATGGTCCCCCACTTATGCCAGGACAAATTCCTAAATGCCAGCACACAAACACCTGCTCAGAGTGGTGACTGAACACGAAAGCACACCTGTCCTGCCTCCTCTTCATAGGAGCCAAACATGAGCGCCTGCGCATCGCTCTCAGCGTCCGTGGGGAACTCCGAGGCAAACTCCAGGCTGCCAGAGCCCATCGATGCGGAGATGTGCGCGTCGCTCAGCATGAGCGTGGTGCTCATGTCGCTGCTGGAGTGCATCATGTCCGGGGGCAGCAGCACTCCGTACGTGGTCTGCACCGCCACCAGGCGGCGTTCCCTGCAACGGCTAGCCTGTGAGCTTGAGCCTGTGGTGTCTTTGAGCTTTCCGCAGGTGGCTAAGTGAACTGTATGCTTACACAGGAATGATCGACACTATGCAGTATGCATGCACTTTTGCCATTATGAACAGTGCATGCATGTTGCATCCCTTCTGATCTCCTGCGTAAGCATACTGACAGGACTATACCTAAAGCAGACAGCTCATACAGGGTCATGTATCACCACTCACACACACACCAGTCTCTGCATAACTTCTGAGAAGACAATGCAAGCAGACTGGCTCGCTGAGATTGTCACAAGGACAGCAACACTTCCTGCCTCTTGACCCTCTGTGAGAAAGTGGGTGAGGCAGCTCACCATGCAGCCGCTCGCCACAGGGCATCATGGTGTGCGACCTCCAAAGGCTTCAGGACGGTGACCTGGTCGGTCAAAGTCCCTGACATGGCTGAGAGCAGCTCAGGCGACGACAGGCTCCCACTGCCAACAGACCTGCACAGGCAAATATTACATCAGCCGAGAAATCTCGTTCCTTTACTCCCGCAGCACCTTCCACTCAGTGTGGAAGCACCTGTCTTGGCCTCTTTCATGCATTCACTCATCATCTTGTCTGGATCAGGAGACGGCTGCATCAGCCAGACGTATATATGGTCAGCAAGGTTTCTTAGCGGCCCAGACGAACATCCCTGACAATACAATCAGCTTGCTGCCTGCATGAGATACAGTGACATGCGGCTGCGCAGGGGCGCTACCTGGCAACCATGGTGGAGTTGCTCTTCTTCTGCTGCAGCGCAGGGGGCAGACGCATGTCCTCTGAGGGCAGGGCGTCAATCACAATGACTGTGATGTCATCCCTCTGGCCTTTGGTCTTCACAGCCATCTGCATCTGCAGCACAGGATGGAGATGCATCAGCAAAGACATGCCCTGGAGACGTAGGACTGGCAAGGTCAGCAATGCCATCTTCAACACAATTTCAGCAGAGAATAGCATTGCGTGCATGCCTGCATTCAAAGCCACCCGCAACAAAGGTGCATGAGTGTCAGCAGGCCCACATGAGCTTTGCACACCCACAGCGACAATAGGGCTGCAAGACATGCATACAGCAGGCCAGAGCTGTACACATGAATTTACAGCACTGGCCTCACTGTGGGGTGCGCAGTGACACATGCGAATCATCAGCTGTTACAGGACTACTGGTTCTCACCAGGTCTGTCGCTGCCTTGCTGGCCGGCATGCTGCGGATATGGTGCATGGCTGTCTTGGGATTCACAGCATCCCACAGGCCATCCGAGGCGATGACGATGCGCGCACCCATCAGAGGCAGCGTCACCTGGCGCACCTCAGGCTCTGCAGTAACAGCAGATCCCGCCTGCGCAGCCAGTGATCTAGAAGCTTGATTCTCCTCTCAATATGACTCTCCCAATGCTAGGGGGCCTCAGACACGCCCATGCGACAGACAAGACTGCTTGTGGGATCGATTTCACAGTGCATCTCAACTTGTAGCGATGCTCTCACAAGGACGTTGTACAGAGATCTCTGGAGGTCAAGCGATTGCTTCAGGCTACTGGACTGTAAGGGCCACTGGTCACCTTTGTTCAGGGAAGCCAGCAGCCTAAAGCAAATACGAGGACCTTTACAGATATCTGCAGAGGGGAAGGTGGACTATAGCAAGGACATTGTGGGCAACACGGCAAACCTCAGCATCGCCCAGGGTTCTGGACATTGCAAGACCACCGGGCCAAACCCTCAGGGGCCCCACAGGGCGTCCCTCCACAGCGCTGGAGCTCAGCTCGCGCCCAAGCTCCGTCAGGCGCTTCTGCTCTATCTTGTTGTCATCCAGCCTGTGGTTGCCGCTCACCTGCATTCGTGAGAATATGATAAGTCAGGTCTGCTGGCTGATGCAAGCACTGATGGATGCAACTGTCTGCATGATCCTGCAAGAGCGACTATGTGCCCTGCACCTCACAGCCAAACAGGCTGTAATTGTGCAAGGCGACAATGATCTCCTCACACTGAGCAACGATTGTCTGCTTTAATTGTCCACCAATTGTGCTTTGCAGGCATCAGCTTGGTGCACTTAGCAAGAGAATTAGCTATAGAGGAAGCTCACCAGTACGACCTCAACGCCTGTGTCCATGTAAGCACAGGAATCGCCCACATTAGCAATGACTGCCTCCCAGCCGCTGATGGCTGCCACAGTCGCCGTTGTGCCTGACACCTGCTCACAAAAGCCCATGCACTTGCAGAAAAGGTTGCCTTTCCTAATAACCGCACACCACATACACACACGCAAGCTCCATCTGAGACGCGCCAAAAGACCTCAAAATGTCCGGAACAGCCGCTAGGATTGAGAGCTTCCGCATTTGTTTCTGGAGTGTAAAAGCTACAAAGCAAAGGCAGACTGTGCGCTGAGGCATGGTAAGAGTATGATGGGCAGACCACACACCTTGGTAGTCTGCAAGAAGTCATGCTCAACAGTCTGGAAGGCCTCGCTCAGCGCCTGGGGCAGCGCGCCTGCCAGGATGTCCTGAGCCTCCCACAGGCTGTGCTCCTGGGGCTTGATGGCGTCACAGGTGGCCAGCTGCTCCTGTGGCGTGCCTGCATGCAACAGACATTTTGCATCAGCCCAGCTCCTGTGGAGTGGTCCCGCAATGAGCAGCATCCTTGGCGTATAATCACGTTGGGTGCGGGCATAGACTGTATGCAGTATGATGGTTGTCTAGGTGATAGCGTTGCTCGCAAGGCACTTCAAAGCGCAGAGAGGGCGCACTTGCATGTTGTGTGCCGTGGCATGACAAAAATTTGAGCATGCCATTGCTCAAACGTCAACCACGCCAGCCGCCCATAAAATGCAAAAGCACCTGCATCTGGAGAAGAAAAGTGTAGACCCCACCTTCATTGCCCTGGGACCCGTGCGGGTGCTTGCTATGGATGTCAATGCCATGTGCCTCCTCACGAGCTCCAGAGGAGAGCTCCTTCAGCAGGGCTGGCATGAGATGCTTTGAGGCATAGTTGGCGATCTGCTTGCCGCCATGCCCATCAAAGATGCCGAAGACGTCCAGGCATGCTGGTGCACCTGCGCATGACCCGCAGCAAGGTCAGCAGGCACTTCGCAATCAGCCCGTTAGAAGATGATATCCAAGTCAGCATGTCATATTTGTAAAGCTGAGAGTTCTTGTGCAGGTGGAAGGCCAGCAGTCAGACACTGCAGCTACTCATGTTGTGATGATAGGAAGACAGAAGTTTCAATCCCGCAGAACTGCTTTTTGACGGACAAGAAAGCCCAGGGAATACCTTTGCTGGCAGATATGGAGGTATCCACATCTCTCTGCTGCAGCCAAGCGTCCTCGCCCTTCAGGACGTACTTTGCAAATGCGTGCTTCAGATAAGGCCCGCGTATGGGTGCGCTTTTGCCCACGTATGTAGTTGCCATGTTTGAGAGTGAGGTAGAAGCGTTCGAGGCACGTGCACTCCGTTGCGACCGCTGCGAGAGCCTCAAAGGGCTCCGGACTTCTTACAATACTCCAAGGAGAGCAATGCGTTCAGCCTGCAAAGACCAAGAAGTCTGATCAAGCCATGACTAGTCAAGCTGACTCCATGATCACAAAGCATTGCCGCACACTGTCTACAGTACGACACATGGTGCAGATGTTTCATCTGTCTAAGTAGTATGTTACGATGAACATTCTGCCCCCAGCGACAGTGAAACGGAGCGGCTTGCATTCAGCAACAGTCCCATGCGCGTGCAAGAAAATATCTGGACGAGATCTATGCCGTGCAAAGCTGCTTCTTTCTGCGAAGTGGTTTCAATCATTAACAAGCAGGATCCAAGCAGTGGAATGCTGCACCTACTCGAGACTCCCGAGGCCTCTTGACCAACTGACCAGCAACAGGGTTATCCAATGAAACGGCCTGCCCTTGGAGACGATAGGATGGTCCCTATCTCTACTGGTGGTGCGCTCAATATCTGATATAATGAGCGAGAGAATCATCATTCAGTGACTGACCTTCACTGACGCAGCTCTAGGTCCGCTCCTTCTAGATGGCCCTTTCAGATAAGTCGGGAGATTGGCTGGCGAACGAGTGCCGCTGACGTTATCTGTGTCCAAATGCAGTTTAAGATTGCCTGGTGTGTGCCTGCTTCGCAAGATGGCAAGTTCCAGCTTCGCGAAGTGTTGCAAGGTCAGAAGTTAGTCAGTACCGCCTCGTTCCTATAGAGCGTATCCATGGGCGTATGCCATGGGGCACAAGCAAACAGGTCCCTGCGATCGTTTCAATACGATCATTGAGCACTTGCGTCACTTTCGAGCCCTTCTGGACTGGGCTAGGCGGCAGATTCACTCTTCTCCAGTGTTCCGGGTCGGGAGAATGGCCATCCTCGCATTTGCACAACACCAGCGCAGCAGAAGGTCTCTGTGGCTTATCTGGGCAATGAAACGGACGAGCCTGCTGTATTCAAGCGTGCAACGACTATCGCTTCACATGCATGCACTGACGGCGATGGAACGCCGTCACCGGAAGGTCAGCGTGGTCCAATGTTTCGGCCTGCTCACACTTTCGCATGCGAGGCGCAAGAAGAGGCTATTGCAAGTTTTATCTCATTCAAGTGCGGCCAATGGGCTGCAGAAGGTTTGTGCAGACCGGGACGGTCGTCTGCGTGGCCGTCCTTTCGCTTGTCTCGCGGCATGGCTCTGTATCAGCACAATCTCGGGCTCCCAGCCGATCACTAACCGCCACAAGCACAGCGGCTCCATCATCAGCGCCTGGTATTGGCACGTTTGAGCCATCGCTGGGCGATTACGCCGCAAAGCACCAGTCCATCAATACCGCTTTCAAGCTCAACTCCACGTTCTTTGCAAATCTTTCAGCGACTGTCGTACCCGCACTTCAGAAGGTCAGCAATGGTACCTTCGACATCAAGCCCATAGCGCAGGCCGGAGGATCGAAGATCGAGTCTGCGTCCGATGGTAAGCTTCATGTAACGGCCTGACTGTTTTGCATGCATGTGCGTTGCCAGTGGCAGTAAAGCAGGAGGAATTACAGTGTGTACGTCTCACCGTACTGCCAGTCTCCTCTGAGCTGTTGACTCGACACGGAAGCATGGCCTCTGTAGACGATGGACCAGCGGTGCATGCATAGCCATCCCTTGATATAAAGACGAGCGATGCTGCTCATTCGTGGCCACATCTGCAGAAGCCATGCTCAGAGGACCATCTGAACCCGTGCATGTGACCAAAACTGTCATATATGCGCTGTGAGCCCTCAGCACACTCATGAGCGCTGAAGTCTGTGCATGCAGAGTACGACTATGGGCAGGTGCTGGGATTATCCTGGAAGTTCTACGAGGCACAGAGGTCCGGGAAGCTGCCCGCCAACAACAGCATCCCATGGAGAGGGGACTCCGCTCTGGGAGACAAGGCCCCGGACGGCTCAGATGTGACTGGCGGCTGGTATGATGCAGGCGGTGCGCACCCTTTTAGGTCTGGGCTGCTCTCAAAGTTATCTGACAGACTTCCCACCGCTCCTTCTGGCTATTCTGACGACGTGCTGACACCGGATGTTGAACGTGCCTTGACACTTCACATGCCTGGGCTGGTCAGAACATGCATGCCAGCACTCATCCATGTTGAGACAGCTACCCTGACGTGAGGTTTCAAAGTGCAGATCACTTGAAGCTCAATTTCCCAATGGCCTGGGCTGCCAGTGTGCTGGCGTGGGGCTTCATTGAGTTTCAGGACGTGAGCGCTCCCGACATCCACTGAAGGCCCAAGTCGCAGTGCCTGCATACATGGTGCCGGCATAGGGGCTGCATCAAGCGCCGCCTTATGTAGCCTCCAAATGATTTTCAAGCTGCATTGAGTGCGACTTCGTCCTTATTCTACGCCCTTCCTGAGACAACCTGATATGCTGAGACATTGTGTTGTCTGCTTGCAGGGGTACTCCAGTTCAGCACAGACAGCATACGCTGCAGATGGGCTCAGATGGGTAGCTGACTACTTCATCAAGTGCCATCACAGCGACGTAGCCTACACAGCTCAGGTGCGGAGCCCGCTTGTCAGCACCCCATCAGACCGTGTTGTTGGCAGCAGTAGCAGGCTTTGGTCTTCTTTCTCCTCCTCTGCTATACTGGCCTATACATGCTGCCTGTTAAGTTGTGGCCTCCTCCTGCCATGCGGCTAATACTGTCTGGCATGGACATCCCCCAGGCACAGAGTCAGCCCATGTAGACACTTCAACATTCTGGCCTGCATGCCTTGCTGGATGTTGCCACAATGCAGGCAGGAAACCCAGAACATCATTGGTGCTGCCACATTGCAACACGGGGCCCTCAAACATGACAAAAGCTGCCATGCTGCAGGTAGGGGACCCAGGGTCAGACCACGCAACATGGGGCAGAGCAGAGGACATGACGATGGCCCGGCCGTCCTGGGACCTCGACCAGAACAACCCGGGATCAGACCTGCTCGGCCAGACGGCTGCTGCGCTGGCGGCCATCTCCATCATGTTTGAGAAGAGCGACCCGAACTATGCGTTGATGCTGGAGGCCCACGCCAGGGACCTCTATGCGTAAGCCTCCTATCTGCCTAACAGAATTGGGCGCTTGTATTGGCAAATGCTGGTGTGCGCTTGGACCTTGTTGCTGGGGTTATTTAGCCGCATGTTTGCAAGATCTTGCCAAACTTGCAGACCTGGGCTTTTTAGCTTTTGGTAACTGAGCGAACAAGACCCCAGTTGGTATACCTTGATGTTACAGCTTGCTGGCTTACACAGCGATGTGCCAGCGGGTGCTCTTCGCTCAAGCTTATACACTGATACTTGCGCGATCAGAGCAATGAACCTGCAGGACAATCTGCAAGCGAGTACTCATGTATGTAAGTGCCTGCAAAGGAATTGGGGCCAGTTGCAGCACACCCTGCAGAACAAGTCCAGACCCAAGCATGTGTATGCGGCGTGCAGGATAGGGACGACCTTCCAGGGCAAGTACTCGGACTCCATCAAGGCGGCCTACCCCTACCCCTCCTCCAACTTCCTGGACGACCTCACCTGGGGCGCCGCCTGGATGTACCGCAAGACTGGCGAGCAGCAGTTCCTAGATGTGCGTCCCTGAGCTACTCTGAAACCCTGAGCACACTGCCCAATATGCTATGCCCATCCATGTCGATGGCCCTGTCCACACTGCCATGTCTGTAGAAGGTCTAGGTTGTTGAGGCAGCAGCGCCTCGCCACACTGGACCCCTTCAGGGGACCTCACTGTGGGTAGTCTCGCCGTTGTTGACAGCAGCCTGGGCTTTCTCTGTGATAAGACGGCGCGGACACTTACAGTCCCTAGCTCAAGATGAGCACAGTTTGACCCTGTTGCGAGCAGTTTGCATGCTTATCATTTAGGAATGAGCATTCCATGCAATTGCACAGGAGCTTGGAGGGTGCTGTCATGCACCAGCTATCACTGTTGCTGCAGTGTATACCCACTGCCCTACGTAAAAAGCGTCTGCTCTGAGAGAAAATCCATGTGGTGTCCAGGACGCTCTGAACTTCTGGGAGCGAAACAAGGACGAGGAGGGCGGGGGCGGCTACCTGGCCTGGAACTGGGACAGCTCCATCTGGGGCGCCGACGTCCTCCTGGCCCAGCTCATGCCCCACCCCGACCCCAAGTACGGCAGCGAGGTGCGCGCCAGTCAGTCTCCTCAACAATTGTTTTTATTGCAGCTCAAGAGCATTCCATCCCACTTGTGCAGTCACTCTGCAGCCTCAGGAGTGTCGCATCGTGACAGGCAAGCTTTGGCACAAAGAATCCCTTAGGGGAGGGAGTCTCTCAGCGGACTTTGGTATAGCTGCAAGAGCTGGAGTGGATGATCTGCGACTGCGCATTGCCTGCACAGCGCGGGCTTTGTAACCCTGCAGTGTGTGAGACACTGCAGCGTGTCTGTTGATAGTGATGTATGGTCAAGGGGGGTAGCCATGCAGGTGCAACGCTTCTTGGAGGCCTGGATCACAGGAACTGATGGGATCACCTACACTCCTGGAGGCCTGGCATGGGGCAACCAGTGGGGCACGCTGCGCTTTGTGACCAACGCTGCCATGATTGCGTCGGTGTACGCCAACAATGTTCAGAGTGCGTCCCCTAAGGCCTTCAACCTCTCTTCTTATACATGCCATCCTTGTGAGATGCCCCAGGCCCCGCCCTGAAAGCAGGCAGCTCTTGATTGGTGCTGCCTCTGACAGAAACTCCAGACACATGCTTGGCATCTTTTCCATATCTGCTTCCCCTTTGGTATGTGTTGAGCAGAGCATGGATTTGGCTGAAGAAGTGATACCTTGAAATCCTCTGTAAGATGGAGCTGCGTGACCCATTTCCCTGTAGGGCAACTGAGTGGTTGTGGGCATGCAGGCACCGACCCGACCATGTCGCACAGATACTCATGCTGGGCGCGCAGCCAGATGAAATACATTCTGGGCGACTCCGGGCGCAGCTATGTGGTGGGCTTTGGCAACGATCCCCCCACCCATGCGCACCACCGGGGGGCGTCCTGCCCGCCGGAGACGGGCGGCCTGGGCAGCAACGTGCCCACCTGTGACTACAGCGACTTCAGTGTTGCCACCGCTGACCCCAACATCATCTATGGCGCTCTCCTGGGAGGTGTGTTGCCTCCTGCTGGGTCTGCTTTGTCATCCTGCTAGGAGGAAAGCTCTCTGTAGAGGCGGACAGAGGCAACAGAGCAACGATCAGATTGAGATCAGCTCTAGCCAGGCATCAAAAGCATGGGCTACAGCAGAAGGCGCAACAAGACCCGAGACTTCTGGTTTGAGAGGAGAGGACGTGTGTGCAGGCCCTGCACAGGATGACTCGTACATGGATTCCAGGAGCAACTACCAACAGAATGAGCCAGCTGTTGACTACAATTCAGGCTTCACAGGTGAGTCATGACAACTGTGCCATCTCTCTGACAGCAGTCATTTTGGGAGCACACACCGCCTGTCAGTGCCCTTTGTTGACTGCACATGACCTCAGACAGTGTGCATAGAGCAGAATCAGAACAAGTATTATTCGCAGGTGTGTTGGCGTATCTGACAGGCTCGCCAGACTCATGGGATCAGTGCGTTGCTCGTGGCGATGTCGTGCATACCCCTCAGAAAGCCTCCAACAACGGCTCTTGAGGCTCCTCAAGGTTGCACTTCTAGTCAGAATGTGATGCCCAACACAATGTACCTCGACCAAATGGGAGGCAGATGCATTGGCCAGAGCAGCGCCCTTGCCACAGCAGGGATGCATATGGCCGCAGCCAGATTGCTGCTTAGTAGGTTTCTGACAGCCTTCAGCTGGGATGTTGTAGAATCGGCTCTTGACAGCCACGCACTTTAGCAGGAAGTACGGAACATGCAACACCTTTGCCTAGGTCGTTTTGAGCTTGTAGTGTCCAATTGGGCAGTCTCACCAAGATGAGAATTTGGACAGGTTTGCCTGCCCCAGAGCACGGGCCTGATGTCAGGAGGTCAGTTGAGGAGCTCTGACAGACACACTTGAATCTTACAGTGAGCTTGTGCCGGGAATTAGAGCTCAGGTGTGGGGCCCACAGAGGCAACATAGACCTTGTTAGACTACTGTGCCTACAAGACATGCCCAATTGATGTTTCACAAGATTAGGCACGGTGTGTTGCTCAAGGACATGAGATCACTGTTGGCTCCACTGAGTATGATTACAGCGTCATCTACGGTTGGCCAACAAGCCATGTTGGTGACAGTGTTAGTATCACTTCACTCTGCTTTTGGTGGATAGACGGTTTGCACTCAAGCTGCTACCTTCTCAACCTGGCTTTGTTACCCATTCCTCTTCCCTTAGCAGACCCTCTACCCTTCTCTTTCAACTTTCCCTTGAAATGATGGCTCTTTGTATCTGCTGGGGCTCCATTTCCATCCTCTTCAATGTCCTGGTGCAACCCCAGAGCCTCCTCAAAGAAATCATCCTGCACATAATGAGCTCATGTAAGGTGTAAGACATGCAGATCGCAAGGTTCATGCACACATGGTGGAAGGAATTCCTAGACATGGCGGGCCGGAGGGCTGCCGTAGAATGTCTGCTGCATCACACCTGATCCACAGGTTGGAAAGCGTGTAAAAAGTGAATGAATTTATGAAGGTCGGGTGCGGGTACATGCTTATGTGCGGGGCCCAACGTGCTGGCCTGTGCTGTGCCTATGCACAAGCATCAGTGTGATAACAGTCTTGAGGATAACTTTGTGAGCAGAATTTCCTCCTCACAGACCGCTTTCTGCTGAACTTCTATATACACATACATATACACACCGTCTGTGTCCTGTCCTTCCTTTGCAGGCATGCTCTGCACAATAACACACTTTGGGAGCCCAGACCACACCTGGGCGTCCTGTCGCATGCATGCAAACAGCTGTGCAGAGGTGCGCACCTCGCTCATCTTGCCCCTCTTGACCTTTTTGAGCATGCGGTACTCCGCTGCAAAGTCGTCAGCGTCCTGGCGCGCCTCTATCTGGCGCCTCTTTGCCGCCGGGAGCCGCTTCTCCTTCTGCGGCTCTACCACCCTCACAGCCTTTGCTGGAGGAGCCTGCATCAGAGCACCCCATTCCCTTCGCTTGCAGATTCTCAGCAAAGGCTTGCATCCTGCTATACCTTTCAGTCCCTCCTTCCTCTATCTCAAGGCTCACTGCTGCCTGCAAGCTCTATAGCAGACGTAGCCGACGCAGTCACATGTGGTTTATCACAGTGTGTATGTGGAGGTTCTTGCCTTTGGCGTCAGTGCCCTGGCAGCAAGCCTCTTCTGGCGCTCCTTCTCCCGCGCCTTATCCTTAAACTGCAGCACACATCCCCAGTTACCCTTCTGCCCGTTCAGACTGCGTCCAGCTTGCAAGGGCCTAATTGCCAACCCAATAGACACACGAAAGTCTTTTGGCAGCCCACTGCTGAAGGGAAAGGCAACAATCAGTACCTTTATGGTGTTGGTGTCTACGCTGGAGGGAGTGAAGCTGGGCAGGGTGCGCTGGTGGGCCAGCTCGGGCATTCCGGGCAGCTTCAGCAGGGCAAATGCTGTGGCGAGCCTGCCCAGGTCTAGCTCCTGAGCCCGGAAGATGAAGTTGCACTGCGCAAGGAACAGACAGGGTATCAGCGCTTCCTTTAGCCACATGTGATTGCCCGTATAGGAAGCTCACACTGGTGCTCACCTTGACTTGTCTGAATTCAGAGCAGCACAATTGAGCTCTTTCCTGCAGTACCAAAGGATCTACAGGACTGAGCGCTGGCAACTTGACAAGCACTTGCCACATGCTGCCAATAAAAGCATTGTCTCTTCAGGACCACAGGTCACACCTGGTGTTCTCTGTAGCCGCGGACATACGAGACAAAAGCACGGGTCCCCTTTTCCATGATGTTCCTGTCCTGCTCCGCTGCCTGCTTGATCTTTGGCAGCGGGTCTGGAAGGCCCTCCCATGCCTGCTGTTCTATCAAGGGCACCTGCGGAACGCCACGAGATAGATTCAAATGTGCCACCTGGACGCTGGCTCTATGACCTGAAAGGAGGCAACAGTACAGCTGCGTGCTTGTGTGCCTCGGACAGGCATGGCATGCCCAAGGTGACAGTCATATTTTTCACAGAATCAGGAGTATTTGGCGCAAAGGTGAGGTATGTTGTGCAATTGCAAAGAACGCTCAGAATCTGCTATGTACCTGCAAATTCCTCTCCATGCTACAAGTATGACACCGGGCAATCTACCTGACATTCCGAAAGGGCAGGCTATCGCAAGCCAGAGGCATGTGAGGGTGTGCTCAGACCTTGCGGATGCGGAGAAAGTCCACATACGCGGTCTCGTGGGGCAGCAGGAGGGTGAGGGCGTGCCCGGTGCGGCCCATCCGGGCAGTCCGGCCCACCCGGTGCACAAAGACATCCGGATCCTGGGGCGGGTCAAATTGCACAATCCAGGCCACATCTGGGATGTCCAGGCCCCTCGCTGCTACATCTGTGCACAGCAGCACACCTGCATGCCATGTTTATGAGTCAGCCTCTGGCGTTTATGTCACCATACCTTTGAGTATCCCCATTTAAGACGTGTTGGATGAGACAGTCAGCTGAGAATATATATGTCACTGCAGAAACTGGGACAAGCCTATAGCCCAAGGACCAGTGTCGGCGCTCCCCTGCAGCCCTGATGGCTGAAATTGAAATCTTGTAAACCAATGTCTGCGGGCTTCTCTCACAAGCAGACTTGATTATGCAAAAGCTCTATGTGGTTATAATCTGCGCACCGCCAGGCTTTGCAGCGAAGGCTGCGAGGGTGGCCTCGCGCTGGGACTGCTTCATCTTCCCATGCAGCGCTGACGTCTGCAGGCCGCCCTTCGCGGCTGCAATTGGGATTGCCAGGGCGTAGAAGTCCACCGCAGCGCACGTGAGGAAGTACACAATGATCTTCTCTTCTCGGTGCTCCTGCACATGAACATATGCAAGAGCTCAGCGCCAACAGGATCTCCTGCACCTTGCAAATTATGAAGAGTGACGGGTCATTCATTATGAGAGGCCATGTGATCAAAGCCTACCCTGGGAAAGAGGTGCAGAGCATTAGCAGCAACACAGCTAGCAGATGGGTCTGTAAGGTTGGCAACCTGACCTTCAGGAAATGCAGGAGCTGAGTCAGGGCAGGAATAAGGTGCAGACAATCGGCAGCAGCACAGCAGCAGATGGGTGTACTGGGATTCGGCAGCCTTTACCTTGAGGAAGTGCAGGAGCTGGGCAAGCTTTTCATCAGACTGGCAGACCAGGTAGGACGCCTGCAGCCCAGACGGCGTCCTCTGGTCCTGCATGGCTGCCTTCCTTTTTCCTGGGCTGCCCGCAGTGCCCGCAGCGGGCTGCCCCTGCCCCTGCCCGGGCTCACGCCCGCTGCTGCTAGCCACTGGCTCGACCGCCACATTCACCCTGATCTGGTTCCGCAGCCCTGCTCGCGCCAGCGCCTGGACAGCTTCTGTCTGTGTCGCTGAGAAGAGCCCTGCAAGCACACCAAGGCTGTGAGGCCGGGCCTGCCCCCATCATTGGTGGCATGCTACATGCTGTTGCAAGCGCATTGGCGCCTTCGGAGCATCTCAGATTATTGAGTTCATCAGAGAATGTGGGAAATGGGGTGACGGAACATCTGCAGAACCACATATGAAGATGCCTCATCTGGTTGCCGTTGCTTGTGCATGCTGAAGCTGCAAGGGCGCCTCACCTGTTCTTCTCTGCTTGGGCAGCTTCCGCATGAGGCTCTCCAGGTGCTTGCCATAGCCGGCATCCAGCAGCCTGTCAGCCTCATCCAGCACGAGCACCTCCAGATGCTTGGGGTCCAGCACCTTGCATAGTTGCACCATATAGTTTGAAAAGAAGAGTTACAATTGCAATTGCACCGTGTTGCTGATACAATTTTGCTGTTACGAGACTGGATCTAACCGTGACTCTGTCTGATACGACAGAATCTGCCTTGCAAAGTTCCAATTGGGCAAAGTTTCCGTAATGACACGGCCGTAGTCTTCCACTTATACGACCTTTTACACGATCTTTCATACGAGAAAGTCTTGCAAAATGACCATATGGTGCAACTATGGCACCTTGCTGCGCTCAAAGATGTCCGACAGGCGCCCAGGCGTGCCCACCAGGATGTGTCCTCCCTTCTCCTGGAAGGCCGCCACATCAGCCTGCGGGTCCCTGCAACATGCTCAAAAACCTTCAGCACATGATCAATCCCAGTCACTTGAGGGGGATACATAGAGTATCTGCAGTACAGCATCGTAAACTCTCTTGGACTGAGCAAAGGGAGCCAGACAGCGTGTGAGTGCGAGAAGCTCGATGCATGGGCTCAGTGCTAGACGTTCCTGACTTGAATGGTGAATGTGAAGCTAATGCTGCTCAAGGTGATGCAATTAGGCCTCTACCGAGATGTGCTCAATAGACCGGGAACAGCAAGCAGCAGGAGGACAAGGTTTGGGAAGAGTGGCGAGCCAAGAAGGCAAAGGACAGCAGGGGCTTACGAGCCTCCAGTGAGCAGCATGGTGGTGATCCCTGGGATGCTGGCGGCAAAGGGCTGCAGCACTGTGTAGATCTGGCGCGCAAGCTCCCGTGTGGGTGACACGATCATGGCTCCAACCTGGGTGAAAGGCAAGATGCTTAGTGCAGTGTTGACACACTATCCCGATAGATGATAAAGCTGGTACATGAGCTAGACTCCAGAATCTGGCATTGCACACCAAAATTCCACTCCCACAGCCCCAGTAGGATGAGGAAAAGGCTTAATCTACCTGGTGCCTCTTCAGAGGTTCCTCCAGTCTACGAAGCTTCTCTGTGATGGGTATCACGAACGCCAAAGTCTTTCCTGACCCGGTGCAGGCGTCAACAGCCACATCCTTGTGCCCACAGAACAAGGGAATGGTGGCTTCCTGCACTGGAGTTGCTTGCTGGAAGCCCAGAGAGGCTAGAACTGCCAGAGTTTCCGTTGAGATCTCTTTGATATCCGTGAAGCTCCGTGTCTCCTCCATCACAGGCTCTTTCTTCCTATATCTGAACCTAGGTACGCTGCTGCGATACCATGCGTGAAGGCTCTAGAAGCCCTAGATATGCTAAAATTGCTTCGCGCTCAATTTCCACCTTGTCGGTGCAAACATCCCGAGAGCGACTGCCGCAGTCCTTGCTGCAAATTGTGCAGGGGGTGATCTATAGAATACAGGATGTTAGCAACTGCGTCTACCAAGACCACCTATTGTCATGTATGCGTACGCCGCTCAGCCTGCACAACATCTAAGCCAACTCTCCTTCCCATTGCACAGCTCCGAAAGCGCTTTCGGAGATTCCGAGCTGGCAGTCCGGGTTATGCCGTAACCGCACCCACCGGTTGGCCTGCTGAACGCTCGCCTTGCAGAATTGCGCATGGAAGGCATACGAAAAGCTTATAAGTCGTAGAAGTTACCGAACAGTGTGGTTCTCCATATTTGATCCTGATTGCTGACCATAAGCGGCAGACGGAGTGTCTGGTGAGCAAAAGGGATCTTGTAGGGAAGAAGAGAATTGCTCGTGAGGAATGTACTCGAGAAGTCCACAGTATACTTCTGTCTCCGGCTGTGGCATGCGGTGGCAGCTACTCATGCGAGCGCAACTCATACCACCTCTGTCCTGACCCCGGGACGGCTGCCGAAAGGTCCCGTCCGAGCAAGGTCAGCTTCACCCTCCCGCTGCAAACTAGTTTTGATCGAATAATTGATCATGATTCCTGCAATCAGCCGGAAGCGGCCACTATAAGAGTGGCAAAACGTGCCAGATCACCGGCAGAAAGTCAACGCATGATGAGGTCAATGCATGCTCATGCATGATGCGTCATAATCTCTGCAATAGATTGCATCGGGTGTACATTTCAGGACAGACGTGCAACCAATGATCTGAGCTTGCAACATAAAATGTGTAGAATGTCAGAGCGCTCGGAGGACAATTCGATCGTGACAAAGCCTCTGATCGACTTCACTTATGTGGCTTTCCGGAGAGGTGCGTGTACTCAATCTTCTGAAGCTGGCTCGTTGCCAGTGTAATTCGAATTTGGCCGGCTGGGACATATATGGTACCTTGCATCAAGCTGTCAAGTCCTCGTCATTATGCACGCAACATTAGAGGATAATCTGTGAGGCTTGTGTGCAGGCTGGTTCAGTGCAGGCGGCGGGTGCATCCTCGCGAAGAGAGGCAATGAGGGAGGCTTTGTTGCAACACCTGCTTTCACCTCTTCAGAGCCTAGCGCCACATTGGCTTCCAGGCTCATCTACCTAACCAGGCATGGTAAGCCTCGAAGCGGCATTGCCGATCATATCCCTGTCTTCTCTTATGACTTCCCATATCAAACGAAGGCCTCATGCACCTGCACTGATTTGTCCACTGCCGAGTTCTGCTTTGAGTCCCTTGCCATCTGCCTGCACCGGACTCACAACTTGGCACAGGCGTCTGGCGCTGCATTCAGAGTCAGTAGTGCCATGTATGTATATATGCTAAAGAACGGGGCCAGGTGCCAACCAATACCTTTGAATGCAGGACACTCAGAGTCTGTGAGCAGCCGCAGCAGCTGCACTGGTGCCATTGAAAGTGGCGCCCCATCAGGCATCGCTACCCCATGCAGTGGCTCTTCCAGAACACCATCCTTGACCCATGCAGCGGGAGCTATTGGAGAAGCCTCCAGTTCTTGCACCAGCAGAGCAAGCAGGGGCTCACGTCACGGCTATGTATACTGCACGTGAGCCTCCTCACCTGTGCAGTAGACGCTCCAACTTAGCTGATCCTTTGCATATAGAGCTGCCTTCTGTGATGGGTCAGGATAATATCTAGTGTCATGCATGTGCTCACACACTACGTGACTGTCGCAATCTGCACCATTGCTGCACCTCAAATATTACCGCCTCGATGCTGCCTACTCCTATCAGTGCTGTCACAACAGAGTCAAATGGTGCAAGCCGGAAATTCCCCTGTTGCAGGTCTGAGGAGGCTGACTCTGTCGCCAGTGCACATTTGAGAGGCAAGCTCACGCAGCAGTACCCTGCAGAGGAAGCTGCAGAGCCGCAGGAACATCCATGCACAGCTGATAGCAGCTCAATCACCAGCAGCAAGTCAGTCCAGCCCCATTCATTGCCCGAAACACCAGCCTTAGATAGACAAAGTAGTGAAGGAGCATACGCGCCTGTAGCCAGCAATATGAGGAGCAAAGACTCTGCAGCTGCGGGAGGTGTCGTCAATTCGGCAATTAGCAGCGGCTTTGGCAGCGAGGGCGTTCTTGAGCTGTCAGGAGTAGGATGGACAATACCTATCACGCTCAAGGGCGTTTCCCTGCTGCCAGACGAGGGCGCCTCAGTAGCAAGTCTACCAGATCAGGCGCAATGTCAGCCTCAGTGTGACGATAGCACATTGCAAGCACACATCAATGAGGCCACATCAGAATGTAGCAGCTACCTCAGTACCGCAAACGCCCTTCAGCTATCTGGACAGGGCTGGGCGATGCCACTCAGGCTGCATGGCAGGAAAAGTGAGACCTCTGAGGTTCCTGAGGAGGCCAGAAAGGCGCCAAAGCAGGCTCTAGCAATCAAGCCAGGCCCAGCCCAGGAGTTCTTGAACAGCCAAGAGGATACTGCAGATGCAGGATGTGAGTATCACATCCGGCCTTCTATGACCCTCCTACACTGCTCCTGCAAGTCAGTCTAGCATAGTCTAGGATATCCTGACAGGTAAAGGTCATGGTGGCTGACTTGTGGCACGCTATTGCAGACCTGAGTCCCAGAGAGCGCATCCAGCTTCTGGAGAGGTCGTGCAGCAGTGCATCTCTACCGCTGCCTGGGCAGGCGTCTCCAGCGTTCCAGTACCCCAGGCTATGTCCCCTCACCCGTTTGGTGCCCTGCGTCGCTATACTGGGCAGCCCATCTGGGCACATGCCGGGCAATGCCCAATCAACGCCTTCGACCCAGAGCAAACAACAGTGTAATGTCGAGGACACCATTGTCAGAAAGACCGTCGCAGGTGGGGGAAGCGTATGATGCATGTGGACATTGGTCTCTGGCCTGTAACATTTCTGCAGCATGCAAGCACCTTGCAGTGCTCTCTTCACAAGGGCAGATACAGAACTCAGGGATCCTCTGGTACCGCAGGGAAGCTGCTAGCTCCCCCAGTCCCCTGTGAGTGCACCTCAGACAGCTCAGTCTCTGCAGAGACCAGCCCAGGTGCCCTCATTGCAGCAGGCAGGGATCTCTCTGACAAAGCATCTGAGTGTAGTCTTGCAACCAACCAGGCAGCCTCAGAGGTAGATAGCGAATTGCAGAAAGGTGCAAGCAGCATAGAAGGTCACCTCCCAGTTCAGCCTTACGTAGACAGCAGTAGCCAGCCTGACGGGGACAGCAGTAGCCAGAGACCCTTCTCTGGAGCTCGCTCATTGGTGGATGAGCCAGAGACAGCAGAGTCTGGCAAGCATGCGCCCCATCAGCATATTGGTGGCAGTAGCAGTAGCGTCTACAACACACCGCAGCCATCACTCAGCGGTATGTCGCTCGTTTCTGCAGCAAGCTCTGCGCCTGACGGGCGTGAGAGCAACCCTTTGTATGCCTGCAGCAGCTCAGGTGCCTCAACAGGCATCAGAGGGGCCCAGGCAAACCCCTACTATGCGTGCAGCACCTCCAGCGCCTCATCAGGCAGCGCGCTGCCGCTGCGCCAGCCCTTCTGGCCGAATGCTGAGCACGCTGCGCCTGCTGCGCCCAGCATGCTCTCCTTCACAGCGCAGAGCATCCCAGAGGCCGAGGCAAGCGAGGTACGACATCTCCTCCCTTCTGCAATGATGAACATTTAAAGGACATACTTTGTGATCATCCTGGCATACAGCACATCCTGTCATATAAAAAAATCCTCGTTCTGCCTGTCTGCGTCTTGCGGTGCAGGGTAGTGCAGCTACATGGTAATCATGTAACTGCATGCAGGTGCAATTGAGCCAAGTGTTGAAGGCTTACACAGCTCGTCGTGATCATGAAATGCAGGAATATCTACAGGAGAATGATCAGGTTCCAGACAAGCCGCACGAGCTGCTGCCCCTGCTGCTGGTTCCCTTGAAGCTGAAGGGGGACTGCTGCAATGTGGCGGTGCTCAACGCCTCTGCTGCTTGCCTGGCGCTGAGCCAGACGCTGCCAGCTGGCGCCGAGGAGATAGTTGCAGCAGACTCTCACGTCACCCGCATCCTGAACGCCCACATCGGCCTCCCGGTAGGACTCTTCCTAATTGCACAATCTTGTGTTCGGGATGCTGTGAACTATGCATTTGTTGAGCATGCCTTCAAACTGGTCAGGCTTCAGACAGACCTATCGGGGCTACACTACTGAAGCTCGCCAATTCTTTGCCACCTTCAAGATGCCAAAGTTTGCCATCTCATACAATAGCACTGCGCACCTGGGCATATGGTGGCGCCCATGTAGACTACATACCCTTGTGTTGATGCTGATCTGGAGTAGCCCGTAGGAGGCCATGCATGATAGCTGCCCCATCATTGCAGGATGAAGGTGGCAAGCTGCAGACAGTGGTGCCGGTCATGTCTCTGGCAGCCTTCCCGGATGCAGCAGCGGCGGCCCAGCATGTGAAGGCTGTCATGCTGGCATACTCCCGCACTAATGCCGTCATCCTCAAAGAGGCCGGTATCCTGTGCTGGGGTCTCATGACACATGCCCAGGTCAGAGCCCGAGCTGGTCCTGGATGTACAGTGTAGCACACTCTTGATGTGCCTAAGAGAGCTTGCAATGCCAGCTCGTGCTTGATATGTTGACAAGTGTCCCTTGTGCAATCTCAACAAAATGATGTGAACTCTGAATGCACAGGCACTGGTGGAGCTGTACGAGTACCTGCTCAAGTGCAGCTGCGACATGGCTCAGGAGGCGCCACCTCAGCGCAAGTCCTGCGTCCTACGTAAGCGCCTCCATGGTTTCTTTTTGGCTAGTTGCCAGTCCCGCAGAAGCTAGTTCATCCTTCCAGCCTGTATACAATATGCCATCCCTGCAGCTAGCAAGGTTGACAAACAAAGCAAAGTACCATGCAGGCATACGCCGCACAGACACAGCCAACGAGGAGCTGTATCTGGAGCGCTCCTGTGGCGCAAGCAGCACAGAGCATAGTAGCCAGCACTTCAGCGCCTCTTTGCACAGTCAGGGTATATACTCCAGTCATTCTGTCAGACACGCTTTACCAAGATCTGCTTGACCATCTGTGTTTCCAGTGGCCACATCTGTCACAGGCCCAGAATACACCACCAGCTGATTCACGCGGGGTTTTGCCTCCTGAGACAATTTGCACTCCATGTCAGCTCGTGCAAGATTGTGAGGACAAGAAGACTGTCAAGAACTGTTGAGGGTACATGGCGAGACAGCCCTGCGGGCTGTACGCTTGGCAAACATATGAGCATGCATCCCAAGACAGAATGCGTTGCAGATGTGGAGGAGGGCTTAAGGGAGCTCATGGCTGGTGAGGAGGCGCCAAGGCCGGTGAGGTGGAACCAGCCGCTAATGGTCATTATTTCCTGCGCCATCATCCTGGGCATCCTAGCCACCGGTGTTGGCTTCGCCATCAGGTAAGCAGTCCCATGCCATGATGGGTCAGTAGCTGTGTCCTATCACACACCATCGCATGCTTCAGTAACCATGTCATCATGTCGTGTGCCATCATCCTGGGCATCCTGGGCACTGTCTTCTGTTTTGCCATCGGGTGGCTTTACTGTTACTTGAGGTTCAGCAAATCGATATTGCAGACAGCCACAGACACGTTGAATTACACTGCCGATAAGAGACTGCCGACATGATTCCAGATATCATCTAGGGGACTTCATGCAGGGATGCACTGAAGGATGGATCCTGGTGGAAGGTCTCCGCAAGAGTAGCGGTGAGCATCCTAACACATGTATGTGCGCAAGTCCACGGGGGGTGCACGATAGCTAGTAGCATATGGTGCACATTCTGGCAGCGCCTGGGTTTCGGGCAGAGGAGAGCTCACTGTATATGCCCTCACTTCAGTGCTATTGTTATTGCAACTCCTTTCCCTGGGGCTCTTGCCTCTCAAGCTGGTGTGATATGCATGCAGACGATGCCAGTCATTAGCGCGCTGGCCTTATTTGGCACCATTGCCATAGTAAGCTGCATTATCATCAGCCTAGGCCCCATTGCTCACGTAGAGCAGAACTCCAAGACTTACTCTGCCATTCCGCCGCCTAGGTAGGGCCTTCTCATGCTCAGGGCTACTTGAGCCTTGTCACGCTCTGTGATCCCTCCTGATGAATGTGACATTGTACAATAAGAATGAAGGGCATAGAGGATGCTCTTCAGGAGGCTCTGCTAAAGCATGTGTGAATGTGCAAGGTGGCAGGGCAAGCTGCCAAGGGTGACAATCCAGATGCCTATCTACCTCGAGGGTTTTGACTTTGTCATCAAGCCGTCCATCCGGTCCCTGCTGGCCGCCATTGCCACATACAAGGCTGAAGGCGGCTCTGCATCTCTTTTCGTGAATGACGACGGCCTGCAACTACTTAGTGACCAAGACAGGTAATATCATCTCACATGCTTAGCGCCTGACTGTCCAAACTCTTTCATGACAGGGCAGATGGCGAGGTGTGCCACGCCATTGCGTATGACCACAGCTCAATACTTCAACAGCAACTTGGCAGCGTGGCTTACTCCCATACACAACTCTCACAGGCTGCTTGGAGTATCGTGTGCCTCCCTAGGCTCTGAGCATTGCATGCGGTGCAGAGAGGAGCGCCTAGAGTTCTACAGGCAGCATGACATAGGGTTTGTGGCACGGCCGCCACATGGGAAGGCGGGATTCGTGCGGGCAGGGCGATTCAAGAAGGCCTCCAACATGAACTACTGCCTGGAGATCAGCCGGCAGGTTGAGACCATTATGCAGGTCGTGCTGTCTCCATCCTGATTGTAGTATCCCCATTGACAAGATGTTACACCTGCTCTTGTGCATATACGCGTGAATGCCCATGTGCCCCACCCGAACCGCCTCACAGTGAAGCCATTCCAGAGGCTGTGCCTCACAGGTGTGCCGGCCATACGTCATTGGCTAGCACCGTGCGGCCCTGTGAAGATATGAGCTGCAAGATATCTCAGGATTGTTTCATCGCCTGAGGAGGCAATCTAATGCTAATGCAGGAGGAGATGCTGGACCAGTATGAGGCGCTGCAGGAGGTGCGCCTCAGGACGCTGGCGCTGACGCCTGATCAGGCGTTCCTTGCTGGCGGCGACGTGCGCATCGGGGAGTACATACTGCTGGTCGACAGCGATACACGTGTGCCGGAGCATTGTATCCTGCCCACAGTGACTGAGCTCATGCTTTCGCCTGAGGTTGCCTTCACTCAGCACTACACCACTCCTCTGCAGGTGAGTGTGGATGCCTCAAGTGCTGCAGCTGGATGCCGCTCAGAAGACATGAGGTTGAAGAGGCTCAATCTGGTCTAAGCAGTCGCAAAAATAAGTGTGCAAGGCATGCCGCATGGATGCAAGTGAGGGAAAAAGAGACATGCAAACTGCAATGAGAGATCCTCGGAGGCAGTTTGTCAGTCAGAAGGCACAGCTAGTGATCAAGAGTCAGCCGCATAGGCACATGCTCGCTCAATAGCATTGCATGCCTCTGACATATGGCACGGCGCTTCAGCTAAGGGTCCCATTGTCCCATGCCAGGTGTCGCATGACTACTTTGAGAATGCGATGGCCTTCTTTACCAAGACCATCTACAACGCCATCATGCTGTCCGTCTCCGGGGGCGACATATCTCCCCTGGTGGGCCACAATGCCTTTCTGCGCTGGGCCTACATGAAGGAGTGCGCCTTCCAGGGCACAGACGGCCAGACCAAATACTGGAGTGATGCGCATGTCTCAGAAGACTTTGACATTGCAATCCGCTTCCAGGTGATCTTAGCCTGCCTGCGCCAGCTGCCTAAGGACCCCTTGGACTTAGGGTGGGATGTGCATGTGCACTGAAGTAAGACATGTGACTGGCACGAGATCATATGTCTTACAGGGCCAGCCAAAGAGTCTGGCTCGTGCCTTGAGAGCTTCCAATAGTTGTTTTTCAGAGGATGGGTCCACTCCATTCGCCATTTGACGTGCAGTTAATAATAGCTGAAGTAGCTTTCACTGCTAGGCCATGGACCCCAGCACTGAGCAATGTCTTGCACGTGCCAGGTCAGGGGATACACAGGACGCTACATCACCTACACAGGGCCGGACTTCAAGGAGGGGCTGAGCCTGAGCATCCACGATGAGATCTCCCGCATGCGCAAGTACGCCTTTGGCTGCAGCGAGCTCGTCTTCAACCCTCTGTCCCAATGGCTTCGCAGGTGCCTTCTGAGCTGATCAATGAAATGCTCTCATTTTGCGCCAGAGTGTTCTCTATGATCCTCCAGAGCATGCGATGTTCCTAGCCTTGTGCTTGAAGGATTTGCTACAGTGAATCAAGCTTACTTGTCAGTGCTATAGCAAGCTCATGTACATGGAGCGTAGCGGCAGGTTTCCAAGCTACAGTCTCATTAGACATTGAAAGCTTGGGAGTAAGTACGGATGATGAGCATGGTGCATGTGCGGTGCACATGCAGGGGCCCCATTGCCAAGCTGTTTAGGACCTACCTGTGGAATGCATGCACCCCCATCACCAACAAGCTCACCATCGTGGCCTACATCTGCATCTACATTGCTCTTGCCATTGCTTGGCCTGTCGCGGTGACCACGTGAGCAGTCCTCAGAGCGTTGCCTGATGCTTAGATCCAGAAAACTCATGGCCCTTGCAGGGTGAAAGTCTTGATGTCTTCCGCAGTGGTGCTCAATCATCACACACTGCTTGCCCTTTTCTTGAGCCACTCAAAGGGGTTGACTGCTCAGCGCCCATGCCTTTTCACATCCTTGTAGCGTCCCTTTGCTTCAGCCTGGAATAACGAAGTCTTGCTGCCGCAGGTACTTCCTGAATAGCAAGTGTGCGTGGTATGCCAAGACCTTTGAGGGCACTTTCGAGATCAGCATGACCTGTCTGGTGGTCTTCTCTATCCTGGTGAGCCCAAGCAAGGCAGAGCTTCCACTATGACTGGTGCTTCACACTTCCATCACATGCCCACAGACCATAGCCTGTTGTCTCAGGATCTAAAGGTACCCCAAACAAAGCCCGCTGCTCCTATATGGCAGTACCTTACCCCGGCACATGGTGGCATGTGCAGACACCTGTGGGCAACACCTTCATGATGTACCGCCTCGGTGTCACTTCCTTGCTGCAAGGCGCATGGCAAAACATGAAGTGAGCTCTCAGCTCCTACAAGGACACGTGCTTTTTGTTGAGCTGCTTAGGCAAAGTCGTTGCATGATATTGAAAGGCAGATCGACATCACCATGAATCAGGGAGATGGTGTTTGATGCAATCTTTTGTGTGCAGGTACTCCCTGGTGTTCTTCTTCTTTTTCAATGGCCTTAGCTTCCACTTGTCAGCTGCCTTCGCCTCTCACCTGCTGGGATTTAAGATGACCTGGGGTAGCACCACCAAAGAGATTGCAGACACCAACTTCTTCAAGGAGGTGAGCCATCATCTACCTTTACACTCCAATCTTCCAGGAAATGTTACTTGGACCTGAGTCAACCTAGGCCAAGGCAGACCGGTGTGCCGACTCCAGCTGGAAGCTGCACCCTTGCTTGGTAGCTGTCCCTGATGTGCATCTAGTACAAAAATGGTAAATGTTAGATGTTATTTGTGCTAATCTTGATCGAGTGCAGTCATGCATTTTGCCGTACCTAGCTGAGAGTATGCGCGTGTGCAGCTGCATGCGACCTTCCACAACTACCGCTCCATGTACATTGTCTTCAGCCTGCTGGCCCTAATGACCATCGTCATGACCGGCGTCATTCCTCACACCGTGCCGCCACAGTGGCGCATCAACGACGCCATCTTCATTGTCCCCATCAGCTTCCTAGTTGGGGGCCACTTGCTGGCGCCCCTGGTGAGCTTTTGTCACATGCTATGACCAAAGCAGTGAGTGGTCCGACTCTAAAGCATTATTGCCCTCACAGTGGGCGCCACAGCAATAAATGATGCCAGTTTCACGTTCCTTTCAGCTTTCTTGTGGGCGGTCACCTGCTGGCGCCCACCTAAGTAGTTGGCAAATGTGACTAGACGAAAGCGTCCAGCTCTGACGAGTCAATGTGGGTTGGCCCGCGCAGTGATCACAGAGTTTGTCAGCACAAGTTTTTGCGTTGCATTTTGAGAGGCAAAAATTGACCTACATAGCATGCCATTCATGTTGGAACGGCGTCAGAGGCGCTAGACAATTTTGGAAGCTTCAGCGCTTGCAAGCGTTCAGCAAGGCTGGTGGCTAAAGAACACAACCAAGGACGGTCTAGCTCTGTTTGAATAGTAATCTGGCGCTGCCGCAGGGTCAACATCTGACATGTGACTCTTGTGCAGGTGTTGAACCCATCTATCATGCGCATCAAGTTCTAAATGAGCATTGTGCCTTTCGGCACAGCGCGCTCGGACTTTACAGGTCCAGTATGGGCGTCCCGTCATGCTTCCTAGCAGACACAAACCCCTAGCGCAGTTGCTCGTCAGACCAAAGCATGCAACCAGGGTTGCACCACAGCCATTCTGTTCTGGCAACATTGGAGTTGCTGCAACAAGTATGTCCTCCCCAAGCACATGCACCGGATGAAGTAGCCTTGCCTGGGGCAAAGAATAATCCCCAACTTTTGCACTGTCGTAGAAGTCAGGTAACGCAATGCACATGCCTTGGCATTGTCTAAGTGACAGACGAATCGCAAGGGATTATGCCGGAAATAGGAGCATATTAGAGAACCAAGCGAGTGCGAGAGAACCTGAACGGGCGGGTCGAGCAGACATTCTGCTTTCTTCATTGACAATGCCTTCATGAGATTCTGCCTTGTCCACTGCAGCGCAGGTTGGGTACATGATGTTTCTATGGCATAGAGGCATCCTTCATTCTGTGGCTTCTCTCATGGGCTCTCGCCTAGGAAAAATGCAGCGAGCTTTTGTCCTTAGGCTTGTATGCATGTTACAGAGACATTGTAAGACCTCGACTGCTATAGGCAATCTTGGAGTGGAGACATTTAGTGTAACCGTGTAGAGCACTCTTGAAACAATGCCCTTCCTGCTCGAGTTGGGATACAATGCATGGCCAGGCGTCACATCGGATGGCCTGTACCTGCACGCTTCCTGGCTTGTTTATGACCCTTAAGGAACATCGCTACTTCTGCTGGCTTACTAAGTAGGGATGGCCCTGTGGCCTGGTGTGATTTGCTTCCCTCTTGCCAGCACTTCCAAACTCATACGAACTACAGTCTACTGTATATTGAATATCATCACAGGGTGGTTCCAAAACAATTCACTCGCCATTACACATGGCAGATAGAACCGCACCATAATGTACCTGGAGCTTACATCACCACAAGCCCTCTGTTGCAAGCTGCTGATCATTGAAATCGTATGTACGCAGGCATGGACCAACCCAATCACTAGTAGTGCAATCTGCTATTGGCTGCGATGAGCTTTCAAGATCGCCGCTTGGCTTGCCGCTAACGACTATGAGAGCAACAAAGTTGCCTTGGCTGTTGTTACATGTGCTGGGACCTTTCAGGCAGCGTCAAAACTGAACTTCAACCTGCCCATACATTCCCGTCCACAAGAGACACAAAGGACCAGAACCCAAGACTCGAGAGTTCCGCCCACACTAATTGCTTCACAAAATGATTTATGCAACACACAAGAATGACTACATCCAGAATACATCCGAATACAAAAAACGGCATACTTTCCGGGCATACGCCCGCCCAAGTGCGTGGACGGGGGGCCTGAGGAGTGCATACCATGGAAACCTCTCCCGACCTTTCGTCAGTCTTATAGTCACACTGGTCAGGCCGAGGGCACACATCTTCCTCAGCTGGTGCAAGTATGGGTGCAGTAGCAGGGGGCGCGGACTCTGCGGAAATGTTCCCTGCGCCTGACAACGAGCTCGACCCAAGCGCCAGATTTGGGGCTAGGTCTTGCACAAGCGTATCATGGTCCTTGCTGGGTTGCTGACTCTGCAGCAGCCCCCTTGCAGACCGCGCTGCCATTGCGTCCTTCCAAGGTGCTGCGCCTGTGGGTCCTTCCTTCATGAAGGTGGCTCCTAGCATGGAAATGTCAGCGACTGAGGGTCGGGGTGCTCTAGCATCCATGATTCTGCCCTCTAGAATGCGCCTCCCCTACGAGACAGACATCACACTAGCACACGGCTCTGCTATGGCATCTACCTGAAATGGGTCTCGGGGTGTAGTGCGCAACCTGCTTTCTCCCCAGTACATCCGCATTGTTGCTACTGATGGTTCAGGTGTATGTCTGAATGAAGAGGCACTCATAGCAAATTTTCTGTGGCAACAACAGCGCAATGTAGGGCAAGTGCATGACATACTGCAATTTCCAGCAGGGCTATCTGACGCTGCAAGCAGACGTAGAGCATGACCAGCTCAAGGCCATGTTCAGTGCCTTGTGCACTCAGGGGCGTCTTCGGGGCCGGCCTGCTAAGGCGCTTCAGACAAGCTGGCATGGACACGAGACTTGTTGGATCAAGAGAAGACTCCACTGGACTCCACTCCCTAGCAGGCTTGAAATGGCCGTACCTGTGTTTGAGGCGCATGTGCAATGCCCATGCAAATCAACACGGCAAAAAACTCCACAGATCTCTGGATCCTCATGGCAAAGGATCCGCCTGCATTGCAAAAGGTAGACCTGGCAAGCAGCCCAGTGTAGCATCACCCCGCATGGTCTACTTGACATAGATCTCGGGTGACATCTGGTGTATTGCAGAGGCCGAGGGGTGTGATTTTCTTACTTGAGATGGCCTCAGAAACGGGCAAGGCTCAGCTCACCTACTTGGATGCTGGACGTGTGGCACTTCGAAGACCACACGGTGATCACCTGGTGGCTCCTAACCGGCACACTGTCAATCGAACGGCCTTAAAGGTACAGATGAATTCTCTCTTAATTACCTTGAGGCCAGTGTACACCAGGATTTCCCAGGTGCACGATAACACCGTGCTAACGACAGAGTGTGGCACCTGCCACCAGCTTCCGTGTACCTAAAGTCTCCAACTGGCTTGCACCTCGTCTGCAGGAGCTGTAGCTGCTCCGTAGGGGCTTTAAACTTTTGTTGCGGGTTAACACCTGAGCAGTAACACCGGTGCTATCTGGTCCTGTCCTGCTGCTGTGCATGCTGTGCACGTTACAGCGGAACCCTGCTTTCGGAAGAGAGTGCGGTTCACCCGCAGAATTAATTGCCCCTGTGATAGATGATGTGTTAGTGGAGTTGCACTTACCAGGACACATTCCATCTGGAGGATATGGGCCTTTCAATTTTCATGCACCCAAGCAATATCGCTATTTCTCATTGATGCAGGTCTGACAGCCAGATATATGGCTGTCTCTTTAGCGCTACAGGCAAAGTATCATGGATATAGACGCACAATCTTTCCTGAGATCCACGCATCCAATTTGTCACCAGACTGAGAAGAAGAAACATAATCCCAAGCCTTTTTTCTGACTCAGTAACAAGTCGGACTTGTAAGTCACTAATGATCTTGAGAGCTTCTCATAACCAGTAGCTCAGCTCGTCCATTCATCTGTGACGGGAGGTTGATGCCTATGAGTCTGTTGACATGCCCTCGTGCCAGTTGCCACACCAGATGACTGATATCCTCTCAAGACTTTACCTTTTAGTATGTCAAAACCAACCAAGCGGCGACCGGTGCTTATGAAGTCGTGTACAATTCACAATATGAAGTACCTCGGTGCCATAGCACCTGAAGAAAAAGAGGTAACACCAATGCTTCACAAAGTGGCCTATGCCCACAAGAAGGGTGAACGCACCCAAAGTACATCCCGGATACTAGAAGTCCTAAATAAAATTTTGGCATACTTTTGCGGCATACACCTGCCCAAGTGCGGGGTAGGGGCGGCGGATCAATGCAAAGCCAGGAGACCATTACCGACCTTTTGTCAATGTTCCAGCCGCACTGCATATCCAGAGGGCAATAATTCTGCTCAATGGGGTCACGTGCTGGCGCTGCAGCACTTAGCGCTACCTTTGCAGAAGACGCCATTGTGGATGGCACTATATTTCCTAGAGGCAGCTCATCTGTTAGTAGAGCTGGGGCTAGCGTAGGATTGTTTTTGTCACCGCTGGGTAAATGTATCTGCAGCAGTACCCTCATGGACAGCTCTGCCACTGCTTCCTTTACAGCTGATGCAGTTGTAACTCCCTCTGTCCTGTAAGTGGTTTCGACCATGGAGCTTTCATCACCTGAGGGTGAGGGTGCTCCAGCATTGAGGCTCCTGCCCTCAACGAAGTTCCTCCCCTACATTAATGGTACAGTTACTATGATAGAGCTGTTACACTGGCCCTGAGAAGCATCTGGCGTCCTCAAGATAAAATCTCTGGGACTAGCTTGTCAGACTCCGAGTCTGGAGTCCTGGAGCGCCTTACGAAGGCTGTCTAGTATGAGAATCACTGTACAGAAGTGAGGACTTTCAGGGTCTGATGAGCCAAACCTGAGGCTCATAAGCAACGCCCATTTACAGCAGCACGACAGAGACCACACCAGATCTGCATGTCCTCATGGCAAGCGATTTGCCTGCATCACAAAAGCTGTCACAGTGTACCTGGGAACTTCCTAAGCAAGCCGACTCAGACACATGACACCAGCATGTACCTTGATATGCATGGCCTACGGGGAAGCTTCTAGGGTCACAGGAAGCGTGAAAGCCAACGGTGGCTTACTCAGTCTTGAGTCCCTCACTTAGTGGATGCTAGACCACAGTAGCTCGCGGGTCTTACAAAGTACTGCTGGCAACCAAACACTGTGAGATGCAATATTTTTGGACACAATGATCGACTCATATGCTTCACACGAGTAAAAACTGCTGTTATTGGGTACACGTTAGCAGTCCTGGCCGTTGGCAATACAGGCTCTTAGAGTGCAGCTTCCACCAGCTTCCTTGGGTTTGAGACTTCAACCGGAGGGCAATCTTCTGCAGGCAGTGCAAGCTGCCTTCGTGTGGCTTTAGGGTCTTCATTTAAGATCAACGTTCGCCGAATATTGGTCAGAACAGTACCGGTTGGCTGCTTTGCATGCTGTGCACGTTGTACCGGAACGCTGCTTTCGGAAGAGTTGCCTCCGCCCTTGAGATGGCAATGTTCAATGACCGTTCACAAGGCTTAAACGAACGTTTATTGGAAATTCAAGACATGAGATGTTCGCCGGCTTCCTGTCCATGTGTACGTCCTGGATCAATGTGCTCCCCTGCTCAATGTCTCAAACATTATAGACACGTCTCAGACACTGTCTATCTTCCCTAGTAGGCTTGCTATGGTCTCTGGCTGATGGGGTGCTTCCACCAGAGGCGCCATTGGCTGTATTGTGCCGGCGGGAAAACATGCTATCACGCTGTACATGCAACATTATGTAACGCTCTATTCAATCCTTTGGTGCCATGGCGAGGTCACCTCAGAAGGTTGCCAGATCACACACTTGTGACGGCATCATGTGTGCATCTCGGCTCCCTTACTGCGATAAGGTGAAGCTTTCAACTCGCACACACCAATGCCGGCTGGGTACTATATGCTGCCGCCTTGTATAGGAGTTCATGATAACATGTCACGGTGAGTATGACCGTCCGGGGTCAGTATCTGCCTCCCCAATGTCTCTGTGTCATGGCAGACGGCAGACAGGAGTCAGTAATCAGAACTCTCTCCCAGCAGAAGCACCCACATGCACAGCAAAAGCCAGAGCATGCTGCCAGTGCCCACAAGGAAGCCACAAAAGCAAGTGCGCCACCCACAAGGATTACCAGGACAGCACCCGGTTCCTTCTCCGGACAGACACCCGCCCAACCACGGCTGCACTCATGCTTCTGAGTGTTTGGGAATCCTTCCTCGAGCTGGTCGTAGGTGATGTCCTTGCTTTGCTGCTGACTTCGCAGCGGCGTCACTAACGCCTGCTCTACCAGGTGCTCTGTATTCAATAAGGTAGCATCCTTCAGAGGTATCGCAGCCATGAACCGCCCTCCTGAGAGGGTTGATGCATCCGCTGTGGCGTCTGTGGAGGTATTAGTTTTGGAGAAGTGGGGCGTGGGTGCTCCTCCAGCTAGGCTCCCTTCATCCGGAATGGTCTCACCCTGCAGAGGCCACACAATGCTGAATTTACGCTCTGCTGAGAACATGCTATTCACCCGCTATGCTGCACATGATGCAAGTTCACACATGTGTATTCTCTCTGAGGATTTGTGGTCTTCCGTCTATGGCCGGCACCCTGCCTGAATCCCTAATGCATACAACGACAGGCTTATGCAGAGTAGTGTAGCACAAGCACACATAGGGTGACCCTGTAGTGGATGCCGTGCTCACTGTTGTGAAGGGGAATACTGCCATTATAGGGAGAAACCCCTGATATGCATTTCACAGCAACACACCCACTGCCAGTCCTTGAGAGCCGCATGGCGGCCATGCTGAGACCCGTCTGCCAGCATTAAATGATTAAGACCGAGTGCCAAAGCCTAGGTGCCAACACAACACCAACTGCATGGAAGAGGCTTCAGAAGATGAGCTGACCCTACCTGTGCCGCAAGCACATGCGCAAGGCCTAGGTACAGCAGCACGCTCAAAAGCAGCATAAATTTGCAGTCCAGCATGGCAGGCTGTCCTCCTGCACGCCAGAGACTACGTTAGGCAAGCAGTCCGGCAGAACAAACAACATGATGGCAATGTCTCAAGTCACATCACCAATGCAGCAGAGCCTGTGGTGCCTGCTCTGTAGCAATTGACATCGAAAGATCATGCTGTCGTCGTCATGCCTTAGCTCAGCTGCCAGGATGCTGGACCAGCAGCTCTGTCACAGACAAAGAGTGGCCTCTCTTGCAGATGCTGAACAGCACGCTGGCCCCTGAGCGGCAGTGAAAGACCATTGGAGTTTTGTTTGACAGGTTTAAGTTGGACGAGTGATACGATTTCATCGGGTGGTTGCAACCGCACTTCTGGCCATGACAGGGTGCAGCACCTGCTACCAGCTTCCTCTGATGTCTCTAATCGAGGGGCAGCTTGTCTGTAGAAGCTGTAGCTGCGTTTGTAAGCCTTTTAGGGTATATTTCTTATCGACCACTTGGGCAAGACGCAGGGATCGTATTCGGCACTCTCTGTCGTGCTCCGCATGCTGTGGGCATTACTCCGGAACGCTGCTTCCGAAAGAGACCCACAACTTTGGCCGCCCCATTCATAGACCTTTCAATGAGCACTTGTACAAAAGCAAACACAAACTTCGGCCGCATGTCAGTTTGTAAGGCCTGTCTCCCTGCTGACATGACCCCCTGCAACGTTAATGTCAGAGCTGACTGGTGCAGGTTTGACGCCTGAGGAAATATGTTATTTTCTTGGGTGTCACAGGCAGAGCGTCAAGCTATGTATACAGTTAACGTGACAGATACTGTATTATCAACTGCTTCATAAGGTGGTGCAAGTATACACTTTCGGAAAAGCTACAACTTGTCAACTGGCAATGTAAGCTCTCCAAACAAGCACAAATATCAAAGATTTACCATTGCCAGTTGCTGATCCTTCAAGTCAGGCGCATCGAAGCACTACGCTACCCAGCCCCTAGCAGCTAACGTTCCCTTCAATGTCACATCACACGATCTGATGAGCAAACAGCACACTGGCTTGGATTGGCAGGTAGTCTCTACATGGATCCTGGATTCTCCTACCGGTGATTGTACTCATTGTACATGCTGAAGCTTATCCAAACGGCTTCTATCACAATCATTGTCACGAAGGGTAACGCGATGTGACGGGAAGACTTTGCTCAGAGTATAGGAACTGTGCTTTGGCTGGATTTTGTCTGATTGAAGGATGCACCCAGTCATCCCAATACTTTATTGCAGCGTAACACCAGAGAATGTAGCCTACAAGCAATGCTAGAGCCCAGCAGATAAACGCGCACAGGAAAGGCGATGCAAGGCACACTGCTCCCAAAATACATCCTACAATGATCCACCAACACTGACTACGGCATTTCCAAAAGAGATATCCACGGGTGCACACGTTCTCCTCAGCAGGTGCTGGTGCAGCGGTAGCTGGCGCTGGCGCTGACTCTGTGGAAGGCAGCATCTGAGGCGGTGGCTCATTGGATGGCTTGGCACTAGACGCTAGCGTCACGTCTGGTGACGGCCTTACTGCTGGGGCCAGCGCAGGTGCCAAAGAGCCCTTCCTCGTGTGTCCAGTGAGCGGCAGCTTGTTTGTAGAAACTTGTGCTGCCGCATGCTTGCCGGCGGCTTCGGCTGTGGACAAATCTCTTGAGCCAATGGCTGCAGACGACGAGCGCTGAGCACTTGAGGGTGAGGGTCTGGGGGCGCCAAGAGCTGGGCTTCTTTCATCCATGAACAACCCGCCCTGCAGGGAACACACCATGTTCAACATCACCAAGTTGGCACTATGCTCTAGCAGTGCTGCCTCAGCTTGTCATAGTGACAACAAACATTGTATATGAGAAGTAGTTCTGGTATACGCGGTCTTCAGATTGCAGGTCAGTATGATGTGGTCCTCCTTCATGCGCCTTATAATGTGCATGTGCCACTTTTGTTAGCTAGACTTCTGTATAGCTATACAGAAGTCTAGCGCACAGTGCGCTCACTGGCCAACTGAGATAGAAAGTACGATGATTGCTGTTAGATACAACTGCCACACATGGGGAACGCTAGCAAACACTTCACTGGAATAGCAACGAGCTCAATGGAACTACAAGCTGCTGTTGAGCCTAGTTGGCTCACTGTCAGTGCAATGAAGCCCCATTCTCAGGTGTTATATTGAGATTGGCCCACCAAGGCTGTTCAGCACGCTGGCAGCTGCCATTATCACAAGAGCCTTGCATCAATGAGAGGACTTCAGCATTGGTTTATCTATACCTGTGCTGGGGGCATGCATGCAAGGCCCAAACACAGCAGCACGCCAGAGATCAACACAGTAATTCTTGTCCACATGACAAGAAATCCGCCTGCAAAGCAGAAGCTACATCTGGCGAAGAAATAATGTGCGCAACCTGATATGCATTGCGTGCTGGACAATTTTCTCAAATCACATCAGGCATGCTGCAATGACCGACGGTCCCGACATCTTTGATCTGCACCACACGGAGATGGTCTCACAAAAGCATGCTAGGTGTACCTTTGCTCTCCTACCGGGATGCTGGATCTGCCAGGATGACAGTGTGGCACTGTATAACGGAGTCGCTGACTACGGTGAACATCTGATAATTCGTACACAGAACATTAGCAGCCGAACGTCGGTGGAAAGAGTAGCAAATCGTTGAGAAAGACATATAGTGTGTCACCACCGGGTCCACAGCAGCACTCCTGCCAGAGTGCAGCACCTGCCACCAGCTTCCTTGTGTCGGAACCCCACTACCGGTGGATTCTGCCGGCTGTGCACCTGCGTTCGTAAGGTTCGGAATGTGTTGGGTGCTTTATGATAATCGCAGGACGCCCGGGGAATTCGACGCTCTCAGATCAGGAGTCGAGGAGCTCCGGAGTCCGCATGCTGTGCACGTTACATTGTAACAGTGATCCTGGATGAGAGCCTCAGACCTGTTTGCCACAAATAACGATCCTCACGACCTGCTGGTGAGTTGCAGTAGATAAGTCTTGCACCGGCCAGGAGACTATGTGGACGGCCGAATTCTGCATGCTTTCTGGCCTCCATTAGCAAAACTGCTGTATCTACTGGCTGACGTATCTAATTGCTGTTTTCTGGATCATGGCATCAACTTCTGTGCACCATATACTGTAGCTTTTACTGTACATGTCTATCAGCTGCCAGACAGTAGCGCACCCATGTTTACCTTATGGCACCATCCAAATGTGTGCAAGAGCAAACTTTCATGACTGTGTCTCATAGGCATAATGAGTTCATGTCTCCAGTAAGGGCCTGTTGCTGCACTTCTCTGACCTCTTGAATTCGCACCACTCACGCACAAAACAAGACAGCCATGTGCAGCAAACAGAGAACTTTAGTCTTGATGTGGTAAATGACCCCCAGGCGGGTGTCAAGAGCACAATCATGTAGCTATACTTGATGTGCATGCTGCAATACATAGTCTATCCAGTAAAGGTCTGTTGCTGCACTTTTCGAACTCTCCAAGCCGCAGCCACTCAGGCACGCAAAAGCGAAACAGGCGTGTGCAGCACACAGAGAATCCTTGCCGTGGTCCAGCAAATGATCTTGACAGACGCAGAGGTCTACATAGCTTCGGGGCAGATGCCAGACTCACAGAGCTAGTGGCTCAGGCAGCAGAAACCGCACCACACCAGGCAGACACCCGAAAGCACCACGCAAGCCCATACGCAAGCCACAAAGATGAGGATACCAGCCACCACAACTGCCAGGAAGGCAAGCGGCTTATCGTGCGGGCACACATGCCTCCAGCACCAGTGGTGGTGCTCAGATGCCTTCTGCTGAGCGGGCGCAGGTGTGGACGCAGATGCAGCTGGCGCTGACTCAGCCTGAGAGTCAGCAGTCTCATTGACTGCAGAGCCTGTCACAACGGGTGCCGTTGAGCTCGCCTCACTCGCTACATCAAGATGATCGTGCGATGGCCACACTGCAGGGGTTGGCACGAGAGCTTGCTGGGGGTAGGTGGGGTCTGAGAAGTCCTTGCTGCTCTGCTGGTGCAGCAGCAGCGCCATTGCAGAGCGATCCGCCACAGCATCCTTCACCTGTTCTGTGGCCATCAGCATTCGGCCCTGCGCAGAGCGGAGCACATCACATGCAAAACTTCTGCACTGTCAGCTTTGAAGGGTGATGGCGCGGGTGCTTCAAGAGCTTTGCCTCTATCACCTGGAATGCTTCTGCCCTATGCAGACCACATCACATGCAGACACAGCTCTGCTGCCTTATTAGTTGACCTTGCCGCTGAATATAGTGCACATGTGTATGCCCTTTGGCGCTGTGGTATTTGGCTTGTGGTTGCACCCTAAACACCTCACTGATGCTTTATATGACCTCAAGCAAGCTGCATGCGCCCATTCCTAAGCAGCCAGCCTACGACTGACCTGCCAGTGCCCCTACTACTAGCAGATGACTCGGAGAGAGCAACTTCAGGACTGGATTGGCCTTACCTGTGAAGGATGCACATGTGCAAGAATCAAGCACAGCAGCACGCTTGAGAGCATGGTTCCGCGATTCCACATGGCAAGCGTTGCCTGCAACGCAAATGCTATGTCTGATGGTATGCACCCCCGGCATACTTGACATTTTCCTCGGGTGAAATTAAGGGTGTCGCAAACGATATCGATGCTGTCTGCTGTCTGGGCATGCTTCAACGTATGTGTTAAACACGCCTGAGCTCACCTGCTGCAATGCTGGACCAATGACACTATTGCAGATCAAGGTGATCTTGTGGTTGCCCTTAGACGGCAGACTCGCAGCTGAACGCGGGAGAAAAGCCTCTATATCTTCAAGCAGGTATCTGAACAGACTAAATTATACTGTCACAGCACAGCAGGATCGTGACAGCCTGTGGCACCTTCCACCAGCTTCCTCGTTTTGAAAGCGGAGGGCACGTCGTCTGCGGGCAGTCTAAGCCCCTACTTCACTTCAAATTGCGCTGGTGTGCATAGAATGCACTGAGTGACTGCCGCATCTTGTTTGGCACAGCATTGCCCGGCTGCTCTGCATGCTCAGCAGGCTGTGTACCTGACGCTTTAAAGGAGAGTGCACTCCACCTTCGAAGTTTTGTACTCTGGACTAGTACTCAGTGATCTTCCTATGAACTTCATATTGAATATGCCGCCCTTAATGGCAGAAAGGTTCAGCATGACGCCCTCTGGGCCGTTTGCCCCAAGCTTGGCCCCGAGAATTGAGGCTTATAGCCAGTGCGAGACATAAGGGTTGCCACTTACTACATGGCTGGGGGCACAAGGATTAGAAGACCGTCTATGCTTTGCTGTGATGCATTGTGAATGGTGGCAATTCTGGTTGCATATACAGCTTACAATCTCTTTCAATAGCGCCGCGCGGCGGCCGTATGATCAAGTTGTCATTAATGGTTGGCACATGAACCAGCAATCCGACCTTTCCAGCCTGGCAGTCTATCTATCGCAAATGACTAAATGTCAAGGTCGCATGCACCCCAGCACCATGCCAAGTGCCTTGCGTCAAGAGCAGGCAGCCAGTGGCAGCTTCAGCTTTTGCACAACTAGAAACTGGTCACTATCTATGCGCGTGATGACAATGGGTTCAGGCTCCTTGCGCTCTTTGTCACGACTATATGACTGCTCGCCCTTAGCAACTTCCAACTGTATCTGAGCCACATGCACCTGATGTCCATTGAGTTTGCGCTCTATGCGTTCAGCGCAGTTCTGTTTATCTCCACAGCATATAAAACAACCAGCGATGCATGCCCAACAGGTTGCAAAGCTGACTTCCCAGCAACACCAAAAAACGGGTGCAAGGCACCGTAGAACGACTAGAAACAAGATAACGCCTACCAGAATGACGATTATCTCTACTATCGTAGCTGTGGGCTCGCACAGACCTGCAAAGCCACAGGTGCAATCATTCTGCTGGGTAGGCGCGGGTACCGGCGCTGCAGAGTCTGTCACTATGGGTGGCTTGGGCGACAAAGCTGGTGACAGCCACCGAGCCGGTGCTGCCGCAGGAGCTTCCAGGTGGTGGAAAGTGTTCTTACCGGGTTGCGGACTCAGCAACGGTGGTGCTCTTGCATGTTGTTCTCCTGCTGTGTCCTCTGAAAGTGTTGCAGCCAGGGACCGCCCTTTTTAGAGTTTGGGTGCATCTGAGACAGAAAACGTTGGGCTGTTGGCTTTCAGGATTGAAGGCACAGGTGCTATGGTTGCAATGCTCTTGCTATCCGGAAGGGTTCTACCCTACAGGAAACAGAACAACTGACGTCATGCGTTGCTGTTGTGATCACCCAAGCTGGCTGCTATAACAGGATGCATGTGCATAGTTCCTATTCATATGAATTGAGCCTATGACAGCTTGATGCCTTAGGAAAGGAGCAGCATGGCATTGCAAGACCAACTCATGGCCCCACAGGGCCTGGCGCCTACTAGTAGTGCTAAACAACCACAACAAAAGCGACTTTTCAGTGCCCCTTAACACTTCCTCCTGTCATGACCATTAACAACTGAGAGGGGGACATCGGGACTGGGTTGGCCATACCTGTGATAGAGGCACATGAGCAACACCCACGCACAGCAGCACAGCAAAGATGAACCTAATTTCGCGAATGATGGCAAGTAAATCTGCCTGCAACGCAAGTGTAATGTTTGGCAGGGAATCCGGGAACATAACAATAGGCAACCCCATATGCCATCATGATAATGCATGACCTACTGAATTATTCTCCTCGGGCAAGTTTTTGTGTCGCAAAAGTCAACAGTGCCGACTGCTGTTTTGTCTCGGGATGACACCAGGATTGTTGTTGGGCACGCTTTAGCTCACCTGCTAGGATGCTGGACCAATGACACTGTTGCAGACCAAAATAATCCGGTGGTTGCTCTTACACGGCAGACTTGCGGCTGAACGCGGAATGCAAGCCGAATATATACGCAACTGTCACAGGTGCACAGCAGCATTCCTGGCATTCTGACAGATTGTGGCACCTTCCACCAGCTTCCTCGTTATTGAACCGGAGGGCAGGTCGTCTGTGGGGAGTGTGAGACCTTCTTGTACAATACAGATTATGCTGTAGTGTACGCAACGCCCTAAGCGAACGCCGCATCTTCTTTTGCACAGTAATGCCCGGTTGCTCTGCGTGCTGCCGCAGAGTGTGCACCTTACCGGAATAAGAGGAGTGCACACAGCTTTCAAAGTCGTTGAAGACATGCTGTCCTTCGTCGCTGATAGTATCTCGGCTGCTCGCCCCCAGCCAGATATACTGAGTAAGCTTCAGCATAAACGACTCTTGCAACCGGGTCAAGGCCTGTACAACCGAGAGAAGGCGAGGCAGGAGGAGAAGACTGATGGGCCAAGCGTGGGACAGAAGAGGCGACTGGAGACACTCGTTGAAGATGCGCTGACAGACCAGCAGCAGATGTGCAAAAGGGCCCAAGCCGTCCTTTCTATACTGAAGCAGCTGAGAGAGGAGGGAAGGAGCATCGCCGAGAAGCAGTTGCGGGGGGACAGAGTCCTGTTTGCAGGTGCGCATGCCTCCTTTGCTGCCTTGAGGGATAGGGCCTGCCCAGGAGCAGAGCTGCATCGTGAGCGGGCTTGACTCCCACACTGGACACCTTCGGCCTCTGAGCGACAGCATAGGTACTGGGCATGTCCAGTACAAGGGCCTTGGCGAATAGCAGACAGGCAGCCTGTTGGCAGATGAGCGGCATGTCGTTTCTGTGCCATATATGTATATACATGCTGGCTGACCGTGCCATTGTGTCCTGCAGAGGCAGGTCGTCTGAGAGTGCAGGGTCTGCGAGAGGATGGCAGAGAGCGCGCTTTAGCGTATGTGGGCATCTGCAGCATGACAAGCGCACCAGACAGCAAGCCCTGGGGCGAGCGCATCATTGGTCTTGTGAAGACTTGGGCAAACACATGGGAGACGGAGTTGACTGAGACGCAGAAGGAGGTATGAGTGCCCTCCACCTGACTCCGGTCCCTGATTGCAAGAGACACAGCACGTATGCATTGGCTGCAGCTCTGAGGTCTTCATGGTGTGTCATGCGGCCCTTGCAGAGGAGTGTCTCTACTGCATGCTTACCGAGTGATTGGCTGTGCAGGATATCACCAGCCGCTTTGGCAGCCGGTTTGTAAGTTTCTTGGAGACCAACGATACAGTCATGGACTTGGCAAAGGTTGACAGCCTAACATACCCAATCAGCCTGGACATGCCCCCGGCAGAGAGGTCCTTCATCGTGGAGACCAGCAACAGCCACCCAGAAGAGGCAGTGAGAGAGGGCGGGCGCATCGCCTACCTGGCCATCTTTGAAGGCCCATCTTGGGAGGAAGAAAAGAAGAGGCTTACTGGCATGCTTGCAATTCCTCGCAGGAGGTTGCGATGCGATTGCCCTCAACCTGGGCGGCAAGGAAGGTATAGCTTCACAAGCTTCTGCAGCTCCCGCATCGTATCCCCATGACGCAGTATATCAGGCTAAGTCTAGAAACCATGCAGCGCCACCCATATGCTGGCATGGAGGGAAGGGAACCCTTTCAGCTGTGTGCCTACCTCAATACCATTCGTGCTGCCAACTTCCCGACCATGTTCATACAGAAGGAGCCCTGCTGTTGCCCCAAGAGATTGGAATTGGCCCCACAGCCAGAGGAGCCCAGCTTGTGAGAGCTTGACAGTGTTGAGTCTACACAGCATATGCTGCCGTGCTTGTAGTCAGGGCAGCTTTGCGCTCAGTATCAGGCTTCAATCCGGCGCACACTACGGCATCCTTGACATTCTGCATGATTTGAGACACTGTGTTGTGCTATATATGCATCAATTTGTGATACATATGCCATTGTTCATGCTTGGGTGGAAATTAGCCTCCTGAGGATACTCCTATAATTATATTTGGGTTTCACATCACCAAAGCAAACCTCCTTGCCACTCTGTAGGCTACATACACCCGGGTACAACGCTATCAGTATCAGCAGCCAGCCTGTACTGCACATTTAAAGCAGGCAAAAACGTACGCTTCCAATTGGCCATTCATGTGGACACAAGTTGCAAGCCTTCAGAAGGTCGTCAATTTGAGGCCTTATCTGCAGAAAAGCGGAAGCAAATTTGGACATCTTCGTCGCTAGCAAACGCCCCATCACCTATTGCATGCTGTGCAGCATTCACAGTAGCACATTGTGCCCATCATTCCACATCCAAAGCAGATTACCACAAACGTCCAAAATGCGAATAGACCCAAGATAATGCCTACTAGAATGACAATAATCTCCACTATCTTAGCTGTGGGCTTGCACAGACCCGCAAAGTCATGGGTGCGATCATTTTGCTGAGTGGACGCTGGCATTGCATAATTTGTCACTGCCACTGTGGGTGGCTCGGGCCACTGATGCGGCGACGGCCACTGAGCGGGTGCTGAGGCGTGAGCTCCTTGACGATCGTGAGTGTTATTATAAGCTTGCTGACTCATTGATGAGGCGGCTCCTGAGGGCTCTTCTGCTGCATTCTCTGAAATTGCTGCAGCCAAGGTCCCCTCCTTGAGGATTGAAGGCGCTGGAGCTTTGGCTTCTAGGCTTATGCCATTAAAGATCCTGCCCTGCAAAACACAACAATCTAGAACCATGCTCTGCCGGTGCAAGGACCCAAGTTAGTCGCTACGTGTGCACATCTGATTATCATGAGCAACTTAAAATTCCCAACAACTCTTCTGGACATGTAAGAAAGAAGTGTAAAGTTTGGCTAAACCACTGGTGATGATCTTTTTATGTCAAGCAGTGAGTGGAGCTGATTACCCTGTGAGAAACATCTTGTCTGTCCTTAGAGAGACACTTTCAGGGCGTGATTCAAGCAGAATGCAACGAGTAAAGTCGAGTCTGCGAGGTCGGACCTGTGTGGGAAGCAAATGTGCCAGGCCCAAGCACATCAAGATGGCGCACCGCAATACTGAGCCGCGGATAGACATGGCAGAAGTTTCCACCTGTATTGCACACGAATAGCGATTTGGCCTCACTGGCCCAAGAGGATATCTGAACGAGAAGTTCCAATGCCTGAATGCCCGTCTTTTAAAGTTGATTGCATATTCATTTTATCAGAAGTAAGGATATTATGTATGATGCATTGGAAGAAATGACTTTAAACTTTTGCCGGCCAAATTTAATCTTGGGTGGCCTGAACCTCTGTGCTTTTTCAAGCTTCAGGCTTCAGTGAAAGGCTTTAATGACGGCATTTCGTGTAAGAAATACAGCACCACACCCTCTGGGCTGAATACCTCAGACAATGACCCTGAAATCCCAGGCTTGTTGGCAATGCAAGACACCAAGATTGCAGCATAGCGATTAGAACAGCTTGCTGTGACACAATGCTCATGGTGAGTATCATGGTTGCATAGGCATCGTACACACTCTCTACATTGCGCACTAGGATAAGTGTGTTACACCTCGTCTGCACGCGACAAACCAAAGATATTTACTTTACAGCCTATCTATTGCAAGTCACTGACACTCAAACTTGCATGCACCCCAGAGCCAGGCCAAGTGCCTTCAAGGCAAGTTGCGTCTAGAGCAAACAGCCAGCGGGAGCTGTTGCTTTGCACCGATTAGGCATCTGGCGACATTGAGGTGCACTGAGTTGCAATCGCATGACTGTCAACGTCCACAAGGCTTGCGCGCTCTGTACGTGTAAGGCTACATAGAACTACTTGTCTTACAACACATGCAACACCCAGTAATGCATGCAAAACATGACCCACAGGTAAGTCCACAGCAAGCAAGAATGAATGGTGCAAGACACGCAACAGCAGCTGAAGCCACTAGGATGCATCCTAGAATAGCACCTGCCATTGCTACATCAGCTGTGGGCTTGCACAGACCTGCAAAGCCACGGGTGCAATCCTGCTGCTGGGTAGGCGGGGGTGCCGGCGTTGCATAGTTTGTCACTGTCACTGTGGGTGGCTCGGGCCACTGATGTGGCGACGGCCACTCAGCATTTGCTGAGTTGGGACTTTCTTGACGGTCTTGGGTGTCCTTGCTGGCTTGCGGACTTAGCAATGAGGAGGTTCCTGAGGGTTCTGCCACTGCATCCTCCGAGATTGCTGCAGCCAAGGCCTGCCCCTTGTAGATTGAAGAAAGTATTGGGCTATCAGCTATTGGTGTTGAAGGCGCTGGAGCTTTGGCTGCTAGGCCCTTGCCAGCCGAGATGCTCCTCCCCTGCAAAAACAAGACAAGCTGACATCATAGTGTACTGATGAAGTTGCTGAAAGTGGCCGCCAGGAAGGAAAGACACGTGCATGACCTTTTCATCAGGAGCAACTTTGCAAGCATCAAGGGCCTATAGTTTTCATAAGGCGCGTGGTGGGTCATACGGAATAAGTGCTACGTAGGACGTTGTCCAGCTAAAGCACCGGATTTGTTATGTTGAGAAATCAGTCTAGGTATTAGCCCTATGTAAGCTCTTATCTGCGGCGTTCAGATAGAGGTAAGGTTAGAGCAAGAGGGAGAAATCTGAATGGGGTCTGCAAGACCTGTGTTGGAAGCAGCTGTGCTAGGCCCAAGCACAGCAACACGCCGCACTGCAACGCTGAGCGGCGGACAGACATGGCAAAGGGGTCCTCCTGTATTGCAGACGCGTATAAGGAGCACTCGCGCATCACCTTGTTCACATGCACTGCAGGCAGCTACGCAATATATCTTAACGACAGGTTCGGACACCCTTTAGGCGGGATGCAAAGGCTTACAGTGCAGCGCCAATGTATTTCCAATGGATGTAGTGGACAATTCAGATGCGTAAGCTCACCTACTGAAATTGCTAGACCACCGGCACTCTGTTGCCAGTGCCACCGACCGAAGTGACGCTGACCTTCTTCTGTGTTATGCGGCTCCTTAAAGCACGTTGAAAGGTGTTTGCAGACTTTGACAGCAATCCTAGATGTACAATATTGAGTTTGACAAGCTGTACTCAGCGTAGACCCCTTTCTGTCGCTGGCTTCCGACAGATTGCGCCACCTGCCAGCAGATTCAAGCTATACCAGGGAATATGTCTCTGCGTTGCGGTGATACCCTCAACTCTCTCAATGAATTTATGACTAGTTCTTGCAAGAATCTGATGTGGCTGCCCGGATAAAAATTGAGACTCTAGATTCCAGGTTCCGGGAAGCTGGTAGGCAGGTCACTAAGGTGGAACTGGCAATCTGTCAGACCCGAGCTAGACTCATCTACGGACAGCTATTGTCTGCAATAAAGCTCTCTCCGCCTGACAGACTTTCATATAAGTTCAAACTACCGCCAACAGGAGCCGCATAGCCGAAGATCGTCATCGTGGTCTGCAAGAGAGCTGGTATCACCAGCGATAGAGCGCTCAGGTAGATAGCTGTGGCATACGACCAATCTGTGCAATGTCCTAAAGTGCAACAAGGCTGTCGCTCCATGTCCGATGTAAGTCAGAAGTAGCCGTGCACACTCAGTGCTCGGTTGCCAACAGCAGCGTTCAGATGAAGTTGTGCTCTATAATCTTACCTCATACGATGTTTGCCGCAGGAATGGGTTTTGATATGGACTTCAGCAAGGCAGCCCTGATCTGCGGCGTGGGGTTGTGCGTGGGCCTGGCACGGCTGTCAGCGTTCAAGAAGGCAAGAACCGAACAGATTCGCTTGGCCCAGGACCTTCGCAAGCGGTATACACTGGAGATGCAGAAGTATCTGGACACGCTGCACACTTACAAGAAGCGCCACCAGCCAAGCTACTACCTGCACTGGCAGTCCGCCTTTAAGCCAGATGAAGACATGGGCAGCGCAGAGAAGGCGGTTGAAACAGCCAGGTGCATCCTCGCTGACTATTGGGATGAGCTGCTGGAGTGTTACGAGAGTGGGCTCCTGCCTGCAAAGTCATGGATTCCAGAGTGGGTGCCCCGTGGCCCGTTCTGGGTTCCCAAGGACATGCTCGAGCCGGAGGGCAACATCCTGCGCAAGGCCGAAGACTACATGCGCCTGGTGGAGCCAATCGATGTGGCAAACTGGTACCGCCTCGGCATCCATGAGCAAACTGGCAAGGACGGCACGGCGAAGGGTGATTACTCCAGCAATCACCCAATGCGCCCTGGGCGCTACAGCAAGATTGAGAAGTACCTGAAGCGGGAGAACAAGGAGGAATGGCACAAGGAGCTAGACAAGATTGTAAACGCTTCCAAGCCAGTGGCGTACCCTGGTCCGGTGAAGCATCATGATGAAGCATGAAGCAAAACGCTGTCAAGACAGAGGCTAAAAGCTGTAGTACAGAGCAGACACTAAATAGACATGCTCGATGCGCCGCATATTAAAGCATCTGAGCCTTGCAAGTTTCGATACAATTGTTCATGTCGACAATGCATACCAGAGTAATCAAGGCCAACTACGCAGTGTGTGTTCGCGAGATAGTCATGCAAATAAAAGCCAACACGCTTGCTACATTAGAGCCATTGTGTACAAGCTATGGTGTACATGTAGCATCGGCATACAGGCCTTAATTGAAGAATACTCACATGTTGGCTACGGAACGTCACGGTCATCATTGGGTTGGGGTAAAAGTGTAGCCATGATACATATGGTATGGGAGATTTGCAATGGGGTATGTGCAACAGTAATGTACCGATGTATCATCTCTTGAGCCCAATCTTCCCACGTTGCACAGTTGTGGCCCAATACGGCGAAATGCTTGGAGCCGTTGTGTGCACATGAAGCTTTCCTAGCAGCTTTGCACAATGCTTGGTTGACATAACAGTTCCGTGCAAGAATTATGCACAAACTGGTTTAATTGCCCAAAATGGAGCTTTTTCCACTTGCAGCTGCGCTTCTTGACATGTGATATTCCTACAAATCTCTGCGATACCTTCCATAGGCTAGCAAAGGTGCACTCCAGCCTGACTGGACAGTGTTGGCGGGAGATTCGTGAGCCCTGCTCTCAGAGGCTTTTTGCTTTGTGTCGAAAATGGCCCATCATGGTAGCACAAAAGGTAATCCGCCTTTGTGATACCATTTTGTAACTTGCATACCAGTCGAGCAATTGTCTAAGAGTCTGGTGCTCTCATGTGGGTAATCAGCTCTGATGTCATTTGTACATCAGCACTTCATGGCTCAACCGCGAGTCGGTGCCTGCTAGTGCTTGCAACTTGTGTGGCGTAGCAAGTAGGATGGGCATGCGGCATTACAATTGCATGTGACTTGCATATGTCCCTTCGCAAGACATCCCCTCTAGACTCACATCAATAGTGGTGTTGTTTGTTGCATCAACAGCTACACTCTTTGCAAATTCAAGTGTGACCAATCAAGACCATGTCTTCTGGCACTGATGCAAGCGTCTTTTCCGCAAGTTCAAGGAACTCTGCAGCCACCTTAAGGTCTGTAGAGTGCCAGTGAAGGTGCTCTGTGAGGATTGATGTAGCTTATCCCTTGGCTTTATTCTTGACTTCTACAATCATCAAAAGCCCTGAGGTTCAAGCAAGGGTTTTGCATTGATGTCCATGGGGTATTGTGACGAGAGAATTGCATCTCGTTCATACTGTAGCCTACAGCGCTTGTCAGCCAAATAGGCCCAGCAAAGGGGTCCAAGGAACATCAGACTCAAGATTATTAGAAGAGCTACAATCATGATATAGCACCTTGCCTTCTTCTGGCAGATGCTGCCAGGTTCAGGGGGCGGGTAGATGGAGACTTGAATAGTCTTGGTTGGTGCATTGGCAAGCGTCGCTGACCCTGTAGGGTGCGTCGTCAGGATTGGCACTAGGCTAGCCTTGGACTCCAGATCAGGTGCTGGCCACACTGCGGGGGCTGGCACGGGAGCTTCCTTGCGGTGGAAAGCCTCTGTGCCGAGAAGCCGCCGCAGCAAGGGCGTCCCAGCAAAGTTCCGGGTTTCTGCAATTGCATTTATCGAAGACTGAGCCCTGCAAGAAGGCCTTATTCCGACAATTGCCTGTAGTTCTCCTCTATGCACAGCGCCAACTTTGCGCTTTGTACGGTAGGATAGCACATACATGAGGTTTGCTGGACGTGCTACCGGCCATGATTGGAATCTCAGTCCCTGACATGATCATCACGATGCTGCATTTTGCGACATAGGAAGGCATTCGGGTATTGCAAGTGTTCCCAAGCCCCATATATCCTGATAACTTAATGCCCATCAACCGTATACTGGCAACCCAAACCAACTTGTAAGTGGCATCCCTAAGGTGTTCCTTAAGTGGATACTTCAGGATGGGCTTGCCGTACCTGCAGCGGAGGTATATGTCCCAGAAGCAAGCATAGGAGGGTACGGTACAGTAGCGCTGAGCAGCAGCCAGCCATACAGGGAGTCCACCTGCATACAAGGCTCATTCTTGCAAGTGGATTGACATGAGTGAAAAAGCGCAGACCTGTCAACACAGATAGATCTGAAAGGACGTTCAACACACGTGGTGGGCAATGAAGAATGAGAGAGCTGGAAAGCGGGTATGAGCAGCATGTCTTACACGCTCTACCCTCACGCGTCACTGGCGAGGTTTTCTGGCAGCGCTTTAAGGCACACTGGAGCTTTCGAAGCGTTGGGAGGACAGAAAATGACCCTTAGAATGGGCAGCATGATGTACTCCAGGCCAGACTCCGACAGAGTCAGGCACCTGCCGCCAGCTTCCGTGGTTCTGGAACGTCCAAAAGGACAGCATCCTGCAGGCCATTAGGACACTTTCTCAGATTTAGCATGTGCGCTGTGACGCAGTGCAAGCTCTTGACGAGCCGAGTTCCTGTTCGGCATACGTATAACCTGCTGCTTTGTGTGTTGTGCACGTTACACCGGAACGGTGCTTGTGGTAGGGTATCTGGTATAAAAGCTGGGTGAGGTCTGCACCTTCGCGGACAATGCAGCAGCAACAACCCCTGTAGATGACTGTGGGGTGTTGAATATTTCTGATGCTCACTGAAGGGCATTTACTGCTCTGAGCCATCTAGTATGCATTGGCCGGACCGCAATAGAGCGTCATCTGGAATATCAGAACAGCCGTAGTATGCTGAAGCTATAATTGCAAAGCATTGCACATTTCAAGAGGGGCTCTGGTTACAGGGACATGCAGCCATGCAGATCAGCCACATCATCCTATTGGTTTTTTGAATGGGTTATACTACCTCCACCTATCATAGCTCAGCTGGGAGCGGCTCCCAGGCTTATGCAAACCTTACAGCATGTAAAACCAATGACCACACCCTGTTGCAAAAATGCTACGTCTGCCAGATACAGTGTAGATCATGTTACGATCCATTTGTGCTGCAAGATGCTCAGCGGCTGGCTTGTGCACTTCCCACTGGTGATTACCCACAGGCATGCAGCTGCAATACAGGCTCAAGCACAACATCAGCCAGCTATTGCAGCCAGCATGTATTCATTGTGAGTATGTGATTCCTCTCACCATGATGGTGCTGACCTTTACACAGGTCCTTTCCTTTCTGGTAAGGAAAATGCAAAGCTAGAAGATTCTCAGCCCCCCGCAAGTACAAAGGAGCCCTCAGGCTCAGCCAGAGGCTCTGAATCAGGACAGATATGTTGCTTGGGCTTCATGTGCTAGGTGATAGTCCACCCCTTCCTTCTTGCATCGCGCCGTTGACAAGACCCATTAGCACATGCAACATACCATAACCGCCAGAATCACCACCCATAACGTGAGAATCTTAAAAATTTCACCTCTGCATAAATTGCCAAAGCCATCAAGACAGAAGCCACAGAGCAGCCAATCACTGGATATGCTCAATGCGCCGCATATCAAAGCCTCTGAGCCTTGGTCGTATCAAACAGCGCGTACTAGAGTGATCAAGGCCAACTACGCAGTTTGTATACATTAACAATATTGTTGTGTGTGAAGTTCATGAGATAGTCATGCGGATAGGAGCCAACACGCTTCCTATGGTAAAGCCATTGTGTACAAGCCATGGTGTACATAAAGCATCATGCAATGATTGGTATATAGGCATCCATATGTAAGATTGCCAATGGTCATTCCTTGGCTACCAAATGTCACGCTTAACATTGTTTTGGGGTCAATGTGTTGCCACGATACAGGCTCTACATATGGTATGGGAGGCTTGCAATAAGGTATGTGCATTACTAATGTATTGATGTATCTTCTCTTCAGCCCAGTCTCCCCATGTTGCACAATCGTGGCCAATGCATGGCTAAGCTTGTAGCTGTTGCGTGAACGCAATAGCTCCCCTAGCAGCTTGGCGCAGTGTTTGGCTGACATTACCAATCCATGCAAGAAAGATGTACAGACTGGTTCGCATGTCCCGAACTGAGCCCTCTCACTTGCAGCTGCGCTTCTTGACACATGACATTTTGCAAATAACTGCGCCACCTTCGGAATTCCATAGGCTAGCAAAGGTGCACTCCCACTAGTGTCGGAAGGAGATGTCCCATCATGATAGCACAAAAGATATTTCGCTATGTAGTATCACTCCATAATATGTAAACCAGCCGAGTCATTGTTCTGCTTTCATGTGGGTAAGCAGGTTTGATGTCATTTGTATTATAGTAGCATTTATGGCTTTGCTGCGAGCTGGTGCTTGCTAATGGCTTGCTTAGTTGTGGCGTTGCGACTAGGATGGGCATCCGGCTTTACGATTGGATGTGACCTACCCTGCTAGTAGCTTGCATGGTTTTCTACGCAAGACGGCCCTCTAGAATCACATCAACACTGGTGTTGTCTCTTGCCTCAACAGCTACAACCCTTACAAATCCAAGTGTAACTGATCAAAGCCGCTTTTGGCACTGATGCATGTGTCTTTTTCGTATGTTTAGCTATAGGGAACATTGCAGCCACCAAAGTTTCATCAGAGCGCCAGTGGAAGTGCTCTAGGAAAGAGACAACTCATCCTTTGGGCTTGTCCTTGACTTCTAAAACCAACAAGAGCCCTGAGGACCAAGCAGAGGTCGAGCTCCTTTGAGCTTCATTGATATGCATGGGCCATTTTGAGCACAGATTCATGTCTTATTCAAGCTGCCGCAGCTGCCATTGCGGCGGTGGCCACCATGGTAAGGCTTGACGACTCTTCAATTTGTTGCTTGTAGCGCTTGCACTCCAGACAGTACACATACAGGAGGGGTCCCATAGTTATTAGACAACACATTCCGATAGCAGCGAAACCTGCGATAAGGGCCATTGCCTGGCTTTAGCACATGCCCGACCAATGGCGGGGTTCAGGGAGCGGGTTGATGCAGACCTGGATAGTCTTCCCAGTGCTATAGTCATAGCTCGGCTGGCACTCGGGAGGGAAGGTGCACATGTCTTGCAGTGCAGGCACCAGTGCATTGGCTACCATCGCTGATCTTGTGGGGTGCGTCATCACGGGTGGCGCTAGGCTAGGCACAGGAGCAAGATCAGGTCCTTGCCGCATCGCAGGGGCTGGCACGCAAACTTCTTGGCAATAGGAAGCCTCCGAACTGAGAAGATGCCTGAGCAGGGGCGCCCTTGTTGAGCCCTCTGCGGTTGCATCCGCATGAGATATTGCTAGTGCGGACCATTGCCTTATAGACGTTTTTGCATCAGTCATGCTTTTGGGGCTCGGGGCTGAAGCCACAGCTGCTTCAACGCCATGAAAAATGCTCATGCCCTGCAACATCGACAACCTAATGTCATGTATTTTGGATTGATATTGTAGTGCATGTGTATTGTGCGCTGCATACATCTCCTCGAAGACTGAGCCCTGCAAGAAGGCCTTATTCCGACAATTGCCTGTAGTTCTCCTCTATGCACAGCGCCAACATTGCGCTTTGTACGGTAGGATAGCACATACATGAGGTTTGCTGGACGTGCTACCGGCCATGATTGGAATCTCAGTCCCTGACATGATCATCACGATGCTGCATTTTGCGACATAGGAAGGCATTCGGGTATTGCAAGTGTTCCCAAGCCCCATATATCCTGATAACTTAATGCCCATCAACCGTATACTGGCAACCCAAACCAACTTGTAAGTGGCATCCCTAAGGTGTTCCTTAAGTGGATACTTCAGGATGGGCTTGCCATACCTGCAGCAGAGGTATATGGTCCAGAAGCAAGCTTAGCATGGTACAGTAGAGCAGCGTTGAGGGACAGTCAGCCATCAGTGAGCCCACCTGCACACAAGGCTCGTGATGCCGAGAGCATTGACGAATGAAATGGCTGCAGATGGGTATGAGCAGCCTTGAGTTACTCATAGCGTCATGCTCTTTTACATAGAATATTTTGCCTGGTCTTTGCAGCACTGGCGTGCCACGGTGGTCTTCTGGCAGTGTTGCGATAGCACATTGGCGCTTACGAAGCGGTGGGAAGACAGCAAAAGACCCTTAACCTCCAAAAATTGAACAGCATAAAAAGCGGAAATACGATAGCCCTCCGGGCCAGACTCCGACAGAGTCAGGCACCTGCCGCCAGCTTCCGTGGTTTCGGAATGTCCAACTGAGCCACACCTCTTCTGCAGACCTATTGTGATGCACTCGCAGATTTGATATGAGCGCTGAGACGCACAGTTATGACAGGAGCCAAGTTCCTATTCGGCACAACCATACTATGGTAGTACCCTGCTGCTTCTGCATGCTGTGCACGTTACACTGGACGGTATCAGATGCCTGTGGTAGGGTATCTGGTGTGATAGCTGGATGAGGTTCAAAACATTGCGGACAATGCAGCAGCAGCATACCCTGTAGATGACTCTGGGGTGTTGAGTATTTCTGATGCTCGCTGTATGGCATATACTGCCCAGTGCCCATCTGATATCTATTGGCCGGACCACAACTTGTGTAGAGCGTCATCTGGAATATCAGGGCAGCCATAGTATGCTGAAGCTATGATTGCAAAGCACTGCACAATTTAAGAGGGGGCTCTGGTTACAGGGACATGCAGCCATGAAGATCAGCCACATCACCTTATAGGTTTTCGAGTTGAATCTACTGCCTCCAGCTATCATAGCTCCCAGGCTTATGCAGGCCTTCCTAAGTAGTACTCATATAACACCAGTGAATACACCCCTATTGCAAGAGTGCGCCATCCTGTACATCAGATTCCGGCCCCATTGTGCTGCGAGATGCTGGCTTGTGCGCTTCCCACTAGTGACTACTCAAGCACAACATCAGCCAGCCGGAGCAAGCCAGCATGTACTCATTAGGAGCATGTGAGTTCTCCCATGGGGCCCCCTACTCAGGTCCTTCCCTTTCTGGCGAAATAAATGCAAAGCTGGAATATTCTGAGCTTCCGCAGAGGGGATCCCTCAGGCTCAGCCAGAGGCTCTGAATCAGGACAGATATGTTGCTTGGGCTTCTTGTGCTAAATAATCGTCTACCTCTTCCTTCTTTCATTGCGCCGTTGATAAAACCCATTACCACGAGCAACGTATAAGGACCACCAGAATAACCACCAATGCAAATATGACAATCGTAAAAATATCATCTCCGCATAAATTGCCGAAGCCGGGGGGTGTGGGGCGCTGGGGTCTGCAGTCCTCTTTGCTGTACCCCTCCTCGTCAACAATCCAGCTACAGTGACGAGGGGGTTGACACATCTTTTTTCCAGCAGCCGGCAATGATAGGGCAGGTTGTGTCGTCACAGGTGTTTCTGCACAGACCACAGCAGCTGATTTCTTAGATGATACTATCAGAGAGGCTGTCGCAGGAACACCATGGCTAGTACCAATACTAACTCTAGTAGAGACATTGTTGCTGGCGCGCTGATTAAGCAGTTGAGGTGCTTCAGCAAGTTGTTCCTCTAAAATCATAGGCACGGTGTCTTTGCTAGATGTCGTGGCAAGGTTACCATCCTTTGTAAAGGTGGCTGTCATGGTGACCGTCGCGACAACATCTGTGGAGCTGCCAGTGCCATCTCGTGAGCGTTTGTGTCGTCGCCATGCAGAAGTCTCCTGCCCTGCAAGAAGACACATGCACATGATCTCCGGTGCAGTCTGTTGATCTTCTGAAACTGCATTCCACATGCAGCTGCGTGTTTACATTGCAAAGTGGTGTCTATAGTCTTTCAGCCCTCACGTTGTCGATGCGCTTGCTACGCGCATGTCCCTGTGCCGCTCTATGTGCACAAGGAAGGCACTGTCATGTCTGCCATACAGTGCCAAATACTGTGGATGCTAGAAGGGTCGACAGAATGATCTGAATTGTAGCATCATGTGACGGGCCGCTGTACAATGCAGTCTAGAAGCTAGAAAGCCAACGTTTATCTATGATTTGTCTATTAGTTCCATCATCACGGTTATGGATGCCTGAGCACGTAAAGACTGAGGTACTCTTGGCCATACCTCTATTGGGGGCAAGTGTGCTAGGCCTACACACAGTAGCACACCGCAGAGCAGGGTTGAATTGCAAGATGTCATCGAACGCAGCTGACCTGCAAGCGTAGGCTGGAGTTGAGACAATGCCTAAAAGAATACCTATCTTAAGCAACGCCGTGCTGCACGGTGAAGTTACGATACGTCAGGCGAGCTGCTTCCTTGAGCGTTAGACGCAGACGTGTATCTTGTAAGAGCTTGGACATTTTCTGGCATACTGTGATTGGGCAGACCTGCGGCTCTGTCGCAGAAGAAAGCCTCACGATATGCTGTTCCGGTTTGGCTCTCTGACAAGAGTGTGGCGGTAAAAATGATGTAGATAGAGATGTGCCAAGATGGAGTTGTGCTAAGCACTCCCAACAGCTACATCTCGACAGATTGGAGTAGCTGGCACTAGCTTCCGGAACCCTGGGTCGACAGCCATCTCCAGCAAATCTTAGACGTCGTTTCACTTTCTGTCCGCACATTTTCAGTGGTGCCCTGAATTATCAGGCTGCAAAGCCGTGATGTGTGACTGGAAAGTTTTCTCTGCACGCTGTGCTTGTCACGCTGTCACGCTGATTTGGCAGAGACATGTGTCCCCTTCTGGACTCAGCATCACCCTGACGGACAGCACTGACGTTTCCCTTGGCATTGCATTGTCAGATCTGCAAGAACTTTCTCTGCCAGTAAGGGCTTCTGCGCCTCCGTTGCTTCAGGCGTGACATAGTGAAGTGACCCTAAACGGGATCTGGAGTCTCCGCTGTCCCATTGCTGAGATCGGTGCAGAACCCATCTCATATCACTTAGGGTGTCGCGCATACGGTATTTGCATCCAATCATCATACCTCTTAGGCTTATGCAAGTTGTTCCAGATACGGTATACAGATTACCATACACTTCTCAAGTCAATCTTTGTCATACCACTATAAGTTAGGCAGGCATCCCGATCGGCAGTTTTGGCTACAGGAAGATCTTCAGGCAGCCACTGATGCCCATATCATCCTCACACACTTTTGTAGGACAAGGCGCACATTACCCATGCCTTATTCTTCCTGCGGCCTCTAGAGAGATCCTACTTTCCCAAAGGTAGATATCATATGATATTATCTAGAAGATCCCTGTCCCCACAAATAGTTACGTTGGGGCCCCCTCAAGGTGTCAGATACTAGCAGGAGAGATATCTTGCTGAATCTTCACGCGATAGACGGTATTCTTCCTCTTCCTGCCGGGCGCGGCACTTTCGCACTCGTAGGTAACAGCATCCGCCAAGACAAACTAGGAGGAGCGGCACACCCACGAAAAAGAGTACCCCCCCGATGATAAAGATGTCGTCTGGGCACAATTTGGCACGGTTGGGATGTGTGGGGGCCTGGAGTCCGCAGACCTTGACCTCATCTCCATTGTTGTCGGTAGACATATTACACTTGTATTCACGACGGCACATTCTTCCGCCAGCAGTTGGTGGTGCCAGAGCAGCAACAGCCGGCGATGACGGGGCAGAGTTTGACATTGACGGCGGCGGTGCGCTACCCACAGATGCCATATCTGAAGCTTTTACCAGAGCGAGGGCTGGCGCAGGGACGCCGTGGCTGCTGGAGGCTTCGATACTTGCATACTCCGTCAATTGAGGTGGTGCCTCCGCATACCAGTCTGCTTCAGTGCCCTTTCTGGAGGTTGCAGCCAGGTCCAAGCTTCTTGAAGAAGTGGCTTCATCTATGAGGACGTCAGCACTGATGGGTGAGGGCGCAGGCGCTCCAGCAGTCATAGTGTCGCTACCAAGAAAGCTCCGGCCCTGCAGATGTCAGATGGACATGCATGAGGCCCATGTTGTTGGTGCATTTGCTTTCGCTCATGTAAGCACTTTTCAGCCGCCGCGGCGCGGCGCCTGTGGTGTGCTTGTGCACGCTGGTATGCAGCCCGTGAGATGCTCTGTGATTTGATGCGCGTGATGATTTGCATATGCCGGTGATGCTGTATGTGGGAAAGTAGGCATCTGGCATGTCTGTCATAGTGTGCTGACTGCTGTAAATGGTGGCTCATGTTTGGCCCGACACAATGCAGGAGCATTTGCATTCACTGCTTTGGTTCGAAAGGGCTGATAGCCACTGGCAGTGCATTGGTAGGGCTGTAGAGCCTATATGACCTGTACTGAGTAACATGTGCCAGGTCTGATGGCCACCCACGAGTTGTCTGCCATGTCTGTCGAGAGGATGCCTGAGCACCACTGGGCCAGAGGCCAGAATGCTAATCACCATACCTGTACAGTAGGCAAGTGGGTCGAGCTCGTGAGGAACAGAACACCGCAAAGCAGCGTTGACCTCCTGAACAACATTTGCGGAGAGTACCTGCGGACCAGAAGTCACGTCCTTGTAAGCTGAACTTCCGTCACGAATCACACAGGCCCACCCAATTCGAGGTACACCAGGCGTCATGCGAAGATGATGCTGTATGTTGAACGTTTGTCGTACTTCAAAGCAGCCTTATTGTATCGGGGAGGCTTAAACTTGCCTACCTGATATATCTATATAGAGGTATCAGCGGCTCTGTCCAGATGACGAGTTCAATGTTACACTATGCGGTCTTTCCTTTCGTTCCGACACAGAAGTAGTGGTAATAGAGGCAAACAAGCTTCTCGGACACCACAGCTACTCTGAATTCTTTGGCAAAACTGGCATGGTCTGAAGTACAGACAGGTTGAGCACCTGCCACCAGCTTCCGAATATCCGGAACGTCCAATCTCGTGTTGCAGGCTCTACTTATCAGCCTCTTCACTCCCGGTATACTCTTCCTGGTACATATCAATGACTTAGCTGCAACGCCGTCAAATGTTTGGAAGTATGCTGCCGTAATGCCTGCACGCTGCATGCTGTGCCGGTTACATCAAAACGCTGGCTTTAGCAATTATCTCTATTGGGTGTCTTGGCTGCGCAAGGGCACTGTGGAAGCCCTTCATGTATAGAATGTGCTTTATGAAGGAAACCTCACGCGCAACACCTAGGTATCGTAAGGCCTTGAAGTTTCAAGATCACCTGCTAAACGCCACAATCCACAGTTGTGTTGCAGGCATCATGCTATAACACATCCCCCTGACTTGAGCTTGGCATTGCACTGTCCGATATACCAGAATTGTGCTCTCTCTGCCATCGTGGGCTTCTGTGCCTCCACTGTCACAGACGGTCTCAGGCGTGAATCTAAGGTCTCCGTTGTCCCAATGCTGAGATTTGGCGCAGAGCACATCTCATACTATGTAGATAGTGCCACTTAGGGTGTAGCAGACATGGTACTTGCATCCAATCACCATGCCTCCCAGGCTTATGCAAAACGTACTAGTCCTACTAGGTAGTAGTACTTTCTATCAAGCATTACTGCTGTGTACAGATCACCATACAGTTTCGGTTGAATCTTGCTGCAAAATGCTGGCCTTTGCTATATCACTGTTAGTTGTAGACAGGCAACTGCACTTTCCGCTCCACGAAATTCTTTAGCAGGCACTGCTGCCCATATTATCCTGCTACAGACCTCCATCGGACATTTGGGAAGAGGCACATTTCTCATGCCTTATTCTTCTGCTGGCCTCTAGAGAACCCTTCCTTCCTTGGTAAATGTACATGTACAAATCAAGAGAGTCCTGTCCCCACAAGCAGTGAGGCCCCCTCAAGGTGTCAACTAGGAGAGGCACCTTGCTGAATCTTCACGGCTTTCTTTTTCTCTTCCTGCCGGGCGCAGCACTCTCGCGCACCTGAGTAAACCAGTACGCAAAGGGCCAAAAGCAGGAGAGGACCGAAAAAACAGAGTGCGAACATCTCATCTGGGCACAAGTTGACCCGGTTGGAGGGAAAGTCGGGCTGTGGGTTGCAGCGCTCATCAGTGGATCCGTCCTTGTAAGTATACAACGTACACACTTGATTTGAAGGGCACGTCCTTTTGCGGGCAGGCGGAGGTGCCACCGCCGCAGCAGCCGGGGAGGACGGTGGAGGCGCACTAACTCCTGGAGCTGTCACTACAGAAGGACCGGGCGCGGCAACGACATGGCTGTTGGAGGCTTCAGTGTTGGCAAACTCACTCAGCGCCTTTGCAAACCAATCTGCTGCTGGGCTCTCACTTGGTGTTGCAGCCAAGTCCCAGCCCCTTAAAGGGGAAAAATCATTTATGGAGAGGTCAGCACTGCCGAGTGACGGTGCAGGCGCTCCAGCAATCCCGCTATCGCCACCTCGGATGCTCCGGCCCTGCACATGTTTACATGCATCAGGCCTGTAAATTGTATTGTTGGCTATCTGTATGTGCACTTGTAAAAGTATTCCAGCCGCGCTTGTAGTCTGACTCTGTAAGCTGTCTGCGGTCCGCTCTCTGCAATTGTATACGCATGACAATATGCATATGCTTGTGCTGTTCGTGCAAAGTTTGCATCTGGCATGTCTGGCGTAGGGTGCTGTAAATGGTGGCTCATGTTTGGCCCGACACAATGCTGGAATCGAGCATTCACACATCGTTACTTTGATTGAAAGGGCCAGTGGACAGTGCACTGCTGAGGCTGTAGAGCCTATATGACCTCTGACCATAGGAGGATATCCTAATGACCACTCACGAATTATTTGCCATGTCCGTCGAGAGGATGCCTACTAAGTAAGCACTAGAGGCCAAAGACTTAGTCGTCTTACCTGTAACAAAGGCGAGTGTGGCAAGCTCACTAAGGAAAGCATACCGCAAAGCAGCGTCAACCTGCTGTACGCCATATGCTGAGACTGCCTGCGGACCAGATATCATGTGAGCGGAACGGCACACAGCCAACCCGTAAAGAGGTACACACAGCGTCGTGCGAGGAAAATCGTGGTGTGTTCGACATGTGTCGTTCTTTTAGAGAGCGTTATTGTTTGAGGAAGGCCTAAGGTTGCCCACCTGCCAGGTCAGTGATGGTAATATCAGCGGCTATGTCCTGATCACGATGACGATGTCAAGCTATGCAGTTTCTCCTTGCGTTCCAAGACAGAACCGATGTCAACAGAGGAAAATAGGCTTCCCAGCGACAGCAGACTTTCGCGAAACTGGCATGGTATGATGTAGTCGACAGCTTGAGCACCTGCCACCAGCTTCCGGATCTCTGCAACGTCGATATCTTTCAACATTATATCGCAACGTCATCAACGGCGCCCAGATGACCAGGCTGCAACGCCGAGATATGTCCTCGGAAAGCTTTCCGTGCAAGCTGTGTATGCTTGTCACAGCACGGTGCTTATACAAGCTGTAACGCTGACTCTGACAAAATACTACACTTACTAACTAGCATGACGGTGCAAGGCCCCGACAAACATGAGGGAGAGTTTGCATTAAGATTGAATAACAATGTGCACACCGGCCAATGTGTGTCCCAGGCCTTGCAAAGCCGAAGAATCCAAGGAAAAATGGAGTTTGTTAAGCAAAGCGAAGAACAGTTGTGCAACAAGCTGGCCTACTAGCTCAGCGAGTGCAGCAATGTTTCCTAGGTCATCATGCTTGGTCCGAGGCAGAGAGTTCACATTACCTTGTCCACTAAAGGCATGGAGCATTTGGGTAATAGACTTTAGACCTAGGACAATGACACTTGTAATGCGGGCATGGATATGAAGGTAAGTGTTCTGTGACGGCAATGTTCTTTCCAAAAGTGTGCTTGACATCACTGATTGAGTCACCTAATCTGACCAGGTGCGCCAGTATTAAGCTCATCTCTGCTATGCTTCTAGCCTCTACTATCAGAGATGATCTCAGGCGTAACATAATGCCCTAGCCCTGACGGACAATTCACACTGCGAAGAAGTGCTAAAGATGCAACATTGTCTTGTTGCTGAGACCAATGCAGAGCACATCTTATATTGCTATGACGTAGGATGAAGCAAGTATACTTTTGGTATTCAACCAACATGGCTCCCCCGGCTTGTGCAATCGTTGCAGCTGATCGATATCATGACAGCATTGCAAAGATTACTCTATAAGATCAACTATCTCAATACCAGATTATTCTGCAGGCCTGTGCACTCACCGTAAGTACTTCCTATGTACGTGAAGCAGCTGCACCAATAGCTCGAGCGGAGGATCTGCCAGCTAGCGTAGCCCATATCACCGGTGTACCCTCATGTTCATTTGGATAGGATCACATGACCCATGCCTTGTTTTCCTTTCTGATCTCGAAATAAACCCTTGTTTCCCTGATAAGGCACTTACCGTAGGAGACCCCTATAATACCGTAGGAGATTCCTGTCCCCACAAACATAGGGGCCCCTCCAGGGTTGTGAGCTAGGGCTCATTCCTTGCTTGGTCTTCCCGCACTAAGCGGGCTGCTTCCTTCTTTTGCTTTCGCATCAGCATGCATGCCCATATAAAGCCACCAATACTACAGCCTATCAGAGTTCCGCCCACAACTATCGCGGCAATTGTACTACCATCTAGATCTCCCAGGCACAGATTTGCCCGATTGGAGGGGGTGTCGGGCTGGGGTTTGCAGACCGGGAAGGTGTTTCCCTCCTTGTCAGTAGACCACGTACACATTGGAGGGTGGGAGCACATCCTCTTGTGGGCAGGCGGAGGTGCCACCATTGCAGCCGGGGAGGACGGTGGCGGCGCACTGACCACTGGAGCTGTCACTCTTGAAGGATTTGGCGCGGCAGCGCCATGGCTGTTGGAGGCTTCAGTGTTGGCATACTCACTCAGCCGCAGTGGCGCCTCTACAAACCAATCTGCTGCTGGACTCTTGGTTGGTGCTGCAGCCAGGTCCCAGCCCCTCAAGGAGGCAACTTTATCTTTGGAGATATCGGCGCTACTGGGTGACGGGGCATGCGCTTCAGCAATCCTGCTATCGCCACCTCGGATGCCCAGGCCCTGCACAAGACATATATCCATGCGTGAGGCCTGTAAACTGTGTTGTTGGCTATTTGTCCATGGTTCCGTAGAAACATTCCAGCCCTGCTTGTTGTCTGACTCCGCAAGCTGCCTGCGGTCTTGGCAAGTGTGTACGCATGATGAACAGCTAACGCCAGTGCTGTCTATGGGAAAGTAGGCATCTTGCATGTCTGGCGTAGTGTGCTGAATGATGTAAATGGTGGCTCATGTTTGGCCCGACACTATGCTGAAATCGAGCGTTTACAATCACTACTTGACTGAAAGGGCCGGTGGACAGTGCACGGCTGAGACTGTAGAGCCTATATGACCTCTGACTTTTAAATTAGATGTACCAGGCCTGATGGCCACCCACAAAGTGTGTGCCATGTCCATCGAGAGGATGCCAAAGCAGGAGAGGCCACAGGGTTCGTTGTCGTACCTGTACAAGTGGCAAGTGTGGCCAGCTCACGACAAACAGCACACCGCAAAGCAGCGTCAACCTGCTGAACGCCATTTGCGGAGATTGCCTGCGAACAGAGATTCACATCATGTAAGCGGAAAGGCCTGGAACAAGCAGGCCATTCCGTTTTCACGGGTGTATCAGGCGTCGTGCGGAGATGACATTGGTGAGTTCAGCATTTGTCAAACTTCAAAGCAGCCTAATCATGTAGGAAAGGTCAAGCTTCCCCATCAGACAATGATATCAGCGGCTCTGTCAAGACGATGCGGGTGGCACACTGTGCGCTTCCTTCTTGCGTTCTGGGACAGAAGATGACGGTAACAGACTCTGAGAGGCGCTAAAGCTTCCCGGGCACTACAGATACAGCAGACATATGGGCATAACTGGCACGATTTGAACCATCCAACAGGTACTACCTAGTAGCGGCACCTGCCACCAGCTTCAATGTCCAATCGAATTGCGTTTCAAGTAAGTGGTATGCTCTAAGTATCACTTCATATGTATTCTTGGCAGTTGATGTGACCTGACTGCAAGGCCTGAAAATGTTCGGGAGTATGCTGTCGTGATGGCTGCATGTTGTGCAAGCTGTTGCGGTTACATCAAACTGCTGGCTGCAACGGGTGTCCTTGCTGCGCACGGGCATGCCGGAAAGCAGCCGTGTATGCGTTGAGCTGTGAGAAGTAAAGATTATGCGCGACGGACGAATCTGAGCATTACTTTCTTGTAGCAGTGAATCTGAGGTGACTACTACTACATCAAAGGTACTTCATACGCTTTGGCTGCAAGTCAGCCCTCTTCCGATACAGCGTAAAGCGAACGGCTTTGCTCTTTTGTGAATCAAAAGCTGCGGCTATGCGGGCCGTCAACCTGGCAACTTGGCAACATGTACATTGAATGCCTTGAGAGCCTTGTTTTCTGGATTTCAGTATGCATTTGCACCTCCCCTGAGCCGTGACAGCATTGAACATATCTCCATATAGTATCAAGTTGCTTTTCTTGCAAATGCTGGCCTTTGCCTTACCATTTTAACAACACAGATAATTGCAAATTAGCTATAGCACAATCCTTGGCCGGGCACTGCAGCCCGTATAATACTCACACTAACTCGGACAAGAAGCCCGTGACCCTTGCTTTGTTCTTTCTGCTAAGCTCAATCAAATCCTTCTTTCCTCGGTACGGGCCCTAAAAGCTTTCAGACGCCCCTCCAAGCATGAGCTAGGAGAGACTTGTTGCTGAATCTCCACGAAATTAGCCATCTTCTTCCTCTTCCTGTCGGGCGCGCCATTGGGAGTACATGCGACCCAATACGCCAATGCAACCTGGAAGGAGCATTATGGGCCCCGCAATGAATACGAATTTGATGATTATGATGTCGCGTGGGCATAAGTTGGCCCGATTGGATGGTGTGGGCGGCAGGTCTTTGCAAATCTGGACATCGGATCCGTCTTTGTCGGTGTGCGACGTACACACTTGACCGGAATCGCACATCCTTTTGTGGGCAGGCGGAGGTGCCACTACCGCAGCAGCCGGCAATGACAGCGGCAGCGCATTAACCACTGGAGCTGTCGCTACTGAAGCGGCGGGCGCAGGAACACCAAGATTGGCAAAGGCCTCAAAGCCGGCATACTCACTTAGCTGCAGTGGCGCCTTTGCATCTCGACCTGCTGCTGGGCTTTTGTAAGGTAATGCAGCCAGCTGGTCCCAGCCCCTTAAAGAGGCAACTTCATCTGTGGAGAGGTCAGCGCTAACGGGTAATGGTGCTGGCGCTCCAGCAATCCTGCTATTGCCACTTGGGATGCGCCGGCCCTGCATAAGAGAGATGAGCATGCATGAGGCCCGTATGCTGTGTTGTTGGCCTTATAGACAGAAGGTACTTATCATCATGGATAAGTATATGCATATATATATGCCAATGCTATCTACGCAAAGGTAAGCATCCGGCATTTCTGTCACAGGGCGCTGACCGCTTGGTGGTCCAGTACTCACAATCACAGCTTTGGAAGGGCTAGTGGCCAATGCACTGCTAAGGCAATAGAGCCTATATGACCTATCCGGAATATCACAAACAGGCCTGATGGCCACCTACAAAATTATTTGCCAATTCTGTCGAGAGCATGTCTGAGGTCTAGAGGCCATGACACACCTGTACAACAGGCAAGTGTGCCAAGCTCATAAAGAACAGCACACCACAAAGCAGCATCGACCTGCTGAACGCCATTCGCAGAGACTGCCTGCAGACCAGAACTTGTAGTCACATCGTTGTAAGCGGAACTTTCGTTACGGAACACACAGGCCCACCCGTTGCTAGGTACACCAGGCGTCCTGCGAAGATGATGCCATATGCTCTACCGTTTTCGTACTTCAAAGCAGCCTTCAAGTTATCGTATCTGGAAGCGGCCCAAGCTTGCCTACCTGATAGAAATATCAGCGGCTCTGCCAGATGACGATGACGATGTTACGCTAATGTGTTCCAATTAGATGTGGTGGTATCAGAGACAACTAAGCTTCCCGGGCACCACAGCTACATTAGACACTTTGGCAAACCTGGCACCATGATGGTACCCGACAGGTCAATCACCTGCCACCAGCTTCCAGATCTCTGGAATGTCCAATCGGATTGCGTCTCAGGTGGCAGGCCCTTAATAGCACCCTTTTCGCTCCCGGTATACTCTTTCTGGTACTTGTAGATGACTGAGCTGCAACGCCGGAATATGTTCGGGAGTATGCTGTGCACGCTGGGCATGATGTGCCGGTTACATTGGAACGCTGGCTTGGCTTGGAACAAGGCGTGAGCCTGGACTCTAAAGGTGCACCAGCCCAGTCCCTGTTGCATCTACATAGTGAAGTATGGAAGGAGGCATGGACAAAGGACGCCTGCTAGGTGCCTCAACGGGGTATGTATAGAAACCACTAAGCACATCTTGCCGCACATGAGCATTGCGATGTTTATTCATTGGGCATGCTCCTGCCCTCCCTTCATCTCCAAACACCATACAAAGTGCCAATGGCAGCCATGGCTGCAGCATCATTCTTCAAGCTGTAAACCGTATATAATATAACAAGAAGCTCATACTAGGCCTGGCCTGGGGTTGGCCGTTCAATTGAGATGTGACGCCAGAAGGTTTAAAAAGCCGCAAAGTCTAGCAAGAACAAAGCAAGCCTACAAGCTTCAGTCCCATGAGCTGTACTGCGCAGAGCGATTGGACATCTCTACTGAGGCTATACTATAGCCAGTGGCTGTGCTGACCAAAGGGGTGTTGTGTACCAAACTTGATCCACCAGCCTCTTGCTGGTGCCAGGGTTGCAACTGAAATCAATTGAATTCTTAACATATGTACATCAATGATTGACTCCTTCAAAGTTAGGTAGCAAGTTGCTACCTTTGAGCATACCTCCCGAGCTTATGCAAGAGCACGACTATGAGGCTCCAGTTCGGTGATAGTCTCATTGATACTCGTACCACAACCCCAAGATTATGCATATCAAGGCAGGGTGGTGACAGCTATCTCAGCCTCAAAGGTCCCGGACCTCCACCCAGCCTCTCACGCTTCAATCGGGGTCAGTTGCAACCCTACCAACAAGGGCCACCTACCCAAATATGTTGAGAGCATACTAGAGGACTTATGCGGTAGTGGTCGTCTTGATGCTGACGCTGGTGTTCCAGGCTAGGCCAATAAGGAACCCTAAGATGTAAGCAAAGCAACACATCCTCGTCCATGGGACCCGGATCTGCATGCAACAGGGTTTCACAACCAATGCCAAAAAATGCACGACCATCATCACCATAAAGCCAACGAAAGCAGTGATGATGTAAAACGATGCAGCCATCACATACGGCATGACATAAAGGGGCACTTGATGAGGGCACATGACTCCAAAGATGCGCGGCCTTAAAAGCGGGGCTGCCCGCTGACTGCCATCGGGCAGCCATTGAGTGCAATCCGGCTCAACCCCTCCAGCATTATTATATACCCATGTACACTCTGGAGGAGGAAGGCACATCTCCTCCACACCAGGGGGTGACCCTGACTTAATCTGCTCATTGACAGATACCGTGCACCTGAGACCAAAAATGAGGCCCAAAGCAAAAGCGATGTAGCACATTCTCGTCCACTTGTTCTTTCCGGGGAACATGTCATCTGCCCAAGCCCGTACGAACCACAAAAAGAAGGCGATCATGAGCCCAAGGAGCGAAATCGATATTCTAACATCATATGTTGTTGGAATGAGATCAGGGCAGAATGCACCCCAGACGCGAGCTGTGTGAGGCGGTGTGCTGCACTCCGGGCGAGCCACTCCATCCTTATCAAAGCTCTACTCGCATTTTGGAGGCGGAATGCACGTCTTCTTCTGTGCGGACGCTTGTGGCTCTGTGACGTTAGCCGGTGTCATTGGTTCTGCAAGACGTCTCATCGTGCGCCGCGATGAGTTGGCCATAGGTGCCATACTTGGCGAGAGCCATGTAGCCGGGGATGGCGCTGTAGCAGACCAGCCCATTATTGAGATGCTTGCATCTGTCCTGCTGTATGCTCCTGTAGCTCTGCTGGTGGGAATGCTCCTGCTCTGCAAATGGTGTGACAACATGTGAGCATGTTGTGCATATTTCTGAAAATGGTTGCGTACTCTCCTGTGCCTCACACCGATGATTCTGACCTACTACGTGAGGCTTACAGAAGCGCCTGATGGCTCATGGTTAGTACATGCCAATACTAAGCCACTAGCAAATTGTCTTGGGTGGACAAGAAGTACAGGTGCATGCATTTCTTCTGCAGCAGTCTAAGTGCTGCATGTGATCCTTCCTTAATCAGCAGTCTCCCTCCTCAGGCGGAGAATCGGCACTTTTAGTAATAGATGCTATCCAATCAAGTACGCAAATGTTAAGATGTATGAAGAAACACTGAAGTGCTTTTGACGGTGCAAAGCCAGCAACGGCCATTCTCTCAACATGACATCGCCAAGTATGACTGCCTGTCATGGCTCTACATATGGTGTCACTGACACAGCATAAAAAGCAAAGATGCTGGGTGGCGATACCTGTATGGGGGCTAGAGATGTCAGGCTGATGCACATCAGCATGCCGTAGAGCATCATTGACCTGCCGACGGCCATTGGGAGATCTCCTGCGCGCGATGAACCCTTAAAGGGCAAGCAACCTAGCTCGCATGCGCAACCTTAGTATGCATTCACGGCGTCATAGTTTCACCGATCCCAGTGAACAACGTTCGGCAGGCAGCAGCATCTGTTGGTGTTGCACCCCATTGACCTTATGTTTACAATATTTAACGACGGGTGGTATGCTTTCAAGCTAAGTCAGCTTGTTTACCTGAGCGCTATCTCAGCGGCTCTGTCAACCTCACGACCGCCTCCTTGTTCGCGGCCCCTTCAAAGCAGTTCTGGGCTCTCTGACAAAGAATGAGCGTTGGTGATGGTCGACCTTAATGTGAGGCACTCCAGAGTTATCACCAGGTGTCCCGTCGGCTTGATAGATTGAGGCACCTGCCACCAGCTTCCTGGAACCTGAAGCTAAGAAAGTCGACTGCCATGGTAGGGGCTGTGTGGAGCTGGAGCAGAGTTTTCTTGCAAGTAGGTCAGAAATGACTTTTGGGGACGAAAACTGGCGGTCGGCACCTTCTGGACCGGTCCCAAGATATATGAGTATATCTTGCGAATAATCTCGAGTCCAAAGTCATGGACATTGGATGCTATCATAGCTGCGCAGCAGCCTGCTGCACAAGGGTGCACCGCTATCAATGTAGTCCCTTACGGGCATTCACATGCTTACATGCAAGAGTGTGGAGATCGCAGCACCTTGCACACAACATGCGCATGCTATGTGGTTCTCAGGTTGTTTTCGTACAGATGCCAAGATGGGCAAGGCCTGTCCTGGGGTTCCTATAGAGTGATCGTCGCACCTGATCGCGCTACGGTTAGTCAGACTATACCGTATAGTAGTGACCACCATAGCCGCGGGCTACTGCACCCTTATGCAATTCAAGCTTTGTATAAGCCATACTATGTGCCATAGTATGTGCCAGTGCTGATCGTCACAAAAGGGATACATGTATGACTGACTCCTCACTACCTCTACTTCAGAAGTTTTAGCATCCATCCCCAAGTTTAAGTAAGAGCACTTTCCTGATATTCATGTTCTCCAACAGTGTTACTCATGCTCCAACAACAGGCTATAGTCGCACGTGCTGCGGCAGGTGGCTGACCTCTCTCTCAACTCAGATCCACCCAGAAACTCACGCCTTATTCCTGGTATGAGACAAGCCAACCGCTACTTGCGAGCACCAACCACTTAATATGCTGAGAGTTTCATTATGTAATATTTGTCTTGACGCTGACGCTGGTGCTCCAGGCAAGTCCAATTATGAGCCCCCAGATGTAAGCAAAGCAACACATCCTCGTCCATGGAATCTGGATTCGTATGCGGACCCAATGGGTTCGCACAACGCGTGCCAAAAGATGTGCCAACAACATCAAACCAAAGCCAATGTACGCAAATACCACCTTAAAATCTGCAACCAGGATATATGGCGCAACATAAAAAGGGATATGGTCAAGGCACATGACTCCTAAGATGCGGGGCCTTATGGGCGGGGTGCCGCAGGACAGGTGAGCCGCTCCACTCTCGTCATATCTCCAATCACAGCTTGGAGGGGAGAGGCACATGTCCTGTTGGCCAGGTGGTGACGCTGTATCTATTTGTACACGGTACCTGGCGTAGCACCTCAGACCCAAGATGAGCCCCAACGCAAAAGCGATATAGCATGTTCTCGTCCATCTGTTCTTACCAGGGAAAACCTTATTCGCCCAATACCGTACAAGCCACTTGTAGAGGAAGCCAAGGGCAACCAGATACAAGATCATCACTACGGTAAGAAATGCTAATGGAATGGAGTCAGGGCACAGCACTCCCAAGAAGCGAGGCGTGTGGGGCGGATCGTAACAGTCCGGACGAGCCATTCCATCTTTGTCATAGCTCCACTTACATATCAGAGGCAGGACGCACATATTCCACGGCGCTTGCGCATGCCCTGCTGAAGCATTAGCCGGTGGCACTGACTCTGCGAGACGCCTCGTATGGCGCTGTGATGATTTGACAGGCGCCAGACTTGGCAGGAAAATTGTAGCTGGGGATGGCGCTGGCGCGGACCACCCCAAGATTGAGATGCTTGCATCTGTCCAGCTGTCACTGGTTTGGGTTGAGGATGTGTATGCTTCTAAAGCTTCACTGGTGGGAATGCTCCTGCCCTGCAAATGTGTGACAATATATAAGCATATTGTGGATCCTTCTGAGCATGGTTGCATTAGTTGTGTCTTGCGCCTCACAACAGTGATCCTGGCCTTCAACCTGAGGTTCTGAAGGACTCCCTGCTGGCTCATGATGAGCACATGCCAGTGCTGCCTTGGGTGGATAAGAAACACAGGTGCATGCTCTGCTTCTGCAAGGGTCTAAATGCTGCATTTTTTCGTTCCTCAATCAGCAGTCGGACTCTTTCTAGGCAGAGAAATGGCACTTCAAGAGAAGATCAAGGACACAGATGCATCGCTAGACACTAGGAGCTGATGCAATGTCAGCAAGAGCTATGGCGCTGATGAGATATCACCACCAAGTATAAATACCTGTCGTAGCCATGCATACGGTGTTGTTGGCACAGGAGTAGCATCCTGAGAGTGCAAAATTATTGGGTGGCCATACCTGTATGGGAGGTAAGCGGGCCAAGCTCATGCACAGCAGCACGCCGCAGAGCACCGTTGACTTGCAGACGGCCATGAGGGAGAGTTCTCCTGCACGCCAGAATTCTTGTAGGGCAAGCAAACTAGCTCGGCGCATTCCTTACTGAGCAATAAATGCGAAAGGGGTTTCATCAAATCCAGTGGGTAACGTTCGGCGTGCAGCAACGTCGGATGGTGCTGAAACCCATAGGCATCGCCTTCCAAGAGTGATGGCTTGAGATACCTTAGCTAGTCTACCGGCGTGCTATCCCAGCGGCTCTGTCACACCTCACAACGACCTCCTTGTGCTACGCGGCCTTCAAGATAGTTCTCGTCTCACTGACGAAGGATGAGCGGTACTGATAGCGAAACCTTCTGTTTGTGAGTGTAAGGTTTGACTCCTGACAGATTGAGGCACCTGCCACCAGCTTCCTAGAACCTGGAACCTTCTCTAGGCGAGTAGCTTCTCGTGACCAGAAACTGAGGACTGCCACCATGCGAAGTGACACCAGTGGTAGCGCCTTCAGGACAGATACCACTTGTGCTGATGTGTTCACTTGCAAGCATGTTGCATAAGATGTTCAACATCGAACCGGATGTCTCACACACCCTGCATGGTAGGGCTGGTCCATTGGCAAACAGGGATGCAATAATATGCACACATTTTCAAAAAGTCCCACCATTAAATTTCCAGCTTTGCAACTACCCTAAGTGTTGGGGTAGGTCACAACCCAAGATCTAGCGAGCCGCTACAGCTATACTTCTGGGTAAATTGAGAGCATTTATGTATACACAAGAAAGCTCACGCACTGGATGCTGACGCTTGCACTGATGCTGGTTCTTTATCCAGGCCTCACACCACTACGATAGTAGAATTCATCAGCCTCTCATGGCACTTGGGCCGCCGGGAGTGGACGGGAGGGCCTTATATGCTGAAGACATCGAATTCTTTTCTTTGCGGGATCTACGGTATATTTGCACTCCGAGTACGCAAGCTATAGTCACCATCAGGGTAAAATAGCATCTACATGAAATCAAGATCATGTCCATAGGGCACAAGCCCCACATGCGAGGTCTAGGGGGGTATCTTGTGCGGACATTGTGAGCAACTCCTTGCTCATAGTCATAGTCCCAACGATCCGACGGAGGCCAGATGCAAGCATCTTGCTCCGCAGGCACAACTGCTTGCGCACTAGCACTGCTGGCAGCTGACGCTGCTTTTGCAGACTGCATCATTGCGGGTGGCAATGAGCTGGCTCCAAGAGCCAGATCTGGCAGTTGCCCCTCTGCATGGGCTAGCGCATGGGCACTCTTGCTGATTGCACCAGTCTCGCTAGCATGTTCACTGAGCGGCAGGGCTTGCTTAGACCGCTCTGCTGCCGCATCCTTGCCAAGCCTGGACGAGGCGCATATCAAGGTCATGGCATCCACATCATTGTCTGCACTTTGACGTGAGGGTGCGACTGTTGCAGCAGCGGTGACCTTGCGATCCACGGTGCTAGTGCCCCGCAAGATATGGCTGGCTGAGCATTAGCTGTGCGTCGCTGCGCAATCGTCTGTCTTTCCTCCCGTGAGATCAGTACATATCTATCCTATATTCCACGGCACTCAGATATGTACAGCTGTATGGCAATGCAGGCTGTGTACACTGCATACTTCCTTGTGTGGCATGCATGTGCAGTAGCATTGTCAAGGCACCAATGAGTTGTAAAAAGTCTCTGGGCACTGCAAGCGCCAAGAACACGGGAAGGCGCTTGTATGTTTACCAAGTCTCTGATACACAATGCACTCTGACTACCATAGTGGCCGACTGTTATAGCTTAAGGCCCTTCCGGATTCATTCATGACAAGACGGCTGTCTCGTCATAGAATTGACCCTACCTTTCCTGCATGCCCTTCTGCAAGGCTTGCACACACCAGCACGCTGCAGAGCAGCGCTATCGTGGCGGCCACTGTGCTAGCTCGCCTAAAGAGCAAGAGCTCCTGTTAGTTAAGGGAACCCGCAAGAAGTGGGTACGCGCTACCCGAAATGCCGGGCTTGCTCTATAATGGTTCCCGTGTACTGTTGCACAGCAGTCATGCTGCAATTTGAAGACGCTGTCGAAAGGCAGAGTGCGAGCAGTACTTAGACATGTATAGCCATTCGCCCGCGTGTGTACTACCCTGAGACTATCAGCAATTTACTGGAAGTTCACACCTTGAAAAAGTAGTCATCATACGTTCTCCGGCTCCTTCTTGGCAGAGCGGCGCAGGGGTGGCGCCAGGCAGCAGACGGATGTACCCTGAGTGATGCGTGCGTCTCTGTCTCCACGCTTACGACAAATCGAGGCACCTGCCAACAGCTTCCGGAACCCTCCCAGCAATACTGACCCTACGAAAGCATGTTCAGAGGCCTAACAACATGAGCTTGCTGAGACGCTCACTCCTGCATGAAGGCCAGGATGGGGGCAGCATCAAGTGCGGCCCCTTGTGCACGCATCTGGACCATGGTGATTGCCACAGCGGCTTGTGTTGGCATTAGATACCACGACTGTGTACTATATCTTGGTACATAGCCAGCCATTGTTGGGCTGGGTGCTTAGCTTGCGTATCAAAAGAACATTTTGACCTTTCAATGGATTGCTACTGGTAGATAGGGACTGTGCACAAGACACGGCTGTACGTGAAATCTCTTACATGCTTACAACACAAGGTTGTGCATAGAACAGAAATTTGCCCAATGCGCAAGGGTCTCAGCTAGCTTTACTACAGATGCCTAGAGGCAAGATCCTTTTTGGTCCTCATTGATGGACATAATTAGGCCACATACAAGCACATGATGCCAAGACAGCCATACTGTATGACAGATGCAACCGCACACCAAGTCAGATAGCAACTACTGTATAAAGCAGCTACATTGCCATTGTGAAGGAGGCACAATGCACGAACAGACCCAGCTTCACAATTGTCTTGCTCTGAGGTGCGCTCACTGAGCAATTGGCAATAACTTGTCACTCATGTCCTAGCCATCATAAATGTGTGCTCCGCCATAATACTCATAGAGGCCCTCAAGGCTGAAATGTAGGCTTAAGAATGCAGGTTTCACTATCATCAACTTGAACCCCAAGCATGACACATGCTATCTGCTGTGGCGAGCGGAAAGTGCCCAGAGCGTGCTGAAAGACTCACTGGACTGTCTCAAAGCTGATGCGAGTCCTCAAAGAGATACTCACAATGAGCGCCAAGGCGAAAGCATAGGAACATGCCCTTGTCCATGGAATCCGCAATTGCTCCTTCATTACACGCGGCAGCGCATACATTGCAAGGGCTTGAACAGTGACCACAAAACATAGCCTATTGGACGCAGATACCAGGGTAGATAGAGGAACCCACAGATATGCAAGAATGTGAAGTTGATGAGGGCACATGACTCCTATGGGTGCGACCAAAATGGGGGTCTCATGGGGCGGGGCGGTGCACTCCAGTCGAGCCTCCCCCGCCTCATTATATTCCCACCTACAGACAGGTGGGAATGCACACATTGGGCTGACTAGGCAATGACGCTGCCGCAAGTGGAATTCTGTAAAGCATAGGGTAGTAGAGGCCTACTGCGAGCCCCAGCGCAAAAGCGAAGTAGCACATTATCGTCCGCGGATTCTCACCAGGTAGCGCCAGATTTGCCCAACACCACACCTGCCACTTAAGGAGGGCACTGAACATCCAGAGCATCAGAACGTGCCATTATTGGCATCTGGTGGTGTCATGTGCCAAATCAAGCACCCACAGCTGCCAAGCGTTGCCAGAATTGGCAGACAGCAGCCCTCAGAGCTGCCAAGTGTGACTTACACATGCAAGTTGCTAGAGGTGTCAGATTACGTTTTACTGTCATGGCGTCAGATTACACTGTAATAGTGACAGTGCATCTGCAACCCTAATTGTGATTACTACACCAACATAAAGCGGAATAGAACCGGAGCACATTCCCAAGAAGCGAGGCTCGCGCGGCGGGTCGGTGCACTCTGGGTGAGCCATGCCATCCTTGTCATAGGTCCACTTACAATCTGGCGGCGGGGTGCACATGTTTTTCTGTGCGGACGCGGATGCCTCTGTGACGTTAGCTGCCAGGATTGGTGTTGACTCCAAAAGACGCCGCAGTGCGCGTCGCAACTTGACCACAGGTGCCTGTGTCAGGAGCCATGAAGCAGGGAATGGTGCCCGGTGAGGACCAGCCCCTTACTACAACGCTTGCACCCATCCAGCTATGACCATTCTGGGGTGAAGATGTAGGCGCTCCGGGAGCTATGCCGGCAGAAAGCTCCTGCCCTGCATGGCGCATGACAAGTAAGGACCTGAGTACTCACATCCGGAGATGTTGGACTTGTGCTTTATCTTTCTGAGCATGGGTGCTTTTGCACCTGTTGTGCGTCCAGATATGTAGTTTCCTAGCCTATATACTCAGCTCTGCTCTGCTCATATTGATGGTGGTTTCCTGCGGAAAAAGTCTCAGGCGCATGCGTGTCTGCCAGTGCTCTCAGTGGTCACAGACATGCTCTCAGTGGTCATTCTTTGATTAGATAGATGAAACCCAGCTTCTGTCAATTCTATCACAAGAGGCAATGAAGGGCTACTTGATGGTGTAAGCCGTTGGAGAGCCGAGACAAGCTGTAGCGCTGATCGGTTGTCACCACTACAAGCGACTGCCTGTCATCATATTGGCCATACAGGTGGGGCTCCTGATACAGGATGGAGAGAATAATGAGAGCAGATAGGATTGGGTTATCCACACGTGTGTGGGAGGCAACAGCGCCAGGCCTACGCATAACAGCACGCCGCAGAGTACCTCCACCTTGTTGAAGGCCATCTAGACGGTGACCCTGCGGGCAAATGCTACTTGAGCCTTACGGGCCAGCACGACGTTATGTACTGGATCTAAGCATCATCGTCTCGGGTTACGTTCGTCATGCGGAAGCGTTCGGTGGTACAGCGCCCGAACATTGTCGTCCTAGAAGACACTCTATAACAAATGGGATGCGTCAGCTACTTCACCTGAGGGCTACCCCAGCGACTGTGTCGCAGTTCACGATGATCCTTTCACGCTACGCGGCTCCTCTGAACGCTTGTGTATCACTGGCATACAAGAAGTAGTAGCTATGTCCCAAAGAATCTTTGCCAAGCACTGTATTATGTCCATAGTTGGCTTCGACAAAGTGAAGCACATGCCACCAGCTTCCTGGAACCTGGAACCTACCTGAACGCGAAGCTTCTCATATGTGTGTGGACAAAGAAGACTGCCCTCGTGCAGGTTGATACCAATGGCGACGCCTTGGACAAATCAGACAGCGTGGGCAATTGTTTTGCAATGCGCCTACCAGGACCTTTGCATTGCATCCTGTCTACGTTACACTGAAACGCTGCTACAGCAGATCTCAGGAAGTTACGACGGCACATCAATGTGCAGAACCAGCCCGATGTGTATGTGAACGGTTTTAGGAGCCTGTTTCTATGTTGTAATGTCTAGATGTCATTGATGTATGTTGATGTTGTCGGGGAAATCATTGCAATATCAATACTTGCGCCTGCAGCTGCCTGTTGGGGAGCACGCATCTCTGGAAGACAGACGTGCCTCTTTGCAGAATAGTCAAAGATAATATCACACAATCTGAAGTCCAGCCATTTTCAAATATAAGCATCCCCTTTTATATTGGCCTTTGAGAGAACTTTGCACACTTCATGTTGCCCTGCCAAAGCGTACGCTCCTCCTACCGGAGACATGCCATTTGCACCGAAGGGGATTTCTCCTTGCCATACAGTGTTACAACATGTGTCCGCCTGCAGTCATGTTGAGTAGAGCTCTCATACTTATGTCTCACTGAGGTGCTAGGCGCAAAGGTCTTAGCCAACTGAGCACTTTTATGTGCCATGAGCATTTCAGTTGCCAGACCTATGCACACAATATTTGCAGCATTCCGCCACCAGAGCGTTAAAGGCCGAGCTGATCCTTGTGCTCATCATTGCACTCTTAGTATACGCAGCTGTAGATGAGACTCGGCAAAGTACGATGCACTTGAGACATCTCCACTGTTTGAGTTGCTATCACTGAATGCCGCAGAGCGGCCTGGCCAGACACATAAGTATCTTCCTGCTGTCTGTACCAGATGCGCCAAAAGAGGCCTTGCCATCCCTCTGGCAGCCCTAGAGCCGTATTGATGATCGCTCTGGAATGAACCACAGGCATTGCATACAGACAGCGCATGCGCATCGTGAAAGCTGTGCCTGCCCTTCTTGCTTCCCAAGCTCATGCGCAATCACTACTTGTATGCTCTGTAGACAATCTGTAATGCGGGAAAGGGAACTTGATGGAAGAAATGATCCCTCAAGCACGCGCAGGTCACCCTCAATTGATAAAGAACAAGGGTTGTGTTGGCAGCCGCAGAGTGTGTCGGGGTATGCTGAGGCATGCAGGAAGTCACTGCTGAATCACGATGTGGAGCCCAGATTGAGCGAAGAACCCCCAGCTTATAGCTAGCCCCATGGCAAACGCAACGGTAGACATCCTTGTCCATGGGATCCAGTCAGACATCACGCTCTCTATCCAGCGTCGCATGAGGAATACCCACAGGGCATTCAGGCACACGAACGCCATGCTGATTGCTGCAGCTATGGCATACTGCATGAAATAATCGGGGAGGTGATGCTGGCACACAATTCCCAGAAAAGGAGGTCTGGAGGTCAGGGGGTCGCAGACTGGATGAGGCGCTCCATCCTTGTCGAGATGCCACTTGCATTTTGGCGTGGGGACGCAGACATTGCGCTTAGCGGGCGCTGATGTGCCAGCAGCTGCTACCCTCCTGCCATCGATGGACCTAACCTACACAGGCACAGGTCAAACTGTCAGGGCGCAATGCAGGCGCTGCCTGAGATTGTCCTTATGAGTGCATTGCTCCTTTGCATGTCCTCTGGAGGCTTTCATGCTCATGAGCGTCTGAGCTGAGGCCTGCATGAAACCCTAATGCGCATGGTGACCTGCAACCACTGGGACTGCTATTCGTGAACACAATTGTTCATGCATGTTTGCAATAGCCTGAGGGTGCTGACTGTTGTTTGGTGTTATTTTGCTGTAAAGTGGCCGTCCCAAGACAAGTAGCTGCAGCCTCTTGTATTGCATGTGTGAGGGCTTGCTGACTTGGGTCAGACTTTGCAGGTGATTGCACAGACATCTGAGCACCTGTCAGTGACCCTGATCCAATGCTGACCACCTGGAGTATACTGGTCACCCACTACTAGTGCCTACTCTGGTCTAGCAGGCGTGCCAAGGAGGGTGATCTGAGGTGTCGCAGACTACAGATTGGCTTGATCATACCTCTATGGAAGGCAGACTTGCTAGGCCAACGCACAGAAGACAGGAAGCTGGTGGCAGGTGCTTGAGTGATGCTGTCAAATTACAAAGCTTTCGTAAGATTCACAAAATAAGGATGCCCTCTCGACTGCCAACTGCATGCCGCTGTAGTGAGTTGACGCCGCACAGGGTAAAATGAATACCGTGGACTCTGACATAGCCGCTGATTGATTTGGTCAGGCATACCCAACGGTGCTGGACTGTCTTCATTCCTAATTGATGATCGGCCTGAGCACGTTCAACCATCACACTATGCCTGATGCATCTCGAGAATTTGGCGCAGTAGGCCATGCCCACCGAAAAGTTCAACTCGGACGGTGTGACTTGGTGTGCAATGCGTCTGGCATCATAGTATCTCTACATGAGCTGAGACGCACAGGAAGTATTGTATTCGATGCCGGGATCAGTACGGTCCTGCTGGTTTGCGTGCTGTGCACATTGCGCTGAATTGCTGCCTTGAAGTCACCAACCTGGTATCTGGAAATCATTTCACCCATCTGGTAGCCGGGAAACAGATGATGACACTTCAATACAAGCCGAGGACAGTAGCCAGATTGCCACAAAACACATTGTAGGGCTTTGAGGGGTCAGCAAAGACACAATGTGGCATCAGACATCTATATACCACCACGGGGGCCGGCCACGTGTCAGATCGTGCCTGCATGGGACCACCCGGGCTGCCTGGGCCCTGCCCATGTCCAGTCATGCCTGTATGGGACCTTGAAAATTCTATGCAGCCTTGACAGCACGATAAGTTCCGTTCAGTTGGCTTTGTTGATGCAAGTGTGGCTTGTTTGTGACTTTCAGCGCTCAATGGGCCCTCACGCGCGAGACATAAGGGCTGAGCCGGGCCGGCTCTTGTGTTGTAGATCACACTTTTGCGTGTGCAATTAAATGGAGATAATTACTTTATTGTCGGCTTTTCAGGCTCAGACGGGCTACATGTATGTATTCCAAAGGATCCAAGCATGAGACTTTCAGCTCTTCTTCTGCTGCGATTTGCTGCCATCTGATTCAGCTCATTTGCCCAGTCATAGACCCAGGGAAGCCACTCATTGGTGGGATGCCGAGAGAATGCAAATTGCTGCCATACGCACATGAATTGCCTCTGCGCTTGGGATGAGATCACTTCTCGGATGAAGTTAAGCCCTAGTATGGCGGAAGCTTAAGACCGTTTGCAGTCGTATTCAGCCCTCGTGTGCCCATTGTATTCCTCGCTGCCAAATGAAAGCCAAGGCTTCAAGCACGCAAGGGAAAAACGCATACACAAGGCCAAATGGAAACATTATGCAGAAGTACTTGAGAGCTAGAGCCTGACGAGGGCACAAATTACCCCAACCGCGGGGATCTGGGGGTTGGGTGTTGCAAACCCGATGAGCCACTCCCTTCTCGAGGTCGTAGTTCCAACTACACACCTCATCGTAGATGCACATGTTGTCACGGGCGGGCGCAGTTGCAGGTGCTGTGGCAGCCGGCGCTGCCTTTGTAGAGGGCACAGTCATGGTTGGTACCGGTTTTGTCACCTGCGCGAAATCTGGCGAGCGCGACGTTGTGGGGGCTGGCGCAGGAGCACCATTGACTATGGGGTTTACAGCGTCTCTGGTGCTGCTTCGACTCAGTGGCAGCGCATCTTCAGACCGCACTACCGCTGCACCTTTTCTCAGTGCGGTGGCTATGAACTTTCCCCTTCTGAAGGTGGCTGTGATCCTGACCTCAAGCGTGGAGCTCACGTCATTCTGGTTTGACTTTGTGGGTATGGGCGCTCCAGCCCGTGTGGCCATTTCTCCAGAAGGGCACCTTCCCTACAAGAAAGAATTGGTGTGAAGGAAGCTGTGGCGGCACTCTGAGCGGACCGCATCTTAGAGCCGCATCTTGTGCATCTTGCACTTAAGGATGCTCTTGAGACTGGCTGGCCTCTGTTCACTTGATGCACATGAAGACATGTGGGTGCCAAGCTTGCTGTCCAATGGGGTAAGAGCATACGCATGTCTGTCATGCACCAAGGCAATAGTGGCTCCCCTGGTATTGAGGCAAGGGACTGAGAAGCGTTGGGACAGTGCAAGCTACATATAACCTATTGTTGCAGTGATAAAGGCCACCAATGGCCACTGCCCACCACTAACATGCATGACATGGCTGCTTGCCTAGGTGCTCCTTCTACGAGTTGGTCGCCTGAACAGCAGGGTCTCATGCAATGGGCTATACCTGTGTAAGAGTCAGCTGTGTTAGGCACAAGCACAGCAGCACGCTGCTGCGCAGCGTGAAGCCGCAGCGGACCATTTCAGAGATCTCTGCAGTCCGCCTGCAGCACAGTAGTACTTCAGCAGGCAGAAGGGGAGGACGTGGTGCCCTATACGCATGGCCTACTGTAGCAGAGTCTCGAGATACATCAGGCGTAGTGTAAGAATTGAACGTGCTCAGATCGATAACAAATCAAGGGTTAACACAGTATAGCTTTGTCGGCCATGCCCCACCGAGTCGACCGGGTGTTGGTCAGCAGCCTGTCACAGTGCACAGTGTCAGTTCCCTCCTGCTCGGAACAACGGCAAGCGACTGGCGACCAAGAGGTGGGACTTTGATTTTCAAGGCAAATCAGATCAGCCTACATATATCCTATGATCTGACAGAATTTACTTTCGGTGAGCCACCTGCCACCAGCTTCCTGATTTCTGGATTCTTTAGCAGCCCCAGCAAAGGTGAGCCAAGGTCCAAAATGAGCCTGAACAGGCAATAGTCGACACTTCTTCGAGTGAAGAAGCTGAGCAGGAGTGGAGCTCCGATCAGCAGAGCCACCCTGAATCTTATCGGAGAGATTAACAAATACCATGCGAACAATCTTTAAATCAATAGGAGCGAATTTAGCTTCTTGTGAAATTGAAGGAGTGCGGAAAAGGGAAAGATCGGCCAATCTTCCCGACCAAAAGCATCGTGCATCCTTCTGAGAGCTAGCTTCGTTCATCGCTCCGAAGGCAGATGCCATCATGATCTGCACCATAATACAATCAGCAAATGAATCTGTAGATGCAACTGCCTTTCTTGTTGACGGAGCACTCGACCAGGCCCGCACACCGTATTAGCAAGAAACTCCCCGCTTTTATCTCGACACCCGCACAGTGTGCCTCTGTTTACCCAGCAAAAAAGCCCGCTCCTCTCTTTATGTGCAATTCTGATATGCCAAAAGGCTTCTGCCAAGCTTGACTGTGACAACCATCCACGCCGAAAAAGCCAATGGCATTTGGCCGTCCAAACGCTGCAGGCTTCATATAGGCTTCTATCTACATTCGTCACAGCAGGCACCACACCCAAACAGTCTGGGGGCTGCCACACTAATTTATTGGAGAGTATGTCTCGGGGATGCAATGCATCTGAGGCTGTAAGATCTCTATATGAGCTCTAACACAGAGAGACGCATGTCTTAAAATGCCCGGATCAGTGCGGCGCTGTTCTGTCCCGCTGCTTTGCATGCTGTGCACGTTACGATGGAACGCTGCTTTCGGAAGAATTGTCTCCGTCATCGGGATGGCATTTTTTGACGACGATGATGCCTGCTGCATACACTTGCTGACTCAAGCAACAGAAGATGGTTGATGAATGGGCAGGTGTCTATACGGCAGGCCTTTGAGGAGTTGCTTGTTTTTGGTATCTGAGTCTGTGGTGAACTATGAGTGGTGATGGGCCGGGAGGCGAAGGCATTGTTGGTACAGCTGAAACCTACTGGCAGAATCTAGCTACAGGCTTTGTACTTCAGCGACAGGACCTCGAACTTCAAATTCTGTGCACCATGAGTGATGGCTGTACGCGCCTTCTGCCTGGAAGGCGTACGTCCCTACAAGGCAAATTCTTCTGTCCGAGGGTATTGATACAGCATAATTGCACAATTGGCTAGCATATTGCCTTCATTATTTGGCATGCATGGCGCTGTTAGACCTGACGTGCAACGACGGTCGCCCGATGGTCGATGGTAGAAGCCGGGTGCAGGAGAGAGTGAGCCTTCGTGTTGCAGTATTGATCAAACGGAGGCACAAACTGGAATGGCAGCTGCCTTCCAGCAGGTGCCCATCCTCATCCCAAAAGCAAGTGCTCAGCAAAGCTCAAGCTCTTCTCACATGCATGCCTGCTCGCTCGCTAGCACTGTGCGAGTGAAGACAACAGGACACTGCCGCAGCATTTGCAAGAGCATGCTGAATGTGGGCGCATGCGTCTACACTCATCCTCTGGAGCTAGTAGTGCTTCTGAGCCCGTAGGGATTTCTACGCCTTTGCAGCCCTTCATTCTTGGCGGTGATGCAGTCCAAGCGCTGGCCTTGCACGCCTCCCCAGAGCTTCACAGCGCCATCTCGGCTGCCTTCTGTGACGACCAGCTCACCTCATGCTACAACGAGAGCGTGCCTTGCAGCTCAGCACTGGAGGAGGCACACCTCAGCGTCCTCCTCTGTGACTTGGACCCATCAATTGCGCAGCCGCACTATGACTTCCTGGTAAGAGCAAGCCCCTTACCCTGGCCGCTAACGCAAGCCATGCCAGGGACAGCTGATAATGTCTCTCTGAGCACGTCTGTGTGGCCACAGCTCCCTTGAAGATGCTGGTGCACTTTCGTTCTGCATACTGTTAGGCTTATGCAGTACCATCCCTGGCTCATGCCTGCCATCTAGCAGCTGATGGCAGACATGTCTACTTGGAGGCAATGCAGAACAGGGATAAGCAGACCAGATACAGGATTCGTGCATAGGAGTGAGAGGTGCCTGCGCCACAGGCTCCAGTCTATGACGAGGAATCTTTGGAGTGTACCATGCTCCTCATCCGCGCCTGGAGCGGCCCCGTAGACCTGTCTGAGAGCATTCGGGTCGCCCTGCTGATCCACCCCCAGGCCAATGTCATCATCCTCCCTGGCCTGGGTGTGATGGTGCTGGCCCCCAGCATGCAGGCTCTGCAGAGGCGGGCTGCCATTGTGGAGCGCCTTATCTGTCTGGCAGCGGGCAGGACGCCAGCTGTCAGTAATCCTGCCTCTGAGGCACACGGTAAGGGCACTTCAACAGCCAAGGAAGACTACTGTTGGCACTGCTCATACTGAGGTTCAGACACCTCAGCATCCCTGTCAGGCATGGCAGCAACTGCAATGTATCTGGTGAAATCAGAGAGGGCAAGGCTATGCTCGGGCTCACCTCTCTCAGACGACACCATGTGGTAAGATGGATCATGCTCTATGCAGAGCTGCAGGACCTAGTAGAACGGGATGATACAGCAGCCAGGCTTCCGGCAGCAGCCGCAAGCTTGAAAGAGGACGTCAGTGAGAAGCGCTCCGTTAGCAATGATATCGAATTAGCTGTGCCTATGGCTGAGTCTCCTGAAGTAAGGTATGGCCTGTACTCGCTGTGTCCCTATCACAGAATGCGCTCAAGCTACTTATGCACCATTCTCTGGCATGATGGCTCAGCAGAGGGACATGCAGTCTGAGTGATTGATGCTCAATGCACAGGAAGCGGCCTATTGAGGCCATGCTGGTCGTCATTGCGTCCCTCGCGCTGAGCTTGGGCATCATGCTGTGGGCGCTTGTGAAGGAGATAATCCTTGCGGTACATGGGAGCAGCACATCCTGGTAAGCTCGTGTAATAACATACCTCATAAAGCATGACAAAGAGACAGCATCTGTGAAGCAAGCCAGCACACTCTACTCATGGCGTCACTCAAACAACCAAAGTTGGCAATTGCTCCCTGCCCCAGTCGCATAGTCAAGACTGCTAGACATGCACTGTGGACCAGTAAAAATCATGTGTTGTAGGACAGGGCCTTACCAAGGCGCTTGTGCACCAAGCGGGATAGTGCTATTGTGACAGGAATGGACAAGCAAGCTCCCGTTCGTCCCTGCAAGGATATTTGAGCCAAGAATGTCCAGTTGTAATGCTACTCTGCATCATGCAGGGCGGTATTTGCGGTGCTCATAGTCATCACGCCGCTGTCACTGCTCATCATGGTGTTCCCCTGCCTCGTCATCGTGCGCTCCATGCTGTGCCTGTTCGGGAGCGTCAGGTGTGTGGAGGAGAACTCAGTAACTTTCAGCGGAAGGGAGCCCCAGCCGTGGCACGGTCTCCTACCCAGGGTGACCGTGCAGATGCCCGTGTTTATGGAGGATCTGGACTTTGTCATCCGCCCCTCTGTCAAGTGAGACCCTTCTTACAAAAGCCCTGCTTGCATGGTTGGTTCCAGGTCTTAGCATGGTTCTGAGATAAAAGTCCACAAAAAATAGACTGCATGGAGCCAGATCAGCATGGTGCTTCCAGCACACACGGCAATACCTTGTTGCACCTGATGTCTGCCGCAGCAGACTTGCACGCTCAACTGTGTCAGCACAAAAGCACATGCGTATCAGGCGCCTTATGGGTATCCAGCCATGTGGAGGAATGAGTCAATGCGACTTGCTGCAGGTCTCTGGAGGCGGCGGTGATGGCCTATGAGAAGGCGGGGGGGAGCGCAAACATCTTCATCAATGATGACGGGCTGCAGCTGATGGACCCTGAGGCGCAGCTGCGGCGCATCCGCTTCTACCGCCAACACAACATAGGGTGCGCGGTCCTACGCTATAGCATTTGAGGGATCAATGACATGCCAAGACAGCTTATGCTTTTCAGCAGAAGGAAGGGCTTGTGTCTAGTCTCACGCGCTGACTGACACAGCGCAGAGCACTTTCAGTACAGATGGCAACAACATACGCATGCATGCAGCACCGGGATTGAGAAGTCGCCTGCACCCTGCGCTGCGGCGACATCTTTTGCTGAACCTTTGTCACCAAGAGGCTTCCTGCAACTCTGTGAGGCTTCTGCAGCTAACAACGCTTCTGGCTTTAAGACAGTGTGCTAGTGTAGATATGTGGCCAGGCCAAAGCATGATGAGCGGCCATGCGGCTTCAAGCGCGGCGGGCGCTTCAAGAAGGCCTCCAACATGAACTTCTGCCTCACAGTCTCCAGCCTTGTTTCCCAGGTCACTCTAATTGCTTCCCTCAGCCCCTACTGAATCTGTGCTAGTACTACAAAGGTACTTATGAGACCTGCAACTTGTTTGCAGTGCACATGGTGCACTCTGATGTGTTCCCCGAAAGCGACACTGCATTCCAAGAATTTTCAGGTAGAGCACTCATGGTCAAGGCGCTAGATTTTATAATCCATCAGCAGCACATCTCTGTAATATTCTGAGGTGTCTTACAGGTGATGGACGAGCACCAGCTAGATCCCTTTGATGCGCTGGATATAGTGAGAGCTGAGGAAGGGAGATTTCTGGGCGGCGGGGATGTAAGAATAGGGGACTTCATTCTCTTAGTTGACTCAGACACCAGGATACCAGTTGACTGTATTCTGCCCACGGTGTCTGAGCTGCTGCAGTCTCCGCAAGTCGGCTTCACACAGCATCTGATAGCGCCCATGCAGGTACATCAGATAGGGCGTTCTTGCTCTCCCAATATCAACAATACCCCTTTCCCCTGGCTGGCTACTGCCAGGCATGCCTCAATAGATGGGATGCAATCAGAGACAAACACCTTTCGTGTCCTGCAGGTGTCTTACGACTACTTTGAGAATGCCATGGCGTTCTTTACTGTCAACATTTACACTGCCATAAAGGTAATTCCCCGCATCATCCCTTGCCATGGCATGCACCTAGTGAGGGTCTGACTGTGACTTCCCAAGGAACAGTAAGCGATCTGCCTGCTTCACGGACTGACGAGATACCGTCAATGCAGCATGTTGTAGCTGGCGGTGATGTGGCGCCCCTGGTCGGGCACAATGCTTTCTTGCGGTGGTCAGCGATCAGGGACTGCGCCTTCACGGACCCGGAGGACGGGCAGCTGAAGTTCTGGAGCGAGGCGCACGTGTCAGAAGACTTTGACATGTCCGTGCGCATGCAGATTCGAAACTACATTGGCCGCTATGTGTCCTATACAGGCAAAGGCATGCTCTTTGACAGTCTCAGGATCTAATGTCATGCAAACAGCTGAGCAGCAGGCACTGAGTGAGGGTACAATGTGAAAGATGTTGTGCAAAGCTTGCTGCTGCCTTCGAGAGGCAGTGCTGATCTGTGCGAGAGCAGGTACTGCAGAGAAAGGCTCTCTGAGACACCACCCCTCACGTTGATGCACCATGCAGGCTTTCAGGAGGGTCTGTCGCTGACGGTGCATGACGAGATCCTGCGCTACTGCAAGTATGCGTACGGCTGCTCAGAGATGATATTCAACCCCATCTGGCGCTGGCCCACAAAGGGAGTCTTCTCAAAGCTATTCCTCACCTACATCTGCCTCAAGTCCATACCCTGGTGAGCAGCCTTGCAAGGCTTCTGAGCTCAAAACTCTTCTCTTGTACCAAGCTATTCCCTCTACAGCCTTGGACAATCAACATGCACGGCCTCCCTCCTTCTGCAAGGCAGATCATGTGCGGATGTTGCTGCTTTTGCCAGATGGGGATTAGAGCCTTCATGCTCATACTCAGTGTTGCGCCACTGCCAACTTAGATGGATGCTGTACAAGCATGACATTGATTTGGGTGCGCAGGTACACAAAGGTGTCAACCATGGCATATGTGGGAACCTTCTATGCCCTAGCCATGAGCTGGCCCTTCACCCTGCTTAACTGCTTTCTTGCGGCCTATTGTGAAGGTCAGCACCCTTGACATTCAAATGAGACCCTGTTTCGCCATGTACGGTAAGGGTGTTCCCCTGCGAGATTCATGCTAAATGCCTCAGGCTGCTGTTGAACCTCACCTGAGTGCTTTCTCTACGCAGCATTTGTGCGCGCCTTCCAGACAAACATAGGTGCGCAGCCCTTGTCATCTGGGTACTTGCCAACTGTGCGTGAAGAATGACAATGCCAGCACATGCATGAGGGGCCTGACCATTTGACAGGGGTTTAGGCAGCTGCTAACATGCCTGTTGAAGACCAAGTTAGCAATTCCGTGTTCCGCAGAGATCACGTACGCGGTTCTGTTCATATTCGGGCTCCTTGGTCCCCTGGCAACATCTGCGCTGTGGTACCGCACAAAGGTAACCTCACGAGCGTATTCTTTACTCTCAACAGCCAGTACCTCCCGCTGCTGAAATGAATCTTGCAACAGCATATAAGATCATCGAAAGGCTGAACATATGTCCATGCGGTGTGCAGCAAATGCCGCTACACAAGGCTCTCCTGCAAAATTTTGGGCACCTGGTCACCTTTGCTCTGTTCTTCAATGGCCTCAGGTGATGCAGTTGCACAGGACCTGAAAGCTGAGGATTCTGAAGAGCATCGAGGGCCTCATACTCTCATACTGAAAATTGAGATCTTACTGTGTCGGATTTAGACAAGGGCATGGTGTGTGTTGCAGCTGGCATTTGAGCATTGCGATAATGTCACATCTCTTGGGATTGAATACAGCCAGTTGGGGAGCTACAAACAAGGTAAGAAGATTTGATAGCTCTTTCTCGAGCCATGCGCGTATGTCGTGGGGAATTTGCTCGCTGATGCAGATATGCCACATGACGGCATCAATCTGCAAGGTCTTGAGCAATCAAGTGACAGGGCAATTTGCTGCAGGAGATCAAGAAGACAAACTTCTTCCAGGAGCTGCGCTTTGTCCTCTGGAACTACAAGGCCGTGTATCTGGTGTTCGGCCTCATCATCCCAAGCGTCTTCATAGCATTCTCGGGCATGATCCCCTACAAGTACATCCCAATTGACAAGGGCATGACCATCTGGAATGTCTATCTTCTGGTACCTGTCCTGGTGATGTGCGTAGGGCACACCCTAGGTCCCATCCTCCTGAGCCCTCCTGTCATGCTCGTGAAATTCTAGATGATCCCGATATCATTGATGGCCCTTAGCTGTCCTAGCTGCCTGTCTTGGTGATGTGCGTAGGACATACCCTAGAACCCATCTCCTGTGATGCTTGTGGTATTATAAAGGATCCCACAATTACTGATGACTCTGAGCTGCCATACTAAAAAACGCCCTAGTAGCCATTGCACTGAGAGCCTGTGTCATGCTTGTGAAGCTCTTAGGGGGTCCACAATCTACTGGTGGCTCTTTGCAGCCTCATCAAGAAGAGGCTGCAGCTCCCCGCTCTGATGCATGCCCATCAAGATGTCGCTGCCTCCCACAAACTCGCCATTGATGAAGATCTGCAGCATCCAGAGCAAAATTAGCGTTTCAAGAGATTGTTGCAATTGAGGGTACTTTGGCCGCATCTGGAGTAGTAAGTCCAGAGGTGTGTCAGACAAGGGAGAGTCAGTGCATGGTTGTCTCAACCCTGGTCACTGTGCTCTAGTATGTACCGCTAACCCTTTGAGTCCGCAGCCTGAGGACTGGGGCAGCATGACTGCTCAGTCCATGTACTGCCCTGACAAACAGCCCTTGCTATCAAAGGGCGGGCCGCAGCAGCTACTCACCTGTGGGATGGTAGGCCACTGGGTGAACTCCTTGATGCCATCCCGGATGTCTGCGTCTGCCAAGACATTTCTGGTCCCGTAATTTGCTCCTGCACAGACAGTCAGAGACATTGCTGACCAATTTCTCTGAAACCACAATCACTCAAATCCGGTAGACAGGCTGAAGGCCGAATACAATCACTTTGGCCAGGCTGGTATAGCCCTCTCTTACGGAGGTGAGCTCTACGAGGGTACTGATTCAGGGAAGCTCTTACCATATGCATCCAGGATTCTGCAGGCCATGTTGCTAAAGCCGCACTGCGGTGCTTCAGGGATGCCCTGCAGGTAAACAGACGGGGGCTCATATTTCTCCATGCACGGCCGTGCTCAGCAGACAGACAATTGAGAGCTCCAGCTTATTTGTGGGTTCCGGCATCGTTTTTTGCAAGCAGATATACATACCTTCATGTACAGGAAGACAGGATGCTGCTTGACATCCTGCTCTATCTGCTCTGTGACACTGGGTGCGCTGCGTGGCTCGGCGTCAGCGTTGAATTTGGGCTTGAAGTCCTCATGGGTATCATCTTCGTGTGTCGGCACCCTTGCTGTAATGCTTCTCAGTGCATAGGCTCCTGCGATATGTATCTCTGGTTGTCAGAGCTCTGGTGAGTATTGAGACACGTTCCACTGTGTGCAGGGGAAATGGCTCATCACCTGCTGGAGCTGCGCTGCTGCACAGCCTGTTGAGTGCGGTGTACCTCGCTAGTGCCAACATCGCAGCAGTGCTTGGAGAAAGGTATCAGATCACTAACTTGTCAAGTAGACACTTCCTGCTTAGGGCCGACGCAACGAGGTGTAGACCGCTGAAATAAGTATGCGTAAAGTTGTGCGTTGCTGCGCAATCAGAGAAGCAAAAGGAATGTGGCAGAGGAAAGTTTTACGACATCCAGAAAAGCCCACTGGCGTCATCACGTCATCACATGCCACACTGCATTGGACACGCGAAATGTGTTCTTACATGCGGCAGAATACATCGCGAACAACTTTGACATAAGATACAAGGTTGCTTGACATAATCTCGGCGCTGCGCGTTGATTCAGTTGGAACCCTGACCGAATTGAAGCTGATGCCATCTTGCCCAATACTTGATGACAAGTGAGTAGCCGATGCCAGCCAACATCCATCAACCTGCAGCAAACTCACCAGCAGAATGGTACTACAGCCTGCCGCCCATCACCAGGCTGTATGGGACGGTGTGCGTTGCCGCGACTGTGCTATCATTGCTGGGACTCCTCAATCCCATGCAGCTCTATCTCTCCTGGCCCCTGGTCTTCGGTAAACTACAGGTACGTCAGTACTGGCTAGGGGTTTTCATCCTCATCATTGGGCAGTTGACCTGCTGTCGATGCATCGCCTCATGAGATTACCTCGTGCCTGAAACAAACTTTCTTTGTCTATGCAGATATGGAGGATACTCACCTGCTTTATCTTTCTGGGAAAGCCCTCGTTCGCTTTCCTGCTGAGGCTGCTGTGGATGTAAGGCCTCACCCTCTTTCTGTCCCACCTTCCAGATGCTTCCTGTGGTGCTCGGTCATCTAGCTCTGCACGAGCTTGTGGATTCCACGTCAATCCAACTGTGAAGTTGCTAAGGCTCATTCATGGCTGTCTGTGCAGAGTCCAGTATGGCAGCCAGCTGGAGAAGGTCACCTTCCAGTTCAGCACAGCGGACTTTGTGTACATGCTGCTGTTTGGGATGGCGGCTCTGCTGGTATGCCTCCTCTTCCTCTCCACTTACTGCGCTGACCAGCGCCAAAAGTGCTTGGCTGTTGGGGGAATGGTACTTGCTGTGAGAGCAGTCAGTGCCATCTTTGCACGGTCAAGCAGCTTTGGCGCATGCATGAGCTTTGCGCACCCTGTCTGAGCATGTATGTCAGGCTATATAGCTGTGTCTTGTACAGGGCGCTTACATTATGCTTACCAGTAGCAAACTTGGAAACCTTGCTCGTCTTCCGCACAATGCATTTTGTAAAGACATACGTATTTGGGTCTACCCCTTCGCTGTGCAGGGGCACATCACTTGTGCTCCCAGTGGCCTTCTCCGGCCCTTACTAATATTTACAATGACACACTCTGTGACGGCATACATGTCATACAGATTGCCAATGTGCTGTGCAGGGCGCATCCCTTGTGCTGCCAGTGGCATTCCTGGGGCCCTCGCTGATTTTCATGATGACGTACGTGTGGAGCCGCAACTTCCCCACAGGGAGTGTGTCCATCATGGGCATGGTATCCCTGCAGGCCTTCTACCTGCCCTTTGCGATGCTGGCGCTGAGTCTGGTGATGGGCGGGGACTGGATCTCAGACCTGCTGGGGATTCTTGCAGGACACCTGTAAGCTGCTCTCCCCTGTCTGCTGCTCTCCCCTGTCTGGAGCCAAACAGACATGCTCTCCTCTCACCTCCCCATCTGTCCTTGTTAGGCTACCCTGATCTGTAGTAACTGGCGTCCCCAAGTCAGAGTGTCCCGTGCTTGCCTCTTAATTGCTCAGGATACTATCAATGTTGCAGCACTGGCATGGGGCGGCCATTGCAGAGACCAAAGGCAACTATGCCAGTGCTGCAACATGGAGTTGCAGGCATCAAAGGCCACCAGCAGCACGCAAGCAGAGTGATCAGCTGTAGACCAGGCTTTTGCTGCACTAGGACTTAGACCGACGATGACTGATCAACAACCCTGCGGTGCAGGTACTACTTCTTGAAGGAGCTGCACCCTGCGGCTGGAGGTGGGAGGTATCTGGAGACTCCAACATTCCTGAAGAGGTGGATCCTGCAGACGGGCATTGGGAATGTGAATGTGAGGGAGGTACCCATGAGCCACCCCTCAGATGCAAGGTTCCGGGCATTCTCTGGCCGCGGAAGGCGCCTGGACAACTGACAGCATGCACAGCTGTGGCATGGGTCTTGCAGATCGCTGGCAAGGGAGAGTGGGCTTTAGCAGTGAGACTTTAGGTGCTTTGCCAGGGGCATGGGAGGTGCAAACGCATGTGAATTTGGATGTGTCCAGAGTAACCACAACACACATAGGGACAGCATCGGTGTTGCTACATCATAGCGCTGGGATCCAGTAAGGATTGGCATATGCATCGGTTCAATGTGAGCTGTCCAGACTTTGATGTTGGAAATCATGGCGCTCTGAGCATAGGCACATGTGCCGCTGCTTTGAGCATTTCTTCAGGCGTGCTGGCCATGGTGAAAAACACCAAGCGCAAGTAAAGAATGAGAGGAACGCCACATCCCTTCCAGATGCAGGGACTGAACAGACTCTGGCAGGTGTTTGGTCCACTCTGTCTATGACATGATGCTGATCTGGCAGAGCACCTTCCTTCCCTAATCGGTCACATTGTCAAGAACGTCCTGGGACCCAAGAAGATCATAGGCAACTACCCGTGACTGCAGGCTGTGCGCTGCTAGCTTATGTGTTCCGCTCGCAGAGGATAGCTCATGTGCACTAGGGGTGGGTCGCAGCCTCGACACATGTGAGGAGAGCTTTACGTGCAGCAGCGGGCCGCGTACAACACAGTATCATCATCTGAATTAGTATACATAGGCTAGGAAGCGGCTGGCCTCTTGGGGGGCCGAGGACTCGTTTCCATCTGACAAGACAGTACTTGCAACGCATGGTGCCAGCCATACGAGCAGCGCCTACGTCCCACCCTATCCCGCAAGAGACTTCTACAAGCCCTCCTGATGCCTTCGATGGTAGTGACTGCGACGACGCACACCTGAGCGATGGTGATAGTATGATGGACTCCAGTGAGAAAGAGGTCAGCCTTCACTGCGCCTTGCAGCACTTTTACTACACAGTAAGCGTTCAAGAATGAAGATAAGCAGTGCAACCGTACTTTCAAACAACCAGAATGCGGTCTTGCACCGGGATGTCGCAGAAGCTAGTACTTAGCTTTTGCTGCCTGTGGAGCGCAGGCAGTGTACGTGAGGGATGGCGTTGCAGCCGTGGTGGCGAGGAAGGACAGGATTATGGGACGTTTGAGCCTTATAAAGCAAAACCATGTCATATTCCTGGCATGGCTGCCCAACTCAGCAGGCTCTATGCTCCCAGATGGCACCTTCCACGTCTCATCCTTGATGAGCCAACTCACCGCCCCTGCCACAGGTGAGTAATTCAGCTTCTATACTCTTTACTGGCGCCGTACCAGATCTGCAGATCAGAATGTCTCACCCAAGTGCGCATTCTGACTCGTGGCGTCTTAGCTCTGGTCTGTTATTAAGCACGAGCCTTTGAACAAAGGGCAGTATGCTGCCTGGCTGAAACTCTGCTTCTAGCATGCGTGGAGGCTGAAGGCATGCTCATGTGCAGATCGCACGCTGTACGCTGTGCACCCCATCCCCCTCTCAGAGGTCAAGGCGATCCGGAAGCATGCGCCCTCCTTCGGGACGCAGCATGTGGTGCTGGTGAGCTGACATCTCACGGCTAGGATTGCTGAAGTTGTGAGCCTGTCATAGCTGGATTGGCATCATGACTGCTTTCATGCATGCCTGCCTGCGTGGCCAGAATGACACACACAGATGAAGACAGCATCCCTGCAGCGCTGTCACCCATTGAGGATCAATCCCTTGCAACTGCGCAGGTGCTGTCCAACGGCCTCACGCTGCCGCCCCTGTACTTCACCAGCGGCGGTGTCAAGGGCCTCTTCTCAGCGCTGCGCGAGGTGTGCTGCGTGAAGAGTTCCTACTCATGGTCAAGTGTGTCAGGACCTGATCTATGAGGATCAAGATGCCAGGGGTACCTGCAATTTCTCTGTCATGTTGTTCCTCATGAGCTAGGTCTGGAAGTCCCTGGACATTTCAGTGGAAGCCTGATGCTGGTTCAGCCATAGCATTTCCTCCTCCAGTTTGTCTTCTGCTTTGCCGGAAGCTTACGGAAGGGGAAATGCATGAGCTGCTGGCGCCTCTGCTTAGCGATGCACTTGTCCTATCTGTAGCCCACAAGCATGCTGAAGCTGGTGGATGTCTCACATATGTTCCTATTAAACAGCTGGCCAAAGCTATCTTGAGCGCAGAGTGCAGACTGTCTCTAGTTAAAAAATACACAGCCCAACTGAGACTATGGCCAACATCCTTTCTTTCCCTTGCAGCACACAGACCTGATAAAGTCTGCGGAGGACCCGAACACATACCTGGTGAACAGCGGCGGCGACCCTATGCAACAGTCCTTGTCTGGGCTCCTGCTTGATGGCCTGCCGCCCTCAGCCTCTGCAGCCTTCCTGGCCAAGACAGGTCCGCATTCAACTCTCTTCGTCTCCTCATGTGCGAAAAGCAAAACTTGCCCTATCGCCCTACGGCAATCTATCCATACCAGCAGCGCTGTCCTGTTGCGGTCAATCTGTGCCCCATCTGCAGCAGCAGCAGCTGCAACGTGGTGCCCATCAGAAAAGTTGAAGGCTCTGCAAGAAACCTAAAAGGCCGCAAAGGTATTGTGCTCTGATCAAAGTGCTGCAACTGAAGCTGCACAGGCTGCAATAGCACACCAGCAAAGCAATGACCTCTGTCACAGACACAGTCAGTAATTTCTCGCAGGCAATACACAGGTAACTCAAACATATTGCTGACCCTCGCCAAGGGCGTAGGTCATCCGCACTTTGACAGCAACCAACAATTGTGCATGGGCTGCAGGTGACCAGGACGGGCCCGGGGTGGTGTCGCAGGTGTGGGAGGGCGTCTCGCGCATGACTGCGCTGGCCAAGCAAGCCTTCCTGGAAAGCTCTGTCGCACTGGGCCAGCCACTGCCAGGTACTACCTTAGCCTGAACAGACTCTGCATGTGTATCGTGAGTCTTGAGGTGCCTGTGGTGTCCTTTCAACATTCGCGGTTCCACTGCCAGCATACATGTTCTCAATGTCATACCCGCCAACAGGCCTGTCTCAGATTCTGATGTGTTTGGGGTGTTTGAAGGTGTGTCCTGGAGGGGTAGATACCAGGGGGCTTGCCATGTGTCAATGCCCACTGGTGCTGGAGTTGAAGCAGTAAGAGATGCCGCTCATGAAAGGTTTGTCACATGCAGAGAACGTAGCGTCGCCTGGGGCGGAGTGGCTGTCCTCGGAAGCCGCGCGTGAAGCTGCTGCGGCGAGCGCCGCAGACAGCGACAGGCTGAGCTCCGGCGAAGCAGACACCAGCGTGGGGGTCTTTGAGCTATTGGACAAGGATCTGCTGGAGAGCGCGACCTCGGCCAGGAACGCCCCCCGGCCGCCGCCCCTCAACCAGGAGGAGTGGCTGTCCTTCCTGAACACAGAGGGTGCGCTGCTTCTCACTCCACGGGTGACGCCACACTCAGGGCTCTCCAGCATCCAGTATAGTGCCAGATCACAGTACTGCCTGTTGGAGAGCCCTAAGTGTGGCTGCGGGTTCTTGCTGTTGGCACCCATGTCTCTGCAGCTCTCATACATGGACACTGGCTTACTGTGTGTAACATCAAGCTATGTCAGCAGCAGGGTATTAGGAAGAGCTTGCAGTATCAGACTTATGAGGCTGGAGCCAGCGGCTCTGTAGATGCTATGCTCGTGCATCCAGCCCAGAGCAGCAAAATGATAGGTAATGATGATCTGGCGCCTGCAGGGCGCATCGTGAATGAGAAGGCGCTGCGGCAGCGCGTGTTCTACAGCGGCGTCGCGCCGGACATCCGCAAGGAGGTCTGGAAGTTCCTGCTGGGGCTCTACCCGGCCAGCAGCACTGCCGCGGAGCGGGCCGAGATCCTGAAGCAGAAGCGCCTGCACTACGGGCGCATCAAGGCCCAATGGAGCTCCATCACCCCCGAGCAGGCCGCCAAGTGAGTTTTTGCTCTCAAAGATATCTCCATGCAGGCTTCTCGGCTGCATGGAGGTGCAGTGAACATCTATTACCCCCAAGCAGGCTGCCAATAATATCCTTGCTTCTCTCACATCCGAGTGCAGGGTTTCACTCTCGCAATCAAAGCCTCTCGTGTCTGCAAGAAGGCCTACTCTCTGCCTGTTGTGCGAGCCATAATCCAGCGCTAGTCGTGGGTGCTCCAGGGTTTGCTCTGTAGACGCTTGCAGTATTGCTCAGCACAGACTCTGGCATAACCTGCATCAGTGTGCCGGAGTTGTCGGAGTCTGAGCTGGGCACTGATAGGATAGGGCATGTCTGTCTCTGATGCTGGTGCGCCTGTCTGCATGTGCCAGCCAAGCAGCACTGAAATGTAGTCCAGAGACGATCCTATCGCGGACCACTTGTAGAGCAGCGCAATCAAGCAGACTTCACCTCACCCCAGCAAGTCTGGCCTTTTTCAGGGTATGCCTGCTGAGGCAAATGACTTCCCGCAGGTTCGGGAAATGGCGGGAGCGCCGCAGCCGGGTGGAGAAGGACGTGCGGCGCACAGACAGGGCGCAGGCGTACTACCGCAAGAAGAGCAACGTGCGCCAGCTGCAGAACGTGCTGCTGAGCTACGCCATGTACAACTTCGACCTGGGCTATGTGCAGGTGGGCTGCACAGCCTGGGAAACCCCCACAATCAACCTTTACTCTGATCCTGTGCACCATAGATTGCAAAGAGGGTTAATTTCAGATAGCTTGGACCGAGTAGCGTATTGGTCATCCTCTGCTTGGTCAGGGGTATCTGCAATGAAGCACTTTTACAATGTTACGGGTGCATCTGGAGACAAGGTGCAAGCCAAGATTCTGATGCTTGAAGCTGTGACTCATGAACAGGCCATCAGCCAAAAGTACGAGCATGCACAAAATGTATCATGACTGCTGCTCCTTTTGCATGCAGGGCATGTCGGATCTAGCAGCGCCGTTGCTCTGCATCATGCGCGATGAGGCCGAGGCCTTCTGGTGCTTCGCCTGCCTCATGGAGAAGCTGGAGGTGCGGTCTCTGCCCATGAAACCCCTTTCATCTTGCCGTCCGCTCTGGAGCGCTTGTCTAGGTAGGGCGTGCTTTGTGACCTGCAAAATGTGGTGATGTACTTCCTTCGATGCACATCTGATGCTGCAGATGGTGTGCACTTGCCCAGCAATATGGGGTACCGTCTACAGGTGTATGCTGATTGTGGTGAGGGCGAGATCCCCGGCAGGCTACGAGGACATGCAGGAAGCCTGTTCTGGAGCTCTCAGGTGTGTCTGGTGGGGTGCAGGCAAATTTCCACACGGACTGCAGGGGCATACAGGCGCAGCTGCTGGGCCTGAGCAGCCTCATGAGCATCCTGGACCCGCAGCTCACCTCCTTCCTGGTGAGCACAGTGCCACTTGCACCCTTCCTCCCCAGACAAGCGCCACATTTCCATGAGCTCCTGAAAGGGCAGCTCTGTCAACCAGAGTCTGGTGCAGAAGACATTGCACCTCTGTAAGACGCGGCTGTTTGCTGGTGTGCAGCAGTTTGAGAGGGCCCGAGTTTGCGTGCTCAGATATAAGGCTGTGTGGGCGTGTTGTCAGATCCCTGAGTTGAAGAGGCTCTGTGCAGAAGACGAAGGAGGCCACCAACTACTACTTCTGCTACCGCTGGCTCCTCATCCTCTTCAAGCGCGAGTTCTCCTCCTATGAGGAGGTGAGTTGTGATGCATTGCTACTCAATGTGCCATGCATCTGATTGCTTGGCCGTTTTGCATGCATCTGTGTGCCTCCATGCTAAGAGCGTGGGTTGTACCTGATTCAAACGCAATATTGGCTGGTATGGCACAATGTTGAGGTGCGCATGAGGGCTCAGGCTGATAACATCTAGTCTGTGATAGTCAGCGACAGTCACACTGGATTTTCTGGGTCATGACCCTCTATGTGCATTCATCAAACGCCCTACCAACCAGCATTGCTCTCCATCTTGGGAAGCGCTCGCGGTGTTGCATAGCAGAATAGAATTTTGACTGTGGCAGCGTCCCTAGCAGTGAATGTTCTGGTACATGATGCAATCACTCGAATGGGTGTCTGTAATGCCGCACATGTGCCTGAAGGATTGCGTTGATAGTACTGGCACATGATGTGCAGACACCCAGCGACAGTCAATGACATTGCATGCCATACACTGCAGGTCATGAGGCTGTGGGAGGCGCTCTGGTCCGGCCATGTGTCCCCCCACTTCCACATCTACATGTGCGCGGGGGTCCTGGGCCTACACAGGCGCCAGATCATGGACGACAACCTGGACTTCGACGGCATCCTGCGCTACTGCATCCAGCTGTCAGGCCACCTGGACATGCAGCAGGTGCTGCGCTGCGCTGAGAAGCTGTGCATCCTAGCCGGGCCAGCGGGGCAGGAGTGCCTCACAGCAGCGGGCCTCAAGCCCTGAAGCAGTACCTAGGCTGTCAGGCTGGCATCTGTGTGACTGCCTTGGCATGCGCCAGGTTCCACGGAAGCAAGATATTTATGCATGCTTACCGAGTCCAGCCAGAAGCGTCTAGCAGCAGCAGGTCTCTAGCCCTGAAGCAGTGCAATGTTGGGTGAAAGTGGTTCACAGATGAAGCAGTTGGCCCGTCAGACTACAGCTTGCTGGCCGCTTAGACATGCGCCTTGCTGGCTCTCTTCGAGCGCAGGCACAAAGCCTCCCCAGCTTCAGTGCTGAGGAGAATGCTTCCTGTACTGGAAGAGAGCCAGCTAGGAGAGCATGGGAGCTGCAGCCTCAAGCATTACAGGCTTGGCATGGGGTTATGCAGCCAAAGAGAGAGTGCAGCTTCATGTTTAGCTAAATCAGCATTAGCTCGCTCAGTGCAATGAGGTGTAGTTTCACTTCCTGAGGATATAGGCTAGGGAGTACAGTCCCATATCCATGCAGTGGTTAGGATGCAGCCCTGTATAAGGAGCTGAGGGGAGATGTATCCATTTGTCACATTTTCCTGCCCTACAGCAGCTTCTCAAGCATTCTGCTATGGTATGCTGGCATACTCTGGGGAAGCAAATTTGAGCAGAGCAGAGGGGTGAGGTCTAAAAGTATGAGACCTTCAACCATTGCATCTTGTATTTTTCTCTGTATTTTTTGTAAGTGGGCAGAGCAGCCCCTGTATAGGCAGCGCAAGACATGTGAAGATAGATTCGTGAGTCAGGCACTGCAATGGTGAGCTATCAATTCACAGAGTGCGCAGCATGATTGCCATGAGCAGCTGACCAGGCCAGTGCATGATATCAAAATCAAAGGTCTTCATCTTGCGAGGTGTTGTAAAGCATTGGACAGCCGTTTTCAGTATTCTGAAGAGCTAAAGTGTGGGTTACCATGTGTAGATGCACACATGCCATTTACTACACTATCAGTAAGAGTGGAACAGCCGAGGTCACTGTAAAGCTGCGACATAATTTTCGGCCATGTGTACCACTGTCACTCAGGGCAGCCTAGGTTGCGGGTGAAGTCCTGGCGTGGCTTGCAGTCTGCCCAGTACACCAGCTCCCCGTTGGGCTGCTTGCCACAGCATGTCATCTGGAACTTTCTGGGTCCGTAGCTGAAGTCTGGCTCAGGCGCGGCCTGAACCTCCTCCCACGTTGTCAGCGGGATGAAACTGACCTGCACCCAAGAAGCCCTTCAGTGGTCTGATCAAGATGTCTGAAGTCAGGAATAGTGATTATTGCGGGGATGGAGATAAGCTGTTGACCTGTCATTCAGGTGTAGACATGAATCCTTGCTCAGACTGGCACACTAGGTATGGCTCGAGGCAAGCATGGGCTTTGGCCCTGTGTGTATTGTGATGTACCTGGTCTGTATACAGCTTCCTGGCTGTCTCCGGAAAGTACGCCTGCCTAGTGCCGGGATCCACAATGAAGCGCTGATAGCCTGCCCTCAGCATGTCCTCGCACATGAAGCTGCCCTCAGAGGCTTCACACTCTCCTTCCCCTGACGTCCTGTGAGCACCAATGCAGCCCGTGAGAACCTGCATGCGCAGCTGCAGCCGCTCCCAGCGGTGCAGACCTGCTTGGATGATTTTCATGATTTGCAGCAGCCACAGCATGCATATACCCCATGCTACCAGGGCTCACTGCCAAAATCAAGCCAGCTCGCATGGGTAGTGTAACTTGTGTTCTACTATCCCATCAGAAGCAGGCAGTACAGAGCTGGTCACGCAGAGCCAAAGGTCACAGAAGATGAAAAGGTTTCAGCAGCTGACCTGAACTGATAGCCCTGCTGGAAGAAGGTGCCATTCAGGACAGCCATCCCATTCCAGCAGCAGCTGACGGGAAAGGGCAGGCCCTTCTGCAGCCGTGCCAGAGAGTACTGATGCAGAACGAAGGGCCTGCTGTTGGCAAAGGGGATGCCTGCCAGATCTCTGGACACCCAGCTGTCGTAGAAGATGAGATGATCATGCTTCCGGTGCTTGTACTGCACACATGAACATATGTCAGTGGCCTGCCATATGCACATCCTGCCTGTGCCAAGCAATAGACAGCAATGGTCCTGACTAAAGCAACCGCCATCCAGACGACAAGGGAGCTGAGCACTGTCGTGTGTCTCAAAGGAGGTGTAAGATTGACTATCAGAATTGCCAATAGGCTCAACAACTTGCTATGGCAGGGAGTGGTCTTTTAGGCTACAGGTGCTCATGACTTATGATTGACTGATGCCTTGAAAGCACCTGCTTACATTGAGGTGCCAGATATACACTGGCAATGATCACTCAGGAGAGACTTACCCCCAGCTGGGGGCCATGAGGGCCATAGGGCATGATCTCTGCGGCTGGGATGTTGCGCCAGTGCCTGTCCCAGCCCTCTCTCACGTCCACATGGAAGTCCATCCCGCACACCAGGTCACCATCGTGCTGCAGCAACCTCATCTGCGTGACAAACGGCTGCTCAAGACACACACCAGGGACTAGAGTCATCTCAGATGCATCGTGGAGTCCGTACTGCACACGAGGTTGCCGTGTGCTGCAAAATCCTCATCTGCGTGGCTGGCATATGCTCCAAGGCAGGCTGGTATGGTGTAAGCTTGCGTGAAAGTCCCCTCCCGCCAGATGATAGCACCTGGCATGTGAGGTGGATGGAAGCAGTCTTGAGATGATCCCTGTACAGCTTCCATGCACCATCAGTCTCAGGATGTACCCATCTGCCGAGATTGGAGTTGCAACTCTTAGCCGCTGTGAATGTCAGGCGAAGCAAGATAGCCAAGTACAAGGTGACAAGGAGCTGAGAGTCAAGGGAGCAGCTGGTGACAGAGAGGCCGTACAATGTCTCTTGCGCAGAAGTAGACGTCATTGATGAACACGATGCGGTCCGCCTTGAAGCCGCCCTCTGAGCCCCAGGCGCTCCCATTGCTGCTCTCCCTCCACAGAGGCTCTAAGGCTGCATTCCTGACCTGCGCCAGGAACTCTATCCGGTCCTGGCCCTCTGCCCGTGTCAGGCCCCCTGCACATGCACCTGTTCATCTGGATTTGATTACTCAGTGAGAGCGCTCCCATTCCTTAGCGGCTCCAGCGCTGCATTCCTGACCTGCGCCAGTAAGTCTATGCGGTCCTGGCCCTCTGCTCTTGTCAGGCCCCCTGCGGCTGCACCACTGCATGATACCAGATAGACGCCTGGCTCCCTGACATGATTCCCTGCTCTAGGCACACTGCCATTCTGATGGAAGCGCAGGTGTCCACAGCATGCGCCAGACCTTTCTTGCACCCCCATCCTTCCTAGGATCCATAAATGCCTATCAACCTGCCAGCTGCTTTGCCAGCACGTCTAGAAAGGGCATCACATGCGAAGATCACCTGTTACGATGGTGCTTGGCACCTCCAGTATCTGCAGCAGTTGCTGTAAGACGTCCAGCCACTGAGCTGCACAGAAGGAAAAGACTGTGAGCTTACTGACCCAGATCTTGTCTACAGATGTGCAGACAGGGATGTAGAAACAGACAGGTGATGACAGGCTGCAGAGACATAGGCCGCAGGCAAGCACTTCTATATCATGCACTGCAGAAGCTCCAGTCCTCACACCTGTCTGGTCTGTGCTGCCACTCTCATAGATAGAGACATAGCTGGAGCCCGCTGGAAGGTTAACAATGAGCTGAAGCAGCTGCAGGATGTAGTGGGGAAGCAGCTCCTCATTGTTGTGCAGGTTACTGGCAAGAAGTATTCTCTGGCCATCGACGCTGTCTGGCAGCGTTGCGTCTTCTATACAGTCCACGACAGGCTTGGCACGCCTGCTGTCGATGCTTGATATGACGGTCTGAACCGCATGCAGGGACCTGCAGGCATGCTCGAAAGCTCAGCGTTGTCAGGCTTTACTCAGGCCAAAGCACAAGGAGTATAGAATTTATGCTGAGATGAAGCGAACCCTGTGTTCTCTGACTTGCTCCTCCATTTCTCTGGCGAGCTTAGAGCTAGCTGTAGAGCTGAGCGCAGCTCACTCTGCGGTCGTCCTTCGAGTGGGCTCAGAACATTCACAGCAGGTTGCTTTGGGCGTTCGAAGGCTCTTCTGCTGAATAAAAAGACCAGGAACAGCACAGGTAGAGAGACCAGCAGATATATATAAAGAGATCGCAACTTTACTATGCGGGGCTTCCGGCTGCTACCAGATCGATTTATATCCATTCCTGAATTCCATGCTTACACTGTCCGCATTGTGCTGCATGGATAGTGCTTCTCTAGTCCTGGTAGTCTATGCGTAGGACGCCCCGACACACCTTTCGAGGCAATCAGCTTCATTGTAAACGGAAACTGCCACATTCGAAATGGTAGCTGACAGACCAACAAAATGATCCACCTGTAAAGGCAGAAGCCTCGACTGCAGGGTACTACTACGCGTCATAAACGTCTGCAACATAATACCTGCGCTACATGGTCATAACCTTGTCCCTATCAGAGCTCAGATGAGTCATGTTGATGCTGTTCTTGTCTCTGCTCAGCATCACTACCCTCCCTCTCCTCGTCACCACCTTGCAAAGAAGTCTTGTCTGCATTCTGCAGCTCCACCTGGGCATCCTGCGATGCTGCTGCTATCCACATGTCCCCGCTATCCTTTGCCAGCCGCGCCTCCATCTGCAATCAAAGCACCACTCACACTGCTGCTTCGAATCGATCTTCTACTTGCAAAGTAGCAGAGAGGCATAAGAACTGTGAAAGCCGACAACTTGTCATACGAAGCAGATGCTCATTTGCTGCCAGGGTAGTCCCCCAACCATGTCTGCACAGGGTAGAGCACCTGCTGTCTCTGAGAGACGGCACAACATGCAGCCAGGATAAACTTGCGCGTCAGGCCTAGCGTCATTGGGAGTGGCTGATCAGGGTAGAACCCGTCATAGGATGCAGAAATGAAGGCACCACACCTGGGCTGTGAAGGTCGCCACCTCTTCATCTAACCCCGGCCACTCCTTCACGATCCTTCTAGCGCCCTCCAGCTTGGGCTCCTTTGTCAGCGGGTTGTTGCACAGGTCGATGGTCTTGGCGTACTTCTTGGTCGCATTGCCGCACCAGGTCTCGCACCAGAGCCACTCCTGCATGGCAGTTTGATCTTCGTACCTCTCGTGTTCAGCACGTCGGGTCGAGAGAAGGATGATGCTGCCAACCAGAAAGGAGGCATCTTTGCCCCAACTTGCAGTATTCAGCTCGATCTCTTGCTTTCCAACTTCTGCAAGACTGCATCGTCTCAGTAGGACAAGACAGGCTTTCCACTTTGGTCACGAGCAGTGTCCCATGTCTTGCCCTACAGATGGCAATGAAGCCCTGTAGAGGCTGATGAAGCAATGACCCCAAGCTGAAGTACTCCATAGCATCAAGTGCTGAAAATTCCAGAGCATGTTACCTGGTTTTGGAGTTTCTTTTGACCCCGAGTTATACACGAACATTATTTTGGAAGGGCGCACACATGTTCAGTATGCTCAGATTGACCACCTAGTAGGTCTTTCATATGCGGCGCTGGCACTCACCTGGGGAAGGGAGAAGATGGGGACTTGGTGCTGGGCATAGTTGGGCAGATCCTGGTCCAGGTTGGACAGGCTGGCAGGATCCCTGCTCAGCTGGTCATACACCACCCTCAGCTGGTCGCCAGCTGCCATTTGCCTGCGTCAAATATCTCACTAGCTTTATAAGCCGATTTGCACTGCGCATTATGATGCTTCTCTCCCCAATGCCAATATTCCAAGGTCTGTGGCCTGCATGAGAAAGAATGCAGGCCCCGCGAGAGCTAGCAGCTTGGAGAGGATGCTTCAGAGCAGGTGTATATTCCTCATGCACTCATCAAGGCAGCAGGAGACGCCAGAGATGTGCACCTGAAGCGGGCGAGGTCCACGACATAGAGGGCCGAGATGTGGTAGGGGTGGCCGCGTAGGTGGTCCTTCCAGAAGCCCTGCTTCCAGAAGCGGAAGCCATCCATCTCCTTGTTGTTGTCGCAGAACGGCGTGTACGCCAGCGGTGCACCCTGCAGAAGCACCCCAAGTCTTGACTACTGCCTGCCCCAGACCTTGTGAGTCATCTTTGTGAGGCGTGGCTCACAATTGCTGATCAACAATTCAAGCAGTGATTCCTTTGGGGGACCTGGCAAGCCACACTAACGATTTATGTAGGATCTCTCAAACACATAAGTGGCCTGTGACACTGTGAAATCAGCAAAATTCCATGGCGCAGCTTAGAGCGATCAGATACCTTCTCCCCTCTTGCCAATATGCACACATGTTCAAGGTGCCTTGAAGTCAGCATGAAGTCCATTGTAGCTTGTATCAAAGCTGCCCGCATCTTTCAAAACCGAGCAACCATGTGTAAGCAGGCAGGCGGTGCCAGGCTGGCGCGCACCTCGATGTCCATGTGCCACAGCTCGGCCACGTCAGCGCGAATGATCTGGTCGGAGTCCATGAAGATGACCTTGCGCAGCGACAGCGGGAACAGCACGTCCAGGAACAGGATCTTGTACGCCCAGATGATGCGCTGCTTCTCCGTCTGCACCACAACATTGCCGCATGTCAGCCGTCACGGCTTTTATCCACATGGCATGCAGGAAATGTCATAAAAAGATAGGTTGTCCAGTCTGTGCATTGGTACATCATTAGGCCTCAGCTAACGATGCCCAGGCTATTAGAAGAGATGGAGGCAAGACAGCAGCTCCGCTGCAAGACACCCATAATAAGACAGCCTCCCTGGAATATGCATGACATGAGGAGTTCTCAGGATTTGGATGCCAGCACATCAGCGCATGGCAGGAGATGTATGGAGAGCGGGCTGACCTGCTTGTGGAGCCAGGTGGGCCACTTGTAGGTGACAAACTCGTACTCAAAGCCGTAGTGCTCCGCCATGAGCGGCAGGAAGCGCTTCATCTGGGGCGACATGTAGTTCTTGATGAACCAGAACTTCACGCGGTTCCTGCAGCAGATTGGAAACTATTCTTAGGCCTTCCTTAGCCAGGACACCCCACCACCATGCACACCAGTAGCAGGAGGAGATTGGAACGTGTCAGGCAGGTTACGCCGTGCTGATAGTGAAAGCTCCTATGACGCTCATTTAGGCATGACCAAGGCTTGTGGCAGAATGACTAAAGAGGGTGCCTTGTCACAGTAACATTATGCCGCTAGCTGCCATGTCTTCAGCCCCTCATGTGAGCATGAGACAGGACGAGAGGTTTACTCGTTGTTGAGGGGTACCGACACAAACAAAGCTCCTGAGAGCATTCATGGGCAGTGTTTGGCCATATCGTGGGGCTGCAAGAGGCTTACTTGGTGTTGCGCAGCACTGAGAGGACCATGATTTTCTGCAGGCGCTCGTACATGAGGCCCGAGGCGACCGTGAAGATGTGGACGCACTCCGGATCCTCCTCGGCCGTCAAATTTGCGCCTGCGTCTCTGCGGGCTGCCGCGCTCATGCCCAGCCAAGATGACATCTTCCCCCACACTGAATCTGCAAGGTGCCAGGAGACGCAACATCACACTGCTTGTTTCACCCCTCACGCCACAGATGGAGTCAAGCTCAACTCACAAATTTCGGTCCAAGGCTGCAACAGTGTGGCCTTGCAGCAGTAAGTGCTCACCTTCCCTCTCATCCAGATCTCCTTCCAACACATCCTCGCGCTCAAAGCCCGGTCGCTTGTGCAGATAGAACTGCATGTGCCGGCCGCCCAGGCTGTCAATGGCCACCAGCGCCTGGGTTGGCTCCTCTCCATCTGGCCCCTGCACACAATTCCCTGTCGAGGCCATGCAATTGCCTTCAGTGCACTGCTAGGCAGAGACCTGTATCCAGAAAGGCTAGATTTGAGTGGGATGCCTTCCCACCTGTAACACTCTTGACGGGCAGGCCAGTACAGGACATGTGCCCAACCCATTCGCCCATACATCCTGAGACTTGCTGGCTAAAACTCTCACAGCAATGCTGTAAAGGAGGTCTGAAACAGGGATCTGTAATTGGACAAACCTGAGCAGCGACGCCAGCAGTGCTGTTGTCCACTGCGTACAGCATCTGGCTGCGCCCCTGCGCCAGCTGCAGCGCAAAGGCGCCAGGACGAGCCTTAAGCTGGAAGTAGCCCATGATGGCCATGACCACTGTGTCCACCAGGGCCGGCTCCTGCTCCGTCCCCAGCACTAGCTGCACTCCTCTGGGCGTCACCTGCACAGCAGCCAACAGATCCCGCTGCTGCAGAGGGACTTCGAGGCTGGTACACCAAAAGCTGCACAGTACTGCAAGGAGGTCTGTATGTGTGTGGCCAGGCGATGATGACAACAGATGTGCGGTCTCTGCTGGCACGTCTCAGAATAGCCCTGAACACCACCCTTCACTGTACAACATCCCTACCAGGCAGGCTCATGACTGAGCATGTGATGGCTTGCTGTGAGACAGCAGCAATGACTGCAGCTGGGCAGAGCCATCATGCATCATACCAGCCTGGCCTGGCAGAAAGTGTACCTGGGCACAGCCTGTTGCACAGACATCCTCGGGGTATGCGCCATCAATACAGTGGATTGGCGCTAGGTACAGTGCAATACCTGAGCACGGTCTGTGGCCGCAACATCGATGCAGGAGCCGCTGAGTATGAGCGACTCAAGCTCAAAGTCTGCGGTCATGCTCCTCTTTTGGCCCAGGTCGGCCAGGCGCAGGTTGTCCAGATCAAGCTCCGCCTTTACAGGCTCCACCAGCCAGGCCTCAGGTACGTCCATGTTCAGCGTGAGGATCTTTTGGGATGGCAGGCCGGAGAAGGAGGCTGAGGGTACACCGGGCAGCTCTCCTGCAAGCCAAAGGACCTCTCACCAAGCTGAGATGACTACCATTGGTCAGACAAGACCGCTCCCAGGTAATACATAGCAGGCGGCTTCAGCCCGCACTTACACACAACAATATACTTCACATTGAGTCTTGCAGGAATTCTGTGCTGATACAAATTTAGAGGCGCACCTGAGGTGTCTGGAAGGGAGTAGCGGTAGAAGGACTTCAATGGCATGTCTGCCAGCTCCACAGGAGGATTCAAGAACACCTGAGCAAAGCACACCACAGCATGGCAATGTGCTCAAGCCAATTGCCCAAGCCCCCTCAGAGCTTAATTGACAAGCTCAATAAGCTCTCATCTCTGCATAATCAGGCTCCAGCTGGTCTGGCAATCAGTGGAGTCGAACAACTCAGCAGAGGCTCACCTTCAGTGGAATGCCCAGGGTCTTCTGCAGGAAGTCCAGAACAGGTGCCACTTTCTGGGCTGTCTTGGAAAGAGGGTCCAAGATGGCCAAGATCTCCACAGGCACCCCCGTTCCAGGGATGGTGATGTTGGTCAGCTGGGGCTTGAGCAGCTTCAACGCCTGCAGCAGCTTGGCGCCCCGTCCGCTGTTGGCCTGCAGGACAATTGCTGAGCTTAGCTGATGTAGTAGTGGATGCAATTGCTCAAGAATTGGGCCCTGAAGAGTGCGCCACAAAATGCACCGCAGAGGGGTGGAGGCTGATGTTTTTTGGTCTTCAACTCTCACCAATCTGCATGCTGCTGCAGTGTCAAGGTAAGGGCTAGCAGAGCACAGGTATCAGTGCACGGGTCATCAAAACCTGTGGTCCACTTGTGGCCATGCCAACCTTCTGGCATCCCCTGAAGTGTTTCTAGTGTTAATGTCATGCCAGGGCATGCGCTGGAAGCATCTTTCCAAAGACATCAAGCAAGAGAAACCATTGGGGCAGCTGACCTGGCCAGTGCCATGTTTGGCAAGAACAGAGGCCGCTAACAGCGCAGCGCTGCTGAGCTCCTCCGGGGACCACTCCTCCGCCAGCTCATCCTCCTCCGCCCTGGCCTTGGGCGGATGCACCGCGCGGCCCTCATCCACCGCTCTCAGCACCACATCAGCCACCTGCGCAATGCTTAATAATCAGGACAAATTTTAGTATCACCCTGCACCTTTGCACAGCTTGAGTGGTCTATGAATTTGCCCAGTGTGTCTCCAACCCAGTGCCACATGATGTTCTCTGCTATGCAGTACGCGCATGGGTCCGCGGTCGGTGCAGACATCCTCTTAGCCGGCAGGAGTCCAAAGACCATTCTTCAAGGGTTAATCACCTGCTTGGCGACCTGAGCTGTGTTTGCATACTGGTCAAGCAGCCTGAAGTCCTCAGCCAGCAGGGGTTCCAAGCCCTCCAAACGAGTCACCCTCCCGTTTGTCACAACTGCAGGCTCCCCTGCCACCAGCCCTAATCCACTCCTGAACGGGCATGCAACAGCGCTCTTAGACAATTTTGCGTCAAGATGTAGAAGCAAACCCTGATATACCCCTGTAGCAAAGGTTCGCCAGTCCTGAGAGCCTGATTGCACTGTGCAATGTGCAACAGGTTACCAGGAGCCAAGACTGCTCAGTAACAGGCATCCCTGTCACACATGAGCATGGTGCCGGCAAGCTCTTGAGCCTGGCGGAGCTTTAGTAGTAGTTAAAGGCTTTGACTGCATCACCCTGTCCATGAGATGCCTACACATGAATTGACATTATACCAGGACAACCCACAGGCAGCAGGCATCTCCCTAGGGAAGGCTTGGCTTGCAATTTGATCATCGGTATAGGACGCTTAGCCGTAATTGCTCCTTGTGCAGTGCAGCATGAGAAACACATGTGGCGTCCTCAGTGATAGAGGTATGTCAGGTCTATGCGCCTCTCAGGAGGCAGGGAGAAGTGATTGATGAGCTGAACAAGAAGTGTCCTGCACCTGCAGACCGATGCCAAGCCTGATGCCAGACTGGCAGTCTCCGGGCTCTGCAACCCCTCCGCAAAGGCCTTCTCATTCAAGCCAACCTCCGTTGCCAGCCTCAACACCTCTTCCTCTTCCATCACCCCTGCACAATTAGTCCGCTCAGGAAGTACAGTCTCAATTTGAGCGCTTGTACTGAAGCAGGTTCTGCTCATGGTCTCTGGTGTGCACTGTGCTCTTCTGTGTCTCCCCGTTCCAAGTCATCTCCATCAGCCAATTGATCATTAACATACTGACGACTGTCCTTATGAAGATGACACTGTCAGGTATAAAAGAACAGCACAGTGTTGTGTGAAGTCTCCGAGCAAGTTATGTTAGCCAGTGCCAGAGCTGCTCCAGGGACGGCACTAGCAGAACAGGACATTTGGGGCAGCCTAAAGCACCTGCTGTACCTCCATAGCAGCTCACCTCTGCCTGAGTGCAAAAGCATGCCCAGGAAGGCGCCTATCTTGGGCCGCCTACTCTGCAGCCGGCTGGCTGCCAGCGCAGCTCGCCCCCGCAGACTGACCTCCCCTTGCTGCCCCTTGGGGCTGTGTATGAGGGCTATCCGGCATGCCTCGGAGGCCTCTGTCTGCAGATGGCCCAATGCTGCCAAACCCAGACTGCGCCCCTCCTGCATTAGGGAGAAGAGTGTATGCGCAATGCAGAGCACAATCATGAGAAAGCGCTTGGCCACAGGCTCTGTTCAGCACATCTCATATGAAAAGCTGGGTACCAAGCTGGAGATCATGAAATTCTTAATGTGCAATCCTCTCTGGAAGGGCTGCAGGCAGAAACCACCCAGAGACAGATCAGGAAACCGCCGAGAGGACTGAGAGCTGATGGGATTGCCCAAAACTAAGGCAGCCTGCTCTCATTCTTCTGAGAGGCGACTTGAGCTGTCTCTAGCTCTGCACAGGCAGCTAGTCCTTTGGATCTTCCTGCAAGGTTGCCGGGCCAGGGATGCGCTGTTACACACCTGTGTATCTAGGTCTGTGACAACCCAGTGAGAGATGCCCTTGATGTCGTCCTCGGTTCCAGGCCGGTGCACATACCCGAGCAGGCTCCAAGGCTCCGCTGTAGGCTTCAGCATCTCTGAGACCAGCGCTACCTGCATCAAGCAAGAGTTCCGAGCTTTCTGGGTGGCTTGGGCACCCAACTTGCGGCAAAGACTGGGAGAAGCGCGTCTCAGCAGCATCATTTTGGCGCCAGAATCTGTCAATGTAGCCCTTGCATTGATTGTGTCAGTCTGACTTCTGACGCTGTAATAGCCCAAAGCCAGCACCAGACTCAGATAATAAACGGAGCTTCGATGCGCTTGCTGAGTCAGCCTTCGGCAGCTTAGCCTTGTACGAATGCTAAACATTGCGCAAGGCAGCCATCCTGTCTGCAATGAGATGTTGCGTCCATGTCCTCACACAGACAGGTCTGATGCCTCATAATATGTTCAACATCCTGTTAGTATGCACAAAGTGTCCACTCACAAAGGCGCTTCACAAAAACACTCGCTCTAGTAGCAAATTGGGACCTCTGTGTGGTAGGGCATCAGCTTGCCTGCTGATCTGAGGCGCCCTTCAGCAGGTCAGGGTTGTACTTGGGCGCGGCGTCTGATGCAGACAGGATGGCCGCAAGAAGGTCCTCATCGTCATCATCTATGGTCTGGTAGTACACCATCTCCTGCACAGCACCAATGTGGATTTCAATCACTTTTCATGCCAAGTACTTTGCAGGCAATGGTACAGGTATCACTCATGTGCAGGACAGACTCTGATGAGTGCAGGGTTCTGTCCTGTGAGTGCAGGGTTCTGTCCTGTGACAAGGCGTTGAGCCAGTCTGCTAACTGTGAAGCGGAAACAGAAACTGCCTGTCTGTGTAAACTGACATCAGGCAGGAACCATCTGCTCAATGCTTTGTAGGCCCTCAAAGAATAAGTTTCACATGCCATGGCACAACAGAGATGGCAGGCTATAAAGTATGCTCACACTGTGCCTGTGGGAGGTCACACCTGGATGCGTTGCTGCTCCAGCTGCAGGTTGAACTGTAGCTGCTGCTGCCACGAGATGCCTGCATCTGGCGTAATCAGCAGGCCGTTCAGCCAGGCCGCTGCCTGCCCCAGCCCAGCCACTCCCCGGCTCCGGGCAAACTGGGCAGCCGCAAACATGGCCTCCCGTAGCTGTGCGCTGTCCCCTGAGAGCTGCGCATGACAAAAGCACTCTCAGAGGTATCACATATTCCTCGTAGACTGACCATGCCTCTCGCAAGTGAATGGCTCATCACGAAGTCTTCATACAGCAGACCTCCTCAGGGGCTTGGAAGCAGCACTTGAGACCTGCAGAGTCCATGCTTCTCCGCTACAGTACACAGATCACCAGTACCTACATCTCTGAGAAACAGCACTGCTGGCTGTAATGCGTAGTGCAAAGGCTACTGGCATGATGCACAGGAACATATCTGCACCTTCTCTAGAGCTTCAGCAGGAGACATCTCAGCAGCATCCAGCTCTCCCCAGGTCTGCTTGAAGACCTGTTCTGCAGCTTGCCAGTTCAGCTCTGTCTGGCCATCATAACCTGCATTCACAACAGGACTGAGGTGCTGGCCATGGATACTAGCACACGAAGCAAGCCTACCACAAGAGGGTCCTGTCCACCTCAGCACCTCCTTGCAGGGTTGCTGTCACAGCCTCCAAGCTCATCAATTGACTTTGCCAAAACCTGGCCATGGTGGCGTTGCGGCAAAAGCAATTGACAGCGCTGCGCAAGCAGCATCCCCGCAAGATGATTGGAGTGTATTTGACAACACACTTTGGTACAGAGGCGGTACTTTCTGCCCAATCTCACAGCACATCTTGATCTATATAGCAAATTAATTCTGATGCTGTGCTCGCAGCAGATTAGCGCAGATAATGCACCCTTGCTCCCGCCAAAGGAAGCCATGGTTCTGGCAAGGAATTTCAGCGACAGCCAGGTGTCCTCTTCATGAATGAAGGCATACGCCATTGCAGTCCTCTCAGAAGGCGCCAACTCCGCCCAGGAAGTGTTCTGAGCTCCTTCCAGACCTATAAATAAATCCACCATCAGTGCGACGCACCGCACAGCCTTTTAGAAGAGCTTGCAATGGGCCGCTTGCTACTGACAAGACATCTGTTTAAAGGCTGAGGCAGATTGCTCTGTGCTGCTGCACACTGTGAGACTTGATGACAAGTGCACCATGCTGTGGAGGCGATGAAATTCATTAAGTGCTCAGGTCTGGCAGGAGCGCAACAAAGCTGCAGTCGGGGTGCCATATGACTGTCAGAGCAAAGGGAAACACTGTCACCTTGTGAGGCCAGACGCTCCAGGGCAGCTGAGGGCACAAGCAGCAGCCCACAGCGGACAGGCATCAGCTTAGTGGTGATGTCCATCAGCATCCGAGCCACCCTGCGCAATCACATAAGTCACACCACATGATCTGGTCAATCACGGTATTGCTGCAGCTAGCGGCCCTTGCTTTACAGCATCTGCATGGCAGACCCGGGATGAGGATGACATGTCCATCAGCAGCCGAGCCAATCTGCACTCAGGCTTCACACATACTGCTGTGCATGTAGCAGATCACAGTAAAATCCATGCATGGTGAACCCCTTGCCCTCAAGGCCCTGGCTCAGTGCTGATGGGTGAGCCAACCAGCATATATACGCCTACACAGCACCAGGGAGACACCAGGGACATAGACAGGCAGAGGAGAGCCACAGCAGGAGCAGAGCATCAAGACAGTCAGCATGCATACCTGAGGCCCTCTAATGTCCCAGGATCGATGATGGCGACCAGATTCAGCAGGTTCCGCTGGATCTGGTGCATCTGTCCTGGAAAGACAGGCCTAAGCAGGCCCGTGAGGGAACGCTGCCAGCTCCAGTATGCGTTGTCAGTCTCAATGTTGTTTGCCCACAGGATGTGCTCATCGGAGCGGATGTCAATTTTCATATCCTCCACATCCACTTCACCCAGCTGCACAATACATGCACCCCTCACAAGTGACGTTTTCATGCCTGATCTCATTATATCTCTGTTGTGCTGTGGTGCTTTCATGGGTTTTTGAGAGTTTTCCGCAATACAGTGATGCTATCTGTCCATGTTGCTGTCGTCAGGTGCAGCTTTGGTAATGGGACTCATGAGCAAGCGTGGGCTGCCCAGCAATGCTGCCTCACCTGGCTCCTGAGCGCCAGAAGGCTTATGATGTCCTGGGGTTGGAGGCCTGTGTGGCCTAGCATGTCTGTGATGCTGACCTGCAAGGAAGGCTATGCGTATCAACATCCTACTCAGCATACCTTCACAAGGGCAGGAATCACAAAATTGTATTAAGTCCAAATCGGTGTATACTCCAGGTGAGGTTATGCAGAGTACTGGGTGCACACCTCCTTCCTGATTGTGTCCACCAAGGAATAGAGATCAAAGTTCTGCAAGTCGGTCAACATGCCATTCACAATGAGCAGGCTCGCCCCTGCAGTTGCACAAGCCAGACTGAGCAAGGTGTTTCATGGCATGATTTGAAGCCCTGCAAGCTCAGGTGACCTTGTTCTGCTAGACAGGGCAGCGCAAGAGACATCCCATGGTATGCATTTTTGCAGCGGGTGCTGTCAGCCATCACAGCATTATACTTCTGATGCCAAAGTCATGTCTTGTAGTCAGACCTGCTACAGTCCTTTGAGTCAGCATCTGGTGAAGCAGTCTCTATTGTCCATGTGACCTACCCCCCTGGACGACCTGTTGGTGGTGCCTGAGCTCCATTCTGAGTGCATCTGGGACAGACACACGGGACAGGGCTGCAGCCAGATTAGGGAAGTTCTGCGCCATCTCCGTCAGCGCGCGCAGCGGGTCTGAGCTGGCGGTGATGCGCTGCGTGGCTTGCAGCCCAAAGTCCTTCATATTCCACACCTGCATGTGGCATATGCGCCCCCTTTAACTGGACATGTTTAATGCTTCAGGACATCAGCGGAGGCGGGTCAACCAGTCCTGGCATGCTTTACTACAGGAGATGCTGCATGCGTCTATCATGCAAGTCTCATAGCCCCTGAGATTGTGTGAGGCATCTGGAGGGTTGTGCCAATGAGCAGCATGCCAGCACTGCTGTCTTGGGGTACACCACTTCTGGCCATGAAGTAAAGAAGAGCGTCTAAGCACAATGGGCACTGGTTGGATGTATGGCATCCTGCGAGGGTAAGGGCGCAATGAGTCACCTTGAGGGTGTCACTGCTTGAGGAGGACGCCAGCAGATGGTCTCTCAGCGTCAGCAGCTCCTGCCGCTTCTCGGGCTTGCGCTCGAGCAGGCGCTTGAACAGGAAGCCCTCCACCTCCAGAGGCCCCTCATCCTCCTCCCCGGCATCACGCGCAGCCTCCTGCTCCGCTGCAACCTGCAGCAGGGAGTGACGTTCCTCAAAAGAGTCATTGTAGGAGTCCTCTGCAATTTTACCAACAAGAGCTAACACCACAGGCAAGGTGTGTGAGCCGGCTCTCATGCATCTGGAGCTGCTGCTGTGTGCATGATGATCGCCTCATAAGCCCTGCCTGTGATGTCAACTTCCTGGAGAAGAACTTAAGAGGTCACTCCGCAGCTCTGCATGCGTAGCCTGATGCTGCAAACATCCCGAGCAGCTGACACAGGAGTGCCTGAGCTCACAGCAATCTCAGGAGACCTCTGCTAGGGGAGGACAGCAGACCTTAGAGTCGTCCATTGCACTGTACTCCATGTTCTTGATGGCCAGCTCGACCCCAAATCCTGGCAGCTGCAGAGCCTCAGACCTCCCCAGCTCCAGACAGGTGCCCTCCGCGCTGCGACAGCCGCTCAGCAGTGCCGGCCTGTAGATGTATGCAAGCTGGTCCCCTCCTGTGCACATGTGCACAGAAAGCTCATGCATTGCTGCCTGTTCATAAGCAGTACTGAGACATATGTCATTCTAGTCCATACATGTCCCAGGTTGCTTAAGATGCAGGTCACTGAGAAAGCAGACTGCAGGGATTGCTAGACTGTCCCCCGAAAAGCAGAGTTTGAGACAGACAAATTGGGGCGCTGCAGGTCAGAGAAGAAAAGGTCCTTATCTCACAGCACTTTGGGCTTGTCTGGCAGGCAGCTCCTGAAAGAGGCGGCACGCTATTGTTTGTGGCACAGGCAATGACAAGGGAAGGCACTGCACACTATACCTGTTGAGGCAGCCTGCATCAGTGCATCGTGCAGCTCCTTGAAGCCAGGCGTCCCTGGGGCGCCATACAGCACAGCAACGGCTGGACGGCTGGCCTTCTGGTGCGCCAGCAAGTTAGCGAAAGTCATTCCCGCCGGAGCCAGCACATGGTCTGTCTCGTACAGCTGGACGCTCTTGGCCCCGTCCTGCGCTGCCCCTTTGAGGCCTTTCAGAGCTTTGCCCAAGCCCTCTGCACTTGCAATGTGCTCTCCCCCAATGTCCACAAAGCTGCAGGCACCCTGCATGAGCACGTATGAACTGTTATAACCCCTCTTCGCAGACAGTGGCACTCATTATCATGCTTTGCAAGGCGGCACTCAAAGCCTTTGTTGTTGAATCAGGTAGCGTAGACAAATTGCAGGCTTGGAGCTGTACCTGGGGTGCTTGCAAGCCCTCTGCCAGGCTGCGGAAGAATTCCAAGCGAGCAGAGTAAAGCCTGATGTTCAGGACCACGGGCAAGACCTGCACAGCATAATGGATGCTGTCACACCAGATTTGCACCATTTCAGAGTGATATGACCACACTGGCATTCTGGCACAGGTCTGCTTCTTGACAAGGCTTTGTCACCTTTTGCTGAGAGCTGGAGAGAAAATTGTGGGTAGAGCTGATCACATCATCCCAGCAACTTCCTGCGTCATGTCCTTCAGAGGCTGCCCAGGCATCCAGAAATTCGGCCTGCTTGGTTGGAGCTTCTTGCGCCTGGCACATCCGAATATATCAGCGATGCTTCCCGTCACGTTATATAGATCATGGGTGGCCTTTAGCACTCGAGCAAGCAGGTCATGAACCTTGGGGCGTCATGCATCTCACCAGGAACTCATAGGCTTCTAGCAGGACTGGTGCTCCGGGCCACTTTGCCCGAAGGTTGACGTTTATTCCCTTGGATGGTGAGGACACAGCATCGCTTCTGACCGAGCTTGCTGCCCAGCATATCACTGTGATCAGGCTGGATGCCTTCAGATACTGCCGCATGACGGTATCCTTCATTGATGAAAAGTATCTTGTACGAAGGCTAGTCTTCTATCATATCGTATCCCCATTGGGCATCTTTATTTCTCAGAATGCGGAACCTTGCAACCCAGAGATCAAGATGACACCCCACATTTCGGGAGCCACAGGATTGCAACTCGTGTCACTTGATTCCTGATGCAAGAACATATACAACAAAAGTATCTGCACAAATGCCTGCGAGCTAATTGCAGAAACTGCACATTCTTCCGCAACTCAAGAGGGTTTGGGCAGGGTTTGAGGGTGTCCGGTACACAGTCCACCTCAGTAGCTGCAAAAGCTCTGGCAGCTCAACTATTGATGTTGAAAGCTGAATTACAACATTCCTTGGAGGCTGGACTTGTTATGCTGAGATCCGGTGCTTACACTTGCATGGTCTAGTCATGTCGATTCTGTGCAGTGACCTCTTGAGGGAATGGACATTCGGATCTCACTGATGTAATTACATGCACTGAAGCAAAACGGAACTGCTCGCCTCTTAAGCGTAGTTTGCCTCCCATATGGTGCTTTGGGGAGGAACGGGATGAGTTGATAGCTGCCAGATGTTGCCAAATGTCACAGCACCACAGGCGGGGCTATTGCTAATTTGCGGTGTGTTGGCAGCGTTTACAGCTACGGCTCAGGCATGGGCTCGATGTGCTCTTTGGCATTGGAGGTGCTAAAGCTCGTTCTCTCCTCATTGCCTAGGAAAATCACCTGCTGACTCTGCGCAGGATGCAAGCCTTCCAGACGCCTCTTCGGACCCCTTTCTCGTACACAACACACCCCACCACCCCCACGGAAGCAGCAGGAGCAGGCACCTCCAGGCTGCACTCTCAGCATACCTCAACAACACAGAGCTGGTGCGCTTGCCTGCATTTAATCAGACACCAGCACCACTTCATGTGGTCCTCTGACTCCTGCTGTATGTCCCGGTCATGCGAGCACTCAGGGAGCCTGCTCAGGTATTCACTCTTCTGCTGCAAGCATGGCGATGTGCATGCAGGCAGAGCACATGCACGACTTTGCCAGGCGCTGCAGCAAGATTGCGCGCGTGTTCAGCATTGGCAAGAGCGCAGAGGGGAGGGATCTGTGGGCCCTTGAGATAGCGTCAAGTCCCGGGCTTGAGCAGGCCAAGCCCCGAGCCAAGTACGTGGCAAACATGCATGGGGACGAGCCATCGGGCAGGTATGGTGTCTCGACGTCCCTGTTCTGTCCTCTCACAAGCATTCCCATGCACAAATGTTATCAGATGGCCTGATGCCTTGCTGTGCTTGCAACGGGTCCCCCACAATGCTAGCAGCTTCTTGGCAGAATGTGAATACTGAATTCGTTGTGAGCCTACAGTTTTTGAAGGGTGAATATGGCCTGACAATGCACCTTGTCTTGTGCAGGCAATTGTTGTTAGCATTAGCGGAGTGGCTGTGCGACCACCGAGAGACAGATGAGCGAGCTAGGAATATAGTGGAGGGCATGCACCTCTTTCTGCTGCCCACCATGAACCCTGATGGGTTTGACAGGCACCAGAGGGGCAACATTAAACAGGCATGTCTCAGCGGCTCTGCATGGCCTGATTGCTTCCCACAATTGCAGAGCCAGTATGCAGCTTGCAGGCATCGGTTGCATCTCTTTTTATGGTCTAGCATATGGCTGGTGATGGTGGAAGGAGCAATCCTCTTTCGTCTCTATCACCGGCAATATGCTGTTCCAGTCCTGACAATGACCTAAGACATGTCTCAGTCAATTTCCGCAAGGGTGTGCAGGTGTGTGTGTGAAACAATTCCCCATCTTACTGAGATGATAGTGATGGTGGTGGTGGATTGATATAGCAGAAGTTCTGGCTTGAGGACTGAGAGGATTCTGCAGGTGGATCTCAACAGGGATTTCCCAGACCCTATAGAGAGAGGGAAGACAGGGGTGGAGGAACCGAGCGGCGCTGAGCAGCCAGAGACGCTGGCCTTGATGCGCTGGATCCGGGAGGGCAGATTTGTGGTGTCTGCAAGCTTGCACGAGGTGGATGCTCCCCGCACTAACCAGCATTTATGCAGTCGGGCAGCCTTGATCCCAGGCAAATATACTCGATGAGGGGAGGGTTGTCGAGCTGCCTCTCTCTGGGGCTTCTCCCCTGCTATGGTGCCTTGAACATGCCCAAATCCCCTCTGTCACCATCAGTCAGCTATATCTGTTGATTGTCATGAAGCTCACAGCCTTTATGAGTACATCAGTACAGCTGTTGCGCAGAATGCGACAAAGACTCTGAGACAGGCAGCTGTCATGCAGGGTGCCATAGTTGCCAATTACCCCTGGGATGGGACGGAGGACCGGCAGACGCATTACTCAGAGAGCCCGGATGACAAAGCGTTTATCCACCTGGCGCGGGTGTACGCAGAGGCGCATGCGACCATGTCAGGCAGCGCGGAGTTTCCGGGTGGCATCACCAATGGGGCGCATTGGTACCCTCTGTGGGGCGGCATGCAGGTGAGGCTTTGTTGCTGGTAGTCCCCACACAGGCAGATTTTTCCAACGAGCAATGCAAGTGCAAGCAAGAATTGGTGAGCGAGCTCCGCGGTTAATGGTTCCACAACAATCAGCAGCTGTGTGGTAATGAGTAGACCTTTGTGATTTATTCTGAGTGAGGAAGTGACTGTGAAGAGGCCGTTCAAGGCATAAAGGGCGTCCCACTCATAAATACTTGAGGCCGCTGCTGAAGGCTGCCAACAATAGCTTCTCTGGTGTTCCTGATGGTAGAGGGACCAATGCAGGATTGGAATTATCTAGCGGGGCAGTGTATGGAGCTGACGCTGGAGCTGAGTCAGCACAAGTGGCCCCAGCCCGAGCTGCTGCCGCAGATCTTTGAGGACAATCTGCCTGCCCTGCTGGCCTACCCCATGGCAGGAGCTTATGGCGGTGTCTGGTGAGCCAGCTGACATGCTTATGTTTTCAGGCTCCATGACAACTTCATCTTGGACTGCCTTGAGAGCCGATCCGTGTCTCGTGATACTTCCATTCTGTGCCGAATGGCTTGCGCTTCTGTCAAAATTCTGCCCTCTGATCGTTTTAGGAGTTGAGGACATGCCTGTCCTGCAGGGGATTTGTGAGGGAGCGACAAAAACCCTCCCGTCAGCTGAGAGATAGCAAGTCATCTGCAGCAGAGGGCCGGCCACTGGGGGCCATGATACATGTGCTGGGTATCAACCACAGCATATCAGCGTCCGCAGTCTTTGGGGACTTCTACCGGTGCGCGGCACTGCTTGACCTTGGCCCAATACAAATGCTCAATGCACCCACATGTGCTGGTCCTTCCTTTAGCCTGAAGTTGTGATGTACCTTTGCTCATTGTCTGCATGAGTCCTCAGCCCACTGGATACATGCCATGACCCTGTACACAGCAGTATTGTCACTGCGGGTCTTAGACATGGTCTGGTCTGAAACCCTTCACCTTTCTCATGCAGGCCGCTCGCGCCCGGTAGGTACAACGTCACCTTCTACATGAAGGGCTTTGCCAACGAGACGGTGACAGTGGATGTGCCCGAGGACGGCACAGGGAGGAAGCTGGAGGTGTTTCTGATGCCGCTGGAAACCGGCTTCACAAACTGGGGTCTGGCCCGGAAGTTCGGGCCTTTGAACAGCATGCGCCCGGCTGACGACAGCTCACAGGTAACTGTCTCACTCTCTCATCCAGCGCTCAACCCATGTCGTGATCATGAATGTGTGTCCTTAGATTCAGCCCTCAGCATAACATAATGATCATATGTGACAACCAGCACGGCAAACACACTAGATCCATGATGATCTCTGGTGGCTTGCGAAAGGTGATGTTGTCTGTAAGCAGGCTAGAGCGTAGCATGAAACGTCTCAGATCACACTTCTGAGGATTCTGTGGATTGTGCAGGCACCAACGACGCGGCTGATACAGAGCGCAGTATTCCTGGTGGTGGGTCTGGGCGTGTTGTTACTGCTGAGAGCAGTGCACCGGAGATTCTCTGGGAGGCGGAGGGAAGGCTCTGGGGGATCTGCACAAAATCCTGCAAGACGCTCGCCCCTGAAGCCATAGAGCTCAGAGGATTACGTTTCAGAAACGCCAAACATGGCCCGTGGAACAATCGCATGATCAGGGAGTTGTGAAGGACTTACTTGGACAGTTTGACCAGTTGCTTTGGCATGCAATGTCTGCTCTGTGTGGCTTTTGCTCCTCGGTTGCTCAGTTATTGACATCATATGGAGGGCAACCTTTGTGGCAGGGCGGAGCGAACAGCGGTAGCACACACTTGTCCAAACAATTGGGAATCCGTTGCATGCAGGCATTAAGCCTTTGTCGCTGGTCGTCACTGCATGCATGCACTGCCATAGCGGAACTGAATGCTACACCACCTTATAGCTGCTTCTTTGTCAGCCGACATGCGGTGCCCTTGAACTGACAGGATAAGCCATTTGCCATGCCGTATGTGGGACCTGTCTCATGATCATGAGATCTCTGATCAGACAACAGTCGGGCGCATGCATGGCCCTCAGCTTGCAGAATTCTGCTTAGGAAGCACTCATTTATATGCTATGTGAGGAAAGGCCTGAAACGATAACCAAATGATGGTCTACTGGGTGTTTGGGCCCCAGCTTCTGCTGAAGCTGCACCTGAGCCATGACAGCTGTGGGGCTCTGTCCAAGAGAGCACACGAGAATGACCCTCTCATCGAGATCAATCTTGCTGGAGCCACCGACGTCGGGATCTTAACGGACAGACCTACGAGCAGCATCCAAGAATGCACGCGCCATCCGAAGCCATAGCGAACTCGGCAGCGTCCGCGCACCTGACCTTGAGGGTACAGTGCGAAGCCCACGACTGCGGGGCGCTACTGGAGGTAACTCCTGATGCTGCCTGCTTCCCTGCCGGTGACATTTTGTGCATGCTAGGCCAAGGTCAGAGCAGTGCATGTACCTGGGAGCAAAGCTCTTGGCCCATCCACAGAATACCGTGCTGTACAGCATGCCAGCTACTAGGGCTGCCGTCTGCGAGTGGCTTTGACGATGGAAAGACTGTCTGCAGGTTGCTGTTCCTCGCAGCCACACCTATCATGGAGCCATCATTGTGAGCTGTGGCAACTGCAATAGGTGTGCTCATGGACCTGCACCTGCAATGGGCAGGTTTTGCATGTCACATCTTTCTATCCAGCCTCCTGCATCTGCTGGAATCTGCCCTTTGAGTTTTGGCGTCAGGTTCCAGGAAGTGCAGGGGAGCATGCAGAGCCCTCTGTGCATGCTGTTGCCATCTCATCAGCAACCTGCGCGGCGCTCTTGCACCTGGAATGCGTGCTGCACTGACACTGATTTGTTTGCGTAGAGCAAGACAGGACTCTGGGCAGGCAGCTTTGACCTGAGTACGTGCTGCTTACTTCAGAAACTATCGCATCCTTCTTTGCAGGCTTCTGGAGGTGCGCTTGGGCAGAGAGCACAGAGCAGCAGGTGCTGGGAGCGCACAGCATGGCGACCCTGCTCATGTGAGCCTCTACACAACATGTTGTTGCCCCATTCATAAGAAGCTGCCCGGACCAGCATTACTTGTGCTACTGCTTGACTGCCCTGTGTATCAGCAGCTTGAGAGGAAGTCATGAAGCTGATGAGCCTTGATCAAGGCTCATCAGCTTGAAGTCTCGTCTTGGTGCTGATACGCTAGGCCTTGGCGTGCTGGACAGGTTGCTGAAAGCTACACTTGCTACACCGAGCAAGAATTGAATGGCAGCTCACCAGTGTCCTCCTGCCCATGCAGCAGCAAGCCGGAGCTGGCTGGGCGCATGATCAAGCCCATGGGGAGCGCAGCACAGCGCAGCAGGACGCAAGGGGCGCGCAGCAGGCGGGGCTTCTGCCAGATCCTAAAGAGGACGCAAACAGGGTCATCGAGGACATCCTTGCGGTGAGCCACCTGTGACTCATAACATTTTGCACTTGTTCATGGTTTGAGGATCTTGTGTACGCAGCATCAGTGAGGGCTGTTGCCGCCGTATCTTGACAACGCCATCCTGATGGACATGCGAGCCAGCGTTGATCAGCAATGTCACCAAAGCTCAGTGTGTGGCAGTAGGATGCCTAGAGTATGCTATCACACACTTTCAAGTCCCGCACTTTATCTGGGGGAAAAGACTCTACATGCTCAGAGATGTCATGACGCGATGATCATGACATCTGATAGTTTGCAGAAAGACTGTATATGCTTAAAGGACTTCCAGACCTCACATCCTGAGTGGTCTAGACACATTGATAGCAAGGGCTCTTGCAGAGAGAGTCTGAAAGAGCTGTGGGTACCTGCAGAGAAGCAATGTGGGCGCTGGCGATCCTGCCTGGGCAACACGCTATGGCGGGGGTGGGGCGCGCAGCAGATACACCCAGCCACCGCCCTCCCCTGGAGCCTCAGTAGGCCGGGTGGGGCCGCGCACCTACGTGGCGCCTTACATCTCCAATCAGCACTATGGCACGGTAATTTTAAGCTTCCACTCATCTGCAGCTGCTTGGGACTCCCATCTGCAAGGCCTGCTCTCACCTCTATGAACCTGCATGAACTCAAAAGGCACGCAATAAACGATATGGCATAGCAGTGCCATGTAGCTGGAGCAGCCCTGCTGCTTGCGTGCTGGTCTCTTTCATCATCCAAAAACATGGCATGCTATGACAGGGGCAACTGGGGATGCACGGTCAGCAGACGGGAGGCATGTACGCAGAGCCCTCGCCGTTCAGCAGCTCAGCTGGGCAGCACCCTGCCTTGCCAGCAGGCGGGCGCATGAAGAGCCCCAGAGACTTCCTGGTATCTCTCGCCCTGATCCTGTCTTCAGTCTGTGATTCTGTTTTAAGTGCTGCGGAGATCGTACCTAAATGCGCCCCAGCTATGACTGTATGTGTGTGGTAAATAGGCAGTGCTTTGAAGGTCTGACAGGAGTGCAATAGGGCTGGTATGTGACCAGCCAGCACAGTCTGAGGTGCAGAAATGGTCATGCTGTGATTGAGGCTTTGTACAACTTCACACTGCAGTGGCAAGCACCAAGAGCGTCTGTGTCTCGCGCAGTCAAGCATGCGTCCTGAGGACCTTCTGCGGCAGAGGGGCGCCCAGACGCCAAGTCTGTACCAGCAGGCGCCAGCTCAGCCGCAGAGGCAGTCCCCGCTGTCTGGCTACAGCTCTGAGCTGGCATACAGCGCTGCAGGGGCCGGCCTCCATGGCAACCAGTTTCCAGCCTCTGGAGCATACCCTCAAGGTGGGGTCTACCAGACCTCTTGCAGGAGTGTAAAATGCACAGAGAGCAGTAGCCTGTAGCGTGGTCTCAACACATACCAGCACCGGCAGGCTCTTGCTGCCTAGCAAGGTCTTGGTAGCACGAGAGCAAGGGAATGGGTGGGTGCGGCCGGTTGAGGGCGTGCCCAACAGTGAATGAAGGATCCTCAGATATTCCTTCACACAGAAGCATACGAGGTCGCTCATATCTCAGGCCATGTGCTGCCACTCTCTCCCTGCATGTGTATGACCAGGTTCAGTCTTCGGCCAGTTTCAGGGGTTGCACAGAATCCAACTTTTGCAACTAGATATCAAACTGCTGGAAGGTTATATGAGGCTCTCTTATATTCTTTGCAGGCTACAGGACAGACACAGGAGCTGGACACGACGTGTACGGCCTCAGCACGGATCCCTATGATCTGCATCCGGAGATGTACGGAACCTCAGGACGGAACTCCAGCGCCAGATTGGGCGGCTATGGGTACCAGCCTGAGGGCTTCCTGGAGTGGCAGTCCTCCCCTGCAGCTCCCAATCCGTCCTCAGGCAAGACTCCCTCCTTGTCTGAGTAGCCCATCAAGGCAGCATGCAATGGCATTGCTTCTGCAATCCCTGAAGATTCCGCACTGTGAGGTGTGCATGCCAGGTGGGAAGGCCCTGGCAATGACATCCACATGCTCCACGTGGGCATGTGCTCATCTTTGGGACCCCTTGAAGGAGAGCATTGCCACGGAAGAGCATGCTGAGGTTGTTGTCAAGAGTAGCTGTGATTTGAGTCACATCTTAGAAGTGAGACCCCTCCATAGCACAGGCGAGGATGTCATTCCTGGCAGCTTCACAGGAGTGTGGTGTCACGCCTTTGAACTGCTCCGGCAGCATGGGTCAGAATCCTGCAATGCTGCAGTCCTCAACCGCACCTTTTGCATTGCATCGTGGTGGAAGCCAAGTATTCAGGAGATGTGTCTCTTAAGGACAGGCCCCAGACCTTGACGGGGCCAACAAAAATTCTACACTACACTGTTGTATACCGCATGCAGGGCGGAAGAGGTCGGCACCTCACATGCAGCCAGAGAGGCATCATTCAGAGGCGCTGCGGGGAGGGCACAGGGATGTGCTGAGGGGCGACAAGTGGAAGCTGCTGAGGGTGCAGAGCCTGAGCGCCCTGCCTTCGGACGCTGATCTCTTGGCTGGCCTAAAGGGTGCGCCTGGCACCATAAGGGTCGGCTGCATGCCTGCCTGATTGCACTCACCAAGGGCGCTACAGATTGTGCACTGCAGATACACTCATGCTACTGTGCTGAGTAGCATGAGGTTTGGGAGACCTCACACTGCAATGTAGATCACATGTCTGCCCATCATTACCATCGGGACTGCAGAACGGATGCATCCTCCCAGTTGATGGCATAGCCCCGTGCTGAAAGGGTGATTCACAGCTCTGATGTGGGTGCAGATAAGCAGGACTCTGATGCAAAGGCTGCCAAGGCTCAAAAGCAGGCTGCGGCGTCCCCTACAGCAGGTAGGTCCTTCCCTCCCGCAGAACTAGGAAACCGTGCAGATGAGACGGTGAGCGTCTTAGATGCAAAACGTCGTGACATGTCTACCAATGGATGTGTCCTAACAGATGATACTCAAGGAGAAGGCATCTTCTGAATCAGGTGTTGCTATGCAGAGCGCACTCCTCCACCTAGCAGTGCTGAGCAGCAGAGGGCTTCAGCAGAGCGGGCACGAGGCCTTCCAGATGAGATCATCATCAGGCAGCCGGTATGCGCGAAAGCCCTGATCTCCTGAAAACTTTTTAAAATCAATGGATACCCTAAAAATCAGTCATCCACCTGTTCAGGCCACCAAAAGTGACTTATTACCTGGAATGTACAGCTTAGAGTGTCCTGTAGTAACACTGCATGCACGCCCCAAAGGCTTCATGCATGTCGACATGTAGGAAACGCCACCTTTACTGGCCAATGAGGGTGTGGCTGCCTTTGCCAGTTTACGCTCCCAGGATGCTTTTGGGCTCTTCCAGTAGCTCCTATAGGTCTCTGAAGGCAGCTGGGCACAATGCAGGCGCAGACAGGGCATGCCTTGGCGCTGCAGGAGAGGATCAGCTCAGAGCTGTCCCTGTCACCAAACGGCGGCATCGCGGCTGCTCTGCCCAGGTCTGCCCCAGGCGGGTACCCCGGGCAGCACCCCTCATCCGCCAGCATCAGCAGTGACGCCCAGCCAACCTTCTTGGTTCCCGTAAGGCTCTCACCCTACCAGCTCACACACTAGGACAATGACCTCGCTGGAGGTGTTTCTGCCAGCAGTGGCTTTTGCTCTTGGCAACACACAACGTGAGTAGGCTCCTCTTCAGAGGCTCCCTGCAGACAACCACTGGGGAGCCACTGCTGCTGCTGCATGGCAACGGAAAGGAAGGCTGTATACGAGACCTTACCCAGATGCAGATTGAAGACGTTTATCATTGTGGTGCAGGGCGGTCCTCAGAGCGCAGAGGCAGCCGCTGAGCTGGCGCCGCCCGCCACGTCAGCAGCTCCCCACGCCCTTGACCCCGGATCGCCCCGCTCCCAGGGCAGCTTCAACATCTTCAACCTGTCCCCGCAGGACTTCAGCCTGTCTCCCCTGCACAGAGGCCACAACGACAGCCAGCAGGTGAGATAGGGTTTCTCCCGGGCGCAATATATGCCCCAAGACCCCGAGAGCCTCTCATGCAGATTAGCAATACTCACTGCTTGCCAGCCTCCCCTTGGCATATCCGGAAAAGAGGGATGTCTGCCCTGAGGAAATGGTCCAGCATTGCGTCATGCTTATCTGTCTGCTGAATGTATCAATCGTGGCACATTTGCATATGCAGTGACTGTTGGGTGGTATTGAAGAGACACAGGTCATATTGTGCTGCTGTGAACCTGCCCACACCAAGTGGGTTGTCTTGATGCATGTTGTAGCACATATCATGTGGTCATGTAATCAAAGCAATACACGGAGATCACCATTTATGCTGCAGGGATCACCTACAGGAGGCCAGTTGGGCGCTCTGAGCCCCTTCGCGGTGTCCGAGCTGCGCTTCACGCCCACTCCGCCCCCAGTTGCAGACAGCGAAGGGCACGCCAGAGTAAACAGGGGTGACTGAGAGTACAGTCGCCCAGCCGAGCACATCCGTGCAAGAGACCTAAGGGATGTGCGAGGGAAAATCTCAGGCAGTCCAGCGAATGAGAATTCACTCTAATTGTGATCTCTAAAGAGATGTGCCAGAGGGCAGGACAGCAGAGCGGCTGTACATGTGACTAGCTTTTGGCCACGCCCTTCAGCAGCAGGCCACATTGAGTGGGAAGGTCTCCTGTTTCCATATGCAGACGGATAGCCAGTGCATCGGTCATGGGAGACCCTCAGCCCCACAGCAATCATACACGCCAAGGAATGCCTCCAGCACGGTTGTTCTGGTGCTAGCACGCTCAAAAAGCATGTGCTCACATGGTCTGGTTTCAAGGGGAACGTAGCCTTGTGCCAGGGCTTCACAATCTTCCTCGTGAGGTGCAAATGCATTCCAGCATGGCTCCCAGCATTTGCAGTCCTATGGCGAGGGCGAAGTGGCTTTCCCCAGGCGGGGACTGATGCAGGAGCCCTTGAGCACCGGCAAGCAGTGCAGCTCCAAGCCTTTTTATACCATATGTCAAATAGCTCAGCACCAATGTTGGTGTGTGCTTGAACGGTGAGCCTACTGTGAGGGCTTGCGAGCCTATGCATATGTGTTGCTTTTCCTTTTCTAGCGGCGCCGCCAAAGAGCAATAAATGACAGTGTCTACAAGAGTGCATTGTGCATGACTTGTACAATAATATAAGCAGCTGCAATGCAAGACCTCTGAAGTTGCAAATGCATAAGGGATGACTTTCTTGCTGTATTACATATTGAGCCGTTTGACAGTAATCCAGGCATATGCATGCTCATCAATGAGCAGAAGCGATCAGGTCAACACTGAAGACCTCAAAAGTGCTGTCTTTCATATGGATATCCCGGGTCTTGATCTTATGGTGCTTGGATTGCAGAGATTGCGCTGCTACTTTTAAGCAGGAGAAATCACTTCCAATACGTATGCTCACTTCAGTTGATGCTGTGATCACTTCTGAGAGATGCAAGCAATATCACAACAGCAATCTCATTGATTTCAAGAGCCGTTAAGACTCACCACTACATCATTGTTTGCTGCAAGTCTGGCTACCCTGCAAGACAGCTGTCTTGACATGCACCAATTGCCCTAATGATCCTCCAAGTGCTTCCTAGCGGCCCTTTCCTGCTTCAGCCGCCGTAGTCCTCGTCAGAATCACTCAGCTGCACGCCATGCGACCGCTGCGCTGGAGGATGATATGATGCATCATGATACCCTGCAGAGCATGCAAGTGTCACATGCCTACCCATCAGTCGTCACTGTAATCCCCGCAGAACATCCCTCACGCAATGGCATGCCAGCAGCTTCGCAGCAAGGTGTTGCGGACAAGGCCTGCCATCGGGCTTACGTGTCTTTCCTAGCTCAAAATGACATGGCTCAGAGTGACATGGCTCAGCTACTGGGAGAGTATTCAAGAGACATAGCACACCTGGCCTGGAGCCTCTGCCTCTGCCACCTGCGCATGCACTATGCATTGAGTACTACTCCTCCACAACATCATGCAACTGTAGGCGCCGGTCTGCAACAATCAATACGATCCCACAACACATTCAATCCCACTACAAGTTAGACAACCTTCAGACATGCGCGAACAAGCCATTTGTTGAGGTTGGATGTCAAGAATCAAGTCTGTATGCTTTCTAACGGACAGCCCAGAAAACTGCGGACTGAGCTGCTGACCTCTCTGAGTCTGCGACTTGTGGTCACTCAGAGCAATGGCGCCAAAGCAGTATGCATGCGGACACGTCAGCGTGCTGACTCACCCAGCTTCCTGCCACCTCCGCCGCCGCGGCTGTGCACCCCTGGCGGGTGTGATATGTGGTGCGCGTCAGCTGCGGGCGCCGCACCTGCGCCCGCCTGCAGGCAGGTTCTTACATTCAGCAGGCTTGCTACACTTTCTCAAACTCTGACGCCAAGTTCAGTCTATGCACTTGGCCAGACCTGCTGGGCCCTATACCTGTCGCAAGACTTTGCAAGATTTGTGCCTTTTGCTTGAGAAGGTTGGCCAGGTGTGCTGCTCTCGTGCCAAGCCCTTTCGGAGACGCAGGCTCAGCTGTATAAGCCAATGATACTGTATAACCCCATCAGTCCTGGCGTCATCTGACACCGGACTAAAAGCCCGTGAATCAGTGTCTGCGCAAGCTATGATCTGAAGCCCATTTCAGCCCTGTACTTTGCCTGATGCTGCAGAAGGAGCCAGCTCGGTGCATCTTCCCTACGACATTGTTGGCGTTGCCGAGTGACTGGCTGCTGAAAGCTTACCTCCCCAGGTCTGGGCAGACTCAGAACATCCACTGTGTCCTGCAGGATGCGAAGCTCATTTGGGACCTTATCCACGTCCAGCCACTCAAAGGACTCCTCCTCCGTGCCCACCATGTAGCAAATGCTGCAACACACACACAAGCTCCTCAGTGTGCTTATTTGATGAATCATCACCGAACAATGCCTACAGCCAGTGTCAGTCAAGAGCTGGCCGGCATCTGAGGCTGCAGCATGCACGCCATGCTGACACAATGTTTGAAACCTTGAAAATGGAGGGCAGTGCTCCTCAAGCCTGCAGCATCATGTCGACGGGCTGCTGCCATGTAGCTTACCAGTGCTCGCCAGTGCGAATATTGAAGTCTGTGATAATGCCACTCCACCACTTGTTGTCCTGCATAACACTATGACATACAGTCAGCACTTCTCAATAGTATGAGACCTCACACCCCATGACACTCCTGCACTGCCGGCTTGGGAATTCTGGAAAGAAAGCATGGTGCTGTTTGCATGGGCAGGCATGAAACGTCTTCATGGGCAAGCACGAAAGGTTTCCCTGGGCGCGTGTGCGCTTGGCCAAGCCCTCCAGCCAGCCTGACAACACTGACAGCCCAATACCACACCATGTGGTTGACGCCATGTATGGAGCATGGCAGCCTATGCACAGGTCAAAAACAGACCATACTTTCAATGCCATGCATGGAACTTGTGTGGGGTGCACATGTGGTGCCTACCTCTGCCCAGAGGCGGTCAACTTTGTGTCCAATCAGGGGGTTCATGCCCATGACGCCCCGGCCGCCCTTACCATTCACCAGGCCAGCCTGCCCGTCGGGCTCGGCGCTGCTCTTCTTCAGGCGCTTCTTCAGCGGCCTGTCCCCCATCCCCGGCAAGCCCGACCTCTTCTTTCCACCCTGCATGGCACATGCTTGACTTGACCAGCACCTGCGACAAGGTGCTTGCAAATAAAGGATGAAGGCTACAGCACTTGAAGGCAGGCTTGCAGTTGACAAAAAGCCCCATCCATGGCAAGCACGCTCTGTTCTGGTTGCGCAGCAGGAAAGTAGGAGGGCTTTGAAATGAAGTCCTGCCCGCGATGAGGCATCACCAGCTTCTGTCAGCAGTCAGACCCCTGGACAGAGGTCCTTAGCTAACAGGAGCTGATGACACCAGGTGTGGCGGCATGGGGCAGCGCAGACATGCTGGGATGGGGTGTGGAGGAGTGCTCACCCCAGGAAAGACAGCTGGCGACGGCGGCTCTGAGCCGTCCTCTGAACTGCCATTGACATACCCTCGCGACGACCTGCACATAAAGCCCACCACCTTTAGTGGAATCTCACGTCGGAGCCATGACAAGTCTCCCAAACGGTTGGTCTGGCGCAAAGCCCACAGCTGGCTAAGCACACAGGTCCTTTGTCAGCTGCAGACTCATGCCGTGAACAACTGTTGGGGAGTTGTGCTGATGGGCATATTGTCACACATCTATCCAGTCCAGACAAGACTATCAGGTGTATCTAACCTTGCTCATCTCAAAGTGTCTTCACACCCAAGCGGGCTCCGTTGTAATTCGTGAGGCTCGGCAGATACTTTGCAAGAATATGTTGCGCCTGGGGACACAAGACGTTGTGCCTAGGAGACAACAGCTGACTCCATAGAGTCCTTTTGATGACTTTCAGACTGGCGAATTTGCATGAGAAGAATCGAGTTTATGAGAAAGGACTCACTTGACCCAGGGGCGCTCCTCGCCGCTGTCCAGGCGCTGGCGCAGCTCCTCGTGGCGCTCGTCCGCGATGCACAGCTCCGTGCGCAGCTTGGACAGCATCAGCTCCTTGCCCTGCACACCGGCAGTGGGTCATGTCCGCTACTTTGTCATGTGTCTGCACGTCTCTTCAGCCCAGCTGAGTCAGGCGCAGCTCCTGATGACGCTCATCAGAGATGCAGAGAGCACTTGTAGCTTGGACAGCGTCATCTCCTTGCCCTGCACACCACCACTTTTCTTAGCATTCTGAACAGAAAGCTCAGCCCGGCTAGATCAGGCGCAGCTCTCGTGGCGCTCATCCAAGATGCGCAAGAAGCTGTTCGCAGCTTGGACAGCATCAGCTCCTTGCCCTGCACACCAGCAGTGTCTGTTATTCATCATGTGATGTCCCCTCAACGTCAAATCTTGGATTAGACGCTCACCAGTACATCAGCTTCAATGCATATGCAGACCCCTGTCAGCACAGCTCAGGTCATCAGAACTTTAATGTACATGCGCAGTACATTCATTGAAGGCAGATCAATGTGCCTGACCAAAGTTATGTTGATCACCCTGACCAGGACACTGATCTGCCATCAGGGTCATGCGCAGTACATCAAAGGAGTGCCTCAACTGCATTGTCTCTCAATGCCATAGCAAAGCCGGCAGCAGTCTCAAGCCTGGCAGGATCCTAGATCACCAGCACTGTGGCAGGGATGCTCACCAGGTCATACTGCTGTGACGCCAGGAAGCAGCGCAGCACTTTGCAGTAGGCCTCTTCCCGGAGCTCGCTCAGGCGCTCCAGCACATAGCCTGTTGCGGCCATGGCGGCAGTTCTGTAGTGCTGCTCAAGCCCCTTCTGTTTCCTGCTCAGCAGCCTGCACGTCAGTCACCCTTTGGTGGCCCTATGACACTGGATACTAATCACAGGAGCCAGGGATGTGCAGCTTCAGGTGCATGAGAGGAGCTGTCCAAAAGAAAGGGCCCACTCACCCTCAGGAAAGGTATTGCAGAGCCAGACGGCTGTAAATGGTGCCGTCAAAGGCGTCTCTGGTGTTTCCTATCTTCAGTGGTTGCTCCTCCTGGACAATTGCTGCCCCTGCAAAAAGTTTGGAAACTTGGGCAGGTGACTCACATCTCCAATGCCTATTCTCAGATGACAAGCGTTGTTCGGGTGTGGGCAGGTGCTGGCTTGCTCTAGAGAACAGGAGTAAGTACAATTTTGCTCTTAGCTCATCGGCTTTGCCAACTGCATGCAGTGGTCAGGCGTGCTATTGGTGGGACCGCCCCTTACAGAGTTGCTCCTGAGAGATGAATGAGCAGACATAAGACAGACTACTTCCACACACGCCAGAGCTGACCTGGTCAGAGGTGGCTCGTCACATCCTCGCTGCAGACATCCTACTTGTTGTGAAGAGACGAACGAAAAGCTTCAGCTCCTGTGCTGGAAGCGCCGCCTCAATGTCAACGCAAAGCAATGCTTGCTATCCAATGCACAAGCTCATGGCGGAAGCTTCCTCATCAACTGGCAGCTTTGTGCTGTGTGAGGATGATCTGGCGAGAACCTGTGGAACCCTTCCGGGGTCGATAGTCCCAAAACCCTGCAACGTTCAAACTCCCCTGCAGCGGTGATGCCATCACTCAGAACCTCACCAGGAAGCCTGTCCGTCTGGTGCAAGGCTAGGAACGGCGCACGAAGGAGTACTTAGAGGACGCAGGAGCAGCACTACCTGACCAGACGAGCAGAGGTGCCTCCCACGGACCACAACCTAACCCATACTCTCAAAAGTTTTAGACTCCAGAGACGTGCCTGCTCGGTGTCAGCGTCTCCGTATACGTATCAGGAGGTCTTTTTTACTCTGTAGATGATCTTCAACCTGGTCATGCAAGAGTACATGGCACAGAAGTAAAAGTGACCAAAAACATGGCGCAGCAGAAGGTGGACAGTGAGACGCCAGGGACGCCTGAGAGGCAAAGCATGTGCTATTTCTCGGCGCTTTAATTTCGTTTGAAGTGTCCGTTGCTCTTGCGAGCATGAGGTGCATGTTTCACAAGCAGCAGGGGAAGGAGAGCAGCCAGAAGGAGCTTCCAGAGCTTAACAACTTGTGCAGTGGATGCCTTGGGAGGAGCTGTAAGCAATGCTCGGTATGGTAATGTGGCACGAGAGGCTTGACACGCAGGCGTGAGAGGTGTTGAAGTGAGGGTTCCTCCAAAAGCACTTTTTCTGGGTTGGGCGTCCCTTCGGCGAAGACGCACGACTCCGGGGGCGAAGGGACTCTCTGGAACGGCGACGTCTCCTGCAGAACAGCATTGTCCGTGGGCCTGCACGTCCCTCCCGACGCTGACTGGGTGTACGGGCTCACGCAGGAAGTCACACGACAGAGGTGCGGAAGTAGCTTAGCGCCATGCGGCGAGCACGCTCGCCTATGGTGAGGCAGCGGCCGCTAACATTCTGTTCCATAGCGCTTCTTCTCGTCGTCTCAGTATGCAGCCCTCACTTCAGGTAAAGAAGTGCTTTTGTGCATCACTGCACCCATCTTTGTCACAGGGCGAGGAAAGCCGTGTAGTAGCCTTGAAGCAAGCCGTATGCTGTGTGCTCTCTGATTCCTGGGCAAGAAAGGCGACGCACGCGTTTGAGTGATGTCTGTCAAATATGAGGACATCTTGATATATACAATGATGATGAGTGAAACCGCCTTATTTGTGCCTGCCATTCCCTGTGTCCAGCACTGCGAGTGAAAACCAGCTTCGCATCATTGATGCCAGCCTGGCTCAGGGCTTCTACACAAGCTCCTCTGGCTTGCATGCATGGGGCAGAACATGAAGGGCATCCTGTGCATGCTGCAGTTTGGCAGCCCAGCAGCACACCTCAGACAAAGAGGCAAGCTTCCAGGCTGCCAAGCAGTTCATCGCCGCTGTGTCTGCGCCTGCCCCGTCCATCGACCTGGTAGCCCTCGCACCTGCGCCTGTTGACTTGGCGGCAGATGTATCTGAGGCACCTGCCCCTTCAGGACCAGAGCTGCCAGGTACACCCCTTCTAGAGTCCATATCAAGATCCCATGCATTGCCCTTGCAGCGTTGTAGATGGCTGGCGAGTCTGTCACACCACCACACTGGACAGAAAGGTGGTATCACCAGTCAGCGCACACTCATATTAAAGGATACAAAGATAGGGAGTGCTTGTATGTCAGGATCCTGCATGGGGTATCGATCCTCAGGCTGCCATTACACCTGCCATAACATGTGACTCATTCTTCAATTTGTATCGCATATGCAATCCGTAGCTGGGGAGCGCTACCCTGTCACTGCTGCTGTAGTGGCCTTGCCCCTTGAGGTCTTGCGTCAGGCTTCACGCAGCACAGATGACACTAAAGAAGTGCTCACGTGTCCTGTGTGGCTGCTGCAGGGATCTCATTCCTTGGGCTGCCAGCTGTGCCCCTGCCCTACAAGGACTACAGCGCTGAGGCCCCGGCCGAGACTGGCGCCCAAGCACCATCGCCTGAGAAGGCCACCGGACAGTCCACTGTCAAGTCTTTCCTGGAGTCATTCGTCAATGTGCGCACCCCTCCCCTTCATCCAACTACGCAGCGACCCGCCTAAGTCATGCATTGCCAGTGCGCACATCATTCCATGTGGACAGCTTCCTGAAGACTCCTCCAATGCATGTGTCCTCCAATGCACACCTTGAGTGGCACTACAAAGGTATCTAGGAGACATAGCACACCTTTCGATCAGGCAGCATGCAACCAGGGCTGTGATTCACAGTAGTGTCTGCGCCTTTCAGTTGTGGCTGTGACTTAGCGGTATTTCTGCCCATCATCATACTGCGCATTACAGACTAGGCGTCATACCATCGTCAACGCTTGACACACAGCGACATATCGAGATGCTGCATGTCTGCGTCTTGATGAGTCAAAAATGAATGCAGGAGGCGCTGCCTCCAATCGCAAAGCCTTTTGCTGGCGCTGCTGTGTCAGGGGCGCCCCTGCCATCAATCGGCCAGGTCCTCGCCACAGCCACCCAGGCCATCCCCGCCGAGGCGCCTGCGCCCGCTGCATCCCTGAAGGTCGCCAACCCATCGGGCAAATCGCTCGTCAACGTGCCCTTCCCCAACGTGCAGAACGTCTTCAGCGTGCTCGAGAAGCTAGGTAGGCGCAGACTGCTCGCTGACGGTGCGCCTGCCCTTGCTCCCGGCCCCCAGCCAGCTGGCACCTTCCCCGCCCTGGTCAACCTGGAGGTGGACGGAAACCAGGCTAACCCCAGCGCCGACTCCTCCTTTGCGGAGAGCCAGTGGTACAAGACAGAGCCTCAGCCTGGAGCCGGGCCACAGCTGCAGGCGCAGCCCCAGCCATTCCCGCAGGCGCAGCCAGACGCACAGCTGCAGGCGCAGCCCCAGCCGCAGCCTCAACCAATGTCCCAGGGTCAGCCACAGCCGCTGCAAAATGTGGAGCTGCAGACGCAGGAGACAGCCATTGGAGGGCTGCCCGCAGCAGTTGCACAGGCGCCCGTAGGTGCCCAGCCAGGGATGCCCCAGCCCGGCCCGCTTGCGCCCAGGGCAGCGCCTGGCATGCTCGGCGCGCCAGGCCTTGCCCCGGCCCCGAAGGCCTTTGGCCCGATCCCCAGTGAAGTCAAGGTGTTCGCCGAGAAGCTGGCCAACTTTCTGGGCGCTGAGGCCCGCAGCCAACTGCCCAAGCGAATTGAGGTCAATGCCGGCGCAGGCCGCCGCCGCTTGGCGCAGGACGGCCCTGAGGGCGCCGAGCCCCTGCCCGCTATGCCCCTGGCCGCCGAGGCACCCATGGCTGCTCCCGGTGAGCCCTCCTAAAGCGATCTCTTGTGATCGATTAGACTGTGCACTTTACTTTCATCGTCCACCAAATGGGCATGCAATTCTATCACGCAAGCAGTCAGGGCTGCAGCATGCATTTGCTTTAGTGCTCAGTGTGGCACCCCTTCTGTACTGTGCTCAGGAACTTGTGCATTCTTGGCTTCACCAAGATCTGCGTATGCTTGTCAAGGACACCAGAGGTGAGCTGTGGGTGTGCTGCACTGCATGACAGGCGCCATCTCTTAGTGCAAGATTCCTCTGCAGGCGCTCTGCCCCAGCCCGGCCCGGTGTTCCAGGCGCTGCCCGAGCCCGTTCCCCTGCCCCCGCTGCCCAGGCCTGCCCCGCAGCTGCAGGCTGCAGTGCCTGATGAGGCTTCCTCCATGGCCCCCATGGCCGCCCCAGCAGGCGAGGGCAGTGCTCAGCTCCAGGTACATCTCAGGCATCTCTCCTGATTCCCACTCAAACCCCACTGGGTTCTCTTGCTGCTTGCATGTGCATAGGTCGCAACCCTGACATGCACATCTGTTGAACATTTTGCGCTCCCAAAAGGGACTCAGGGTGCTGGAGTATCCACTGTGGCCGTAGCAGATCCTGCTGTCTCTTTTGCCTTGTATCTGACAAAGCCTGAAGCCACCACCGGAGCTCAAATGTGAACAGCAATGCTGCTGCTCAGGGCCATTGGCTCGTCTTGCCTGTCCATCCCAAATGAGAGGGAAACAGATGCTCCGTACCAACGTCTGTTCCCCTGCTGTGGCCTTGTGGCGCTTCACATCCCTGACCGCGCATTATGTGACATGCAGGCGCGCCCTGACGAGGGACACCACCACCACATGTCGTACATGGGCACCAACAACGGCCGCCGCCTGCAGCAGGGACCCCCCGGAACCGTCCCCGAGGACATTGCGTCTGCTGAGCCCGACGCTGCCATGACCCCTATGGCTGCACCTGGTACGATCAAGATCCTGGCACTCCGAAAAGTAGCACCTACCCTGAGAACCCATGTCTTCTCTGGCAGCGCGCTGTCCTGGGACTGATGTGGCTTGCTCTGCTGCAGGCGCTCTGCCCCAGCCTGAGCTGCCCCAGCCCAACACAGTGTTCCAGGCGCTGCCCGAGCCCGCTCCCCTGCCCCCGCTGCCCAGGCCTGCCCCGCAGCTCCAGACCATGCCCGCCGAGGCCATGGCTGCCATGGCACCTATGAGCGCGATGGCTGGCGAGGCACAGCCCGGTGCACAGTACCAGGTGTGCACCTGGAGCACTCTGCTCCTGTCATGGTCCACCCTGTCATCTAGGCTGAGATGAGCATTTGTCGAAATCCCAGCTCCTGTGACTGTTCTGATGTTTCCAGCACACCTTGCATTCTTTTGCCTTTTGAGGAGGAATCAGGGTGTGAAGTCGCCATCATACACTCACGCAACAGATAGCTGACGGTGGCAGGAAATCCAGTTGCCCCCAGGTGTGTGCGTCCCTGACCTAAACCCGAATGTGCAGGCGCGCCCAGCTGAGGGTCACCACCACCACATGTCCTACATTGGCACCATCACCCGCCGCCACCTGCTGCAGGGACCCCCCGGGACCGTCCCAGAGGGCATTGAGGCCACCCAGCCCGATGCCGCCATGACCCCCATGTCTGCCCCTGGTATGTCCAAGACCATCACCAGTGTTGCAGTGGCATGTACCCTTGAAACGCCCTGTGATGCGTGAGGGTGCTCCAGTTCGCAGTCCGATAAGCTGAGCGGTACGCCACGTCTGCATGCCATATGATGCCGAGCAAGGTCAAAGTAGCTCAAAAGAAGTCAGCACCCTTCTTCATGTAGGCGCTAAATCTGATCCGCATCAGCGCGATAGTCCTGACGAGAAAATTGAGTTCCTGAGAATCTGAGTTTCGATCAGCACAGATGAAACCGTCAATGATCCGGCAGCGCACTGTGCTGGGACTAATGTGGCGTGCTCTGCTGCAGGCGCGCTGCCCCAGCCTGAGATGCCCCAGCCCGGCCCGGTGTTTCAGGCGTTGCCAGAGCCCGCTCCCCTGCCCCCGCTGCCCAGGCCTGCCCCGCAGCTGCAGACCATGCCCGCTGAGGCCATGGCTGCTATGGCACCTATGAGCGCGATGGCTGGCGAGGCACAGCCCGGAGCTCAGTACCAGGTACCTGCTTTTCCCGCCAAGGATATCCCAGCACCTGGGCTGAATCCTGCTATTTCCGGGCTCCACTTTCACCAGCGAGCCTGACACTCCCAGCACAGTCTGTTGCGCTTCCAGGATGAAAGCATTGATGGCATTGACATGAAGTGACCAGCAGGAACAGACAAATTACAGATACAGTGAGGGCATCTGATCATGAGTGAATGTGTGCCTCACCCTTACCTGGATGTGCAGGCACGCCCGGCTGAGGGTCACCACCACCACATGTCCTACATTGGCACCATCACCCGCCGCCACCTGCTGCAGGGACCCCCCGGCACCGTCCCAGAGGGCATTGAGGCCACCCAGCCCGACGCCGCCATGACACCCATGTCTGCCCCAGGTATATCCAAGACCACGAATGCCCTCAGAGCAATATAAAATCTGATAGACCCTGTCTTGCTCCAGCAGTGCAGTGTACTGGGACTGATGCAGCGTGCTCTGCTGCAGGCGCGCTGCCCCAGCCTGAGATGCCCCAGCCCGGCCCGGTGTTTCAGGCGCTGCCAGAGCCCGCTCCCCTGCCCCCGCTGCCCAGGCCTGCCCCGCAGCTGCAAACCATGCCCGCTGAGGCAATGGCTGCTATGGCCCCTATGAGCGCCATGGCTGGCGAGGCACAGCCCGGAGCCCAGTACCAGGTACCTGCCTTTCCCGCCAGGATCATCCCAGCACCTTACATAATTGTGCTATTCTCAAGCCTTCAACATCACCATTGTCTTGATAGTCCCATCATAGTGTGCCGCGCTTAAAGGATGAAGGGACTGATCAGACCGGTATGTATCAAACAGCAGAGACTGATGGATCCAGCAACGTTAATTGTATGTATCCCTTACCTTTGTCGGTATGTGCAGGCACGCCCAGCTGAGGGTCACCACCACCACATGTCCTACATTGGCACCATCACCCGCCGCCACCTGCTGCAGGGCCCCTCAGATGGTCCCCCTGGCACTGTGCCTGAGGACGATGTAGAGATCATGGACACCCAGGCTGACGCTGCCTATGCCCCCATGTCCGCCATGAGTGAGCCTCATACAACTTACGAGACGCATCTTGAATCTCTTTGAATGCTGGTCGACATCATGTAGTGGTGCGTCACACATGACTGACAAGAGGCCTTGTGGCATTAGCAAGTGAGCTGAACCTCTTGGCTGTGCATAGACCAGCAGACAGCACCAGCTGCTGCCAAAATGCTGTTATGATCAGCACTGCTGTGCGCTGACAAGAAGCCATGCTGATGCAGCTGGCATGCCCCAGCCTGGCCCCCAGTTCCAGGCCCTGTCCCAGCCCGGCCCCCTGCCCGTGCTGCCCAGGCCTGCTGATGCACCCGAGGGCGCGCCAGCTGGCGAGGCTCAGCCTGGCGTCAGCTTGCAGGTCAGCTCAGTGCCAAGCCCCAGGACCTTCCCTGACATTAGGATCTTGGCCGATGCAGGCGCTCTTCTCCTCCTGTTGCAGTAATATCGACAGACTGGAAGCAGTCAATTGTGTCAGTGCTCCTGTTGGCCGCGAACATCAACGAATCACATCATTGAGGTCTTGTGGTCATTGCAGAGGCCTGTGCAATATGCTATTTGGGTGCCTTACCATGTCAGTCATTTCCTGCTGCTTGTCCTGACAGTTGGTTGGGTTCTATGCACAGGCCAAGGCATCCAAGAAGGCCACCGCAAAGGCCGAGGCTGCAAACGCAAACCCCAAGGGCGAGAACCACGTGAACCCACCCGCAAAGGTTGCAACAGCCTCAACGGCAACAAGCGCCGCAGCCGTGACCGACATCAAGACAACCGCCGGGCGCAAGCTGCAGGTCCGCCTTTTATCACTGCCTTGTTGGCTTGTTGTGGCTACTAGAAGTATGCCGGAAGTCCGTAGTTGTGTATGCATGAGAAATCTCTGGACCTCAGTAGGAAGCTTGGAGTAGCGTGCAAAAGTGATGCAACACTGCTTATGTACTGAATCATGATCCTGCTTTACTCAAAAATTCCTTACTGTGGGCCTGTGTGAACAAGATACCTGCCAGATCATACTTGTCAACAGCCTGGCCAACACCTTAAATGCTAAAGCAAGGCACTGGCTGCAGGCCGCTGCACCCGCACCTGCCCCGGAGCAGGGCCCAGCTGCCCGTCGCGACATGCCCCCACTGCCTCCCGTCATGCCCGGCATGAGCGCTGGTGCCCAGCCGCCCCAGCCTGGCCAGGGGGTGCGCTCTCGAAGACTTGCCTCGTGATACATGATGTGGCCTGGTTGGAACTGGCCAGACTGGAAGCCTGGATGAGCTCGTCTCTGCTTTAGCTATGCCCAGCATGATGATGAGCAGCAAGGCAATTTACTGCACAGCTTGTACATGTGTGTAAATCAGCTTGGCACCAAATAGGAGGAGACTGCTCTCATGACTCCTCCAGAGCTCAAGTGTGCTTGTGTCTCTGTCTCTTCTATCCTGAGAGCTGTGACTGTGCAATGCAGGCGCCACAGGTCCCGGGAGTGGGTGTCTTTGAGGTAATTGTCTTGCTTCTGCCTCAATGCTGACATTGCTGCAAAACCGTCACTGCAGCCAGATGGCCCTTGTCATGACATTGAGTAGACATGAGCTACATGCATACCCACACAGAAACACACGCGTGCACAGAGAGTGGCTGAGTGACGGTGAGTGCTGGCATTTTGCTTTGAGCATAGTCATGACAGCTTGGGCTTGTTGCGTGCAGGCAAATGACCCCAACGCCAGCGAGGCACCCGCGCTGCAGGTCCCTAAGGAGTACGAGACCGGCCTCATCAACGCCTTCAAGCAGGCCATCCCCCAGTACCTCTCCAACGCTCTCTCCATGAGCGGAAAATAGGTGCTGGCAGCATGAGACGCCACCCAGGAGTGCCCTGAGGGGGATGCAGGCCCCCCTGTGTGCCTGATCATGATGCAGATCTGATCCAGGACAGGCTTGGGGGCTGCAGATCCTTCTGTGCGCCTGATCGTGATAGGAGGCCTATCCACAACTTGGTGAAATTGGCACAGCAGTGCTCCTGCCAGTCTGATGCAATCTATAAAGATAGGAACTACTAGCTTGGGGATCAACAGATGGCGGAGAGAAGTACATGGTGGCAATTCTATGACCACAGAAGGCAGCATGTAGGACAGATATGAGCACTGGATCCGGATAGCACTGTGCAACAGAGAGGGGTCAAGTGGAGCTGGCTTGCCCAGTCTAAGGAGCTCCAAAAAATGAAGGGCACATATTTCATTGCTCATCTCATTCAGGTCTGTCCAAAACCTATCAGCGTGTGCTTCAAGCTGTCATGTTCAAGAGTGTCTTGAGTCAAGACCGTGGGGGCAGGCAATTGCAAGCTGTGTGGGTATTGTGCTAAAGTGGCAACTGTAATGCGACATGGCCTGTGCTCCTCTCAAGAATAGCCCACAGATCCTGGCTTCAAGAGGCAGGCTCTTCACAGAAAGATGCTGATCAGCAACTGGAGGCCCCCCCCCACCGGGGGGCACTATTACACCCCAACTTACAATATACTTTTCACTAAATGTAACCTCATTCAGACAGATCTTTGCCTCAGGACCTTCAAGTGCACAAGCCATTTTTATTCCTTCCAGGCCTTCACAACGCAGTGTAAATACAGACCGACCTGAATGGAGGTATATAATTACAAATCATATGATGCATGCATGTGAGAGTCCTCATGGGTGTTGAGAGCGCCTACAGGTTCTGATCGCAATCTGTTCCTAGGTCTAGACACAGGTCTGTACTCAAAAAACTTAGATTCTACCTAACACAAGCCTACAGGCATCAAGCCACCTTCAGAAAAGGCCTAGCGCCAGTTGGCAGCATGGTCAATGATGTCACCATGATGCCAAAAGGAGCTACACCTTCTCCGGCGTGATATGACTAAAGGCCACCAGCACCTTTTCTAGCACCCATGAGCCGGGCTTATTGAGCCCCCCCTGGACTACTGCATCCCCCTCATAGCTTTGACATGTGCTTGCTCAGCTCAAGGCGGGCGATGGCGATGAGGTGCACATCATCGGGGCGGTTGGCCAGGCGCAGCGTGCGGGCGCCTGCCCAGAGCCGGACAACCGGAAAGCTTCTTGAGCGGGAGGCTACATCAGGCATTTGTGTGGCCTATCGCCCTAGGTCGAATGACTGATTTTTAGGAGCTCGCAACAATAAGTGTTGCTCCTTGCTCAGAGCTTCGACATGCGCTTGCCCAGCTCGAGGCGCGCAATGGCGATGAGGTGCACGTCATCGGGGCCATCAGCGAGGCGCAGCGTGCGGGCGCCCGCCCAGAGCCGGGCAAGCGGGAAGTCGTCCGAGACGCCCCCGCCGCCGTGCGCCTGTATGGATATGTCCAGCACCTCCAGCACTGTGGTGGGCGCCAGCACCTTTGCTGCAGCAATCTTGCCCCGGGCCTGCAGCAAGCACAAAGATCTTCAGACTTCCCGTTCACAGTCCTGCTCTTCTCCTACGCCCCTCCTTTGCACAGCAACACATGCCGGCCGGAGATCGCTTCGCAGTTCAGCACACGGTGTCACATACGGGCGCAGCAAATGATAGCTCGCAGACAAGCCGGCCAGGCCAATCTCTCTTACCAAGCTTGGCAGGTAAGGGTTCGGCAAGGCTCAGCACCCATGTGTACAGCATAAGATCAGCAGCATCTGGGATCATACCTTCTTGTTTCCAACCAGATCCAGCGAGTGCGCTGCGTCCAGGACGGTCAGGCGCGCAGCGTCCAGGCGGATGCGCGCGCGCGCCAGCTGCTGCTGGAAGCCGCCGTGCTCCGCGATGCGCCGCTTGAAGGCGGTGCGCTGCAGCCCGCGCTCCACCATGGCCTCTATTGCGCGTTCCCCCATCCCTGTAAACACAGCACACATCATCCAGCCACTCCTGGACGCAGCTTTTAGCTCTGACCAGATTCCGCCGTTGTGAGACCCAAAGCCACTGCTGGCTCCTGCAAGGTAGCTTAGCGCGGGCTGCAGCGCTCCACCATGGCCTCTATTGCGTGCTTCCCCATCCCGCTCCCCCATGCCTCCGCAATCCCTTCTTGTTTCCCACATTTAAGGCTCTGCCAGATCGCATGCTAACCCAATCTGCAAAGCTGATACACGCAATGCCGGACAGTGCCCTCAATGAAGAGCTCATACACACGAAAGCGGCAGATTGCGCGCAAATCCGATCCGCAAAGCTGATACACAGAATGCCCTAAAATACCCTCGATGGAGAGCTCGTACATGACAGCCCTGGCGCGTCTTGCTGGCTTCTGTGTCCCCATCACCTCAGGTAGAGGTGTTCCATTTTCATACAAATGCGCGTCTCTAGGGTGCAAGACAAGACAAGACAAAAGCCAGTTCCCATGCGATGTGCTCAGCTTAGAGTGCCCCACCAATGGCGCGCATGCAGTGGTGAAGCCGGCCTGGGCCCAGGCGGCCCTGCGCAATCTCGAATCCCCGACCCTCGCCCAGCAGCATGCTGTCCTCCGGCACGCGCACGTTCTGCATTATGTGAGAGGTGTCTCGGGACCAGAGGGCGCAGAGGTCTTTCCATACAACAGCTGCAGACGAGGCCATAAGCGCAGCAGCAGGCAGATTGCCATGAGCTGAAGAGGTCCAGCCCATGAACGCGAGGAGATCTCGACATGATCTCCGACATGACGGCACAAGCGCCCACAGCACGATATGATAGCGCAGGCACGTGAGGCCCCTCACCTCAAACACGAGCTCGGCATGCCCGTGAGGCGCGTCGTCGTATCCGAACACGGTCAGCGGCCGCACGATCCTCACGCCCGGAGCGTTCATGGGCACCAGGATCATGGACTGCTGCTTGTGCGTGGCTGCGGAGGGGTCTGTCTTGCCCATAAAGATGCAGATCTGGCAGCGGGGGTCCATTGCCCCGCTGGCCCACCACTTGTGCCCGTTCAGGACGTAACTACCTCCCTCCCTGCGCAGAGCATGCCACTTGGACCGGCACCAGGAACAGTGGTATCAATTCCAAAATTCCTTCGCTCAGCTGTCTATGTGGCAAATATCAAGATAAACATAAACAATGTTGGCTGATGTGGACACAAGGTCCCTCCTCCTCTGCAAGAAAGGGCTGCGGAGACCAGCAGGAGCTTCAGTGACGTGCTCGCTGCAGTTCATGTGTGTGAGATACAGAGGCAGCCTTCTGCACAGGCGCATTCACTACTGCCTCTGCATACCAGCCAGAGGCAGCAGTAAGACTGCACATGCAGCAGGGAGAGCTCTGAAACTCAGTACAGAAGACACCGCCATACCTCTGGATGGAGGACTGGATGTTTGTGGCGTCTGACGAGGCCACAGCAGGCTCTGTCATGGCGAAGCAGCTCCTGATCTGGCCAAGCAGCAGGGGCAGCAGCCACTGCTTCTTCTGCTTGGCAGTCCCATACCTGCAACCATCTTCTACTAAGCCCTCCAAGGCCCTGGTCATGCTAGAGACAGAGCACCTACACCCTGGAACAGCAGCTCCCAGACATCTTTTGAGGTTGCACATCTAAAGCAATCCCTTACAATCCGGGGACTGGGCTGCTGAAGCAGCGAGGAAAGCAGATATGCAACCACAAGATACCCCGCAGGAGATGCTGTTGTTAGGGTGTACTGGTCAATGAGCGGCACTACCTTGCCAGGACTTCCATGTTGCCTGTGTCAGGAGCGGAGCAGTTGAAGACCTCGGATGCAAACACTATCCGGCCCATCTGCTCACTGAGGAAGGCGTACTCCTGCACATCATAGCTTCTCTCAGATCATGCCACTAGCATGAAGATAAGCAACTCCCAGCCAATGGAGCATCTACCAGAAGCATCCCAGCATCTCTCTGAAGCCTGGGAAGTTCTCACTCTTGTCCAACAAACATAAGCAGCACATTCCTCAGGGCCGGACAGACTAGGGATTTAGCGGGGGCACCACAACAAGCATCAACATTCATGCCCAGCAAGCCATGTCCCGACAGGCATGCCCTCTACATACCGGGACATGATTCTACACAACGAAGAAGAACGGTCTACTATGGTCAGTAACATGAGAAGGGAAGATATGCCCTACCAGATTGCTGAGGCCGGCTCCAAGCAGACCAGGCTCACTGCTCTCAGCCACCACCTCTCGCATGCAGTCTGCCAGGCTGGGAGAGATCCACAAGTTCCACAATCCCTGTGCCTTGGCCAGAGCTTTCATTTTCTCCATCTTGGGGTGTATGGTCCAGCGCTTGTCTGTCTGCGCTAGATCCTGCATCCATACAGTGATGTTAGCCTCAAGACATGTACTCAGCATCACTGCCAGCAACCACACAAGTCCTGTCTGTGCCTTGGCAGCAGCTATCTAACTCTCTCATACTGCCAACATCAGAGTACAATTCAGCGCCTATATTCTCTGAGCCAGATTCTGCAGGTCACTTATACTGCCATCACAAAATCGCTTGGATGATCCTGTACCGCTCTACCATCATATCATCAGGCGTTTGTGGCTAGTTGCGCACTGGTCATTACTGAGTGCTTGTGACCTCTTAGGCTTGGCTGACGGGCACAGTTGATGTACCTCTAGATGGCGCTCGGCCGGGTACACATGCTCGGCCATGAACTCCTTCAACTGCTTCAGGAGCTTCTGGACACGTCGGGATGGCGCAAGCCCTGTTGCAGGCGCAGACCCTGCACACAGCCGTGCTTGGTCAGCAAGAGATCCTGTTTGGTGAATACACTCAGCCAATGCCAGCAGTCCTTGCGTTTATAGCAGGCAGGGTTTGTCATGCATCGGCAGTGTTCAGTAATGTATCGTGATGGCAGAAAGGAGGAAAGGGATCTTGGTAGACTGATAGCTCTGCATCCATTGGACTGTGGCACTACAGACTGTGCTGTCCTGAAGACAGCACGCTTAATGTCATACCTCGTCAGGTGGCTCTGTATAACATTGAAGAGGACAATACCTGACTGTGAGGATGTGGCTGAGTGGTGGGTGTTCCTCCTGGCACACAGCGCCTCTGTCTCGGTGTCAGGTGCTACACCTGCTGCCTTGGGTGCTTCTGATCTGAAGCTTGTCTGATACTCCTTGCCCCTGCGATTGGTCATGCCATGTCAACGACCCGTGTTACACCCCCACTCAGCATATGCGCCATTTGCAATCACAATCAGAGCACTTTGCTCGGCTTCGTCCTAGATCGTCCCAGCCGAAGGTGTGCTTATACAGGTACACGGACATCCAGATGGGTCTGGAGACAGGATGTGGACGAGAGGATACCTGTCAGCGCTCCTGCCTTCTTGGGACCGGCCTGCGCGGACTGGCACCTCTCTGGCGCAGAGGGCCTCGGTGCTGGGCTGCGCCTGGGCCATGGGCCTGCTGCCAGAGCCCTCAATGACCTCCAGAGCCTTCTGAGCGATGAACTGCACCACCTCGTCTGATCCCACCTGCATGCATCAACACGAAGCCTAGAGCCCTGACCACAGCTCTCAGCAGCATACACGAGTCGGAGAGGTATCGAGACTCTCTACAGATCGTCTGCAGAGTCAGCTCCCAAGGTGCTCTTTGCCTCTCTACTGCTGCCTCATCTGAGGACTCAGCCCTTCAGGCAGCAGCATCAAGGCAAGGAGGATCCGAAGCTGCCCATGCAGGAGGATCGGGAAGACTGCAGCATGGTCAAGTGCATGCTGGTATGCTACAACCCGCGCTTTGACGCATTTTATGGCAACTGCCTTCACTTCAAGAGAAGCTTGATGATGCCCAATCTTTGCAGACACACACTTGTGGAAAGCTCGGCAGGACATGCAGCTAAGCAGTGAGCAATGGACAGGGGAGACACACCAGGGCAGCCCTGTCTGAGGAGGCATTGCCCAGCTTGGCGCGGGCGCCCACGCCGGCCAGGATGGCGGCTGCTCGGAACAGGGACAGTGCCATGAAGAAGGACCACATCTGAGCGTCTGGCGGAGGAATGCTGCGCGCCTTGCAGTACATGGCCACATACTCTGCCTCTGTAGGGATGCCTGCAGATTAAAATAGCCGATCAACAATCCATCTCACCGAGATACGTATGATGTCAACATCTGCATAGCACCTGCAAGGGTGCATCTGCCTCTGGGCAATGACAGCACATCAGGATCTGATCAGAGCAGAGACATGCAGCAGCTTGCTATGTGTGCAGTTATTGCAGGTACCAGCTTACATGAACATGCCCCTCACTATTTCTAAAGTTCTGGATGGCTGTAATTGAGGTGATCTAGATGTTAGCCATACCTTCAGGGAGGGTATTGCCAAGGGATGGGAGGGCCTCAAACCCTGCAGGGAAGTGGTAGGGCATGGCGCTGTAAGCCAGGTCAGCGAACGGGTGGCCCAGCGTGGACAGCTCCCAATCTAAGATCGCCAGCACCCTGCCTGGATCTGTGGGGTGGATCACAAGATTGTCCAGCCTGCAACAGATTCATATGGCTCGTCAGGATCAGCCACAAGCATGCCGTTGCAGACTCTTTGGGGTGTGCTCTTGCGTCGCTCCTCTAATGGACCACACGGTCTACAGCAACACTAGCATGTATGCAGATGTAGGCTAATAGGAACAGCATGTGTAGCGCTGCCTCTGTCAGCATTGTGCGGTCACAATCTGGCTATCAAGGCACAAGACAAAGCAGTGAAGATTGCATGCCAGCAAGAGTACACCTGAAGTCTCCATGCGAGATGCGGGTGACGCTGGGGTCCGAGTCCTCTGCGGGGATGTGGCTCTGCAGCCAGGCTATGAGGGCCATCATCTCCGGCATCGGCTCCCTTGGGAGCTGCGACTTGTACTGCTGCGCCCACCGCCACACCTCCAAGCACCAAAGACTGGAATTGCACAATGTCAACACCAGGCGAGCTGCCAATACAGCGATGATACCATGACTGCATGAGCGCTCCTGACATGGACTTCTCGCCGTTAAACATACGGAACACAATCGTCTCTACACCAAACCTATATTGGATTCCCAGACACAAACATAAGCCTGGTCATGCCCTACACCAGGCCTATGTCGGGGTCTGATCCAATCCAACATAAGCCTGGCTGCGCCCTACTTCAGACGAAAACAGGATGGAGACAGGCGGCTCACCTGCCCTTAGCATGACTTCCAGCACGGATTGATACAAGCAGCTGATATGGCATCAGGCGCAGCTTCCTGCAAGAGATGGATCCGGAAGAGGCTGCTCACCTGGCGCTTGGCATAGCCTCCAGCGCGGCCGTACTGGAGCAGCCCCACATCTGCAGGGCGGACCGAGTGCAGGGCAGCCAGGGTGGCGGGGAACGCCTGGTAAACATGCCGCCGCTCTGCTGGGCTCAGCTCGGGGCAGCTGGGGTCTGTGAAGATGCGCCCCTGCAACATGTGACGCTTAGTTGCCAATGTGGCAATCTTAGTCAAGAGCCTGCCCCTGCTAGGTATGTCAGCACAAGAATGTCCTATCAGCCTGTGCTGCCATCCTAGCTGCAGCAAATATGCCTTTGCGCAGTACAATAGTCAGGATATCCTCGCAGCCCCTACCCTCCTCTGCATGTAAGAAACATGCCTAACAGAGAACTTTGCTCGCCCAGAGAGGGGGAAGAGGGATATTCAGACATCCCGACTAACTCACTGCCCTGCAGCTGGGTCTATACTCATATTGATTTACTTTGCTTGATGTGAGGTAAACCCGAATTGCATCTGGAGGTACAAGCCCGTATTTCTAATTATTCAACACCAGCCCTTCAGCATTTTACATCATGCAACACTGGCAGCTGGTGTGAGCGATGCTGTAACAGTGTAGTCAGCAGGCGGAGTGCTGCAGCTGAGCATGCACTCCTTGAGAAGGTCGAGATGACTGCGCGCCTGAACATGCTCCATGACATAGAAAGGTGTGCCAACGATGGAGCTGTCTGTCGCAAGGCATAGCGCCCTGGGCACAGGCACATTGGTATCCCTCAATGCTGCCAACACCTGCGCGGGTGTTTTGTGCTCTGCGTGAGCTGTAAACATATCTTGCACAGGGCTTTTGAGCAGGGGTGCGCAACATAGCGCTGGATAGTGGGCCGCTCAAAAGGCAGAAAGCGTTGCTTGGGCAAGTTGGCATACCTGGTATTCCCTTTCCACTGCGTGCGCAGATGCGAGCACCTTGCCGGGAGGCTTCTTGCGCAGTACATACTTCTTGTGACCATTCTGCACAGCACTTGCTGTCAGACGATCCTGTGCAATGTTTGCAGAGAAGGTGATCAGCAGCACAGATCTGTCACGCATGCACCACATAGCTGCTGTCCCAAGCAAATGGGCCTTTACTTGCCTGCAGGAGGTAGGTGGGGTTCGACTGCCCATGCTTGAATTGTTGAATGCGCAGGTCCTTGGACGAGTCATAGTCTTCTACGGCACGGCTTAGATACTGCGACAAGGCATCCTGCGTGCAAGTGCGCGAACGAGGTGATGTCACACAGCAGGCCGCACCATTCAGTCTGAGTCAGCTCACATGACATACATTGCAGGATAGGTTAGCTTTTAGTCGTGAACGGCAGCACATAATATTCCGTTGAGACTCTGGTACCTTCTGCAAAGCGTGAGCCTGTCCAGGAGATCCCGCAGCTGCACCTGTGTCTAGCATATCACCGATCTGCAACTTTGGTGAAGCAACAACACGGCTACAAGCTCATCAATGGTACAAAGCGCTCCGTATAGCGTTCGAATAAGATGAGACACACTATTTGCAGAGCTCTCACGCGTCAGATGAGCAGATCGTCAGAGCAGTACTCGAGCTGCCTCTTTTGGCAACCCTACAAAGTTCCTTTCGACAGCTTGACAAAAGGCCTTTGCGACGACAATTACAGAGTCCCCGAGGCTGATCAGTGCCTAGACTTCCTCCATTTGTTGCATAGTGGTGAGCTTGTTCGCCTCCGGAAGAGTCCGGCATCTCGTCTGTGAGAGGCAGGCAGGTAGCACCTAGTGCACAAAGTGAAGGCTAGAGAGCGTTAGCAAGCAGCAAGTGGCTGCAAGAACATATCCACAAGGTATCCCACTTCTTCGTGTGCTCAGTGTGTTCGCTGTTGCCAGTCCCTTAAGCCTGAGTGGAGTTTAGAACATCCAGTTGCTGCTCGGCTGTGGACTTGGTAGCCGCCCAGTGCACGGCTGAGCTTCTGGACTTTCCCATTACGACTTCGGCGCAAGGTGGCCGCTTTGTAGGAACATGCCTTTCGGAGTTTTGTTGACCCCAGCTCAGGGTATATACAGCTTCGGCTGCTCGTGTTATGAGGCCGCGCGCGAGACGCCGTGATACAGGAACACTTCTGTGCTTACTCCATTTGTGCCTGCAGACAAAGGGTGCGCACCAACGTTTTCCAGGTTGCTGGGCTTAGTAGGGCATCCCAGTGTCCCCTGAGGACTGCCCCACAATGGGCGATGGGCCATGTGGCAGACAGGTCAGCAACGACCACTTGATATTATAATTCAGGCAGAGGAGTCAATAGCAAGAGTCAGCATGTGTAGGATTAAGGTGTCCCATGTCTGCTCAGCTGCACTGTGACTGATGTGCAGGCTGATCTGTTGTGCAGGGGAGAGGGATGGCTGTAGCTTTCACCCTTATAGCACTGTCTGCACAGCTGTTCTGTGGCGCAGCAGCGAGGCATAGGTATGCTGGACTATGTGTCGCGCAACCTAGCTCAGCCACCTGGCTGCGTGTCACCTTGCCGCACACTCTGCCAGTGCGCATTTTTGGGCACATCTGGCAGACCTGCATACTAGGCAGCCCTCCAAAAGTTCAATCCTTCATGACCAGGATGAGAAGGCAGATTAAATTTGCCCTGACCTCAGAGTGATTGTGACAGGATTGTATGTTGCCCGCAGCACATCTGGATTTAGGAGGTTGACACAGGCTGGCACCAACACAGTAGTCACGAGCGGGAACGCAGTGGCCAACTCTGGCAACAACAACTTCGTAGGCGCAGCGCAGCAGGCGCTGAATGACCCAAACAATGCGCAGAATGCAAACCTTGCAGCCAAGCAGGTAAACTCATGGGTTGCTGACCGGCATAGCCCTTCCTCGGCTGCGAAAGACATGTGAGAGCGTCAGTTGCAGGCCTCCAGCCACCTCTTTGCGCAGGTACTCTGTACGCAGGCAGAATAACCCTATAAAGGCAGGCAATGCTGCTGATAGACTTGCAGAGACCTGTTGTGCTCTCGCAGTTGGTGACATCAGCAACTGGAAACCAGCAAGTCAACTCAAATGACCTGAATTCGCTAATCCAGGGCGTGCGGCTTACACAGGTAAGGCCGTAGCTATCCCGTTCCTGCATCTGGGGCATGTCCTGCCAAGGGTACAATGTGGTTGAGCATTATGATGCACACTCCGGCCTGTAAAGAAGCGGCTTGCTGGCAATGTCTCCATGTATTTGAGCACAGCCAGGATGCCTCAGCCGCAACAATCACACAATATGAAATTGAGGAAAACCATCAGTAGATGGCACCATGGCGTCTGCAGCTCGTTTAATGTGCCATGCAGACGTTCAGCCAGTACCTGCAGTCGCTGGCCGGCGCGTCCACCAAGCAGACCTCTCTGCATTCCACGATGGACAACGAAAACATCGCGGGCCTCTACAAGCAGCAGCAGAATGACGACCAGTTCAAAGTGGGATCGCCCAGCGGCTCTGTCTTCTGGACTGCTGGTGAGTAACACCCAACTGCATAGTCGTATAGCGCTTTCAGCATGACTTCTGTGCATGTTGATCAGCTTTGCGGTGCAAAGAAGCCCATATTCCCGGTCCAGACAAGCATGCACAGCTGCTGCTGCCCTTCCCTAGTGATTAAGCTTCCATCTCCAAAGCACTGCCCTTTGAACTGCATGCCTGGCACAGACATGTGTGTCGCCTGCAAGTGTTCAGCTTAGGAGCTTGGCGCCTTGTCTGCATTAAGGCAGGGCAGCTGTCAAGAGATGGAAATAGTGATGCCATCATCACGAGCCTTTCATGGTTGCAGAGCCGATGAGATCAGTCTTGTGTAGGCAATGAGCCGGTGCCGGCCCCAGCACAGGCAGTGGCTGACAACTTTGTGACGGCGGTGGCGCCCAGCCTGAATGACGTGACTAATTCACTAATTGCGCTAATCCCGTCCCCGCCGCCCCCGCCCCCGCCACCCACTGTCATCCAGGCTCTTGCCCCTATTGAGGAGGTGCGTCCAGTACTTTCCTAAATAGTCTTAAATGAGGCCCTCTCTCGCATAAGTTTTGCAACAGCTGCATAGACATGTGCGTTCGGAAGGATCTCATCGCCGCAAGGAGGACTGTGTGTCTGTGGCTGCTGTCATTTCTCCTCTTGTTACACTCATCCAGACTGGAGCGCCCTTGATGCGAGGCCATTTGCATCTGCTGTACATAGGAATTGAGGCTCTCGTTGCGTCAGCAGACAGCCATAGCGCAGCTGTCGCTGGAAGGCACCATGCGATGGCAAAATTCTCCAAGGGGAGAGGTAGAACTCGCAATGATGGCACTCCCTATTGCAGGATGTCTCCAACAGGATCTCCAGCTTCCTGACCGAGTCGGGCAAGAACGCCAAGACAGGTGCCAGCAGCGCCAGCAACACGAATGGGCAGGCCAGCTCCTTCCAGCAGCAGGCGCTGCCCACGATTGCGGTACCCACCACGTTCACCCACGAGGCCTACTCTGGCGACGGCTCCAGCGGGAACGCCGCGGGCAGCAACCTTGCCGGCAGGAAGCTGAAGCAGGTGCCTCTTCAGGCCAGGGCAGGCCACTCACAACCACACTCTTTCTTCCACATGGCTGGCTGAGACAATATCAACCAGCTCGTGCTCGCATTCTGCCACTGCAACACTACAGGCCAGATTGATGCACAGCAGTGTGGCAAGGTCGGTCCATGTACAAGGCTGTGTTTCACTGGATACACGGACCACTGCCAGGCCACCTTACAAGACTTCATTTGCAGCTGTCCTTTACGCTGTCTGGCTGTTGGTCTCATTGCCTGCATGCCTGAGAGCGAGTGTCTGGTGCGCAGTCATACGCGCCTCAGCAACAGCAGCAGTGGGCTCCTGCAACTAACAACCAGCAGCAGGTGCTTGTCACTTTACCCACAGCCCTAGAGTCTCTTGAGCAACCGACGTACACACAGTCTGCAATGTGTAGGATGACTCTGAACGCTTGAGCAGCCCTGGTACATGCTTGGCGGTTGTACAGCACCCAGTCTACCATACCCAAATAGTGCCAAGCCTTTCTGATGAGTTGATGTGAGTCTGATTTCTTGCCACAGGCACAATGGTCGCCAGCACAGCAGCAGCAGCAGTGGGCGCCTGCCAGCAACACCCAGCAGCAGGTGCTGCACTTTTCACACATAGGGCTGCCACTGGCAGGATTGCCTCCAGGAAGTCCCTGATAGAGAACATTATTTTGGGACATTGACTCTGTTATGCAGCTGCCCAGCAGCTCCTGCACCAAAACAGGCGTGAAGTTTACATAAGTGCTTGCATTTCTGGTGTCTTGCCAGCTGATGTCCTTTAGGTCTATCGATATCCGGTATCATTCTGATGTGCAATACAGGCACAGTGGTCCCCGGCACCTCAACAGCAGCAGCAATGGACGCCCGCCAGTCCCACCCAGCAGCAGGTCAGCCTGCTGCTGCACACTACCACGCCTTCACTTCTGCATGTATCAACCTTGCAGACTGGCACTCCAGGACACAGTGTTGACGGGTAGTGCATGTGGCTGCAGCAGTGGACTGCTCCAGCACCCCCACAATGGGTGCCTGCTAGCAGCAATGGCCAGCAGCAGGAGCAGCAGCAGTACTCGCCGCCTGCTCAGCAGCAACAGCAGGTGAGAGTGATCCGTGCTCACACATCTGTGAAGATACAACCACTTCTGCATGTTGTTGACTGCCAAACCCCTGATATACCACTGAGAACTGTGAGTTCTGAAATTACCAGGGCAACATTGTTCTGAAAGGAACTTCCAATTACTGCGAAGCGTTCCTGGGCAAGACTAGGGTCCTGCCAAGATGCATTGACCTGAGCGCTAGGCAGTATGAGCCTTTATGTGAGGTGAGTGCTTGAACCTGCAGTGGGCCCCAAACTCCCAGTCGCAGCAGACTTTCGGGGCCTACAATGACGGCAGCAAGCAGCAGAGCGCCACGCCCCAGTACACTGGAGCCACCTCGCAGGTATGCCCAGTACTATACTTAAAGTAAGCTTTCTCAGCAAAGCACAGCCTCTTCCCCTATACAGGGCATACATCAGGCAGCCCTCTAATGCACATTTTCTGGCAGGCCTTACTGCTGAGAAGGCTTTAGCATAGCACACCCTAAGGATACTAAGATCATCTCTTGAAGCTAGCTGGTGTGATGAAAAGCGGGCTGGCCTTCTGCATGTTAAGTCAGATGCAGCCGCGTGCGCACCTTACACCTAAGGCATCCCAGAAGCCTCCATTCAACGCGTACGGTATACGTAGGGACATGCGCGTCCGCCTGTGCAGGTGACACAGAACAGCGGCATACAGGATGCAAAGCAGTGGCCTTCCACAAACATGGTGCAGCTCGCGGATGGGCGCTGGGTACCCTCCACACCACCCCCCAAGCAGGCACGCCCACCTACCCTTGACCCTGGCCCGCTTTCCCTAGTGCTTGCTTCAACACATTACAGCAGTCCCGTGCGCGATCAGCCCATACCAGTTTCTGCGGGACAATCCTGTAGTGCAACAGAAATGCGCCGTTTGACGGACCGCATGATTGACGGAGGTCTGTGTGGCTGGTGTAGGCACTTCCTGCTCTACAGACATGTATGTACCCGTTTCATGTTACTGAGACCATAGGAACCCATTGGGATTCTGCTTTGGAGAGGGTCGATATGCATCTTGACGGTGTGCAGGCACCTCCTGCCGCCCAGACAACTGCTGCTCCGGGCACAGGCACCGGGCAGGCCTCCCCTTACACTGCCTCTGGGAGCAACACCGGCAACACGGTGACCTCCAGCACTGGCCAGCAGCAACAGCAGCAGCAGCAATACGCTGGCGCCTCTGGCTACCAAGGTAGGGCTATTGCCAAGATGTAAGTCACCTGGTATGCCTGGCATGTCATCTTTAACATTGGTCTGTGACAGCTAGCAGGCACGGCGCTGCAGTGTGCAGCGTGCATACATGTCCTGAAAGATCTGCCCTACTTAGCATTGTCCCAAAAGGGCGGAAATCAGCGTGGCTTTGCATGGGGGCCTGCTGATACTTTGATGATGATGTCCGCCGCAGCCTGCTGTGAATCCATGAAAAGCGGGTATCGCAGGTGAGAGACACACAGGCATTGTATAAGATAGCTGCTCTGCAGATCATACTTACATTTATGTGCAGGTACACAGAGCAGCACACTGTCTGCCACTGTTCCTGCTCCAGCGCCTGCGACTAAGTCGCCATCTGCCTGGACGTTTCCTCCGGTCACGGTGAATGGAGTGAATCTGCCGGGTTGGTCCCTGCCCAAGTGGAACCCTGGTCCGCCTGCCCCACCCTTGGGGCCTGCCCCTGCCATGGCAATGCTGCCTCAGGTAAGACTTCCCAACATAGTTCATTCCTAGGGAGCAATTGTCTCAGGCCAGCTCCTGCACCATCCTGCTTTCATGAGAGTGGGTTTGGAGCGTGTGGCAGTAGCCGCCACAGAGCCCTCACGCACTGATAACATGCTTGCAAGATATCAGCGAAGGTATGCGAGCCAATGCAATTTGATCATGGCACCGCAGCCCCGCGTGATTGTCCAGCACATAAAGAAGGGGAATTGTGTCCAGATGTGCCTGTGCGTTGAGCACTGCGTCATGAGCTGAGTATTGCTTTGAGCTGGCCCTGCACTGAACGGACTGTAGCAGAGGCACAAACAAGAAGCATCTCTATGCAGGCGCCTCGGCCGCTGCCCTTGCCCGCACAGCTGCCCGCCCCTGTTGCCCAGGCACCCAGCAGCTCATCATCCGTGGCCTCCTTCCAGTCCCTCACCAACACCCAGGTAAGGCATCACTGAGAAGATACCACCTCGAGATTTGTATGCTGCCACACCCCGAAGAGCTCATTCGGGTTTGGTAATCCGTAATTGAGTGCTGCTACACTCTTGCAGAAGAGGCTGCAGGGTAACTATGTGCATGAAAAGCCACAGGGCTGGCATCAGACCAACAGTAATACATATGGCGTACGATGCTGCCGTGTGCGGGGCCAGACGCTCACAAAGAGCCTGATTGGGGCTGCCAGCACGCTGCCTGAGCTGCAGCAGATTGGCGCGAACACCACGGATATGGCAGGCAGATGGGTCTGAGTGATACTTGTGCCCATGGGAAAGTGGTGCTGGCATGTGTGCAGGGGCAGCCACTCACAAAGACCTTGGCAGGAGCCAGCTCGCTGCCAGAGCTGCAAGTGATTGGCGCCAACACAGGCAACAACAACGGCGGCAGCGCGGCGCAGCAGCAGCCCACCAGGCTGCAGGCCACGGGCAGCGCGCCTGCCCAGCAGCCCGGCCCCGGCGCCCTGCCCGGCTTCCCCGCTCAGGGGCCCGCCCTGCCCCAGGGCAACCTCATGTGGGTCAATGTGGGCGGCCAGAAGTCTGGATGAGCGCCACAGATGGGCTGTACGCAGACCTGACACTCCTGATCCCCCATCAACGCCACTTCTTAGTGTCAACGGCAGGGAGCTGGAGATCAGACTTCTAAATTGCTCGCTTCACACTGTCGTCCCTTAGGCTGCAGCTGGGGCGGCCTAACAGCACCTGACTCCACTGCGTCACAGCAGAAGGTGGAGATACTATGCAGGCAGGATGCTGAATCTCAAAGGAGCAGCATCTAGAGTGGTCGCATCAAGGAGAGTGGGAAGGAGGAACAGAGCTTGGCCGCAACTGGCAAGCTCATGAGCCAGCAGCCAGCTATGAGGCAATAAGGACTTGGCCTAGCAAGGCTTGATAGGTGTGGACCAAAGCAGACGGGGCGGATGCAAGCCTCAGCTCTGCTAAGGACCTTGTCCAAGGATCTGGCCCAGCTGGCACACAGCAAGAGCATACACTGTGCAGCATCCTGATCACTGCATCGAACATTTAAGCTACACCATTAGTGACATGCGGTGCTTCCTGTGAGACTTTCTGTTAGGTTTGGTGGTAATGTGGCTTTGCTATATTGCAAGATGGGCTGTGCCTTGCCCAGACAATCTGAAGTATTACAGACGTCGCAGTGGCTGAACGGCCACGTCGCACAGATGGGAGGCTTTGCCTGCTTCAAATGTCCAGGAAAACATTTGAAGATGCCGAGACAGAAATTGCCTCTCATTCGTCAGTGGCGCGATCCGAGTCACTCACGGCACGCCGTTGTAGACACACGCCATTCGAATTCAGACTTCGCAGACCTCCAACCTTTGCTTTTCCTTCTGCAAAGCTCCACCTCCATTAGGCGGTGCGCCTTCGTGAAAGGGCGTTAGAACACACAGCAGCAAAGAGACGCCCCGCCACTGGGAGGCAGAACCATCGCGAAGCCGCTTGTAGGAGTGTGACAGGTGGGACACCCCTGCACATACACAACCAAGGCAGCAGATGCACTGATGCACAGACGTTCAAGCTGCAGCCAGGTCAATGACGCTCTGCAGCCGCTCCCTCTCAGCGGATGCTACGCTTCAGAACAGCAATGCTTTGAATGCATGTCAGTAGTGCAGCAGAAGACATCTATAAAATCCATCACAAAAGCGTTGGCGGCAGGAGTAGAAGATGATTCCAAAAGAACAGCTTGTGAGAGAATGCGCAACAGTCCTGGCACCCAAGGTGCTGTGACATTGGTAACGAGAGACATCAGGCAGCCCATACTGAGGCGTGGGCCGGTCGCGCAGGTTCCTCTTTGCATCCTTTCCTGGTCAGGATATCTCTGTGGACTGATTTTGGGCAGCTGACCACGGTCGATAGTGCAGCAGAGTATGGCCGACAGAAGGCGGGCCCCTGCCATGCGGGTACGCTTTCGTACCTGGCACGGCCCAATGATTGGCGGCTGATGCGTACCAGTGATTGCGCAAATATTTCATGCATCTCATTGTTGTGTGTAGCCTCCTGCGTGGTGTCTAAGATTCTCACCCATTGTCACCTCTGCAGGGGTCTCGCTTCTTGTGCCTGGCACTGGTGTGCCTGGGCTCAGCAATGTACATGCCAGCCAGGTATGCTCTTGTTTCACTGCACCTAGCACTTGACACTTGTCCTTTTCATTTGCCACCAGTATTGTTGACCAATACCAACCAGCGCACTGTACTCAAGTTTCCCTGTTCATATGGATTTCTGGCCATGTGTTTCGGCTCAAAGCAGTCAACTAGAACTGATGCGAGGCCTGGCACTGTGAACAGCCTGATCAAGTCCTCCTGGCCTGTTGTTGCTCGCCTCAGCATATGCTAAGCCGTGGCCTCTAACCAACAAGCCAAGTGCATTCCCATCCTGCAGGTGCCAGCAGAATGCAGCAGACAGGACATTGCCAGAGCTCCCGCAAGTGGGCAACCTGCCTCACCTGCCAGCAGTGAACGTGGCCAGCTTTGCTGGCAGCCAAGTGCAGCCCGTGCTGGAGGCGCTCCCCGTTGTTGCGCCAACACCCTCCCCCAAGGAAATTGGGTTTGCAGCTGCGCACGACGCTGTCCTGCAGGCCAAAGCAGCCACACAGGTCAGCAGGATGCCACTGCTTTGATCGTGTGCTCTTCATGTCAGAGATTTACACATGCATTGCGTAGGATCTCCACTTGAAGTATGCCAGACCTTTCAGGCCTTGCTTATTTGTTGGTAGTGTGAGAGCAAGCCAAAGGGAAGTGCTTAGATGTCACCAGCATTGGGAACAGACTCAGTACTCAAAATCCATGTCACAGATGGCATGACAGGAGGCCTTATTGGCGAGAGGCCACCTGTACCATATAGCCATAGCAGTAGCTGAATGAGCCCTTGCTGCAGGCGGCTAGGAATGCAGTGACGCCAACTGTCGCCGAGGTGCGCGCTGTCGAGGGGCCCGTTCAGGCGCTTGCACACGCAGTGAATGCCGTGGCCTCGGACCTCGTCTCAGACCTCGGCCCTTCCGCGTCATTCACCGGAATGCCGCCTGCGCTTGCCCCGCGCCCAGCCAACATCATCGTCACCGGAGAGGACGACACCTCTGTCGAGGCCGAGGCTGCTGCTGCACCTACCTACGGGGACGGACCCCCAGAGGTAGGTCATTTGCTCCATGCACAGCTACTCCAGTGCCCTTCTCTGGCAGAAGTTACTGTAGACACAAAACAGGCACAGACATCGAGCTGTGCTCATGGTTGCATGTTTCACAGCTGCATCTGGGTACTTGCGTCTTGTAAGACCTTATTTGCACTTGGTGCGCATTGAGTGCTGACGATGATGAGTAAACCTGTGCCAACTGTGACCAATGCATGAAGCAAGTTGGCACGCTTACAGCTCCGTGGTTTCTTCAATTAAAGCCAACATGCACGCACTCTGTTGACTAGATATGACCTTCCCTTGCAGCTCCCGCAGCTGCCCCAGCCAGCACCTCTACCCCAGGCGCCCCAGCCATCCGCCCCTGCACCTGCGCCTGCCTCAGCACTTGCCACCCTCTCAGCCAGGTGTGCTCTTGCGCACTTTGTAAAATTGCAGTGCCATGCCAGAAGCTTTGTTTCCGGGAGAAGGATCCCTCAAAATGTGCCTGACAAGCGAGCGCCTCAGGACATCTGCTGCAGTGCCCAAGGCAGGGCATTCCATTGCCTCCCAGAGGCCAGTGGGATGTTATCAAATGCATAAGCTGCAACTGTTGTCCTGCGTCTGACCTTGCATCCATCTTGATACCTCCTGACATGGCTTGTCAATGTTACAGGACCACTGTCATTTCCTGCTGTGTCATTGTCTCTCAACCCAGACCATCTAATGGATCACACCAGATCTTGCCATGACGAGCCGGGGTGTGCTATAGGTCCACGGATGCACTGCACACTGCTGGAGTAACATCGTTCTCAGCACTGCAGCAGCAGCCGCAGCAGCCAGCAGAGCCCAAAACCGAGCTCATCACGCACAAGGACGGCACCCAGACCGTCATTGTCAAGATGCCTCGCGTATCGGACCCATCCACCTCTCTGCAGGTGGCTCTAACATGCCTCCAGCCTTTCCGTACTGAAGCTTGACAGTTACGCTGTCCCTAACCAGGCTGCGTAAGTGGTGCCCGCCAGACGCTCACAAGGGGGCGGGACCTGATAGCTGCCGAAGGGGTTCTTGGCTGCTGCAGTCAAAAAGGGGGATTGCTCAGTGCTGAGAGGAAGTGCTCTCGTATGCAGGCACTGCCCGGCGCGGGTAGCCTGCCCGAGCTCCCGGGCAGTCCCGCAAGCAGGCGCATGCTCATTGAGGGCGCACCTGCACCTGCTCCCCAGAACGGGGCACCGGTAAAGCTCAGACCTCATGCACACTGACGATACCTCCGCAACTTAAATGACAAGGGACTCAGAGGCGGCTTCTGCATGCACAGATGGGCTCTGGTACAATACTGGGGTCATCACAGGGCTTTTGGGCACCTGCTGCCTGTCAGTGGCTCAGCACTTATACTGGATACATGCCTATATTGCTGACTCTCATCTGCTGCTGAGTGTGAGGTCTGACGCCGTGCGGGAGCACTCAAAAGGTGAAGACTAATATTCTGAGGTGCTTCAGGTTCGCGGCCTGCCATCCCTGCCAGCTGTGCCCGCCCTGGGCCTGCCTGACATGCCCCAGATTGCCCTGCCCGCCTCAGCTGAGGGCCTTGTGGCTCCCATTCCCGCACCAAAGCCTCAGGTACGCCCTGGATCTTATTCAGCTGCTCACTGCACCTCTCTGGTGCACCCAGTATAGCAGGTCTACAACCAATACCTTTTGGATGGGAGGATACAGATCCAATCACAGGGCAAGGCCACCACTGCCAGGCAGCTCGACACCACAGAGCCTTTGTCATCGCTCTCCTCAAGTGGATTCCGGCATGTTTTCTCTGCAGTCAGAGTTGTCAGGAGGCCGCTGGAGAATCACTGAGCTGCTTGAGGGTGTCTGGAATGAATTGCAGGGCCCAGCAGCTGCTGTAGCATACGAGGCAGCCCAGCCCTACAGCGCCTTCTACAAGCTGCTCCCTGTACTGAGCGGCACCGGTGTGGGGCGCAAGCTGACTCAGCAGGGGGGACCCCAGCAGCAGCCCGGACCGCAGCAGCCAGGGCCGCAGCAGCAGGGGCCTCAGCAGCAGCCAGCAGCAGGTAGGAGTGATCAGCATTTATGTCGATGACAAGGGCAGTGTTGGGCACACAGGCAGCATCTAGCTCGCTGGTGTAGGGTTGCGCGACATGGGGTGCCGCCTAAAAGTCCTAGGTTCTGCAGTGAGCCTCTTGAGGGCCCATTCAAAGAATGTGCTTGGTGAAAGGTGATTCAGTAGACACTGCACAGCTAGAATGGCATGGAAGGACACACCTAGCTGCAGACTTGAGAGTGCGGCAACAATTCTGGCAAGCCATGTGGGGCAGTGCATGCTCCCCATTCCAAGCATATGACATGTGGCACCTATTTGAGGCAGTGCTGGTGACGTGCAGGCCAGGCGCAGCCGCAGAGCTTCCAGCAACAGCAGCAACCGCAGGAGAAGGCAGCGCCTGGGGTGGACTCTGCACCCCTATCAATCCACCCCGACCTGACCCTGGACCAGAACACCAAGATCCTGACTGTCGGCCAGGGACAGGCGTCCATCTTTGGGCAGAAGTACACCCTGCCTGCGCTGCCCTTCAAGCTGCCCGCCACCCCTGCCCTGAATTCCCTCCAGACCCTCTACCCAAGTGAGCCCTCTCCTGTTTGCCGTCGCTCTGGCATGCACGCCCTGATGTCTTTGTCTACAGGATGCAAGGCATGCTTATTCATTCGTGGGTGCGGGACGCACACACAAATTACAACTTTGCATGGTCTAGTGTAAATACCACGCAGCTGCAAAAGTGATCTCTCGACGGCTCATGGCTGCAGCGACCGCTTCAGTCCAGAGGACCTTGTGATGATGGAAAGCTCAACAGGGGTTTGCAAGTCACAAGGCACTGCTGTGACAAATTTTTGTAAGGCGCATCAACTCATGTGGGCCTTCACCTGAGGCATGTCCCTAGAAAGCTGCCACATGCACTGCATGCACTCAGACGTGACTCTGTGCTGCTGCTGCAGACATGAATCTGGGAGATGCGGCTCTTGTTGAGGGCCCAGCGTTGGCACCAGGATACGCTCCTGCTCCCCAGGCAGAGATCAACGCGGCCGTCGCAGCTGAGGAGGCGCCCACGCCCCAGGAGAAGGCGGTGACAAACCCGGTGACCAACTTGATCAGCGCGCTGCTGACTGGGCGCAGGCTGCAGCAGCAGCCAGGCCCACAGCAGCCAGGCCCACAGCAGCAGCCAGCTGCAGGTACTCCAACTGAGACGCACTGTCCTCGCCAGCAGCAGTGAAACCTTGCATCCTGCAGCGTTTCCTATCTGCACCTTTCACTCAAAGCTCGTCATGCTGCAACTCTGCCCGACATGTCAGTGAATGGGTGAGCTGGGTCTCTGGCACTTAAATTATTCCCTTTCTGCATGATTGGAGATTGCGGAAGCAATGTGCAAGCTGTTGGTGCAGGCCAGGCGCAGCCGCAGCCGCAGAGCTTCCTGCAGCAGCCGGCCAATGGGCTTCAGAGCACAAATTCCAAGCCGATTGCTCCCCTGATAGTCCACCCCAACATCTACCTGGACCAGACCACCAAGGTCCTGACCCTGGGCCAAGGCGAGGCGGACATCCTTGGGCAGAAGTATGTCTTGCCCGCGCTGCCCTTCAAGCTGCCCGCCACCCCCGCCATCAACTCCCTCCAGAGCCTCTATCCAAGTAAGCCCTTGCGGAGGTTGCCCGCTCTGCAAGCAAATAGCCCTTCAATTTGTAAGCACAGGCTTGTGCTAGGCGCTGTGGCATTGGGAAGAAGGTTGAGCTTGTTACGACAGCTCCAGACAACGGGAAGGTCATGAGCGTACAGGTTAAGGCACAACACACAACTTGCAACGATCCTGGATTTCAGTGCTGATTACAGGTACTAGGATTAACCTGTGCACCAAGCATTCCTATTGCAACACCTCATTCTGGAGTAGACTGGCGCTGACCACATGCTGTACTTTGCTGCTGCAGACATGAACCTGGGAGACGCTCCACTTGTGGAGGGACCGGCTCTGGCCCCGGGCTATGCTCCGGCACCCCAGTCGCTGATCAACGCAGCCATCGCAGCCGAGGAGGCGCCCACGCCCCAGGAGAAGGCAGTGACCAACCCGGTGACGAACGTGATCAGCTCGCTGCTGACCGGACGCAGGCTGCAGCAGCAGCCAGGCCCGCAGCAGCAGCAGCCAGCCGCAGGTAGTCCTCTTCACTGAGATGCATTGCCTCTCTAATAGCAGTAAGCTCAGCTATTCTGGGAGCATTCCTTGCTCACACTAAAAGTGTAATTGGGGCATTGTGCATAACAGACCTGTGTCCGACATGATACGACGAGACACTGAGATGGCTGTTGCATCTCTCTGAAAGCTTTCGCACTTCTGGAGATGGGACGGGATGCATAAGCTGCTGCTGCAGGCCAGGCGCAGCCGCAGCCGCAGAGCTTTCTGCAGCAGCCGGCCAATGGGCTTCAGAGCACGAATTCCAAGCCGATTGCTCCCCTGATAGTCCACCCCAACATCTACCTGGACCAGACCTCCAAGATCCTGACCCTGGGCCAAGGCGAGGCGGACATCCTTGGGCAGAAGTACATCCTGCCCGCGCTGCCCTTCAAGCTGCCCGCCACCCCTGCCATCAACTCCCTCCAGAGCCTCTACCCTAGTGAGCTCCTGCTGCGAGTCCATGCACTACACTGTTATTCTTTGGCTGATTACCATGTACGGCCACATAGGCATGCTGCGCCTCTGCATTTTTCCCCTGGCAGAGTGAAATCAGTGCTCCTTAAAGCGCTCAAAGTGAGCGGGACCCTTGCGCCCATTCAACAAGAGCCTCCCTTCTGGAGTGTCACCGCTCCTACGCCCTGTGCAGACGCAAACCTGGGAGACGCTATCGAGGGACCGGCTCTGGCGCCAGGCTATGCTCCGGCACCCCAGTCGCTGATCAACGCAGCCATCGCAGCCGAGGAGGCGCCCACGCCCCAGGAGAAGGCAGTGACCAACCCGGTGACCAACGTGATCAGCTCGCTGCTGACCGGGCGCCGCCTGCAGGAGACCGACTTCCAGCAGCTGAACCAGCACCCGCTGTCCGTGAAGGACGCGGCTGGCGTGGCCAACTCTGCCATCTACGAGTCCCTGCAGGAGGCCCAGCAGATCTTCAACCCCCCTGCCATGGCACCCGCCGCCTCCGCCCCCTCACCCTCCCAGGTACACCCTGAGCACTGATCCCAAATATGCATGACATGGTATGCTCAAGGTCAAGTGCTTGCCGCATCAGTACAAGACTGCAGGGAGGCCAGCGTGGTCTGCTGGCAGGCCCTCACCTTGCTGACATATCAAGACTCTGCTCGGCACTCACAAACTTTTGGCGTCAAGACATGCTGGCATTGCTGCAGGGAGGCGAGCGCGGGCTGCCCGCACTGCCCTCCGTGCCCGACCTAGGCCTGAGGGGCATGCCCGCTATTGCTCTGCCCTCCAACCCCACCGAACTCTGGGCCCCGCTGCCCGCGCCCAATGAGAACAACATCTTTGCCACCCACACTGCCGAGGCCGTGAGGCCCTACACCACGTTCTACAAGGCGCTGCCCCACGTGCCCGGCTCGGCCGTCCAGCCGGGCAGGAGGCTGGCTCAGATGCCCCCTGCCAATGACCCAAGCAAGCCCGCGCAGCCCTTTGGCTACAGGCAAGCCCCAGACTCCCCTTCCCGCTCAGATTCGCTGGGTGGCCACAGAAGATCGCAAGCCCGAAGAGCTGCATGTCGAGCATCTATGCCGCATCTCTCGGAGGTGACGAGTATGCGGTCACCGCCACGTCCTCGTGCTACATCTTGCAGGCATCTCCTTGGCAAGGCTTGACAAGATAGTGCGCAAGGACCTGAAATTTCCTGCAAACACATGCAGGAACCCCGAGCCGCTAGTGCAGTTCCAGCCCAAGGTGCTTGTAGACCAGAAGAACAAGAAGGCCTTTGCGACTGGCGGAGATGTGCTGCTGGCCAACGGCGAGAAAATTCCCCTGCCCGGCGGCTTTGCCCTGCCCACCACTGGGCTCTGGTCCGGTCTCCTGGATATCCCTCAGGTGGGGTTCAGTTGTCTGTGTGACACCTTCGACAAGGACTTAAGGCCTTCAGGCCATGCTAGCAATTGTGAGCCTGCCTTGGTGGAGGAAGCAGACTTGTTCAGACTTGAGGTGGTCAATGCCATCACACGTATGTGTTGCAGACCCACACAGCCCGCATGACAGAAGGCAGTGTGCGCTCTTCGATTCTCAACAAGTCTGCTTCACCCAGAAATTGTGAAATTCAGTCTAAGTGGCTTCAACTCCCAAGGATCTACTTAGGGAGGTTGAAAGTTCTCTTGATAGCAGCTAAGGGCGTGAAAAGTACATCTGTTGTGTACAGGGTGCTGTGGTTGATGGACCTGTCCCAGCGCCTGATCTGGCGCCAGCAGCCTCTGCCCGCTCAGCTCCTGCAATGGCACCAGCACCCTCCGCCCCCGCAACAAACCCCCTCTCCTTCCTGGTTAATGTGAGTCATCTGAGCTTGCCAGGAAGCACAATGCAAAATACTCCACTTGGGGTCCCTGGTTTGCGTGCTTGCTTGCTGTGGAAGTCCAGTGCAAAGAAAGGGCCTATGATGGATGCCGTGCCCTCCTTGACGCCTGCCCTGCACACTAGCATGGTCCAAACTCTTTGGACACACGCCTGCTCCTGCAAGGGGCAACCTCATGAGAGAGTGGAGGCATGCAATTGGTCAAGCCGCAGCAGGACGCTGAGGGTCATGCCTGAGTTGTCACTGAGAGCATTGGTGTGTGCGCACAGGCCTTGACCAAAATCGGGGACGCAGCGCAGGCTGACGCTAATGCAGCGCCAGCAACGAGCGGGCGCAGATTGGCGCAGGCCCAAGTCAACGACCCCAGCAAGCCTGCGCAGCCCTTTGGCTACAGGTGAAGACCTCCTCGTCAAAGCAAGGGTCCCCCCTTTCTGTCCTGCTGCGCTGCGCACGCTGCGATCGCGGCTGATGTTCTGAGTGATGGCCTGGTGCCCACGGGCTGTGCCCGGCTCAGCGCAGCAGGCAGCTGGTGTGCTGCGAGGTCAGCACAGTGTGCGGGCCTGCACGTGCCCAGCTCAGGAACAGCAGATGGCAGCTGATGTGGCATGCCGCATGGGTTGTCAGAGGGGCTGAAGAAAGCTATCAGGAATTCCAAGAAAATGTCAAGATCAGCAGTCATGTGATGGCGCCCAGTGCTCTATGGGAAGTGTAAGAGGTGTTGAAGGGGTGCTAGGCATCATTACCAAGGTAGATCTAGATTGCCATGATTCAAGACCAGTCTGTGCCACATGCAAAGCGACGGTGCCTCACCTGCAGCATCGCTGCTGCAACAGCTCTGCATGTATACAGATTGCCTGCATCTGCAAATTGTCCAGTCTGTAATGCCGAATGGGTTGGAACTCCTGTCCTTCTATGCTGCCATCTTACCTGTGACATGCCTGAGAGTGACTCTGGCTGTTAGATAGAAGTAGATAGTGGACTGACAACTTCTTGTGGCAGGAACCCCAAGCCGCTGATCCAGATTGAGCCCAAGATGCTGATCGACCAGAAGAACAGAAAGGCATTCGCCACTGGTGGAGACATCCTGCTGGCCAATGGAGAGAAGATTCCCCTGCCCGGCGGCTTTGCCCTGCCCACCACCGGGCTCTGGTCCAACCTCCTCGACATCCCTGCGGTGAGAAGCTGCCGCGCCCCTGCATTGACCTGTTATCTACGAGGAGGCTTGGCTCAGACAATCAGCTGTTTGTCGGAGCGCCCTTCAAGTTTTCATATGGAGTCATAAAGCCCCATATAGAGCCTCTGCCATAGAGCTCCAGCCTGTTATGTGACTGCCCTTTATACCGCTGCGGTCGTGTTCTGAGTCCCTGCGTTAAGCAGCAGCCTGCTGTGTGGCAGGTCAGTGCCATGCGCATGTCTGGGCTCTGTGCTGTCCCGCCTACGGCAGACTACACTTACACACAGCTATGTGCCGATTGCATATGCTGAAACAAGGTGCATCTGCTCACAATGGCTGCGCTCGCAGGGCACAAAGGTGGAGGGACCCATCCCTGCGCCTGACCTGGCGCCCGCTATGCCAGCTCAGCACGCTCCAGCCATGGCTCCTGCCCCATCTGCTGCTGTTCCCGTCAACCCCCTCTCATTCCTGGTCCAGGTATGCTTGCGCCTCTTCACACACTGGCTGTGCTCAGTGCCCAGACAGACACCTGCCTTAGGCAGATTGCCGGGCAGCTCCCTGTTTTGCACACGTGCGGTCTGTATTCCCTGTCTCCACAGCCTTTCAAGACACCTCTGCATAGGCCCCTAGCCTGTCCTCATGATAGCTGTGAGTTGGGATACAGGATTCGCATGCATCACACTGAGTACCTGGTCTGGCATAATAATGGTCTGTGTGAACCCAAGGTGTGAGAACGAGGGGTGACGTGCAGGGCATCTCGAGCATTGGAGATGCGCTGGAGGCCCAGGCGAACAGCAAGGGCCGGAAGCTGTCTGAGGGCCAGGAGGTTGTAGAGGGCCTGACGCTGAGCGTGGCGCTCATTGGAGAGTCCCGGGAGACCTTCCGCCCCAAGCAGGTGACCCCGCATGCCACTCTCGTAGTCAACCTCTTCACCTGATGCAGGCTTCTTATGGTGGGGCATCTGTCCTAAAGTCAGGAGAGCTTGACGCTCAGTGTGGCGCCCGTATTCTGAGCCCAGGGAGACCTTCATCACCTTGCTGATTACCTTGCATGCCTCACTTTTCCTACTCTGCTCGAGATCTTCATAGCCTCATCAGAGACGCAGCTGCTGTGATTGGAGAAGGTGCTAGAGCTCAGCATACCAGCCACTGATTTCTCTGGGTATCTACACAGGTCAGGAGATGACGGACCCTTGATCACGGCAGCCTGTGTGCCAGTCATTACAAATACAAGAGGCATGTGTTGACTCGCAGAAGGCCGAGCAACACAACACATGTAATCCTGAGCTGCACAGGCGCTGACAGGAAGAGTGATTTTGCAGGAGGCCTTTGTGAAGGAGCTGGAGCAGGAGCTGGGCCTTGAGGCAGGAGCAGTCCAGGTGGAGAGGGTGCAGATGCAGAAGGCGCGCCATGCTGAGGACGTGCTGCGCATCGCCCGCCACCTGTCGGCTGATGTGAGCGCCACCTCAGAGACATTCACATGCGCTGCTCATGGGACTATGGCACTAGGTTGTCCGACAATGTGAAACAGCAGTGATAATGCACATGGTAGGCGTACTGGAGGACTGATTGTGTACAAGGGCATCCCCGGCTGGGCGGCACTTTCTGCGTCTGCGAGGGCCGCAAGTTGTTGTGGAAATGCATATAGACAAACATGGTGACTATCAAACCCCTGAGCGCGCGCTGACAGGAGTGTCATGCGGTGCAGGTCCAGAGCAGAAAGCAGGCAGACCTGGTGGTGACATTCACTGTCAACACGGCCACGCCAGAGGACACCCTCGCTGCCCTCCAGGGCATGCTGGGCAGCAACGGGCAGCTGACATCCGCGCTGCAGACCAGTGCAGGCGTCCAACTGGCGCCTGACTCGCTCCGCGAGGTGCCCCCGGCCTCAGAGGCCTGAACAGGCTCCAAGCTCTCTAGGCAGTGTGTGCATGCTGCATGTGGTGCTGTCCCGCACGCATGTGCTTTGAATGCTTTGCCAGGTGGTAAGATGCCAAAGACATCTCACTGCCTATCATAGTATCAGCAGCACAACGCTTGAAGGGCCCTAGAATGCAGTAGGCTCACATGCAAGAGCATATGTGAGCAGCTATCTTACACACCAAGCCGTGCGGCGTATCACTTACCGGCTCGATGAGCCCTGCTGGTAGGGCCAGCAGACATGAATCTGAGTCTATCATCGCGCACGGGACGTAATGAGTATGGGAGCACATTTGCAGCATTGCTGCAAGAGAGACGAATGGGACACCCACTCAGGCTATCTTCCGCAACTTCAGCTGTCAAGACAAGTGTTGTTCCCTCAAGAGGTTCCTGAATTTGGTGGGTGTAGGTTATGATTGAGTGTAGCCTGAGGAAGCCGCCTCAGGAGGTGTGTTGTTATACCTGTACACTGCTCAGGAACACAGTACTCAAACGAGAAAGACAAGCAGGTGATGCTGATGTACTGGTTGAACACCAGAAATGAGCGCTTGTAAAGCATTCTGCTTTTCACCACATCAATATATGCTCAGCTGGATCTGAGTCAACTTGCAGAAGCAGAGGCACTCGCTCATCTGTCAATGAGGTGACAACACGCCTTGCCTACTGTCGATCAGTGCTGGCTACTCTCAACCGCCAGCTGGAGCTGTGGCTCATGCAATGCAATGAGATTGTCTTTAAACTATGTGCCCACAGCTTCTCACACTACTTCTCTGGCTCTTTAACATGCGGGACCTCATCAGCTGTCTATGCAAAAGGGCTGCAGCTGCTGGAAGTTGGTTTGGGGCTCATGTTTCAGAGCTGGCCATGAGGCATGATCTCAATGCCACTGAGCTTCAAGGCATCTAGAAGGAGATCAGGTCAGGATCGGCCTTCACATTCATGTAGTCCGCCACAGTGGCAGACTCATCACCAGTCGCCAGCGCCTGCATCAGCACCCACACATCCTTCACCAGACACTGTTTATAGGCATTACAGACAATGCGGGCGCACCGGGAATTGGCCCGTTCAACACAGCTGCAATCACCAAATTGTCAAGCCTGCATCGGTGAAGCTGCGAACGCTATGTTGGCAGTGCGAGTATCCCTGCTGAGTTGAGGTGTACAAACAGGGTTGCGAGGTGCATCAAGTGCAGGCCGGTGGAAAGTCGGAGGAATTTGCACTTGGGGAGGAGCTGGACCTTCAGGACGGCAACTTGAGTAGCGTTCATCTTCTTGCCACGCTCATCGCCCACAGCAGGCATGGAGTAGGTGAAGGTCACGTTCAGCCTGCATTGGCGCATGCAAAACCTCAGGAATGTATGGAAGTGCCTGCATTTCCCTCTCCCTTCATGAGCATGCAACGGTGGCTGACGGGACAGCCCAACAAGTGACACCTGCAGAGAGCACTCCGCGACAAGCCTTTGCAGCACCCCATGGTGAGACCTAGAAAGCTGAGCAGTTGCCACAGACGTGGAAGCAGCGTGCTGCCAGCGTGCCATAGCTTTGCCATTACTTACCACTGCTGTGTGGCTGTTCCCTGCTTTGCCATGCATGCCTTATGCTCCAAAGCCTATGGAAGCCAAGAGCGCTCACTTGTCGCAGAAGGTGTGGGCGTGGGTCATGTGGCCGGCCTCGGTGGGCGAGGTGACTCCGTAGGTGGCCAGCATGATGTGGGCGCGGGGCACCTTAATGGCGCCATAAGCGCCCTGGATGCTGTTGATGCCGATGGAGGAGGCAGTGGTCTGCACAGCAGCACACCAGGCTTCAGAAGGACACCGCGCCATCTGCGCTGCTTCCGCAGCGCTCCTTCAGAGAGTAGCCAAGCCCATCTGCACTTGGTCAGTCCCTTCTCCCAATCAAGCACGCGCTCCTCAAAGGATGCTGTACAAAGGTGTGGAATGAGGAAGGGAGCATGACAGGAGGTGTCTGCGCCATGCAACCTCAGACGTGGTATGTCAGCATGCACAGGCTGCAAGTGCTTGTCCCCAGGGGACATCATGGGGAGGCCGCATCACTGTCAGCCAAGTGGGAAGGAGATGGGGCAGACTCACGGTGAAGGGAGGGTTGAAGGAGGGGGTCTCCTGGCCCATGGCCTCGAACATGGTCTTGTCAGCGTACATGCGCGACCAGAACGCCAGGCCGCCCTTGTCGCCGTTCTCGCGCTTCACATGGGCCGTGGCCTCCTTTGCCACAGTCCACAGCGTGTCTGTGGACTTCACGTCCTGCAGACATCGCCTCAAGGGATTCAGATCAATGAATATCTTGTGTGACTATGAAAATTTCCGAAAGGTGACGAAGACGCCAGGATGCCTTCGTCAGCGCTTCTGCTTGTCACATGGGCTATGGCCTCTTTTGAAGGTGTTCAAGGCATGTTTGTGGGCTTCACGTCGTGCTTGCAGCCCAATCATTGAGCAAGACTGGTCTCTGCACATCCTATACATCCTCTTGGACAGGCCAGGTCACATGCATCTGACAAGGAGAGCAACATCCAGAAGTCTTCTGTGACCCAACGCCAGTTGCAAGGAATGGTACTTGAGGGCAGGCCATGATCACCTGGGTCCACCACAGCAGAGAGGCGCCCTGCCCGCCCCGGGCAGCGGTCACTGGAGGCTCCACCTGCATAGGCAACACATTCCTCACCAAGCTGTGAGGCACCTCTATGGCGTCCTATCCAGCTCACTGCTCGTTTGACTTCACATCGTAGATGGGTGGCTCAGCACCGCTCAAGTCAGCGTGTGCTATTCTAACGTCATCTGCAGGAGCAGACGTGACAGCGCTGAATCGTGTCACAGGTCGTGAGGACATTGATGACAGAGAAGGAGTGGCTGGGAAGCTCGACCCTGGTTGTAGGCGGCTGGTCAGGGTTACTGGGCACTACTCTCATACATCAGCATGCTTAATGGCAATCATGGTGGAGAATGTTCCAAGACAGGGCTGGAGGGATGTTATAGGATGTCTGCTGCAACGTGCCTAATCTCCAGATTGGAAAGCGTGTCATGAATGAGTGAGTGAATGGAAAACTCGCAATAAAACATGTGGAGCATGCCTGCTTGCGGACGCTGGCAGGGCACTGCAGCAGCATGGTCTGCGGCAGGGGGTAGTCCTCAGCCTGGCAGGCAGCCGTGGCCACGGCAGACGCGGCCGAGATGGCGCCCTGGATCGTCACGCCCTTGTCGTGGGCCCTGCATTGCATGCGAGTTTCATGACAATCGGCGGAAACTGAGACTGCACAGCAACAGAATTTGGTGGCTGGGAGATTTTTGTGGGCTCACATCTATCTGGTGCTGTAACATTGCTACAGGGTGCACTTCAAGCTGGCGTGCCCTAGCTTGCCTATGCCGAGTGCTTTGTATGTAAAACAAATTCAAATCCAGGAAGCGCATGCAGGCGATGAGCAACTCTCATGGTCTGAACAGGCAGCGTCTTTGGCCACAAGGCCAGAGAGAACAGCACAAGCCACGGCTGAAATGCCAGCCGACTGAAATTTGTAATTTTTATACAGGCTCCTGTAGTCCATGTTAGTTCACAAGAGCGCTCACTTGGAGATGAGGGCGCTGGTGACATCCTTGGGCAGCTCGGTGAAGATGGCGTCCACGTGGCCTTTGTCGGTGCTCTTAGCGTTGGTGCAGGCGCTGATCTGGGCCATGTACTTGGCCGGCACCTCCAGCTTGTCCACCTGCTTGAGCAGCCATTATTGCGCATGATCACCACACACGCAATAAGCTGCAACTTCTGACAGCATAATACCAAGCGCCCCAAATGTAGCTGCATCCAGTGTGCCCACTAAGAAGCGCATAAATCCAATTGCCTGAGCAGCCAATGCTAGTGGTTGCGTGATAGAAGTAGTGGCGGGCCGCCTTGCCTTGCTGGCAGGCATCTGACATGCATCACATCTATTTCGCCATGCAGCTGTCACGCCACAACGCAAGAGGATCTGGCAGGCAGGCGCAGAGATAAGCTTCCCAGGCCACTGAAAGGGGAAGGGGTGTCCATGCCTCACCTTCTTGTAATCAGCAGGGATGGATCCCAGCACATCAGCAAAGGTGTTGGGCTTTGGCTCCGGCAGAGGCTTGCCTGCACAATAGCAAAACATCAGCAGCTGTTGAGGCCCAGGGTAAGATGCTGTCACTGATACCGCTCAGCATGTGCATGGCATGTGTGCTCTCAGCTAGGGCACAGGGCTCAGCACCAGTACCCCAGATGACGCTGTCACTTCCCTGTGCATACTTGTGGTCACGTTGAAACGGGACTACAGTGCCAGGGTCAGGCGCCTTAGCCTTCAGGTCATCAGCTTTGCACACAGCGCACAGGGTTGACTGCAGCGAGAGCACAACCCCTTGCCACATCAGAGAGCGTGATAAGTGATCACCAGCAGAGAGAAGGCTGATGTAGTTCAGGAAGGCGTTGTAGATCACAAAGGCGTTCAGGGCATCCAGGCCAGCATGGTTCATTGTGGACACCAGGATGTGCTTGTCACCCTTGCTGCACAGCACACATACCATGTCATGCCTTTGGGCAGTTGGGGCCGGTAGCTCACATCATTACAGTGTCTCAGCCTCAGCCACTGCTACTGTCGTGAGAGCCAAGACTTGAATGTGCCAGCCGTTACCGCGCTCGAGAAAGGCGTTTGCTTCATGCCAAATGGCCTTCGCAGGAGGCCTCGATACCTGGAATATGCTGTGGATGGGGACCTGACCTGTAAAGCTCGAGGTAGGCGATGGACTTAGTGTGGTCGCGCATGGTGTTGCCGAGCTCGATCATGGTCTTGCGGAAGTCCGGGAGGCAGTCAGAGTGGACCTTAAGCTCGCAGGGCTGCGCATCATGGAAGACAGTCAAGCGTTGCGCACCATGCCCGCCTATAAGGCACTTTCAAGGCCCATCGACCAACTGCCGAACGTTATGAATGACAGCCAAGTTCGACTTTTGGCAGCAGCACTGCGGTCCCATCATAATGAAGGACGTTGAATGGTACTCTCACCGGGGCTGGCGAGCGCTCGACGAACGACAGGACGTTGGCATCCTGAGTGAGCACGCAGCGCAGGTACGGGAACTCCTTCTGCAGCAGGGCGTACGCCTGCTTGATGTTGTCGGCGGTGATCTTGCCCTCGAGCTCAAAGCCCATGGACACTCCCATGAAGGAGCAGACCTGCTCCCAGAAACGGAGCGGCCTCTTGACGGACTGGTCGGGAGCCACCATTGTTGCTATTGCTTGATGCGCTGCCAACGAAATAGCTGATAGCTTCAACAGGTGCAGCGCTGAAAGTCAATGTATGGGGGACGGCTGTGGGAGGCTCAGAGCTGTCGAGGTTGACGAACAAAAATAGCACCGATGTGTCTTGCGCACGTGGCGCGGCATGCGATCTTCGCTATGAAACTCCCGGAATTGTGAGTATGCATTGTGATAGAAGACTTGCAGCAATGATCAAGATTGCAAGAGCAGTGTGTCAGGAAGCTTGTTGCCACCAGCGACAGGGTCTCATTCGCAGAAGGCCACTCCGATCGTATAGTGTTCGTGCTTCACGCTCTGCACAGATCTGTACATCAGCACAGCACACAAGGTTGTCCAGAGTATTAAGAAAAGTAATCGAGCCCAAGACAAGCCCCAAAAGCAGAGGCTTTGCTTGCAGTGCTGCTGTCATGGAGAAGGAAAGCTGCACAGCCAACCCGCTCCTTGCGGTGAGGAGACGATCAATAAGCACATGCAATATGAACGATTGATTATTTTTCACCTTCTGCGGGTGCACAAATCGCATCGAGGCTTGTAGCCAGCCTCTTCGTGAAAGCATGCCAGCTTCCATGAGTGTGTAATTGCGATGCTATGCCTTTGTATGCACGACCTCGCCACCGTAAGACACTGTTCAGCAGAAATAAGGTGGCATTCAATCGTCTGCTTTTCGCCGACCTTGCCTGCTGTTGCAGGACTCTCCGTTCCCTCTCTTCGATGAAGTCAAGGCTGAGCATGTGGTGCCAGGCATCACCCAGCTGCTAGACGAGCTCAATGCCGAGCTTGACGAGCTCGAGAAGAAGGTCGAGCCGACATGGCACGGCCTCGTTGAGCCTGTGGAGCGCCTGACAGACCGCCTGAGCCTAGCATGGGGCACTGTCTCCCATCTCAAGGTGACTACCCTTCCTGATCATCCACCTGCTGTCCTTGTTCCCTCACAAAGAGGGTCTTCAACTGTAAGTGAGTCAACATCCCAGCGCCCCATGCCGCACGCTTTGACAGCAGTGTCCTGGCATGAATGATAGCGCTATCAACCCACGCCATCATTTAGCGTTGCACTGATGGGCCTCCGTGGACAGAGGTGTCATGACAACTTTGTCATCATGCATGTCTAGTTGCACTGCTGTAGTGTGCGGAAAGCATCTTTGAGGCACATGCTTGACGCCAAGGCCATGGCTGCTATTTGCTGTTGGCTGATGCCATGATATATTCTTTCGAAACTTGCAGGCAGTCAAGGACAGTGAGGCCTTGCGCAAGGCTGTAGAGGAGACTCAGCCACTGCAGGTCAAATTTGGCCTCCGGCTGTCCCAGAGCAGGCCGCTGTACGAAGGCTTCAGGTACTGACTCCCCATGCTGCACCATTCCTGATCAGTCTGGCCAACTGGCATTTGCAAATTGTTCTGGGTGTCTCATGCAGAAGCAGTGCAAGACTGACATGCCATTGTGCATGGCACAAGAGATAGGCACATCCTGCTGTATCATGGCAGCCAAATTCCAGGAGGTTCGTTGCCTTCAGGAGTTTGGCTGGCAGCAAGTCAACACTGCAGACTTTCAAGATAGCGTGAAGCAGTTGTCCAAGAGTACCTACAGCAAGCCCTCATATGATGTTGTTAGCTGAGGTAGCTATTCAATGCAGGGCGCTGCGGGAAGGGGCCGAGTGGGACCGCCTCTCGGAGGCGCGCAAGCGCATTGTGGAGTCTGAGCTGCGGGACTTTGTCCTGGGCGGTGTCGCTCTTGAGGTAGGGGGCACACCTCTTGGACTACACTGTCATCCAGGTCAAGGAACATGATAGCGCTGTGCCATGTCTTGCAGGAAGCACCTCTGTCCAGGTGCTCAGGATCCATTCTCTTTGGTGCTCCCCCTGCTCTTCATCTTGCAATGCCAGGTACAGAGGGGCGGGAGCACCATGAGACAGGGATTTCTGAGCATGTAGACACAGCTCACAGATTGTGCTCTGCCTTCCCTGGCCTCTGGCTCTCTATGTGTGAAGTGCTAGGTCTGCGCCTGGATCAAGATGCAGTAGTATACTGTCAGAGTACCTTCAATGCCTGCCTTTCTTCTTTAATGGTGTCATGGATTGCGCCTCCTGGCTTTTGAAAGCCAGGAGGTGCAATGACAAATGAAGGGCTTTTGAACAAATCCTCCAGGCTGTGAGCACACGGACAAAAGCGTGCTTGTGTTTGGGAGAATGCTCAGGCCTTGAGTCGCAGAGTGTGTCTGTGTCCAGGGAGAGAAGAAGGACCGCTTTAATGAGATCAAGCAAGAGCTAAGCCAGATCTCCACAAAATTCTCCAACAACCTCCTGGTGAGGCCAGGAATTATCCAAAATTGATGCCACAAATGCAGGCTTTTTCAGCAGTCCAGCAATGCAATGATCGCATCAGAGTGACACTGTAGGCTGATGTTCATTCCCGCCAAGCTCGGTAATGTAGAGCTACAGATTTAAGGTCCTGTGAGCTTGCAGTCAGCCTTGTTCAATCATGTGCTGGGCGTCTTCAAAGTCTGCTGTTATGGCCTTGGTGCAGGCCATGCTCTTCTGTAGACTTGGTAAAGCAGGTGCTGGCATGTGTAGGATGCCACCAAGGCCTTCAAGAAGCTCATCACAGAGAAACAGGACGTGGATGGCCTGCCCGAGTCAGCTCTTGCCCTGGCAGCGCAGCAGGTTTGTGCAGTACTCTTGAAGCTTCTGCCTCTGCTTGCAATGTATCTTGGCCTTGATCTAATCTTCTCGTTGACATTGGTAGAGTTGTTCAAGTCAAGAGCTGTCAACTGAGCAGTGGTAGTGTGCAGGCCAAGACAGACGGGCATGAGGATGCCGCAGCCGAGGAGGGACCCTGGCTCTTCACCCTGGACTTCCCCTCCTTCCAGCCAGTCCTGTCCCATGCTAAGAACAGGTGCCTCTCTCTCATGCATGGCATCACAAGTAGTCCACCCTGACTGTGATCAGGGAAGTGTGAACCCAAAGGTTCCCTAATTGATCGTATGCACCCAAAAAGGCGCATCATTGGTGCAAGCGCGGTGTTCCTTCCTCCGCTCAACCATGAGTGCGGGCAACTCTTGGCTCCAAGGATGTTGCCTTTGCAGCTGGCTTGAAAGCAGACCTCACAGTTGAGCATGCTGTCAAGCCAGCTGCAAGACTCAATTCCCCGCTGAGCTTGTGCTGAACGAGACGCCTTTTGGCGCTGTTTTCCCTGCAAGTGGTTATAAACCCCCCTTTTGCAATGGACAAGGCACAGGGCACTGCACTGACGCCTGTGAGCTGTCTGATTGCAGGCCGCTGCGGGAGGAGCTGTACAGGGCCTTCATCACGCGCGCGTCCTCGGGGGAGACCGACAACACGCCCCTCATCGAGAAGACGCTGGTGCTGAGGCAGGAGCAGGCCGAGCTGCTGGGCTACCCCAACTATGCAGAGGTCTCCCTTGCCAGCAAGGTATGCCTCTAGACTTGGTAGCACTCTCAGTAAGCAGCTCTCGCAGAGGAAGGTGTTGCGCAGCCAGCACGGGGGGCACAGAGACAGAACAGCTTTAGACTTGTCACGGGCCGGCTTTCCTTGGCTACCCGGGGTACATACATGCTGTACAGACACGACTCTTGGATTTGCCTTCCCGCACCAATAGTTGAGCATGTAGCTGCTGCACTCGCATTCCACACCAGGGGCGTTTTCTTTCTGGCCCATATTTGCGACCAGGCCACAGGACGCTCAAATAAACCAAGGCGTAGCATATAGCCAAGACCCATATGTAGGAGTCGAGAAATAAAACGGTCGCGGCACTGGGGGTAGGATGAGTAGTGTGAGCAAGGTCAGGTAGGCAATGGCTCTCGCCTACCAGAGTGATGGTTAAGGTCAGACAGTGAGTCTAGTTTGCGCCATCCTTAGAAGCAAGCGCTGAGCATCAACCTCGCTTGAGTTACCAAGTTCGGTATTCACTGGCAAAGGTTGATGCGGAGCCCTCGCCCTTTTAGGAGGGTGCAAGGTGCCACCACTTTTTGCCTTCGCCAATTTCTCTGGAAGGAGAGAGCCCAGCCTCACCTGACCTTGCCTTGACTAGAGGGCACTTGTGGGTAAACTGTCTGACAAACCTCCCAGCTGGCAGAGTGTCTGCTGTGCAGTAGCCATCTTGGGTCTCTCAAAACAAGCCAATTACAGCGCATGGTCTCTGAGTGGTGCAGGCGTGATCCCTGCATGTGTTCCTGTGCAGATGGCAACATTAGAGAAGGCGGAGGGCCTGCTGGAGCAGCTGAGGGGTGCATCCCATGACGCGGCTGTCAAGGACATGGAGGAGCTCAAGAAGTTTGCCTCTGAGAATGTAAGCTCCAAAGCCCTTCCTGCAGGCCTGCTATACAGACATAGAAGTCCTGGCTGTAGACCACGAGGGGTCTGCCCTCATGAGCATCCTCAGTCCTATTCAGCCAATTAGGATGTTGTAGGAAAGCCTTACAACTCTCAACAAGCGGCCAGCTTAAGAGCCCAAGAAGCTTGTGTAGACCGAGGTGGCACATAGCTGTCACCATACGCTACAATGCAGTGCACTTATATGGTGTTGTGCCATGCTTTGGTAGCCTGACGACAGAGTATTCAACAGTGTGGCATCAGACTGCACTCAAGGCGTCATTGACAATCTGTGCCTTTGCTGAAGATACTTGATGCTTCAGGGCTTTGAGGGGGAGCTCAGGCACTAGAACGTGGGCTTCTGGGCAGAGCGCCTGCGCGTGGCCAACCACAGCTTTTGTGGCACGGCAGTCCTCTCACACCACCCTCTGTTACCCTAGACAGTCAGAGCTGCTGATGATATAATTGCCCTGTGCAGGGCTTTGAGGGGGAGCTGAGGCACTGGGACGTGGGCTTCTGGGCGGAGCGCCTGCGCGAGGCAAAGTATAGCATCTCCGACGAGCAGCTGCGCCCCTACTTCGCCCTCCCCAACGTCCTCAACGGCCTCTTCCAGGTGCCTCCTGCTTACCCTGATTGCACCTTGCTCGAAAGTGCTGATATATCGTCATGGAATTGCTGACAGCCAAAAGGCTATCTCAGCTTATGTACAGCAGAGAGGACCACCTCTGGGCCACAACACCAGAAGCTGGGTGTTACTGCATGTATGCAATTGATGGGGTTACTGGCAGAGTTGCAGTAGGCCACAAATGCACAGGCCAGCCAAGCTGAGAGCACATGTGCTGACCAGACGGCTCAGCCCTGAGAGACTTCTCGACAGCATTGAGCGGAAGGGGAGCCTCTCACTGAGGCTTGCCCAAGCCCGTTTGTGAGCCATTAAAGCAAAAAACCTAACTACTGCTGATACCTGGCTGCAGCTGGTGGAGGAGCTGTTTGGAGTGACCATTGAGAGGTCGGACAACAGCCACACCTGGCACCCGGACGTGCAGTTCTACTCGCTGAAGAAGGAGGGCAAGCAGAAGGCCTACTTCTACCTGGACCCCTACTCCCGCCCTGCAGGTGAGCATAGGCTCATGCCCCCTGCACACTTGCACACACCCACTGTCTAACACAAGGAGAATTTTGAGGTGGCTGCCATCTCTGCTGACAAGCAGAAGGCCTACTATGACCTGAAAGTATTCTCCCACCCTATGGGTACAGACATAGGGGCTGCTCCAGTCCGATTCTCCCCTTACTGTTAAAAATCCCTCTGTGTGTAAGACTTCAGGGGAACCTCACATGGGATTAGCAGACATATTGTCTCTCTAGCCTCCTCCTGTCATAGAGTGGCTGTGCAAGAGACTGTATGTGGCGCATAGCAACCCCGCCTAGCATAGCCGGATATCCAATATGCACCACAAGGAAAATCATAGCAGTCTGACGCTGTCAAAGAAGACAAATATCAGAAACAGTACTGATCTGCGTGGTGTAGGTAAGCACAGGGCTGTTGCAGTTCCAAGGTATCCTTTGCGTCTGAAGGGTTCTTGTGTGCAACAGAAAGCGCCTTTCAGACGAAATTAGGACACTGGAGAGCTGCAGCAGCCCCTGCTGCTACACCTGATGTACTTGCGAGCATGGGCAGACTTTCTGACTGTTCAGCGTCCCTTTGATATCCAGTTACCTTGCTTGAAGGCAGGGTATATCGGGTATCTTCTCCCTGTGCTCTGTTAGAACCTGGTGAAGGCAGCCGAGATATCATGTGATCAGGCGTGGCTGCTACATACGCCTTGCCAGGCAGACTGCCCTATCCCCTCTCCCATGCCAGGATTCAATGCCCTTGACACAAAAAGTTTGCCTGCAGAGAAGCGGGGAGGAGCATGGATGGACGAGGTGGTGGGCCAATCTAGGCTGCTGGCGCCAGCTGGCGAGAGCGTGCGCCTGCCTGTCGGCCACATGGTCTGCAACCAGACGCCCCCCGTCGGCGACAAACCCTCCCTCATGACCTTCAGGGTGAGCACACCATACATTTGCCAATGTAGGGGTCAATGAAGTCTTCTGCACCATTGTCAAACCTTCATCACGACCTTCAGGGTATTCGCACCGTACACCTGAAAGGACGGAGGGTGTGGAGTTCTGCAAAACGTTGCAAACCCTTCATCATGACCTCCAGGGTGACCATGATGCTCCCCTACATGTCAGAGGGACCTTGTAAGTCTGCACATGGCAATAAATGCTATCTTGTGACCTTCATGGCAAGGGCTTTATGTCCCAATTGAGACAAGGGGATGCCAAGGAGCTGCTATAGCATCATGTATGCACGATGTCCATGAGCCATCATGCTCCAGAGCCTGTAAGCTGGTTTGATGGACATCCTGCTTCATGCATGACCATCAGGCCAGCTATTAGGCTCTGCTGGGGTGCAACAATGATAGAATGATGTGGCAGCTCTTTGAAGTCGCATGCGATGTAAGATGAGGGATATTTTGAGGGGTATGGTGCCATGCAGGAGGTGGAGACGCTCTTCCATGAGGCCGGCCACTGCCTGCAGCACATGCTGACAGGTGAGCAGCTGCCCTTAGAAAAGGGCTTCCTCTTCACTGTCCCTGCACGGCTTGATGCTGCGGAAGCACTGTACTCTTCAGGCAGAAGATTAAGCTCACATGAGCTTGATCGTCATGTTGAGGAGTGCAGTGCTTTCTATATGATGCCAACATGTTCACTGGTTGCTGCCACTCAGGCTGTTCTGTTGATGTGTGGCGCCTTGTGCTGCAGAGCAGGATGAGGGCCTGGTGTCTGGCATCAGGGGCATTGAGTGGGATGCGGTGAGCGCTCTTGCCTGCGTGCAGCATTGGCAATGCTGAATATACTGACTCCTCCCTTTGCAGCCCTTGCAAGATCATGTGTTGAGCTGCCTCACCTTTGAAGCAGCAAGTACAATATCAAGAGTTCTTGCATTACCTGTGCAACCATGCAGAATTACATCAGTACCAAGATTTTGATGCAGACCGTGCCATTTATGAGCATGCTGCTTGCAGTCAGCTCGTTGCACAGTCGTGCACTTGAGCGAAAGAGAGGCATGTCCTTGACCTCTCTGCTCATGCATGAAAGCAAGTGTAGCTGGCACTGAATCTTGCTTGGCAAGTCCAGGTGGAGCTGCCATCGCAGTTCATGGAGAACTGGTGCTACAACCGCGACACCCTCAACTCCTTTGCGCGTCACTACGAGACCGGCGAGCCTCTGCCGGAGGACCTGTACCAGAAGCTTGTGGCTGCCAGGACATACAGGTGAGACACTGACTGCATGGCTGAGTGAAGTAGCAGCGCAATCCGTTGAGATGAAACTCTATGAGTGTGGCTCTTTGCATGGACCTAGAGGACACAGATGTAGTGTTCTGGCTTGATCCTATGTGTCATGCTGAAGCTCGTCTCTCGAGCATCACAGCCTTTCACACATAGAGCAAGCCCTTGCACCCCATCAGTGTCCTTGGATCTTTTCCAGAGAGCAACAAGTCAAGTGGTCCTGCTCTTCCGCTCAGAGCACATTTTGCAAGGCATCTCCCCTCAGCAGTTGCTGCCAACACCATCCTGCTGATGGTCTCAGATTTGATATCTTGAATTTGGGAGACCTTCTGCATGACATGCACTGGTGTGCTGACGCAGGTCAGGATCGATGATGCTGCGGCAGCTGCACTTCAGCGAGCTGGACCTGGTGCTGCACTCGCAGTACAAGCCGCGCCAGGGGTCCACCGTCTTTGACTCCGAGGTCGTCAAACGCGTCGAGGAGCGCACCACAATCCTCAAGCCCCTTCCTGAGGACAGGTGAGCAGAGATCGTACGTTTGCACCACACATGTTTGCTGCACTGACTGGGTCTATATCTGCTGAGCTGCTCCCAGGAGGAGTCATGGGAGGGACATAACGGCAAAAACTGGTTCTGCCTAGGTGCGCCGAGCAGTGCAGATGCCGCACTCAGGCGCAGAGTATGTAACAACGGCTGAGCCGACATTCTGCCGTGCAGGTTCCTGTGCGGCTTCTCACACATCTTTGCTGGAGGCTATGCAGGTGCGGCTCTGCATGAGTTGGATCTCACTGTGACAAAGATGATCTTGGCTTGTGAGCATAACTAAGTCATATCTCAAACATCTCTGGGGCCAGGTGAGGTGTAAGCATACTGGAAGCCTGTGTCTCGGATTTTGGTCTTGAGACACGGTTTCCTTGCGTGCTATACCTGACCTGGCCCTTCATGCTGAGGAAATGCTTGTCTTCACAGATTCTATCTTGCACCATTAATGCGAGTCTTTCAGTGTAACCCTGGTGTGCCCGCAGCGGGGTACTTCTCGTACAAGTGGGCCGAGGTGCTGTCCGCGGACGCATTCAGCGCGTTTGAGGAGGTGGGACTGGACAACAAGAGCGCTGTGAAGGAGACAGGGCGCCGCTTCAGAGACACCGTCCTGGCGCTGGGAGGCGGCCGAGCGCCTGCGCTGGTCTTCAAGGTGCGCTGTTCCCTTTACTGCAGTATGCGAAGCTCCAAGAAGCTGCTGACCTCCAAGCGCAGCGTATGCAAGCATGAGCATTCAATTGCTAGCCAGCCCATAAGTGCCTGCCCTGAAGATACGCCGTACCCTGCCTCGTCATGTGAATTTGGGGGATGCTCTGGCCTCAAGGGAAGCAAATGTCACAGCCAGCACTTGGCTTGAATATTTGTGTAGGATCAGGGAGGGCTACAGTCATACTAGTGGTCTAGAGAGGTGAGCTGCTGCATGCGATGTGCAGGACTTCAGAGGGCGGGACCCATCTACTGAGGCGCTTCTGCGACACAATGACCTCCTCCCTGCTGCGGCTTGAGAACAGGAGGCGGTGTGAGAGAGAATTCTGTTAGGCCAGCGTTATACAGATGTGGTTCGCCCTAATTTGATGGGCTGTGCAGAATGTTTTGAATGAGTGTGCTCAGATTGGGAAAGAGTGGTATTACAGATGCGACTGTTAGAGCAACATGCATTGCAACTGGCTAGCCCCAGCGCACACTGAATGCGCTTGCTTGTACAGACTATGGCGCAGATCTGTGTCTCATATGGCTTTTCGCTGTGAGTACATCTAGGCTGAGCTTCTTATTGGAAACAATCACATGGTGGGCCCGGGATCTGCTGGTACAGCTCTTTGGTTTCAGCGGCCTCTCGTGTATTGCTGGCTGTCCCTACTAGCTTGAAGGGGTACTGGCCCTACAAGGATGTGATGCCTGTTGCATCTTGCAGAGCTGTCATGCAGGCTTCCTTGGCGAAGGCTTCTATCCCCTTCACTAAGCGGTCCATCATGGCACTTGTGTCGCCTGTCAGCTCATACAGCGTCAGCATCAGCTCCCGCACTTCCCCTTCATGCCTCCCTGCACACAGAAATGGGTCTTCAATGAAGTGCTGTACTGCTGTAACACAAGGCCTTACATGTGTGATCGAGGCTGTTATCCTCCCCTCTCAAAGCCGAACTTCTGCAACATCCACTTCCATCCTGTGGGTTTATCCAAGACTCCCAGCTTACTGCCAAATTGCTTCTTTCGGCTGTGGCATGGTCAGACTGAAGTGATATAGATCAGACATGCAGGCCTGATTAGCTAAGTTGTAGTATCTTACAGTTGTCCAGGTGACAATAAGGGGTTGCACCATTGTCTTGTGCAGCCCTCTCCTCCATCTTGCTTGTCAGCAGCTCTGCAAAGGCTGGCGAGAGGCGATCCATGAGCATCAGCCTCAGGTGTGCTGGTTGATCTCTGAGCACTCTACGTATGTGGTCCAGCAGGCGGTCTGGCGGCTCATCACAAAACCGCTGTAGATACCCTGACACACCCCAGAGGGGGTCAAAGCCTGCCAACCAGTCTGCACACACACACACACAATTGCTCTGGTCGGTGGCCTGCAAGGTAATGCTCTCATAACTCATGATGATCTCTGCGTCCCAGAGAAGCTCTGTGTCATGCATGGGGATGGGTTCGTTTGTGCAGTGCTGCCCACCCATTAAGGCATCAGCGCAGGGAGGATGCACCACCCTTACAGAAATCATATGGTGGTGGTCCCTCACGGTGGAGGCAGGCACACAACCCTGAAGTAGATCTGCGCGTGAATGAGGCTAAGGAACTGGGAGCGGCGTGGTGGCTATACCTGTCTCCTTTTTGCTGCAAACTCTCTCAGACCTCGGCCGCTTTGCGCTCCGGTGCTCTTTTAGACCGCTGTCATCAGCTGCTCCTGCCCAATACGCGCTGCTGCCCTGCTGTGCTGGCGGATGCTCATGCGCAGGCTGCATCGCACCCTGCTGCGAGCTGCAGTTGCCGCGCTCAGACCTCTCCTGCTCCATGCCACGCTGCTCCTGCATGCTTCCCTGACCAGCCTTGTCTGTCTGGCTGGGGCTGCTATCGGATTGCTTTGCTGCAGGGGTGAAGGTCTGGGGCCGCTCCAGCAGCCGGGCTTTCTGGGCGCCTGTCAGGGACTGCAGGGATCGGCGCAGGTAGTAGGAGTCCATGTGGCTGCCCAGCAGCCTGTCGAATGCAGAGCGCCACCAGATGTTGACCGCTATTGTCCCGGCCGCGCTGTCAATCTGGTGCCACCAGCCTTCTGGGATGAATATGGCATCCCCGGCCTGCAGTGCACATTCATAGCTGTTTGGACCTCTGCAAATCGTTCAGAGAGACCAGCCCAGGCAAGCAGAAGATTCTTTGCAGCCTTATAATGAACTGTAGGTCTCACTCATCGGCACTGGAAGTGCCCAAATCTACAGAACGGGAGCTTGTAGCTGCTGGTAGCAGGAGGCACTAACAGGACAAGATACCAGGTGCGGCTGGAGAAAGACAAGAGGGAGCATTTCACACTTTCAGGCTGCCTTCTCCATCTTGTCATGACTAGCAACAAAGTGGGGATGATACAGAGCTGGGAAGTGCGCCTTTCAGAGCAGTGAATTGTGTATCTACCTGGAGAACAGCAGTCTGCATGGCCGCCAGAGCGTCCACATACCGCGGGTGGCAAGCCAAATCTGGCGCTGCCATGCTGACGCTGCTGTGGTTGGAGGACTCGCCCCAGAGCGGCCTGGGGTAGACTCCAGGGGTGGCCTCCGGGGAGCAGCACCGCACAGTCTTGCTTCCACTCACCACGCAGAGCAGGTTCTCGTAGGGGTCATAGTGCATGCTGGATGAGCCAGACCTGCAAGGAAGACCTGCTGTCTGTCAGCGGAGCATTTCTCATAGTGGGGCTCAAGCTCACACAGATTCTCAACCTGAGAACGCAATGTTTAGCTGCCAGGGGGGAAAGGGATTGTGCGATTTTCTCCAATGGGAGCACAGGGTGGGTAAGCAAAGCACCTTTGCTGCATCCACAGGTTGGTGCTGTGTGCGTACTCAGGAGTCAGCAGAGCTAGCAGCTGCCTGGCATCAAAGTCAGCTTTCAAAGCATGCAGTCCGCATGGATCTTTCCCGCCGTCTGCATGAGCTGCATCTGTGATAGTAGCCTGCACAGCACCTCTTGTGTGACTGCATCTTACAAAGGGCATACCTTCAGCATGCATGAAATGTGAGCAACATGGACTCATGCACTGACAGTGAGACTGATCGTCCTGCAACTTCAGTTGACGGAATTTTAGGATCAGCATTGACATTAGGGTGGTGCGTCTCCAGTAGCATCAAACATAAACCCCAGACAGGTGCCCAGTTGTGCAGATTCCATGATGCATTCTCAGTTTTGCTGCATGCCCTGATGTAGGGCTTCCATTGCGGGAACCATTCTGTAGACTCTGCATTTATGGACATGTGCTTAAGCTTGCCTGCGCAAGGTACAGGTGCTGTGCAGTGCCGCCATCCGCCGCCTGTGCTGCTCGCAGGAATCTGCTGAAGGGCATTGTCTCTGACCTCCGCTGCCCCAGATCCCCATTGTACACCCCAGACTCTGAGACCATCACCTGCGTTCCAGAATCCTCATCGTCAATCTGTCCCAAGCCTGCAGCCAGTGATATCTACATGTGAAAGCACACACCCGGTCTATGCACGGCATGATGTAGATGAGAGACCTGCCTGCTGGCAAAGGCTTTCAAGTCTTCACAAGGAGGACTCTCTGCCACAAGAGTCAGCAAAGATAAGCATGGGCATTTGATGTGGTCACCTGCACTTCTGCTTGGCCTGCAAGACTGTCAAGCCGGTCGATACCTGCATCTCCTGCCCATCTGGTGCATGCTGGCCAACCTGCCACAGCTCCTGCGCAGAACAACAGCCTATGGATTTTGCAGCAGAGAAACTATACATGTCAATGATGCAGGTGGCAACAAAGTAGAGAGCAGAGCACCCCTCAAGCAGGGTGCGAGGAAGTGTGTTGTGAAGACCTACCCCTGATGACATAGGGGCTTCTGTCCAAGGCCTTGTGGCTGCCTGCCTCAATGTCAGACATCTGAAACTCTGCCGTGCCTCTAGCCGCTCTTTCTGAAGCCATTTGCTGATGCTGAGCACCTAATGCTAATGCCAAAGCAGTCCAGAGTGGCTCCCCAAGTGGCTAAGCACTCGTTGCGATAGCGGCTAGAAGCCTGATCCAGCAATGACAGCAAGCGCTAATCCCACAGCGTTGAGGCACAATCCTACAATGTCCATCCACTCTATGCAGCTGACCTCCTGACTTGGATCCAGATTTCGCAAGGTCTCCTCTATTCTGTCTTGGTTGTGTATGCAATTTGAGCAGATGACTGCTATGTTGAAGCCAAGTCCAGTAAGCCCAATGGTCAATCCCACAAAATCAACAAAGACTAAGCACCAGTGCTTAGAGCACCAGGGCATATAAGTGTCTGCGTGTCATCTTCATGCCGAAACGAAGGGCACAACGTTGTGCAGAAGGGAAGGCTAGTACTTCATGGCCCACAGCTCAGTCCAGATCTATGGACCCCGCTATACGCTGCACGTTACGCTCATATTCCATGCATAGTCCTGAGACACCGTGACGCAACTCTATAGCCCTCTTCACACCACCCTTGGAAACGTCTCTGCTTGTCTAGCCTTGGGGAACGCATTCCCTCACTTCATGGAGCGATAAGGACACAAGCCCTCGCAGCTCAACAGCTCTGCTATTCTATTCTGCAGGTGGAGAGATGTCATTACCGAGTATAAGCGTATACAGGACATGACGCAGCAAAGCTGGGCAAGAGCTGGGCATGCTTTGCATGAAATGGGGAATGGAGCTTTTATGCTGCAAAATCGTATGAAAGCCTGGGCATTGCGCTGCTCCAACTTCTCTTGCCTTAAAAGGATACATGTGACCTGCATGGTCTGGGTTCTCAGTAACTCGAGTCTTGAAAAATCACACAGGCGCAGAGTGTGACGGTTATCTCCGAAGCCCAGCATGACAAAAGCGCAGCAGTAGACTCTCAAGACATTTGTATGCATTGATGTATCTGAGCTCGCATTGCGGATCTGTAAAGGGGTCAGCATATACTGGAGGCGCGCCACAGCTGACCTGCCTGCGCAACTTTCGTTTAGCGCAGCCGACTATCAATGGCAGCCTTCTACTGAAGGTATACGATTGAAATATACAAGTTAGACGTCAGAGGCCGCCTTTCCCTGAGTAATATCAACATTTAGGCTTCTGTATATTGCATGACTGATGGCAACTTTCACAGGGGAGGAGGCGTCAAAAACCGTCTGAATGCGGTCAAAGGTGCCTGGCATGCCAGTCGAACGGCTCTTCATCTCACCCTGTGCCGGCTGTCGATGCTCAACAGAGCAGAGATCACAAATTTGATGTGGTCACTCTGGGAAACCTTTGTGTTGACATCTTCATCCATCTGGAGCAGGTGAACATCTAGACAGGAGCCATGCATGAAACGCTGCCCACGCAGATGCATGAAGCAGACGGGCTTTGCAGCTATGCGGTCACTTACAAGCAATGGCAAGTAACTTGCAGGGCCCTACTGGCACAAAAACCTCACATGTGCATGCAGATGCCAGCTGTGGAGGAGTTGAAGACTCCAGAGTACCTCAGGCACTTGCAGCAGCAGGACACAGATCAGAGCCTCTGGGAAGTGGGAGCTAGCTGCAACTTCCTGATTGCTGCTGCCCGCCTGGGCATGAGCTGCGGTGCTGTGGCCAATCTGGGAGACGACGTCTACGGCGAATACCTCCTCGACATACTAGAGGTGCACCTTTGACATAGTAGAGGCACCTCCTTGTCATGCTAGAGCCGTGTCCTGTCGAGAGCCTTATTGGTGATGTCTCGGCCAAGTAACTCCTCTGTCTACTCGCACACTGATACTGAGGCAGCACAATCGCGGGGAGCCACTCAAGGAACATGTCAGCCCTATAGGTATCGAAGATGACCGTGTTTTCCATGCGAGCAGAAAGTGTGAGGTGTCCCCAGCCACTAGGACCAACAGATTTCTTATGGAACACATCTGCAACATGCCAAAACTGGACTGTCCCAGCCGCAAAGGGCACTGTGCCCGAAGCAGCCCTTCCCGCTGCATCATCTCATGAGCATGAGAGCGCTGCATGATGCGCCGTGTCATGTTTGCAGGCGGAGGGTGTGAGTCACTTCCAGCCGCTGGCACCAACAGCGTTCAATGAGCAGCTGCGCGAGACGCTGCTGTGCTTCGTCTTGATCGATTCTTTGTCTGCGCATGCTTTCTGCAGCCGCTATGACTTCGGGCCCTGGCCGCTCCTTCCTGGTGTAGACTGTCTTCCAGCAGATGTCCACAAAGTGAGTATCCTCTTGCACCAGATGCACTTCCATCTGACGGGCTCCTCACTTGCTACCCATCCATAGTAGGGGTTACACCCCGGTGTGATCAATGAACAATTATATCTTGTTGCACCCCTTGTGCAGTGATGCACCTTTCAAGGTCTGGCGTTGTACCTCTGTGCCAGGTCACATAGCCTTTCATGTTCCAGAAGTATGCAACCCCCAGAATGTTTTAGAGGCAACCCCTATGAAGCTCAATGCGTGACCAGGTGTAAGTCCAGGTGCTGCGCAGGTACTGCAGGCCAGCCGAGCCATGTTTGTGGCCGGCTGCTGCTTCGACGAGCTGCCTCCTGCAGTCATAATGGAAGCCGTGCACTCTCACAGATCCACAGGGGGCGCAGTTTTCTTCGACCCCGGCCCCAGAAGTCTCACTTTCAGGGACCCAGAGCGCAAGAAAGCTTTGCATGCGCTACTGGACAGTACGGACGTTGTTCTGATGACAGAGGTAAGCGTTGGTACCTGCTCAGCAAGCCGGCCTGCAGGAAATATAGGTCGTTTCATAAGTGCCGATGATGACCGACTTCATGTCAGTCGAGGTCTAGGGGTGAACTGGCATTGATGAAGCCTGCCTTGTCTACTTTCTGACACCTTGCCAGCATGATGGAGGATGGCCCAGAGATATTTTGTTGCTGAGTCACTGCCAATAAAGCGAGTCATTGCCAGCTCATGTCCTATGCATATCATGCAGGAGGAAGCAGAGGCGGTGACAGAAATCTCAGACGCTGAGGAGGCTGCCTGGAGCATTCTGGACCGGCCCGGGGCGGTGACTCAGTGGTGTGTCATCAAGCTCGGGGGCGAGGGCGCCCTGCTGTGCGCCAAGTCTCCCAGAAGACGGTACCGGCAGAGCAGTTTGCAGGTAGGCTCCATTGCTGTAGCCCCTGCTTCCTATCAAGTACAGTTTTGGCAGAGCGGACTGCAAATAGGCTCTGTTGCTGCAACCCCTGCTGCATATCAAAGACAATACTGGCTGAGCAGACTGCAGGTGGGCTGCACCTCTGTTGCGGTAGCCCTTGCTTCACACCAAGGTCTGGCATCTCAGTGTCTGAATAGGGTGGCCTTGCTGGCAATGTGGGCTGTGACAAGGCGCCAGAACAAGCGCTTTCAAGGCTTCAAATAGGGCAGTACAACCGTATGCGGTGGCTATCGAGGCAGTGCTCCTTATGTAGTATGTATGTGGGACATCATCGCGCATCTGTTGCGAGGCTGTTGGTAGATACAGTGCATCAAGGGAGAGCTTATTCCCGCTGTACCGATTTTGTTGGCGCTGCACAGCGAGACCTATCCTGTGGAGAGATGAGCAGCAGGCTCCCATGTGCACGCAGGTGGACGTAGCAGACACAGTTGGCTGTGGCGACAGCTTTGCCGCAGCTGTGCTGATGGGGTTCACGCGCGGCCACAGCATCCCCGCCACATTAGCGCTTGCCAACGCTGTTGGCGGGGCGACCGCCATGGGCAAAGGCGCAGGTGCGAGTGCAGGACGCTCTTCTTTCTAAAGTCAATTGGGGTTATTCATTTTCCAAGTGTTGCAGCTGCTAGCCTGCTGTGCTGCTGAAGTCACACTGATGAGCCTAGAGTATAGCATACCCTTGTGCCCTTGTGCTAATATGCATCTGCCACTTCACCTTGAGAGCAGTTCATTGCCGGCATTGCTGATGAATACATATTGCATGTTCCAGAGCTCATGCCCATGCATGCGGCAACCGCTGAGGACAGGCACGGTGTACTGTGCCATTCGATGGTGCTGACGAGTGGCGCATGCATGTACATGCAGGCAGGAACGTGGCAACGCTGGAGGCTGTGCAAGGGCTGCTGCAACGAGAGGCAACTGGAGCATCAGAGCAGCCAGTCGTGTGCACAAGCAGCGAGGACCAGCAGATTGTTTCTGGGCAGCCACTTGCACATGAGGCTTTGTCCATCTTGCAACAGTCTGTCAATAGGCACAGCTGGCGCAGAAGTAGCTCGGGAGGCCATCATGGCATGAGGGAACTGACACAAGGGGTACAGTGATGCGATGCTCTCTTGGATGCGGAAGTGTTTTTGTTTGGCTATGCAGCTTCAGCACTTAGAGAAGTCTACTTGTATACTTTGTTTGCTCAAGACCATCAGGATGTGGGTGTTGGTCACGCTCGTACAAACTCTGGAGATCTCGAAGGTCATCACTCCAGTGCAGCAGGTGCAACCCTTGCTGTGCATGTAGGTGAAATCTCACTTGTGAGGACCTCGGTGACAAGGCTGTTACATGGATATGAGTCAACCTTTGCAGATGCCAAGATAGCTACAGTGCTAGCCGTCACGCCTATGGGCGCATGCAAAGGGGCGCGAAAATCGTGCCATTGCATAATCCCACAATCCCCGTTTCACTATGTGATCATTGGCTGAACCTCTCAGGGATCTCATGTTTCATTTTGGCCCCTCTGAATGCTCAACAAAAGCCCTCAGGTGTAAAAGATGCTAGCTCATCATGCTCTGGCAGATTGATGCATGTTTCACACCTGAAGTCCTAGCTGAGTGTCTCAGGATATGTCTTGACACTGCACAAGCATGCATCAACCATGGTGTAGACACCTAAATGCCTTAGAATTGCACTGTGTCCCTCTGATTTGTTTGCCAGCCATTTTTGGACGTGTCCCAGAAGCATGCGGATGGGCATTTGATCTTCATGAGGACTCCCCATAGGCATGAACGGAATGTTTCTGGAATGTCACATTGACTTGAGAAAGAGGCATGAGAATTGCATGATCTGTCAGCTCTTGTTTGACAAGCAGAAAGTCCACAGAGCTGGCTCCATCTGACACCACACCATAACCTTGACTCTGCTCTGCCATGGCAGGTTGGCTGAGCGCTTATGGAGGTAAAGGAAATTCATCAGGCTGCAAATCTGCATTCCTGAGAGCCTGCCCCATCATTGTCCATCAAAGCAGCCACACTGGCAGCAAGCTGCCTACGCATGCTGCTGCTGCTAATCAGGCTGCAGGCTTCAGTGGTGCATCCAGCAAAGTCACTCTCTCCCAGGCTTCCCGAGTGAGGCTGTCCCTTAAGCACCGCCTCTAAAACAATGCAGTAAGACAGCATCACACGGCTTCCCTGCTTGAAGGCTTGTCCTTGGTGCCCACCCTCCGCCGACAAGAGCGACACGCAGGAATGGAGACAGAAAGGCTAAGAAATGGAGGTATATGTCCCACCTCACATTTGTGCTTTGCCTGTTCCAAAATGTGGGTGACGGGGCTGAAATATGCCCCTTGAGTATGTCCGATACATGCTTTCGCACGACAAGGGGCGCTCTGTCGATAATGGCCATGCAGAGGCCTGACAGGAGCTCTGCACTTCAACCCAGTTGTGTGCAAGCTCATCCATACAGAGCGGCTCATCAAGTAAGTGCTGCGATACATCAAGACTTGCGCACCATGCGCGGCCCCCGCATGCAGAGTGCCCTGTCAACTTGTTAGATCTCACTCCCAGTGTTGCAGTGCTGGCCTCTGATCGGCATGGAGTTTTCGGCCCTCCATGGAAGCAGGATTATCAGCTTGATCGCTGCACAATTGGCAGGCTGGTTGTCCCCGGTTCAGGGTGCCCAATTTTTGTACCCTCCAACAGCGCAGCGGACAAGTCAGGCCTGTTCAGTGTCGTGCCCAAAGCGATGTGGTGTTTAGTCAGTGCCGCCATCAAAAGCTTTCGCAGTGTGGGGAGCTGAGCGGAGGCAGAGCAAAGGGTGCTCGCAACCCATCCCATAGATACACCCTCCGCCCTGGCTGCATTCCGTGCTACTGCCAGCGACACTGCATTGCCCGTGGCAACCTCTCAGCTCTGAGCCGCAACGACTGCAGCATGATAGCCGAGAGGCAGTCTGTTGTCCATGCTTCCCCACACATGACAGTCGCGGCCTGTGCTGACAAAGGCACAGCGCGTTGCTGCTGCAGTGGCGGTCTCAGGACATCCCAACAATCTAATAGTTTGCGGCGGAAATGCAGCCGGCATGGCTGCACCAATTGTCAGAGGCCTCCCTCGGAGGCACACTCTGCCCTGTGCAGCCGCCGTCCGCATGGCAGCAGACTGCCCTAGCGCGACGGCTCATTCAAAGGCTGCACCAGCATCTGTGTTCTCACAGCATGGCATGCGTGCCCTCTCAAATGTGGCGATCAAGCATGGCTTTCAAGTATGGGGCGACAATCAACAAGCATGTCCTGCAAAAGCAGCAGCTTCTGGGTTGAATAGCCCCTAGCGCAAGCCTGAGTAGTGACATTGCCAGCTGATGCACATCCAGAGAGGCATCATGACAATGGCTGCTGTACACTTCTCATTGATGCTGCAAATCTAGCCAAAGGTCCACCAGCGAGGTCAACTCGCTCCGCTTCAAAGTCTCGTCAGCACAATGCAAGCGTATCTGTAAAGACTCGCGAAAGGGGGTGCAGTAGCATTGCGTCTGATTGCATCGAGTCTGTGTATCAATTGCTGGGATCTCTCTGACAGCAAAGCTGTCGTCAGCAAGATCATCATTTGAGGAGGTCTGTACAGTGGCACAGCTGGCAAAGTTGTGGAGATGCGGCCTAGGCTGAGCCCAAGAAACAAACCAACAGTGAGCTGGACGGGTCACCCTGTAGAGGCCTATGTAGGCTTCCTTGTATGTGCCCATTGAAGATATTGACTGCGATATGTCATTCATCAGGGCATCCAATGCCCTTGTCCTAGATCAGGGTTTTGCCACGTTGGCTGCATGCCTGGGTCCTGTAGCCCGTAGGCTTGCTCGCTGTCAGAGAGGCTGCTCAGCTGCAGTTGATGACTCAGCTGCTGCTGCTGTGAGTACAGGGCTGCCAGCTGGCCCTGCTCGAAGGGCTGTCCGCCCTGCACGCAATCAGCTGTGAGATGCATGTCATCTGACCCTCTCAGGCAAAGGGCCGGCTCTAGTAAAGGAGCCAGATGCGGAACTTGGTACCGACGGGAGTGCGGGCATACCAGCGCTTGCAAGTTCATGAGTGCGTCGTTAGATAGGCTCCCGAGGGACGTGAGAGGCACTCCTTGCAGCTCGGCCAGCTGCGCAGCTTCCGAGGCGTCATAGCCGGTTTGCTGCTGCTGCTGGAGCTGCAGCAGCGCCATGTGATGCTCGTACGGCGCATAGCGCTCCTGCTGGCGCGGCTGCAGCCCCATGGCCTCATTTGGCACCATGGGCTGCTGCTGCTGCTGCTGCTGCTGCTGCAGGATGCGCTGCCGCTGTAACAGCTGCTGCTGCTGCTGCATCTGCACCTGGGGCGAGGGCTGCGGGAGCCTGTACTGACCCCCCGGGTTTTGGAAGCGCGGGTCCTGCGGCATCTGGTACCGCGGGGGCAGGTGCTGCCCATGCTGCCCATACTGTCCGGCCCGGTGCTGCGGCGGCCGGGGAGGTCCACCTGCAGAGGCACCACTGGGTTCAGACACTGCGTGCACAGCGCATCATGCTATGGCAGATGTCTGACCTCCTCGTGGCAGCAAATCGGATTGCAATTGGTAGACCACCTAGTGCTCACCAAAAGGCATACAGAGCATGTGCATGGGAAGGCACTGAGGCTGCTTAGCCAGGAGAGCGTCTCACCATAGGGTCTCTGGTGCTGGGTGGTGAACTCTGGCCTTGGCATGCCGCCATATTGCTGGAGCATGCCACGTGGGCGCTGCTGCTGAGGAGGCATGCCCTGCATTGGCGGGCGCCGGGCCTGGGCCTGGGCTTGGGCTTGGGCCTGGGCCTGGGCTTGGGCTTGGGCTTGGGCCTGGGCAAGATCCAGCGGGACCCCTCCAGCGCTGAGCGGCCGCGGCGTCGGCTTTGCCTGCTCGCTGCCCAGGCTTGCGGCCGGTGCTGACGGAGGCTGCTGCAACTGCGGGCCCTACATGACACGCTGCATACCTCAAGGGGTGTGAAGAATTCAGGGGGCTGCCATAACATTTGCTTGTGTCAGCGTCGGCCAGAACATGAGCACTCACAAGCTGATGGCAGACGTCTCTGAGGGCAATTCACCTGGCCGGACGACTGCGGTTGAGACGAGGGGCGGCTCGCCGTGCTGCCACTGCCGCTGCCATGGTGCGCAATCCAGGTTTGGCGCCCCTCCTCGGCCAGAGCCTCCATGTGGTGGTACACCGCCTCGGCACCGCTGTAGTCCAGGATCGCAATGGCGCTCATCTTCTTGCGGCAGCCAAACATCTGCAAAGCCGGGAATGGCTGTCGGGCTTGTGGTCATCTGACAATCATGCTATGTGCTCTAGCTGGACAAAAAGCAGCATGCAGCAAAAAAGGGTATGTCGACCCAACTGCATGCTCACTTGACGAGCATGGCAAGTCTCTCAGGGCCTCATTGTCGAGAGCACGCTCGGCAATGTGAGTATTGTGCAATGAATGCCAGGATCCTGCATAAGCCAGGACCTACGACGCTGCTAGGCAGAATGTGCGGTGAGGTAAATGGCAAGGCTTGTTACCTGGCCGAGCTTCTTGCGGGACAGCGCAAACACGATGGGGATGTTGGATGCCTCAGCCTGAGTCAGAATGGACGTCAGAAGGTCGTCCAGGCCGCCCTCAGCCTCGATGTGCTCAATATTGGGGGCCACCACCACCGTGCATGCCTTGCGCAGCCTCACTGCCTTTGCTACCTCCCTGCACATGCGAGGGACTCTGGGTCGAGCCATTTATCCAGTTCAATGGCAAGGTGGCTCAATAGTGCCGAACAGACAAGCAGAGATGCAGCCTGCTGCGCACAGAAGCTCTCTGGCCACCAGCAGCAGACCTTAACTTAACACATGATGGGAAAAGCCGGTGGGAAAATCAGAACTGGGGTTTGGGCCAAGCGTCGGTGGATTTGACTCCTGCTCAAAGCCCTAACTTTGACACCTCGCACAGGTTGACATGAGCATGTCCAGCTGTCAAGCATGGGACAATCGCGTCAGTAGTGCCTCAGCTGAAGCTGCTACACCGCTGTGCGTCATTGAACGCACCGAAGCCCTGAGACGAGGCGCTTCCGTTTGGCGAGGTTGTAGGGTGAGGCGCTCTTGGCGCGTTCCTGCCAGAACAGCAGCTGCTGCAGCAGCTCTAAAACAGCCCTGTTCAGCTCCGTGCTGATGATCTGCAAAGAGAGGTAGCCGTGTCAGAGGATGGTCAGCAGACTTGCTGTGAAGGCAGCGGGCACAGGCGTGAAACTGGAAGGTCTGAGGAGCCTGGCTCTTGCATGACTGCCCATCAGATACTCGGCACTGACTGGAGCAACATTGGAGGCCTATTGCTGTATGTGCAAAGGCAGCTGCCGCAAGGGATGGTATAATGTTGCAGAAATGCTGGTAGATCTTGTAAGCACCTGCTTGCAGTAGCTGCGGCACTGGGCTTGCAGGCCCACATAGGTGGTGTTGCGCTCAGTGTCCGTGGAGTCAGAAGCCACCACAGAAGCCCCCGTGAGCGCTCCGGCAGCCGCAGCAGCCTTGCGCAAGTGCTTCTTGCTGGAGCAGTGCTGCTCAAAGTTCACAAGGCCGCAACATGTGATCCCACACACCTGCGCACAGGAACAAGGGAACCTTAGCACTGCATGCTAGGGACCTACCAAGTCTCCACAAGTCCTATCGCTTGCTAGGGCTGATTAGTAGTGCCTACCAGGTGACACTAACAGCCGGCTCTGCAAAGAAGGCAGCAGACCATTGCCTTCGTGCATTTAATCCCTCCAGGCCGGAAAGGCTTTGCCCAGGCCCTTCAGCCCAGTGTCTGTTTACAAGGAATAGGTGATCTTCAGCTCAGTGTCAATTACAGGAGATATGTGCTGTGTACCTCGCAGGTGAAGTCATGGCTGCCTAGACCTCCGGAGTCTGCAGCCATTCCAGGCCACCCCGCCTCCATCAAAGGTTTCATTCCCTACACAACAAGACCCTTCTCTGGTCGTGACTGTCCTTGAGTCTACTTGAGCTTATGCATTCAGGGATCCGGTACAGGACAATGGTGTGCAGTGTATGCAGGTGTAAAGACACCTGGGGTATGGTGTGGAGTAGTATGCACAACAACTACAATGACCCCTTACCTGGTTGGGATCCATAGCATGAGCATTGCCGTAGGTCCTCATTGCATAAGGATCCATGCCCTGCAGGCCGTGAGGCGTCTGCTGGTGCAGGGACATGCTCTGCAGGCCTTGCTGCAGCGCCTGAGCGTCCGCCTGCTGCCTCTCCTGCTGTGCTTGCTGCACACGTATTCTGCGCCTCAATCACTCAAAGAGGACATCATTAGGATACACACAGCCTCTGGGCACAGTGTGCCAAGGTATATGAGGGTAGGCTATCCTGATAAGCAGCGCTACCCTTGTGACATGCAAGGGCCAGGAATCTGAGTGAGAGAAATCTTTGACAGGCGAAGAAAAGCAAGGCAAGTAGTTACTTATGATGGTACTTTCCCTGCATTACAGGGGCAAAATGCTCACCCAGTCAAGCCAGAAGGAGATGGCATCGTGAGTCTGGGAGGTTTGAGGGGCCTGCTGCAGCATGAGCAGCTCCTGCTCGGACAGATTGGGCAGGCTGCCATCCCCTGAGGGCCTGGGCATTTGGGGTAGCTGTGGGCCCGCACTGCCCGGCTGCATGTTTACGGGCAATTCGTGCTTCTGCAAGCAGGACAGGTTGGTCAGGCTGTGACAAAATGCTACTCTTTGGACATGGAATGCATCCTTCACCATAATGCCAGGCCCTCGTGCGCAGCCTCATTGGCCAATGTCAGTGGATGAGTGTCGGCTAAAGAGATGGCAGCTCCTTGCAGCTGAGACAAAAGCTCACAGGTCTGGGATGCCGGCAAAGAGCGCTCTACCAATGATTGCGAATCTCCTCTCACGCTGCCCTAAGGCCGGTGCACACCTTCAGGATTGCATCAAGAGCCCTCTGCCGGGCCTCGTCAATGGTCACGCTGGGCGCAGTGGGGGGCCCGGGCTGGGCACTCCTTGGGGCCTCTTTGGGCAGTCCGGGCTGCCCAGGTGGCTGTTGCCGAGCCTGTTCTGGCATCCCCTCGCCTTGGATACCTCCGGCTGATGGGGGCCGTGTAGCAGTCCTGTCCTGTCCCATGGACATCTGAGGCGTCTGCACGTCAAGGTGACAGAATCTTATGCGCCAAGTATTCCGAATCCACACCGCAATGGGTCCATGCACGTTGTGCGCATGGAATAATAGCATACCCAAGCAATACAGATGATATGTCCACTTATTGTTGCGCTCCATCATCTGACATACACAAAGCGGTCACCAACAGCTGGTGTCATTGACACTTGAGGGGGAGGAGCAGAGGACCATTTCATTCAATCCTGGGCTGCTTACCGACAAGTGGGAATCAACAGGGCTGGCCATCAGCGAGGTCTCGTTGCTGGCATTCCCAAACAGGCGCCGGTCCAGCAGCTCCTCAACGGGCACAGCTTGCCCTTGCTGCCTCAGCATGGCCTGCCAGTGGGACTGGAGGCTCCGGGTGGTGGCTGCCATCTGAGACATTGCTGCAGTGAATGGGGTGGAACCCGGGGGCAGCTGAGCTGTGCTCGCCATCTGTGAGACTGCCGGAATACTAGCACTGGGAGCCATGGGCGGGCTGGCGCCAGGAGGAATCGCCTGCACACAAGAGATCTTCATGAGGGCAACTCTGAGGAATTGGTACCAGCACATGCCACAGATCTTGTGTCCTGCTCTGTCCCCAGGCTGCATTACACAACAACCAGAAGCGTGAGACCAGGTGAGGCTTTCAGGACTCTCTGCCAGACAGGTCCACTCACTCCTGAGCAGAAGGGCTGTTGCGTTGCAAGGAGGGATGGCGATATATCAGAAGTGTTGTGCGCACCTGCTGAGTCACAGCGCTGCCATCATGGCTCATGCCCCCTCTTGAGGTGCTCGCACTTGCTGTCTGAGGCCTGCTGCCTGCACAAGGCAAATGCAGTCATCAGTACTAAGGCAGGCTCTAGTCTCACCATGAAGGAGGCGGTGTTGCGACAAATCACCTCTGGCCGTTTGCTCACGTGATCCTGGTTGCTAGAAAGATTGGTGACAAAAGGTGATAAGACCTCGCAATTTAATGTGATGTGCTGACCACAGGTCAAGCACAAGTGCATCATAGCAGCTGGCATTGGAATGAGGGCTATTCAGGCACTGAGCTTGCAGCAAACCTGGGAATCCCGCCCCAAGGAGGGGCAGCGCGTCTGAGGCGTGTGTGTTCAGTAGGGGCCCCATGGCAAGCACAGGGCGGCCCGCTGTGCTGGTCTGCCCAGTGTGGTAGCTGGCTAGGAACTGAGAGATGGCTGCGCCGTTCAAAGGTGCCGGCAGCTGCGGCAGCTGCCCAGCAGCAACCTCCATACTGGGTGCCTGACTTGGCGCCTGAGCTTGCGCCTGACCTGGCACCGGCAGCTGCCGCAGGTGCTGCACCAGGCGTTCTTGGTCTGGCACCTGACTTGACCCTGAAGCCTGCGCAGGCGTCAGTGCCTGAGGTGCTTCAGGCAGCACAACCTGCGCTGCGGCTGCAGGTGGCGCAAAATGAAGGGCCGCCTCCTGCACAGCAGGTGAAACAGCATCAGTCGGAAGGATGCAATGCCAATTGCTGGCTTGCGAGCACGTGACCACTGACGCACACCAGTTCATGGAGGTTTGGGCTGATGCACAAGGGAAACTTGAGGATGGTTGAGGGTGTTGAACAAAGGCAACCATAAGTAAGTCATAAGGAACACAGAGTCGCACGCAAGACAATGCACACAGTCATGCGCCTGCTGTGCTTCCACCTGAGGAGCAGGCAGTGTCTGAAAGGCTGGAAGCTGTGAAGAGGGCTGCGCAGCTGGCTGCTGAGGTTGCGCAGCGCCCTGAGCTCCAGCTGCCGGGGAAGCTGCAGCTGTCCCCAGGATTCTGGCGTTCACAGGCCTGGACTGTTTTGCCACGACACCTGGAAAGCAGGTGACTCCCCGCTCACATCAGGCCCATGAAATGTGGCTCGGGATTGCATGCAACATGTCAGAAGACAGCACGCTCCTCTGCTGCTTCAGACAACACTCAGCAGCTACGTGAGCAGCAACATCCCTCAGCACAAGAGCTGTGTCATGCGGGCATCCAAACAAGCACTGACGTAGCACAAGCACCTGAAGCCAACAGCAGAGTTTGCGCAAGGCTGGTGATGCACATGATGCAGTCATGTACCTGGTGGGTCCTCATCCTCAGATGAGCTCCCAGATGTCTCAGACGCTGAGTCAGGCTGCGCCTCCTCCCCAAGGTTTGGGAGACCTACGGCGGTCATCCAGACCGCCAGAATATCGTCCCAGTCGCCCGGCCCAATGTCTTCGTCATCCTCTGAGTCGCTCTCAGTAGTTTCAGCCCTCCCCGCACTGCCTGCTTCTCTCTGCAGCGGCCCGGCCTCCCACTGTGCTGCTGCTGCTGCTGCTGCAGCAACCGCAGCTAATGTGGTTGGAGGCATTGGCTCTTTTCCAGGAGCTGCCACTGCTGCAAAGTTCGCAAATTCTCCTCTGCCCTTGCTGCGTACCCACGCAGGAGGTGCAGTGCTCATTCCTGGACCAGGCGGCTGCTCCTCGTGATCTGCCTTATGTGAGAGGTGTGCCAATTCAGGACGCCGCCCGCCCAATGCAGGTGGCTGCTCCTCACGAGCTGCTGCCTTACCTGAGGAGCGTGCCAACTCATCCACAGCTTTGCTGTGCAGCCATCCCGCCTGGGCAACAGTGGCATTGTCCGCTAGGAGACCTCTGCTGCTGTGCATCCAGGAAGCCTGCAAAAAAAGCAAACACCCAGCTTGGTACCAGACCGCCTCATCTCTGCAGTGAGAGTCACTGCCAGCTCAGCTGCTCCCTGGCTGACACGATAGATTGCGCAATCATGAATCCTGCTCATCCGGCGCTAAAGAGGGTGAGAAGGCCAAGGCGCATCCTCAATCTTAGGCAAGTTCGTGCGGAGAAGGACATACCAGGATATCCTCAAAGTCATCAAGCCCATCCACGCTGCTCTCATAGCCCTCGTCAGCTTCTTCATCATCAGCAGCAGCCGCAGCCTGCGCCTCCTTGGGGAGTTTGCTGTCAGTCTGCCCGGCAGGTCTGTGCCACTCTGCAGGCCATGGAGGGACGCTCAGGACAGGTGCATCACGACACCAGCTTCAGCTTGTAGCACAGCGTTCCCTCCATGAAAACGTCTCAGTCAAGCCCAGCATGCGTGGCACTCCACTCGATACAATGTGCCAACAGCAGCCATCTCTCGGGTGACAGTCTAATGCAGGCATGTTGTACAGCATAGGGATAAGGGCTACATGCTGAGGGTCTGGCCTAATAAGTCACCTCGCTGTGCGTCTGCAACCCCAGCGAAGTTTTGCAAGTCCGAGAGAGACACAAACGGTCTTCCGGACACGCAGTCGGCCCGACCTTTGTCAGCTGTGCCCGGCACTGCTCCTGCTGTGGCAGTTATGGGAGGCGCTGAGCTGGAGGAACCCTCAGCTGTCTCGGCAGAGGCAGTTGCATGTCCTGATGACTGTGGCGGGTTCTCTGAGGCGAAAGCTTCCTCTGCAGCCAATGCCTTTGCAGCCTCCTGCGCCTCTCGTTCCTTCTGCAGCTTGCTCAGCTTTGCCTGTGCCGTCTGCAGCGTACTGCAAAGACACGGAACACTGTCAGTCTGAGGGCCCGCATGCGAGCTCTTTCCAGGCAGTGCCTTGCGCCCCAATGGCAATGCGCCTCATGAGGGCAAGCACAGAAATCGTAAGTGCAGCCAATCTATAACAAATCATGGCCATGTACTTGGTAAAGAGAGGGGGCTGCTGCAAATCAAGTGAGTCCTGAGCAGGACAAGATAAAAGGCTGTGGCGCAGCAGCCTTACCTAGCACACGTGCTGACAAGCATCAAAGCCACACTGGCGTCAGCACGTCACAGCGCTTCTTGTACAGTGCTTGTATGTTGCAGAATGCTTGCAGAGGCAGAGACTGATCCCTGGCATGCGCGCCACAGCGCAGGACACATTTGGAGCCTCACCGCTCAGCTTCCAGGACGTTCTGCTCTGCATCGTTTGCCGCAGCCTCGACCACCTGGAGGTTTGTCAGGGAGGCAGCGTCCAGCAGAGGCTGGCCAGTGTTGTCCAGTGTCACCTTCTCTATAGCCGCCTGTATCAAGCCAGGCATGACTCAGCTCCCACGCTAACTGTCACCGTCATGGCGTCATTCCCCAGAACATCACGTCTGAAACCCTTGAACCATCAAGCCTACTCTTTTGCATGGAAGCGCCATAAAGCCCATCTGTGCTGCTGGCTTATCATGTGACCAAAGCAGTCCGGGCACATGTTTCAGCATTACAGCACAGGATCTGTCATCCCTTACCCACATGCAAGCACAGCTTGTACATTCTGTACGCGGCTGCACAGTCCGAAGCCTTAGAAATACCAGTACAAAGACACTAGGGTCAGTTCTGGGGCACTTAGCCAAACAAGACCAACAGTCACCATTTAAAAACAATTGCCAGGGGACTGAGATTGGTAGCCTCCAGAAGCTCACACCTTCAGCTGCTCCTGTATGCTGTACCGCTTGCGCTGGGCCGCATCCACAGCCCTGGCTGCCTTGGCGGCAGCGTCTGCGGCGTCGCCCAGCGCCTTCTCACCGCGCTCTTTCAGGATGATGCGCTTGAGGCGGCTCAGGCGCTTCTTGTTGGCCATGAGGGGCTTCTGCTTCCGCAGCGCGTCGGCCAGGGCGTGCTGTGTGGGGAACGCCTGCAAAGCGCCATCAATGACACATCCCCTATGACTGCATGCTGCAGGAGCAGTGGCACAGAGTGTGCTCCTGCCTGGCTCAAGGACCAGAGGGAGGCTACAGCTTGGCTGCTGCCACACACGCAGATTTATAATGCTGTCCTACACAGGCTGGAAAAATACACCCATGGGGAGAACGCAGAGCTGTTGGGGCTAGGGTGTGGTTGGGAACCATGCAGGAATCCGGCACAAAGCCAGACATACCTTCAGAAGCCCCTTGACGCCCTGCATCTGCTTTGATGTCAGCCGTGGAACAGGCGCCACGACCCTTGCCGTAACAGGGAACCGACTGCAGGTGCACAGAGACACTCAAGGGCGCCAAAGCTATGCAATGAAGACACTGACAATGACCCTGAGCACAGCACCGGATGATACTGCACGCCTCGCGGCCGGCTGACTCAACAACAGGATGAGCTCGTTGCACATACAAACCGATTACTCAAGGTCTTGACCACCATCTGCTGAACCAGTCATTGATTCTACATGTCCTCTGCCATGCTTTTGGCAGCCCATGAGTCTGGGTGACTGGCCACAAAAGTGCTTTTCAACCTACACATGCAAGCCGCTCAAGCAAGCAGTGTTGAGCTACCTTGTTGCTTGTAGCAAGTCACTCAGGGACACAGTCACAGGCCCCCGCTCTGGAGCCTCATAGCTGTGCTTGTCCTTCATGTGCTGTGCCAGCGTGTGGTAATCCACAGCCGGCCTCTCACACAACGCGCAGTGCAGCTGGCCTGAACAGGCATGAGACACTCTCAGGGAAAGAGGTCGCGCCTGGGTGGTGCAGACTCCATACAAGGCCTTAAAAAAGCAACGCAGTTTGAGCATGTACACGTCAATTAGGGCACTCTCTCGAGCCTGCTGCCATGATGAACTGCCAGAGAGCACTGTATTTGAGAAGTGCCCGACTTTGTTAATCAAGGCCTTTCACGATACCTGTTCTCGGATCAGGCTTGACTCTGAGAGCCTCCTGCATCCACGCCTCTGCAGACACCGCATGGTGCACAGCGTCGAATTGCTTGTCTTGTGCCATCGCACGCCTTTCCGCAAAAGCTCGCTCTGCTTTCGCCTGCATGATCACACCTGTTCTTATCTCACCTCCTGCCATCACATGCTTGCTGAGCGCCTGACAGTTGCTGCTCCCAAGGCTGCATGCATACTGATGTACGCAGGCTCCATTATAACCCAGCACAGCGCTCGCATACAAGGCCCCCTCCCTGGACTTGCTTACACACACAGGGGGCTGTTCGCACGACAGGCACATGTCTTGTGAGGCTCCATCCCCCAACTCTCTTTGACACATGTGAGGTCACATCCAGTGGCAACACAAGGGACTGGCATGTCGTGTAAGGGGGCCTGTTCGCACAACAGGCACATGTCTTGTGAAGCTCCTTCCCCTAACTCTCTTTGACATATGTGTGGTCACATCCAGTGGCAACACAAGGGACTGGCATGTTGTGTGAGCCAAACAATGCTGAATGGTCCAGATGCAAGAGGCAGAAGCAGGCAGCATGCACACCCGGATTTCGTCTGCCTGTATGGCCTGTCGAACTGTGCCTGGTGGGGTCTGCAGCTCGGCTGCAGCACCTCCCCAGGCAGGAGGGGTCCTCATGCCCCCAAACGCGCTCCAAGAAAGCCCAGGAATTCCTGGCTTGTCCTGGCCAGTCATGGCCCCATGAGGGCTACCATGACATGCCTGCAGCCAGGCCCTGTCAAGTGCTGCTGGTGTATGGGCTGCCGATGCAACACCGCTTGCGTTGTGCAGGTGTTCAAGCTTCAAGTGTGTCCGTAGATGCTATGGACGGTGGCAGAGTCAGAAATGGTTCATTCCATCAAATCTGACCGATGGCTGACCACTGAGAACATCATATATGACTGGACCAGCGAAGGCAGTCATTACAGGACTGAATGGGCAGCTATCACACTGCGCTACGTGTGGGGCGTGGCAGGGGCTCTCTGAAGTTCTGGCTAATTGCTGGCGAAGATACTCACCTTCTTCTACTGGAATGACGTGTGCTGTGAGCTGTAGAGATATCAGTGCCTATAAAGCTCGCTCCTTTTCCCTAATGCAATGCCTGCTAAAGCAGAACACCAGGATTATGTGCGTAGGTGCCAGGTAGTACATACGCATAGTCGCGTGCATCCAGTTTCACAGTGTGATTTTTTTACTATATATACTATCTGGCGGGCACTGTGAGACAGGTACAAGCTTTTGCCACTCCTTCGGATGCACCTCTTCGCCAAGGGCCCTTTTCCCAAACACATTATGCAGAGCAATCACCCGTCTGATCTCTGTCGTAAACAATTCCACAATATGTTCGCAGCCATCAAACAACCTATGTGCGCTAATCTGTGCATGGTCATCTCAGCATGCATGTCCCATCTGTTTATGTGTCTTCTTTGTCAAGGCCTCTCGATGCGCTGTCATGCTGCACCAACTGCAGGAATGCGTACCCCTTCAAGATCCTTGTGCCCACTGAGTCCTGATGAGCTCCTGTGGGCCCTGCGGCCGCTTGCAAGCAGGCCTCAGCAGACAAAGGGGCCGCTCAGGGATTCTCTCTCGTCAGGGCGCCCTTCGCTTTCGCTGCACTGCTTCAATATCGAGTGCACGGGGCACGAGCGCGGACAGATGCAGAGTGGTAGTGAAGGAGAGGCTGCCTCCAGGGAGTATATCTAGGCTGCCGCTGGTAAGCTGCGTAGTGAGTCATGATTACCAACGTACCTTCGTACCAGAGTTACGTCGTCGTGACGTCCAGGCTCCACGACAGAGGCCCGGATAGATGCAAGATACGAAGTGTGGGCGCCACAGAAACTGACAAATACCTACTGAAATTGTCTTAATGGCTGCCGCAGCTGTTGGGCTTTTCCGCTGACCTCAGACGTCAGGCCAGGGTCTCGTCATGCTACGGCTAGGTGCAAAGTGACGGTACACAGTCAGGCACCTCGTGCACATCGTGGTGCGGGAGGATAGGAGAGGAAGGGGCTCGATAATATGCATCAAAGACCTAAAAACGTGGACTGTGAAACTCGTACGCGCTTGCCCACCGCGCAGCCTGGGCACTTCTTCCAGAGTGGACTTCTGAGTCACCACTTATGCGTGATAGTCAAGGAGCGAGCTGGTGAAATAAAGAATGTCTCACAACAAAACTCTGAAGCTGAAAAGCTGCTCCTCGCAGACTGCCTGCAAGAATGTCTCTGAGAGACTTCAATTTGCCACCTGCTCCATTCCAACGTAACGCTTGCAGTTTGACATCTCTATTTGTGACTTGTCTGCTCTGCCCATCGTAAATCCAGTAATGACGCCGGTCTAGCTCATGCCCAAAACTTGCACCACCAAGGCCCCAGCACATGTGCAGTGTCGCTGGCCAGCAGCATCGCTCCTACCCAATGTCCATGGGAAGGCAATGCTCGATATGTGCAGCACGCTCTGCAGTTCGTCCCTTTTTGGAAATCATCCACGTTTGCTCAGCAAGTATCCTCTGGTCTTCAGGAACATCCAGACACTAGAGCACTTATGTCATTCCAAGCTACAGGGAAGGTGTTATCCTATGAGAGGGTATGGTAACACTGGCGCTGCCGCAACATTGCTGCTCACCAGTGGTGCAGCAGACAGTGTATTGACTACCAGACTGGAGCACAAATGACACAGCTCCTATATTGGTGCAGCGCATCTGTGCTGAGAAATCTCTCCCAGTTATACATGAGTCTGTCTCTTCTCGCTGTCCAGACACCTCCCATGCCCTCTACACCTAACGGCCATCGTCAGTGCATCGACAAAGCAAGAAACAGCACTCAACGGCTGCCTCAGCACTTCATTGACTGCTCTGTAAACTTGTAGACGTGTCACCTAAAGGGCATGCTGTACACTAAGCATCTATCATTTGGGCACAGGCCTCAAGACGTTGCAGTTGCTGGCCCCCAGACAAACTCTGTCCCTGTTGACTGGCAGCCATGCTGCAAGGAACTGCTGAATTATGCCCCATCTCTGTACACACTCTAGAAGACATGCGTGTTGGCGCCGCATTTCTGGTAAAGCCCAGGCAGTGTCGGAGCTGTCAGATAGGACAGTCATGGCCAGACAATGTCCCAGGTAGCCGGGTGAGGCGGTGTTGAAAACAGTAATCATTGCATTGCAGTAACAATCTGGAAGCAGCATTGCCTGAAGCGAGGCAATGCGTTCCGGGAAAAAATGCCCCTTGTACTCTCTCCTAGGGTCACCCAATGCAGTAGCTCCACAGGCAAGCTCTGCCCTGCAGAGCAGCAGCTACGAGCCATCCACACAGAAGAGCTCTGCGCCCAGACTGGACTTACACCTAATGACTCTGCAGCTGAATCTTCCCATGACTCTGCAGCTGAATGCCGTCTTGCAATGGGGCGTCAAAGCTCTCTGCTTTCTGGGCCTTGCTGGGTGCTGCTTGCCCTTGCAGGTGCCCTATTTGGGGAGTGACGCCGTTGATCTGAGGTACAGAGCCTGTTTGCACATGAATGCTGGCCGAAGCATCCTCTGCCATTGCGGGCCTGCACAGCCAAGTGTTCCCCTGTCAGCATGGCATAGGAGCCCACACTCAGTTGATTCTCAGTACCGCAATTGTCAAGGGCATTATGCCAACCAGCATCCAAATTTCTGGCTCAAAGTTGAGTACTGCACATGCAGCTCCTTTTGTGTATTTGTGCTATCAAGAACAGGACATCTGAGCTTACTGTGCAGCCTGCTAGCATTGAGCAGAGTGGCAATCAGCAACAGCAGGTAGCACAGAAATGCGATGTGAGAGAAGCAGCCCGCACCGCTTCATGTTGAACTCGCTGCCTGCTGTGTGCACATTCTTCATGGCTCGGCCTGAGATCTCATGTGTGCCCGCCCACTCCGGGTCCCACTTCAGAGCCTCAGGTGTCGAGCACGCTATGCTCATGCCCTGCAGGGGATACACTTTCAATGCCTGCCAGCTGTCTTTTACTGCATGCGAGCGCATGGTACACAGAGAATGCACACGAAAGGCTGTTGCAGCCTGCTGAGCTAGCCACACCCCAGGGATTGGACTGACAAGGGGCAAGGCGCATATGCATGACTTTGATGTGACAGCAAGCCATAGCAAGTGTCGCAGCAGCAGAGAAGGTGCTGCACCTTGGGCACAGTGGCCAGGGCCTGCTTTGAGGGGAACTGCTCTTCGAAGATGGACCGCAGAAGGTAGTACTCCCGGGTGTTGGGCGTGTGCTCTGGGAAGCGGTTTGCTCTGTCCTCCCACATCTCATCTGTGACCACCTTCATTATACAGGGCAGCGTCTGAGCTTGCACATCTGACTGTGTATAGCGTATGTGCCTGCTACAGACTGCCAGCAGCCTTCAATCCAACGTACACACTGGCCTGTAAGCCCTTCATTTCTGCACAGTGGCTTAGGGCAGGAGACTGGATGCTTGTGGTACAGAGCAAGATTGCAGAGAAGCAACTCATGCGAGTAATCACTCAAGTGGCCTGTCAAGTCCTTCATCTTTGCGCAGTGGGGTAGGGTACAACAGGCTCATGCATGCACACTGTGGTATACAGCTAAAATGCAGAGCAGCACCTCATGTGAATATTCTTTTAAGCGGTCCACCCAGTCGTAGCCGACGCCGTCCGAGAACTGCTCCTTCTGCCGCCACAGCACGCTCTCAGGGAGGTACGGGGATTCTGGTCGGTCAAAGGCCTTCCTGAGAAGGTACTTCTCCATCTTGGGGTGAACCCCGTCCGGCTTCTCCTGCATGTTGATCTGCAGAGCACATTCAGCCGTCATGCCACTCCTTGGATATATCAAGCTTGAGCATGTTATCAAAGCAATGCTGACAGACTCACATCAGGCAAACCACCTTATCGTGTGGGAGCCTGCAAAAGCCACACGCATGTCACAGCTGTGTCACATGCAAGACATGGCGGTTGCATGGGTACCACAAGCACCCTGAGCTAAGGCAAAATTTGGCCACATTGACTGCAGGCACCTTCACCCTCACAGACGAGCTCAAGCTGCTCGCTCACACCTTGACTCTCTGCATGCATGCCCAGCTACTTTAGACGAGCCTCACAGGAATGTCCGGAAAGCTGCTTACCATCTTGTCTGCTGGGTCCAATGTCATGGAGATGTCCAGGAACTCTTTGTCCAGGAAGGGAACGCGCGGCTCCAGGCCAAAGGCGAAAGGCGCCTTGTTGGCACGCATGACGTCGTACTGATGTAACCGCTTTATCAACCGCACTGTCTCCCTGCAGCAGTGCATGGAACTGTCAAACGGACCTGCTAAAATGCAGCAACAGTGCTCAAACGCCATCTGGTCTTGGGCCAAGCGTACAGACCTTTCAATAGGCAGCAACTGCTGAATGTAAAGCCGTATAGCAGCACCCTCAGACAAGAAGTGCCGAAGTAGGCAGCGGCAAGGCTGCATCAACCACGGCCACATCTGGCACAAGGACTGTCATGATGTGTGCTGATCCATCTTATAGTGGTGGTGAGCGTGCTCACTGCTGAAACTCTTTGGGCGATGGGGCTTTGTGAAAAAACAGGTAGCCGCCATAGATCTCGTCTGCGCCCTCTCCACTCATGACCACCTTGAACCCGCCAGCCTTGATCTTCCTCGACAGAATGTACATAGGTACAGACGCTCTGACCTGCAGCATAGACCAGGCACAGATCAACCTTGCAGGATTACCAATTGCCAATGTACAGGCAGCTGTGGGGAGCTGGACTGATACACCTCTTGAGAAGACATCAGCACATTGAGGAGTGAGTGGTGTCTACGAGCACGGCAGCAACTTCTTCGACTTGACGTCAACTTAGCCTAGTCCAAACAACGACTCTGAAGTACATATACTGCTCTCAGCCTGTAATGCGAGACGCTGTGTGCCCATACCTGCTCGTAGGATTCGATGTGCCAGATCAGGTCGTGCAGGGCGTCAATGCCCTCATCTACAGTGAAGGTGAACTCATGGTGCTCTGTTCCCAGGAAGTCTGCCACTTTCCGCGCGGCCACCAAATCAGGCGAGCCCTCAATCCCGACGCTGAAGGTGTGCAGCGCGTGCTCTGTGTCAAAGGCGTTCTTGGCCTCCTTCATGTGCCTGCAGAGCAACAACTTGCTCAAACACATTGGCTTGATACTTCAATGCTTTGCTGCAGCTCAACGCAGCACCCCTGCCGTGGCGGTCCAGGCAAGGACAATCCTGAAGGCACTGTAAAGGAGCGGGAACCATCCTACTGCCAACTCTTGTAGCCGCTGCAAGCCTGATGCAATTATCGGGGCACAACAGCATAAGTATGGCTCTCTCAGTTTACTCGCAGGGTGTCGCCTCCTTGACCTTGCCTACTGAGCAGGCGGGGAAGTTGAAAGGGGATAAGAAACACGCACTTGACGGCAATGGAAGCCACAAGGGAGGAATCCAGGCCGCCTGAGAGAAGCACCCCCAGAGGGGCGTCTGACATGAGCCTCTTGACCACAGAGGACACCAGGGAGTCATGGATGGCATCCAGGCTGGCGGGCTGAGTTGGCATGTAGTCCAGGCTCATCCACTTGGGGTTGTACCACCGCTCAAACTCGCCTGTCCTGCTCCTGTACACATGTCCCTGCAAGCAGCATACAGCAGCTTCAATATCGAGTTGTAACACTTAGCAAGAAAGGAGACCCTGACTTGTGGTCTGCGCTGAGCATCAGCAGGTTTGCCATATAGATGCTGAGCACCTATACTGATGCCAGGATCATATTGCAGGTGAGTGACAGGCCAATGCAGAGCACCTCTGTATCTCGTTGGTGTGCACAATAGTTCCTGGATAGGCAGGATACAGGGCGAGGCATTCAGGCGCTGAAACTTACAGGAGGGAAGATGTCAAATGTCTCGCAGTGTGCTTGGAGCGCCTTCATCTCGCTGGCAAACCATGTGCTGCCGTCCTTCCCCCGCCCCCAGTAGAAGGAGCAGACGCCAATGGGGTCGCGGGCTGCTATGAACTCGCCCTTGGCCTCATCCACGATGACGCATGCAAAGATGCCATCCAATGCGTTCCAGATCTCATTGGTGTCGCCCAGCTTCTGCGCAAGGGCCAGATAATGCAGCTCAGTATTCAGGCAAAAGCTTGTGCTCGACGCCCGCAAGGCGCTTGTATGAAGGCAGCAGCTGGCATGGCAATGGTTCTGGACTGATCAACAGTATGCAGCAGAGTATGCCCTGGGTGCAAGAGATCAGCCCTGGACCAGACCCTTCCAGCTGCTGCCTTCACGTGTCACAACCATGCCAACGCAGCCACTGCTGCTAGGACTTCGGCATGCGCAAGCAGGTATCACGCAAGTAGTACAGTGCTCGCTCTGAGATGCGACGTATCCGCTGTAAATGATGTGCGGCAATTGGCTGCAAAGAGCCATAGAGCCAGGCTGCAGTGCTCACCTCGTACATGTGGCCTATGATGGCTGAGTCGGACTTTGAGTCCTTGACAATGTGCACTCCCTTCAAGTAGCGCTCCTTGAGCTCCACATGGTTGTAAATCTCACTGTTCCTGCAATGCCCATGACATATGCTTCAGCCCCAAGCTCTTGCTATCTTACGAAAACTCAGATGCCTCCTCAGTGGCCTCATGCATGCCGTCAAAATTAAAGAGGGGAGAGTAGGACCCTGGAGCACAAATGAGGGGCAAAAGCAGTCATTCAGTTGACTGGAAGACAAGAAACTCACAGTGCCCATGCAATGTTGCCTTCCGGCCTCTCAATCAGAAACGGCTGCCTGCACACAGCAGAAGAGGCGCTCTCTGGGCATGTGGTAGGCATTCATGCATACTCACAGTTCGACATTCACTCATGTGCATGGACGTTCTATCATTGCAGTGTTCGCCTAGCTAGATCCACGCTTAGTCAAGGGGCACAGATGCGTGGTGCGGGGGTTTCGGCCTGCGTGTGCAACAAGATGGAGCTATCGGAAGGCACCTGCCGCCGTCTGTCACATCAATGATCTGAAGCCTCTCGAAACAGATGCAGTTCGAGCCATCGGCACTTTGCCATACAGAGTTAGCGTCAGGTCCTCTGTGGCGCAGTAATTTGCTCTGCCTGAGCATCATGCGCCTGTTCTTCTCTGGGCCGGGCTCGAGGCCCAGAGCTGCAAGAATGCCACACATGCCTGCGAGTCTACAGGGGCCAAGAACACTATGTTCTGGTCTATAAGGCTGTGTCAACGATTCCAGAGCAGGAATTTCGACAGCTCAGTCCGCTGACAAGTGCCCTGACCTGGGCACGTGGCTGCCCAGACCCAATCCCGTGCGGAGCCAGGTCAGAGGCTAGGCTTAAGAGACCGCCAAAATCACAGGGACAAAGTCCATATTCCGCTGTCGCAATTGCTTATACAGTGCCTTCCGCAGCTGCGGTCCATACGCTATTCGGAGGCTCCTCTCGGGTGCCCTATGATGGTCCATCACATTGCCAGCTGGACTCTGGCAGACGCCTCAACACTTTTCAATTCGAGAGCTGGATTCTAGCTGTCTATCACCAGCAGATGGCACCAATGCATAGGGGCAGTGTCACTCACTCTCATCTGCAGGGTGGCGACTATGCATGTGCTTCTGGTTTTGCTTGCATATGCGTTTGCCTCAAGCAGTCATACCAACCTTTCGCTGTTGCAACAACGAGGCAATCCCTCAATACCAGTTCGCCATGCGCATCATGCCCAGACCAGACAGCCCTGTTGTCTTCAATTTAGTATCTAGCCTGTGTCAGCGCTATGCAGTACTCAATTCTGCCTCAGTCACGCTCACCGCCTCTCTGCTCAGTATGTTGTACCAACCTTGCGGTGGTGCACGGAGCTAAGAGCACCCTCTGTGACTACCTTGCCATGCGTCACCTCTGCATACACAATCCAGTGGTCCCCGCCCTCCATGCGGTCCGCCACGCTGCACTCTAGGTATGCGGCTGTGTTGGGCAGGATCGCGCACTCGCTCACCTCTGACCTCTGCACAAGCACTTCTATGATCAGCCATGCATTCTAGATCAGACTGCATTATATCTGTTCCAGCCACACCAGGCTGATCAGATACGGATACCCTACAAGCACAGGTAATGCTCCGAGCGCTGCATGGAGGACCCGAGGAGTGCCATGCATGCCACATATATGGACAGACTCATACAAGTAGTGGACCACTGCCTGCGATCTGCGCCAAAACGGCGACCATTCTGCTTGTTCTTGCACTTAAGTTAAGTCAAGCTTGCTTCCCTAACTGCCTGTGCGAACACTAAAACTGGATATACAAAGTCTGCTGCGCCAGCCGTATTGTCGTCTTCATGCGGCACTTCAGAGGAGTGTCACAGACACCCCTAGAGGCGCACCTCGATGTCGAGGCCTGCAAAGCGGTCTTCTCCAGGCTTGAAGGGCTTCAGCAGCTGCTTCATGAGGGGCCGCTCCTGGCCCTCCGCCACAATGTTGACAATGAATTTGGCGCCCGGCGAGAGCAGGGGCTCGGCCGCTCTGTCCTTCTTCACCGCCACTGACAGTCCTGGAGGGTCGAAGCTGGCCTGCAGGCTCCACAAAAGCTTGTGAGTCACGGTATGCTGCTCGGAGATTGAGAGAGGCAATACTTGTGCTGGGTATGGGAAGGCTACCATCTTGGCCTGTTCAGTCTGCACGTGGAGCTATCACTCAGCCTATTTGCATCCTGAACACAACGGGATAGGAGACGTCCCATACCCAGCACTGCTGAGCCGCACGCAGGTGCAGAGACAAGACCAGATGCACCAGTAGTCACACTTAAGCCGAAGATCTTCAGGGACAAATTGACAGAAATAAGATAAGAAGGGAGAAATGCAGAGTAGTGATCTGTCTTGGTACCTGGGAGATCCAGGAGGCCAGCATGGCTGACTCTGCGTCATCGTCCCGGGCAGTGATGGCGCACAGTGCGCCCACAAGCCTGCCCACTGCCTGCTCAGTCTCAGTGGCCCGCTCTGCACGATATGCCTTGTCAGCTCAAGAGCGCCAGATGATTTATGGCTAGTTTTGTGAACCCAAAGCACCTGGATAACTACAGCCTCAGCATGTCCTGCCCGTTAGTCTGCTCAGCGTGCAGTGCAGATCTCAGCTTGAGAACGCCAGTCCCCCTCTGGCTACATAATCTACCCAGGGTATATGAGAAAATCCTTGAACTAGTGTGTTTTGGAAGCTGCATTGGCGGCATGCTTTGACAGGAAGCAGAGGCAGAAGGGAAGCTGACCTGCTTTGCTGGCGCCTGCTGATGTCTGCTTCTGCTTCAACCTGAGCTTCTTCAACACCCGCTGGGCCAGATCTGCGTGTAAAGGATATGTCGTCAACCACATTGCAACGATCTCATGGGCACGTAATTGCCAAGATATAGCTTAGAGCAGCTTGAGGTGTTAGGAGAATGCAATGTCCTGGCAAGATACCTGTTCCCGACTCTTCAGCTATCTGCATGTCTTTCGCTGTTGGCTTGAACTTCACCCTGATCGGCTCAAAGGCTTGCTGAAAGCCAGCATCCTGCAGCAGCACATTTATGGCTCAGCTGACACCTAATGCCTGCATATCTGGTCCAGATGAGTCACGAATGGATGAATCACAGCACACCTTCTGTGGCTTCATTAAGAGTATCTCCTCCATGTGAGGCACCATTGACGCAGCAGATCCATGGCTGATCATATGGCAAGCATCAATATAATGTCCTGACAAAGTGGCTGCACCTTGAGGCGCTTTTCCAGCTCATCCACAGCCTCCCCGCTCCAGCCGAAGCTCCCAAAGACTCCGCAAGGCATCTCCTTTGCCTTGGGGTCCCGCAAGATTGCCCCAAGAGCCGTTTGCACCTGCGCATGTCCACACTCATGATCACCAATTTTGCCACCATGTGAAGGTGGAGCGCAGGGCTGTAAATCCAGGAGTACATGTATCTGAGCAGGATACCGAGTATGAAGGTCAGGCTCTCGATGCCCTCTCATCAGATCCATAGCCCTCTATTCATTATGCTGTGTATGCCATCACGCATCACTATCGCTGCTGTCACCTCAATGTGATGACAGCACTCAAAGTGATGCACTGAGGTCCTACAAGCATCATGAGTACCAGGCCAGATTCAGATGAAAGAGCATCATGACAGAGCACAAAAGCATCGGTGTACCTGAGTGGGCATGTGGCCGCCAAGGGTGGGGCTGCCGATGCAAAAGCCAGCGCTGTCGCTGACAGCCTTGCTGACCTCATCAAGGGCCATCGTCTCGAGATTGAGGGTATTGATGCCCACCCCTGCGCAGACAGCACAACGTGATTAGGAGCCAGCGCAGTCAGTCAGCTCAAGGCAGATGCCATGATATGCCACATGTGTGACTCATCCAAGAGTGGCGCACAGCACAAAGTCTCCGGGCTCTTTTGCACCTATGCTGTGGCAACACTGTGGACTGTAGTACTGAGATAGTGCTATCTGCAGCGTCAGGCAGCCTGGACAAAGTGCAAATTCGTGGCCGCGGGAGGCAAGGCTGGGGACGTGCCTGCTTTGGTGATACCCCGGGAGATGCCCTGAGCGAGGGCAGCAGTGTTGCCATATGCAGACGCATACAGCACTGAGACCTGAGCCCTGTCTGAGGCAGCCACCTGGGCCTGGATCCACTCCCTGGAGAAACACCACAAGCCGTCAGACTCCACATTCACCGCTCGCACTACACAAAACTTAGCAGTGTGCGAACTTGATGCATGTGCATGCCAGCCGTACTAATGCGCCAAGCATTGCCTATTCCGTGCAATGTCTTTTGTAGCACTAGTACTGCGTTCATGCACAAGAATCAAGGTTGCAGACGTCATGCAGCACCAATCTAAGCCACACAACCACCTGTCATCCCTCAGTTGCTGATCGATCAGCCCCGGTGTTATGTGGAGGCACCTTGCTGGTCGCATGCTTACTAACGTTTGGAGCACATCACACTGAAGGCCCACATCTAGAAAATTGCTGACTACTGCCTCGGGGGCCTCCCACGTACAGCCCCAGCCTTGCACTCTACTTTGCTCTACCAGGGCCTGGTACATCCCACTCGCCAAAGAGCAGGATGCGCTTACCTGTACTGTCTCACAAGCTCGGCCACGCTGGTCTTGACCACAGGGCCGTGCATGGGGCAGATGCCAGCTGCCACCAGGCCCACTCCCACAGCAGCAGAACCCATGCTCTGCAACATGCCACAAATGATATTATCACAACTACCTACTTCTGAGGCAGCCTGACAGCTGCCATGTGAGGGGCCTCCCCGTGGAAAGGACAGCTTCAAGGACAGCTGCCAGCCGACGTTGCCCCTAAGTAATCATGGCGTTCCTCGGCTCTTCACCTTCTACAGGAAGAACAGAGCACGCTCCGACCACTTAGAGAACAACCGAAGGGTTCTTGTCAGGGCGAGATGCACCATCCTCTTAATAGCATTTCCCTTTGCCGTCACACAAACAGAAGCCACCTTGCTAAAAGGCTGGATGCGCGCGGTATGAAGGCCTCTTGCTTGCAGTGCAGACAAACCACAGTCACTATGGACAGCAGAGGCTGTGCTTGTGTGGGAGCAGGGTGTTCAACGGAGAGTGTGACACCTGGGCGCCAAATGCGGAGGTCTGAGTTGCCTCAATGGCCTGCTGCGTAGCCCTCAGCGCAGACAGCACTGCCTCCAGTGGCGCTACCTGTGTGGGAGCGGGCGCTGCCACAACATCCAATCTCTCCAGAGCCGCTGCAAGCACAAAAGGGTTGCCTCCGGAGGTCTGCTTATAGATTAAGATTGTCTATAATCCCCTCCAAACAAAGTGGTGTACAGATGCAGAGCGAATGCACAATATGACGGCAGGTCTTGCAAAAAAGCAGCCTAAGCCAATTTGAAGCTCTTGGAAAAGCAACACCAGGGACCATATGTGAGCAAGGCCTGGGCGCAGGTAGACCAGGTAATGGGGCGCTGACCTGCAGCCTGCCTGGCGACAGGAGCCAGCATGCAATCAAAGTAGTTGCGCCAGTCCACGCTGTAGCGCTCCCAGCCGGCTCTGTCTGTTGCCTCTCCCTCCGCCTCACCCACCTTAGCAGGGCTGCGATAACACAGAGAAATGAACAGGCAAACCTATATGCCACGCCTACTGTCACAGGGCTGCACAAGGTCGGACAACAGAGGTGGAGCCCGACAAGCAGCACAATAGATGCCTAAATTCTGACAATCCTTGTTGATCCTCAGATGGGTGCATCTAGCATAAAAGTTCCATTGCAGAGATGCAGCCTAAGATGTACTGACGTAAGCATTGCAACGCTGGCAGCTTAGCCCATCTCAACGCTATGCACAGCAGCAGCCTTGTCCTATAAGGTCTGGTTGGGTGTGAAGGTATGGCAGGTGACCACAAGCCCTCACCTCACATGTGCTGAGAACAGCTTGGATGTAAACAGCAGGCGTTCTGAAGGCATGTAGGCCACGAGCAGATCCGGCCATCTGGGCGTGGGGCAGGGCACCAGCTGCAGCAGGCCATTTGTGCCCACCTCTAGAGAGTCACCTGCCCTGGCAGCACACAGCTCCACAGAGGACAGAATGTCTGCACCCTCCTCTTCTTTGCCTGCAGAAGCACAGAAGGTTAGCGTGTGCCATCCTACAAATTGATCTCAGGCCCCCTCCCCAGGGCCTGCAACAGCAGACAAGTGCCATGGAGGCCATCCTGTGTGGAGAGTCTCAGTCTAGCTGCTGACATGTCCACACAGGGCAGGAGGCTTGACAGCTCGCATGGCCTGAAAAGGCAAGAGCCTGATGTGACCTCTCAGAGAAGCAGGCACAGCTGATATGCCATGTAGGGCATATGTGGCAGCCCTGAGGTTGGCAGGAACATGATCGCTTCAGGATATGCAAATGGGTGAGAAGCTTCTCGGTGATGTATCTTGTAGCAGCAGTGCTCACCCAAGGTCGATCTGAGGAGTTGCAGGGCCGGGTTGGACAGGTGAATCCTGAGATTGCCCTGGCCAGCTCGCTCCTGCAGAAAGGCCTTCAGCGATGGCATCCTCTTGGGAGTGAGGTGAGTGATGACCAGGTTACTGATGCTCTTCAGATCCACCCTCTCCTTGAGCGCATCCACTGCAGCCAAAGGAGTTGTCAGAGATACCCTTGATTGAGATATTGGTGCCCTGAGCCAGACTTGCACGCCATGAGGCCCTCATGCATTCAGCCAATAGCAAAAGGCACCCATGAGAGGCTCTGCGGCAGAGCTGATGGGTAGTATAAGTGTGCATGGTGGGGAAATGGGAGAAGTCTGGAATGTCAGGAGCTCACCATAGGCCTCTGTGAAGTTCTCATCTGGGACATCAATGAGGATGTAGCTGTTCCCATCCTGCAAACACAGATTACCTTGAGCCCAGCGCTACCCCACGTAGCTCTGTAGCTTCACCAGCGTCTGCAAACCTGCCAAGCTAAGCCTTTGCAATGATGCCCAAGCTTCTGTCAGGGACTGCATCTGGCTGCACAATTTCTCCGGCAGAGGCTCGAGCAACAAGTGCAGGTCCAGCTTGGCAGATTTGCAGATTTGTACAGAAGCTTAGTAAAGCCCTTTCTTTGTGCAGCACTTACGATCCGTAAAAGCTTGCAGGCGAAGCTTCTCAGATGGTGATTTGTGTGTCAAGAAACGCCTGTCCCATCCTCCTGTGGTTGACCTCTGCAGAAGCGCAGACGATAGGCACATGAGCAGATCTGTGTGGTGCGCACCTTGATTAGGTAGCTGTTGTCTGTGGTGCCCCTCTTGAGGCCGTACTCCACATCAATCTTCAGCCGCTCATTGCAGATGCCGCGCAGTGCTGTGACTGTTTTGGTCAGACTGACCGCCTGGTACCCCTCTACCTTGACCTTCGCAGGCTTTGGAGGAGCCTGCAAGCATGTATCTTACAGCTGAGATCGTGAGCACTGCTCTGTTTGCTAATGCCACCGCTTTACCTCTCAGCCTGCCTACTTGTAATGTTCTCCGAGGGCAAAATGTAAGGAAGCACCTCTCTCGTCTCCTGTGCTCCATTTCCTGTATTACTCGGTGCTGCAGAGCAGTTTGTTTTGAAAACAGCACGGTTCTTGCAGCTTCGGTGCTGTCTGTACAGCGTTTTCGCAGCTGCCCGGCCGGCCTTGTCACGCACATGGGTGGCATGCGAGGAATTGACATGAAAAATACACTGCTTATGGGCCCCTCTACATAGGTGGGGCCGCAAGATGCTCCCGCTGAACATGCCCATCTTCACAACTCAACCTTCAGGTCTCCAAGCTACGACAAAGCCTCATCACAAATGCACACCGAGCCTGAGGGGCCAATTCTTCCTTTAGAGACACTCAGTGCAGCACGGTCAAGCAATTGGTAAGGACAGACCAAGTGTCCCAAACAAGGGAAGCTGCTGTGGGCAATCCGGGAAGCTGTCCACCTGGAAAGTCAACCTTATTAGCAGATGCAGCTGACTTTGGCATGATACGATATATACGGCGCAGGACAGTACTATAATGTCCCTCAACGCACATAAGCTGGCTGACAGGGCTTTACAAGCTGCTCATGCCGAGGAATGCCCTGACATGCAGCAGCACGATGGCAGTCCAAGGAGGACCGAAAGGCCATTGAAAGGTATAAAGTGACGGATACTGGATGATGATGGCGTGATCAGAAATATGAAGAAGAAGCAGGAGGACGAAGCGCATCAACGCTTTCCGTGGAAACCTCCCTTTCTGGACCGATGCCGTGCATTTCTTCTCTCGGATACCCTCAGAACGGGTACTAAGCACCCCCTCCCCTTCGAAAGTCTATTCAGAGATGTCTCTTGTCTTCAGCCGGTCCCTTGGCATCTTCCGCGACGAAGTGCATGACCAGGGCTCTAGTAAGACAGTTCATGTCGTCCCTGGTTGGGTACGTATGTACACTCCTGTTGACAACAGTGTGCCCTGCGCAGGGCTGCAGCTAGCAGTGGGCGTGTTTGGCGTCGCCATGTTTCCAATAGTGAGTCTTAGTTTTACCTCCCTGTAGCTCACAACAGAAGCTTTAGCCTCTCATATATCAGGTTCTGTGCATGCTTCAACTTTGATACAGGAAAAGCATTTATTCTGTGCAATGCAGGTGCCCAGGATGCGATTCTCCCAGGACTGTCTGGCAGCCACTCTGTATGTGGTGACAAGCCTCCTCATCGCGCAATCAGACAACATGGGCGACAAGTTCATGGGGGCAGCAGCTGTCATTGGGCCTACATGGGCCGGCGCAGTCGTTGCAGGGATTGTGGTATGTTGTTCTCGTCACCCTGTGAGCAACTTCGTCATATCATGGCCGGCACCGAGAGCCATACCTTGCCATTCCACAGCGTTTGGAAGTTTCTTGCACCTGACATCAGGGTCCGAGTGACTCACACTTAGGCTTGTCCTGTGATGTGCCTTGGGCCAGACTGGTGATATCATATGATGCGGCAATCAAAGTCTGTGATAGTGTTGCTCGTGGCATGCAGTGGACAGCCTGAAAGCAGACTGCAGGCCAACTTGAGCAGATTCCTAGATAACATTGGTGTGCATGATATCAATTTCTCAGCTCTCCATGCAGGTGACAATTGCAAGAGCGATCCAGTGGCGCTTCACTGTGTGGCTGTGCGTCTTTGGAGTGCTGGGCCTCATCCCCTTCGCCACAGTGCGCGCTCACAACAATCCCCCTGTTGCCAAGTCAGTTGGTGCGTGCCCATATCCTCAGATCACATGTGTCCCCTGCCAAAGTGCTGCATGACACTATCTCAGACAAGTTTTGGCGACACAGAAGGGAAGAGAGAACAGGATGCAGATAAGAAATCTCCGCTAATTTCAGTCACAGAGGGCTGTTACATGCCCGTCCCACCTAAGTGAGCATAGATCGGCTGCTGCAAGGTCTGGCATTGAAACACCAGAGAATGCTGTAGATCATGCACTACCTGCAGTGTCACGCCGAAAGGCAAGACATTGGAGAGATGCAAGACAGATCATCTTTACGTTCAGCGCAATAGTGCATTGCAAAGACGCCATGCCTTGCACAAAGCATGCTCAGCTTTCTACAGATGTGCCAATTTCTATGGCTCGAAGACCTTCAACAGGCTGCATGTGCACGGATGACATTGACGTGCAGGTCCAGCCTGGTTGAGTCTTCTCGCCTTAGACATTGGTGGGTTTGTAAGATCACCTTGGCAAGTCCAGGGACACATACTCTGTGTCTATGACGTCTCTACAAACTCTTGGCATGTCTTGCGCAGGCATAGCTGGCACTCTTGTATATGGAGTAGTAGTCATCAACTCGCAATTTGTTCCTGAGATCAGGATGGTCTGGAGAGAGGTGAGAGATCAGCCTGCAGCAGTTCACTTATGCGTTGATACCTTGCCTTGGTTGATGCGTTGGTGCCTAAATGATTCTGATGTCATGGATTGACATTCCAGTCAGCATCTTAATGGCCAAGGGCAGCTGCACTCTTTGATGCCCCAGACGTGTTGAGTGCGCTCGTTGTCACATAAAGACTGAGCAAGGCACGCAACACTGCAATCTATTTTTGGGTGAATGTGAAGAGCAACCTTGTCACTCCTGGTATGCCTTTGGGTGTCTGCGCAGGTGGTAGTCAATCTGATCTTGTGCGGCATCATTGCCGGCTTGGCCGCAGCATTATCAGGAGCTTTTATTCTGCCATCTGTGGCCGGCAATGAGCTCAGGCAGAGCGTTGGCCTGGCCCTCCTTGGCGTTGGCAAGAGTCTTTCAGGGTATGTCCCACCATGTCCTGTAATATTCACCTGCCCTTAACATGCACTAACATGCGCTGATGTGACAGCGCTCAGCAGCCCTGCATGCCCTACCGTTGACCGTGGATCATCTGGACATGGTCTATTCTGATTCTGAGGCGTCTCACGTATACAGCAGATAGATATGAACACTTATGACACAGAAACACTATATCTGGCGCTGCATAGGTATGCAGGGCGCATCTTTGCGCCAGATGAGCACGAGCTGGCGATCCAGCGGGCTGCCACACGGCGTTCCCTGCACGCAGCGCTGTCACAGTACAGCGGAATAGATCCCACTGATGAGGTGAGCCCTGAAGATCTCGCGTGCAATCCACTTTCTTGCTATCCTTGTAGCATTTTCACCAGAGGTTGGATGCCAGGGTCTGCAGCAGTCAAGTGCGTCGCCTGGAGCATAATTCACAATGGCCATATTCAGCTCAAGGTGCACAGGTGCAGCTGTGGCGAGCACATTTGCATTACTGCACAGGAGTTCTTCAATGATCTGGAGCATGCAACGAAGCCGCGCGTACACCGCAAGCCGCTGCAGCAGGGTGGGCCAGGAGGTGTGCCCGTCGGGGCTCTGCGGCCGCTGCTTGGCAACGCCAGGATGAAGCTGCATGCGGTGTGGTGCTCCGTCTTACACTCCACCCATTTAGGATTTTCCGCTGCGTCTGTCAGCAATACTGTAAAATCACTCTTCCGGTCGATGCATGTAATGCGCTATCAGGTCATCATGTGAAGTGTGGCACCGGTGCAGCTGTATACAGAGATGACCACGCCCGTTCCCAGGCACTACCGTCAATGCTGCGGGCTTTTAGGCTTGTCATGGAAATGGTGTGGCTGTATGCATGCAGGTTGCTGCAGAGCCTGCAGCACTGCAGCGGGCGCCCATCGTGCCCAAGGACTGGGCAGCCCTGGTCGGGGCAGTGGATGAGCTCATAATGCGCGTCTCCGCCCTGGAGTCGCTGCTGGAAGGCAGAGCGCAGTACCTCAGGAGCGCCTTCTTCACCAGATTCTTTGGCGTAGACCTATTGCCCGATCTGCGCCAGGTGCTGCCCCAGCGCTTCTATCTAGAAATAGGCTTCTGACCTGAATCTGTGGTACATTGGTAAGCAGGGTGATGGCGTAGCGTCCCCAAACAGGGCCGGACACTGGCCATGAAGCTCAATGTTAAATTTGCACATCGCTGGCCTGACACGTCTCTCACTGGAGAGCTGGTTTCAGGGATGTTTCTGTCTGGTAGAGCACATTCTTGGACATAGACTGGGGTTGGACATGCCAGCAATTAATCTTGAGTCCATGATGCAGGTGTATGCTCTGATAGCTGTAGCTTGTGCGAAACTCGGACAGGCTGTCCTGAAGCACAGCAGCAGATCCGAGGTACCTTATGTCCCTTACTCTTTGCGAGACCTTTCAATGGTCTGGTGCTGTATCGACTATAGTAATGCCCTGGCAAGTGCTCTGATAGGGACCTCCTGTATTCTGGCCAATGGGCTTTCCTGCAGAGAGCTTATCCGTGTAATGTGCTGGCATTTGGGGTTATTTCTGGGCGTAATCATCTGTCCTTGTCAAGGTGTGAGCTGGCAATGTGTAAGTCCATTGTGGTGGTGCGCAGGTGGACTTGAAGGTGATGTTTGGCGACTCATGGCATATCTTGAGGAAGGTCCTCTCACACGACATTGAGAGGGCCATGGACGGCTACTGGAGCCGCATCCGCAGAGAAGAGCAGGAGGGCTTCCTCATCTCTCCCTCAGCAGAGGTGCGTTGTCACAATGTTAAAGTTGTTTGTAAAGGCTCATGTGCAGCGCCTCTGCAGTGCTGCCACACTGTAGGAGATTCAGTGTGAAAGCCTCTTTGCGAAAGGCTCCTGTGCAGCGTCTGTGCAGTGCTGTCACAAGGGTGAAGTCTTTCGCAAGAGACTCCTGCGCAGCATCTCGGCGGTGAGGTTACACTGTAGAAGCCATGCGCTAAAGGCTCCTGTGCAGCGTCTTTGCAGCGCACAGCGAGGACCATGTGCTCTGTATTGCACAATTTGCTTAGCTCCTTTTCTGCTTGGGCTTTCCGGCTAAGGCCTAAGCTCACAAGCTTCTCAGCAGAGGAACCTTGGGGTCTAGGCTGATATACTCACTGAACTGGGTGGTGGCATGCGCAGATGAGGGCTCTGCTGTTTGTGGCCATCTTGACATCAGGCATCACTGATGCAATGGAGGCAGTTGAGAAGGCTGTGGCTACTGCACTGGACTTGACAGGTGCCCTTCTATCTCTCTTCTCAAGAACGCGCTTGCCCTCCTGCCAATCTGGGTCACCGGGTGGACTCTGGATTGCTTTCAGCGGTTGCATCATCACTAAATCAAGAGAGGTAGAGGACAATGCTCTGATGAGAGGCCTCATGTCATGCAGGCGCTAATCTGTGGGACATATCCAGGGGCAGCGCTGCACCAAACGGTGATAAGCCAATGCTGGATCAAGGCCCTGAGCAGAAGCCTCTGCGCCACTTGCACAGCACAGCTCAACATAACAGTCAGGCTGCAGATGTACAGCAGGTGAACTCCTCGTTATGCTTTTGTCCACACCACAGGCAGGGAATTAGTCTGTACATTTGCCAGTTGAAGCCAAATGGCTCACAGGCATAGTGAGACTGCAAGCACCATACAGCCCAAGTACTGGCAATGATGATGCTTGCCACCAGTCTTCCCTGCCTGTAGTCCCCATTTGGCTCCAAGTCGGCGCCTTTAGCCGCAAGTCCCGAGCGCGTGCACAGTTAGCCTGCACTGTCTGTGCAGGAGAAAAGGAACGCGCCGCATGACATGGAGGCCCTCTCCTTGGAGGTCGCTTCTGCAGGACAGCAGAGCGTATCTGCTCCTAGGCAACAAAAGCATCCGTCATTGAAGGATGTTTGGAGAGTTGCATGGACCAATTGCGCATGGGTGCAAGCACTGTGGCGGGATCTGCTCTGTGTGGGGTTCGCCAAGCAGCTCTGGAAGGTGTATGTGCATGACATGCCCAAGGTCTGGCCCTCCTTCTGCATGCTCTTGCACTGCTTATTGCTCTCAGGATCTGACATTGCTGTGTCTCAGGACGTCATGCAGGTTGCCTGTCTGGGGCTCATTCAGTCACACAACTGGTGCCCACCTTGTATGCACATTGACACAGCAAGCTCTGGATAACATCTGTGAGCTGCTTGACTCGGGGATTTACTTCTGCCCTGTAGCGCAGGCGTTGCGATCTTGGATGGCTCTCAAAGCAGTCTTCAGAGATAGGATGTTTCAGTTCTGGCTCAAGTTCTGGTGAGCAGACCTCTATATCAGCATCCTTTCTTGTGAGAGATATTGCAGGGCACATGGCAGCCTATACAATGCTTGTAATCACAAGCAGGACTCATTGTAGCTGGTGGCCTGTCACAGCAGATGGGGCCCTCTATATGACCAGATATAATGCAATCATCAAAACAACATGTGCCTATGCAGGGGATGCTGCGCGGCAGTCCTGCTGTTGATCCTCATCCTGTCAGCTGAGTATGACGCTGTGAGGAAGTACTACCCATTCTTTGGTAAGATACTTCAATGCCACATAGGCCTTATCTGATGAAGCTGCTGGCATAATCTGGGCCATTCTCACGACATCAGTGCCGCTGTGGACAGAGGTTGATGGTGCTTTTGCTGTGCACCTGAGAGTGTAAAACTCAGGGGACTTTGATGCTTGCAGGCTTTGTCAGTGTGCCCATCGTTTTCAATGAGAGGTGCGTCCCTCCATACCAGAAATTCCATTCTACATGCACATGCATCATCGAATGTCTTGCATGGCACAACTGGCACAGCAGTGCAGAGTTCTGGTGTCAGTGATTGCAGGGTGGAGATGACGGTCTCCAGGGGCGTGCTGCGCATCGTGGGGACTGTCATTGGGGGGACCATTGGCTTCCTGATCATGCTGCACCATAGCCTAGCAGCCGATCCCTATGCCCACATGGCGAGTCCTCCTTCCCACCAGCTCACTAGAAATCACACCCCTTTTGAGTTGCAGATCGATGTGATAATTGGTGGTCAATGCATGGCAGGACCTGCTGCCAGGCATCATGTGCAACTGAGTGCCTATACGCAGCTCCGCAGCTCTTATATTCAAAGTAAAACATGGAAGCCCTGTCGATGTCTGGGGCATGTTGTAGGAACGTATCGTGCTGGAGTACTTGGCCTCCTGCACAATGCACACCATCACAGCTCTTAGACTCTACTATGGTATCTGCAGGCGCTTATAGTGGCTTTCACGTTCCTGTTTGGCCTGGGCGGCCGAACGCAGTACATGTACGCCATCATGCTGACCATCATGAGCCTGAACGCTCTGGTGCTGTGCCAAGTGACCAAGTTCACCTGCTTCTTCTGTGATGAGCATGGCTCGCCGCACTACTACGTCGCGCGCGTGCTCAGCATCTGCCTTGGCTGCCTGGCGCCTGTTGTGGTATGCGCCTTTAGCATTTGGTCTGTTTGATGCCTCTCATTACTGTCCTGTGCCTTGCTCCGAAGACCGTCTTGGGTCTGCTCTCTGGTGGTTGTTGCTAGGCCTGACCAGCGTCACACACACAGAGCACGCCCAGCACAGGGTCTGTAGCAATGCCCAGTATGAGTGTGATAGCCCCTACATCGCTTGTATCAGTGCCAGCCTACAGCATGCACATGTAAAGGCTGCTCTGCTCCTGGTGGCCCTGCACTTTGCCTCACAGTGGCGACTCAGATGTCCGCATTTATGTACATATGACTACCCTGAACAGAATGATGACCCCCAGGACAGCTGACTCAAGGCCAGCCTGCAGCATGCATGCTGAAAGAATGTCTTGCTCCTGATGCAGGTGGCCAACCTGGTGCTGCCCTGGTTTGCGTCCACCACAGCGCTGGAGCTGCTTGCAGGCGCCTTTGAGAGCGCTGCCAGCCTGTGTGACCAGTATGTTGTACACTTCTACCAGCAGTGTGCCTTCGAGGCTGGCCAGGGTCCAAAACCAGACGGGGCTCCTTCGCCAGCACTGCACAGCAAAGTTGCTGGGCCCTTAGGTAAGCTGTCTACAGGCAACCTAACCCCTGTCATTCAGCTGCGAAGGGGCAATTCTAGCAATATGCCTGTGAGGCCATGCAGGTGCCCGGCCCGGACAGCCCAAGCCTTTTCATGGCTGCATAGCAGAGCCGCCTGCTTGGGGCTAACAAACCCTCAGACCTCCTCCTCGTGTCATGTTTGATGATGAGTGGACAATGCAGAGATGAGAGGTTTCAGAGAGTATCTATACACCTATTGCGACAATTCTGGTTGTCAGGGTGCCCGTGAATGCAGGAATGGTTCAGATGTGGCTGGCAAAGGAGAGCGTCCTGTGGAAGCGTGGCTGGTACACATTTGCACCAGTAAGCGCTCCGCTCCTTTAATATAAATGGCATTTGCTCAAAGTACATATCAACACCTTTCTGCAGCTGCAATGTGTCTGGTGAAGCAACAAGCTTAAGATGTGCAAGGACTGAGCGATGTCCAGGGCAAAGTTCACAGGTCTTTGGCAAGGATATTGGTAGGACCCGTGTTGGGCACCCCATCATATGTCATCTGACTGAAGGCCTGTCTGTGCAGTCTGTGCGTCTTGTCCTGGCAGAGATGCAAGACATGCAGACTCGACTAGCTGCCCTGGACATTGTTGTGCGCCAGGTGAGCACCTTCAGTGCACAGCCCACGATGATAAGGGTGACATGTCCTGCTTGTTTCCCTGTGCATGTCTTAAGGAGAATCTTGGACATGGTGCGGTCAGCCATGTGAACACCAGATTCCTGTCAAGCTCTGATAGATGCATTCCCAAGACCTACGCTGCTATCCTTTCTGCAGTACCTGGCGCCTCTGCTAAGCTTGATGGGGGGTTGTGTCAGCCTGAGTGCCATGTGCAGCCGCCCACTATCACTGGGACATACAGCAACGCGAACTACGACTTCTTTCTCAAGCCCGCGCTCCAGGACTTCCAGGCTGTGGGGTCTGCGCTGAAGACCATGGCCCGCTCAGCAGCTGTGGCGCTGAGAGGGGACGGCTGCTGCCAGTACCATCAGCTGCGGGATGACATCACTGCCCTGGAAGCCAGCAGGTCCGATCCCCAGCTGCCAGGTCATCAACACATTGACGTGTGTACTCAGTAGTTGTGCCAGGCTGGCACACACTCAGCAGCTAGTGCCGTGGCACTGAGAAGGGATGACTGCTGCGAGCATCAAAAAATGTGAGATGACAGTACTGCCCTAGAGATTAGCAGGTGCAATGTATATGCCAACTCCTCAGACAAAGACATGTATCAGCATGTACTCAGCAGCTTTCCTGCTCATACTATGGGCTGCTTCTGCAGGAACATTCTCAGGAAGCGCTACTTGACGCAACGGGAGAATTTACACATCGCCGTAAAGGATGCAGAGTCCAGCACTGACATCCTGGTGAGGCCAGAAGCTTGCCATGCTTCAATGGAAATGCATCACTGCGCAGGTCCTGAGTCACTGCAATTTCATCAGCATTGCATATTTACAACTGCTCTGAGATGTGCCTCACTGAAGCCAAAGCCAGTGCGTTGTCTGGAGACTTACTCGTGAGACACGGTGCAAGACAGCATGATCGCCTGAAGCTGACAGGTGATGCTGCGCTTGCAGACGCACGACGACTCAGCGCGCATGCTGTCATTCACCTGGGCGGCTGTCAAGACCATTGACAAGGCAGAGGCGGTCGCCAAGACCATTCTGCTGAAGGCAGACTGCCGCAAACGGGACTCCGTCTGGTCATGGCTCAAATGAGGGAGCTGTTGCGGATGTGCAAGTGGAGCCTTTCCAACCCACATCCACTGGTGAACTTGATCTCGTCCAGTTGGGCCAATGGAAGGTCAATTGGACCATCTTACAAGAAACAGCAACAGCGCTGTCAACGGTTGGCTCAAGTTGAAGCAGTCAGAGAAAATTGCTATTGGAGCTCAGAGCTGGGCTGATCTTGAGAGTGTGTGAGTATCAGTGTTGTGATGTAAAGAACAAAGCCAGTGCAGCGCCACACGAATACCCTGAAGGTACCTCCAGGACAGTATGACTGTTCTTTCTGTATCCCCCAAAACGGAATCATGTATCGGGTGTACAGTTCTGGGTTCCGCAGAGTGCCTTGCAGTATCATAGGGCAGTGTGTATCCAGCGCTGCACAATCTTTACGACCTGTGGCAGCTTGTAGCCACCGGCTGCAGCAAATTCACACTGACAGAGGAAGTGGGTGAGAACATCGAAAACTACATCATGTGGATGGCTGATTAGCACCAGGCCTCATGCATTGTGCGTCCAAAGCCCAAATCTCATTCTTGGCCATTGGACGACGGTAGCAGGGCGTATTCTATATTGTTTGAGACAGGATGTGCCACGGAGGCGGAGGCGATGGCGGTGGTGAGCCTGTCATGGTTTCTAGCTGCTGATCGCTGTTCAGATCAAAAGTAGGACATTGCAGCTGAGCAGGCCTTAGATTGTTTGAGCTGCCTCGCAGGATGCAGTGGGGGTGGCGGTGATTTTGGTGGCCATCACGGGGGCCATGGGGGTGATGCAGGCTCATATGGAGGTGGCCACCATGGCCACCATGGTCACCACCATAGGTAGGCGGTATACGGAACGTGGGCTGGCGCCAGTCGGCATATACGCTAGCACCCTCGTCTAATCCAGTTTCGCCTCAAAACATTCACACCCCCGGTAGCACCCGCTTACTCCCATGTAACTCCCACTAATCCTGGTTACTCATCCTAGGTTATTCTTAAGTCCGTAGAACCACTAGCACATCCTCTTACATCACCCTCACTCACCCCTTCATACCCTCTCCCAATTCCTCCTAAACCCTTATTACTCATCTTACACTCACTCTGCTCCTCCTCACCCCTCTTATCTCCTCCCCATACCCTACTCCTCTGCTACCAGTCATCGGATTTCCGTCTATTCCATCTTTCACCCTCTACAAAGGTTAGCACTCACCCTATACACCCCTGCCTACACCCGCGCTACTATGCCGACTGGCGCCAGCCCACGTTCCGTATACCGCCTACCCTTCTCCTCCGTAAGCCACCAGTTGTACTACACCTTCTGCCTAATCCCCGATTACTCCCTCTTTACTCCTCCTTACGCCACCAGGTGTACTACATGTGGTCTCTCAGTTCACACGTAACTCCCACCATTCAACACACGCAACTTCCCCCACACAACACACGTAACTTCCCTCCACCTTCCGCCTTCCTCTCCCTCATAAAAACATCCCCACTCCTCCTTAACTATCACCAATATGACCGACGCTACTCCCATCACCCCACAAGTCAGGCGTAAAGTCCATCACCTCCTCCGCAACAAAGCCCTCACTCTCCTCGGCGATCGTCACTTCATCCCTGACCCACACGACCCCATCATCCCTCCCATCGCCCACGAACTCCAAAGACAATTCGACATTCTCGGCTATGACTGGGACAACGACACCCAGCACGTCGCCATGAGACAGAAACAGTGGGCCGTCATCTTCCGCCAATGGCCCACGCCTCCTGTCGACTTCCTACACGCCTGTCGTCCCCACAACCTTCAGGTCGTTCCCAACAAGGGCTCCGCAAACCTCATCGCTCTGCGCAAGAGAGCTGCTGGCATCCACCCCAGCAAGCCCGCGTGGACTCCTCCTCCTCCTCCGCCTCCGTCGCCTCCACCGCCTCCTCAGATGCCTCGCGACCCCTCGCTCAGGAAGTATAACAAGACAGGCAAATACTCCAAGAAGCGTGCCCTACACGCCCCTAGCACTACCTAGATTGTTCCCGATCGCCCTGTAAAGTCTTCACTCTGCTCTGTACTACAACTTGTGGCGTACGGAGAATGCGATGTGACTTGTCAGACTCCACACACAGCCACATCGCACGCCCAAATCACGCGCCTACCTCCATTACTCTTCGCCACGCCCTCTCACCCACTTCTTGCACTCACTTATTCCCCCGAACAATCGCCCTCCTCTTTCATGGTCACTTCTGCCTCCCTAACGATCGCCCTCCTCTTTCACGGCCACTTCTGCTCCTCTTTCACGCTCACTTCTGCCTCCCAAACGATCGTTCTCCTCTTTCACGGCCACTTCTGCTCCTCTTTCACGCTCACTTCTGCCTCCCTAACGATCGCCCTCCTCTTTCACGCTCACTTCTGCCTCCCTAACGATCGTCCTCCTCTTTCACGCTCACTTCTGCCTCCCTAGCGATCGTCCTCCTCTCTCACGGCCACTTCTGCCTCCCGAACGATCGCCCTCCTCTTTCACGCTTACTTCTGCCTCCCTAAATGCTGTGCTCACCTCTGCTACTCTTTCATAGGTAGGCGCACGCGCCTATTCACTTCCTGCACTTCTGCGTCCCACTCATCGCCTCCTGGCGCGAGGTCAAGCGAATGACTGGCGTACAACTCGTTGCCTCTCGCGGAGGAGCAGAAGTGGAACCTTTCTCCGCCTCTTCTGGCGTCGGCAGGAGGAGTAAAGCCTTGTACAGCAATTCACACCTTCTCACCCCTTCAAAACCCGAACGTTCATTGTGACTACTTAGGATCTTCACATGGCCTGTGCTGTGCATGCACGACTCAGTCTTTATTCACCCTGCGATCTTCTTCACTTTGTACTCACTTCAGACGCCTCCTTGCATCTTTCAATCATCATTCCCTGTCACGTTTTCACCTTCTTCATTCTGTGACAGCTCCCAATATCCACCCTGCCACCTCTCTCATCACCCTCTACGCTCCTCTACTCCCTGTCACATTGTCACGTTTTCTCCCCAAGATCTCTTTCATCATGCTGCTCTTTGCTACACTGTATCGCACCTATCCATATTTACAATTCTATGAAATAAACTCTTGAATAATTATGTGACAATGTGACACACTTTTCAACCCTCAAATCACCCCTAAAACAGGGCGCATACCCTCTTTCAACTCCTGTCACGTTTCTCAATGTCTAATAACGTGACAGCTTCCCCACTCGTCTCTCACTTCACCCCAGCCCCTCGAACCCCTGCACACTCCCGCGCTGTCCACTATCCTGTTGCATCGCTCATCATGCCGTCATGCGCTCCCATCCTCCACAAACGGCCTCCAACCAACTCTGCGATCCTGCACACCCCTACCTCCTGCTTAGCCTCGAACACGCCCTCGAAGTCCCACACGTGTCGCCTTCCCTGAGTTTCTCCCTTTTCATCATCTTGCCAATCTTGGCTCCTCTTCTCGAACCTTCACTCAATCCCTCATAAAAAGATGCCACTCCTCCCTCCTCACAACCATCAGCATGCCCACACACGTCGCAGCCTGCCGCGCCCTTACGCCATGCAACACACCTACTCACGCCAACAAGTCCTCCAAGGCTTCTCGATGGGCGCCTGCCAAGCAGAGCCTCCTCTACGCCTTCCTCGCTCCCTTCGCCTCCGAGAAGGGCCAGCCCTGCAACCTCACTGCCATGAACGGCGGTCGTTGGCTCGTTCCACAACATCAGTGGGACGATTTCTACCGCCTCTATGCCTCTGAGTGCTCCCACGTCGCCTTCTCCCTCGTCCAGCTCAGCGGCGACGTCTTCCCCCTCCTCGTCGATGTCGACACCAACAAAGACCCTGGCGCCATTGCCAATCCCACTACTGCCTTCTTCCAGGTCCTCAGCGCTTTCTTCTCCGCCATTGAGGACTGCGGTCTCGACGTCAGCCTCCTCGTCCCCGAAGTCGCCTGCTTTCGTCGCGCAGACAACCTCCACGTCGTCTTCACCACTCTCCACGTCAACAAAATGCAGCACAGGGAACTTCGGCGTCGCGCTCTCAAGTACCTTCATGAACTCAAAGATGGTGTCGCCCACAACTGGGACGACATCGTCGACCAGGCCACCACTCTCAGGATGCCTGGCTCCATCAAGGCCAAGGATGGCGCCCTCAAGCCACAGGATGGCTTCTACGCCCCCTGTCGACCTCTCCCACCCTTCGACTTAGATCCTGACACTCCGCTGGATCTGCACACCGTCCAATACGCCTCCCTTTGGCGTCCACAGGGTACTCAAGCCCATCCTCACATCGCAGCTGAAGACCCAAACCCCGCGCCTCCGCCCCGCACCAACCCCCATCCACCCGACCCCATCAAGGATGCCGACCTCAGCCGCCTTTGCGACCTCATCCATTGGAACGTCCGTGCAGCCAGCTACCCCGACTGGGTCCGTGCCCTCACCCTCTTCAAAGAGGAAGGCGCCGCTCGTGGAGACCCCGACCTCTACAAGGTGCTCGCCATCGAACGCACCAACATCCCAGGTATTACAAAGCCTGGCGACGGTGACACCAAGTGGGATCAGATCTCCGTCGGACGTGCTCAGCGCTCTGTCACTTTCGGCACCCTTCACTACTGGGCCAGTAAGGACAGTCCACAGGAGTACGACACCTGGCGCGCTTCCACCAGGCAGGCCTCCTCCGATCTCGGCCTCGGAGCCTTCCTCGTCGACCCCGACGACCAACACGCCCTGGCACACCTGCAGCGCACCATCAACCATGCCGTCGACTCACCCACACACACCAGCCAGGCCAACCTCTTCGTCCTTATGAAAGGCCGCGACTTCGTCTGGGTCTCCCCCAGAAAGGGCACCTACTTCTGGTTCAACGGCACACTCTGGGTCCGCCAAGAGGAAAAGTCCTTCGCCTGGTGCACCATGACCACCACCCTCACCATCGCCTTCAAAGCCGCCCACAACCAAGTCTCTACCATCCTTCTCAAGGCCGACGAGGCACAGGCCGAGAAACTCAAGAAGAAGCTCTCCAGAATCGATGACATCGTCCTCAACCTCGAAGATGCCGGCAAGCGCGAACCCATTCTCAAGGAGGTCACCATGCTCCTCACCGACACCGACTTCCCCCACAAGCTCGACAAGCAGCCCGACCTCCTCTGCTTCAACGACAAGGTCGTCGACCTGCGCACCAAGGAGGTCCGCCCCGGCCGCCATGAAGACTACCTCACCGTCTCCACCGGCTACGACTACCCCAAGCAACCAAAGGGACTCCTCTCGGACATCATGCGCTACTTCCAACAGGTCCTGCCCGTCTCTGAGGATAAAGAGTACTTCCTCGACCAGCAGGCACAGAGGCTCTCCGGACACCTCCACGGTCAGACCTTCAACATCCATACCGGCGTTGGAATGAACGGCAAGAGTCTCACTTTCGGAAGCCTCATCAAATTAGTCTGGGGCGGATACTTCGGCTCCCTCTCTATCGTCGCCCTCACCAACAAACGTGCCGGTCCTGGAGTCGCCACCCCTGAGCTCGACAAGGTCCGCCTCTCCAGACGTGCCGTCGCCGTTGAGCCCGAAACCGGCCTCGTCCTCAACTGCTCCCTCCTCAAGCAGCTCTCCGGTGGCGATCAGGTCGAGAGCAGGGCCCTCTACGGCCAGCTCGTCGACTACCTCCCCCAGTACAAGGTCGACCTCCTCTGCAACAACCTCCCTTACCTTGACGGCTCTGACGGCGGCACCAAGAGGCGCGTCCGCCTCCAGGCCTGGAAATCCAGGTTCCGCTTCGGACTTCAACAGCCCGATCCTGACAACCACCTCTACCCCGCTGAGCCCGAACAGGTCCTCAAGGACCGCATGATGGCCTGGAGAGACGACTTCGTCCTCCACCTCATCCATCGCTACGACCCCAACTACATCGAGATGCCCCCTCAGACCATGATCGAGCTCTCCAATGAGTACCTGGATGAGAACAACCCCTTCGCTGCCTTCGCACAGCAGTTCGTCGAGCCCTCCGACCAGCCTGACGCGCACTTCACCATCAAGCAGGCCAAGCTTCTCTGGCCCCTCTTCCAGGACTTCCTCAAGTCACAGGGCCGCTGCAAAATCCCCATGCCCGCCGAAGCCGAGTTCCGCAATGCGCTTTCCATGGCCCTCGGCGTCCCCTGTCATATCCTCAGCCGCGTTCCGGGCACACTCGTCAGACAGCGCAGCGTCTTCCTCGGCCTCAGGCTCCGCTCCACAGCAAGGGACGTCGAAGATGCCATTCACATGAGCTTCGGCGAGGACGATCCCCTGGACAGCGGCTTCGCAGCCCTCACCGTTTAGCCACAACCATGTCACGTTTCTGCCATCTGTAAAGTGTGACACACCCTTTTTCCCACTTCGCCGCTTGTCAACACATCCCCTACAGACCTCCACTCCCTGTCACATTGTCACGTTTTTTCTCAGACTCTCTTCTTCACCCCATCTCTCACACATCTCCCCCTCTCATCTCCACATCTACAATTTTACTGAAATAAATCCCTGAATAATAATGTGACAATGTGACACACCTTTAAATCCCTCACACCCCCTCAAAACAGGTCGCGTACCCCATTTCATACCCTGTCACGTTATCGCATACCCAATAACGTGACACCCTATACACCTGTCTCTCGCACATCCTACACACTTCTCTGCATCCTTCATGATTCCGCATAACACTGCGCTTCCTACACATCCTCGCACAATCACACTCCTGTGGCTACCCCACGCTTCCTGCACACCCTCGCGCAATCACACTCCTGTGGCTACCCCACGCTTCCTACACAACACTGCGCTTCCTACACATCCTCGCGCCGCCTTCGCGCTCTCTGAAGTTCTCATAGAGATAGCCCGGTCGCCCTTCACCTTCGCGCCCTCCGAAGTTCTCATAGAGATAGCCCGGTCGCCCACCACCTTCGCGCTCTCTGAAGTTCTCATAGAGATAGCCCGGTCGCCCACCACCTTCGCGCTCTCTGAAGTTCTCATAGAGATAGCCCGGTCGCCCACCACCTTCGCGCTCTCTGAAGTTCTCATAGAGATAGATCGGTCGCCCTCGTCATCACCTTCGCGCTTACCAAAGTTCTCATAAAGATAAGCCCGGTCGCCCACCACCTTCGCGCTCTCTGAAGTTCTCATAGAGATAGATCGGTCGCCCTCGTCATCACCTTCGCGTTCTCTGAAGAGATAGCCCGGTCGCCCTCGTCATCACCTTCGCGCGCTCTAAAGTTCTCATACAGAATAGCCCGGTTGCCCATTAGCTTCGCGCTCACCAAAATTCTCATAGAGATAGCCCGATCGTCCATCGCGCTGGGACGTCTATGAACGTAAAGCAGTACCTGGTCTGCTGTGCGTGCAGGACAAGCGGTCTGCCGAATTTCAAGGGGTGCAGGATGCCCCCAAGATCGGTCATCACTTGGCGCAGTAGGTCGAATCTGCCAGTCTCTGGATGGCCTGACAGATCGACCTGTACCACTAGCGGGTGCACGCGCAGGCCATGCTCCCTGAACGTGAAGTCGAACTGCTCGGCCTCCCTCAGATACTTCTCGTAGAACCCTCGCCGCGCTGTGGTGTCCTCAAGCCGCCAACCGGTCTTGTCCTCGGTCGTCAGGGTCATGCACGTCGGACGCGTTATCTTGAAGCCTGTCAGGTACTTGTACGTCTCTGACTCTTCGAAGCACTCGCTGGGCAGCTTGAAGAGGTTTGCCTCACTCAGGTCGGGTCTGTGCAGCAGGCGTGCGCTCAGCGCCTCGTACGTTATGGGCTCATCACGCACACAATCACCTTCAAAGTCTATCTGGCACGGCACGTAGCAGCCGCCGGCGATGTCTGCCTCCACCTCCTTGTACCTCTTGGTCCTGTCCCTCGCGCCGGGAATCTCCTTGTACTTCAGAGACCCCAGCAGGCGCAGGCCGTTGGAGGTCAGCACCCTCTCGTCCACGATGTCGCCCCAATCGACCTCTGGGTGCTCTGAGGTCAGCACGGCCAACTGCTTCTCCCGGATGCGCACGGCTGTCCTGCTGTTCACTATGATGTCAGGGCACAGCACGTGAAAGTTCGCACAGTTCCGGTGCTCGAACAGCATACTCGTCTCTCCGACCACCGACTTCAGAGCCCGAACGACCACCTTCAGCACGTCCATCGGGCTCCCCACACTCGCGCCCTTCGTCGCGCTCTTATCCACGTCCATGATGTACGGAAAGTACTCCGACTTCTTCACCACCAGCCCCAGGTTGAAGCGTGGGAGGTCAGACACGTAGTGCTCCAGGAAGGCGCCGAATAGCTCATCCGGGAGCTTCCACCTTCCGTTGCTCAGGGCCAGTACGTTCCAACCCTCCGCCTGCTTGTGCGGGCCCAGCAGCCTGTGCGTCCGACTCTTGTGCGCTGGACCTCTCGCGTCATTCATATCAGCGCGCTGGACACACGCTACGTTGGCTTGCATCCCTTTCCATCGCTCTGTGCACGACCTTTTATGTCGACTTCGCCGACCTGCTTCGACCAGCTTCCAAAATTACGTAATGCACTCTTTACTGCACTCTCACACTCTCTCCTGGATCGATAGGTGGGCTTTCTATCCTTCGCATCGCCCTGTGTGAGTCTGCAAGTGCGTCCTCGTCGAAGTAGCCTCATCGATCGCCCTCGTCAACGTTGCCAAATCTGGCTTAACCTTCCAGAGGGTTCTAGAACCCACCCGCCCTGGTGTTGCCTTTGAGCGGTCATGTGTTTCTTTGCAGATGCTCTTGCGTCAGTCGATTGCTCCAGTACCGTCACATTTGTACGCGCTTCTATCTTGCACAAGACACCCTGTGGGTGTGGCCCCCACCTCTCCGCTTCTGCCAACTTCGACATCGTTGTTGTCTTGCCTATCAAGCGCATCGCCTGTCCTGGCGCAGCAACGTCTGGCGCAGCAATATCTGGCGCATCAACACCGTCCGCCCTGTGCCCAACTGCCGACCTGCCGGTCACGCGCCACCCCTAAGATATGTTGTTTGTTCAGGTCAAACATGATGTTATCCGACAAGCCGAGCGCAGTGTTCGCAGCACAGATAACAACACACCCGTGGTCGTGCTGGCAAGTCAGCTAACCACCACGCCTGGCGCCTTTTGCCTCCTCGTTTGCAGACATGGAAGCACAAGGGCCCGTTTGCTACAGCTCTCCATAGAAGCTCAAACATCCATCTCAGGGTGTGTCAAATATTGCATTAGCTCTCGCAGTGTATGTCGCACAATGTCGACCTACTCCGGCCCCAGACAGCCGTCATGCAGCAGTACTTGGCACATAGCCGGCATCGGCACGTGCGCGGCGTGAGCGATCACGCTACCTGAGGGGCGACAGGATGCATGGCTCTGTGCCACGAATGGATGCGAAGGACGCGAGGCGCAGACTATCACACCAGATCACTTATGCGCGCATAATGGCAGGCAAACAGATTGAGCACATGCAAGAAGTGTGTGGACAACTTCTCAAGAGGCATAAGAAGGGCATTGAAGGGACATCCCCTCGTCCCATATTGGCTTCAGATGATGTGTCAGAGCGTTCGCGCGCCACTTCGGACTGGTCTTGCGTTGATTGCAAAGCTGATGGACAGGAGTTTGGTCAGGGTCTTATAGATTTGGTACAGGCAGAAGTCGACGAGCGCGCTGTTCGTTTTATGAAGATAATCACTTCTAAGAACAGAAGAATCAGCAAGCTGAAGAGACAGCTGGCCAAGGCCCAGAGGCAGCAGGATTGATGGCCGAAGAGCCTGAGTGGCTCCTGCGTCTCTGCTTCTGGTGAGAAGATGCCAATCGTCCTCGTCCACTCTGTCTCTCGTGTCTGTCGAGTGGCTCAGTGACATCTGTGATTGTGCATCATGCGCAGTGAAGCTCATCAGAAGTAAGACTGACCAGGTAAGACCCATGCGCCGATAGTCTGCTGCCCCAGCACGAGTTTGCGCTGTCGTGCTGCAGGACGAGCAAGGAGACCTTAGAGCAGGAGGTCGCTGGCAAAATGAGCTGCGCGAAAGCCGTGGGAAGTAATTAAGGCAAAAGGATAATCAAATAGTAGTCACAACAGCTCTTCATTGAGACTAGGGCTATGCATGGTCTGTGCTGAGTGAGAACTAGTTTTTGCACACAACCCAAAGGTCATCACTTTGACTGGCTGAAGGGTGCACAATCTGAGCAGATCTGCTGCAGGGACGTCTTGCAATGCTCAATAGCCCAGGCAAAAGCACAGCTGTAAAGTCGATTTACCAGGGCGACGCTTGGGTCTGTGTTGTGAAACTTGCGTGAACAGGTCATCCTAGACATCAGCATTTAGGCGAAAAGTCCTCACTTCAGACCACCAATTCGCACTCTGTCCCTTCATACGTCCTCGACTTTGACTGTACGAAGCAGCTTCACGATCTCGCTGAATTCATGAAGACACGCATCAAGTGCTATTAAAGCCTGCAGTGTGTGATGAGCAGCCCGAAGAATGGCTGTCAAGCTCCCGACCTGCACACGCCGTACGCGACTAGTTGTTCATCTGTATGGACATTGCTCACATAGGTGATGCGTACGTAGCTTGTTAGTGTTGCTCAGTCCAGTCTTCACTATAGCACAGACGGTTGACCCTCTTGCACGCCGATTTCTAATCCAGTCACATTACCTATCGTTCTACACATTTCTTTTCTGCGTCATGAGTATACAACATGCCATCATCCCGATCAACAAGACGTTCCAGCATTCGCAGGCGCTGTTCCAAGCGTTCAAGGCATGCATCCAGCAGGAGACGCTCACGAATGTCTCTCAGACTTGGAGGCAGAAGGAAGAGGCGATCCACTGAATTTAGCATCTTTCGCAATAGGTGATAATATAGTCGCCGCGCGTGCTCATGGTGCAGCAGACCGCTCCCTTCATGTCGTAGAAGGTTGTGAGTCTTGAGTGGCTGGCAAGACGCCTAGCTGGTCAGTTCATGACCGTCTGGGTACTTCAACCCTTTCGGTAATTCTTCTTATGTCCCCCTGACGCCACTGATCGCCATTCATGCAGACTGGTTTGCGCACCTGTCAAGCCTTCAAGAGGTGGTAGGCCGTCTTGTAGCCTCTCATGAAGTCTCTAGCGTCCATGATCCCCGAACGGACCACTGTGAGACCCTACAAACACTTCACTGAGATGGTACTGGCTTCCTCTCCGATCAGAGTGAATTGACTCTGGCCGCAGCTGCTTTTCTTTCGACCACACCCACCACCCACCTTCCCTCGGATCGCACCCACCTTCCTCGTTGCTTTCATCACATACCGTAAGCCACGACCTGTACTTCCGCTCCCATTGATCCCTCGCACGTTCACGACTGCTCTGCTCGGACTACACCCGCCTCTGCTCCTTCGGTCTCACTAATCCTCCTCTCCGGTCACAGGCACACCTCTTCGGCCACATCCACCTTTCCCTTCGATCACATCCGCTTCTCCTCGAACACACCCACCCACCTCTGCTCCTCAGTCATGCTCTCCCTTCATGCGCCGTAAGCTACGAATTGTACTCCAGGCCGCCTGTGATTCATGTCACATCCTATTGGCTCATTCGTGACAGCCCTGCTTCAAGCTTTCATCAAGTATAAGTGCTAGGTAGGCAATCGCGTGGAGGCCTCGATCTCTGAGAATGTGTCATCCTGAGCCCACCCACACCTCCCAACCTGCTGACGCCTCCAGATCGCCCGGCCAATCTGTTGTCAACACTGGCCTGCAATCTGATTGCCACACTCGTTGCCAATTCATCACCACTTTCGGGTACGCCAATTCATCGCCGTACTCTCTTAGTCACATGATTGTCACTTCTGGCACGCTCATTGATCGTCACACTCTCCCTGCCACTCCCTCGCTGGTTTTGCTACGTCAAAAGATCGCCACACGACTCAGCCAACTGATCTCCACTCAAGAGAACGCTAAGTGATCGCCACACTTGTGAACCCGATCGATCGCCACTTCTGACACGCCAGTCGAACGCCACTTTCGGCACGCCATTTGATCGCCACACAGAGCACGCCACTTAATTGTCACACTCTCCCTGCCAATCCATCGCCATTTCTGACACGCCAAGTTAGCGTCGGAACGCAAGTTGATCGCCACAACGACTCGGCCACATCTGACATGTCAATTGATTGTCACTGAGGGGCACGCCAAATGATCGCCACACTTGTGAAGCCTTTTGATCGCCCGCTTAAGCATATGCTATGATCACAGATGCTTTGGCATTTTCCTGGGGTGTTGATAGTCGTGCGCTCCCAGGATGTGCGATGGTATGCCACTTTCAGACTGGATGCATCCCTGTGGTCAGCCTTGAGCAATCTTGACAGCGTATGAAATGCTACGTGGACGTGATATACCATCTGAATAAATACATGTATATATCGCACAGTAGTCCTCGCAGGGCAGCTTGAACAGGTCTGCGTCACTCAGCTCGGGTCTGTGCAGCAGGCGTGCGCTCAGTGCCTCGGACGTTATGGCCGCGTCACGCACACAACCACTTTCTAGATCTATCTGGCACGGCACGTAGCAGCCGCCGGCGATGTCCGCCTCCACCTCCTTGTACCTCCTGGTCCTGTCTTGCGCGCCAGGAATCTCCTTGAACTTCAGAGACCCCAGCAGGCGCAGGCCGTTGGAGGTCAGCACCCTCTCGTCCACGATGCCGTTCCAGTCGACCTCGGGGTGCTCCGAGGTCAGCACGGCCAGCTGCTTCTTGCGGATCCGCACGGCCGTCCTGCTGTTTACTATGACGTCTGGGCACAGCACGTGAAAGTTCGCATTGTTTCGGTGCTCAAAGAGCATCCTGATATCCCCGACCACCGACTTCAGAGCCCGAACGACCACCTTCAGCACCTCCATCGGGCTGCCAACGCTCGCGCCCTTCGTCGCGCTCTTATCCACGTCCATGATGTACGGAAAGTACTCCGACTTCTTCACCACCAGCCCCAGGTTGAAGCGTGGGAGGTCAGACACGTAGTGCTCCAGGAAGGCGCCGAATAGCTCATCCGGGAGCTTCCACCTTCCGTTGCTCAGGGCCAGTACGTTCCAACCCTCCGCCTGCTTGTGCGGGCCCAGCAGCCTGTGCGTCCGACTCTTGTGCGCCGGACCTCTCGCGTCATTCATTTCAGAGCGCTGGAAACACGCTACGTTGGCTTGCATCCCTTTCCATCGCTCTGTGCACGACCTTTTATGTCGACTTCGCCGACCTGCTTCGACCAGCTTCCAAAATTACGTAATGCACTCTTTGTCACGCTCTCACACTTTCGTCCGTACTGAGCAGATGCCCTTTCCTTCCCGAGCACTGCCCTGTGCGGGTCTGCAAGCGCACCCTCGTCGAAGGTATCACATCGATCGGGCTCCTCAGCGTTGCGAATTTTGGCTCAACTTTTCTATAGCTTCTGGAAGCATCATGTCCTGCAGTCACCGTCACATCTCTTGCACTCATGTACATCTGCTCGTGCGATCATAGGTTGCTCCATACGCGTCAGAGCCAAGACGCGCGAGTCAGCCTGCTGAGCCATTCTGAGATGTCTATTCACCTTTCACACCTCGCCGGCTTTGAATATCTACCAATGTCTTGGCGCCCTCTGCTGACCTCAGACGTACATTGCTTGATGTAATATGTTGACACCCCATCCAACTCCTAGGTATGGGCTCAACCCATCGGCGTGGCTACTGCACACATTTTGGCACAAATCGCCCTCTGCCTACCCACTGGTGCCTCTAATAGGCTCCGGTCTCCCTGCTCTTAGCCTCCGCCTCAGCCCACGCCACCCGCTCCTGCTAGCTCGCCAGGCAGCACATCATGTATCCACACCTCGCACTTCCTCCGCCACATGCTACCACTGTTGTACTCCACCTCCCCACACCCACCTCTCACGTTGTGCGTCAACCCTGGACGCCCTCGTGCTGTGACCTCTCCACAGCTTCTCACCTTCGCAACCTCATAGAGCTACTCAGTCAGCCTATTCATCACCTTCGCAATCCTCATACAGACACCCCGATCATCCTTGTCACCTTTCGCAACCCTCATACACTCTCCCACAGACCTCTCTGTCACGACATGCACATCACTCCCGTCACAGAGACCTCTCCGGAGCAGCAGGCCTTCCTCGCCATCGTCGCTCGTGGCAGTCCTCGCCTTCCCCACACCTGTAACTGCCACTGGAATCCCTACTGGACACCCTTTAGCTGCTGCCACTGCGAATCTCTTGATCCCCGGGATGACTGGGACAGACCCAACGTGATGTGGGCCAGTCTCTACGCCTCCAACATCGTAGTCGCTCCGGATGACATCGAAGTCGCATCGGGCCGCCTGTCGGGCTGCCATCGGACTGCCGTCACACCCACTTCTTTGTTTACATAATCCACCCTTGCGCGACGCAATAGGTGTGCGTTGGTTCGACGATCTCCCATCTGACTCGTCACAGCATGCTTTGCACTTGCTTACACACTTTAACCCGTCAATCTCATTCGACCTCTCTCACCATTGCCTGATTCGGCTCGCAGTCCTATGTGGGGCATCCGTACAGGCCCCAGTAGGTGGCCATGGGAATGGAGGTTGCTGTCGGGAGGCGATGCCTCCTGGACAGGCTTACGTCACCCACGCATGTGCTGTCATTCACGTGCTGAGTCTCGAGTCCTTGCGATAAATGTAGCAGTGCCAGAACAGGACAGAAAGATCTACATTATCTTGCAGATCTCCGAGTCACTGTGCATTGTATATAGCAGTGCCAGAACAGGACAGAAAGATGTACATTATTATGCAGGTCTCCGAGTCACTGTGCATTGTATATAGCAGGGCCAGAACAGGACAGAAAAGTCTACAGCATCTTGCAGATCTCCGAGTCGACCCTGCCAAAACATACGAGTGCTTACAGAACGATCGCGAGGACTTCCATGAAGCGTGCGCCTGGCATTCATCCCGAGGTGAGCCTCCTCCCTGTCTCCTCCCACCTTCTTGGTCAGCCATCTCGAGCAGATCGATTTCGGGCCTTCGGCTAAGGCTTCGGACCTGGTCCATGGTGGCATGAGCTGTGCTGCCATCAGGACACTGGGCTGTGATCAAGCCCTTGCATGCCTTTCATCTCTCGATCGCAGCGATTCGGCCTGATTTGGGACCTGCTGATCTGGTGAGAGATTATGCTCGATATGTATATACTTCGGCGCTAACGTACCCTGAAGCAAAGCTCTCTTCCGGTGTTGGCACCTTGCTTGAGCTCTTTGTCATCTGAGGAGCTCTTCTTTTGTAGAAGGGGTATGCTGTTTGCGTCACGTGGGCCCTCAGGTCATTCTTGCCGAGTTTTTTGAGCTCCGGCTCGCCCTTTCCAGCTATACCTGCTGTATAGGACTGATCGCTGCTTGGCAACTATCACGGCCGTTTGGCTACATCGTCCTCATGTACATGGAATACGTGCATAACAAACATACAAAAGCATCGCTCAGTGGATCTGAAGCATTTCGTTTCCCTGCAGGAAGCTCAGCAATATGCCTGCTGTCTACCATGGAACGTTTTTCGTGCACTGGGAAGGCAACTGCGAAAGCACGGGAGGCGGCTGGGCTAAAAAAATGGGGGATATCATCTACGATAACAACTTAAAGCCCACTGTCGACAAGATCAGCAATCTGGGGGACCTCAGTGCCGCCCTCACGACTGAGTGGCCGTCCAACCATCCCGACGGACGCTACCTCTCAGGCAACATCCCTGGCGGACGGGTGACCTTCAAGATCCTGAATCCTGCTATGCACGACAAAGTGGAGCTGGCAGAGGTTGGGCAGAATAACAGGCTTCTGGGCGACATTGAAAATGACGGGATTTTTGGCATCTTGCTGAGTCCGTGGGAGCCTGTCGTCGACGACGAAGCGCGAGCTGGCGAAAAACACGCTACGGTCACCATCAGGACGAGGTTTGAGCTGTTCGGAGATCGAGGATCCCTGCAAGTGAGCTGATACATCACCTTGGGAGGGCAGACCATTAAGCCTGGACGGAGAATGGGAGAAAGAACACAACTTGGATGGGTATAAATTGCATTGACTCTTTTGTGTGGTGTAACCGTACGCCACCATGCTGCATTTGTCTCGTGCGACTTACAATCGGCTCACTCCCGAGACCTGCCTTGCTTCCTGCTCAAAAATATGCGTGTAGTCTAACTTGTGGCGTCTGGCCCGGTGGAACTGCGCTCTCCACTCCTCCTGCCTTTCACAGGAGGTGTGCGCCCATGTACAGCAAACCCCATGCTCAGCTCACACGCCCATGTAATCTTGTAATCTTTCTGGCGTGCACATGACACTGACATTTTCCTGGTGACATTTCTAATATCTCTGTTTAATTTAATTAAAAAACATTATGACGTTACATACTTCTGTCATGATCCACTGGTCTGTCACCATTTGTGTTGCCTTGTGCACAGCTTCCCAGAGATGTAACCTTCTGTCGTTACGTCGCACCATCTCTATCGCCCTCTCGTCGCCCCACAGGTGCTGTACCAGGTATGTGCTCCAGGGCAGTCCAGGCTGCAGCGCCACGAGCACCCTCTCGTCCAGTTTCTTGACTCCCTTCAATGTCAGGCTGCCCTTGCAGCACCCCATGCAGTTGACGAGCTGCTCTGGCCTCTTGTAGACGGAAAGGTCGAGCTGCCCCTCGCCGTCCCCACCCACTCCCTTGAGTTCGATGAGCCTCGCGAGCTCAGGATACTCCACCTTGAAGCCCATGACCCACATCTTGAAAGAGACCTTGAACTTGCCGTGCTTGGGATCCATGCCGTGCCTGCCCCCCTCCCTGACGTCGCACCTCGCATACCCGTCCTGGTCTTCCTTGACCTTGTCAACGCTGGCCAGGCTACGTTCTAAGATGGCCTGGGTGGCCTCCTCGGTGGGCTGCGCGTCGTGATACGACTCGGTGTCGAAGTAGGGCTTGGTCCACGGTCTGTCGCAGGAAAGGTACTCGCAGAGGGTCTTCGTGCCTCTCAGTCCTGCCTCCACCTCCGCCAGGCTCCACTCCTTGATGTTCTTGCTCTTGTCTGCCACCTGCCTTCGCCGCACCGCTCAGAGATGTCACGAATCGTCACGTCACGCATTGTCGCTTGCTGTTCCTGCCCCTTCGCCACTGTGCAGGTCACGTGATTTGCCATGCTCTTCTGATTCCCTTCCACTACTCCGAGCTCTTTATGTCGCCTCTTCTCACGCATTGCCTTCATCCTGCTTGCACAGTGCCGACCCACCTCCTGCTCTGCATGATCGCATCCCTGACTACCCCTCCATACGCCACCACTTAAACCACATCACTCCACAACACGCACGTTCCTCTCATGTCGTACCTGCACATCTCTCATCACGCTGTGACTTCTCCAAACCTTCACACCTCCGCAGACCTCATAGAGCTTTCACACCCATCCTTTTCATCACCTTCGCAACCCTCACAAAGCATCCCGACCATCTTCGCAAAGCTCATAGAGCTGAGCCACACGTCATAGTCAAGACATTCGCACATTATCCATTTCGCTCATCGACCTCCTGCTCATGCACAGCCGGACTGCTCAGTGCTGATCCGCCTTGCCTCTTGCTCAAACAAATGTGGGTGTGATCCGAAGTTATGGCGTTCGGCAAATTAGTGCCAGGTGCAAGTGCGCCTTCACCTCTCCTGCGTCTGCCAAGAGGAGGGCGCCCATGTACACCAACTCCTATACTCATCCCTCACGCCCATGTACTTCTGTAATCTGGCTAGACGATTCCACGTGCACATACGCTGACAGGTACTAGATGACATTCTCATACCCAATTGAAAAGTTCTATGATCAAAAGGCAGTATTACATACTTCTGCTGCAATTATCCCGGCTCTTAACTCTTGCGATGCCTCTTAGCTACACCTCCCCGCTCTCAAGCGCCGTTGTTATCACCTCTTTCACGCTCGCTTCTTCCCATCAAACAATCACGCCCTGTCACCCAACCTTTTCACGCTCATCTTGGCCTGCCAGAAGAGGCTGCTCGGGTGCTTGATGCAATAGTAGTGGTGACCCAATGCCCGCCAGGTATCTATGACAGTATTTGTCACACCGAAAATGTTAAGTTCCCGAGACCGGTATAGGATTTTTGGCTTCCAGCTGCACTTTCACTTTCCTTGCGCTTTAGTGGCTGTCGTAATACTCCCGATTGCAATTGCCCGACAGCCAGGCTCGCATCGGAGCCCTTATGAGTGGCTATGAGCCCCAATGGCTGTAATGAAGACGTCACAGGTTCCAAAGACGCCTGTAATGGGGCCATAGTGACTAAAAGGCGAGCCTTTAGCAAGGCCAAACGGCCCGAACTCTCTGAGCTTTGATGTTTTGAAGCCCAAGGAATGTACGTGAGAGCTTGTGGTGCCTGAGATGGAGGCGAGTGCTTCGCCTTCACTCAATTTGAAGGAGCTGTGCTGTAAACCGTCACAGAAGAGGCCATGGCTGTGCGACAGTCCGCGCCAGCTGATTGTGACAATGCGATGAATGCCCCCAGGAGAGTGATAGATGTGCACCTCACACAAATGATGTCGGCGCCCATCGTCAAAAGGACAGCCACTCCAGTTGCCGAAGGGTACTATGCGAAGTCCATTGAGCTCGCTCTGACGATACTCCTGCTAGATATGCGGAACCTTTCATTGTCTCTGTAAACGTGGTACTGTGTGAGGCTTTGGCAAAATCTAAGAGCATCAGGCTCTGTGGCAGAGGAAGAAGCAATACATACCTCTTCAGGTGTATCTAGCATCGTGGCCACCACTTCAGGTCACGAAGTTATCCGTTCTCATTGAGTACAGCACTGCAGTCAATTCGCCATACTTTCAAGCTCGATTTACTCAATACGCTACCAGCTACCCGTATCGTCAAACATTTACAATGTGCTTGGAGTGTTGATGCATCCCTTGTCAGTCAATAAGTCAAGGGCGTTCCTGTCACTGCCCCTCATTCTATGCCCCTTCGGCGCATGAGCCCCGACTGACAAGAGATGTAACGCGTTGATCTGAAGAATACCTATCTGACGGATAGGAGCAACTGGGCAGCTGAGTTCATTGCTTGATACATGATCTTGCACTTTAGGTGGTGCAGAGACATCTGACATCAACAACCAACACCTGCTACCTTTGTGAAAGACAACTAAGGCTTGCGCATGCGGGCCAGTGGTCTGGGTCTGGATTAGGAATACGGCTCCGAAATATGATGGCTCGTCCATGATTGCATCATTCTGCATATATGGACCACACGGTGCTTCTGCACTTGGGCTGGGGGGAAGCAGGACGGGAGGGGTGCGATACGTGTGGGTGACGTGTGCGTATGGCGTATAAGAGAACACGAAAGGTGGGTTCTCCTGAAATGCGCTATGTCTGTGGATGGAAGTCGAGAAGGTGTGTGATGTTGACAGATCGACCTGCACCACTAGCGGGTGCACGCGCAGGCCATGCTCCCTGCACGTGAAGCCGAACCGCTCGGCCTCCAGATGATACTTCTCGCACAATTCCTGCCGCACTGCGGTGTCCTCGATTTGCCACCCGGTCTTGTCCCCGGTCGTCAGGGTCATGCACGTCGGACGCGTTATCTTGAAGTCTGCCAAGTACTTGTACGTCTCCGACTCCCCCAGCGCTCGCAGGGCAGCTTGAACAGGTTTGCCTCATTCAACTCCGATCTGTGCAGCAGGCGTGCCTTCAGCGCCTCGTGCATTATGGGCTCATCACGCACACAATCACCTTCAAAGTCTATGTGGCACGGCATGTAGCGGCCGCCGGCAATGTCCGCCTCCACCTCCTTGTAGATTTTGGTCCTGTCCCTTGCGCCGGGAGTCTCTTTGTACTTCAGAGATCCCATCAGGCGCAGCCCGTTCGAGGTCAGCACCCTTTCGTCCACGGTGTTGTTCCAATCGACCTCTGGATGCTCCAAGGTCAGGACGGCCAGCTGCTTCTCTCGGATGCACACGGCTGTCCTGCTGTCCACTGTGATGTCTGGGCACAGCACGTGAAAATTTACAGCGTTTCCGTGCTCGAACAGCATCCTCGTCTCCCCGACCACCGAATCCAGAGCCCGAACGACCACCTTCAGCACCTCCATCGGGCTGCCCACGCACTCTTGTCCACTAGCATGATGTACGAAAAGTATTTCGACTTCTTGACCACCAGGCCCAGCTTGCTGTGTGGCAGGTCGGACACCTAGTGCTCCAGGAAGGCTCTGAATAGGTCATCCGGAAGCTTCCACCTCCCGTTGCTCAGGGCCAGCACGTTCCAGCCATCCGCTTGCTTGTGCGGACCCAGCATCCGGCAAGTGCAACTCCTATGTGCGGCCCCTCTCACATCAGTCATCCCAGTGCCTTGGACACACCCTACGTCTGTTGCCACCTCTTTCCATCGCTCTGTGCGCGCTCTTTCATGTAGCTGTCGACGGCTGACCTGCTTCTACCACCTTCCATAATTACGTAATGCGCCGTCAGCACGCTTTCCGCTCTTTCTTACTACGCAGATGCTTTGGATCAATCCTGAGCATTGGCCTGTCTTAGTCGATAAATTCGTCCCTCGTCGAAGTCTGCCCATCGATCGACCTCCACAACGTTGCCAATTTGGCTTATACTCCCAGAAGATTCTGGAAGCAACTCAACATCGGTATCGTGGTCTTACGAGGCCCGGTCGGCCTGATTGAGGACGTCAATGGTCAGTCCATCGAGGTTATTCTGGCCCTTTTTGTCGGGGTCTCTCTGGTATAGACCTCGATCTGAAGGTTGGTATTTCGTTCCGCCCAATGAGGTCTGCTGTTATGCGGGTGACGCCCAGTCTGATTCATCAATCGCACGGCCTATGAAGACGCGCGACCTACCCGAGTGAGCTCCAGGAGTCGGTCAGAGTTGGCTGACCCTGGCAATGATGCAGCAGACCGTGGAGTATTCCATGCCACCAAGTGTGTGAAGAGACGCATCTCAATGACGTGCCACATCCTGCCCCAAGCTTGGACTCAGATGGCTGTATGGGCGCCAAGAAGGATCGCCTGATTGGGATAGCTGTCCGCTTTGCAATTAAGAGGGCCCAAGGCATAATGCCACCAAAATTGCCAGCCCACTTCCTCATTCCCAGTGGAAAAGTATAAGTGAGCAGATCAGTCGGCGTCGGACAGAGCATGCGGACGTAGGATCAGGAGTTTGCATACTCCAGTGATTGCACTGGGTCCCACCTTTCGTTCACCATGCGCTTTTACAAATCAGTCGATATGCACCTCAATTGTTATATCGACCAACGTCTCAAGCTGAGAGCATTATTGTCGCCAGGTGCCTGAAAATTTATAGGAGGCAATGCGTTGTATCCATGGCCAGAGTGGATGGCAAGGCCAACACCGCTCTATAAGGTCGCCGTTCCACGTCACAGCATGTGATGTGATTTGGGGTGGAAGCCTGGCCCTTCGTGTCAGCGGAGGTTTTAGCAAGCTTTCCATGTCATGCAACATAAGCAAGCCTAATGCGGCGGAGATAGGTGTAGCCGGTCGCTCAAGACTCCCTACGAAAAGATCCCCTGAGTCTGGCGGACTCAGAGCTCTTTTGGCACCCATCATCAGGTTCACAACACCACATCTCCACAGAGTGTAAAAGATTAGCCTTCTTTGCGACACCGTGGTTTTGCGAGGACTAAGCGTCCTAATTGTACACCTGAAAGCAGCCAATTATGTCAACTACTCCATGCGATGGCCCGAACAGAGCGTGCTCATGCACTAATGTTGCCGCTTACAAAAGCTGCTGTGGCTGACGCATGGAAAACCACTCGAAGTGCGCCAAACTGGCTCAGCTCCTTTCATCACTCCAGACCACCACAACGCCCGGCCAATGTAATATACATATTGTAATATACACATTGAGATTTCGCTGCGCAAAGACTTTCTAGATGACATGGGCCTAGACGTACCTTCGTCACACGGTGCTCATTGCGCCAATCGCGCGAATCATGTGATCACAACGCCCAACGAAGCTGAGGACTGGGCCGCAAAATCCGAACGGGCTACACGAGGAGGACCCAAAGGGACCATAGTTGCGTTGCAGCGACGTACGAAAGCTCAGACAACACACTGCGTTACCCAGGCAGCCATGAACATACATTAAAGTCTCTCCTGGCGATAGAATCACGCTGCTGCATGCGCACGCTGGAGTGTCTAGGCCATGGCTGAACGAACCTCCGTCAGAGTAGACTGTCAGTATCTTATGAACACCAGCAGACGAGTGCCACACATATAGCTCCTGCAAAGCGCCTGAGGGGATGTCCTCGAAATCCCGACCTTGCCGAGGGCCCAGTGGCCCGATTCTTATCAGCATCCTTCACAGTCCCTGTACAGTCAGTTTGTCAAGTCAGTAATGTTGATAACGCGAAGGCACTGCAAGAGTAGACGTGCACTGGTCAAGTAGACGAGTCACCAAGCCCCCTCTAGGAGGACGCAGCATGGGCAAGGACGCTATGGAGCGTCCTGCACGACGCTATTCCTGCGAATGGTCCTTGTACGTCGTGTGTGCCTTCGAAGTGTTTTGAGGCAATGGTCTGAGTCGTAAGGGCCCTTCGCTGTCGACTTGTTGCCTGACGCTTCGGACATTCGGAAGATCCGATGAGATACTGTGACTAAGATGTACGGTCATCCTTTGCCAAGCGCTGTCAGCGATCGGCGTGGCCGATCCATAGCCTCTCAATTTTGCCACGGCATAGCACAGCACAGTATTTCTGCCATTTCCCACCCTATACGTTCGGGCGGCCCCTCTCGGGTTAGCTCGACCTAGACATCGGAGGTATCCGATCTCATGGTCTCCCTTTCCGAGACGGAGGTCATCTGTCTCAGCAGTAACAGGAGAGCCATATTATCCTTGAAATGATGTGGCCAGGAGGACGTCGAGGTAGACAGAGTACATGAACATGGCCTTGTCGCGTCGTCCCTCTCCAGGCCCATTATGCATGGCCATGACGCAACTGCCTGCAACGCATGTCTTCACTGGTTCATATCCTTTGCTCCTGTCCCTGGCGCCAGAATCTCTGTGTACTTCAGAAAACCCAGCAGACTGAGCAACCCATCAAGATTCTGGGGACTACTACTAATTGTTATCCTTGTCCATCGCTGACGGCGATTGGTGTGGCCGATCAGTAAGCTCCCGTTCTGACATCACAAACATGTCTCATAGCAATTCTGTAGCAAATGGCGTCACAAGCGCATCGCCTGCATACCTATAGCGGCGAATCTAACCATGCCAGCTGAGGCGATCTGTCTCGTCACAATTCGGATAAGTGATGCTCCGAGAGAGGCAGGCCAACTCCTGGCGCTGGAAAAGGTCAGCGCGGCCTTTGATCAAACGTCTCGAGGTCATTCTGGATGTATGGTACATAAAAGGAGCTGTCATCCAAGCAATCGTATGGTGCTCTGAGCTCTTTCGTATAAATATCTACGCTGTGTATCCGGAAGATAGTCTGCAGGTCTGTGCTTGAGATCTCCTTGCTTCAGCGCGTCATGACACCGCACGCTGCTGGGATCTTTCTAATGGCTGTTGCAAAGTACTCGTCTCTCATGCCTACTGTTTTCAATGTTGACCTCTGTTTCCAGCATATGTGCGAGCAAGGTGTGTTATCTCAACTTGGAGGTAAGCTTCTACATTCTGGGTAGTCGCGAAGCACTCCAGGCTGCTGAGACTTCAAAGGGTGAGCAAAAGGTCAGACTAATAAGGTACCTGCACAGATGATAGTGAAGCTGCTCTTCCCCGCCACCTGAGTATGCGGATCTGCGGTCCCAACTCACACAGCGCGCAGCATTTCACTGGCCCCTGAGTCTGCCTCTGAATACAGAGTGTGCGATCTTGTATTGCACCGAGGCATTGTACATTGCAAAGGGCCCACTCATCAACGAGCACAAGGATCTGTTGAGAAGTGCACACCCCTGCGAATGTGATTATGTTCAGTGATCCTCAGCGTTTATGAAGAAAATGAGGCATGGGGGACTCTCCTCGCAAATTCAGCACATACATGTCTGAGCAATGCAAAGAGGGCAACAGTGTGAGTGCTCGAGATGCTGCAATATCCGAAACTCAGCAGGACATCAAATGTCCAATATGGCTGTTGTTCGTTCTGGCGTTGTCTCATTCTATGCGCAATCGCCAAGAAGCACATAGAGCTATATACTTCATGATCACGTGCTTTATGGATACCAGGAGGCGCTTGCAATACTAGGTGTTCTTCCATCTAGTTGCTCCAGGATCCCTTTCAACTTGCTCGCGGTCATCGGTTTCTCCACAAGCAGATCCATTCCGAAGTTCTTCCATGGTCGGTCTGCAATCACTAGATAGCTACCTTGAGCAGGCTACACCGCTAATCTTTACAGGAAGCACATGACAATTCAGGTGTGATGCTTCCTGTTCATGTGCCTTGCTGACAGTATAGGCCCTCACCCGCACACATGCATGCGGTATCCCTGCGTCAGTGTTGAAGGTAGCAACAGTCCGGCAGGCAAGCAAGCTTTGACTGTGTAAGGGATGGAGACAAAAAAGAGACTGACCTGTGATATCATGAAGCAGGCCGGAGGAAAAAGCATTGCCAAGCTGTTCTGACTTCCCACATGCAGAGACTCCCACAATGGGAACAGGCATCTGTGAGGGACAGGTGCAATGCCTCTGTGATAGAGAGACCTGCCTGCCCTCACCCACCAGGACCAGATCCTTGACAAATGATGCCCTCGATGCCTGCCTCCGCAGCCGACCCCTCTCAATCCTGCGGATCTGCAGTGTTGCCTGAAGACCATCTTGGATAGGCATATTGATATCCTGCATACCAGACACCCGTTTCTACTTCTGCAGAAATGGTGAGTCTATGCTCAAATTCATATTTTTCGTCACTTCTTATGCATTTGCTGGCTTCCACCATGGAGGACATCTGTATTGACGAGGCAGCACCGTGCACACCACGGGCAGCAAAAGCAATCGCAAAGCCTTCTGCTGAACAGACTTGGGACCGCAGTGCTGTGTAATTCAAAGCCTGAGACACAATTCTGCCTTCTTGTCAGGCTGTGCAAGCCTTAGCTAGGCGAGAGTCGTGTTGCCTGACCATCCATATGCATGTGATGCTATCGGCATGCTCCATGTAATACTTCACAGCCTTCTGTCCATCCCCAGCTACCACTACAAGGAAGCCCTGGTGCTCCAGCAGTCGTTTGAGCACAAAACGGTCCACCTGTACATAGGCGTGCATTTCCCTCACGTCATACACTTTGCTCGACATCTTGCCACTTTAAGGGAGAGATTCGCTGCAAATGAAGGCAAATGGTACGTTGCTGTGATCTATAGACAGGCACGCGCTCCTACACAGGGCAACCTGTGAGTCGTCAACTACTAGGGCTTGGGGCCGGTCGGGAGCACCGATGGCTGCACACATCTTTTCGAAGTTCCAGAAGTAGCCATATACTAGCTTTCTGCAGCGATCTTTGCTGATGACCAGCTAACCCTCCACACCGAAGCACAAGGCCCCTGGCAACCTTGAGTGTTCTCACAAAGTCTTTGAGCGTTTGCTAGCATAGCTTTCCATTGGATAAGCTTCTCTTCCCATGGAAGGCTCCCAACGCTTCCGCCAGAGCATGAAGCGGCCATATCGCGTTCGCGTCCCAAGCGCTGTGCCGACTCCTCAGCTAGGGTATTTTGTCTCCCTCACCCTCTCACATAACCTGGTATCTATCGCTTGATTGCGACGAATTTCGAGCTGTGCCCCTGCCAAGCACACATTTTACCTGGTCATTGCGTATGCAACACACATCTAGACGATGAATTAAGCTCCTGCAATCCCTGCACCACGTCTCACTCAAGCATCGATGCCTGGAGGCAACCTCATCCCACTGCTCAGTCTTATCCTGCAATCTGTAGGGATTGTCAACATTCCACAGCAGCGCTGCCCCTTCATCACGACAGTTGTTCTTCCTCGTTTGCCTCGTCATATGTGTGGGTTTTCCAGAATATATCCTCGAACAACCATTCCTTCATTTACAATTACCATGTAGGGCTTCAGCTGTGGGATACCTATGAAACATACCTACTGATAGATGTCTGCAAGTCTTGCAAAGCTAAGACATGCTCTTGATCGACCAGAGGCCATCCAAAGAGTCAGCAATACGAAACATTTCTTGCTAGGTTTGTCAAATTTGTGCTGAAGAGGCTCCAACCAAATTGAGGGACAGCCTTCAGTTGCCCTTTTTGTTGAGTCAGCTTGCATATGATGCATACAGACGCTCTGTGGCTGAGTCTATTGAGTTATGCTGTGACAGGTCCTAATTCGAGCATCAGTCTTCACCCAATGTTTTCATGAAGCTCTGAGAAGAAAGAGTGCAGGCATGATGCCTATCAACATATTCACTGAAGGTTCACGCCAAAGTAAAGAAGATAAGGTTTCAGCTCCGCCTGTGGGCTTTTGCTTGAAGACGAGTCAAGCTGCACAAGCATGAGAAGCATACAGTCATTACATGAGTGGCCATTTGACATAGACCACATTTGTCATTTAAGTTTGGCTGAACAGGACCTCGCAGATGATCTCAGCGCCACACACTTCGCGGTAACTTGCCCCTTCCTTTGTACTGCTCACATACACTTTCACCCACGGCCAATGAACCACAGATGCACAACAGGGCACCTAGATTTGTCATTTCAGCTCACAGACATGTCGGAAGGCCTGTTGTATGGACACACATCCTATATAAAACAGCCCGTTAACGCCTGACTGCGGCTCGGACGCGCTTGCTGGACACAGCCGGCCATGTTGTGCAATTGACCATGTCGTGGTCTCAGGTTGACTTCCTTGAATCCAATCGATTGCCTTGCAGCAGTCAAGGAAGCCTCAAGGGTGAAATCAAGCCAGAAAGAAGTCTTGCGGCCCAACAATCTCCTAGATTGATTCTCTTGAGACTCGTAGACCAGCTCGAAAAGCGCAAGCTTCAAAGAAGCTCAATCATGCTGAAGAAGAAGATGCAAAGTCTTCCACCACATCTCTTTCATACATGCAGCTTTATGCATGCAAGCAGAGGGACCAATCTCTGGCTATATCAAATGCATACTAGAAACATTTTTCATTTTGACTCTTCATCCAGGCAAGCCAGAGACAAAGACTGGCTATGTGTGACCTCCCCCACACATCCTGGACTATGGCTATGCTACTGTAGCATTGCCAACAAAGGGCGTAGCCTGAATGCATGGGTAACAAACTGCGCCAGCTCTGGTCATCAGCTTTTCAGGTTCTATAATAAAGACAGGGACAGAAGTGAGTCTTTAAGCCCTACATTGACACCATTTGAAAGGCCCCCCTTGCCACTGCCATGCTGCCAACAGTAGTCCAGACATTTGTGGCTGGGTGAAATCGCTCTGAAGAAGAAATGGGTTCATCGTTGCTATCGAACCCACCAGCGACCAGGACACTGCCATCTGCCAGCAGGAGCATTTGAAATAATGCTCTGGCCACTGACATGCTGCCTGCAGCAGTCCACGAATCCGAGCTGGCTTCATACAGCTCTGCAGATTCTAAGGCATTGTGGCTCGCGTCCAGACCACCGGCTGCCAACACACTGCCAGATTGCAGACTGATCATCTCAAAGCCATTCCTGCCGGTCGCCATGCTCCCCGCAGATGACCAGGCATCAACTGCAGGGTCATACAGGTGTGCAGACGTCAAGGCGGAGCTGTGAATGTCGCCTCCACCAGCTGTCAAGACTCTCCCAGACAACATGCACACTGCCTGAAAATCTCTCTTGGCGCTCTGCAGCCTGCCAGCAGCAGACCAGCAGGCAGTCGCAACATTGTACAGCTCCTCTGATGGTAAGATGTCTCCTCTGTTCATCCCGGATGCAGCCAGCAAGTTGCCATCACGCAACTTTGTCAACTGAAAGCAATCTCTGGCACTGGCCATTTCAGCCGCAGTTGACCAGACATTCGTGGATGAGCTGAACAGCTCTGCAGAGCTCAAGACCTTGCTATCACTGTCAACACCGCCAACCAGCATAGCATTGCCATCCGAGAGACACACCATCTGTGCAAAGCCCCGGCCTGATTCCAGAATACCAACACCAGACCAGATGTGTGTGATGGAATTAAACAGCTCTGCAGTGGCTATGGCCGCCTCATCGTTGATACCACTAGCTGCCAGTACATTTCCGCAGGGAAGACGGACCATCTGGAAAGAACTCCTGCCTGTGGCAAGGTTGCCTGTTGAAGCCCAGGTGTTCGTCCTTGGATTGAACAGCTCTGTGGAGACCAGAGGCCCATGATCGCCTTCGCCACCAGCTGCCAATACCAAAGCGCATTTCGTGCCTGATTTTACAACGTCCTGGCTGTGCCCTCCCTGTTCAACACGCTAATGTTCATCTTGGCAATTGCACAGTCAGCAAATAGACTGCACCCCTTTATTCATGCCATAAGTACAAGGAATGATGCTAAGCTATCCAGGACATCGGAATGGAAAGAATAGTTCCTTCATTACAAAAACTGACATATACAGCTCTGGACAAAGCAGAGCTTGTAAGCCCAAAAACAGGATGATGATGGTGACAATGCAATGCTGAGTAGGCACTTCAACATCATGGACTCACCATCAGGGGAGGCAGGGAGGACCAGTGCAGCGCATTATGTCAACGTGTAGCAGGTTGTGATCTCAAGAAGTGATCTGCATATGAATAGACGCGTTGCATAAAGAGGTCGCGAGTGGAGTGTGGCAACCTTCGGACGCAGCATCGCCAGCGATCACTGCTCACACACGCGCATCTTGTGGTGAGTCTGGCTCTGTCAGGTCTCGGTCCCCCGACTTTGATGCCAGCGTGCGTCCTGACCTCTCAGTTTGCCAAAACCGGCTGCTTATCATAAGGGTTGGTGCTGTATATAGGAGGACCTAAGCTTGACATAGGCTTTGCAAGCTCAAACACAAGTCTCTGTGCGCTTGAAAGACACACGCGGTCTCACAGTTTGCAGTCGTGAGCACAGAAATGCCCTGCTTACCTGGTCGTGCAGCTGAAGGGCTGAACTGCTCTCAATGATTGTATCCACAGTCTGAGGTCAATGATCAGGTCAATGAGTGTCATTGGAGAAGCGTTTACGCCCTCATATCACTCAATTGTAGGGCTGGCATCAAAGGCGCCGAGTATACATCCAAGCGGCTGTCCAGATACGCGCCCGATGACAAAGTTCCCTCAGGCTGACAATTTCACCTGCACCGCACCATGTGCTTGCAGGGTGGCAATCCAGTTTATCCCAGTGTGAGGTCACTCGTCCATTTCTAGCGTAGACTTTGGTGCACTATTCTTGTCACATGCCCTGCATCTAGGTCAAAGGGCGTGGGATTGAGATGGGGCGATGTCGTTGTCGAACCGGGTTCAGATCCTGGTGTGCAGCCATTACGTACATATATGTGGCCACACTGTGAAGTTGCAGACTGCGTAATGAATTTAAGGTGGTCTGAGGTATCAAAGAACGTGCAATGTCGCGTCCTGTTGTGACTCAGAGCTTGTGAGGCTCACTGTACCCTCAGCAGCGGCTTGTGTGCAAATGGTGCAGACTTCTGGCCATATGTGATGCCTCTGGACGCATTTCTGGTGTTGGTACACGGGGAATATTTCTGAGCAGACTCGGTCGAACATATGGCGAGGATGACTGTCGTCTTGTACACAGGCTGTACATACACAGGCTTGCCTGACCACCGAAGTGGTGTGATGTGTAGACATTGCTACCGTGAATGTACGGATTATTGGAAGCAAAAAAGGCAAATGGCGCTTGCAAGTGGGGTCAAACAATCAAAGTGCTGGCCACCAAGCTGCCTTTTGCTCATGAGAAGTAGTCGCTCGCCCTGCCTATTTCGGCTGAGACACAGCACAGATATTGCAGCTATAGTGTTCGAACAGTAGAAATGTACTCAGCCAGGAATATTCTATAGACCTGAAGGCTCCAGCCATGGTTCTTGGAGCATTACACGCAGTGGGCTGCGAAATCTTCCCCTACTTGTACAGAAGAGCAGGCGTTGGTGATCAGCTGTGCCGACAGTGGCCGGAGATTCTCTGGTAGGGCACATTGAGCACTTCCTGACTCTAGCAGTTATTGCTGTTGAAACGGAAACGTTCAAGCAACAAGGAATCCTCAATGTTGCCGACATGTGTGAATTAGCTTTTCTTTATAGTGGCAGGCTGGAACCAGAAAGAAGCACTGTGACACACACAAGCAGCTTTATTGACACAGGAACTCAGCACCCAGAAGCCTCAGAGTTCAGTCCATGCAGAAAGAGAGAGAGGAGAGAAACATTACACCTCTTCCAGCCACCTAGGGCTGATCAGATGCCTGACCCTTTCTGGGAATATATTTGCCCAGACATTCCGTGAAAAACCTTGCAACCCCATACAGATCTGCTTGCCACATGAAGCGAGCCCTTGTTCCATGTTCACACAATCCAGAGTATCTGTCTCGGATGTGATGCAAGCCCTGACATCAAACACCGGATGGTACTCGTCACCAGGTCGGGCAACATGGCAGATGGTACAGAATCTCTGTGACCTAGGCACTACAGTACGAATACCCACATCCTTAGTCAGGTTGTGACAGTCCAGCCTGATCTGAGTGAAGCTTGCACACACTTGTTTGACAGAGCTAGCCTGAGAGTATTCTTGCGATGCGTGGTGGCAGGCCTAGCAACCAAGCATTATATGTCAGATCAGATCAGATTACATCTCTTCCAGCCACACCCCTAAAAGGTCTTATGCAAGCAAGCATTGATAAATCTGGCAACACCAATTAAGTCCTCTTGCCACATGAACGCCTGCATCGTCTGTAGCCCCTCAAAACAAGTGAGACCATTCAGAGAGATCACATTACATCTCTTCCAGCCACACCAGGCTGATCAGATGTTTGACCCTCACTTGACGGGTTCAAGTCAGCAAGCATACATTGCTCCCTGAGGCACAAAAGTTCTGGACACTCAAATGTGCACAACCTAGGCATGTTATCCCCTGGGCAAGTCCTTGGATTCACAGAAAGGCCCTGCCAGGTGGGTAGTAGCCCTTGCCAGTCAGCATCACGCATGTCAGGCAGATCGCATAAAGTTGTGTCCTAAGCAGATGCGATAACCCCCTGTGCGAGGAGTTGCAGACTTAGTACGTGGCGATCTAGCTGGCCCCGGTGGTGAAGCTGCCAGCAGGATTTTGCAGGATACCACATGTATGCCCTATGACCCTAGATTATGGGTTGCCAACCTTGTGATGATAGCATGACCCCTAGGCTGCGAGTTGGCACACCGTTCATGATTGCTATGCTTGAAGCACAGACGCCAGTCCTTACTGGCACATTGGCAGCACTCTTGAAACATTCCTTCCAACTCATGCTTGCTGAAACATCATCAGATGCTTTACACAATGCGTTAATGTTATCAGCAGCATCAGCAAACTCACTGTACTGAGGGAATTGCACAAATTGGTCTTGAAGGAAGGGTCACGTCTGGCGAATTTCATGGATACGGGCAGTATGTCCCAGCACTTTCAAATAGGGGCTAGTTCCTTGTGTCAATCTGTTTAACGTTATGTCTGCGATGCATCGGCAACCAAATCTTGCCCACAGAGAAAATTGCGGCTGTTGTGTTGCCACGTCGAATAGTCTGCTTGAATGCCTGACACGTGTAACAGCATCCTCGTGGCGCACATTGCCAGATCTGAACCAGGATACGATCTCTATCCTCTTCCGGGAGCAGGCATTAGCTCGTAAGACTGGTAATCACCATGGTCATAAGCCGAATCCCTGGATATGAATGGGGAAAGGACGTCTCACCATCAAGCCTGTGGTCAGGATGAGGGCGGGCGTGAGACAGGCGTGGGGGGGGCGAAAGATGGTGGGACTAACGACTACATCCCGCTCATTTTGCAAGGTTAAGCCAAAAGCTGCTCGTCATCATCTGCTATACACGTGTGTGATGGGGTCAACTGCAGGGCATGCGCCACCCCAGACCACTACTGCAGCACAACGCGAGACGCGCCCAAAGAGAAGCACCGAAGAAAGAAACGTCTGTCAAACACCTTGCTCCCTCATTTCTCCAGGTTTAAGCGACTGTTTCGTGTGTGAGCATCAAGATGCTGCTACAAAGGCATCAATCTACGAGCTAAGCTGTCTGTTGCAGAGTTCATGGCTTTTGGCATCTTCAATAAGAAATATGTATGCCTCTGCAGGGACCAGACTCAAGGGCAGGCAGGCAAGTTTTCTGCCTAAAGTTTGACGTTGGAATTACCTCAGCGCCTACTCTCATGTCGCCAGTAAGGCATACAATTGCCCGTCGCATTACCGATAGGCAGTCGGCAGAACAGGTGCGTGTTGGGCAGCCTCTGAGATGCTCTTGGCAATCCCAGAATGCACATCGTCCGCAAATGTGACAATCTTATCCCTAGAACTCCACGATCATGCCTCACAGCCCATGATCTTGTCCCATATCCCCCACTGTGTACATTCCTAGAAGACAGTGACTATCATGCTGCTTATGTCGACTAGTCAAATTGGGGATCTGTGAGGATGGATGTGAATGACTGTGTAATGGAGACTAATCCCTCTTGATCGTGCTGCAGATGCAAAGGCTCCATCATGGGGCAAGCGGCAGATCTCTTCTTGGGGGCGCTGAGAAACTTGAGCTCAGGCAGCGTTCTGTGAGTGATGAGCCCTGTTTGATTGCAGACAAAGCTGCTCCTTCTTGCAGCAGGGATCTATTGAAAGATCCCACCAGTGATTCTTTGAAAGTGACCGAAGTAACTAAGGGCACTTCCGTGCTCAGAAGCGATGAGCTAGAGGCACTGCCAGTGTCCACAAGAGGCAGCACAGACGTCTGGATTATGGATAAGACTCTTGTCGAGGCCATCAAAGCAGGTCCTTCTTGCAGCCACGCCCGTCACCTTGACGAGATGCCTGTGAAGTGTGAAAGAAGCCTTCCCTTCCATGACTTTACGGAAATCATGTGTGTGAGTCCATGACTTGCTATGAATTGCATAATGTATCCGACGGTCCTCATGCTCACAGTATGGCAATGGCTAGAGGTCTTGAGGAGGATTAGACATCTTGATGTGCAGGTATCTCAAAATCTGGAGGCTTGAAGCTTTCAGTACGTGGACCAGGCTCTACTGGGTACCGAATTGAAGCTGTGTCAGTGGAGGAGCTGCAAGACATAGAGCACCCACTGGAGTGCAGTGGCGATGATCAGGTCTGCATTCTGAAAATGTTTTACTCCGAGAAGGCATCATAAGATTACAGGGCGTCTTCTCTGCAAACTGGCTTGGCAACCTCTGGGAACAGCACAGCATGCCCGGCTTTTGAGGAAGCCTCAGAACCCTACAGTTAACACTTGAGGCAACTCAAAGTGTATCACATGAGTACTGCCTCAGGCCTGCTTGTGCCCTCATAGGCGTATACAAATGGAGGGTCAAGAGTGGCTGTACTCTACATCAAAGCCATCCTCTTGTATGCCATCAGCTGTGCATGTCTTATGTGCTTGTATGCACTCTGTGGCTGGCAATCGCTGTTTGGCTCTGCCACATATGGGCTGCATCAAGTTTTAGATTCACACTGTAGAAGGATTCTTGGTGCCATGTGCTTAACGCACATAATAAGAGGCGCAATGCAGCATGAGGATGCGGGTCGCAATCCTGATAGCCCGTTGCACAAAAGGCAGCGCCATGTGTGGACTTCAGAGGCGCATCACGAGTTTTGCAATATTGTGAAGGCGCTGGGAGATAGTAAGTAGGCCTGCCAACCTCTCGATTTGATCAAGAAGAATTCGTATTTCAATACTCCTGTCAGTGGTGTTGTCTGGAGAGATGTAGTACCTTCTATATGGAAACAAGTCAGAGTAAAGCTTAAAATGTCTTACCGTGGCAAGGAATTCGATGCCTCATGCAGGGGCGGCTCCCATGCGCATTCTGCAGCTGATGCATGTGAATGGGCTCACCAGGGAGCAGGTAGCAAGCCATTTACAGGTGATTCATGCTCTCGCTATTTATGCTCTGTCCATGGCCCAAGGGTGCGTTGCAGTCCACAATGCATCTGCGAGTATGTGTTTGCACCTCAAAATTGTTCCTGAACCATGCCAACACAGTCTCTTGTGGGGTCTACACCTTTTTCAGCGCCTCTATCAGAAAGCTCATTGGCATCCAGCATGTGAAGCTTACTTTTAGCAATGAAAGTTACTGCCTGGCGCAGAAATATCGAGCACATGCCAAAGAGCAAATTCAGAAATTAAGCTACGAGGATGTGCTTGCGCAAGCAAGTCGAGTGTTAGGCGAGGCTGGCATGGAAATCATGCTGCGCAAATTGGGGAATGTGGGCTTACAGGCTATGCTCACAGCGCGTGAGATGGCAAATGGTACCTCTACTGCACCAGATGAGCCGGTGAGGGCAGATTTCTTTGCTGGCTCGTTCTTAGGACTTTGAGCTGTTGATGTAATTCGAAATGCAGTGGTTAGCTTGCAGCATGCGCTGTTCGATTTCCATCTAAGATGTCTAGCACGCTGTGTTATAGCCATTACTCAAACAGTCTAATGTATGCAGAGTGTATTGCACTGAAGTGCATATGTCTGGCATTCTGACACCTCTCCCGCATAGGAAGTGACATTGTCTGATTGGGCTATTGTGTCTCTTGTCAGAGTGAGAGATAAAGCGCTGAGTGACTGACAGGGGTGTTCCAGTGCACAGCTTGCAAGAGCAGAGACTGTGCAGGCTCACATGCGCATAGCTTGGGCAAAGCCAGATGCTGGCAGCACGTCATCTCAACCCACCCTGGCATCTGAGTGCCCGTCTCGGCAAACGCCAAGATGTGAGGACAGGCAATACTTGCTAGGCCAAGGTTTGGCATCTCTGGCACATATAGCTGAGGCTCACACTATTGCGAGAAGGCCAGGCTGAGTGTGCTGTTCCAACTTTGTACCATAGTGCGTGAATGCTCCAATGGCAGACAAATTGAAGTCTTTTCCATCAGAGACTTTGGTGGCAAGTTCCTATCAACACTATCAGCTGCAGCAGAAGTCATTGCCTATGCTGGCATGACTTTCATACCTTTCAGATTTAACCCTTACCCATCAGTGGATTTGTATACGCACACCACAACCTTCTACAATCTATATGATAATCAGTAGTGTGCCTGTGCCTGCAGGAAGTCGAATGGACTCCATCAATACATGTTCTGATCAGTCGGCTATTTCGACACAGCCTGGCCCATGCATGCAGCCAGACTTGGTGAGCAGGCTATGTGACTAATCCTTGCATCAAGTAGTACTTTACAAGTGTGTGCTGGTCTGGGATAGCAGCAATCTAACATGGAGCTCATCTTCATGTGCCCATATTTCCAATAGACCTACAAAGCTTAAGTGGGCCATATTGCCATGAGTATGCTCGTCTGAAGGCTGTGTGCAATCATGCTTGCCACAAGTTCTCTGGGACATGTTTCATTGAATCGAGTTCCAAGCGGTTTGTGATATCAGGCAAGGGCTAACATCTGGTTGCAGGCGGAGATTGCTGCAATTATGGATCAGGATCCCAGCAGGGACGAGTGGAGTGACAGCATGGGACATCAAGGACTGGACGACTTCTTAAAGTCGTTCACTCAGCCGTAAGAGCCGCTGATGTGCGCGCCATATCTAGTCTGACTTTGCACTTGACATTACACTGCAGCAAGGCTGACATTGCTCATCTGATGAGAGGGTTGCGGAAGATATTGACTGGTAGGCAATCTCTGCCTGGTGCGTTGGTACAAGTGCATGCGGTGTTTGGCCTGCACTTGTACGGAGAATAACTAAAGCTGTTGTCCTTTCCACACTCATTTCACCAGTGAAAACGTACTTGGTATTGGGATGGCTTTGTGCCGTAATTTTGCCGTCAAATACAAGCGTACATTCCAGCAACTCCGTAAGTGGCAGATACCACCTCAAGACTGCTCGGGGCTAGTCAAATTCACTTGATTGGGAATCTCAATTGCAGTACAGGATAAGTGGGCAAAAGAGGAGGCCTAGCCCTGCAACAAACATCTGACTATATTGTTTGAGCAGTCTAGAATGATTTGACTGGGACTGCTGTGCGCCTTCTTGTCGACTAGGATGTTCATGTAGTCAGAATTGTGCAGATACGTGGCATTTTTCCCTGTGATATCTGGTGTAAAAGGGCTCAGAAGGACGTCCGAAGCATTTGAAGCTTCCCTCAACTCCAGCTCCGGCAAAACAGGAGATCACGTCGACTTGAATATGCGGCAGTGTACCACTTGGAGTTTTTCAGAGCACTCGCAATACAGCGTGACACTCTCCTCTCTAGTCAAAAGACTCCGCGAGGCTGCAGAGTCCTGCGCAAGTGTTGTGTATTCGAGTCTTTCCGAGCTGAAGTGCTATATGCAGGCGCGAGTAACTGAGCCCCGATTTTAGTGTACCATAATCAGGGTTCTTGCGGCTGCTGTATCCAGAAGGCGCGCCCTCGGCATGCTGTCAGCAGCGTACTCGAGACCGCATGAGAAACACGTCAAGGTGGCCCTCAAAGAAATCAGCATCTGTGCAGGTCGCATAGACAACTTGGGAGAAGGACAATCTTTGGTGACATTTGGCTCAAGCTTACGGCTTCGATCATACCGGATCCAGCTGCGATGCACGTGATATACAATAATGTATCTTAGATATCAAACACCTCAAACAAAGGTCTGGAAGATCTTCTGCACGTGCGCTGGCGCTTTGTGGTCTGCAAGAGTGCCAGATCAGCATCAGCATATCGCCTGCTGTCTCCCCGCCTTGACGATTGACAGAACAGACTCACCGACGATCAAGACACTGCAATCTGCAAAAGGAATAAAAGAGTTATGGACCCAACCAACGGGCATCTCGAAGAGGAAGTGGTACCTGGTGAAACCATCTCCATATGAACATGGCATCACGACATCGATGTCTAACAACAGGACGCAGCTCTGACCAAGAAAGGAAGTGGGCTGAGTGACAAACCAGCCAGTCGAGCATTCAACATTTAGCTTGAAGCGTAATGTGATGTGACCACTTGCAGGGTGCGCGCTGCCCCATTTAGACAGTATAGCAGAGCACGATGCGTCCTTAGACAAAAGGAGCGTTCCAAATACTCCCAGCTCAGCCCGCCCTTCTACGTCTCTATCGACAGCCCTTCCTATCCCGTCCAAAGATGATGGTGCTGCCAACAAGGTTCGCAGACCATCGGCACATAGTGGTCGAATGAGCAAGCAATTGTTGGTGCATCTCACAAATTATTTTCATATGCAGGGACCCAGATTAGGCAGGAAAGTTGGGCGCCCAATCCTGTACACTGGAGATCCCAATGCCCCTGGTCTCACATCAGTGGAGAGGCAAACTATAGCCCGTCGCAACGCCAACAGACATTCGGCAAAGAGGGTTCGTCTTCGCCGGCAAGATGAACTCGAGCAACTTCAGGATAAGGTGAACATGTCTGCCTGTTCCAAACGAGCCCAAGCAGAGATAATGTGATGCGATACCATAGGTACAAGGTGGTGCTTTCTGTGCCTCATGCACCTGGTGCTCTGCTTGTCAAACAATCTGGAGAATGTGCATGAATGCTCCTCTCAGAACGATAAGCCAGGCAGGTCAAGCAATATTGCCACCGTAGTTCCTCATCAGAGCTTTGGACTGTTGCTGACTAGGTGAGATATCTTCAAGAGGCCAACACGGCCCTTCGTGTACAGAACCAACGTTTGCGTGACGACAGAGACAGCAGGGGCAGTGACAGTGTTGTGGTGAGATTGCTAACTCTTGGTCAGCATATCGTGTTGCTGTGTGATTGCACCGTCTGCTCGCTGTCTTGTCCTGCGGTATGATATCACAACTGCCAAGCCCAATCTAAGTATTCACAGAGTCTCGGCAAGGGAGAGGGAACATTGTTCTGTCAAAATAAAGCAAGACTTATGTTGTTCAGGTGCCAAGAGATATGCTCACACCGATCTCAGCCACACAAGAGGGTGTGGGCGCCCACAATGCATATTTGAAGAAGAGTGTAAATAGGGAGACCTTGTCAGGGGTAGTTCCTTGTTCCAGTGTATCTCGATGGGATGGATGCTTCGACCTAATTCCAGCCGGCTTTCTTGGCCTGGACAGGCCTTTGTGATCTTCTATCAAGCACATGGATACCTGGACATTGCAGTCTTAAACGCCTCAGATGAAATGGTACCTCCAAGCGCGCCAGCTTTTGTCATGCAATCCTTTACCAAAATTTGCCTGTAATTTATCTCTACAACAGTCGCAACTGTGACTGTGATGATCACTGTGTAATCGTTATGATGTCACACACCTCTTCCTTGGCACTGCTTGATGATCAGGGAGTCATTGCCCAGTCACGACATGATTTCATGGGAGGAGCAGAGGAGGCAGCTAACTCAGTATATATGTGTTTGTACCCTGACATCACCTTTAGGAAGCATTGCGTGGAGCAGTCTGGGGAGTGACTGAGAGTTGACAGAAGACCTTTTTGCCTGTCTGTGACTGCCTTGCCTGATCATGCTGCCGCTTCACAGAGAGGAGGGCCTCTCACCTAGAAAAGATACCATGCCACAGGCTACGTGTCGCATTGCTGTGGGGCTAGAGTGTCATACCGTGTGTATGGTGCGGCACCATTGGTGCCACTTGGTGCCTCAGTGAGGGGCCACTGACACATTTAGGCTCGAGCGTGCCTTGAACTCATGCACTGTATGAGCATTCAACACTGATCAATTGTGCTGCAGAATGATGCGTGGGTATTGTGCTGGTCCCAGTGGTGAGGCTGCCAGACTCCTGCGTGTACGCCCTACGGCCCTAGGCTATGGGTTGCCAAAATTGTAGCAGATAGTGATTGTGCTGGCCCACTGTAGTGAGGCTGCAGACTCCTGCGTTCATGTCCTGTGCACATTCCCTGCAGATCCACTCCTCAAAGTCTGCGTTATGAGCAGGTGCGTGTCTCAGGCTGAGACGACTGCATCTCGCACTGTCTTTGTCCATCAACGCAACGATATGTTTGGCAGGCTACTGGCAGCGTTACTGCAGAACCCAGTCGCATTAGTGAATACTGCCCCTTCGGAGTGACGCATCGATTACACCACTGAGGAGAGCGTCGCCAGGTTGTCCAATCGCCAGGTTGCTGGACAACCTGGCGATTTCTAAACCCTACACTGTCAGCAGGTATCTGTCGTATCTTGCAGATCACATTCGCTGTTTCATTAGTAGCTTTTGACGTGCTTCGCTGGCATCCAGGGAAACATTATGAGGAGCTTGTTGCATCACGCTGCTGCTTTGGGCCATGTTGCAGAAGTGGAAGCGCTGCTAAGATTGGGAAGATCCATTGAGTCAAGCGATCACTCTCAGAGGACACCCCTTCACTTTGCTGCGAAGAATGGGCGTCTTGGTGTCGTAGAAGCTTTGCTAAAAGCTGGAGCGAATGCAGAAGCCGCTGATGACTCTGGACGTGTTCCGCTGCACATCGCTGCAGAGCATGGTCACACACCTGTTGTGAAGCTCTTGATTGATATGGGGGCCAGTGTGGACACAGTAGATGCCCTACATAGAACAGCCATCTCTTTAGCAGCCCAGAGCGGGTATGAAGCCACCGTTGCAGCACTGCTTGCAGCTGGTGCTTGTACAGAGTCTTCTACCCACAGCCAGCAGAATCCACTGTCTGTCGCAATATGGGATGGTCACGCAGACATGGTACGCCCTGTGCGGGTTTCTGTCCTCCGAAGCAATGCTGTTGCTCTGATGCTGCCACCAAATCGGTTACCTTGTGGCAATCGCACGGAAGCACACTCTTAAGCAACGAGGAAACCATAGCAAAGGAGTGGCTCCTGCAGGTCACAGCACTGTTGGCAGCTGGAGCGTTAGTAAACATTGTCGATGTGTATGGGTGGTCGCTTCTTCATATGGCTGCAGCAAGAGGCCACCAGGCAATTCTGGAAGCCCTCATCCTGGCTGGGGCAAGGATTGAGGCAGTGGACGCCTCAGGCAGGACAGTGCTGCACGAGGCAGCAGATCAGGGACACGAAAATGTTTCGCAGGTCTTACTAGCAGCTGGGGTGGACAAGGAGAAGACTGATCAGATGGGAAGGACAGCCCTTCACGGAGCTGCAGACGATGGTTTTGAAGCAGTGGTACTTAATAGGCTGCCACCTCTGATGCATTTGGGAATTGGCAGCAACGCACACCTGCTGATATGGGAAACGGCAATTAAATGATATGCCCGTGATGTTTTAAATAGCCTGTCCGGCTGAGTGTTGGCCAATTCCTTTCCAGGTGGCAATCCTCCTCATGGCCGGAGCCAATGTAGATGCGCGGGACCGGCACTCTGCCACCCCTCTGCATCTTGCGGCTGAAGGCGGACATTTCGGAGTTGCAGTCGCGCTGCTTCAGGCCGGTGCAGATGCTTATGCACTGGATGACAGGCAGCGTAGTCCCGCAGCCAGTGCCGAGGATGGCGGCCATGCTCACTTAAAGCGCAAACTCCTCTCCTATCAGAAGTGCCAAGGGCTACCCTGTCAGTGCTAGAGCTGGGGTCAGAGCGCAATGCCATTGTCAGGCAAGCTTGCTTGATGCTGATTTGGCTTACACATCCTTTTTTCAGGTAAAATTGTTGTTTTAGATTGTAGCTATTTGACGTCTTCCGGCCATGATGTGCTGGGCTGTAGGCACACCCCTCAGGGGACTGAGGCGAGATTGTAATACCTTGCAAGACATTGGACGTTGGGCACTTAAAGTCCTAATGTGTTTGCCAACACAGCCAAGGCTGAATGAAAAAGCATGCTTTACTCCGGGAACCATGACAGCCGAATCTCTTCACACGTGATCAATCTTACTGCTGACGCTATGTGAGGACACACCACAGTAAATACAACTTCATGCAGCACATGTTCATTCGGGGTACAAGCATTCAGAAAGAGACTCTTTGCACTGTACCTTGCAACAGGGCTCTCCAAAAGGCAGGTTACGCCTGAGGATTTTGCTCTCAGTAACATCAGCGCTAAATAACTTGCTTAACTGCCTTCAATACATGGTAGCCACTGTATCGCTGATTTCACGCCGCACTGTTACTTTCCAAAGCATTTCTTGCTAGCTTTACGCAACAATGAGCTGTGCAAAGGTCTTGGACGTTGTGGCATCTCAGCTTGTGTCTGAGAGTTGAAGCTTGAATTAGCCTAATTAAGCTTGTGATGACAAACGCCCTGCTCATACGTTTAGGATGTAGCCTGCTCATCCATATCTGGGATGTTCACAGCTCGAAAGCGCACGTCCTCGGCCAGCTCTGTCTGTCTGCGAAGCCTTCCGCCAGCCCTGCCCCTGTAGCTGGAGTCAGTCACTCAATCGACCCTCTCACGAGCTCTACGGATGAACGCTGAATAGAATAAACCACCCAGTCGTGCATGGGCCCTTTGCAAACACGTGGTGCATATGGGATGAGCTCAGCAACAGGGTTACGCTGCTATCCCCAGGAGCCTTGTGACTGGATCTTGAGGCATTCAGATCATGGTGCACAAGTGGCCCACCTCAAGGTGGGGTCAATGTGTCTACACTGCTTGCAGCAGTTACGTGACGAGCCTTATACACAACATCTCTGCGCATCTTGGCAAGAGCCTGCATGTGGTGAGAGCATCTGACAATCACTTCAGTAATAAGGTTTGTGAGTGGAAACCAGTTGCAATATAAGTTGAAGGGGGTTTGACGTCAAGCACATCCTAGTATGAATGCCTTCCCAGAGGAGGCAGACCTCCAATAAGGCTCCCTGAAGCTCAGCTCGGATGCCCCACTCCACCATAGCAGACATGTGCGGCAGGTGTATCTCTTCTGCATACAATCATGCCCTCTGTCACCCACACCAGATCAATCTGGCCGCTCCGGACAGGGCGCGTCATATGAGGTACGGCATTGGAAGAAGAAGATGGCATGGCACCTTGCTGGGCAAAAGGTGTATGAGCGAGCCTTCTCATCTCCTCTGGTCTGCTGCCAAAGTGCACATCTGAGACGGTAATCTGCACACATGGAGGGTCTTATGGTTGGACTAGCAATGCCATGCTCAACATGCAGACGATATTTTGACAATGATAAGTCAGTTGATGAATATACCTGTCGTACATTGCGATAAATCGCCTCGTTCAAGAGAAATTCTGTAGCAGCTTGATCGCTCGGAATATGCTGCTGATGCCTCACAGAGCTTGAGAATTGCACTATCAAATATTTAAGGACATCCCCTGTGCATCATTCGACCCCAGATTCGGGTTCTGCTGGACGACTACTTAAGATGCACGTACGAGATCGAGAGTATACTCCACCTGCTGCAGTGGTCTCGGCCTCCCTACGGTTGGCTCCAACAGCTGCAAATTGCTTGCTGAAGGAGGGAGTAAATCCATCGCTTACAATGGAAATCGTACAGGAAAACGCAAAACCCCGATCGGCAATTGAGCTCATATCAGATCCGTGAATAAGCAAAGCGCTCTCATACGCACTGACTGATGGTCTGTCGCCTTGCTCACTATGCAGAGAGGGCCCACCCCGCTTTAGGCGTGGCACACCACACGTATATAGAGGTTCGAAAGATCTCGGAAAGGTCTGAAAGAATCTTTTCAGCAGTGCACCTTCGCCACATGGGTTTTAGCGATTTTGCTCACGGCAATTGGCTGTTCATGCGTGAAAATGGTTATTGCAATCTCCTGGCCAGTTGTGTGTCGCACAATCACGAGGAGACTCCAGCATCAATTAACTGTGCTGACTTTCTATATCGCGATTCAGGTTGCCATAGATGTCCTTGCAGGGGAGTATGTGCTTGCTCCCTCTGTACGCTTGATGTCAACACGAGGCTTTGCCAAGCTTCAGATAAACTACATCAGGCTGTGGTATCCCCCCCTGAGACACTACATGCACACTTAGTACAAGAGATCCCCGAGGAATGTGATGCGATTCTTCACAATTGAAGGCGGCGCACGACGATAGGCCTGTACGCCAGCTTTACAGAACACTTGGCGCAATCCAAAAGGGAGACCATTCTCACTTGCTGCAGTTCCAGCCCTCACACTGGAAGTCATGGACAGGTGTGCGTCTCGGGCTGAGCGCGACAGCGTGTCGCAATTGCATATGTCCTTCAACAGAACGATGGCAAATTTCCAGCAAGCCCACTTAGCAAAAGTGATCACCACCCCTTTGAAGTTGCTCATCTATTACATCTCGCAAATGCCATGGTGTCCAATATGGGCAATATGGAGATCTGGTCAGTCTGGCGCTATTCTCTGGACCCAGCCGAGCAACACGCTGACGGTCCAGCAGACCATCCTGCCCATGAATATTTCCTGTGCAACAAATCACCGTTTTGGTTGGGAAGCCTAAAAAGCCTGACTCTAATAGTGCCAGCCGGGTTGGAACAGTGCCCGCACCTGCTTGCCTATTGGGTATAAGCCTGTTCTGCCCTGAGATGCATAGACTGTGGTGCAGACTACCACTGCCTCGTCCTGAGCTTGCGGCAGCCGCAGAAAGCAAGGACCCGCTCTACTGCTTGGTCAACATGGCCCTTGTTTGCCTCACTGATGCAGCAGCCTTTTCTAGTGTAGCCCTCGGTCTGGGTGGGCACCAATAATGCAGACAAGATAACAAAGGGCATGCGGTGGATAGTATCTCCGTAAGGCTGATATCACCAGTATGCAAGATGTTTTTATCAGGTAACTCAACTTGTTTGAACAGGCACTCCGAACAATGTCAGCTTTCACATTTGACATCATTTGCACCTGTGCTGATCATTGTCTGCTCGTGTATGAAGCCACATGCCATTGCCGAGTGCAGTCTCACTGTCGTCTAAATGCCTTCTGTACACATGAGATGCGTTCATGCTCCGCCCATGCCACTGCTTCATCCAGCATGCGTCGCTACAATGCCTGCCCATGGTGCGAGCAACGTCTAATTTGAGTGGCCTGCGCCAGGCAACATCATATCTTTGGAACGACCTGCGGTGGTGGTATCATACATCTCTGCGCTCTTGCCCACAACACTGTTTACGACCTGCTATGGAGGCATGTTGCACCACTGACTTGGCTTGGCTCCTGGTCGTCTGGCACTGCCGTCCTTTCGCTACACGCCTGTTGCTCTTTGGATGGACCCAAATGTCTTTGGCTAGGCTAATGACCTTACTGTGGTCATTGAGATGCTCAACAAGGCATCTTGGCATCAATAAAGATGCCGCAAGAAATGGAAGGAAGAAGATTCAAGGTCCCCATGCATCTTGCTCTCCCAGTAGAAATCTGACGAACGATGCAGTGCTTGCACTTGGGCCGAACTGATTTCGCCGACTGTCTGGGGGCCGCTATTTTGACTGACATCACTCTGGTGACTGACATCTCTCTGGACCAGTTCTACCCAAAATCATCTGCAAAATCTGCACGGCAAGGGCTTCAAGTTTCAGTCACAGTTTCCAAAATTTAAAGGCAGATTTCCTAATTTGACCTGACTGGTACGCCTAAAGTGGCTGAAGTCTTGCAGTGTACGGGTCGGAAGACCTCACGCTATCTTGCTCTGCTGGCCCTGGCAGCGATTGCTGAATGTTAGTAAATGCTTGATTGCGTGTCTTATAGTCACGTGAACAACTCTCACTTTCAATGTCTGCACTTCACACCCACCACTGCCATGGTGTGCGCTTGGAAGACCTCTGACCCTGTCTGTCCCTGAGGAGCTTGTAGTCCTGGGTTTCTTCTGTGGTCGCTCATCAGGCCCGCAGGGCTCGTCGCACGCCATCCATTCGGGGACCCACCGATCTGCGAGGGGAAACGCAGGCCTTTAGATTCGTACCACAGCAAGCAGAATGGTAACGACGTCTAAGCCAACCACTCCAGGTGAGGCAATATTGAAGAGACAGTGAACCACGCAACTTTGGTACGAGCTGTATTCAAGAAACCTACCGACCAGCAGGTCACCACGAAAAACCTCGGACGCCGTAGTGACACTTGCGCCATAAGTGACCTTCTGGTGGCGCTCTCCAGAACTGGAGCACACTGTCTTGCTAAATCGGCTGCGCTGACAAGATTTCACTGATGACTCTCGATCATATCCGTCGACGTTGCCATCCCACAGTATCACAACGTTCAAGGCACCCAGAACAATTGCTGAAACGCTCTCTGAGAGGAAGAGGACAAAGCCAAGGACCACGATCCCAGCATCCTGCAACCTGGGCATGCCGTTCCTGGCTATCACTCAAACACCCCTAAATCATCGATCGGAAGTGTTGACGCATCTCGTGTTGCTGAGGGCGCGATATAGTCGGCCGATCCCGACCAGATGCGACCCCCTCACGAGGAGCTCTAAGTGAAAAGGAGGCGCAAAGTATGTAGGCAGTGACCCTGAGGCAGAGAGGCAACCCTATCAGAAGGATGTCTTCAGCATTCTCCTGGTGGTGGTAGTGACTGAGTAGGTTAGTGGCTGCCAAGTGATAATTATAAGTATCTTTTTGAAGATCCTCTCAGATCCTTACCAAAACCCCCACCCCCTCCGAAAGCTTTCATATAGCATCGCTCTGCAGAGGATATTACGGTCTTGAGCTTTGGCGTGTCAAGACCGTTTCCCTCGGCAGATCTCAGGGCTGCTTGCAGGCAAAACGTGTTTTGCTTATGAGGGATGTCGAGTCTTTGTTCGGCCTTCACACCTGTGATTCCCCGACGAAGCATCGCGTTCTATGACAGCACCGGCCGAATTTCTCTTGCACAAGATGCCCAGGAGCTCTCCAGGTTGTCTAGCCAGTTACACCCGACAACATGTGTTGCCCTTTGCATCCCTGATAGAGCAGCGTATGCAATCTCAGAGAGGGCCAGCACAAAGGTGTTGAACGGAGACGCGAGGCACGCGTTATGTGAACAAAAGCGCCGAAAGAGGATCAACGAGAAGTACGTCTATGGCCCTTTCTGCTGAAATATTCAAACAGCCTCTTAGTATGCGTCAGGGACCGAGGGGCTCAAGGTTGCGCCATAATGACGATACCTTTTGGCTGACGATGCATCTCTCTCATCTTTTACAGGCTGTCCATTCTTCGCGAGCTTGTTCCTGGTGCACAAGGACTGACCACAGCGGCCCTCTTGGACGAATGCGTCGCGCATGTGGAGAAACTGAAGGCCGCAATACTTCAGCAAGAAAAGGAGACAGTAAAGGCATGCTGTCTTGTGTTGGTTGTCTAACAGCATATCCACATCCATGGAGTCTGATGTCCTCACCCTGGCACGGGTCTGAATACAACCGGTATAGGCTAGTAGATCAGAAGGGAGACTTGGGCGCTAGAACGCTTCTGTCTTCCCCTCAATCGCGTCTCAGCTGCCCATGTAACATTGTTGCCCCAAGAGCCAAAGTCATGTGTGGTCAGCCTTGTAATTCCAACCTGATGCAGAGTTCTCCAGATGCCCTGACGAGGTCTTTTGACATGCAGGGTATCACCATGCCTCAAAGCCATGAAATTCCTCCTGCACAGTACTTTGGGAAGCTTTGCGGGAGTACCCTTGAGGCAGCTACATCCCTTGTGTAGACACCAAGCAGCATCCTGCTGCAAATGCCAAGGTGGCAAAGCAATGGGCGTGTGTTTTCATCCCAAGATGTCACAGCAGACATCAGAGGGCCAGCTAGGGCCTTAGCATCTGTGCAGAGTTGAGTTTTTCATGCCAGCCTTCAAAGCGCGTTGAATATTTGATGGCTCCTCGCATCAGGGAGCTTACATAGTTACTTGAGTACAACCTCTTGATCCCAGTTTCAGACAAGCATGGCCCCGCAGCATGCAGCTGGCAGAGCAGAGGATTATTTGTGGTCTTTTTATCCTCTCGGGGAGGTCTATACAGAGCATTTGACTCTGGCAGAGTGACATACATTCACGAGTGCGGAAGAGGGTGGCAAGCATTTTCCCCATTCTTTGACCTGCCCAAAGGAGAATGCACATCAGCGCATGGATGTCCCAACTACGTTGGTGCAAGGACAAGTGCTCAGCAGGCAGCACCTTTCAATGGTGACCAGTGCACATCTGTCCATATCTTCAAAAGGACAGCTCAGTGACAAGCTTAGGAATTGACAATGCAGAACATGCAAAGCATCTGTGAAACTATACAAACGTATGGAGAGGACAGTATGGTCCTTTCACAGATCTGAATGCACTCTGCTCGCTGAGTATGGAGTGTGTGTCCTGGGTTCGTGGCAAGACATCACAGCTAATTCGATTGTCATGAGGCTGATGCGCAGAATTGACGGACACGCCCTTCCTTAGTGTAAGCATATGTTGTGACAAGATAATTTGATATGAACGTATGACGGTGAATCTATGGCAAGTCACAGTAGCAGTATATGCTTGAAACACCTCAGATGCCGTTTTAATTCGGCGAAGTCTCTCTGCAAGATCTGAGTTTGTATTCTGGCCTGTCAAGGTTGGTAGCACGATATGGGAATTTGGGGATATAGAGACTGTAATTACGCGTAGTAGATGATTATCGTGAAATACTGCCCTTATACGGTGTGAGTTTGCATGATCTGCCAGTACAGGCTGCACATAGCATCCTGCAGGCTGCCCAGAGCAGGACACTGTGAAATAGCTGGATATACAGTACATGAATCACATATATCCAAGAATATCCAAGAGTATCGGCCTACACACAAGAACGTGGCCAGTGACACACACGCATTTTCAGGAGTCTTTTTGAAGGAGTCTGACTGATGAGCTACAGGAAGAGATTCTGGATCCGTGATTGATCGCAGTCAATGTCCTTGAGGCTTACACAGGTGTGCCTGGCCTGATGAGCTCCCTATGATGCAGAGACAAGGGCACATGTCAGTGTGTGAGCGTATTCCTTGACTCGTTTTATTTCTTGACAGCAGGTGTTTCAGCACCTTGATTTTGCGATGCAATGCCATGCTTTCTGTTAAGGACTTCAGCAAGGGGCATCAAGGTAAGGCAATGTCCTCAGCCAACTTTCACACTCTTTCAAGGACGTAGACACGCTCTCATAATGAAGCATATCTCCTGTCCAGATAATTCCTTGCTGATTAGGGCATCGTAAGGCCTTCCTCTTCGTTCTCAAGATGTTTTAGAGACTTCCCTGTGTAGGGAAGGTTGAAAGAGAAAAAGGCCCAGAGCAGCTGCAAGGAATAGACTTTTGTGACCACACGCAGGCCATCAGGGGCCTCCAATTCTCTCTTGTAACGGCATGCGTGTTCTGGCAGCTGGTGGTGAAGGCGTTGATGGCCCCACGAGTTCCACAGAGCTCTTCAACCCAACAATGAATACCTGGTCTTAGGCCTGCAGTCTTTGTACAGCCAGGAGTGCCTTCCAGATGGTCTGCTTGAGCTGTGGAAATGTAACGGTGGCTGGGGGCATGGATGACAATGGTAATGCCGTTGCCACTGCGGAGCTCTTCAATTCAAAACTTCACACCTGGTCTGATGCTGGTACCTTTGCAACAGGCTGGAGCTTCTCGCGGACAATCCCTCTGCCTGGTGGCTCTGCCTTGGTAGCTGGTGGCGTTGACAGCGATGTTCACATCCTGGCTTCTGCAGAGCAATATAGCCCCAAGTCAAATACCTGGTCTGACGCAAGTGCAATGAGTATTCCCAGAGAGTCCTTTCCGCTTCTGCAGCTGGCCAGCGGCAACTTCCTGGCTGCATCCGGCATGGCAGTCAGGAATGCATTGGCGTCAGGAGAGCTTTACACTGCCAACACCAGCTCCTGGGCTCCGACAAGTAGGCTGCAGAGTGTCAAGACGGACTTTGAGGCAGCCTGCCTCATGTCTGGCAAAGTCCTGATAGTTGGGGGTGCTGACACCAGCAGCCATGCTATGGCGTCTGCAGAGCTGTACAGTCCCGATGCCAATGCCTGGTCAGCTGCAGGCAGCATGACAATTGGCAGGAATGGGTTCCAGATGGCCCGTCTGCCGTCCGGCATGGTTCTGGCAGTTGGTGGCTGGGATAGGAACCAGGATGTGTTGTCGTCTGCAGAGCTGTACGATCCCAACACCAATACCTGGAAAGCCACAGCAAGCCTCTCAGAGCCCAGAGCATTGTTCCAGATGTCTCTGCTGGCCGATGGCAGCATCTTAGTTGATGGTGGTCTGGATAGTGGCGATGACCCCTTGTCTTCTTCAGAGCGGTACAATCCATCCACGTCTACCTGGTCTGCCTGTGGCAGCTTGGCTGTAGCCAAGGGGAATCTTCCAGATGGTGACCATATGAATAATTACAAAACACATACCAGAAGGCGGCTGCATACCAATCATCTTTGATTCTCCGTACACATGCCACCCATGTTGTGCCTCTGAGGTCCTTGCGTCAGCCTTTGACGATGCAGATCTGCAAAGCATGCTAGAACTGCTGGGTAACCTGGGGGCTCTGATGGCCAAATGCTGAATGCAAACTTCAGGCAATCAATTTGAGGACAATATTCTGTACCTCTCTTAGCCGCCTAGGGTTGATCTGGATGCATGGCAGACTGTCCCAAAAGCTCACTCTTACGCCATGCTGCCAGTGTCTATCGCTTCAGTACTCATAGATAATGCAGTACCTTGGCAGACAGAATCTGGGAACAGGTCTTGGATAACAAGAGACGCACTTTGGACATGATTTGGATAAGATCAACAGGCAGGAAAGCTTTAAAGTAGCAGGCCTTGCACATCACTAGGGTCCCTAAGCAGCCTTGATCTTCACACAGGTCTGCAGAGAGTGGGAGCCTCTCCTGACCTTTTCAAATTCAAGACTCAGTTCGCAGTCCTGAAGATACTGGTATGCATCTGATACCATCATTCTTGGGGCGCTTTGCTGTAGTAAAAATCGCGCTGCCCAGGTTACCACACGACTGTTCGACATTAAGATCAATTTGCTCTGCAAGCTTTATAAATGCCATTGCCAAGCTGTGCATCTATCTATTATTGTTGATGTCTCAAGGTCACGCGTGCTATTGAAGTTTCCGGCCGCCTACAGCACGACATCCAGCATGACCAATGGGAAGTAACTTTATGAAGGTCCGGAAATGTGCGAGGAGCGTATCCAGCAAATCTTGCGAATATCTCTCAATATTCATCATTGTATGAGGCACACAAGAGCTCCTCAGGGATAAGGCCGCTGTGCTTCTGCTCAAGGGTTCCAGACTACACAAAGGACCTGTCCCAGACCGGATCGTGCTTTCCATGACCCATTTGCAGTCTGCACACTGTACCAGGAATATGTATCCAGCACTCGTCGCAGAGTTGCAGTACAAGGTACACCAACGCCGATCCTATCTTTGAAGAAAGAATACTTCAAGCAGCATATGTGGGCTGAACTGAAGAGCTTCTTTGAAGAGGTTTGCATTGTTGAAGGGCCGCCATACAATGGCTGACATGGGGATCACATAGACGACATGAGACTCCATGGCGATCTCTGTTCTCCCATCTCCGAGGAGCCATCGGCAACTACAGGAGCATCATGCGTCCTTGCTGACCATACTGAGGTGTGTACTTTTGCAGCTCTCGGGCGCATCACTCTGGTGCATGTCTTGTGATAAATGTCCTGCATTGAGAGTTCTACGTCTGTAGAGGCAGAGCAAGAGAAGCCTGATGGATCAATCTGTTATGTGCAATAACATTGTGAGCTGAGTGGTGATGCAATGTTATTCATTCACTGAAGAGCTAAACACTGACGAGCCCTGCAAGCACCTCAACGTAGACATCCAGCCTTCTGCATGCTGCAGGTATTGCGCATATTGTGAGACTTTGATAGCAGCATCAAGCCTCACGCTTGCATTTGCCTGCGAACTGCAATTAGGCATCCCTATCAGAGGGACCAATGCCACTTCTTTGATGTTTAAAGTATGCCTTGTGACAACACTGAATCTTTTGTGTCCCTACCTGTCTCATCTGTCTTGAAGATTTCAGCGTGGTGCTCGCAACAATCCATAATCTGCATTGTGGAGGTTGTCGCATCCTGCCTTCAAGTAAGGAGCACTCAGCAAGTGAATGCTCAACCAATTTTGCTGACAGCTCATCGTATGTTCAGCCCAGTGGCTCATGTGCTGAAGCACACGAAGAGGAAGGGAGTCCCCTGCACTCCTCCTCCAGCACCCAGGAAACAGACCCCAAGTGCTACGGTGCCTTCTCATATCTCCGCTGCTATGGCCCTGATGCTGGGTAGGAGATGCCTTTTCCTCGATGGCATTGATGCTTCATGGCCAAAGGATCCTACAAGGCACTGATCACAGTCTATGCAAGGTGTGGGATGGCGACAGTGGCCTGTCTTTGTGCTTGTACACAGCACATACTCAATTATGTGCCCTCATATGCTTAAAGGTCTGCCAGATTAATTGTTGGCAGACTCGTTAAATTGACCCTTCTGATCCACATTCCTGGACATGAAGTGAGAGCTGGCATATTAGGGTGTTAATGCCGATCTTTCCTTTCTGAGGTCTTTCTTCTGTCAGGAAATACACAGGTTACTGGTAGAGAAAACAACGACACAATTCGCGTCCAAGCATGCAAGCCCTTCTTCTCACCTGGTAATGGACAAGCCTGCAGTCCGTCATCACGCAAGGTGCCAGCCTCTCCTCGCATGTAGATCGTCTCCCTGCCATACGCCTCCTTACATGCTGTCAACTTGGACTGTCTTGGGTATCACCAAAATTTGTGGTATGTAAGACATACATCCGGTCGCGATTGGAGACTGTTTCAGAGGTGATGCATATGCACGACGAAACTATCTAGCGTGAAGTGTCCGATGTCCACTACTCATGATGTACTCTCAAGCCCCTTCTGAGACTGGAGACATACCTTGGGTTAAAATTCATTGTGAAGGTCGTCACAATGAACTTGCTTTGCAGGAGAAGACATTTGAGTCGTAATGCCTCAATATTGAAGGGGCCCAGATGATGCCAAAGAAGCGACCTTGACTCCATAGAGCTTCCTTGACTGTCTGTGTGATCCCACAAATGCACCGGCGCTGTGGAACATTTTGCACCCACCATTTGCCCGCTGAACTCAACAAAGCCTCAAGCCCGATCGTGAAGCAAATAATGATGGAGGTGTGATAGTGATGATAACTGGTATTTGTTTCGAATAACGCCTTCAAGCATTGCCATACTCGTTCAGCCAATTGACCGCCATCCCTGGCCTGCAAATTGATTGCCCGCACTGGCTAAGCTGCTTGATCGGCGTTCCAGCCTGCCAAGTGCTCTCTAACACACACTTGGCCATTTGATCGCCGTTCCTAGCACGCCGATTGATAGCCACTCCTGGTCTACCAATTGATCGCTCACATTTGCTAAGCCAGGGATACCTTCGAGCGAGAAGTGAAAGGTTTGCATACATAGAGTGAACATAATCAAATCCTTTGGTCTGTTCTCAAAGCGCGACTCTTGACTTCATGCCTAAACATTCAGGCCGAAGCGAAGAACACACAAGTCAGTTGTCCTGGATGGCAGTCAGTAATAATCTTCTCATTCCTGTGATGTCTTGCTGGACACCACTTGAGGATCATTTGTTGCACACACCATACGCGAATGATTGCTACTCCTCACTGCACAGGAAGTATGACGCCTCGTGACGCCTATCGAAGCCCTTGTATATGCAGCAAGGACTCTCTCAAGACTTCGCGTGTGGAAGACACGGAGACTTGCTGATGCCGTCGCCTGTTCAATTGAGAAAAGTCCGTGACAGGACAAAATGTGGACACTGGCACGTGAGCGCAATGCTATCTGATCTTCAAGTGGTCGCTCCAAAGAGATGCTGCGCAGTCTTGCGTCACCTAGCCGTGCGCATGTTCCGCCAATGCTCAGGCCTGTGTCTCCTCGGATCTTACGCCATGTCGTCCGGCACAATCAAAGGCCCTCAGCTTTGTGCAAGCGAAGCATCACTTCGTGGTCCAAAAGAAGCCCCAAAAGCACTTTCCAAATGGTAAGTGGAAAACTGTAAGCAACGAGCACTTTAGCAGGCAACGAGGCCTCTCATTTCGGAGGCACCCAGGCCACCGATCACAAGCCTTTGAGACCAGCTCGACCTCAGTACTGGGGTCTCTCCGACGCGTGTATCCATCCGATCTGACAGATCGACGATGGAAATGTCGAGGTCGACTCGGTCTCATCATCGGGGTAGTCTCCCATGCAGGCGTCGACCCATGACGTGGGACCCGGTAAGGTCGCGTCGAACGTACCTTCGTGGTCTCTCCGATCCGATCAGTGACCTCGATCGATCAATCATTGTGGCCTCGCAGCCGTCAGATCAAGCACTATCCTGGCTCGGCGATGAGCGTGCGTCTCCAAAATAGGGAGAGGCTGTACCTTTCTGCATCTCTTTGTTGGTGTGGGGGACACTCTATCGGTCCTTTCTACTTAAAGAAGCGTTCTAAGACTTCCTGCGCGACGCATGGATGCCCGAGAGTGCCACTGCCTATGACAGGACAGCTCTGATAGCACTCTTCGGATTTCACACGCTGCACGGTCATTGCGACTTGGTACTGGTGATATCGCAATCAAAAGTCTTCACCAATCACCTGCAGCCACAAAGATTGCCCCCTCGGAGTCGGGCATCGACCACAGGTCGGGAGGGTTGTGTTGCCCATTTCGGCAATAGCCAGTACATTCTGACGTGTTGGCAAGCGCAACAGAGTGTCCCAAGTACAGATGACAGACTGCTACTGATCATTCTGATGAAGTCAGTGAATCATCACGCCTCACAAATCTTGGTCCTCTTTCGCACACAGGCAAAATTCGTGGCCCTCAACGCCCAGGTTGCTGCATCAAACCACACGGAGCCTTCCAAGAGACTACGAGTCTCCTTCAGGCTTTGCAAGGTCCGTCGTGCAATATCGACCTACTTCGGCCCTCAGAAAGCCGCCATGCAGCCAACACCTAACACAAAGCTGGCGTCGGCACGTGCACGTGTCGCGGCGTGAGCGATTACGCCATTGATGCGCGACCACAGTGTGGTAAGTTGCTGTGCTCAAGGATGGCTGCGAAGGATACGAGGCACAGTCTGTCACATTAGGCACCCTCATGTCCGGCAAGCTGGTCGAGAACATGCTTGGACTGTGCAGATCAGCTCCCAAGAGGCCTCAGGAAGGCAATGAAGTGATAAGCCCTCGCCACGCGCTGGCGCCAGATGAACTTCCCGACTCTTCGCGCACCTCTTCAGACTGTTCTCGCGTCGATCACAGAGCCGATGGGCAGGACTTTCATCAAAAGATCATAGGATTAATACAGGCAGAATTTGATGAGCACCTCCTTCACTACAGGAAAATCATTGCTATCAAAAACAGAAAGATTAAGGATCTGAAGAGACAGCTGGCTAGCATCAAGAAGCAGCTAAGCTGAATGCCAAAACGCCCGAAGGACGCCTTGCGTCCCTGCCTAGGGTAAGAAGGCGTCCAGCGTCCTTGTCACACTCTGTCACCATGTTTGTGGGACAGCTCACTTATGCCAGACATTATCGTATTTGTACAGCATTCGCTCGAACGTGACCACACCAGATGTCAGACTGACCAGTCCCGTTCCATGCAGCGTCGATCTGCTGTCCGAGCAAGAGATCGATCACTTGCGCAACCAAAGAAGCGAGGCTGCAAGAGGGCAGGAGAGACTTGAGGCCTGGGAGGGCTGCTGTGTAGGCGATCTAGAGCTTCCTTCAGACCATCTTCGTCAGAATGCTTCTTTCTTGTGCGTCAGTCATAGTATCATCGTCTCGCAAAGTAAGCGCGCTGTGCAAGGATATGAGGGGTTCGAGAAGCTCTTTGTACAACGCACTGCATTCACAATTAACATCCATGGAGGTGTAATATCATGGAGGCTGACCCTTGCATCACCTGATAGCGCTGAATTGAAAGCTTATGCACTGTCTGTCTGACAAGAGGACTGCGCATAGCAGAGGACACTTTTGCTGTGTCTATAGCCGTGCGAACATGCTTTGAGAAAGTTCGGGCTTGAGTTGAAATCGTCTGGTCGAGGTCAACTCGACGTCAGTATCGGAGTCTCTCCGATGCCGTGGTCGACCAGATCGACAAGGTCGATGGTCGATCTGTAGACGCCACTTCGGCCTTCGTGTCGGGTTCTCTCCGACGCATTTGTCGACCCGATCGAATGACCCGCGCTGGTACTTCGTCCTCGCCATTGAGACATGTCGATGCAGGTTTTAAGACGATCAAAGAGCCAGCAAAGCTTTACAGACGCATCTCCTGGTCTCGGTGCTCCACAGAACGTCGTCCTATAGGCGACTCTGCCATCCTCCATCCCAGCGCTGGTACAGAATAGATACAGACAGAACATGTCAGCTGTTGTCCATACGAGAAGCAGCCTCATCGGCGTAGTCTATAGACCTTTGTGCCCTGCAAGTCCTCATAACGAGTGTGCGTGAGCTTATGTTATGGGCCGACCATGGTCACTCTTACATGCGAGACCTGTGGCCTGGAGCTGAGCTCTAAGCACGCGCTCAAGTCGCATGTCAACAGAAAGTACAAATGTGTTCCACCAGGCCAGATTTAGTACGAGTGCAGGACACGCGACAAGCAGTTCACCAGGAAGAATCTTCTGGATCAGCACCTTCGTACCGACAAGCATCGTCAGGTCGTGGCTGCTGCCGAGGCTGCTGAAGGGACTGGCTCCACTTCACTCGTCGCAAGCGAGTCTCTTGACAAGAGCAGCCTCAACATCATCTCCCACAACACGACGAGCAACAGCACGAATGTCCGAATCAGGCCCATATCATTCGGCAGGCCAACGTCGACCACATGATCTGCCTCACGTATGAGGAGCTAAGGGAGGCGCTGGACCTCAGAGAGAAATGCGGCTTGACACCTTTCCTGAAGCTTTTCAAGCCTCTGCACCTCAACCCAGAGGCCCCGATAAACAACAGTGGGGGTGTGCAAGCTTGGCGACGAAGCTATTCTGTGATTACACGTTGATCGCTGGCAAAGGATCAGGCGTCGGGATCATCATTCAGAACATCTTCAACAGAGCGAAGACGCCAACCAGGCACCACACTGTAGACATCGGCGCCCTCGATCTTCTTCCTGGGGAAGATTGGAGCACGAAGGATGCGAGGGAGGTTGTCCCGGAATTCTTGTTCGTTAGGGACTTTGGGGACGACGTGATACAGGTCGGTGTTGTGCATACTGAGACCATAGCGGAAGCTCTCGCGCGCCTTCTTGATGGTGAAAAAGTCCTCCTGGGACTCGCTCTTAACGAGAAACATCTTAGCAAAGGTAGCAAAGTGGTTGCTGCTCTCCATGAGCTCCTTCGAGTCGTCGATGATGGTCTTGGGGCAGGTGTAGGTGTAGTCATGCTCGTACTTGTCGAGGAGGATGCGCATGAAGGTGGGTCCGAGTCGGACCATCTCTTTGTCGACGCTGGGATCGGCAGCATAAAAGTGAAGTTCGGGATCTTCGTTATCAATGAAAGCCTCGTCAAAGATGCTGATGAAGCGAACATTGCGGACGCGCCTTTGGAGGCCAGTGTCATCGCCAGGGAGATCAGGCGGCTTGTTGAAGTTGCCGAGAAGGTGCCATTGGGGCTGAAAGCCCTTGATGGCGTTGGAGAACAACAACCTGGCCCTCTGAATGCCACCGCCAGTGAAGTCCTTGATGACACCGGAATTGATGTGGGAGCCACGGTCGGCCTCGTCGGTGTAAAGCACGCGGCGGCCCCTCCAGTCGAGCATGGTGGGGTTGCCACTGACTGATGACGCGGAGCGTGACGTGATGATGTCGTTGCCCATCTTAGTGGCATAGTCGCCGAAGGCAGATGCGAGGAGTATGAGAAACATGCCCTTCCCATTGGAGCCACCTGTGCACAGAGTTGGCAGCGCTGAGAAGGATAAATATAACGAACCCCCGAATCCCCCTCAAGGGGGATTCTCAAAACCCGAAATCCCCCACCTAATCTGATTCGGAGACTATTTGGGAGCCAGAGGAGGCGCCAGATTGTGATAGGGGGATTATGGTGAGAATCCAACGACCACTTATAAGAACTCTGAGTACGGCATGATACTTATTATACTCTATAGAATGTGTTAAAAAAATCCCCCAAATCCCCCTAAATATAATTTAAAGGGAGCTGGCGCTATCTGTCCAGGTGTCAACAGGAATAGCAGGGGGATTTCTGGTTTTGAAAACCCCCTTAAAGGGGGAAAAGGGTGATTTGTGGCTCCCTGCGAATGCCGAGAGCTGAAGTGACTCATGGACAGTTGGCAAAGAGTCCGTACAAGGGTGTCTGGATTGGTGGGACTAGACCTAAACCCCAAATTCACCCTCAAGGGGGATCCTCAAAACCCGACATCCCCCACCTCATGTGCATTGGAGACCATTTGGATGCCGTTGGGCGCGCTAGATTGTGAGTAGGGGGATTGTGGCGAGAATCCAGCGCCCACTTATAAGAGCTCTGAGGACTGCATGATAATTATTATACTCTATAGAATGTGTCATAAAACCCCCCAAACCCCCCAAACGTGATTTCAAGGACGCCTGGGTTGTCTGCACAAGTGTCAACAGGAACAGCGGGGGGATTTTGTGTTTTGAGAATCCCTGTGAGGGGGAGAAGGGTGAATTTGAAGAGGAACGCACCGCCGGTGAGAAGGTGCCAGAGATGCTTGCCGGTGCGGCCGTTCAGCCATTGGGATGTCTGCGCAACAACGTATCGCCTGGTTTCGATGTCCGGAAAGATCCTGGTGAGGAGGTAACCGAGCCTGGCAACGTCGCTGGGATCAGGAGCATCCACTGGTCCGCTGTACGAATAGCCTGTGGTTCTGGTGATGTGGTCGTCGGGGCTGGTGGGTCTGAATTCCTTGGTGGAAAGGTCAAAGACGCCGTCATCGAAGGCAAGGAGGTTGTGGTCGGCGTCGAGGCGATCAAAGAAGGAGAGGGTGGCGTCGAAGTACAGGGTCGCGATCTCGGTGCAGACAGAGGTCCTGAAGCTGCAATCCCCCAGCCGCTTGGCAATGGTCCTGGGAACGGTGACAGTCGGCGGTGGTTCGTCGTCCTTGTCCTTCTTCTGGGAGGTCCAGACTCTCTCGGCTGCCTCCGCAGCCTTTTCGAAGAGGGGAACGAGCTCGGTGGTGAGGAGGTTTTTTATGGGCGCAGAATCGGCGAACTCCATCCACTTGACGCCATCAAAGTGGTAGTAGTAGTGGCCCTTGTTGGTGCCGAGCCAAACGTAGGTGTCTGGGAAGAGGGAGCGGAAGACTTGAGCGACGCTGACGTGGCTACCCTCCAGAAGAACACTCTGGAAGATGGCGTCCTCGGTGCTGCTCCTAGCGTAAATCTTGTAGGCGTCTGGACTGTCGGACCGTGCTGCGTGTCGCAGCCAGTCCTTTGGCGCACCTTGAGCGTCACAAGGGAAGGAAGCCCACTTAGAGGAGGCGACAGCAGGGTCATACTTGTCGGAGAGCCTGCTCCAGTCGTGCCAGAAAGGTTCGTACTGGAGGCCACATGCCTTCAGAGTAAACCCGACGCCAAGCCAACTGTTGTAGTCCTCGGCGCGCTGTGGGCTGAGCATGTGCAGGCAGGCGACGACGTCAGGGTCAATGCCGGCTTCCCGAAGAGCCTGATCATTGGCGATAGCAGCGAGCCTGTCGGGGTCGCACTCTCTGGGGTCATTTGTTTTCTTCTTGTACTGTTTGCGCTCGCGCATCTTCTCGAGGGCTTCCACGAAGGAGTCGGGGATGGAGGGAAGGTCGGTCTCCCAGGGCGCGACCTTCCACTGCTTGTTGGGAGACGGGGTGACGACGAGGAGGCCGGCGGTCTTGATAGCGTTGCACTCGGAGCGCGTGATGGAGCAGATGTCCACAGGGAGGTCGTCTCCGGCATCGTCTTGGAACTGCCTCGCGCCGTTGGTGAGGGCGATAGCGTCGCACTTGGGAGAACGCCTGAAGATGTAGTGAGTCCCCTTGCGCGTGATCTCTCTTGCAGATGAGAGGAGGCAGGGGTACTTGGCCTCCCAGACAGGGACGAGGCTGGCATCATCGATGTCCACGCAGATGAGATCGCGCATGAGTATACCGATGGGCTGTCCAGGAGCCAGCACTCTCTGCCTGTAGGTGTCATAATGGTCCCAGGTGTGTGTCCCACCCTTGTGAACGCGAGCAGGGGCCTTAAGGTCAGCGCCGTTTGGTGTGCGATGGACGCTGACAGGCATCAGCACATTCTGTGGTGCGTTTTGTTTGAGCCAGAGAGCAAGCCTATCCACCGCAACAAAGTAATCATCATTTGCGGCGATGTCCGAAGCCTGAAGGCTGCTGCACAGTGAACTTTCCATCGTTGCCAGGTTTTGTTAGATCGCACTCCACCACATCATTATGACGCATTGGAAGCTTGATTTGTAGACTCGCTGACGTGGAGGCTTCTGAGATAACGTTGTGGAAGCGTCAATAAGGTCTCGACGTCCTGCTGCCAGGCTGCGAGAAGCGCCTCAGCATAGTGAAGGGAGCGCCCTGGGTGCCAGAGGTCGTCATCATCGGTGAACATGACGTGGGTGTTGGCGGGGAAGTCAAATTTGACGAGATGTGCGAAATGTTGGAACTGTGACCGAGGTGTAGGCTGCTCAGAGATTATGAGATAGTGCATCACTGGGGGATTGACGTGTGGGCGGAGAACTGGGTCGAAGGAGATACTGACAGAGAGCTCCAGACTGAACCTTTGATGTCTCCAGGTTTCGAGCATCTGGAGGAAACTAATGCAGCGGCTGGTGTTGGCAGCCTGATGTGCCCTGTGTGAAGGATGAAGCAAAGATATGGCAGAGGTGGTCTAGCAAACGCAGACAGGTCCTGTGACGTGTCTGCTCATCTTGCAGAGATGTTGCGCGCGGCACATACCGGATGAGATCTGGCCCATGCGTTCGCCACTCAGAGAGTGGGGCGAGTAGCCTGTCAGTGATCTAAACCTTAGCCCCACTGAGGGCGTGACTCCTGTATATGCGCGCGAGCAAATAGCGAATCCTCCTGAAGGCTGTGCTTCGATCAGCGTAGGTGCACGCAGTCTGTGAGACCAACCAGATTGGTAGTTCGTAGAGCTCGTTTGCCATTTCCAAAGCGCATACATGACGGATGGCAATGAACGCATAGGTGTGGCAGCCTTGACCATCCATAAGGACCGCCTGATTTCACTGGGCTGCGGCTACATCAAGCAAGTCACACACAGAGACCTGCGCATAGCAGAAGCCAACTCAGCATCGTCACTCGGAATCGCCTATGGATACGTCAACCTCGATCGACGTGCTAGACGACCTACCTGAAGCCCTAGCACGCCTCACACACGCGAGGCGACCAGTGTGTGCGTATCTTTGCGCTGCGAGTCACACTTTCGTGAGAGCTGACTGTGCGCGACGCATCATTAGCCTCCCGTCGATCACGTGCTGTTCATGTCGATCTCGTGTGTGACCCATCGTCCTCGTTTCGACCCAACAACCCGCCTTCCTCCGACGCTTTCCAGCCACCTCGTACCTGCCTGGACAGATCCCCTGCCATCTCCGCGTCTCGGTACCATCCCTGCGACTCCTACAATTCGCATCTGTTTACGCACTCTCCACTCGGCACCTTTTGACAGTCAAGCTACCCTCCGGCTCGTTAGCTTATGCACATGTCCCTCATCGCCCTCGTCTTGTCTTGAGCGCACATTTACATGGGAAGAGTCCTTGTCCTCTTCCTCTGATTCCCGCTGCCTTCCCAGAGGCACCTCACGGACCTCTGATCCCTGCCACCTGTTCAAGGCACCTTCATAGGCGATGAGGAACACGCGCATTCTTCCCGAGGCTTTTCTCAATACTACTATCTTTCCTTGCAGCTGTCGCGCACAGTTATATCCTTTTCAGACACCTCAAGACCGCAAGTGGGCAACATCAGGGACGCTTGCCATTGCAGAGTCTGCACTGACGACTGGAGATGCAGCAATGTCTTGTGAGCGTGGCTTAACGCCTGCATCGTTTCATCTTCTCCCCTTTCTCAAAGACCTCATGACGTTGCCATGGAGTCTTACCCTCTTAAAGAGGGCAAATGAGGGGGAATGGTGACTCAGACAGAAGTCATTTATGAAACGTCCAGCCTGTAAGTCTTCACCCCTAACCACTTGATAGCGGAGGCACCTTCAACTCACTCTTGCCAACACTGCTATGGCTACCTTTATATACTCAGAGAGAATGCCATTTATTCACCAGGAGCACAGTGACCGACCCCAGGACTGGTCAGTCACACATGGCATTGGATATACCGATCGGACACAAGACACTCCACTCCCCTTCTTTTCCTCTTTACGTTCTGGACTGCACGGTGCTCCACGAGCTGTTCACCACTACTGGAGGGGGAGATCTGTAGCCCCACACAGCCTGGCACGTTCATCAGCTCCTATGAGGTCTTCCAATAGCATCATTGAAGGTTGTTCTGTGTTTGATAACATGTTAAGGCATGACACTTCCAATGTGAATGATGGCTGATAATATCAGGACAGGTATGCGTGAGCAGCGCGTGCCCTCAGAGCGTGCAGTCTACAATCCATCGATGGTGCCTGTGCAGCAACGTCTTGTGATACTTAGCCCCTACAAGTCCTGTAGCCCTGACCGAAGTGCGATTTGGGTGTGGCAACGCGTATTTGTGTCGAGCGACAATATCTGCGTTGGCAAACGAATTTGATTGAGCTCTTTCATGATTTGGCATCGCGCACAGGAGAGGTTGTATCTGAGATGGATAGATATCAATTCCTGATGGGCAATATGCGGCGACTGTGCTGCCACGTAGCACATGATGAGGGAGGCGTCTTGGGTTCTGCTCGAAATCCTGCGGCTCACAGGCTGCCAGATCAGCAGACTAACGTTATATGTCGTCCGAACTGCCACTACCGAGTGGGACACAAACCGCCCAGTTCGCCCAGTCTATGAGGAATGCAATCTTAATCAGCCTAGAAGAGACGGGTACACTCGACCAGCTCAGTGGGCATGGACAATGGACAAGGGCATGGGACAGCCTCAGGAGCGCCACATCAATGTACGAGCCCAGAGTGACCCTGCTGAAGTTGCAGACATGCACGCAGATGCAAACGGGCTGACTGCGATGGAAGGATATTCTCAGAGATGTCTGTCATTCGCAGGGTCCTCTGTCACAGCAAAGCGCGCTATGCGTTTAGGGAGAAGATCGGGCGCCCCCTCGGCACCCTGGTCTGCAGATGCTGTAATTACTAGACAGGATGTCACATCCGAGGAAGAAAGGACTCCCGAGAAGGTGCGCACCACCATAGGAATGGCACTGCTATCAGGGGACGCCTCGGGTTTTTTTACACTCCGACCACGCAGGCGCCAAAGGCGAAGCCAGGGAGGCAGAATGACAGACCACATCTGCAGTCTGAGGGCCCCACAGATCCTACGCTTGCGTCTTTGGAGAGACTTACCATCGCTCGCCGCGTCGACATGAGAGAGTCGGTGAGCAGGGTACGTCCTCGTTGCAGAAATTTTCACCGCATCTGATACTTTGTTGTACAGGTCTTCCCTCATTCAAGATATGTGCTATCTCTACGACCAGTGGCGGCGCGACAACGCACTCACCTGTTAGCGTATGAAAGTGTAAGCCCTAGGCGCATGAAGCTGAAAACCTCCATCCTCAGCTCGGCATACACTCAATCTCCTAGCATTTCTGCATCTGTAAGAGTGCAATTTGACAACATCTCTGGTGTCACAGAGCCGAGAGAGCATAAATCAAACTCGATACAGCGCTCCTCAGGCTGAAAAGCCTGAGGCATCTCAACATCCGGCAACGTGAGACGCACCAGGCTAGTCATTCTTCTTGGAGGACAGCTTCTCCATTCAGTGCTGCAATGTCCCTATAGTGGCTTGGCAGTTGATGTGTCTTGGGTCAAGCTCTTGTGACAATGGCTGTGCACTTGTGATTCTGTCATAGCGCCATCTCTGCAGGATCCTAATTTCCAGCACCCGCAAGCCCATCAGCTACATCAACTGCGCCAAGCGCCTCCTGTTTGAGCATGGAGAGGTACACCTGTCAGCCCTGGGAGTAGCCATCGGGCCAATGGTAACCGTCGCAGAGATCTTGAAGAGCAAACAATTGGCTGTCGTGACCAAGCTGTACACATCTTTGGAGCATGCCACGGCAGATGAGAGGTGCTTTGACCCCCTACAAGCATTGCCAATGACATCAGGATATATACACGGATATCATTCCAATTCGGACACGGTCTTGTGCACAAGCATGAGTGTCCTTTGACGCCTTCATCTAATAAACATAGACCCATATATAAAGGCATGTTGCCCAATGGTCGCAGATGCACCGGGAAATCCAAGATGACCATTGTCCTTTGTAAAGCAGCCAGATTTGACGCAATCATTGAGGCAGAGGCCGCTGAAAGACAGAAGGCGCCAGACACTGCAACTTGAAGGTGTGTGACTCCTTCCAGCCACACCAGGCTGATCAGATGTTTGACCCATCATGGGTTCATCATAGAAAGCATACATTGCTACTAGTCTGAGCGCCAAACAGTCTGTATGCATATGTCATATTCTTTTTAGTCTTCTGCTGTCGACGCAGATTTTGTGTGTTGTTGTACAGGAAATGCATTCAAACCCGCAGCAATCCAGCTGTAATAGGTGCGACAAGCAGGCTATGTAGAGGATCAGCAGAGTCAATGACAGACAGGAGCCGTGCAGGCTGTAGGTGCATCCAACCTTGACATGCATGCAGGGGTGCCCTTCAAGACGGCTGCGCACACCATGTGTCCGGGCGGTTCACGAGCACAGTGGACCAGAGGCCAGGAGCAGTTGATCCTCTGCAACTTGACACCTGTACCAAAGGGAGCACCTAGACTGGAAGGTGGCAGGGGCTTATCCCCAAGCAACCCTTTGTACGATCAGGCACCGACAAAGGCAAAGCCCCCGCGGGCACTGGTGGCGTGCTTGATGCACAGCACATGCGAAACCCTGATAGCTGCTGACATCTGCCAACGATTGCAATCATTGCTTGCTGCGCCTGCGCGCTAGGGCTGGGTCGAATGAAATATTTCGCGATGGAGGCAGTGACCGCTCGTTGTTGTCTTGATGTGATGCCCAATTATGTAGCGATGATACATCTATAGAGAGTCTCCCTTCCTCTTTCCGTTCTGGACTGCGCAGTGCTTCAAAAGCTGTGCACCATCACTGGAGGGGGGAGACCTGTAGCCCCACACAGCCTGGTTTATCACCTCTGTTTTCCTGCCTATGCTGTCTTACGGTGCTGATGCTCAGAATGGAAATTAGAGGGAGGCGTCGATAGTGGCTTAATGCTGCGCACTGGCTGCGAGATGACTCCGTTTCTTGCACAATTGCATCGGGCATGCATCGGCCTGGCATCGACCTCGGATCGAGGGCCCATCGGACTGACTTCCGAGGTCGAAACAGCTGGCGATATAGCCGCCAAATTGGGAGACAGATGTACTCCTGTAGTGGCGCACCACACACATCATATACGCAAAACGGCTGAACTGCATAATTCCATATATATGTGTGACAGCCTCCCGATCGCTCGAGCACTTTCCTCCATTGAAGGCTCTTTTGGCATCTCGCAGGCTCCTTTCCTCTGGCACCCCTTCTCCGCTCCCATCATCCTCACCCAATTCCTCCAAGTCGATCTCACCACATATACTGTATCCCGACTCCTCAATTTGCTTTTCCTTGCACCTTTTCCCCTCTTCTTCTTCTTCTCTTTCTTCACGTGCCCAAGTCGCTCCCTTGCCTGCTCGGACTCCTCACACCTTCCTCTTCTTTCCCATTATTCTTCTAAGCCTGCCCTCCTAACTCAATCAACCTCTCGCTTCCTCATTCCCACCTTCCTTGACATATCACATTCTTACATGAGTTCCATTCGCCAGACGGCACTACTTGTTCGCATGGCTTCGCATGAATATTACTTCTTTCGCTGTCACTCCCACACCCAGTGCGGGCGTCTTCCTGCCCTTACGTCTCTCCCTCCGATCAACAGGTACAAAAGGTATCAACGTATTCTTGGGAGTTTACCAGCTGCAGCAAACTTGCAACTTGGGCAGTGGCTCGAGGATACGCAAGGTATCAATGCAAAGCTTGTCAGGCTTGAAATGCTGATTTAATAGATAAATCAAATCATAAGGGTGATCAACTAGTCAGTCTTCAAGCCATTTTGTGATAACCTCTGCTTTCAGCATGAATGCTGGCAAGTCCATCTTTTTAATTTGGCTTCTCACACCTTCTTTGCTACAGTTCTCCTCTTGTTTGCAGGCTGAGATTGGAAAGACACCCCAGTCTGAAATACTACGATGCAGAAGAGCTCTGTACAAGAGATCAGCGCTACACACGGCAAGGAGAGATATGAGGCGTTCAATCATATCACATGACCAGATATTGCAATTTGCTCATTTTGTTCTCTAATTCACAGACATCTCGTGCAACAAACCCACATTGTTCCTACAGCGCAAAACACCCCTGAGAGCTGACGAGTGCCTGTCCACCACCACATACAAATGCCAGAATTTCCATATGATCAGGCCTTTGCAGGCCTTCGCTTGCTCCTCTTGCTGAGACTGCAACGATGCTGCGTGCACCAGTGCCCTTGCATCCTGAGTAAAATAAATAAAATAAATTATATGTGAGGCAACCCGCAGCCAGAGGCCATAGGGCATACACGGACCTGTCTGCAGCCAGAGTCCGGGGGCCAGTCAATCATGCACAGTCTGCAGCCTTGTCAACTGGGAAATGACTCACTCCTAAACATGGTTCCTATACCCCCTCTGGGCAGATGCGTGGAGGGGCCGTCCCTTGATAAACCACTCGGAATTCCAGGAGGATTTGGGGTAGCGCCGGTCATAGGTGTCTCAGGAGTGGCCACAACCGTCGAATATAGGCTGAATCGCAGAAATTCCCCGTGCCTTCGGGGGGATTCGAACCGGCGACCCGGCGATTAGCAATTGCTCTGCTAACCACTCGAGCAGGCGCCGACGCCCCGCTGAGTAGTCTCAAAGCATTCCAGACTACAGAGATTTTCAAAAAGTGTGAAAAGGAAATCCTTCCAATCAGGAATCTCCACACATGATCGTGAAGCCGCGCTTCCCATCAATCTAAGAACGCGAATGTGCGGCCCCAACTCATACAGCGCATGACATTCCAGACTATCCACTGAGTCTGCTTCTAAAGACAGGCTGTGCAATGTCTCTATTGCACCAAGGCACTGTACGTCGCAAAGGGCCCACTCATCGAAGAGCAAATGGAGATGATTGAGAGCTGCACACCCCTGCAAACATGAGATGATATTCGGCGACCCTAAAACAATTGGGGAATGCAACAGGTTGGAATCGAATTGTGCAGCAGTGCTGCACAACAGACCTTTTGAGAAGTCTAGAAGCCAGTAGTAAGCTACAGCATGAGTGATCAGACAGACAACTCGTCAGGGGCAGCGGGATCACCTGGAGGACCGCTACATCAATGTGCACAAACTCTGCATACAGCTCCTTGATGCTCTTAATCTCAGCAACTTGCTGCACCCAATGGACGTCAGTGCTCAGCACTATGCGCTCCACTCTCTGCATCAATTGCTAGCTTAGCACCTTGGTCTCAGGTACCTAAAGATGGCAAAATGAGAGCCATGCGGGAGGAAAACCTCTCACCTCACCCCACAACCCCAGAAGGGTGAGCTGTAGGCCGGAGCCTATGGCAAGGATATGCTGAAGGTAGACGGAAGTATCTTCAGCCTGATGTTCCTCGCACAGCCGAAGGACCAGGCCGACCCATGACAGCTCATCCCGATAAAAGCGCAACCACTCCTGAAGATGGGATGCCTTCCAGCAAGCCTCTCCACATACTAGTACGCTTGTCTTATCTGAAGGAGGGCTGCAGTTCTGTCTGACATACTGTGGGAGGTCCTCAGAGAAATCTATAAATGTGTACTGCTTGCAAGCAGGGAAGCGCTCCGGCCTTGGCATCGCGCACTGCATTGCTTCATTTGAGAGAGCAATGGCATTTACAGCATCGTCGACCGCTCTTCTGGACATGCGACAGACTGCACGAATGCTCGCAAGATCTTGGCCACCAAGGTAATGCGCAATAGTCTGCCATATTGCATAAGAGGCGTCAGGTCCCACGTATTCCTCGATAATCACCATATCAAGACGTTGCATGGCAGGTGTATAGTACCGGTGTGACAGGCCTACAATGCAGGCATCCAGGTGTAATGTGGATGGGGATATGCACGTGCCAGGCACGTGCACACGATGTCTTGCTGCTCTATCCCCACAGGTGGACTGCAGGCAGATGTAATTCATGAGCGCGATCTTGGCAAGCCGCCGTTCGTTCCCTCACGTTCTGTGCTTATTGACGTGAATGTAAACCTCACCACAACAGCAATATACGACTCCCCACTGACCTCCACAACTCCCCAGACTTCACCTTATACGCCACTGGGGGTCCTACATCCTCTCACACGCCCTACCTTAACACAGAAGCGTGAAAAAAACTCCCTCACAACTCTTATGAAATCATTCGCTATCTTTTTCATCACTCATCCGAGATCAGCATGGCCGACTGCCTCCCCTGTATGCGCGCGACAGTGCGGCAGTCAATTGTGAGCTCTGGGCACAGCATGTGGAAGTTCGCCCTGTTCCGGTGCTCGAATAGGCTATGCAGAAGAGCAGTTTCGTCGCCCACCAACGACCTCAGCGCCCGCACGACCACCTTCAGCACCTTCGTCGGATACTAACGCTTGCAAACTGTTTCGCGCCCTACACGTCCATTATGTACAAAAGGAATGTCCAGGACTTTTGCAGTACGATAATATGCAATTCGCTGCTCCTGCACTGATGCCCTCCTCAGCGAGTCTGCACACCTGAACTACTTCTGCAACCTCTGCTCCTCCTGTCTTCTCCCAAACAAGTTGGGCGCTTACCTGGACTATTCACACAAATCCTCCCCTTGCAATGCCCTCCCCTGGCTATGGCCTTATTGGCTTGCAGGGCATTCTGAACAGGATTATGTCAGCAAGCTCAAGTCTGCCTAGCAGGCGTGCACTGAGCTACTTCAAACATGAATGCCTCGACGGTCATGTGACCCCTCTCCAGGTTTTATCTGCCCAGCATTACGTATCCGACAACAATATTTGCCTCTATCACCTTGATCCTCTTGCTCCTAGCCTTGGCGCAGGAAGTCTACCTGTATATTGCAATTGCATGACGCAGCAGCGTAAATGAGCTGTGACTCACCCGCCAAATCATTTGATCGAGAAAAGAAATGCCATCACTCTTACAAGTTCTTGCCAAGCTGCAGCAAAGCGCCATAGGATATACACGCAGGCGGCTAGCACTCTCATCAGGGGGCTGGCCTCAATCACTAGGCTGTCAGTTTGCAGCCCTGTGGCATGGTGTCGGGATGGCATACATGGCATTTGCCTCAGAGCAAAGCGTAAGTCGCATCTGTCAACTCTGATGCGTTCAGAGGCCCATCACCTTGTACGTTTACACCTAGATAGATGTAACATAGCAGGAATAAGTGACTCCATATGCCAGCGACTGACCGTCCATGCGTCCTCATGCTGCTCCAGTAATGAGCTCACTTTGCCGACGCCACAGTGGTCAGTCTGCTGTCAAGTATAGGATGTCCAGCTGAGATGGATCAAAATCAAAGCCCTGGGTCGGTCAATGTGTGCCCGATGCACCTTTCGCCCAAATCACGCCCAGAACTTGCCCTTCAAGGCCCTCAACCAGACACCGGAACAGATATACTCCTGACGCATGCAATAGATCAAACAGCCAAAGCAGTGCTGCATCGCTGGTGTCTGATACACCTCCTTCCGCTTTTGCTCACAGCAGGTACAGACTCAAGCGAGCGGGTATAGGCTTGAGACACGTATCTTCTCGACCATGATATGGTCCTCAGAAACACGGAGAGGTTGGGAACCGCAGGACAGAAAGCAGCTGCAACGGCCCTCAGCGCCTGGGACCACAGGTTTTGCAAAGCTCTGTCTGAGCTCTCATCCTGTTTATGATATTCAGGAGGACTCGGTTCTCAGCCAGTACCTGCAACGCCAGCACAGTACAGCTTGGACGCATCTCACTCTAAGCAGCAGGGAGATGAAAGCTCGCAGATTGGCCAGCACCTGCTCTAGGGAACGCTCCAGCTCCTGCCTTGTATTGTTAGAGCCAGCTGCAGGCGTCGAAGCGCCATTGGAAGCCTTGTCATCCTCCATTAGTTGTGAGCGCGCTGCGCCTCTGTAAGACAGCCAGATAAGTGAGGCGACGATTTCTGGCCAAGTTTTGGGCTAGCTCAATGTAGTCATCCCTTGACTCACTCCTCAGCACGTGCACGTGCAGTTGTGAGAGCTGCGATTGATCGACAGCTGTGTCTTAGCGCACACAAGTGCACCCTCAACCTAAGGCTGCAGTAAGGAGCACGATTTACTCGAATGGACATTCCTGGTGGGTCGGGCAAGCTGGCCTCAGTGTGGCTCGATAGCGTTGTCTAGACTTTAATAAGTATCTGCAAGGCGAACTTGACTCACTCCCCTGACTTCCAGCAGAGCAGCATTCCGAAAAATACGTATGCGCTCTACAGCTTCATGCCCCAATAGCAGGCTCAGTGCAAGTAGAGATATCATGGGCAGGGGCTTGACTCCTCAGGCTGCACACCTGCAGGTAGAAGGGGTAGACGGTTGCATACACAGTACGAAGTATGAACGCCATCTACACGCAGCCCGGTTGTCAGATCATTGCTTTTTAAAATCGGCTGTGTACATAGTAAGCCTGTAACGTAGGTAAGGCTTCGGCCTATCTCATTTGCATACAAGAGGGCGTCGGCACCTGTTCGATTGGTTAGCAGAGCAATTGCTAATTGCCAGGTTGCCGGTTCGAATCCCCCCGAAGGCACGGGGAATTTCTGTGATTCCGCCCATATTCGACGGTTGTGGCCACTCCTGAGACACCTATAACCGGCGCTACCCCAAATCCTCCTGGAATTTCGAGTGGTTTACCAAGGGAGGCCCCTCCACGCATCTGCCCAGAGGGGGTATAGGAACCATGTTTGGGAGTGAGTCATTTCCCAGTTGACGAGGCTGCAGACTGTGCATAGTACTACCGGCCCCCGGATTCTGGCTGCAGACAGGTCCATACACGGACCTGTATGCCCTATGTCCTCTGGCTGCGGGTTGCCTCTCACATTTATATAGCCCTACTCGAATTAGATGCGTCACAGTCGTACAACAAGATGGGAGTCCAATCTCTGATGCGTGGCCAGCACAGAAGCACGATACGCTGCACGGGTAGTATACGCTCAGTGTGTTCTACGTCCTGTAGTGAAAATGGACTGTAGATTTGGTTGTTCTACGGTATTCTAGTGCTTGGGCTGCCCAGGGGCTGCCGAAGGGCAGGTAGGCATGCAATTACTAGTAGGAGTGCGCTACAAACACGGCATTAGCTCATGCCTTGAGCAAGTGAGGACCTAGGATAATTTATATAGAGGCGTCAGCGCCCTAGAAAACAGAGGTAAGGGGCTGACTTCAGCGCCAGACACCAAAGTAGTGCATGTGCTGAGACGTGACCAAGTAGCATATGTAACATACTGTATCAGACGGGGCGTCGGCGCCTGCTCGAGTGGTTAGCAGAGCAATTGCTAATCGCCGGGTCGCCGGTTCGAATCCCCCCGAAGGCACGGGGAATTTCTGCGATTCAGCCTATATTCGACGGTTGTGGCCACTCCTGAGACACCTATGACCGGCGCTACCCCAAATCCTCCTGGAATTCCGAGTGGTTTATCAAGGGACGGCCCCTCCACGCATCTGCCCAGAGGGGGTATAGGAACCATGTTTAGGAGTGAGTCATTTCCCAGTTGACAAGGCTGCAGACTGTGCATGATTGACTGGCCCCCGGACTCTGGCTGCAGACAGGTCCGTGTATGCCCTATGGCCTCTGGCTGCGGGTTGCCTCACATATAATTTATTTATCAGACCATATCAGTGCTGTATTCTACAGCAAACGTGATCTACCGTATAATTATGCCTAGGCATGCCCCTCAGGACCGTATCGTGCTTCAAGATGGGCCAGCAACAGACATCTTTGTGGTGTTTCTCTGCAAACTCTGCCAAGGCTGAAGTCGAGCCCTGACATCTATGACACCCCAGAAACTTGAAGTTAGCCCACGATGGACGAGCCAATCCAACACAGCTGGATCATGACTGACTGTTCTCTGAGGAGAGCACTACTGCTGCGCCTGTGTGGCCTCAGTGTCACTTGCAGACTCTCCTGGAAATCTGGACACAGCAGCACCATGTCGTGCCATGTGATTACCCCATGCCACTCTTGGCGGGTGGATCCTGGCTGACTGCTCTCCTTGAAGGACTACTGCTGTGCCTGTGTAGCCTCAGTGTCACTTGCAGACACTCCTGGAAATCTGGACACAGCAGCACCATGTCGTGCCATGAGGTTACCCTATGCCACTCTTGGCGGGTGGATCCTGGCTGACTGCTCTCCTTGAAGGACTACTGCTGTGCCTGTGTAGCCTCAGTGTCACTTGCAGACACTCCTGGAAATCTGGACACAGCAGCACCATGTCGTGCCATGAGGTTACCCTATGCCACTCTTAGCAGGTGGGAGAGCATGTCATCAGAAGCATGCCCTCGAAGATCTGATGCATCCTGTGAGGAAGATCAATTGAAGTACCATGTGGATGCGTGCATGTCACAGGGCTGTCTATGGATCGTCAAAGTGCTTAAGCAGGGGTATAGCCATGCTTATTTGATACAAAAACAGCCTGTCTAACAGGGGAAACAGTTGTTGCAGGGAGGACAGCTGATGCTGAAGCATTGGCCGCCCAAATGGGCCAGGGCTTCAAAGTTGCAGGTGCCTACTGCTACCTCACCATCGAAGGAATGGACTGCTGCTCAGAAAATCCAAGGCGGGCATCAGGGCGCACAGTGTAGCATAATATATTGTTGCATATCATGCTTCGTAGCTCCCTAGGAGTGCGAGGATCCTGTATCGCATTGCACCTGAGCTCATCAGGCTGGATCTGCCTGATAGAGGCCATAAGCTGCAACAGCTGCTCATCTGAGTTATTGTTGGGAGCTGGTCAGATGTAATGGCCATAATGGCAAGCTAACAGCTGCCCAAACCTCTCCAAAAGCATCAGCAGAGGGCCCATACAGTTGACTTCCACAGGACTGGGGAAACATGGGCACTGGATCATAGGCTTGCATGGGCTGCAGCAGAATAGGTCTGCCAGATAGCTGTCAATTCCTCTGTAAGATCGTGCCTGAGTTCCCTGTTATAAGCAAGGGCCTGTAGGGGGTGACATAAGAGCTCTCAGAGGAATCAGCATATTGCATATTGGTGTTTGGCAGCACCTTGTGTTCAGTAGTTGATAGCACTGCTGAGAGATGTCTGAAGCAAAGCAGCTCACCTCCTGCACAGCCTCACAGAGCTCCTCAAGATCCAGACAGCCGATGGTGACTTCTGCCACCAGGGCTGCAGTCACAAAGCTCATACGGTAATATGCAGGACAGAGATCCTCGCTTGAAGCAGACACAAACGTCGATTGCAGGCGATATAGCTCTAAGCCCCGAAGGAGGCGTGCAGCAGACACACGCCTTGTTATACTAAAGACCGAGCAACTCAGGCCGAAGTAGTACCTGTGTCAAGGTCGAGGACGGCCTGTGTATTGTGGCCAAGTTGCATCCTCAAGTGGATCAGGAATAGATGCAGCAGACGAAACTGCGACGGCACCAACGTAATGTAAGCGCCAGTAGCGAGCCCACAAGTTTGAGCCGCTCTCAAAATGGACAACGCGATTTTCCGAGCCAGACAAACGCTGTACCTCCTCAGGTCGGCTTGAGAACGGAATGGTCGCAGATCCTCCACAGGCCCACAAGGCTTTCTTGACGCGATACATCCGAATAAGAGGCTCTGTACAGGTCTCGCAGTCAGGTTTCTGAGGGTCACTGTCTTTGAAGAACAAAGATCAAGTAAAGAACCTGAGCCCCACCGATTGCCAAGGCCTCGGCTTGCTCCAATGATGGAGCAGCAGACTGGAAAAACATTTGACCCCTGGAAGACGCCATTTCTGGGATCCGCACTGTTGCTTGGTATCCCTCGCCCTCCATAGACGACTCGACTACCTGTGGTTCAGGAGCAGCACTCCATTCTGAAAACTGCGATGCGTAATCTGGATGCATACTGGTCAATGATGAAGACTTGATCAACGCAATGGCGACATGATTGCAGGGATCCTCCACCTTCAAGCTGTCCAGGTCACCGAAGACCTGCAGAGCGTGGGCTTGGGTAACAGGACTCGTTGCTGCCAGATGCTCACGATCGAAAGCCATCCTACACTGATAGGGAAGAGCCTGAAGTCAATGTTTCGACAACACGGAGTGCGTCAGAGTCTAGAAACCCCTTTTGACAAAATCTCACAGGATTCGGTTCGGGGAAAGGGAGGGAAAAGAAGAGACTCGTGTAATTTCCTCAAAGCTTCCCATCTCAACATCCTCGCAACTCTTAAAATCTTCTATGACTGCACCTCGCAGCGAGTGCGCCTCGATAAATCAAATCACAGCCTCAAAGGTACCCGAAAGCTTGTCATATGCGGATCAGCTGCAAGACCTACCATGATGAGGCTCAAACTTCTGGCTCAGAATTTGCCACTGTCTCAACACCTCAGCTGCCCAGACAGCCCATATTGAGCTTCGGGATGTCTTATGCGTTACAGATGCGCACACAACGTTCATGACTTGCTGCAAGTCCGCAAATGGTCCAACAGTTGTGAGCCCTCAGTGGGCCTACGAGGGCAGGACATATTCCCACTTCTGACGTCGAGAATGTTGCGGAGCCCAATACAGAAATAAGCACAGTGGCCTATCAGAGACCGCCCATCGCTCATAGATGGCTGTAAATACCCGAGCATCGTTCGCGTCGTCTGTGTAACATCATGAGCCGTTTCTAGAAACTGCGAATGCCATAGAAATCAAGGCTACTGCACAATCATGCAGTGCAGAGAGATGTGTCCATGTATGCCACACTTGTGCCTTACAATTCTGTTATATACATCCTCTCAAAAAATCCTCTGTAAGTCGCGCATCGCGCCTGCACGTCCACATACTCAGGACTGTCTCAGCCAGAGCATGTACATAATTTCTGCACAAGCGCGTTGAGCATTAAGATTGTCCTTGCACAGGCGCAGTGGCTTTTCCCCGTGCGGTTGCATAGAGTCACGCTTTGCAGCTTTCAAAGACAGCTGATTGTGACATACGGCTGGTTCTGAGCTCTGTACTCGAAGCCCCTTCTGCCAGTCTCAAGGCTTACTCCACTTGCGATGTCCTCTGGCATTTATCTGCTGCAGCGTTGATAACGAAGGCATCCCTTGCATGTGGCTAAACAGAGGCAGCAGCTTCCGAGGGCTGGCCAGCACCTGTGTTGTCGACCTCACACCCTGTAGTATAGAAGTTGTCTCGATCTAGACTGTGGTTGCTCTCCATGTCTTCAGCTGCTCTCATCGCTTGGATGGATATCTTCAAGGGTTGCCTGTTTGGGCCCGCCAGATGAGGCGCTGCACCCATGCCCTCTCGAACTTTGCGTCTCTTGCCAGGATGCCCAGGCAGGGTGTGGTTGCAGAGTACATCACGGACTTGTGAATTATGTGAAGCCCAAGACTCTCTGATGCTCGTCCCTCATGCAGCTCGATATAGCCTGGGCCACTTCGAAGAGGTGAACTTTGCCGCAGCCACTCTTTGTGCCTCATCTTCGAAGTCTACCCAACGGTTCATATTGTGATGTGTGTGATACGATAGCGTCCTCTGTCTGATTGCCTCCCTAAGATCACATAGGAGAAAGGCTAGCACCTGAAGCCTCAACAGATACAGGCGTGACTTCAGGGAGGAGGTCCCTCTCCAATGCAGCGCTCATGCGCCGAAGGAATGTGCGCTGCAGAGCCTTATCTCAGCGGCATGCTCCGGCTGGAAGGTTAGAAACAATTGGATGTATAGCGCTCCATAGTAATGTCCCTTACAAGCTCAGCAACGATGGCGTGGCAGTGCTACTTTCGCTATACTCTATCCAATCTTAACGAATGATGACTGCGAGGCAAATTTTTCCCAGACATCTGCTCGTGCATACACAGGACGTGGAACATCTGGCTTCTGCTCAATGTTGTACAGCAGCGATTCTCGTAGTAGGAGGAGAGGGCTCAAATGGGCCTCTCTCATCTGCAGAGCTGTATGATCCCACATCCAACACCTGGAGGAGCACAGGCAGTCTGTCTAACGCTCGGAGCTGCTTGAGGGCAGTCGTTCAGCAGCAGCACCACAGGGTATTAGCAATCGGGGGCAGAGACGATGCTGGGGCCTTGTCCACGGTAGAGGCTTATGATTGCCTTGCGCGTACCTGGTCCATTTCTCCCAGTCTGGCTGTACCCAGGGAGTCATTCCAAGCCGTCCTGACATCCAATGGCACAGTCCTTGCAGCAGGTGGTGTTGGACCAGAGGGTGCTTCCATGAGCTCTGCTGAGCTTTATGATCCTCATAGCCAGACCTGGTCACCAGCAGCTAACATGCAGCTGTCTAGGGATACCTTCAGCTTGACATCTTTGCCAAATGCGTGCTTTTTGGCAGCTGGAGGTGTTAACAACACCAGTCCAGGTTCAGCACAGGAGCTCTACATTGCTGCATCAGACACATGGGCCCCGATATCACGGATGCAGACATCCAGAATGTTCTTCCAGGCAGAAGCGCTCCTGTCTGGACAGATCTTAGCAGCAGGTGGTGTGGACAACACGGGCATTGTGCTGGCATCTGCTGATCTCTACAGCCCTTTTTAAGACCACTGGTCCCCTGCTGCCAACATGATTACAGCCAGAGACTCATTCAAGATGGCTCGGCTTTTATGTGGCCGCGTGCTGGCAGCAGGGGGTGTAGATGAGGTGGGAGTGATCTCCAGGGCAGAGGTATATGATCCAAGCCAAGATGCATGGCAAGCCGTCGGCTGTATGATAGAGGCCAGGTGCTGCTTCGAGATGGTGGTGCTTGCTGATGGCACCGTCTTGGCAGCTGGCGGGTACAACAGCCGAGATGAACCCTTGGCATCTGCTGAGCTTTATGATCCTTCTACATGCTCTTGGAGCCGTGCTGGCAGCATGATGGACGGGCGGGGATCCTTTGCCATGGTAGCCCTTTGACTAACCAGCAGATTACCTCTCTGCCGATCTTCCAGGCCACAGCCTGCTCTGTAAATAAAATATTCCCAGCTTCCCAATAAAAGGGCCATTATGCTCAGGCTTTGGCAGGCATTAATTCCTATTCCAGGCCACGGATTGGTACAGCCTCTTTGCTGGCATGAGAGTGCTCAGCAAATAGTAGAATGCCATGCAGTTTTTAGCAGACAGATGTTTGATCTCCAGGAGTCTCATCTCGTCTGCTCGCTGCACCCTTGGCATCTGCTGAGCTTTACGATCCTCCCGCATGCTCCTGGAGCAGAGCTGGCAACATGACAGATGGGCGGGAATCTTTTGCCATGGTATGTGTATACAACTATATATATATATATATATATATATATATATGTGTGTGTGTGTGTGTGTGTGTGTGGTGGCAACCCGCAGCCAGAGGCCATAGGGCATTCACAGACCTGTCTGCAGCCAGAGTCTGGGTCCAGTCGTATGTGCTTTGACTATTCAGCAGGTCACCCCTCTCCAATGATCTTCCTGGGCACACCCTGCTCTACGTGATGACAGTCTTTGATCATAGTAGCACGATACGGTTTTCTGGGGCTGGAAAGAACGTATCTACGGGTAGAATACAGTGACTGTAGAATACTGCCCTGATACGGTCTGGGTCAGCATCTTACATAATCTGCCAGTACAGGCTGCCCAGAGCATGCTGCCCAGAGCAGGACACCGTAGATTAGCTGTAATTCTACACTCCAACATCTGCAGAGACCTTATCTACGGGTAGAATACAGTGGCCGTATTGTAACCGTAGAGCGTATCGTGCTTATATGTCTTTGATGCCAGTATATCGGCTTATGTGGCTTGAAGTGCGCTTAGCCGTGGATGATGAACATGTCCTACAGCAGGCTGCACACTGTTTGACATCTGTATTGTCTGCAGCCAACATGCAATCATCATATGCTAACCTGGAACATATGTAGCCAGATGATGGGAGGTGATGATCATCCTGCCTGATGGCCTTTCATCGACATTTGCCTTGGTTGGTGAAGGAAGGGAAGACGTCAGCAAGTGACCGCCTACATTGTATTGGGCCCTTGCAACCATGTGATGTTCATCAATTCTTGGCAAGGAGTCCTTGCTACAAGATGTAGGTGAATGGTGGCAACCACACTGTCGGATGTCTGATGTGCGTCCTGCATGCCTGCACATGTTGATGACTGATCAGACGACATATCTCCTATCATGTGATCATATATATACGTGGTGGCAACCCGCAGCCAGAGGCCATAGGGCATACACAGACCTGTCTGCAGCCAGAATCTGGGGCCAGTCGTACATGCACAGTCTGCAGCCTCGTCACCTGGGAAATGACTCACTCCTAAACATAGTTCCTACACCCCCTCTGGGCAATGCGTGGAGGGGCCTCCCGTGGTAGAACCACTCGAAAGTACTACACTCCATACATCATATGATGCCAAGAGCTGATGACTAACAAAGGTTGGGTGCTTTATAGCTGTCATTGGCCATCACAATTTACGCCACCAGAACCTTCCATAACATGTATTGGTTTGATCCCCAAGCAATTCTTGGTACGATCACGGGTACCGACAAAGGCAAAGCCCCAGCAGTGGTCGCACGCGCGATACACAGCACATGCTAAACCCTGGATTGGAGAAGATGCTTTATTCGATGGAGGCGGTGACCGCTCGTTGCTGTTTATCTGTCGATGTGATGCCCATATATGTGGCGATGATACATTTGTAGAGAGTCTTCCTTGCTCTTCATCTGCCTTGCAGCAACATAGTCCAAAGTTGCTGTTGAGATGTCTTCGGGTAGGATCTGACGGACATTTCGATGCTCTGCGCCGTCGCCACTGTGATGTGGCTGTGAGCGGGCCAGGCCTGAAGTCCTGCCCAGACACTGCACGCTGTATATATGTAGCAGGTATGGAGAAGAAACTCATTGCTCATGATGGATGTAAACATGTTCAGCATCTTCCCTCCATTGTGCCTGCATGTGTTTGACTGTCAAGAGTATCGTTAGTCAGCATGTTGGTCGGCAACGCCGACTGGGCATTGTCATGAACATTGCAGCTTGCCGAGGTACAAAGAAGCCTTGCGACTAGGTCACATGTCAGTCGACCATGCTTGCTCGGGCACGTGGTTGAAAGTGTCCTCTGGGTCTGGATTACACATGAACCATGCGTTGCACTTGTATCAGATGATGCAAGCCATGCCATGTGTATGGCGCTCGGCTTGATACGCCCAGCATATGCTGGACTTGGAACAGATCCAAGTAGAACTGTGATCTGTTCCCTTGCAAAGAAGTAGAGACGAAGTATAGACCCAAGATGGCATACCAGAAGAAGGGCATGCGCGATTATTTGAATGCGTCGCTGCCTTTGAGTGTTTGATACCAATGAACACGATCGCACCTTCCTAAAGTCGAGAAGTCAGTGCTGGACTGAGGTGCCAGTAGGGATTGAAGGGGTAAGCGTCCTCTGTGTGTTGGCCGAACCCAAGCCACTCCTTTCGACCTTCCGATGACCCATTATCGGTCTCTACGTTTATAAGTCAACACCACCCTCTGGAAGAACAGAAACTTTGCGTGATTGCGCACAGAGGTGACCTGACAGGAATGCGCTTCTATGCAGATGTCCTCACCCCTTTTTCTTTACCTTCTTGTTATCTAGGCTGTCTCGGTTGCCCCTGCCTTCTGGCTGGGGTTTTAAAAACAAGGGGACAGATGATGTCGTCGTCAGAGAGAGAGAGAGAGAGAGAAACTTTACATCTTTCCCAGCCACCTAGGGCTGATCAGATGCCTGACCCCCATCAGGGTCAGTGCCATAATATACTCCCAAGCATTCCTTGATAACATCGCAACACCACGAATGTCATCTTGCCACATGAATTGAAGCATGGTAGGTGCATGCCCTCCAAACAACCCCTGATATTTGTCACGAATATCTTGCAGCCCTGAGCACTCAAACACAACATGCTCTTCATCACCCGGGTTTCCACCAGCACACAATGTGCATACCCTATGCAGCCTGGGGACACCTTGCCTACGACCAAGATCCCAGGGAAGGTTATGGCAACCCATCCTGAACCTGAGCAAGGTTTGCACACACCCAGCAGACAGTGGCAGCCTGAATATTGCCTTGAGGTGGACGTGTGCAGGCCGTGCAAACCATGCACCATACGTACAAAGACTGGCACCCTGAGAGGGGCATGTCCTAGGGCTAAATGGGAGGTCTTGCCAAACTGCATCGTACTTGGCCTTTAGTCTGATGTCCAATGTATGCTCAACAATGGGGTCCAATCCATCAGCCCGAATCTGGAATGTATAGCCAATGCCCTGTAGACTCCTACAGAGTGACCAAGCCCAATTGCGCACGTTCCGTGACAGTGCAGACCGGCATGAGGCAACCGCAATGCGTCTATACAGGTCACCAATAGGGGCTGCAGCAAGCCTGTTGTAGAACTTGACCGTCTTTTGCACCCAGACCACTTCAAGGCGCTTGACTGGCACTTCCTGCCATAATACATGTGTATTCACCGTTGAGCGCACACTCAAGATGTGCCTGAGAGTCTGGAGGTGCTGCTGAGCCAGGGAGGCGCGCAAGGCACCAGAAGCTGCAGGAAAGGTGTAGCAACCCCACACTTCACAGCCATAAGATGCGGTCGGTGGCACGCAAGCATCATACACCCGAAGCAATAGGCTAACTGATGAAGCACATGATAACCTGCTATACTGCCGCCTGAGTAGCGCCCAAGCAGCCGTCATCTTTTGCTTCAGGATGGGGAGGTTGCCTGCACACCTCCTTGGGCACTAAACATCAACCCAAGATACTTGAACTCCCGCACCTGTTGCAGTGACTCCCCTTTGCAAAACCAGGGGATTGGTGGCATTGACTGCGGCCCGAACACTACAACCTTTGTTTTGACGGTACAGATGATCATGCCCACCATGTCACAGAATGTTGCAGCAGCATTAATGAGCTTCTGCAAGCCCGCAGGAGTGTCTGCTAAAAGCACAAAATCATCTGCATAGCCCAGAATGGGCACCCTGGTGTTCTGATCAAGGGCAGGCCCTTCCGTGGGGCAGTGCACGTTCACATACCTGTGTAAGCCATCAGCAAGCAACCCAAAGAGGGTAGGGCTCAAAGGGCAACCCTGCTTCAAGCCCGTACAAGATGGGTGGGGCAGCCCTGCTTTTCCTGACACATTAACCCGGAGGCTGCTGCTGTTGTAGAGAGATTGAATGGCTGCAAGCATGTGCCCATAAACCCCCAGCCTTCGTAATGCCTGCCACAGTAATGGCCGCTGGACCTTGTCATATGCACCTTTCAGATCCAGGAAACAGGCATACAAAGGGGTGCGCGCGTGATGTGACTCGCTGAGAAAGTGTTGCAAGGCCATGAGCTGATGTGTCGTAGCCAACTCTGGCCTAAAGCCCGTTTGGGATTCTGCACGCAAGTGTTCCTGCTCTGTCAGGTCATTGTCACATCTGATCTTGCGCAGGTGAAAGTGAATTGCTGCCAAAACAGGCTAGTTAGTTTTCTTCCGATCCCTCGAGTCACACGCCCTAGCAATACAGTCTGCGTCATCAGCACCCCTAGGTCACCCCTCTCTCAGCTACGCTCATCAGAGCTCAGCTGTCCTCAGGCAGTGCCTCAAAGTCCGGACCTGAGCTGTGTTAGCTCTCCACTCGGGGTTTCCTCTTTGTAATCTCAGTCTGCATTAAGGGATCAATGTCATGATGTGAAAGGCCTTTTAACATGCGCAAGGCCACCTCCGTAGCTCTATTCCATCTGCAAATGCGCCATCAAGACTTCTTGCGATAGGAAGGGCATGTGTACCTTTCACCCATCGTTGCCATCTTTCGAGGGCCAGCAGTGATCAGTGCTGTTGCACCCTGCAAGAAAGGCTTTTCGTCGTCCATCAGGAAACAGAATGGTGCGCGCCATATTCGTGGCTTTGGAGGAACCCAGAGGGTCCCCAGAGTACGCTATGCGCACGTACCATGCATGGCAATGTTGCTAGCTTGGGGGCCTGATAAAGGTTGCACAAGGGTTTTGGAAACTCAGATGCAGGCCGGAGTCTGGCGAGCTCCTTCGTCGAGCAAAGCTTTGAAAGGCTGAAGCGCTCTGTCGCTTGCAGAGTCAGATCGCAGTCTTGTGGAGGCCAAGCGACAATGTTGGGCCAGGCAACAAGGCTTTGAAGGAGGCTGGCGGAGAGGCAAACTTGAGCCAAAGATGGGAATGCTGCCAAGAGTCAGCATTCTTCTGCTGCGATATCTTTTGGCATGCATACATCTGCATGAGTCACGGAGTTCACATGTTGTTCACTGGCCTACATGCACATTTCGTCCTTGCACTCTATGCAGGGTTGAGACCACCTGCAGCACGTTGGACTACAGCGGCAAGACCTCAGGAAGGCTGCAGCAGAGCGAGCCCCAAGGCAAGTGCAACAATGAAGTGAAGGTATGCAATTTTCATCCCTGCAGATGGACGCATGCAGACATTGGGCTCTATAAAGCGATGTGGGTATTTGTAGGCATTCAGCCTCCTAAGTGTCATACGAGTCACCAGGGATAGCGTGTGAGTATCAGCCCCTTAACACATTCACAATTTGAGTGTGGTTGTGCTGATGCAGGGTGTGACGACAAAACGCAAGGTAGGCCGCCCCATAGCATATCAGGGTGAACCGGATTCGCCTGATCTGGAACCCGAGCAGCGGCAAATCATTCTGCGCCGCATTGCCAACCGCAGGTATGGCTTGCAGATGCTGCTGTAAGATACATCCTGCTGCACATGTCTCTCCTGGTGCCCAAGAGCCTGGAGCTAATGGCCTGCCTACCTCTGAAGCAGCGGCATTGTGACAAGGGGGCGGTGTCAACTTGCAGCGCTGTGTCTGCAGGTCAGCACAGCGCGGAAGGGAACGTCGGCAGAATGAAATAGACAATCTAGCCAAAAGGGTGAGGATTCACCCTGGCCAGGCTGCTTAGCATGGCAATTTAGCAGCACTGCTTGCTGTGAGCAGCAGAGCGTACATTGCTAGCCTTACAGGCTATTACTGCCGTCTATTCACTGTGACTGCGCATCAGCATGGGACACATGTACTATATACATAGACTTGATCCTGACGTGACGGCTGTGAAGAATCTGGAGACAGAAGCATCCAACACCGCGCTGAAAGCTAAGGCAAGAGCATCAGAATTGAAGGAGCGCACCACGTGCCGCGAGCTGGAGCAGCTGAAGGAGTGCGTGCGTGAGCTGACAGTAAAAAATGGGCGGATGCAGCATGATATTGCGCGCCTCACCAGCGCTCTTGCAGTGCGTGCTGCAAGCATCCGCACTTGTACCTGCACACTACAGCCTCAGCACAGCAGGGCATGTTGTCCGCAGGGCTTGCTTAAATGGCATGTTGGAAGATGTGCAGCGACTCTGTCCAACAATGGAATCACACACCCAGTGTCGCTCATCTATTAAGTGCCCTCGCAAAGAACTTCTCTTAGGGCCAACAACTCTTTTTCTTGCACTGTCTGGCATGTAGCTTGTGGCAACAATGTCCGTGAGGCGCTTTCTCTTGCCGTCTCCTGATCAGATGATGCTGCATTCCTGCAGGAGAGGCGCCAGGCGCGGCTGCTTGTGTCAGACCACACCACAATCAGAGGGAGCGCGGCTCCTGCGCTGCTGAGCGTCCCGCCTATTCCTATGCTGTCTTCCACCTTCGTGTCAGTGCCAGAGGGGCCCCTCCCTCCTGGTGCGCTTGATGCTTCCCTGTCCCCCATCATCTCGCATCACTAGCTGGACACAAGTTTGGCTTTTGCGCAGACTTGAGAAAGCCTCAGCAGACGTACAGGCGTCATGACTTGACCAGGTCAGCGCCATGTATGTTTGTGCCCCTAGCGGGACCATTTGTCATCAGGGAGACAAGGCAAAAACAATATTGACCCTTGCAGGGCACGCCCTGGACCTGCCTCAGCCCTTCAGCACACTGCCCGTATCATCATTACCCTTTGCAGGGGAGCTCCCACTGCCATACATGCCTGAGCACTTCCTGCAGGAGCTGCTGCATATGATCTATTGATTGATTGATCTGAAGTTAGGCGGCTGGATGACGTGAAGACGAGTATTCGCTCTAGCTACTGTGTGTCAGGATAAGGCCGCCTACTGGAAACGACCAGTGCCATTTCTGCACCTGGCAGCAATGTGGATGAGGCGGTCCTAGGGAATATGTATCTATCCTGCCACTGATGTCTGACATGGGCTTCACCATCATCACTACCAGCCCGCGAGACAGTGCTGATATTGACAATACCAGCAGCGGCTGGATCAGTCATCCAAGGCTTTGTATAATCGATGCATTGGTCACGAGAGCTGAGTTTGCTACGGTGTGTGAACTATTGAGGATCAGCAAGCTAGTCCAGGCTCCCATATTGCTATTACTTAGAGATACAAACCGCACAATTGTATCCTGTGGCTGACTTCTTGATGGCAGAATTCTCGTGCGTCAGTCAGCACGCCAAGTAATTGAGATCCGCCCGTCGACTCAGAGCTTTCTTCTATCAAACCGCTTGGCTGACGGTCATACTTCCCTTCGATACCTCTTGGCACCCCTGGCATCGTTCTATTTGGCTGGCCGGCGTAGAAGTCTCCTCGCGTCGACCGATGTGTCGTCCAGCACAGCCACGATGCAAGAGGGTGCAATGTCCCCAGTAGGTGATGGGTACTCGGCATGCGTATACTGCTAGTCATCTCTAGGAGAATGTGGCAATTTACATTACTCTGATGGTTGCTTCGTCTGCTGAAAGCATCTACCTGATCGTTTCACGATATGCATCGAAGGCTGCTGTCGCCACATTTATTTTCTATGTCATAAGTATAAGGTATGCCATCATCTCGGTCATCAAGACTTTCAAAGGGACGCAAGCGCTCTGCAAAACGTTCTAGGCGTGCATCTGGCCGAAGACGCTCACGAGCAGCTCCCAGATTTGGAGGCAGGACAAGCAGATGTTCCACAGGGTTCAACTTTTTCGGTAAGAGGTGATTCAAAGGCCGGCTGTCAGACAGCTTTGTTGCAAGTTTTGTCAACGATCAGACGGATGGCTCGATCGAAAGCGCAGCTCGCAAAAGTCAGACCAACGTGCAGATTTAGAACAAAGCGGACTTGTAGCTGATATGGTGGTCTAAGCCAGGGATCAGTACTGAGCAAGACACCGTCCAGGCGATGACCCAATGTCATAGAATATTGTGGGGTTGGTCTTGCGTTCAACGATGCGCGTATGAACAGTTGAAGCTCATACGTGGCTCCTCCTTGACTGCGCGCGATGTTGTCTAGCACGATCGAAGGCCCTGAACTCGGAGGGAACAGTGATTCCATGCATGAACCAGGGAGGTTGAAGAAAGCTCTAGACCTGTGAGCGGAGGGCTGTCACCAACGAGTAATCGACTCCATTCGTTCCCATACTGATCGCAGCGAATTGTGTCAACATATGAGCCAGGAAATGGATGAATCAATTGAACACAGATATAAAGAGCAGCTTTGTCGATGCACTAGATTGCTCGCCAAAGCGAAAGCCAAGACCAAAGGCATGAGGCTCTAAAGGAGGCCAGAATAACAGCTGCTGCCTTAAGCAGTGCCCCAGTGAGGTGCCGATTGTCACCTTGAGTGATGGTCCTCGTGAGATACTACGACAGCCACCTGTAGGCTCGTAGTGCTCTCAAGACCTGCTCGGGACGCATGGTGTGTATGCTCCTGTAGAGGTATACATCGCGCTGATGAGCATGACTCAGTTGCAGGAAAAGTGTGACAGTCGTTTCCGGGGTACCTCCATTGGGGGCATTGGGGTACAACACGCGTATTGTGGATCTGATACAGAGACTGCGCACAGCGCAATTAATTTTTGTGCTGATGGATCATGCGAACATTCCCTGGCAGTCGATTTGATAGATGACAATTATACGGTCGCGCACATTTCGATAGCAAAATAAGAGGCCGACGAGTTACCCATCGAAGTCATCTCGGCCTTCTCGTCGGGTATCTCCGATGCAGAGATCGACCTGATCAAAGGACCCATCGTCGTCACTGTTCCGTACGCGCCAATGAGATGAGCCATAACTGATCGAAGGAGCCAACAAGGCTTTACACACGCGAGTAGCTTGTTTGTACGTCCCTGATCTGTCCAGAACGTCCCCCTCACAGGCGACTATGCCATCCTGTGTGAAGCAATAAAGACAGGTCCGTCTGAGCCAGAATGGGAGCTAGAGGTCAGTCACAAGTGGCCGGCCTTGGCAAGGATGCAGCAAAGCGGCAAGACCCCATGCCTCCAATAGTGTGAATAGATGCAATATGGTAGCGTGGGAAGTCCCTACCCCAGATATTCATTTCAGATGACTATCTGTGGGCCAAAGAATCCTGGTCCGCCTCCACCCAATTGCACAATATCAGATAAGGTGCACAAAAACAACCGTGAGCTGTTGCGCAGCCACAAGCTCTGTCAGTTGTCGCTTGCATAGTTTAGATCTTCAAGCAGACTTTAAGCAGTTTCATGGGGCCGCATAAGTGAGACTCTGTGATCGTGTTGTCAGGTCTGACTATCCATATTGGTGTCTCTGCTTTCAGGGTGTGGCTCTGTGATAAGGGCGTCTCCTTTTGACCCAGCTGTTTCATCGCTACTCTCACTCAGCCGTTTGCAACACGCGCCCAGCCAGGTGATCGCCAGGCAATATGATTGCTACTTCTAGCCTGCCGATCGGACATCACTCCTAACACACCAATCAATCACCGCTCCCAGGACAGCAATCAATCACCACAGCCTCTCACTCAATTTAATGTCGTTCCTAGCCTGCCAATTAACCGCCAGGTCTTCAGCCGTTTGAGTACACTCTCTGAGCCAACTGAGTAGCACTCTTGCCCTGCCAATTGATTACCACTCTCGCTCAATCCTTGATCGCCACTCCTCCTCTGCCATCTGATTGCCATTTCCAGCCTGCCCATCGATCGCTGGTTCCAGTGCGCCATTTGATAGCCACACTCGCCCAGCAATTTATCGGCACTCCCGGCCTGCAAATTGATCGTTCCCAATCGCCAAGCCGACTTATCACCAGTCCCAGCACGCTACTTGATCTCTCACACTCCCTGAGCCGACTGATCGCAAATTACAGCTCGCCAAGTGATCACTCACATTCACTAGGCCAAGGCATTGCCACTCCTGGCCAGCCAATTGATCGCAATTCTCAGCTTGCGAAGTGATCACTCACGCTCGCTCGCCATTTCACTGCCGTTCTCAGCACGCCATTCGATCGCTCAGACTTGCCAAGCCAAGTTGATATCCACTCTCACTCAGCCAGTTGATCATCTGTCCTGCCTCGTCATTTGATTAATACAGTCACTCATCCACTCGACAGCTCAAGTCGTCCTCTTAACGTTGCACGCGCTTCCTGTCAGCCACCTCTAACCGACGTGTACATTGTATGTAACACTCGAACACCTAGGATAGCGAGTTGCACACCCGAACCCAGCGTGTGGTGTTTCGCACGTCACACCAGCAACACATCTTTGCAAGCTGCAAGCACTTCAAAGTCGTCGCACACGCCCTCGTGAAACGATCGGCCAGCTTTTCACCCACCTGAGAAGAGTTCGAGAGGACAATTCGTCTGTTCTCTAGCCCAAACTGTGCTTTCCTGGAGGCTGATGGCTAGCCCCGGGATTTCGTGACTCGTCTGAGCTTTTGGAGACGTGGTGTTCCGATCTCATGGATTGCATATAGTACGAATCGGGGAAGCATCGGGGCCCTGATGATATGCGCTGGTATGTATGAGGCTCCTCATGGCCAGAGGATGTTCAAAGGCTTCTGACACTTTAAAAGATCATACTGCATTCAAATAGTGAAAGTAGACATAAGAGACGACGTGAAAAACGGTATGCGTGCTTATTTTAGGCCATTACAATCCAGCGGCTCTTACAGCTCTGTTGAAACCATGAAGAGCACCTTCCAGTGAGACGACCTCAGAAGGATAGCTCGAGGTCGCTCAAGGCTGTCTTGTGCAGCCTTGAGGCTTGGTGTCAAGTCACCGGACCCAGAGGCTCGTCTGCGCCTGTGGGGACGTGGCGTCGCAGTCTCATGGATTGCGTATAGTATGAATCGGGAAAGGATCGGAGCCCTGAAAATATGCGCTGGTATGTAGGCACACCCACACCTTGCACTTGGCGTTTCACACGTCACACTAGCAACACGTTCTTGCGTGTCGCAAGCACCGCACAGTCGTCATACACGCCCTTGCACGGCGATCCCCCCACTTCTTGACTCCTGTCCAGTCAATTGACTGTGACTTCCAGCCTGCCAGTCGATCAACATTTCAGCCTGCCTATTGGTCGTCAGTCTCCCAGCCAGTTGAGTACCACGCTCTCTGAGCCAATAGATCGCTAATCTTGCCCACCACTTGATCACCATCGCTCATCTACTTGATCGCCGAACCTGCCAGTGTATTTGATTGCCACTCCCGTCCAGCCTTTGATTGCTGCTCTCACTCAACCATTCGACCTTTCCAGTCTTTTCCAGTTTTGCATGTGCTTACCTGTCACATACCTGTAACCGGACTGTATCCCCAAAGGGTGGAATACCTTGTCGCACACCCACACTCTGCACTTGGCGTTTTACACATCACACTAGCAACACGTTCTTGCATGTCGCAAGCACCGCACAGTCGTCATACACGCCCTTGCACGGCGATCCCCCCACTTCTCATCCGCTTGACAAGATCTTAAGAGAGCGACTCGCCATCCTTCAAGCCCCATCTGTGCCTTCCTGAAGGCTAGCGGCTAGCCCCCAGATCTGACGGCTCGTCCGAGCTTGTGGAGACGTGACATTAGGATCTCACAGATTGCATGTGATGCGAATCGGGAAAGGACCGGAGCCCTGAAAATATGCGCTGGTATGTATGAGGCTCCCCATGACCAGAGCTTTTTTTGAGCTTCTGATACTTTTGAAAATTATACTATATTCAAAGTATGAAAGCAGACACAAGAGACGCCATGAAGGCTCTATGCTCGCTCTGATCAGGCGGCTGATATTGAGTCAAAAGCACGAGTGCAGGGCAGCCTGTCTGGACACATAGGGAGACCCCCCAGACTCGCAATCGCTAAGCCCATTCGTCGCCATTCGCAGCACGCCAATTGACCTCTCGCACTCACTCAGCCACTTGATGGCTATCTTCAGCATGCTGATTGATTGCCGTTCCAGCCTACCAGTCGATCGCTCAAATTTGCTGAGCCGATTGATGGCTCCGAGCGAGAGTTGTGAATTCTGAACACATAGAGTGAACAAAGACAGATCTGTGGTCTCATCTCACTCTGCAACTCTGAAACACATGCCTAGATATCCAGGTCGAAGAGAAGTAGACCACGAGCCATCTATCCTACATGGCAAGCAGCAACAGTCTTCTCAGTCCTGTATTGTCTTGCTGTATGTCACCTGACTTGGAGATCACGTGATGCACACACCATACGCGAGTAATTGTACTCCTCACTGCACAGGATGTATGATGCCCCATGATGCCTAACGAAGACCTTGAATATGCAGCAAGGACTCTCTCATGTTCTGCCAATGCTCAAGCCTGTGTCTCCTTGAATTTCATGCCATGTCGTCTGGCACAGTTGAAGGCCCTCAGCTCCATGCAAACAAAGCATCGATTCGTGGTCCAGAAAGAAGGCCCGAGAAGCACATTTATGTGGGAGTAGAGCGCTGTTAGCAACGAGCGATTATCAGGCAACGAGGCCTTTCAATTCGGAGGCAAGCAGGCCACCGATCACAAGCCTTCGAGACCAGCTCGACCTCATCACCGGGGTCTCTTTGATGCGGTTATCCATCCGATTGGAGAGGTCGACGATGAAGTCGGAGAGGTCGACTCGGTCTGACCATCGGGGTCTCTCCGATGCAGGCATCGACCCGAGCAGCGTGACTTAAGACCCGGTAAGATTGCGTCGACCTTATCATCGGGGTCTATCCGATCCGATCAGTGTCCTCGATCATCTATTTTGGAGTCTGCGAGGCACTATCTTGGCTCGGCGGTCAGTGTGCGTCTCCGAAATAGGGCAGGCAGTACCTTTCTGCACCTTCTGACTGGTGTGGCGGACACTGCATCGGTCTTTCTCACCTTGGGGAGGAGTACTAGGATTTACTGCACGCGATGCATGGTTGCATCCCATGCTGTCCCGACCTATGAAAGGACACCTCTGGTAGCACTTTCAGAACCCACACGCTGCACGGTCATTTGCGCCTTGAAAATGAATATGGATTCGCTCTCAAAAGTCTTCATCACTCACCTGCAGCCAGAAAGATTTCCCCTTCGGAGTGAGGCATCGACCACATGTCAGGAGGCTTGTGTTGCCCATTTTGGCAAACGCCGGCGCATCTTGGCGTGTTGGCAAGGGCAGCACAGTTTCTTCACCAAAATTGACAGATTGCTACTGACCATCCTGATGAAGTGAGTGAATCACCACGTCTCCCAAGTTTTGGGCCTCCTTTGCACACAGGAAAGTTTGTGGCCATCGACGCCCAGGTTGTTGCATATATCCGGACAGACTCTTCCAAGTGATCCCAAATCACCTTCAAGCTTTGCAAGGTGCACCGTACAGTATCGACCTGCTTCGGGCCCCAGAAAGCCGCCATGCAGCCAACATCTAACACAAAGGCGGCGTTGGCACGTGCAGGTGACGCGGCGTGAGCGATTACGCCATTGATGCGCGACAGTGAAGTGAGTTGCTGTGCTCATGGATGGCTGCAAAGGATACGAGGCACCGTGTGTCACACCAAACACCCTCTGCACGCATCATGTCGGGCAAGCTGGCCGAGCACATGCTTGGGATGCGCAGATCAGCTCCCAAGAGGCCTCAGGAGGGCAACGAAGTGATAAGTCCTCGCCGCGCGCTGGCGCCAGACGAACTCTCAGAACCTTCGCGAACCTCTTCAGACTGTTCTCGCGTTGATCGCAGAGCCGATGGGCAAGACTTTGAACAACATATCATAGAATTGGTACAGGCAGAGTTTGATGAGCACGTCTTACACTTCAGAAGGATCATCGCTGCCAAGACCAGAAAGATTAAGGATCTGAAGAGACAGCTGGCTAGCATCAAGAAGCAGCTGGGTTGAATGCCAAAGCGCCTAAAGGACCTCTTGCGTCCCTGCCTCAGGTGAGATAGTGTCCATCGTGCTTGTCACACTCTGTTGCCATGTCTGTGTGACAGCTCGATTATATCAGACTTGTCTACTTGTATCTGTATAGAAAGCGCTCCTACGTGACCACACCAGATGTCACACTGACCAGTCACATTCCATGCAGCGTCGATCTGCTGTCCGAGCAAGAGATCGTTCAGTCGCGTAACCATAGTAGCGAGGCTGCAGGAGGGCAGGAGAGCAGGAGAGGTGTGACTTTTGGATGCCTAAGAGGGCTGCTGTGTTGGCGACCTAGAGATTCCTTCAGACCATCTTCGTTAAATTGGTTTTCACTTCTGTGTCAGTCATTGTATCAAATTATCGCAAAGCAAGCGCACTGCGCAAAGACATGAGGGGTTCGAGGAGCTCTTCATACAGCGCAATCACAATGAAATCCTATGGATTTGTAGTGTCGTGGAGACTAAAACTTGCACCACCTGATAGCGCTGAATTGAAAGCTTATGCACTGTCTGTCTGATAAGAGGCCTGCGCATTGCAGAACATACTTTTGCTGTGTTTATGGCCGTGCAATCATGCTTTGACAGGCTCTGAGCGTGAGATGAAATTGTCTGGTCGAGGTCAAGTCGACGTCAGAATCGGGGTCTCTCCGATGCCGTGATCGATCATATCGAGGAGGTCGATGGTCGATACGTAGGGGCCACTTCGGCCTTCGCGTCGGGGTCTGACGCAGTCATCGACCCGATCGAAGGACCGGCGCTGGTATTGGCCCTTACCACTGGGTCGTGCCGATGCAAACTGCTGAGTGATCAAAGGAGCCAGTAAACCTTTACAGACGTATGTCTTGTCTCGGTGCTCTACATTAGGTCATCCTATAGGCGACTACGCCATACTGCATCCCAGCGCTGGTGCAGAAGAGACACAGACAGATCATGTCAGCTGTGGTGCACACGAGTAGCAGCCTCATCGGCGTTGCCTATAGACCTTTGTGCTCTGCGAGGCCTCATAAAGAGTGTGCGTGAGCGTATGGCAGGGGCAGACCATGGCTACTTTCGCCTGCGAGACCTGTGGCCTGGAGCTGAGCTCTAAGCACGCGCTCGAGTCACATGTCAACAGAAAGTACAAGTGTGTACCACCAGGCCAGGTCCAGCACGAGTGCAGAACATGCGACAAGCATTTCAAAAGCAAGAACCTTCTAGACCAGCACCTTCGGACCGACAAGCATCGCCGAGTTGTGGCTGCTGCCGAGGCTGCTGAAGGGACTGGCTCCACCTCAATCGTCGCCAGCGAGTCTTGCCAATCGAGCACTCTCAACATTAACTCCCATACCACGACGACCAACAGCACAAATGTTCAGCTTAGGCCCAGATCATTCGGCAGGGCCAACGTCGACCATCTGCTCTGCCTCACGTACGAGGAGCTCAGGGAGGCGCTGGACCTCAGGGAGAAATGTGGCTTGACGCCCTTCCTGAGGCTCTTCAAGCTGCTGCACCTCAATCCAGAGGCCCCGAGGAACCACAATGCCCTTGTTGACATTGTAGATGGTGAGCCTGTAGCCTTCGCCTTCAAGCAGGGCCACTGGCACGACGTCGACTGCGATGAGATGGTGAGAGACTGTGTGAACAACGCGGCCATACGTCTCCTGGACATCGAATTCATTCTGGCGCCACGAATGCCAGCGAAGGGCTTCTCAAAGCTGATGAAGCTGCGAGACACGGTGGAGAGGGAGACTAATGGCCTCTTCAAGGATCCCAGCATGGAGGTGCAGGCCCTGATGAGGCGGACGAGCAGCGCGATCGCAGCCTTCACGAAGGCTAATTCAGACCTCCTCGCCCACGCTAGGGCCGACGCCCAGTCTGCTCCATCACTTGTGCGCCCTATAAGGACGCGCGACCTTCCCGAGTGGGAGCCAGAGGTCGGCTAGTGTGACGTGTGAAAGTAGGTGCCGCACAGTCGTCATACCCGCCCTTGCACGGCGATCTCGCACTTCTCATCCGCTTGACCAGATCACAAGAGAGCGACTCGCCATCCTTCAAGCCCTACTTGTGCCTTTCTGAAGGCAGGCGGCTAGCCCACAGATCTGATGGCTCGTCTGAGCTTGTGGTGACATGACGTTCTGATCTCACGGATTGCATATAATGCGAATTGGGAAAGGACCGGAGCCCTGAAAATATGCGCTGGTATGTAGGAGGCTCCCCATGACCAGAGCTTTTTTTGAGCTTCTGATACTTTTAAAGATTATACTATATTCAAAGTATGAAAGTAGACACAGGAGACGAGATGAGAGCCATATGCGTCTTTGTTTCAGGCCATCACTATCCAGCAGCTCTCACAGCTCTATTGAAACCGTGAAGAGCACCCTCAGTGAGATGACGTCAGAAGGACAGCTCGAGGTCGCTCAAGGCTGGCTCGTGCAGCCTTGAGGCCTGGTGTCCAGTCACCGGATCCAGAGGCTCGTTTGAGCTTGTGGAGACGTGACATTCTGATCTCATGGATTGCATATAATGCGAATTGGGAAAGGATCGGAGCCCTGGAAATATGCGCTGGTATGTAGGAGGCTCCCCATGACCAAAGGTTTTTTTGAGCTTCTGATACTTTTAAAGATTATACTATATTCAAAGTATGAAAATAGACACACGAGACGACATGAAGGCTGTATGGTGGCTGATTTTAGGCGGCCAGTATTCAGGCACAAGGTATGAGTGCACATCAGCCTGTCAGGAATCCCGGCTCAAGCCATACACATGGCTGCTGACAGGTAAGTACATGCATTTATGCCCGCACTCAGATTCTATGCCCTGGGCGCTGCTGCTCTGGACTACATCGTCGACGACAACGAGCCATAAGCGATCCTACTCTGCAGGGCAGGCAATATCAGTCTTCGCATCCCTGTGATGTCTTGCTGGATTTCACCTCACTCAGAGATCACCTACCGTACACCCCATAGGCGAGCAGTTGTAGTCCTCACCGAACACAGTGTATCCTGTCTCATGGCTGTAAGATGCTGTGCCTCACAAGATGCTGTGCCTCAGCCTACGACTGTCACTGACAAGGCAGCACTAATGGCAGACAAGGCGAGCGCATCGCCTGAAAGATCAGGCGATCGCTCCAAAGAGACGATGGGTACCCCAGCGTCCCCAATTGAGCACTTGGGCCAGAAAGCCTCTGCATCTGGAAGTGGATGGCGGCTACAAACGAGCTGCTTGGTCGCAGACTAGTTCAAACAGCTCATACATAGAGTCGCAGCAAAGCATGAGTTGAGATGAGCCATGACTTGACCGTCTTACTTGATCGCAAGTTTGAGAAGCAGCTACATCGTTGCACCGGAGAGGTCGTGACAGCCAAGCACGAGGACCGATTCTCTTTTCACCGTCTTGAAGAAGGTCACAAGTCACGTGTTGCCTGAGACAGTGTCCGAGTGGATAGCCATTCACTCCTGACTGCCTATCGCGTTGAGATGTCCTGGATGCGTCCTGCAGCCCTGCTGGAAGTGCATGTGACCGATATGGGTTGTGCTGCAGGAGTGCTATTCTGTAGAGCACAATTGAGTTGGCAGCAGAAATCAAGCGGAGGTGTGCATGGAGATGGAAGGGGAGAGGATTGCATTCCAGGCTGAAGCAAAGGCGAGAGTCGCACGCCGGATCATTGCGTGCGTCTGTGAGATTTGATAGACGTGTGCCACACAATATTTCTGACATATCTATTGATCAAGCAGTTGTGTTGGCGTATCTCACAGCACGTACACAGTGCAAGGGGACGGATAGCTGGTAGACCTCGTCTTCCACACCTATAGAGCGTTTGTGACACACCAGGAGTTTGCGCATGAGATTGACATCTTGGAGAGACTCGTAACGATCGCCTGGTGGCAGTGGGCTGCAATCACCGTTTCGAAATCGGTGTGGTAAGTCAGAGATTACACTGGGGGCATAGCACAGCATAGCGGTTCTGTCGGTCAGTCGCCCTACTCATTTCGGTGCCCCGGATCGTATTCTACTGAGGCCACCTCGACCTCGTCATCGGGGGGTATCCGATCCGATGGTTTCCATATCCGAGCTGGAAACTATGTGCCCCAGCAGGTGTCAAACGAGCGCATGAGAGACGCGTCACTCTTGCAGTGATGTGGCCAGGAGCATTTCGATGTAGACGGGGCGAGGTCTGCGTCATTGACAGGGACTCGTTTCTTCGTGCAGGGGTACAGCTTGACGCCTCCAGGACTGGAAGAAGTTGTGAAGATCCCTTGCTTGTTGCCGTCACCAGCCTGCTCTGCTCACAAGCTCTGTGTCAAGGGGATGACCCCTCGAGGTTTGGGCTTTTGGCTGCGTCTCTACACAAAAACTGGCCCTGTGAATTGGACGCGCCATACGCAACCAATTGTACACACATCTGCACACATCGCAAAGTTGAACACCCAGGACATCTCTCTGGACTGCCTAAGACCAGAGACGATTGTGAGAGAAGGCTTTGGAAAAGCACACTCACGTTCTGCTCCCTCTGGTGTATCGCCTGCAAAGTCTGGGGAGTATGGCTGGATTTCTCATGATCCATAAAGATGACAGGTGGTCTCACCAGCGATGTGTCCTGACACTCGGCAGCGACTCATCACAGCTGTGTAAACATCAGAGGTCGAGTCCTCGAGTAGACAGCTCAAGTCAGCTTCGTGACTACATTAGGTACAGACTACTGTGGTCTCTCCCCGAGGTGTCTCAGATACGAAGAGTGCTGTGTGGACATGCACGAGACCCTCAGGGCCCTAAGTTTGCCTCCTGCTGGGCGTGCCTTCATATTGCTGTTCTCCGATCAGAGTCTGAGAGCGCAGCAGGACGACACCATGTTCTTTTGAGGCCTACTCGTGCATCTTAGGGGCTTCTCATCGAGCCCCTGGATCTGATGGCTCGTCTGAGCTTGTGGTGACATGACGTTCTGATCTCACGGATTGCATATAATGCGAATTGGGAAAGGACCGGAGCCCTGAAAATATGCGCTGGTATGTAGGAGGCTCCCCATGACCAGAGCTTTTTTTGAGCTTCTGATACTTTTAAAGATTATACTATATTCAAAGTATGAAAGTAGACACAGGAGACGAGATGAGAGCCATATGCGTCTTTGTTTCAGGCCATCACTATCCAGCAGCTCTCACAGCTCTATTGAAACCGTGAAGAGCACCCTCAGTGAGATGACGTCAGAAGGACAGCTCGAGGTCGCTCAAGGCTGGCTCGTGCAGCCTTGAGGCCTGGTGTCCAGTCACCGGATCCAGAGGCTCGTTTGAGCTTGTGGAGACGTGACATTCTGATCTCATGGATTGCATATAATGCGAATTGGGAAAGGACCGGAGCCCTGAAAATATGCGCTGGTATGTAGAAGGCTCCCCATGACCAGAGCTTTTTTTGGGCTTCTGATACTTTTAAAAATTATACTATATTCAAAGTATGAAAGTAGACACACGAGACGACACAAAGGCTCTACGCTCGCTCTACTCAGGCCATCAATACTCAGCAGCCCTGACAGCCCTATGTCTATCGCGCAGAGCATGTTATAGGAGGAGAGCCCAGAAGGACACCTTACAGACCCCTTGAAGGCTGTACGCTCGCTGAGATCAGCGTGTCACTATTCAAGCATGAAGCACGCTTGCAGGTCAGCCGATCAGGGGACATGGCTTACTCGTCTGCAGGCACCTGCATCTATGGCTAGGACCTACTCAGATCCTGATCTGATCTTGCACTGCTGCTGTGGGATGCATGCCCAAATATCCAGGTCGAAGACTGTGCAAGCATATGCCACACAGACCTGCAGGGTGCGCAAGCTCGGCCCTACCTCTGCGTTGTCGTGCCACTTCCTACCCCACTTCAATCACCTGCTGCACGCCCCATATGCGAGTAATTGTACACCTCCCTGCACACAGCGTACGGCACCTCATGCTGGTTTCTGAACCTAATGCAGAGAGGGTTGTTGTCACGACCTCGTGTGCAAAAGACATGCTGACTCACTGACGCTGTCTATTGGTCAAACAGGGACCATCGCTGACATTGCAATCTAGAAGGCGGGCATCGGCACATGGGTGCGCTGCTGCCTGAGCGAGAGGCTGATCAACCCGAATGCTCGAATACTGGCCTGAGCGCGCGTATGTGACGCACCTCAGAGACCATGGGCAGGTGTACCTGGCTTGACAGCTTGTAAGGGCCTTTTGCTGTCACCCTGGGACCACTCTATGTAAGCAAATCACAGAGGCGTTGAGATGGCAGAACACACTTCTGCTATGCCAAATTGCCATTGAATCACCCTTTCGGACTCCTTTTATGACCTCGATCACCGATCGTCGAGGTGGTTTCAGCTCCCTATCTTTGGCTCCTGGAATGCGTCATCGATCTCGATCAGACGACTCGACGAGGACGACGTCGAGGTCTGTCCGATGCAATATTCGACGCCATTTGAAGGCTCCGACGATGAACCCGAACCAGACAGCTCGATCGCATCGTCGGGATCTCTCCGATCCGACGTCCGACCGCGACAGAAGAAACCAACGAGGAGCCCGACCCAGATGTACCGACTTTACCGTCGTGGTCTCTCCGATCATACCAAGTCTCTCCGATCCGACTCCCGACCTCGATTAAGGATCCCTCAAGGTCTTACAGACATCGAACCGGGCATTGTGTCCGGCTCGACGTTCGAAGGTCGGCCTCAAAGCAGGCATCTCTGCCTTTCTGCACCCTGATGTTCGAGTGTACCGAAGTTATGACACGCGCACTCAAATCATGCCCATGACATCTCTTCTGCCAAAGTATGCACGCTGCACTAACCATTCAGATGAGAATTTCAGACAGGGGTTGCAGCCTCACGCATTGCGGCGGCGTCAGCCTGCAACCATGACATCTCACAGCACTTGGACCACATCACCTCGATGAGAAAGTTGTCGCCATCCAGGGCGACGTTGACAAGGCGCTTGTAAGGGAATGGCGCCGGGTCCACAGCAAAGCTCGCACGGACATTGCAGGGCCAGAACAGCCTGTCGAAGTCCTCTGGCATGTCTTTTAGCTCCCTCCATGCAACCGACCCATCTGTATGTGCAACTGTGAACCACCAGGACCCTTGCTCAACCCTGTACGAGCGCACACCCACGATTGGGTTGGTAAGCGCTGTGGCCGCCCTTTCAGCAATCCTCTCGATTCTCTTCCCTCGCTGGGGCATGTCCTGATGCACGGCATGAACAGCTCGACCTGGATGGTAGCGACTGTCTCTCTCACCTCACCCCCATTGATGCTCACGATGTGGCAACGTGTGGATGGTGCAATCGCTGCACATTACCCAGGGCCCGGGCACGTCTTTGCTGAGAATCCCTGCAGCGGCTCCAAGCATGGGCGGCTTCCTGTACGCTGTCCCGTACTCGCAATAGTCCACGACAAACGTGGTCCCTGCTCTCGCCAGCATGAAGTCACGCTTCCACAGCATGGACGATGAAGGATACTCAATGAGGACTCGTTCGGGCTTCAGAATATCTATGAACTTCACATTCTCTTGGCGAGCACATCTGCACGCTCCGAATTGCGCGTGCCACATGTGTGAGCTCGAGAGGACTGATCGCACGGTGGGGAGGCAAACAAACCATTCCACAGCTGGAAATACTGACTTAAGGCTCTGAATGGCCGTATCTGAGACGTCTGCGATGTCTGTGCAGATGCTCGGGCCTCGATCAGGATCAACATCAAGGGTGACAGCTTGCACTGCAGTACACGGCTGCCCAGGGCTGCCACATTTTCGACCCCACTGAACAGCTCGAGGATGATTACAGAGGTGCCCGACATCTTGCAGCGATCGTCGTGACAAATGCAGGCCAGGCCATATCGTCTTCAATTTTGGCTCGCAAAATTGATTTGGCCAGTGACACGCGTCCTATGCATGCCACACATACATCATGTCGCTCTTTGATCGCATGCCAGATTCTCGCTTAGTCGTTGCCAGCGCTCGCTCCGTCGTAGGGGTGGATCATGACTTCGAGGACGACGTGATAGCGGTCAGGAGATTTGTCGACATCCAGGGGGACAGATGCTCCGGTCTCTTCGCCCAGCGAGACATCGACGACGAGGTGCCTATCGGGGGATGCATCGGGAAGATCCTAAACAGGCAACAGAGTCTCGGCCTCTGCGAATGCAAGCGGGTGTACCTGTTTCAGATCACCGACAATCGTTACATCGACGCGAGCGACCCCCTGCAGTCATCTGTCATCCGTTGCATCAACCATCCGCGCGTTGGTGAGGAGCCGAACGCAACCTTTGTCAAGCGTGCAGTCAAGGGCCTCGGGGTGAGGCGAAGGATATATGCTGTGACGTTGAGGAAGATAATGGCTGGTGAAGAGCTGCTGTATATGTACGATGAGACCCCAGGCGATCAAGACCAGGTCACTGTGATAAACAGGAGCGAGGTACGAACGGCCCTGAGTAAATGTCTGTCCGAGGTAGCACAGCTGCAGGAAGAGCTGGCCGACAGCAAGGCCGTCCTTGAAGAGCACTGGGTCACCGCAGCGTGCTGGAAGAGACAGTGCACGAGAGTCGCTTCCTCTGCAGCCCGAGAGGAACGGGACTCTATCAGAAAGAGACGAGGAAGCTCGCCGACAAGCTGGAAGTGCCTGGTGTACAGGTTATAACAAAGGCCACAGAAGCACCTCCCGCAGAACCATAGCGCCATTCCGACTCTTCTGAGGGCACAGACTGACACTGAGCACAGAAAGTGAGTTCCCGTTCAGTCCTAGGACATGCCCTTCTCAGGGCGCCAGTCTTTGTACGTATGGTGCATGGTTTGCACGGCCTGCCCACATCCATCCCAAGGCAATATTCAGGCTACCACTGTCCGCTGGGTGTGTGCAAACCTTGCTCAGGTTCAGGATGGGTTGCCATAATCTTCCCTGGGATCTTGGTCGTAGGCAAGGTATCCCCAGGCTGCATAGGGTATGCACATTGTGTGCTGGTGAAAACCCGGGTGATGAACAGCATGTTGTGTTTGAGTGCCCAGGGTTGCAGGATATTCGTGACAGATATCAAGGCTTGTTTGGAGAGCATGCAACTACCATGCTTCAATTCATGTGGCAAGATGACATTCGTGGTGTTGCGATGTTTATCAAGGAATGCTTGGGAGTATATTATGGCACTGACCCTTATGGGGGTCAGGCATCTGATCAGCCCTAGGTGGCTGGAAAAGATGTAAAGTTTCTCTCTCTCTCTGAGTTGACAGCTTTGGGCAAGCCCTCATCACCATGGCTGAGATTTATGTCACGACAAAGACCTCCAAAATGTTCTACAGACTCCCACTGTCCTGTCTTGACGTGCATGAGAAGGTCCAGCCCTGGCACGAGAGATTGAGCCCTCGTCAGTGGCCAAAAGCACACTTGCCAAGACGGCGTCTCAAGGGACAGGACTTCCAAGGAGATTGTAAGCAAATTCTTCACAGGCACCACCCGTCGCGACTAGTTGGATAGGCAGATCACTCCTGCTGGCAATTGCCCTTCGAGGCAGCCTGAGCTGTCCCTAAAGCACGTTAGTATGAAGCGCACGAGCATGTGAGGGCCTGTTGGGCACATTCCCGCCATTATCACCAATATGCCATTGCGTCGGTCCCAGCATTGTCAAGTCTTTCATCGACCCAAACGAGTCGTCCCCCCATCCTCAAAGCCTCCATTGGCAAGTTTCTGTAGTACCTTCACTAGCCATATCTCATGCAGGTGTGGCTTGTCCCTGTGCGTTTAAAGGTGATTGCACTTATTGTGGACATCAGTAAGCTGCATGCCTGTCAAGTCTGTACGTCTTCTACCGCCTCAGCGACAGGATGCTTCCATCTACAATCAGCATTGTTCTGCAGGCCATGTGCATGACTACGCTCTATTCAAGCACCTGCTCACTCGGAAGCTCGTAAGTCCAATCCCTGATTGCAGCAGAGATGGTGAAACTGGCTTCTTGACTCCACTCATCGACTGGAAGTCTGTGACAGAGGCCTCTCGGCACAATAATTGCCCCAGTGAAAGGTTGCACTTATCCGCTCATACCTGGCGCACATGGCTGCCAAACAGTATTAGGCTGGGACTCCCAGCAACCTAGTCCAAGGGGCTGCTGCCTTCACCACCGTGGTACCTCATACCAGCCCGGGTCACCCTCCACTTGCCCTTGCCCAGGTTTTCGATCAGGCCTCGCTGCTTGCATTCATACGCTGTACGCCCATTGTCCCACTTGTCATCATGCATCCATCCCTGGTAGCTGGCATCCTCATGCAGGACAGCCATGACCCTCTTGCGAGTGATGATCCTCGAGTGTGCCACCTTGGCTACCCTCTTGATGGCCCGCATCAGCTGGCAGCGCCTTTCCTCCATAGACACTGCAAGAGAATATATGATATGCGACCCCTTCCGCCTGTGTGTTCCAGAGCACTCGTCAGGATAGCTGGAAAAAGCTTACCCATAGGGCGGTTGGCAGGTGTTGAACCCTCAGCCCTGTTCTCAGTGACCGCCTCGCCATTGGGGATTGCTTCAGGGGCGTCTGCCTCTCCACCAGAGATCTCCTCCTCTGCACACGACCCCTGTGTGAGCATCTCATGCCTCCTAAGACATCATGCATCTTGGTTGAACGAGTGTAAGGGGTAGATACTCACTCACCACCACCCTGGTCAGACACCCTTCTGGACAGTGTCTCGCTGTGGTCCGAAGACTCTTGGGCCCTGCTGTCTGTGCTCGGTCCCTCCTCTCCCATCACGCAGTCCTCATCAGGAGCCACACACACCAGAGCCTCCAAGTCCACTGCACCACACATCACTGGTAACCAGAGCAGTCATAAGGACTGCCATGTTTTAACACACTAGAAGAGTGGAAATGTACATGGCTTAACCTCTTCACATTGAAAACTCTCCACGGTCGCCTTCAACACCTTCCAGTTGTTTCTTATGGTCTCTGCAATGCCATGTTGCTCCTGGATCTCAGCCATCAAAACTTCATTTGCTGCTTTCACAGCCAACAGCTCTGTTTCCTTCTCTACAAGGTCTGCATTGATCTCGTCCCTTGAACGCTTCCAAAGCTGCGTCTCCTCATTTGCCACCTTTAGCTCTGTGTTCTTGTCCTGGATCAGCCTCTCCGCCTTCTCTAGCTGATCTTGCAGGTCCTGACACTCTCCCAACCTGCCGGTCAGGGTGCCTACCTCTCGCTGACAGACCTCGAGCTCACCCTGCATCGCAATCTCAGCTGAGTGGCCTCTTCCGCCTGTAAGACTACCTGTTGTGTAGATTGGCCACTTCAAGCTTGTGCAGTACAGGAGAAGGTACCTTGATGCTCGCCATCTGCTGTTTGTGCTCCTTCTGCAAGTCTGATGTTTTCCTGGTCAGCCAAAATTCTAGATATTCCTTGACCTCAGTCACAGTCACACCCATCTGTAAGTTTTCCTGCACAAACAGAGTAGGAGCTCTTTTCTGCTTGAATCGCCTCACACGATGCTTTAGGACTGCGACCAGCGATCGCACTCACCATCCTCTATGGGCGTCTAGAGGCAGGAGATTTGACGAGTGACCACAGTGTAGAGGACCTCAGGAAGTCCAATAAGCGCGAAGACCAAATCCTGGGAGCGAGTGTGAGCACCTCGCACAATGAACGTCTGCGATGGTCCTGGGGTGCCTTGTATAGAGTGTTTGACCCTGTGGCGATTGTGTGCGTTTTCGTCGCACCCCACTCATGAAGTAAGACTGCCTCCCTATCTTGTAATGTGTACACGTCACATTTGTCAGTTAGATGGCGTTCTTCTGGTACGACCCGACGGCGCTCCAGTGACCCCACACGCCTGCTACATTCCTCCTCAATGTCCCGTGCCCGCAGATAGGCAATATGGTCTACTAGTCTGCCAAGATTATGGTCACACCATCAAGGGACGTCGCAGTCGACGCATCAAGAGTAATTTTCAGCGCAGACTGTCTCGACGTAGCACCTGCCATCACAGGACCTTTCGGAGAGGAGAGGCTGCCTGTGCCCAAAAGGAGGACTCAGATAACCCCGATCCGTAATGCGATGTCTCAAGCAGACCATCTCCACTATGACACCTCCTCATAATGTCACCTCACTCTGTCATGAAGCATGACATGCGTCAAGCCCTGCTGCCAGACGAGGACATTCCCAAGGACTTTGGCTAGATTTGGCCAGATTTATCTGGCACATTCTGCAAAGGTGTTTGAGTCCTTGATACCATTCTCCACAGCGCCTGCCTCATTGTACGACCTGCCACAATCGGGCAGACTTATGAGGAGGTATATCACATATTTTAGGAGCTGCATGAGTAGGACTGTCTCCTTCTTGACCCAATGCTTGCCTATACGCGATAGCCACTTGTCAACCCTTGAGTGCCCAGGGTTGCAGGATATTCGTGACAGATATCAAGGCTTGTTTGGAGAGCATGCAGCTACCATGCTCCAATTCATGTGGCAAGATGACATTCGTGGTGTTGCGATGTTCATCAAGGAATGCTTGGGAGTATATTATGGCACTAACCCTGATGGGGGTCAGGCATCTGATCAGCCCTAGGTGGCTGGAAAAGATGTAAAGTTTCTCTCTCCCACTGAGGCGCTGAATACCATTGAACAATTACGTACAGCTCATGAAATATGGAGCATGTATATCTCAACTCCCATCTAGTATGGTGCATATTGAGCATATCTCTCATCCACTCTCCACAATCCGAAAGTACCGGCTTATCGCCCTCTTGTTCTGCTGAGGTGGAAATAGAAAGATATTCTGACTGGGAGCCAGCGAGCTGCCTCCTGGTGATCCAGTTCTAGTTCCAATGAGGGCTTGAATCATGAAACATGCACGAGTGAAGTTGCGAATCCTCTAGGAGGCTGTGCTCCGACCAGCGTAGGTGCACGCAGATGTTTTGGAAGCTCGTAGAGCTCATTTATATATCCCAAAGCACATACACACGAATGGCAATGCGTATATATGGCTGCGTATATGTGGCAGCCTAGACAATCCATAAGGGCCACCTAGTATCAATGGACTGCAGCTACGTTTTGCAAGTCAGACTCAGAGACCTGCGCATAGCGGACACTTACGCAATGCTGATGGACATTCCAAGCAGGCTTTTAGTCGCACCAACCATGACCCGTCGAGGCCGACTCGGCATGGTTCCTTGAGGTCGCCTCTGCAAACGTCAACCTCGATCGACGTGCTCGACGACTTACCCATTGAGGCGATCTCGACCTGATCATCGGGGTCTCTCCGATGCTATCAGCTACCCGATCAAAGGGGACGATGACGGACCCGTCGAGGCTACCTTGGCCGACCTATCGGGGTCTATCCGATGCGACCGTCGACCCGATCGTGAGGCCGACGAGGGTGTCATCGTTGCAATCTCGACCTCGTCATCGGGATGTCTCCGATGCCGATCGAAAGACCCATCAAGGCCTAATAGACGTGGAGTGACCAGTGTGTGCGTGGCTTCGCGCTGTGAGTCATGGTTTCGTGAGAGTCGACTGTAACGTTTCTGCACTCGTGCGCTGGAGTAGGAGAGATGTCGGAGCTTCTACAGGCACAAGCTACCCCATATCAGGTGCCAAAAGAAGATTGTATATATCGTGGACATGAGTGACGCGCCTGACGCACAGTCTTTTTAGTCGGCTAGTGTCTCATCGGCGCAGAACTGCAGTCCTCGTCCAAATGTCTCTCACAGAAGGCGTGGAATCCTTACATCAAGAAGTGCGCTTGCCTCAAATCCCATGCTTGTCAACGGAAATGCCCGGCCTTGTGTGACAGATCTTGTGAGCGATGGCGTCTACAAGTGAATAGTCTGCTGACACATTTCTGCGGGCTGTCTGCCTCGCCGTGGTTATCCTCAGCGCCGCCCACATCATCTCTGCAAGGATGACAATCTGTGCACTGTCGATGCAAGAAAGCTACTCCCTGCATAATACGATATCGCTACGTCACTTCACATTATCATACTGATGCTGCATCCTCACCGTCAAAGATCTCCTTCCCTGCACATGGAATATCTGTGAACATCGTGAGGCATACAAACCGTCACAGGCCCTTCGTCAAGCATGTCCATGGGTTCTAAGAACTCACCCACCTCAAACTTGGTCGAACGCCCTCTTCAACAATCTGTCTGTGTGCCCTGACGGGTTCTGGAGCTGGCTGTTCGTGCTTCCATCCTCATCCATCACACAGGCCCCTGGGGGAGTTGCGGTCGTCAAAGCCTCCATGTCTACTGCACGCAATCCGATGGCAATCACTCATTTGCTGTGACTGCATCACACCTAATCAAAAAACCACCAGAGCAGTGGAAGCGTACATGGCTTGGGCTCTCCGCACTGGAAGTCCTCCATGGTAGCCTTGATCACCTTCCAGCTCTCCACAATCTTGGTCGCAGAGTCGTGCCTTTTGTGGATGTCGGCCACCAGAATTGCGTTCGTCCTTTTCACAGCAATCAGAGCTGCCTCTGTCTCTGTGAATCTTGTGTGGACCTCTTCCCTCGAGCGCTTCAAGTCCCTCGCCTCACATTCCATCACCATCAGCTTGTCGTTGATGCTCTGGAAGAGCTCATGCGCCTCGTCTAGCTTGACACGCAGGTCCTTGGACTCTGCCAATCGACCGTTCAGAAGGCCCACCTCCAGCTGGGATGCCTCGAGCTCGCCCTGCGGGAGTGCATGCCTCACAAGATGCCCTTGACAGCTGTATGTTGATCGCAGGGTGTGATCGGCACTCGCCTTGACAGTCGACAGTTGCTCCTCGTGGTCCTCCTTCATCTCGACTGTTCTCTTCGTCAGCCAGCTCTCCATGTACTCCTTGATCTCAGTCAGTGCCACCTCCATAGGCAAACTCTCCTGCGCATATGGGATGGCATATCTGTCATCAGCTCGAACAACTTTGCAAAAATTACTGTCAGCTCGCGTTGGATTGTAGATCATACCATTTTCTTTGTGGGAGAAATGCCGAGATACTCCGAAGGGTACTCACAAGTTGGAAGGCCTCGGAATGTCCAGGAAGCGTGCAGATATCTTCTTAAGGCCTGTTTCATCAATTGCAATGTTGCTATATTGGTGGGGTGCCGTGCAAGGTCGATATGATTGTTGGCTCTGATTGCACACTCCAGGAACTCAGTATATACCCTTTATATGTGTTTTGTGGACAGCAGGGAAGGGTCGTCACTTCAACGGCATACCCTTTCAGAACAACATGACGTCGCTCATATGCGCTCATATGACTGGAATCCTTTGCGTTTGCTACATCCATTTGAGCGGGCCCCCAGGTGTGGCTTTCATACTGTACCTTCTGGGTCGGGAACATCCTGGTGGGCTTCGGAAACAGGTCGAGCCAGGCTAGCGCAGGCATCGTCAGGAGGTCGCCTGCGAGCGTTGTGAAGAGGCTGGAGAGGGAGCTGAGGAGGCACTGCAAGATGATCAGCAACCTTCACAGCTGCTGCCATCGTAGGAAGAAGCAGATGTACCAGCGGATGACGCGCAGAGATGGTGTGATGTGGAACGTGAACATGCACAGTGTGCTCCATTATGACAATGTTGGCTGCCGTGGCATGACCATGATCCGAGACGTGAACGCAAGGCACCACATTCCGCTTATCCTGAGGGCGACACCCCTCTCAGAGGAGATGCCGAATGGCGTTCCATCGGTAAAAGGAAACCACTTGCAGGCAGCCTGCCGCAACAGAGATGGTCCAAGATGCTCCCTTGCATTGCATTAGCGTGCACTAGCTCGTACTCTCAACTCCTTTAGGTTTCAGGTCGAGACCGACGCTGAGGTCAGGTACAGATGCCCGAGTCGACGGGCACCCAGGTCTTTCAGCGTGCGTCGCAACTTGGTCATAGAAGCTGCCTGCCATGTCACGTACTCAATGACCACCTTGGCCGTCAGAACCCAACATAGCTGCAACGACTGCAGAATGTGCAAGGCAGGGCCTGTGCGCGTCAGAGCACGCAGATTGGATGACTCCCCATTAATGGTACCGAGTAGACAGCATTCTCTGTTAAGTGCAGTGCTACGAGCTAAGGTCGTAGCATGTGCGATCCGATCCTGCTCGTATCGGCCTCTCATGGATCAGGTGTGGATGAGTCAGCAGGTGACTACGTGCTTTTTAGAAGACTCTAAGCGATGTCTTATGTGCACATGTTGTGTCGCTAGCAGCAGCGTGCTTTATCTGTATTTTGCGCAGGAAGAGTTCAGCTTTGCGCGCAATAATTCTCATGGTACAATGTCAAGTGTGCTCATGACACAGTCAACTTAGGATGGCTGTTGGTGACAACCTCCATGATTTTCTTTCTCAGCCTGGGTTAGCATCACGTCTCGCCTCTGACGTCAGGTTCCAGGAAAGCTGTGGTACAATCGCCCAGATAGCAGCAAAGCACAGTGTGACCCCACTGGTCTTGCGCGAGGAAGACTGCAGCACACGCCAAGTTTTTGAGGTCATCAGGAATACCAGGAGCGGCTATGCGTTCTTACAATTCCCTGCAACTCTACTGGTTGACAAATTACCCGAGAAATGCTGCATCGGCGACCACTTTGGCGTGCAGCTTATCAATCCCAAGACAGCTTTGGCCAGCTGGATGGACTCACGCTTGTCAGCTGCAGCGACTGTTGGTGAAGCCTGTAAGATCGGAGAGCGGCTGGACAGCCTATTGGTCCCTGTTCATCAGCATGTACAGGCTGCCTGGGGGGTTGCCTTGGAGTATTCGTGTTTCATCGAGGCTCTCAGGTATTTGCTGCACAGCTTCTCGTCCAGGAAGCTTCACACTGCTTACTTCCACAGCATAGATCTCTCCGACAGAACCAATGGGCCGACACTGGTCCAGCAGCAGATGCCCAGGTGAGAGTCCTCTCTGAATGTGGTCATACCTCATCTGCTCCCAAGGAGGATAGTCAGTCAGCTTCTGGGCATGGCTGCCAGGATTTTCAGGAGGAAGGATGGCAGCGCATCTATCCTGGCTGAACCACGAGCAGTAAGACTAGAGGTAGGAATGTTCATATCTCCTACCACTCTTGATGCAAGTAGCTCCTATTTAGCCAGCCTCCCCGCACTGCTCCGACGACAATTCTTCTGTGCAGAGGAATGGAGCACCAGCCTGCGCAGTGAGCTTTGCTGACGATGGCTTGGCAGGCAAACACATGGCCGGGTTGCCTGGCATCTCCACTCCGTTTGCAATCCTGAGCTGGCCATTCACCTCTGCCTTGCTTCACTGTGAAGATGCTGGCCTCGGGGCATACAACCTCCTTCTCAATGGGGCTGCCAAGGTAATGACACACTCCATGTCAGAGATGTATTGACCGGGTACAAAATGACTCAGACGTGGGTCCATCTGCATATATTTAGTGCGTTGTAAAAGTAAGCTAGGTATGCAGCGCCACCAGTACATTGATGCTTCTTGTATTGGTGCAGATCTGGTACATAATTCCAGCAAGAAAGGAGGCAGCGTTCCTGCAGTATCTCAAAGAGGCCATCCCCAATGGCATGGGCCTTTCGTACATCAAACAGCTCCTGCCCCAGATTCCTCTGGCTCAGATGGCTGCCCTGGGTGCTGTCCGCATTGTACAGAAGCCAGGGCAGGCAGTTGTCACCTGCCCTGTAGGTCCCTAGCATACACAATGTTTTTGCTAACCACATGCAGGTAATATTTGATGATTGCAGAGTCATCAGATGTGCCTGAAAGTGGTTCGGGTTTGTGCAGGGACTGGTCTTCCACTTCACTCTCTCTTGCGGAACCAGCGAGGCAGAGGCCACCAACTTCTACCTTGACTCACCCGACACCACTTTCGTAGATATCTGGCACAGATGGTGCCAGTACGCACGGGATTGCACACTGGTACGAGTCTTCTGACATGACAGGAAGCCTATACAGGCACCCTATGAATCAGTGCTGAAAGCGTGCTTTCTCGTAGGACCTCAGAATGCTGCCCAGGCCGGACTCAAGGCCATCTCAATGGCTCCAGTCGGTCTGCGACGACAGAAACCACGTTGCCTGGACGATCGGAGAGTGGATGGAGGTGAGTCATCATACGTCCTGATCTGGCACCAAGCCTACCCAGCCCTCGCGATTGTACCGATTGACCTCTCGACCCTCAGGCGCAGGGGCCAGCTTGAAGGGCACTAACATGTCTGAAGAAACCAGAGCCCTCTTCTATCGAGCTTACAATTCTGCATTAAATGCCTTGGACGAGGAGGAGTATGGCCAGCTTCTCGAGCAGATCAAGCTGCCTGAGGTGCTAGTTTTTGATGTTAAATGCTATCCTGTGCTCTCAGAGACCATCAAGACCATATTTGATGGCAAGCACAGGAGCAGTATGCTCTTTGCCATGCTCTATAAGGGCTGGCCCATTGATTCGAAGGCAAACCCAACCAAAGTGGCTGCAATATTTAGACAGGAGCAGGGATCCTCCTCAACATGCTCTGGCGCACTTGTACCCTGCCACATCATTGATGAGTCTGGACTTATCCCCCAGGTAAACAGCTTCTTAGGCTCAGACGTGCTTGCTAACACAAGCTGGTCCTCACAACTTTGCTTTCCTGCAGCTCAGTGAAGAGGAGTTTGTGAACGCCCCAGCACCTGGGAAGTGGGGCCGGGCTGAAGAGCTTGCACAGGATGCACGACTGTGCGCCAGTGGAACGGTGAGGTGCCATGTCTCGCATCCCCTTTTGGGGGGTGCTGCGTGAGTGCATGCCTGTATTGACTTGGACGCTCATGCTGTACCAAAGATGAGTGCACACATATGCCATCTCTTCGAAAGCCGTGTCCACTAAAGGCATACACTACAGCGCAGGCATACGCTGAAGAGTTGCAGTTGCCCACTGCACCTGTGCCACAGATGAGAGGTAAAGGTGTCGCCACGGCATCCACAGGCGGAGCTGAGAACCCTGAGCGTATCATTGACTCTTCAAAGAAGCCAAAACCTACCACTGGAAAGCAGCCGGACGCGAGAAGTCAGTCGATTGCTTGTCATAAAGCCAAGAAAGCCAAGCCCAGCGATAAGCCTGACGTGAGCTCTTTCCCTTCTTTCTGCTCGTGTGCATGGTAGATGGCATTGGATAGACGCAGGACATTTGGCATCTGTGAATGATCTAGTGAGCTAGACATTCAAGTTATTTCATTGCACACTGTGTGCTGTGGCCTGCAGGAGATTTCCCTAGTGGAGTTTGATGCCTTCATGGCGTCACTGAAGAAAACACTGCTCGAGAGCACAGTGCCAACGGCCAAATACACAGAAATGAAGCAGGTGGGATGAGCAAGCTTATAAGTGAGGGTCTTGGCTACACTTCTGCGATCTGTAAAATTGCTCGAAAGCAGAAACCAGCTAAGATCTCTGCAATGCTGCAGGAGCGTGATGAGCTTCTCTCCCGAACTGCTGCCTTGGAAAAGAGGTGTGCAGATGCTGAGGAGCTCCTTGAAGGATTCAACTGCTCCTTGAGCTCCTTGCAAGCAACATGGACTGCAAAGGCAAAAGCCTTCACGGATGCCCAAGATAGCTGACACTGTATGGACTTTCGGGCATGCATCTATGCAACCTGATCTGTGTCACAACAGCAAAGGAGGCGCTGTTGTGTAGACCATGCGCAAGCGCAGATGCGCAAGCTGACCGCTTGACTAGCCACTTGTACGCTCTACACCCACTTGGGCTAGTGTCCATTCCCAGGGAATGATTCCCTTTATAGATTGGGAGGAGGCTTGTGAGTCATGAAATAGCACAGAATGGGTGTGTGTGTGTGTGCCGATTTTGCCTGCCTGAGCATCGCCACGTTCAGACACAGGCAGTCACGTGAGAGCTTCAGAAAAGTTGAATACGAGTACGTCGTGTGTATATGTGACGACCTCACATATGCCAGTCATCGGAAGGGCAGGCACCCCATTCTTGAGGCGCAGCGAATCACCGCCGTCAGCCATGTTCCAAGCCGTTTCTCAGCACCTCACAATTGCGCTCGATCCACTTGCCTCAACCTCCATTCTGCTGCCTGTGCAGATCCTGCGCTCTAATTGGAATTTGCTTCAAGTACTTACCCAGCTCGCACCGTGTAGAACTCTCGCAGATGTACTGCATATGCTTCCGGATTATAATTCTCTTCATGTCTAACTCATTGAGTCCCCACAGCACTCAACTACTCATGGACATGCCACCACCCTAAGCTCCTGGTAGCTCGTCAGTCTTCCATGACACCTCCGACACTAGGCTGTAATGAGCTCCCGGCCCAGGACGCCGTAGAGAAGTGACCACAACATCTCCCACCTTCATCATGCTCCATACGCCACTAGCCGTTATACACAGCTCGTGCTTGTTTTGTGTCCTTCCTTTCCGAGTCACAACTTCTGCTGTCGCGTACTCTCTCACACTCGTCTGCCCTCCATCTTTTGTGTTCGCTAGCTGTCGCCTGATGACAGCGTGTTGGACTAGTTCCGTTAGCACCGAAGGTTTTCATGTTGTGCCTAATTTGGCAGCTTTCAGAAACGCCCACTGCCACAATGGGTTTGTGCTGATCCTTCTTCAGATAGCAGCTTGAAGCTGAATTGACACGATATCCCTGGTTGATCTCGCGAGGCATGGTCCGCAGCAAACAGTTTCTGAAAGCAAACATCGAGAAATTGGTAGTACTGATCTCTGGTGAGTCTAGCCACCTAATTCCTGCACAAGTCCTCCACAACCCTCCACGATTGAAGAATACACATCCTTGAATGCAGGTCCTACAGCCAATGACGAGAGTGCTGCTTTCTCCATCGATATTCTCACTTGGGCAGTTCAGGATGCGAAGAGCAATGCCAAGGTCTTTGTTGACGCTTATGGATTCCACTACCTGGCGTGGTTTCTTGCACGAGCCAATTCAGCTCCTGATGCCGGCGCTGACACTCTGCTGGCTCGAGTGAGGGCTGCTGATCTTGCGGCAAGGGTTTGCGAAATCAGCCAGTGGTACCTTGACGCCGCTCTGGAGGTACATGTTCCGGCCTGCCGTCTTGTCCTTTCTGACAAGAGGGCAGCCATTCAGCCTGAATCCGTGATGATCCTCCTCTGCAGGCGGGTATTCTTGGAGCCCTCCTGAGCCAGATTTGCAATCGGGAAGCCACAGTGAGAGCAGCAGCCCTGAGTGCCCTCATCGCGTGCGTAGATATGCTCGAGGTGAGGCTCATTGAAGATCCTCACTGGCGTGATACTGGGGTGCCCGTGCAATGAATTGTGCAGCGCGCTACCAAAAGTCAGATAACTTCTGTCGTGCAGGAGATTGCCAAGGTTGCACCAGAATCCTTTCTCTAGCCACCAGCACACTTCCTTCAGGTCGTCTCAAGTCAGCACACATTATGTAGTCCCCTTGCCAGCTTCTCATCCTCATATGCTGTAGACCTAGACTCCCTATGGCCCTACGCTCTGGACTGGCATCGCTGTTATAGCCAGCCCATATGCATCTTGCACTCGACCTCTACTGACCTCACATGCTGCAGTGAGACAGCTCGTCCCATGAGTCCTTTCTGGGGTAATGAGGAGAACCATGCTGTTGAAGTATGTGCCTAGTTTTCCAATCACACATACATTGTCGCAAAGACCTGGCAGGTCATGACGAGCTGTGAGCTCGCTGCAGAGATGCCCTTTTGGTGCCTAGCCTAGCATTATACTCTGCCAAAACGGCAGCCCAGTGTTCGAGAGCATCAGCAAGGGCATGCAGTCGATTGACCCTGTTGTCTGTCTCCTTTATTCTTTCACACAAGACGCTCCTGTCCTTGATGAGAGTCTGCAGTACAGTCCCAAAAGTCGTCCAATGCTGCTGTTCGCAGTAAAGCATGTGATACGCACTTATCTTGGCTGAGGACTTTACCTCAATCCGACATTCCAGCAATTGGCGTCTATCTAGTGCCTGTTGTTCCTCGACCTCATCTTCTTCAGACGTAAATTCCCAGTCTGGGGGCTCGTCGAACTTTTTCATCTCTACGTCTGATCGAAAGGTTTACCTGACTGCACGCGAGGCTACATCAATGGCAGGAACCGTGGGTTTGAAATGTTTCAAGGTGATTTGAGGGTGTTTTGGTGCTGGAGAATTCAGCCCAAAATGCAGTAAATATGTGCATTAGTCATGTCCTGCCTGCCAAATTAGGCACCACCAACAATTGCCCCTTTTTGTTGGCGCTCATTAGAATGGACGGTAGATCGAGAACCGCCTGATGATGGGTGCCTCGTCGTATTGCTTCACGCCCAAATGTCAAACACAATGAACATACAGTACAGTCTCCACACCATTTCCATTTCCTCAATATATCGCAGATTGCGTCCTGCAAGACACAGCCCTCCTTATAGCAATCAAGCAGGCGAGCCCAAGAGCTGTCATATCTCCAACAGCATGGAATACTACTCAATACAGTGTTTTTCAGCTCCTGTTTTCTGCTTTCCTTGATTTGATGCTGAGTCTTCGCCTCCTTACAGGTTATCCCATGTATACTTCACACCTCCGTGCATTGTTGTGAGATCTCAGGGCATCACGTCAGACAGACAGAACGCCGGACCCTCTCCTGCTCTACTGTATTCCTTCAAAGCCTCCTTGAAGCCATCCCGTTTCAGTGCATCCGGACATTTGCTCCTGACCAGGAGCTTCGAATCCTCCAAAGAGTATCTGCGATACCTCACAAGAACAGCAACAATCACAGACGCCGATCGTGATCGGCCCGCCTCACAGTGGACCAATACTTTCCCGTTGCCTCCCCTCAGAGTCTCGATGATAACTTCCACCACACGAGGAAGATACTCCGCCATCGCAGAGTTCTCTTCTTTACCATGACTGTCGGGTATAGGCATCCTTACCTTTTCCACCCCCTTTCGCTCACTCTGAGGTATGTCGGGAGTGCAGTTGACCACCAGTGCAAATCCCTCGTCGATCTCTTCTGCGTCCTGCCTGCCTCCCAGATAGAGATCCGGTATGATCTCTTGCATCCCTCTTGAGATATCACGTACATCTTTTGCTCCTTCAAAAAGTATCTCCTCGCTCATCTCTGCTCATACGCCAGGTGATACCCACTCTCACCTGGCATGTATCTCGGTATGTTCGGATCGCTCTCCTGGCACTCCCTTAGGACTTTCCTCACACAATCATACGACTTTTCTGCTTCCTCCCTCATTGCTCTCTCACCCTGCAAAGCTCTCTGCACCTCCTCGAGCTGTTTCCTGCACTGCCTCAGCTCCTTCCTGCATCTTCGCACTTCTGCCCATACCACGCTGTTTTCCACGTTTCCACAGTCCCTGCACTCGCCACCCCCTTTCAGTGACTGTTCCAGGGATTTTCACCCTGCTGCAAAGGTTCCCCTTCAGCAGCGCGTACCTGTGTGGATCTCGGTGCTGAGATCGGGTGGTCACCATCGCAGTCCTATCTCCGACGCAGGATCTTGTGGTCGGAATCGTCGCCTGAGAAGGTTGCCTTCTGCAGGTGACAAAAGCCTCTGTGTGCTGCCCATCTGGGCAGATCAGACCTTCCCACGTGGCCAAGAGGCGTTCCCTTGAATCCGACCACAGACCTCTCGTTACTAGGCTTTGGTCCGACATCGACACACTCACACAGCGATTTATCAGTCTGCGAATCTGAGCGACAGTGACACGTTGTCCCAGAGCCGACGATCCAGCCTCATTCAGGTGCACTTCCTAGTACAAATCCTGCCTTCTCACTCTCGCCCCTGCTACCCTCCCCACTCTCTCGATCTATCACGATCGATCGATCTGATCCTCTTGTGCTGCACAGGATGCCTCTCGACAACATTCAGAAGTGCGCAGTGCTGCTGATGCTCTTGGATCAGCTCCGAGATCAACTGGAAGATGAGTGGAACAATGTCTTGTACACCCCTGTCAGCCGCCATTCGGGCTCTTTCGACAAGGAAGAGTGTATCAGGAAGCGCCGTGATGCCCTCGCTGATACAGAGAAGCGACTCCACAAGTGTGCAGACAATGCCAAGCTCATCGTTGTCATGGCTGCCCAGAACGAGCTTCCCTGATTGCTCGCTTGTAAAAGCTTCTCAGTGGGATCACCTTGACTTGCGCTCTGCCCTACCAGCCTACACCCTCCAAAGGTCGCTACCTCTCATCATGGTGCACTGTTCGTCCTAGCAGGAAGCTCGTTCCAATCTCACCCTATTCCCCTGAGTGCTGCGAGCAGTCTATGGTCTCTAGCTTCGCCATACCTCCTCAGTATTCTGCACCACGTGGCGAAGCCTTCGTGACTCCCACATCCCATGCTGTATGCCGCAGGATGTTCGCCCGCTTCATCGCACAGATACTGGGCTACACCCAGGGAGGCGTCTCTGCAATCATCGGTGTCCCCGTCGTACCGGATGATGGCACACACCACAGCACCTGCCACTCTCCTCGCCCTCGCTGAACTTCAGATTCAGAGCTTCGAAGCAGCCTCGTACCCGATTCATCTTGAGGTTTCGCTAGAACCTTGTTCTGAGAAGAACAAACTGTGCGCCATATGCGACTAGTAGTGTATGTTGACGGCAAGAGCTTCTGTCGACTTCCACAGCCTACGCCATGTAAACTTATCCTCTCCCTCACAGGTCCTCTTTCCGGGTGTTTCTGACTTTGCTGTGACGGCTTGTGCAATGGTTTCCCCGGACACTGCACGGGGGTAGATGATGGCACCAGGGAATGTCGTGGATGTGTCCGCGTAGGTCTCGAGAGAACTCTTCAAACACATAAAGTGGTTTTTTTTAAGCCTGTCTGGCTTCTCTGGATCAGTCCGATTGCCCCCTTAATTCCTCACTGAGTTTAAGGGTGTCTCCCTTAAATATACGAGGGTCGCAAGTGAGGTGGTTTTCAGGGGTGGCCATAGCTACCCTGGAAGATTTTGGTGCGCAGCATCAAGTACTCCAGCGCCACCCCCTGGGTGGCTGCCCAACCCGGGTTCTTTGAGGGGCATTGCGCCCCTCCAAGAACCTCGCTGATTTCAGAGGATTTATATCGTATCTGCAGTCAATGGCAGCAGTTGAGATGTCTCATGCTCTCCGTGAAGTCGAGTCGGTTGATGTCGCCACCTCAGAGGCCCCGGTCGAGAGTCGTCTTGACCCATATCGGTGGCAGAAACGGTACTACAACAAGCGATACCAAGAAGATGCCGACTTTAAGCAATCGTCAAAAGACCGTGCTGTGTACTGGCAGAGGCAAAAGTACCGAGATGACCCCGTCTGGCGAGAACAGCGCTTGCAACGGAGCCGAGAGAGGTATCATCGCAAAAAGGCTGATGCTCTGGATGTCACATCTGAGAACCCTTGATTCTTAGAATCATGCGACTAGCATGAGCTGCGTTTATCTGTGAGATTTTTTCTGTCTTCATTCCATTATATTGGAATGAAGACGCAGTATCTGGTCTTCAAAAAGAAGGACGCAGCCATGCATTACCTGGAGACAAACCCCGGGTGTAGGCTCAGGCTCTTCAATGAGGACTATGATGAGACTGCAGGGGCAAAGAGGCAGATCCTGTCCACCGCAGATGTCATCTACAGCAAGTGCTTCACAAAGTCTGGAAGCTTGCGCAAGGGAGACCACAACCAGTACGAGTACCTGGACCGGAACTGCAAGTTCGGCATCGACGCCGACTTGATGACACGAGGATCCCTGTACACGCCCGACTTTGATTGCAGGCCAAAATTACGGGAGTTCATACAGAAAGTCAACACTCAAATGGATGAGGTGTTCTCCATCAAGCTGACGTCCAGGGAATGGATCATTCTCCGCTCCGATTACAAGCACCCAACACCGAAAAAGGAGGGCAAACACAGCTACCACTTGATCCTCCTGGGCTACTGCTTCGACAACATGACGGATATGCGAGACTTTGCAGCACTCATTGAAGACCCTGACATCGACCGATCCTTCTACCAACGCCGCCCCTGTCGGATGCTGGGGAACACCAAGAAGGGGCAGATGAGGCCCCTCAAGCCATTCAAGATTGACGATTCACTCATGCCGGACGACTTCCCCTGCCATAAGGACTTCTTCCTGGCCACACTGCTCCACGAGTCTGGCGGCTGTAAGAGGCTGGTACTGCCTCGAGAATACAAGCCAGCCTCTCCCGCTCATCGACTGCTGCGACAGACAAAAAACGGCACGCGCGATGTTGACATCCAAGAGCTTATCGAGACAAAGGAGTCTTCAGTGAATCTCAAGACGATAGCAGGGCTTGTCCACTGCATGAGTGTGGCACGAGCTACGGAGTACGCTTCATGGATCCAGGTGGGCTTCGCCCTGGGATCAGCTGTCAGCAAATCAACGAATCAGGAGCTCTTTCACATCTATGACGCCTTCTCACAGACTGCGGCAAATTATGACTCTGATGCAGTCCTGGACCAATGGAAGCACTGCGTGAAACCATCTGCACGGGACAATCCCATCACAGTCGGCAGCCTGTTCAAGTGGGCAAAAATGGATGACCCAGAGGCTTATGCGTGGGTAATAAAGACTGCCCACATACCAGAAATCATACTGAAAGAATTGCTCATCGCATTCCCAACATGCAAAGCCGATGAGATCGTTTCAAACTTCTATGGAGATGAGGGGCTCTGCATCGACTATTTGGAATATGACGACCGGTACATGCGTTCCTACCCCATTGATGAGTACGATGGGATCATCGCTGTCGGGGGCATGGGCTCTGGCAAGACTGCCAAAAACATCGAAGTCATGCAGAAATTCCCACGCATGCTCAAGGTCTCTCCTAGGCGACTGTACACCATGGACGTCAAGACCAGGCTCCTGGACAAAGGAGTAGCGGCAGAGACCTACTTGGAGCACAGAGACGAGTTCGACCTGTCTGGATACGATCAGATGATCGTCTCTCCTGAGTCGTGCTGGAAGATATGGAAGAATCGGGAATACGACAGCTTCATTGGGGACGAAATCGAGTCTATCATGGATTCGCTGACATGCGAGACGACACACGTAAACATGCCCGGGGCTAACCTGGCGTTCATGGAGTGTCTGATCAAAGCGAAAAAGTTTGTGTTGAGTGATGCTCATCTCAGCATGAAAACATTGGAGTACGTCAGGGGAGTCTTCAAGGGCACAAATAGACGTATTCTGTTTGTGCGAAACACTCATGTGGTCAACAAGAGGACAGCTGTGCACCTGAGGCACACATGCAAGTCCTCACGACATATGCATCGGTACTGGCAGCATGAGATTCAGATGATCGTCGACGATATCATTGCTGGCAAAAACCTCGTGATCTTCACAGCCAACAAGAAGGGGTTTGGTGACGCGCTGCTCGCGAGAATCAAAGACGACAACCTACTGCAGCCCGACGAGTTCTCGTACTACCACAAGGACAACACTTCTGAAGAAGATGCCAAGATGAACGTCAACATCGACTGGATGGGGAAACGGCTCATCATGTACACTCCAGTGATCACAGTCGGGTGTTCCTTTGACATCAAGGGGTGGTTCCATCGCGTGTACGCCTACCTGTCGTGCAAATCCATCAATGTGAAAGGGTCCCTGCAAGGGACAGCGAGGGTCCGCGACCTGATCGATAACCAGATGATTTTCATGATAGATGAAGCTCCCGTCAGACCCTGCAAATACACTTTGGACAGCATCGCGCAGGCCAAGAAACGCGAGAAGAAGCTCAAGCAGCAGGCGTACGAGAGGGAGGTGAGAAGCTCCACGGCTTTGACTGTGAGTGAGCTGAGAAACTTGACAGAAGGTGCAGACGACTCCTCTCTCTTCTTGCAGGATATGCGGACGCTGTTGCTCGCACGTGAGAAGAGCCCTGCAGTTAAGATGCCGGATATAGACTTCAAGACATTCTGCTACAATGAGTTAGAGAACGATCTGGATCATGCGCATTTCACTGGGAATTTCTACAGGTTGATGGGCGAAGCTGGGTACACGGACGTCACAATCGACGATATTGAAGTTGATGAGGAAGAGAGCGAAGCCGGACTAGCCCCAGCTCATACCCCGATGTTTAGCTATGCAGCGCTCCCTTTGCTATCCAAGGAGGAGTACTCGGCCCTAAAAAAGGACGTTCGATATCATTGTGCGGTTTCGAGAGAATCGAAGTGGGCTATGCAGAAGTATTGCTTCGCGGAGCTGATGATCTTCAGCAACCGCAGGAAAGTCTCTCAGGAAGATCAGGGCAAGCTGTTCGACGACTACATGACCGATGAAAAACACCGCCAGTGGCTCTTCAACGCCTACAACCACATGTACAGAGGAACGCAAGATGTCATGGAGATCAGCCTGACACGCTGTCCTTACGAAGAAATCAGCGATGTGAGCGGAGCTGTGATGTCCAAGATGAAGGAGTTTGCCAAGATCACAAAGATGAACAATGTTCTGGACTTCGACATGGCCCTCGACCGTGAAGTGCTAGAGCGTCACAAGGTTCGCATCATGCAACTGCTCCTCGACACCCGAACACTGCTTGGCTGCCCAGCCAAGCCTACTAAAAAGCCCATGGAATTCCGACGCCTGCAGGAGAGTTTGAACGTCGTCTACCTGAAATTGTTCGGCCTGAAGTTTGAGAACACATTGGGTCAGGGAGGAGGTACGTGGCAAGGTGGTAAGACTGTGCGTCAAGGCCGATACACACTTAAAGATAGTGATGAGTTCTCCAAATTGCTCTACTCTTGCGGCTTGTTCAATCAGAAGTAAATGGGCCTGTGTGATATAGCTAACGACGCGCCATGGTGAAGTTTGAGGCTCAGGTTCTTGCTGACGATCCCGAAGGCTCGTCGCGCAATTTTAAATTCAAGCGATTGGGTTGGTTTGACAGCTGCAGAGATGCAGTTCAGCGAGTCCTGGATTACGCTCATGTGGTTGACTATAATACATACCGCTTGACGACCGACAGTGGCAAAAATCGCCTCGTCCACATCGAGGGAGATCCCTTCGATCTGTTGGACTGGCTCAAGAATCATCACGCGGAAGAGGCTGAGAAGATCGTGACGCCATGGGAGAGAGTCAAGTTGGCTGTGGCAGACCGGCGCGTCGAGATCGCCCAGCAGGGTATTATGGGAAAATGGTTCAGAGAGGATGTGAGGTCAAAAGACCCTTTCGTTAATCGACCCTGGCACACGCTGGATGGACTGGGCAAGCACACTGTCTGCTTTTATCTCCCATATGCAGGCCACTCTGTGCTCTACGGACAACACGTGACCATGACGGACCAAGTCCCCGAGGCTGCTCGGGCTGATGAAATGGTCGAGGTGACCGATTTCCATGTGCCTCCTGAATGGTTGGGAGGGTCCCGCCCCACAGTCGACATGTGCCTCGGAGGCTATTTCTATCATACAGCAGAAGGCGTCCAGCTGTGGCTGGACTGAAGCGAGCGAGCGCTGACTCGCTAGTCAGCTCACCAGGAAATGGTGTTCGCTTCGCCGATACTTTAATAGACTTTTCTGAGAATGTGCATGTTTCTAACGCCTTCCCTTCATCTCTATCACAGTCTCTGTGATTCCCTCCAACCTCACCGAGCTCAGAAGTCTCTCCTATAAAAGACAAATCTCCATGTGAGGTTTGTCTTTAGACAAAATGACGCCTGTTGAATGCTCTGATCCGAGTGAATATCGAGTGGCACAGCATCAGTAAAAGGCGCAAGATTTGAAGAGAACTCTGCGAACATTGCCTGTCCGTCGCTAGTCAGTCCACCAGGAATCGCGATTCCTATCGCACCTGACTCTGAGGATCTCATTTCAGAAAAGTGGATATTTCTAATGCCTCCCCTTTGTCTCTATCACAGTCTCTGCGAGACTCTTCAACCTCACTGAGCTAGGATGATCTCCCTATAATACAAACAAACCTCACATGTGAGGTTCAAAACAAAAACGAAGCTTGTTGAATGCTCTGAGCCGAGTGGAGAATGAGTGGTTCTCACAGCACCTGCTAAAAGCGCAGGCTTCGAAGAGATCTCCGCGAACATTCCCTGTCCGATCGCCCGTTCGAGGTTGATGAGCCCAGTCGCCTCACCAGGGCATCGCGGCTGCTGTTGCGCGAGAATCTTACATACCTGATTCTTGAATCACGGAGGATGATCAGGCCTTCCTGCCCCCTTCTCGCCACTCTCTGTGGATCCCTCCAACCTCACCGAGGTTAGGATCCTCTCGCATGTGATTCTTTGTGTAAACCGAAATGATGCTATTACAAAGCTCCGAGCTGAGGGGAAATCGAGTGGTTGTCACAGCACCAGCCAAAAGCGTAGGTTTCGATAAGAACTTGCGTTCATTACCTCTCCTCGTGTGTTCGAATGCTGGAGAATGAACGATTGAACGTGAGCAGGCGCCAGAGTCCTGGGTCAACTTCTGTGACGAGTAGTAGGTGCGCCATGTTCTGCTGCCATCCCCGGAGAACGAGTGAAGAATCCTTCCGGAGGTTCGCCTGGCGACTGATCGGGCTCCAGAAGATCGGGTGGATCGATCACTTTGAGTTCGGAGTGGTGATCAACATGCTCATGCTGCTGCGTGGTAGAGCGGGAAACCGAGAAGCCGTGTCGAGATTGGAGAGTGTGCTGGCAACCCGCAACCTGGAAAGCTGTGGAGGACAGGCCAGCGACCTGTCCGAGTTCTGGTTCACTGCACCCACCACGCCGTCGAGCAAACTGCTGCTGCCTCACTCGGAGTAGACATGTACAGCTCGTGGCATACGGAGCATTGCATGCAATCTGCGCCAGGGATCCGAGCTGTATCATCGAACACATCCCATCGTCTCCCGATGGGATGCAGACCTCTCTCAGGTCTTGACGGCGGCAGCGATATCTCGCATCGCGGCGACGTCCGCCCTCAGCCAGGATGTCTCCTGGCACTTGGTCCACTTGACTCGGATCAGCACGGTGTCCCCGTCCAGGGCCACCTCCACAATGCGTTCGTACGGGAAGGGGGCCGGGTCCACTGCAAACTTGGCTCGCAGCTTGGAGGGCCAGGAGAGCCGGTCGAAGTCATCCGGCATGTCTGCCAGCTCCTTCCACGCCACTGACCCATCCGCATGAGTCACCTTGAATCGCCAGGACTCCCCCATCACCTTGTAGGTCACCACTCCCACGACCGGATTCGTCAGCGCCGCAGTGGCTATCGCGACCGCCCCCTCGATCCTCTTCCCGCGGGCGGGTAGCGAGTGGTGCACCGCCTGGAATATCTCCAGAACGAGTCTGTCGGGAATTGCCGCCACAGTCGTCCTGTCCTCACAGCCGTCGATGCTCACGATGTGTCGTCGGGTCGTCGGGGCTATGGCCGGGCATCTACCCGGCCCTGGGCACCTCTTGGAGACGAAACCCGCCAAGGGCTTGTCGGTCCACAGCTGGGTCGGTTTCTTGTACGCAGTGCCGTACTGGCAGTAGTCGACCTGCAGCGTGAATCCCTGTCGTGCCAGCATGAAGTCCCGCTTCCACAGCAGGGACGACTCGGGGTTCTCGATAAGAACACGCTCGGGCTTCAGGATATCGACGAATCTCCACATCCTCTGGGTCAGGGCATCGGCACGCTCCAGATCACGCGTGCCACAGGTGTGCGCCCGTGAGTACTGGTCACATGGTGGCGACGCCCACAAGATCCACTGGACGCCTTGGAAGGCGGTCTTCAGGCTCTGGATGGCTGCGTCGGACAATTCCCCGATGTCTGCACATATGGTGGGCTTCCGAGACGCGTCGATATCGACCGTGATCGCATTGCACTGCAGGAAGCGACTGCCGAGGGCTGCGACACTCCCCACACCGCTGAAGAGCTCCAGAATCATCACAGGTTGGCTAGCCATCGTGACGTTTGTTCCTGCAGTCCTCTTCGACCCCAGCACCCTATCAATTTTGTCCAGAAAATTGATGCACACGTTCGACGCCCTGCCCACCCTCCATCAAACCTGCAGAGATGGCTCTCTTCACCCAGGTCCCGGACTGCCGCTTCGTCGTTGCAAGCGCACGCTCCGTCATCGGGGTGAGTCACGACTTCCAGGACGACTTCTTCAAGGTGCAGAAATGCCCTGACATTCCAGGAGACAGGTGCTACGGCCTCTTCGCGAAGCATGACATTCCGAGTGAGACGCCACTCGGTGAGTACATCGGCACGATCCTCAACAGGAAACAGAGCGAGGAGTTGTGTGAGTGCAAGCGCGTCTATCTCTTTCAGGTCTCCGAAGATCGATACATCGATGCCAGCGACCCCCTGAACTCCTCGGTAATTCGCTACATCAACCACCCGTCGAACGGAGAGGCATCCAATGCCACCTTCGTCAAGCGCGCCGTCAAGGGTCTCGGTGTGAGGTGGAGAATATTCGCGGTGACCACGCGAGACATCAAGGCCGGCGAAGAGCTGTTGTGTCTGTACGACGAGACCCCAGGGGATCATGATCCGACCCTGACCATGTCCAAGAGGGATGCTCGCAGCGCCCTCCGGAAGCGCACGGCAGAGGTCGCTCGTCTGCGCGATCATCTGGCCGAGAGCAGAGAGGCCACTGAGACACAGAGGCTTACCGCCTCCTACTGGAAGAGACAATGCTCGAAGATCGCTGCTGCGGTCGCCCACGACGAGCGTCAATTATTCCGACGCGAGATCGTCAAGCTCCTCCCCCCTTCCTACAATGATTCAGGCAGCGCAGATAGCAGCGCCGACAGAGACAGGCCCACACCTCTCAAGCTGACACCTGATACACTGCGCCATTCAGACTCTTCCGAGGACACCTCCTGAGGTGTCTCTCATTTCTCTCATTTATAATACCAGTGCAAAATTGATGCTCCGAATGGATACCAGCTCTTGACCGGTCACAAAACTTTCGATCGTCAGATGTTGTGCCTCTTTCTCATCGCCACGCTTCTCTCTGTCTGCTCCGCCACAAAGCCCACCAATTCCACCCTCCTGCAGTCTCAGTTTCATGGCAAAATCGCCGCCCTCAATCGGTCCGCGACCCAATGGTTCGGAAAGCTCCACGATCAGGTGCCAACAGACTATCCAGGCATCGCGGCAGCTCTTGCCAAGCTCTCTCTCGAAGAATTCCAGGCTGCTGTCTTGGCGCTCGCCCAACGCAACGTCACTGTGAATTCGCCGATCTGTGCCAACGACTCCCACCTCCCCATCCGGAAATGTCTGGGAAGATCTAACGCGACGACCTACCATACTTTGCGCACCATCGTGACTGCACAGGAACGCGCGTGTAAGGATGGCATCTCCTCGCTCGTCAACAACAGCTTCGAAACGGCTGTTCGAAAGTGCTTTGTCACCGGGAACAGCTCCTGTGCCACCCAGGCTCCCGTTTGCATCCAAAACCTAGCCCAGGATCTCGACAAGCAACTCTCGACCATGCTGACCCATTCGGCACTTCACAAACGCGACAACGTGACCGCAGACTCGCTCCAGAGCAACTACACCGCTCTGCAGAAGTCCAATCGTAAATTGGCCGTCGACCTCACCATCGTCGCTGCAATCGGGGACGCCTTCGCCTTCCTCTTCTTCATGACCAACCCGATCACCGAGACTTTCCTGCCTTTCGTCTTCATTACCGTCGCGCTGGGCCTCGCAGCAGCCGAGGTGCACCGAACTCGCTGAACGCCAGGTGTCACCACCCTCAGCACGAGCTGAGGGTGTGCAAATTCGATGACGACTTTCAGCACTTTCTACACCCTTTGCCACAGAAGTCTTGCCGCCTATAGCCATGAATTCTGATCGGTCACACAATGGTCCGAACAGACCGAGACACAACACCGGTGGACGCCCCCGCAAATCAGCCCAACGACCCAACCACAACAACAACTCTAACCGTTTCATGCCCCCCGATGAGTACATCCGTACCCTCGAACGAAAGAACGAGGAGCTGACCGCCGAGATCGTGTCCCTCCGTGACCTTAATTTCACTCATCAGCTAACAATCAAAGAGATGCGAAAGGAGCTTCAAGGTCGTCCTGCCGCCAAGACCGACAAGTTTAGTCCACGCCACAACGATCCCATCCGCTACGATGCCCACCCGCAAGCCAACACTGACAGAGCATACCGCAATGGTGCCAGCCCCGATGGCATAGGCATGGCGATTCCTGTCCCCAGTACAATCGCACCAGCTCCGCTGCCGACAATCCGCAAAAGCTTCTCCGGATTTGATCCAGTCCTTAACACCGACACTGCCATTCACATGTCATCAGCCTCTGCTTCCCCCCCGCACACACCCGAAGAGCGCCGTGCCATTGATGCGGAGATCAAGGCTCTCGTGGACAAGGTCTTGCACAGAAAGCCTTGATCCGATCCCTCTTTCCAGCTACACCCTCGGCGTAGCTGTTCTTTTGGCCCTGCGTGAGACTTTGCATTGTCATACTCTCAGCATACAAGAATGCGTGCCGACTCACTACATGTCTTTTACCGGCTCAGTGATGCTGCACAGGCTGCCATCGACGGTCACCCGTCCCACAAGTCGAAGCCTGCCTTCGTCAACAACCGCGCGTGCCTCTCGAACTTCATCGCTGTCTTCGGAAGAGCCCGAGTCTTTGTGCTCGCAGATCGCGTCAGCGATGCCACCTTCCGATGGTTGCAAGATTTGCTGCCATCAAGTAGTATCATTCGGACAGAGCACGGCAACGGGGCTGCAACTTTTCTGCATGCAGTGCGTCTCGCGGTCGATTTTCCCAGTGACACCCCTGTCTTCTTGTGTGAGGACGACTACCTCTACACTCCCGATGCAAAACAGGTGCTCCTCGAGGGCCTGACCCTTGCAGACTACGTCACTCTGTACGATCACCCCGACAAGTACGTCTCCGCTGGGGGTTGCAGGTGTGGGGTCGTCGGGAATCCGCTCATTACAGACGACTCGGAGGTCACCCGTGTCTATGTCACTGACAGCTCACATTGGAAGCTGACTAACAGCACTACAATGTCCTTTGCTACCACAGCTGGCTGTCTGAAAACCGATGCCCCTATCTACAATCTGTATTGCTCTGCAGGCTACCCACATGACTACGCGCTCTTCAGGCATCTCATAACGCAGGAGCACCGCAGACTCCTCAGCCCTATCCCTGGCCGCAGCACCCACGGAGAGACCCTGTACTTGGCGCCCCTCATCGATTGGGAAGCCGTGGCACAGGCCTCCCACGCATACCACAATTCTGCGTCAAACACATTCTAGTCCGAATCTGTGCCACCTCCACCCGTCACGGTGTACTTCATTCCGGCACGGGTCACCTTCCATTTCCCCTTCCCCATCATCTCTATCAAACCTCGCTTCTTGCACTCGTAAGCCGTGCGTCCGTTGTCCCATTTGTCGTCATGCATCCATCCACGGTATCCCGGCTCGTCCTCCAGGACAGCCAACACCCTCTTGCGGGTGATCATCCTGGAGTGCCCGACCTTGGCTGCCTTCCTGATGGCCCGCATCAGCTGGGACCGTCTCTCTTCCATGGACACTGCGCACGACACGTTCTGTATTTCTATCTGGTTTCCGTGACGACTTGGGACTCAGAAAACTTGTGCTCGGTGCGAGAGGGGTGCGTTTATGCTCACCCATAGGACGATTGGCCGGTGTCGACCCCTCGGCTCTGTTCTCATCGGCCAGGACGCCATCGGGGCTCGCTTCGTGGCCGTCGTCCTCCCCACCAGAGACCTCCTCTTCTGCACAGCACCCGACCTGGGGTCGACATCTTGCCCTCACTAGATGCCGATGTGCTGTTTCAGCACAGAAAACAGAGACTCACTCACCACCCTGCTCGGACACCCTCTTGGACAGCGTCTCGCTGTGGTCCGAGGATTCGTGGACTTGGCTGTCCGTGCTCCCACCCTCTCCCATGATGTAGTCAGCAGGCACCACGCCCATCAGAGCCTCCACGTCCACTGCGCATCACACCCATGGTCATTTGGTGAGTTGCGCCCTTGACTTCGTCTCAGAAGGAGGACACACTAGATGTAGCGAAAACGTACGTGGTTTGACCTCTCCACATTGGAATGTCTCTACTGTCGCCTTCACCACCCTCCAATTCTCCCTGATCTTTTCTGCGAACTCGTGTCGCTCCCGAATCTCAGCGACCAACATGGCGTTCACTGCTCTCGCGGCCACCAGTTCTTTCTCCTTTTCAGCGATCCGTCTATTGCCCTCGAGATCTGCAGCTTTCAGCCTGTCGTCCAAGCTCTTGAACATATCATGTGCCTGCTCCAATTGGATTCGCACTTCCTCGGCCTCTCCCAGCTGTCCCTTGAGGGTGTTGATCTCCAGCTGGGATGCCTCGAGCTCGGCCTGCGTTCACAGCTGGCATGAGTGGAGTAGACCTCACAGATGCCTCATCTCTTGCGCAGCTTGCGCTGATAGATTTCACGCACCTTCATCGTCGACACGCTCTCGGCGTGGGTCTTCTGCATCTGCGATGTTCTCGTCGTCAGCCAGTACTCCATGTGGTCCTTGACCTCGGTCATCGCCACACCCATCTGCAAGGTCTCCTGCGCAGCCAGACTGTTCGGTGTCTCATCACTTCGAGTATGCCCTACACATCGGTCATGTTCTCGTGTCGTTGTCACGATGCGATCGCACCATCTTGTTTGCGCGTGTGATGCCGAGTTTTGCGAGGAGTGACCACAGATTGGAAGACCTCAGGACGTTCAGCCAGCACGCTGACCACTTCGGACCTCGCGTTGACACCCTACTCACACAATTGACCTGCGAAGTGTGCCTGCCAGAGCGCAGAGACCTTATGATGGCTTCTTGCTTTGACTGCGCCCTCACACTATTTCTTATGGTCTGCTGGCTCTATGTGTGCTGAAGTCTGCAGGGAAAAGGGCCGATTCGATGGCGTTCCTCGACACACCTCTTCGATGGTGTTCCCTCGCGCGCCTGTCTATCTGCCTGCGATAAATGTCGTCTAATCATATGCTGACGTATGCGCAAAAGGTCGGTGAGTCGAAGAACACGTACCAAAAACACTGTCAAGCGCAGAGTCGCTCAGAGCAGCAGCCGTCCCCATGGGAAACCCATGAAGTGCGGCGGACTGTTCAAGAGCAAGCCTAAGGGCCCCATTCGCAAGGTCACGTCCCAGCTAGATCTAGACCACTTCCTGATGTCGCCCAGCTCCGTCGTCAAGCCCGAGATGCGGCGAGCGTTGCCTCGAGACAAGGTTTCCAAAGACATCGACCAGATTCTCCTGGCACCCCCTGGCAAGGTGTCGGATCGGGTCAGATGGTGACGCCGCCATGATGACTGGGCACCCTGCAATCCTTTTTCTGTGATGCACTTTCAATCATGCAGGCACAGATTTCTTTCGAAGACTTCTGCGCTGGCCAACAATCCAGGTACACAGTTCTCGAGGGGCACGTCGAAGCTCTTCAAGCTCGATTCCTGCAAGACATCACAGCTATGGACGGCAGAGTTCGCCTCGTCATCGAGACCGGATTCAACGGGGGCCACAGCGCTGCTGCCTTCCTCGCAGCGTCCCCTGATGTCAGAGTGGTCTCCTTCGACATCGAGCGGTGGGACTACGTCCGTGAGGCCAAAACCCTCATCGATGAGCTTTTTCCTGGGCGGCACACATTGATATTCGGAGATTCCCGATGGACCGTTGCAGAGTACTGGAATGCCAATCCCACCAGCAAGGCAGACATCGTGTTCATTGATGGCGGACATCACGAAGATGTGCCATGGTCTGACGCCACCAATCTGCTCAACATTCTTCGACCCGGCGGCCTACTCGTCTTGGATGACATAGACTACCCAGACGCTGGGCTGGCATGGAAGAGGTTGCAGGAGGAGGGACTCGTTGACAGCCTTGGTTCATGCGAGGCTGCAGAGCACCCCTGGGCTGTTGCGAGAAAGCCCGATTGATTGGGTCGCAGAACTTTCTCGGCGGACTGTGAGACTTCTATTGTGCAGCCCGTACCACATCAGTGGTCGGAGCCATCTTCGACTGTGGGTCAGGGCCGCGTGTTTGCGATGGCAAAACTTTGGCCACAGAAGACATACGATGATTGGCACGCTCCCAGAAAGCAGCCCTGACGCACCGAAAAGTTCAACTATCGACAAGTACGAGAGGGCACAAGAGGTGCGCAAAGTGGTGGCTTCGCCCCCAGACGCTCCTGAGGCGACGGTCCTCAGGACCCAGCCATGGAAGGAGACGCCGAAGGATCACTTGGACGCCATCAGTGGGACAATTTTCAGAGAGATCGCAGAGATGGACAAGCGCCGTCGGCACCTGCATTCGCTCCAGGCCCACATCGAGAGCCTGCGTGCCGTCCTCTTGCTGAAGGAAGGCAAAGAGGGTTGCACCGAAGACGTGGAAGGTGTGTGTGAAGATGTCACTTGCGCTCCTTTCACTTCAGAGGCACGTGATGTCACACCCGAGGTGAAAGAAACCTTGATCGCGGCTCGCCCGACCCCCTGGGACAAACCCCACGCTGACACAGAAACTGCACTCTCTCCCAGCAACCCTCCAAAGAAGAACAGTGGTCCCCGGAACGGATGGAAGTCTGTTTTGCATAGCCTATGGCATTGAGACCGTTGAAGAAAACGCACCCCGGAGCCCCGGAGCTCACACTGACGGGGCTCGTCGCGCCTCCTGAATGGCGTTTCTCTGCCGAGCCGAGAAAGGCTCTCATCGCTGCACTCCGGAAGATCAGTGACGTGGGTCCTGGGACTCGCACACTTTCTGTGTGCAAGTGACAGTTCCATGTCAGCGCAGCCTGTGGACGTCCAGGCATCCCATCGCTCCTGAATTCACGTAGACTCGTCAGTGCCCCACTCTGTTGGGCTTCACCGATGTCAGGGCAACTTTTTTGCCACCCAGATGCAATGGATGAACTGGGGACAAGGTTGCGTCGACTTCTGGAAGCGATGGGGGTCGAAACGAGTGATGAGAAACCCATTCGAGCCCGGGATGTAGGGGTGTACTCACTCGGCAGCGTGGCATCACCCGGAGACCACATTGCCATCAGGAGGTGTGATCACATGGAGTGGCAGCACGCTATCTTCGTGGGATATGTCTGTGATGAACTAGCTGTGATCGAACTGGGTGCTGCCGCCGTGCAGCTCACATCTTTCGAAGGCTTCATGGAAGATCATCGCACTCTGGACCAATCCGTCATCATCCTCTACGACAGTCCATACGCAGACGCTTCGAGATACAGAGCACTGTGCAGAGCCTTCGCTGCGGTGGACAGGGAACAGCTCGATTGCACACCCCTCACGACAACATCCGCCTCCTTTGCAATCTGGTGCAGGACAGGCAGCAGCGATCATCGCCTGTGTGAGCGGATCACTGAAGTCCCCCTTACTGCACCGGCGCCGGAGAGGCATGCGAACAAGGGAGCAGGTTTCAGCTGGTCTCAGTTGATCAGCTAGGTCGGCTTCAGAACACACGCAGTACAAAGCTGATGCTCCCGCGACACACTGGGCATTTCGCCACTGGATTGCTGATGACACACTTGGCGCACACAGCGTGTCCACAGCTTCCTAGTACAACCCTGGTGGCCCGACGCTCCATGCAGACCGGACATATGCTCGCAGTCGGATCGTTGTCCTCGCTGGGCACCACTCCCAAAATGGCCAACGCGTCCCTCGGATGTCCACCGTCCACGCCCGTCACCAGCCTGCATTTGTACATCGCTGAATCAAGACTGTGATGTCGGGTCGGGAATCTCGTGTGCTGCTGGGTGTGCCGACCACACCTTTTGAGTCTTGCAAGATCGCGAATGGCTCTGCGAGCCTCTGCTTGCGTCACAGCAGAGGGCTCTTTTCTCTTCTTTAGACTCTGGATGCGATCCCCTATGCTGCTGAGGGCTGCCTTGAGGTGCTCTTTGATGTCTTCCTGCAGGGCGTCGATGGCAGCATCGATCCTGTCGATGGAGTCCATGCTCGACAGGGGTAGCTGCTTGATGTCCCGAACGATGTCATTGAAGGCTACGACGCTCGTAGCTGTGAGCATACCCCTCTGGTTGCTGTGCCTCTCACAGAAACAGTTCGGTGCACTGACTGCGCTCGCGCAGGGGATCGTCTTGTCGTGCCCATCGACCTCTCTCAGACCCATGCACGTTCTTGAGCATTTCTGCAGCACAATCACGTCGGTCATCTTGAAAATTCTGTCAAGTGTCAGCAGGAGTGTGGCAGTGAACCCAGGCCTCTCGAAGGCGAGGGTGAATGCCTCGAGGGTGGGTGGGCCACTCTGTCATCATAGAGATCACGCGACCCCTGTGATATCAAACTCCACGCCAAAATGCCAACTGAGGTCGCCTCAGAGGGGGGACCGGAGCAGACCCCGAGCTTCCCCATCATCAACCTCGGATACTGCTGTCTGAACAGCACCCTGCGCGAGAGGAAGCCCAGCGTGCACACCAATCGCACTTGCATCAAGAAAACATTTGTGGAGAAGGGCCTCGCCCACGTCAGCCGTCTGGCTTTGCAGAACGTCACCGACCTCAGTGAGGTGATTCGTTGGAATGAGGAGCACGGCATCCGCCTCTTTCGGATATCGTCCGACATGTTCCCCTTCTGGTCAGAGTACGCGCTGTCTGACCTCCCAGACTATCCCGCCATCTGCGAAGCCCTGCGCTTCGCAGGTGATCTGGCGCGCCAGCACGACCACCGTCTGACCTACCATCCCGGACCCTACATCGTCCTGGGCACGCCCAGGGACGACGTCGCCACCAAGAGCATCATCGAGCTGGACCACCACTCCCAGGTGCTGGACCTCATGGGCTACGAGCCCAGCTACCACAACAAGATCAACGTGCATGTCCGGGGCGTGTATGACAGCAAGATCAAGGCCATGGACCGATTCTGTGACAGGTTCCACCGTCTTTCGGAGGGCTGTCGAAAGCGACTGACTGTCGAGAACGATGACACCCCCAACGCCTACTCTGTCGACGACCTGTTGTACCTGCACGGTAAGATCGGGATTCCGATTGTTTTCGACATCCATCACGCCCGATTCTGCCGTGGGACCATGTCGAGCGAGGAGGCCTTCCACGCTGCCATCAAGACTTGGCCGCCCGGGATACGACCCATCGTGCATTACTCCGAGTCTCAGGAGGGACGCAAACCCCTCGCTCATTCGGACTTCGTGGACGGCCCGATAGCATTCTACGGTTGCGAGGATCAAGTCGACTGTCACATTGAGTGCAAGGCCAAGGACAAGGCGTTGCTTCGTTACAGGAATAGTGCCCAGCCGTGCTGGCAACGAATTCTCAATCCAGGACAACCAGCCCCTCTGAGCGGGGTTTCTACTCCATAGCAATCACCTCATCTTTGACCTCATCAGACCACCGAGCCCGGCGAAGTGCATCACCGTCAATATGACTACCAGACCTAGTATGCAAGTTTGCAAGCTCAGATCAACATCGAACTGTTGTAAAATTGCCTCGCATGTCAAACCTCCGGACCGCATCCTGCAGTCGTCGTCCTCCCTGTGGCCGTATTGAAGCCTGACAAATGCCATAACAGTGTACCGAAAGTACGTGAGGTAGCTCAGACCTCTGAAGAAGGTTGCCTGCACACGCACGATCATACTCGTTCCGGCTCCATGCATTTTGTGCACCCATTCGAGCATTCCAAGCATGCATCGAGTGGCTCACCACGTTTGCGAGGCGGACAAAATAGCCCGAGAGGAGAACGCTCAGAGTCGTATAACTGACTGCGAGTACGAACGCTAGATCCTGGTTGGGACAGAGGTTCGCCATCATGACCAGGAGCTGTACGGAACACAAACTGTGCAGCGCGGTCACGACCAGTGATAACAGCACCGCTCTGACCGTCGGTAGAAGCCCTGCACCATACAGTGACCATCAGCTGTCCTCATGATGGAAAACATTCAGACAGCCCCTAGGATGGAGAAGCACTCACCTAGAAACCCATAGACAATCAGCATCAGGAGGATGCCGTTGAGTGTCGATACAAGTGCATTGATGCCGGACACGGATGCGTAGTACGCAGGCGTCGAATAAAGCGGCTGCAGGGGATCCTCCTGGAAAAAGACTCTGTCCGCTACGAACATGGACATGTAGGTGTAGGGCATCAGCGTCAGGAGCAAAGCGACGAAAAATAGGCCCGCCACATCCTGTCTGACTCCCTCGTCACCTGCACACGCACCTCCTCATCTCTCCTCGTCTTTCTTTCAGTCCCCCACCCCTCGCGTGCATGTGATCGTACGATTGCTGCTGACCGAGCGCACCTGGTGGCTGTCGAAAGAACACTGCGCCCACTAACACGGCAAGACCCACAGCCATCACCGTTCGTCCTGCCGCATTGGCAGGGTTTCTGCTGTAAGAGCAAGTTGCTCGGAACTGTAGCGTCACATACTGCCTCCACAGTGATTGTCTGCGCGACCTGTGCGCACTCATCCGTGATCAGATCCTGCCACGAGTCACAGTTGAGTGCCATCTCGAGACGAAGGAGTCTGAATTCACCTATGCATGAGACCCTCTGCTGCAGGTGCCGATGGTTGCGCTGTTATTGTAAAACTCTCTCTGAGCTTCTTGGCCATCGTAACAATGTCCTGCGGCGTGAAAAATAACATCGCATCTGCCACTCTCGTTTAGGAAGGCCTGGTCCCTCTTGAGTGCCGCATCGCACCTCGCTGCTCAGTGATCCGCTTCCACATGCCTCTGACTTCTTCTCAGCTGGTACCGCAATTATGTCAGCCAACCATTCGCATACAGTACCATGGAGCTCTGGAATGTATTGCAGTTGTCGGGAGCTTCCCTGACATCCCGTAAACCAAGCTACCGCCTGCAAGTTCACCATTGTGAAGTCATTGTCCAAGTGCCAGCGAACTATGCGACCCACACACTCATGTCGTTCCACCTACCCCATCTGTCGGCCCACAGTACAGAGTGTGACCCTCTGCCAGCACTACGACACTGTCGAACAACTCCCAAATCCGTGCCCGAGGCTGATGAATCGACGACAGAACGATGCGCCCCTCGTCCGCTAGAGCACGGATGCACTGCATGACTGTCAATGCCGAGCTTGTGTCGAGGCCTGCACAGACTCACACAGTCAGTCTTGACCGCTTCGATCGATCACAATCGTCAAGGTTTGACGGCATGATGACTCAAGCACTACCTGAGGTCGGCTCGTCCAGGAAGATCAGCTCTGGTGCACCAACAATGCCACAGGCGATGCTTAACCGCCTCTTTTCGCCCCCCGATATCCCCCTGACCCTCAGTCCACCCGGAAGGAGACCACCGACCTGCAGTGCCATCCCCTGCTCACCATCGGAGCAAGTCGTCCGACTTTCTCCAACTTACATTGCTCACTTGACGCATACCTGTGACTCTGCCACTTTGAGCAGGCCCACTGCACCCAGAGACTGTTCGACGACCCCTTCCCGTTTGCTTCGTGATCCCTTGACTTTCAGTGCAGCCGCCACCCTCAGCGTCTCGAAGCATGTCAAAGATGGTAAGAAATGGTCCTCCTGCATGACATCTGTCTTGTCGGGTGCTGTCCGTTCCCTTCATGGTATGGTTAGCTCGAATGAATCAGCACAGTCTCACCTGTGAGATGTAGGTACATTCTGCAACGATTGTCGCGTCGGTGACTGCATCGCCATTCATCAAAACGTCGCCTGTCCTCACTCCACAGGATCTCATGGCGAGTGCGTCGAGGAGAGTGCTTTTTCCTGCTCCTGCACCTTCACTCATCTTTGTTGACCATCAAACACCTCAGCTTCGACACCGAGTTTAGCAACCTCCCCGCGACAACGTGCTGCATACCCGAAGGACCGATGATTGCCGTCAGCTCCCTGCTCGAGGTCAGGCCATAACTGGCGTGAACGACAACTCGTCTGTTCCCTCCTCTCAGTGCGACCTGTAGCTTCTGCCAACCGAAGGTGATGACTCGGCGTTGCGAACCCGGCTGTCCACCATTCGCTGTCTTGACACATTCGACAACGACCAGTCGAGCATCTCTCGATTTCAGGGACCAGTGAAAAGTTTTACAACAGGAATAGGCCAGGAATACGAGAGACAACAGCGTCCCCACACACAGCCCAGGTATCAAGATAGGAAGATACATGATCGCTCTGGTGCTGCACAGAATGCAAGGGGGCCAAGATGCTCTGTTTTTGTCATGGAAGGTACGCGGCAGAACCTAATCTCCATCCTACCTGCCCATCAGGCTCCAGAAGCCTCTGCGCTGTGTCGATGCTTACCATACACACAGTCCTGCCATGGCATACGAGACGATTGAGATCGAGGGGATGTCCCATGTTCTGCTCACAGGTGATCGATCACTCCCACCATCCCTTTTGCAGTGCAAAAAGATGGCTGATATTTCCTGGCAAAGATCATAAGTCGACGTGTGCACACAGGAGCTACAGGCTTCCTCGGGAGTGTTGTGCTCGAGCGACTGATGTCCAAAGTTCCCATGTCGAAGATCACAGTCATCGTGCGTGACAAGAAGGGTCTCACAGGTCGGCCCTCCCTTCCTATCTTTCACCTTTTCTTAGGGACTTGATGTTCACGTAAGCTGACTTCAGGACTGTACACAGCCTCGGCCAGAATGGAACGCCTGTTGGGCCACAACGACCTCTTCAAGGTGTGGAGGAAGTCTAAACCTAACGCAGACTGCTTGGACGTCCGAGACGGTGACACGACACTGGCGCTGTGCGGACTCTCCACACAAGCCTGTGCCGAACTCGGACAGTCCGTCACCCACGTCATACACTGCGCTGCCTCCATAGCGTTCGACGTGCCAGTGCACGAATCCCTGAGGCAGAATTATGAGGTGCGAAGATTGCTCATACCATCGGTAATCACAACCAGGGTCTCATCCGTGGCCAACATCTGGGGACGTTGACATCGCAGGCGACCCGTAACGTGGCAGAGTTGGCACAGAGAATCCAGACATTGCAGCGCTTCGTACATGTCTCGACGGCATACGTCAGTTCGTTCATGCCCAAGGGCAGTTGGGTTGATGAGACAGTGCGGCCCTTGGTGGGTCGGCGCTCTGGCGTGCTCGATCACAAAGCAGTTGCGCGCGAGCTCGCCTCCTTGCCTTCGTCAATCGCTGACCAACAGGCAAGTCTTCTCCAGCTATGCTTTTGGTTAAATCCCTGTTTTGGCCTACTCCGCCCACCCTCCATATGTGTGCAGGGGGCATTCTACATCAAGGATGTCGGCCTGCCTAATGTCTACACCTTCACGAAGAATCTGGCGGAGCAGCTGATGCTGGACCTCCATGCAGTGGACTTTCCCGTCAGCATCGTGAGACCTACCATTGTCAGCTGCCTCAATGGTGCACCCGCACCTGGGTACTTTGGCAACAACAGCGGTGCCATTGCGTTCGTCATGGCGTTCGCAACAGGTGACATGTTTGCATCATGCCTGACTCTCTCCCACTCCCTAACGGTGCTTGACGAGTCGTTTGACTCCGGTTTGTCCATGCAGGAATGGCTCACCACACCTGTCACGACCAGGACCATCACGTCCAGGATGTGATCCCCTGTGACCTGGTAGCTTCGGTCATCATCGCTGCTGGCGCTATCAGGCACCAGGTGAGACAGTCTTTACCTAGAATCGGATCAACTGTTGAACAGTCCAGATCCTCGGTCAATCTCACTGTCTGGTGTCTGTACAGATCAAGCCTGGTAGCACCCCCAGCGTCTTCCATGTGGCATCCTCCACAACACACAGCGAGCCAGTCGCCAATCAATTCAGGCGGATCTTTTTGCCGTACTGGACGCAGAGGCCTCCCCCCTTCACGCTCTATTCTCGTCCCTACCGGAAGTTGTGGAAGAAGGGGTTCTACAGCCCTGAGGAAAGCCTGACATTCAGGGTGAGCAATCTCGCGCCTGCCTCTCGCTCGATTGTTCCTCTGGATGTCTGACACTCATCCTGTGCAGTGCAGTATCGCAACTTCTGCCAGGCTATGCACATCGGCGTGCTCGCCCTCGGACTCAACGTCTCTGGGAAAAAACATATCGCGAGACTGCTGAAGAAGCAATGGAAGGTGCGTCACCTGCGATACTCACTGCTCCGTGCAACCCTGACCCCTGTCGGTCCCACTGGTGATCTTGCTTTTTGACGCAGACCTGGAAGCTCTACAACACTGAGGCCATGGACTTCAACTTGTTCTTCAGCGTAAGCAACACAGCTGCGCTCTACGACAGCCTGCCCAAAAGCACCGCATCGGATTTCAAGATGTTGTGGCAGGTAATTCAAGCGTCCTCTCTCCGATGGCTGTGTCACGACCCTGGGCCTCTCTCGAACAGACTCATGTGTTCTCTCAGGCCCCTGAAGACAGCTGGGACGACTACTACCGCCTCGTCTTCGACGCCATTCACACCAAGATCTTCAAGACCCAGAGCGCGTAGACTCGGCTTGTGTTGGAGTGCTTCTGTGACTGCAACACACCAGTTCGGCACATCATGTGGGAATTCGATGTGGGATGACACAGCCTACAGAAAAATGTGTGAGCGTAAGATATAGTCGGATGGTCGGTACCAGGGTATCCAGGTCGAAGACCTCCAGGAGATCGCTCTCCCCCATGAGACTCTCACGCAAGAGCAAGACGAAGAGCAAGAGCCGTAGCAAGTCCAAGACTGTAAAGAAGATGCCGAGATTCGCCGTGGGTTCCACCGTCAAGTGGACACGCTATAACGGAGACACCGAGACCACATCATATGGCAAGGTCATCAACGTGCACACTTCCCGGGTGACTTACATAATGAACGGCAAGGAGCGTGCTTACAACGGCACCGAGGCCAAGCCCGTGTACGAGATCATGACCGAGGATGGCTTCACCGTGATGCTCAACGCCCCCAGGGTGTCCAAGTCCACGAAGAAGATCTGAGCTCGGCACAATCCATCGTCCCCTCGAAGGGTTCCATCTCTGTCCAAGTGGGTGTCAAAGCCTCCAGTGTTCTCCTGTTCTTGTCGAAAAGACAGTCCGATCCACCCTCTTCCGGTTCGTGTTCGAAGCCGTACCTACCAATTTACACCGTTGAAGATTCAAAACGCGCCCCCTCTGGAGCCGCATTCCAATCTCATCAACGTTCGAGCATTTCAGCCCGTGTAAATTCTCATTCTATGCTGTCGATGCAACAGCACTGTCCGCCTCTGGCGGTTGTGACTGGCGGCTCAGATACGCAGGTCTGCCCAGCGTCTCTAAAGCCTGCCTCGTCAGACGAGCTATGTTGATCGATGAGTTGACGTCTCTGTTCCACAGCCTGCCGCACGTTTTGCACGCCAGCAGACCGTGTACTAACCGGAGTCGTCTCTCCTCGATTGCTCTGTTCCTGTGAGGATCCAGCCTCACGCGAAACTTCTCACACTTGGCTCCCTCCGTCTGACAGTGCGAGCACTGACAGCTGGTTCGGAACTCGTCGACCAGGTACACCGGGTAGCCCGCCTTCCTGAGCAGGCTCCTGAAGCCCTTGCCCTTGGTCGGCTCCTTGTACTTGCGGTGCTTGCTCTGTTCCCAGTCGCCGATCCCCACCACCACCTCATCGGGGGCGCCGAATTGCTCCCGGAACCTCTGCAGCAGCCTCTGCTCGGATCTCCGCGTGTTGTAGAACGTGTTCAGCCCCAGCTTGCGGTAGATGCGGTCCTCGTAGAACGCCGTCACCTTCGAGTTGACCAGCAGCTTGGCCCGCACGTAGGATTTGAAGCGCTCACTGTCGACTACCTTGTGGTTGTGCGCGGACAGGTCAGACTCCCATTCGGCCACGGTCCGCCCCTGGATCCGGGTATGATTCCGCTCCTTCAGGACGATCTCTCGGTACTTCTTCGCCTTGGTCTCCCGACGCCTCTGGTTCTGCGTGTACCTGTAGTGATGGCTGGCGTCCTCGTCGACGCAGTACAGCAGGTCGCTCATGTTGGGGTCGATGCCCACCACCTTTCTGGTGCGCAGCCTCGCTCTCTCGTCCGAAGAGAGATCATCGACGTACTCCTCGCTCGCCACCACCGCCGGTTTGCCCCTCGAGCACTTCTTGCCGTAGAGGTCGCGCCTGATCAGCAGAACGCTGCAGGAGACGCCGTCCGTGTTGACCATGTGGTTGAAGCGGTAGTCCCGCGTCTCGAACGCCCTCATGCTGGTTCTGAAGAACAGCTCCCAGATCCTGTCTTTGTTGCGCACCAGCTCCCCCTTCGTCAGCATCTTCGACTTCTTCCCGAACTCCTCTGTGTACAGCAGGTGTACCAGAGTGGTCGTGTCGAGGGTGATGTGGCGAGGCACTGCCGATGTCCTCAATGGGCAGAAGTTTCGGATCCGCTTCCCGTTCCGTTCCAGGGCCTCCGACATGCGCAGCATGGCTGGCCAGTAGTCCTGGGGCTTGCACTGCAGGTCGTACTTCAGGAGTCCCTTCTCATACGTCGCCTTGCCCGGCAGGACCACCGCTTTGTGCCGCCTGATCCAGTCGTGGTAGGCGTGATGCGACTTGAACACCTCGTCCTGTCCGACGTTCAGGAGATCTTGCTTGAGCTGCCTCAGGGTCGCGAACAGCTTCCTGACCGCGCTCTCACGCTCCCTCTTCGTCTTTCTCGTGGCCCTGATGCGCTGCACGAGGTAGTCCTTCTGCCACACGCTGTTGACGTAAGACTCGACGTACTCCACAAAGTGCTGCTTGATGTTGTTCTCGAAGGCCGTCGCCACCTGCACCGAGGCGTAGTCGAGCACCCCGCTCAGGTGCGTGTAGGACAGCGGCTCGTCGTCAGCAGGCAGCAGCGGCACGAAGTGCTGCCTGTAGAACGCCGACAGGGTCTCCCTCAAGACCTTCGTGGTCGAGGGTGGCCTCCCGACAGCCTTGACCACGCACACCGTCTTGAACACGGTGTCGACGAAGTCGGCATTTACCACCGGCGGGTCGTCCCTGTGATGGATCAGGTAGAGCCTGAGGAACAGCAGCGACCTGACAACGATCTTGTTGATGGTGCAGGCGGCCTCTGCGATGACAGGTTGCTTTCCCTGCAGCTTCAGCACCGAGGCCAGGCTGGTCTTGATGGTCTTGTAATGCGGCAGCCCTGGGTCAGGGGGGTGATCGCCGAACTCCATGTATATCTCGGTGTGAGATTTTTATTTCCGGCAGAATCACGCAGCGGTCTGCCGGGGCCTGAGGAAATATCGAACGGATCGCCTATGGTCGCGCTGGTGCTCTCGCCGCTCCCAGGTGTACCAGGGTTTTGTGACGCAGCGTGCGACGGAGAGCCATGGCCTGACGGTGCAGCGTGGGTCTTTCACACCCGGCATGTCCGAATAGGTGAAGTATGTCCTTATGTCGGGTATCAGCTCCAGGAGACGCCTCTGTTTGTCCCTATCGGTGTCCAGGTCGGGCAGCCAGGCGCTCCCAGCCTCGTCGAGGGCCAGTATTTCTATCACTTTGTCGCAGATCGCCCTCTGCTCGGTGGCGTAGAGCTCGGACTTGAGTCGCATCCCTCTACACCTCGAGGAGGTAAGGTTGTGCGGGTCTGTACGCTTCGGTGTCTGGTCCCTTGCGAGTGAGAATGGAGTCGCGGACAACGGATCCTAGATGCTGAGGAGTCCAGCTGCAGGTCGGGAAATTGGGTATTCATGACGACCAGTGGCTCGTGCACAGACACCGTCTGTAGCTGCTCGAGGTACAGGCACTGCCCAGCAAAACCTGCTCCTCTGTCACTTTGTCAGCGAGAAGGAGGTTGGTTGTGACAGGAGATGCGCCTGGTGTCCGAGAGCCTGCTGATCCATCTGTCCAGAGATCTCGTGAAACACTTGAGGGCGAAATCTCTTGGAAACACCTCACAACGGCCTCCTCTGACTTTATAGCCCTGCGGGGCGCGTTTTAAATCTTCAATGGTGTAAACACGAAGGCTGCGTCATCACCACTCTCCAGAAGCCGCTTGTGGACGAGCAGGTGGCTGAGGTAGCACCCTGCTCCGCCCCGTGAGGGTAATTCCGTGTCGTACCTCCGCATCCTGCCTGCCATCGTCGCCTCGGCTCGACAGTCCACCAGGGGTCCGATGTCTGCCCAGCGATCACGCGCATCGATTCCCGATAGGCGCCACACCCTGCTGGAACGCAGCCGAGACGCCCAGAAGCGGCGCAGGAATTTGAGCTGACGACCTGGGTTTCGATCGAGGGCGATCAGGTGGCAGTCGCCCCGCATCTGTAGAGGCAACCCATTCTTTTGCGGCCTGGAAACTGATGTAAAGATTTTGCTCTACACTTGTACGAGGCGATGGCGCCCCCAGAGTTCACTCTGCGCGACTCTGACATCAGGCTGACCGCCGCTCAGACCAGATCGATTCTGAGAGGTGTCCAAGATGTCTCCCAGGCAGGCAGAGCCATCAAGCTACCTCCCGGGTGGCGTTTCGAATCTGGTGATGGGCACGTCCTGCTCTCTAAGGCGCGTCAGGTCAGAAGCGATCCCACCACATCTGTCCGGCGTATGTTCTCGCACACCTCCAGAAACGTCCAGCCTTCTGCCGTCGGCAGCAGTACTTCAACACAGTCTGCCGTCCCTGACAGAGAGGCCGCCGCACGCATCATTCAGGGACATTTCCGGCATCGTCGTGAGCGACAGGGACGTCTGTACTGTTCCGCGACCGTCACCGCATACCACAAACCCGACGGTCACCAGTCCGGCTCGTATCCCAGTGATCTGCGTGTGGGAGACACCACCTACAGATTCTTCAACCAGATCATTGTCAACGCGCCGAAGAGCGCGCTGCAGATCCCAGGCAATGCCGACGGTATCATCGACGTCAACAGCAACGACCCAGACGTGCGGCTCAAGCTTGATGCCCTGCAAAGGGACCCGGAGTGGCAGCATCTGTCCAGGCACTTCGGGACATATATCCGGTTCGTCAAGATCAGCGACGTCGTCGCCATCGAGCCCGTCCGGAGATCCAGCCAACGATTCAGGAACGACGATTCGTACGACAAGATCGCCTGTGTCGGAATGGACTACACCCTGGACCCCGACGCCACAAGGCTCGGGCCCTTGCTCGTTCCGCGACCACATTCCCCGTGGGTCTCACGCAATTACCTGGCGCGCAGATGCTGGCACACCACCCTCTTCGACTCCTACGCTGACCACTTTCCCCAGCTCGGTCAGAAGTGTCAGATCCAGCTCCAGTACCCAGAGGACGACAAAGGTCGGTCCCTCGAAGAGATGGTGGATCTCTTCTTCCGCCCCCTCCGCCTCGCGCTGGAGGTCTTCAGGCGATCCAAGGCTGGCATCGAACTCGTTTACCATCCTTCCTGGTCCGGTAAGGAACTCACCACCTCCATTCATCCCGCCTGCCTCCGGGTCCTCGCGCACGGGGACCATGTGTGGCCCCTCCGAGCGCTGCCCCCATCTCCTGCCGCGACGATCAGAGTCCCTGCCGCACCTCGGAGACGGCGGGCTGTCGTCAGGAAGTACATCAGCTCCATGGATGAACTCGTCGAGCAGATCAGACAGACGCACAAAGAGGCGCACGAGAGTGGCTCCCGGGGCTCGAGGGATCTCTACTGGCATGAGCCGCACCTCCACAACATCCTCACCTCTCTCGTGATCGACGAGAGGTACGTGCCAATCGTTCATGCCCCTGACGGCAAAGTGGCATCCCTCGGCATACGGGTCGATGACAGGACGGCCGTCACCATCCGGGCCTACAACACCAGCGTCGAACATCACAGCCTGCCCCCCTTCGCCTCCCCTGAGGAGTTCGAATGCTACATGCGATGCAAAGACATGATCACCGATGTGCTGCGCACGTCGAACCATGTCAGCACATACGGGCCAGGCGTCATGGACGCTGTGGCGCTCTGCTACAGGGGTCCCATCACCTGCAGGCTCCCTGCCTGTGATGACGAGACTCATGGCGGCAAATCCTGGCCCCAGATGGACATCAGCAAGTGCTACACCAGCATGCTGATGAAGCTAGACTTCCTTCCGGTGACCTGCGAGTTCGACACCTTCCATGCATATGACGGCCGAGGAGTCCGCCGACATCGCATCTACATCGTGGAGGCCCACATCAACTCCATCTATCTGCCCAAGAGATTCAACATGTGCTCCGGAGACACGCTCCGTCACCACCAGGAGACAGCCTACACCATTCTCAGTCAGCTCGTCCCCAGCAAGTGCCTTGAAAACAGTGCCATCACCGATGTGGTCCGCCGGGTTTACGAGGCGCCCATGCGAGACTGCTACAAGAAAGCCACTCTGAACATGGAGGTCGGTACGCTGGGCAAGCGCTTTCACACTTCCTGCAAGTCAGAGTGCTACCACCAAGCCGAGCATGCACGCGCGGAGCACACGCTCGGCCCCGAGGACAAGCTGGGTGCAGTGCGTGATGATTCCGGACGCCCGCTGTGGATTGTATCGAAGAGAGTTCGGGAGCAGATGACCAGCGGCTTCTACTGGTTCAACTTCATGGTGTTGGACAGGTCCCTGCACGAGATGTGCAAGTTGGCATCGAAAATGGAGGCCGCTGGGCTCTCCGTGCTCGCTATCAAGACCGACGCCATCCAGTACGACGGGTGTGCCGAGGAGTTCATGTCGACGCATCGAAACCTGATGCAGGCACCTGGCTCTGCACACGACAACATCGGCAGGATCAGGCACTGCACTGACACCGAGCCTCTCCCTTTCAAGGCGTGGGAACCTGCGCAGAACGATCCTCCTCTCCTCAACCCAGACCTGCATTGCAGCCCCCGGACGATCCTCCCTGTTCATGACAGGCTGTGCGCGGACTCTGAGATGCCAGCGTACCTCGCGCAGTTCTACAGGTACTTTGACCACCAGTCACGGGTCGCTGTCCTGTCGAGGTTTCCTCAGAGCGGGAAGAGCTGGATCATGCAGCAGTGGGTGTTCGCACGTGCGAGACGCTGCCTCTTCGTCACACCAGACAACGCTCTCAGCGATCAACTCGCTGGTATGGCCCGAGAGGCTGATAAGCAAACCCTTGACCCTGCCAGGCAAGGCGAGCCATGCCCCATTATCCAGTGTTGCACTGCCAATCGCCTCTTCGGCATCGCCGCAGATGGCAGCCACTTCCGGGGCCTGGATACATCCGATTTCGATACCTTCATCTTTGAGGAGGCCGGCAGGTTGACGGTGTCGCTGCTCGCCAGAGTCCGCATGTTTCTGGACAAAGAGGCCGGTGACAGGAAGGTCCTGTGCAACTACGACTGCAGGCAAAACGCCCCTATAGAATCCCTCAACAACGTCCCGAGCGGATACTACGAGCGCGTCCTGGGGAACCTCTTTCCCATCCAGATCCATCTCGACACGAACAAGACCGTCGATACAAGACAGCACCAGCGTCTGCAGGACATGGAGGCCGATCTCTTCGTGGCAGAGTTGAATCCAATGCAGTTCTGTTCCAAGTGGTTCAGAGAGGTGCAGGAGAGGGACATCAGCAGAGGTCCCCGGTACATCACGCTGGAGAATACGACCATGTCCCGCATCAACAACCGGCTCAGCGATCGCCGGGGCTCGCAGATTCTGCTGCATGTGGGACAGCTCTGGAGGTGTCGCGAACACTTCGATCAGGCCGAAGCCAAGAGCGTGGTCAATCTCACCTACAAATTGACCGCACTGGAGGCGACTCGGTGTCATCTGGTGTCGATGTCTGGTCTCCATGAACTCTCAGTGAGTCGGAGCAGACTGCTCGGCAGCTTTGAGCCGCCATACGCCAGCACCTGCCACTCCATGCAAGGAACCTCCACTCCAGAACCCCTCGTCATCTGCGACATAGGACATTACCACATGACTCGCGAATGGCTCTGGACGTCCGTCACAAGGAAGCAGGGAAATCTCGATGACATCAGCTGGATTCGCATAGATCACGACTCCAAGAAGAGGGCACGAAGCATCGCCCTACAGAAGATCCAGGGCTACCGGGCCCAGGATGCCGCACGTGGCATCGACCACGCATCCGTGGTTGACTACATCGATGTCGACTGGGTGCTAGGCGAGGACCGCCGTCTGCGTAACAGATGCGCCGGTGGGCTCTGCGGTGGCAGCATCATGGGGTACCGATACACCGTCCAACGACTGGACAATCGAGGCGATCACGCAGATCCGTTGCCGCACACCAAGAACAATTGCACCCTTGTGTGTCTCCAATGCAATCGAACGATCCAGTGATCCCACCTGCTCTCCAAGCACACTCACAGTTGAAAACCGAGAAGAGGCTGAATGGCCGTGACTACCGATGAGACTCATGTGCCTGAATATCTGAACAATTGTAATCACATGCCTGAGTCCCGGCGAAGGCCCAGTGCCGCAGTCGTCCAATTCATCAGCGACGTGTACTTCGATCCAGGTCTGGGTTATGTCAGCAAGCGACTCATCGCCCAGAGGATCCGGGAGAAGAATGCGACCCTCCCAGAGAATGCACAGGTGGCAGTCTCGGCATCCGATATCGAATGGTTCTTCGCGCACGAAGGTATCATACAGCGATTCCTGCCCCAGAAGAAGAAGCTTGTCCTGGCGCCTGTCACCGCTTTCAACCCCTTTGTCATCTGGGAGGCCGACCTCATCGACTACTCCAAGCTAAGAGATCGCACCCACGATTTCTTCTTCATCCTCGTTGTCATCGACGACTTCACCAAGTTCGTCTGGGCTCAGCCGCTCAAGACCAAGACTTCCAAAGAGATTATCCGCGCATACATGAAGATCCTGGCTCGGGCAAACAGGGGGATCCCTAAGGCGGCCCACAGAGCCCCCATCAATCTCATCACAGACCAGGAAGCAGCCATCAAAGGCCACGACTTCCAGGACATGCTCACCGGCCAGCATACGAGATGGGTCAACTACGAACAGAAGGCTGCCTCGGTGGAGAGCGTCATCAGGACCCTGAAGAATCGATTCGAACGGTTCTTCGTGCACAGCAGCAGCCAGGACTGGCCCTCCATTCTCGATGAGGTCGTTTCCAACTACAACACCACCCTACACAGCTTCATCGAAACGACACCCATGGCTATGCAGGATGCCGCCCGTGCATGTCTCATCCTCGCAGACAGGATTGCTGTGCTTCAGGTAAGGTGCGGCCAGCCGACCTCTTCTCACCCAAACCTACGTCAGCAAAAGTGTCGAGATGAGATCCAGACAGGGTCTGAGGAACTCATCGAGACTAAAAGGGAGCTCGCTGCCGTGCAGCAGCTCATGAAGCTCAAGCGTGCTCGCATTTGGCGGACGATCGATGGACGGACCAGCGGTCTCCAGGTCGGAGACAGCGTCCGGAGATTGATCAAGGGCAATTTCAGGAAGGGCAGCAAGAGCAAGTGGAGCAAGGAGGTGTTCGAGGTGGTCCGCGCTGAGGGCAACACCTGCTGGGTCCAGCAACAGCCCCTGGATGCCAACGAGAGGCTCGTCGGTCTGCAGGCTCACCTCCTCCTGAAGATACCTCCGGGCACGCAGACAACCATCCTTCCAGAGACGGCTCGCAGAGCCGCACAAGATGTGCGAAACAGTTTGAGGGGCGCTCGAGTCCTCATCCCTCAGGAGGCATGGCCCGACTATGATGGCCCCTTCCCTGGGATCGTCGACAGCGAACTGCCCCGGAACAAGTCTGCCGTCTACGTGAGGTTCGATGGCTCAACCCAAGACCGCTACGCCATGGCAGCAGATTACGTGCGGAACCACCTGAGTCCTCCGGGTGATCGCCGCGGACGGGGACAAGCCGTCGACCCCCGCGATGCCCTCCTGGGCAGGCACGTCGTCATTCCCGGGACGGCCTATCCCGATGACCCGGGCTCCGAGTATCCTGGGTCTGTCGACCGAAAGCAGGCCCGCAATCGCAAGGGCGTCTTTGTGCTTTTCGATCCGGATCCTGATGGGAGAGTCACCGAAGCTCTCTTCGACGCTGATTACATCGCCAAGCTGCTGCGAATCAGACTCAATCGGGCTCAGTGACATCACAGTCGGGTCACTATGACCTTGCTGTCTGGCTGCGAAGCGATCTCGTCGATTGTGCACCCCGCCTTGTAACGCAACGCCCACCGTATGCCTAGATTGTCCCAGCTCAGCTGCTTGCGCGCAGGCAGCTGCCGATTGTGGCGATACATCTGATAATCAATGGACGTCGATAGCCTGTCTAGCCGGACTCGCTTCCTGGGCAATGGAGCACAGCCTTGGCCACAGGCACGATTCCACAGCTTTGTCAGCGCATCCAGAAGCACTGCGTCCTGGGATGCGTCGCGTCTGGGGACTGTGTTCTCTGCATCATTCAGCCTCTCCAATCCCCACTTCCTCATGATTCTGTCCCGCTGCACCCTCTCGGCCTCTGCTCGCAGCTGTTTCTGCTTCGCAGCTATCAAGTCACTCGCGACCACTACCAGCTCACCCGGCGACAGGCCCTCCCGCACGGATTCGTTTGCGATCAGGGGTCTTCTAGGATATATATCCCACGTTCGCCCGCAGTCCTTCCATTCTAGCCTCGGCTGAAGCTGCCAGCTCAGGAGTTCGATGTGTTCCCGCACCTCTTCTATCCCAATCTCACTCGCGACAGCCATCGCATCTATCGGAGCACCATCGTCCCTCGCTGCCATCAGGGCCCTGATGATCGCGCTCCTGACCAACGCCTCCCTCTCTGTGCCATGACCTCCGCCCCGCACAGATGGCTGATCGCTCCGCGTTGGCGCGATGCTGGCTGCCAGCGGCCGCTCCCTCTGATGCAGGTTCTGTGCGAGGATGGCCTGCTCCCTCGCTGCATCTGCCTTCATGACCACTCTGAGGTTCGCCGGATGCAGGGAGGCCTCGATATCGGCAGAGCGTGTCGGATACACTCGGTAGAGCACCACCCAATTGCTCGTCTCCCAGGACACGCCCTCCATGCACTGCATCTGCTCCGAGAACGCATCGACATACTCATCCCATCTGTCCCCGAAGGTCTCGTTGACATATCGCCGCATGCTGGGCAGCGCCTCTGCTGCTTCGAACTTGCTGACTTTGGCCTGCAGCATCTTCCGCAAGCGTTCACACACATGTGCAGGAGGAGCCATGATGTCGGCCCGCAACTTTGATACCCATGAGAAGTTCTCTGCGTTCTTCTGCCGAAGGCAATGATGACTCACGTCAGCCACATCAGGCTCTGCAACGCCTCATATGGCTACCAATGCTGGCGCTGCGAGCAATCCCATGGAGGAACAGCTGCAGCGTCAGAATTCCCTCCTGAAGTCTCTCCTCGACAAGCTGCAGCGAAAGATAGCCCTGGACAGGAGAAGATTGGTACGGATCAGAGACGAGCGGGACCAGGCTGTCTACAGGGAGGTGCGTCTGGGAAAGCGTTACCTTTCTAGCATTCATCTGCCATGCAAGCCACAGACCTGAGCGCGATTGCTCTGCAGAGCCAGATAAAGTCGCGTCTCGAGGACAGGCTGCACCGCCTCACACAGGAGCTCGCTGATCTCCAAGGCAACACTGACCGCTCCTACTGTGTGATCTGCTGATCACACAGGCCAGAAAGACTTCCAGAGCCAAGATGACGTCCGCTCCCCTCAACAGGTCCATCGCGACTGTGTCGGCAGCCAAGAGCAATATCCTCCCGAAGCCCAGGCCACCCCAGGTCTACACCGTCAAGCACGGGGACACCTTTTACGGCATCCACGTACCGCTCGGCCAGAAATCTAAGTTGTCGCAGTGCCAAGTGCTCGTGTTTGAGGAGCAGGAAACCGCTCAGCAGTTCGCAGTCGCCCTCACGAACGCCAAGAGACGCCTCGGAGGCACCTGGCCCAGTCGCGACCCCCTGAAGGCCGGTCTTCTGCACAAGAACAATGGAAACATGAGTCGGGCCGATGCCTCACTGGCGGTCGTGAGGAGCGACCTCCACTACCTCCTGACCGCCGCAGGCGTCGAGAACTTCGTCCTCAGGTGGGTCACCCTCAACGACGCTGGCAGGATCGACCTCATGGGCAGGGTGGACGTCCATCGGGCAGACTCGGAAGCGATACAGGCGCATCTGGAGAGGAAATTGGGTGCTAGGACCCTATAAATAACACCACAGTCAGAGCCTGCAATACGGTGTGAAATCGTTCGCTCGGTACTGAGGCCCACCACTTTGCTTCTGACGCACTTGTTTTGTGTCGTCTGATGTGAAAGCAGCAGCATCAAGGCGGCTTTCACCTGGAGCTCGCTCTATCTCGCCCACGATGGCATCCGATTCGGATGCTGTGGACCGTGTGCGCCGGCCTTTGGCGTCCCTCTGATCTATGCTGGCATCTAAACACTCCGTAGGAGTGCACAGCGAGAACAAACTGTGTGATGGTATGGATTCCACTGCACTCACGCCTGCAACTGCGCTGGTGTTGGGTCCCATAGCGACGTGCCCCGGGGTCGTTCGTTTCATATCACAGGGTGTGCAGGGCTGGGTCTGGATGTAGGCTGAAGCACTGTTGCCTGGACCCTGTTGCATGTATGATATATCCAATGTAATTTCCCCAGACATACCAAGAGATGTCCGCGGCCCGTGATGCGACCCAGACAGTCAAACAGAAATTCGATGTGCTCACTGAACTCATCGAGGACATCGATCAAAAGATGGACCTCATCGTCGCTCGGATCGATATGGAGGCTCCCCGTGAGACACCAAATACTCCCCCAGCTCAAAACAAGTTCAGACTTCCTCTTCGGCTCACAGCGATCGTGGCCGCCTCAGTGGCAACCGTCATCGGTTTCACCGCAAGGGCTCATAAAAGCTCGTAAAGCTTTGTCCTGTGTATTCATGTCGAGCCATGACGACCTGCGACGAGGTGTGCGAGTTCTGCACCGATGTTCTCGCCATGTCTCGCTCGGATCTCTCACAGAGCCGTAGCTTCGAACGCATGGCCGAGCTGTGCGCGATGGATCTCATCGAGGTCGACATGACCTCGGTGGAGGGTTTCGAGGATGTTGTGCTGGATCCCACCATGCACATGGATGGAACGTGTCTGCTTTTCACCGACATCACGGCCATGTTCCATGGAGTCGCCGCCTTCCTGCGACGTCTCCCACATCCCGCAGACCACTGTGAAAGGGTGTCACTGATCGACAGAGCCATTCGTGCCATGGAGCAGGCAGTTCACGGTGACGACCTCGTGCAAGTCGTCTCGAGAATGCGCGAGATCACCGTCTGACACGCGACTCAGGCCAGGCCACACGACTTCATCACTCCATGGACACACCTCCGTATAGCGCGCACGGGCCACATCAACAGGGCACACATCGGACATGATCGACGCTTCTCCTGCGCGTTTTCCAGGAGCGGCTCCTCGGGAATACTGCTCTCATCACCGGCATCCACCCTGCGTCCTCTCGATGTCAATGCATCTATTTCTGCATTCCACGCAGCCAGGAGTTCCTCGTGACGGGCCTCGAGATCTGTCAGACGATCGCTGAGACTCGAACAATCCCCCTGGGTCCGCTCGAGCTGTGCAGTCTTCGCGGCCAGGCAGTCCGAGATGTGTTTCAGTCGCTCTCCATGCGATTCCATGCTGATGTACGCGTCGTCCAGGAGGTGGTCCATCGAGCGACCCGTCGAGTCCGTTTTCTCTCTGATGCCAGCCACCTCGCTGTGCAGCGTGCACAGGTGCTCTCTCAGGCCATCCAGCGCCTGGGCTGTCCGATCACACTGTGACTTGGCATCCCTGGCCAGATCGGCCAACGAATCCAGTTTTTCTTCGTGCTGACCCAGCCTCGCGTCAGTGCTCTTTCTACATGCCTCCGCCGAGCTCCTCAGTGCGTCCAATGTCACCGATATCGATGCAACCCTTGCCTCGGCCTCGGCGGCGTCTCGCCTCTTCCGGCCCAGCATGCTTGCTATGCCCGGAGATATTTGTCAAAGTGATCCTGTCTTCTTTTCTCTCTCCCCAATCACATGAGATCGCCCCCATCGACGACTCGACACTCCTACAGGCGCTCGCGCTATCACCAGGGCGGCAGATTTCTCGACGAGGCCGACTGCAAGAAAACGTTCGCAGCGAAAGGGAAGTTGCCGATGGGAAGGAAGCTCCGCACCCTGAGAAGGCTAAAGTACTCCGTCTGCAAACGTGCATGGCCCCGCGCCTACACTCGACACATACTCAGCGATCCCCAGCACGGAGAGGAGTACACCGCCAGAACACCCACATGGAGAGGGCACTACCTCTCCAGGAAGAGACGGAGAGACGCCCGTAGATGACATAGAGGCAGGGTCTGACCCTCGTGGTCCCCTTTTGGCTCTTCACAAACCCTGGTCCTGAGGGACAACTTCCCACCTCCAAGCTCGCGTCGGACAATCACAATGGAGTTCCCGAAGGTGCTGAAGCCTGCCTTCTCGGTCGGACAGTCGCCCATCCGGCGATGGACTCCTCTGGACTGGCACACCACTATAGGAAGAGCCGCCAGACACTTCGACGTCAAGGAGCCCATAACGATCAGCGCCCTCCTCCGGAAAAAAGGTGGTCATGTGCTCCGGTCCTGGCTCGAGAAGACCATGCCAGAGGTCGTCATCATGGACCTCGACGACGCAACCAAAGAGTCATACACCCTGCCCATAGTCGAGGCCATCCAAGTGTCTGAGGATGGAAAGGGTTACATACAAGTCCCATGGCAGCGAGCGACGCTCGGTGCCATCAAACGCCATACCATCGAGTGCCAGATCGCCAACTACTTCTCGGATGCCGTCCTTCCGATGGTTTCCAGCATAGCCGAGAAGCTCAAGACTCAGCTCAAGGGCGTCACTCTCAAGTTCAGTGACACAGAGGTGAGCCCCCTCTGTATTCCTACCTCTCTCTCACAGCAGGTCCACAGCAGCTCACATGTCTTCTCCTGCAGGTCGCTCACGGCGAGTACCGCCTCTTCCCGGAAAAAGGCAGAGTGAAGGGCGACCGCATGATCGACGACTTTGTGTTTATCGTGGAATGGACGGCCAAGGCTCCCCGGCCACCAGTGTTCTCCGAGGACGGCACCGTGCATTGGCCCGATCTTGGTGTTTGGGCACCGGAGATCGCCGTCCTGGTCAGCAACATCATCAAGCTCCTGCACGCTCGTGCGAACCTTCTCGACAATGAACGTCTACAGGTCGCCCTCCACTTCGTCGTGTGGGGCCTCGGAATGCTCAGCCCCTTCCCCTTCGGTTCCAAAGACAAGGAAGACGATATACGGGTGTGGGATGTCGCCTTGGGCCTCATGTCCATGCAACCTTGCAGGTGCAACATTCAGACATACATGTTCGGCTGATCGATCGCGAGATCCAAAAAACGTCTATCTGTCTGATCAGAACCAGGGAGTGTCTATCGAGCCCTGTACAGCCGACTTTGAATGCTGCATAGCACCAGGCATCGTGAAGGAGGGGCTCAGAAGGGGTGATATAGGGGCTCTGTAAGAATCCTTCATACGGAGCATCCGCTCACTGGCCACTGTCAGATTGTTGTTGACTCGGTCATCCAACGCCTTCACCATCGGCTTCACTACCCCTGTATACACTTCCTCCATGCCCTTCTCTATCTTGTCCACACGCTTTGCGTCGATGTCGCCCTGCAGCTTCTGCATGACCGCAGCCGCCTCCTTTCCCTGAAGCAGTTTCTTCGTGTATCTCGCCAAGATGAGGTTCTTCCGTGTCTCGCGCATGGCCAGCAAGAATTTGCTGCGGATGTCGTCCACATAGATGGCACTCGTCGAGGAGCTGCCGGACCGGCCCATGTTCGTCGTCGTGAGTGGCTCATGCATCCTGAGATCGATCACGTCGCTCGTCGGTCCCGACACGCTCGTGCCCTTGAAGGTCGGCTCTACCATGAAAAGCTCGACCATCCTCGCGATCGCAACCGCCTGCAAGGGCTTGCCCTCTATCACACCTCCCCTCTGTGCTGCCTTCAGGATAGGTGAGTCCAGACTCAGGCCTGTGGCTGGATCGATCATGACTGACGTTCCAAACCCACCAGGGCTTGCACCCAGACCAGGGACGCCCATGTCACCCTCCTTCAGCTTTCTCTTGGTCCTGTTCACCTGATCCAATTTCGACGCATACCGTCCAGACCGGCTCGAGTCTGATATGGTGCTTCCCTGCAGTCCCGTGTCATCGAATATCTCTGTGAACAGAGACATCAGCTCGACATTGTACAGGCCGACCGCCCTGAAGTACAGCTGGCTGTGGTACTCTGCCATTATGTAGTACAGCTGCGCCCTCTGCATGTAGGGAATAGTCTGTCGAGATGTAAAGTGACTCAGAAAGTCCTCTAAGCCGTCGAAAAACGGAGTTCGGTCCACGATCCCCCTGAGCAGGTCTGTGTTCTGCGTCAGGGCAACCGCTCCCTTCTGGCAACGCGCCTCGCCCATCATGAACAGGCCATAATCCCTGGCCTGCAGTCCCTGTAGCTTCCTGCTGCGGAGCTCTGGATACGGAGAGGTTGCGTCCTTCGCCTCCTCCGAACAATCTGTACCCTTGACTGGGGTATTCTGCGACGTCAAGGATGCCAGGACGTTCGATCTGCTCTCGGCCTCGCCGAAAAGGCTGACGTTGATTATTCCATACGTCCTGGCGTAGTCCAGGGCGCGATACTGTTCCAGCCCCTTGGCCTTCTTGTTCTTGGCCAAATATGCTAGCCCATGCAATCGCTGGACAGCCGCCTCCTCTACCACGATGTCGTCCAGGATCACTTTCTTCTTCCAAAAGTCGGTGATACCTCCACCGGCCTGTCTACGCATCGTGGCCCTGATCTTCTGGACGGACGCGCGCCTGCTGCCAGTCATCCGGATATGATTACATTCCATATCTTTCCCTGCCTTCAATCACCGCATCCATTCCAGCCTCCCGTTCACGTTTCTTACGCACCCATCCAGACACAGGTCCCAGCATACCCAGTCGCCGAGGAGCCGCTGTGCCATGCCTGTCAGATACGTGTGCTGCCCCCTCCTCACCACACGCACAAACTTGCAGGTGTCGAAGAAACGGCCCTTCGCCCGGCAGTCTGTCCTGGGCCTCACGCGTCCGTCATTGTTCTCCAGGTAGACGTTCAGATCCAGCCTGCTGACACGCCCCTTCGTAATGTCAGTCGTCGCACACAGCAGCGGGCCATCCAGATGTATGCATGCTGAGGTGCCTGTGAACGATTCCTGGCCCCTCACGATCGGGCGACGTTTCTTGGGAGCCGGCTTGGAGTTCGCGAAGTGAGCGATGCACATTCTTGCCATCCAGTTCGTCACCAGGCTCTTGGTCACCAGCTTCGTTCGAGATATCGGACACGTCGCCTGGTCCTGCAACCACGTCTCGATGTTGTGCCTATCGAACGTGTGCCCGCTCTCGACCAGCAGCACCGGATCCCGCATGATGCATCTCGTGATGGGACACCTGCACAAATCCGGGACGCTCATCCTGAGTTGATAGATATTCGAAGCTGCTGTTTCCTCATCGCGTGACCACACATCGATTTTCCTATTTTTCCCTCAACAATGGATACACATGGGAAGAAGCCAGGTCAGCGGGCGCAAGAAGACTTTTCGTCCCCGAGCTAAATCCCCTCGGGCCCTTCGACGCAGCAGGGGTGGGGCATGGTACTCCAAGATGTTCAAGAAAAAGGGCGTCAAGCAGGCGACCGTGGTCTTGACCAACACCGAGGACGTAGACCCCGACCATCTCGCGTATGACCCCCTGGACGATCGCCACACCGCCTATCTCACATCCAAGCTCCTTCGATGACCTCGCTGCAAGACACGTGCGCAAGAGTTGGCCACCTTCTACATGAGGCGATGGGGAACTCACCTTCATAAAATTTGTTGGCGTCAGCATACCACAAATGCAAACACACCCAGTCTGCGGCTCTCGTCAAAACTCCCCTGCCACATACAGGTGACATAGGCTGCCTTATATTCCGCCACAACTCGAGAGCCTGTCAAGTCCCCTGAAAATCCATCATGCATCTCTACTGCTCTCACACTGGCCTGCAGGATGATCGATATGAGGTTCGGCACCGTTCTCGTCGGACTCCTGCTCGTCGGTGCTGCAGTAGCGCAGGATATCGCCGCGCCAGAAGGTATGCTCATCTGCCACCTTTCACCTGCTTCAGCCGTTTTGTAACACCTTGTGTGACTCATTCATCTTGCTCTGCAGCCGCCCCCGCACTGGCACCGCTGTCGGCTTTGACACACGATCTCGGCGCGGCCCTGGCACCCAGCCTGACCAAGCGTAAGATCCTCGCGCTTCATTCGCGGGCTTCCTGTAGCGAGATGAAGTCATACCAATAGAGTTTGATGCTGTGGCGAGACATCAAACCTGCTGCGTGCTGATCGACTGTATCCACTCGTTGATACAAGCACTACGTAGGCCGGAAGATGCTGAGGGACATCACCAACAACAACTGTGGAGGTGGAGGCATCACCAACAACAACGGAGGCTCTGACGGCGCCAATGACATCGTGAACAACAATGGGTGCTCTCCCAGCCCATAGGGTGAGACGCTGACCGATCAGCCCTGGATGTCCTGAGCTGACCTTGTACATCTTTTCAGGTTTTCATCCTGCCACAGGTCAGGCAGTGGACCACAGCTACAGAGCGCCAGCTGTCCGGAGTCATATGAAACCCTCCTGACTGAGTCAGAAGCGCTCGTCCCTCGCGTGCGGCGTGACCTCTGCCTGTCTGTCAGCCTGCTGTCCAACACATCCAACCGTGCAGATTTCGGGGGGCCGAGTGCTTGACTCAACACGTTTCTCACCCTCGCGTGCGCTTCATGTTCCTGTTGCTATGAGAAGTGTGATAAGAGGACGGAGTGGCACAGATTTCGATGTGGTCCGATCGTGTAAGGTCTTGCTTTTCCATGTGCTTCTCTCTCCTCGGCCAATGTATACATGGTCATGACCGCCGCAATGAACGAAAGTCGTTGCCCGTCAGATGGCTGTAGAGGAGCAGGCCCACACTGAATCTACATCGAGTCTCGGAAGCAGCCCTCTGCCTGTCGAGCTGTCACAAGACTGCGTCAATTCCATGTCCAAAATATGTGCCCTTGGGATACACACGATGTCGAGCGAGAATCAGTGTCTGATCTGCAAGAAGTCTTTCATGTCACCTCGTTCCCTCGACAGGCACATGCACAAAGCCGTCCCGTGTGAGCCCAAACACCACAAGCGCATGGTCTTCCTGTTCGACCCCTTTGATCTGCGCCTGATAGCCGCCCGGCAGGCACAGCTCGAAGAGCTGCGGCAGAAGAGGCTCGAGAGAGAGGCCGAACACGAACGCATCATGGAGGGCATTCGCATCGAGACCGAGAAGATCATCGCCGAAAGACTGGTGTATGAGAAACGGACTGCAGAGCTTCAGCTGGAGGTCGATGAAATGCAAAGAAAGCACGAGGAACTGCGCGTCAATCCAGAGTCGTCTCGTGGAGTCGAGGCCTGATTCTGTCATCTGTCAGGTCTGCACAGGCACTCGTCAGGATGCGCAGTGCAGCTCTGTCGACGTTCCTCCGAGCGATGACATGACACACGCTGACCAGCGCGCTACAGCTCGTTCTCGTGTCTTCTTCCATGACGTCATCCAGGATCGCCAGGGCCTGGCCCTGCACCTCGTCTCCCTCCATTCGTGCTCGATCCTCGATGCGCTTCGCAATGTCTGCCCGCATCGTGGACACCCTCCTCGTTGCCAGTAGTCTGGTGCCGCTCTGCACCGGTTGTGGTGCCATCATACATCTCGGCGTCGTAAGAATGCCCATCGCGCCCTCGACACCGCTGCACATCATGCAGCGGTGTCTCTATGATACCAGTACATACCCCTCCTCATCGACAGTCATGACCGCGACTGTGCTCGGCGCGACCGTCATCCTCAGTGATGCAGGCTTTGTCGAATCCACAGTGACATTCGCGCTGTCGAAATATTCACGAATCAGACGGTTTCTGAGCTGCCGCCAATCTGTGCTCCTCGGTGACCCACGCATCACCACCACGATCGTCATGCCATCTCGGTCCGCAATCTGCCTCTGCAGATCCAGCATCTCTTTCACGGAGGCCATGGAGGCGTCGAGACGCCATGACAAAGTGCAGTGATGCTGGAAGTCGATCATGCTCGCGCGATGCACGATGCCTCTGGAAATCTCTGAAAACAGCAGTCCGAGCATCTGTCCAGATCTAGACTTTTCTTCACAGAATGTGTCGAATTTGCAATCGATATCACTTGAGTAGTTCCTTTCTGAACGATGCCTTCGCTCAGTCAATTGATCGACCCTTTTCGCCTGTCGGGAAAGGGCGCCGAGAATTGACGCCAAGAGCTGTCACCACAATATCTGACAATAAAAGACAAAGTATTTTGACGCTGTCTGGCTCTTGTTCTGATAGGTTATCATGATCGGCGTACTCGCCGGCAGAAATGCGGCACCGATGTGGTTCTCGCCGAGAGAGATTAAGTTGGGGTCGGCTATCTCAAAGTTCGTGACAGTCGGAAAAGACATCTGCACGGTCGTCGGCGTGGCTGCTGAGAATGCAACTGTCGATGCACTTTCGCAGGTCACTTTCAGGTTCACACTGTCGATCGCTATCGCCCTGCTCATCTCGCATGTGTTCGTGCCGTCGGTCAATGTCACCATGCAACCTAGACTGAGCTCTTGGACTACGCTCTGAGCGACATTGGTTACCGTGTTGCCGACGCTCACGTTCGAAGTGATGCTTCCGATGGGTGTGTACGGAGCCGTCAAACAGCTGACCAGATCTCCGGTCTGCGAACTGTTCGTCGTGAAGTGCACAGACGAAATTGAGACATTCGTATGGAAAGAAAATGTGTAGGACTCTGTCGCGCCCGCTGGGATCGTAAAAGAGTGGCTGCACAGACCGTAATTGCCTCCCGTCGTTCCGGCCTGCTGAATGACGTTCACAGAGTTGTCGCTCACGCTGTCGACAATTGCGATAGTCGTCTGATCTACCGAATGGGCTGTGTTCATGGGGCACGTTGTTGGCGGAGCATCATTCCAGACGTATTGGTACTGGTTTTCGGTCTCGCAATAGATGCGGTATTTGTTGATCGATTTGCTGGTGTTCATCGTCGCTCATATTGCCTCGCTCTAAAAAGTTCCTGATCATTCCCCGACTGACCGGTTTGTTTCTGTTGCCGGGTCTGACAAAATCAATTGCACATCTTTGTGACATGCATCGTCTTCAGATCAATGTAGGATCCACCGGAGCCCTTCATCGTCTGGAGCTCCACAGTGGCCGGATTGCTGGACACGCCCGACAGGCTGATGATGCTGTCCTTCAGGGCGCTATTGGTGAGCTGAGTCTGTCCCAGGATCGCGTTGTTCGTGATGTCCACCACCCGCACACTGTAGCAGAAGCCGGAGGTGCCGGCATCGCTCGGCGTGTTGGGCACCAGACACGACGTCACCGTGACGGACTGGATGTCCGCTGTCCGCGACAGGAAGGTGTGTATCGACATCCATGTCTGGCAGCTGCATCGGGTGCGATCCATCCCCGAAGATTCCAACAGAGTGTTCGGCGCTTGGGGTGGGTCTGGGTACGTCTGCATGAGCCCATCCAGTGTCGTCACCTGTGCGCTGGTCAGTGAGCCAGTGAACGCCACCGAAGTCAGCGAGCCGCCGCACGCCGCATAATCCACGCCCGGCAATGATGTCCGGATGTAGCTCACCAGTTGCAGCGTGTCCTGCACGCTCCGATCGAACTCGTAGACCGCCTCACCCATCATATTCTTCACACACACAAAACACTGCTCATATCTGCTCCGCACGATAGATGTAGAAGCTCGACGAGGGCACCGTGACATTCACTCCGCTGTCCACCACTCTGTACTGCAGCGTCATCGTGTGCACGCCAGCCGACAGGTTCAGAACCGTCCAATCAGAAACCACTATGGAGCTCTTGGAGGACAACGATGTCGTCACGTTGTCATGCCACACATTCCCATCCATCAGCGCCGTGATCTCAATGTTGAAAATGTAGTTACTGACCTTGTAGTTGTACCTCACACCCACCATATAGTTCCCGCCGACCAACGATGTCGTCGTCAGTGTCGACGATGGCTTGGTCAGAAACTTTGTCCCCGAGGTCTGCACCGACGTGCTGTCGATCAGGTTCTGGAACTCCGAACCGAACGTGGGAGACCACCGCATCCCCACCGTCTGCGTGCTGTCCGCGATCAGGGAGCTCTCGTTGGTCCCCACCGGCAACCGCACCTGTGTCGTGCCGTTGTAGACAGTGATGTCTCCCTTCGTCGTCTCTGGCGAGTACGTCGTGACCCTCCCGGTGCTGTTCACGGTTTTCATGACGTTGTCCGCCGGGTCGATGTACAGAGTAGCCGCAGGGCTCACGGGAAGTGCCGATACGGTCTGGGCTATCAGCGTAAGATTGCTCCCTGTGAATCCAGGGGCAAGCACCTGCCCTGCGGAACTCAGCCTGGCGAAAACGTTCCCTGATGCATCCTGCCATCTCTGCAAGTCTGAAACTTGGCCGACGAGACCCTGCGCGATCAGCGCGATCGAATCGTTTGTATTCTGAATCGCTGTGTTGTAGAGGCTGCCAGAGCCGTTGACCTGTGAAATGACTCCATTCGACACCCTCCCTCCCAGGAGTGTGATCCCATGGTAGGCTCCCATCTGCAGGGCTCGACCACCACCTCCTTGCCACTGAATGTCCCCGCCATCACTCGTGATTCTGAGGTCCCCGGTGCCTGCCGTGTTGGCAAAGATCATCGTTCCCGGCAAGGTCTGCGAGCTCCTGCAGTCAATAGTGAGCGTGTTTTGCATGGTGGATTGGTTCACCGTCAGAGGACCTGTGTTTAGGGTCTGAGCTATTGTCCCCGATCCACCGACCACCAAGTTTGTTCCTATTCCCACTGACCCACTCACGCTCGCGTACGACCCGGTGATCGTCAGTGCCGTGCCGCTGATGGTTGCGGTGGCCGCCAGGTTCCGGTTGACCTGCAGATCCGTTCCGACTGCTAGAAATCCACTCACGCTCGCGTACCCACCGCTGATCACAAGAGCTGTCCCAGTAATCGTCCCTGCAGCTGCCAGGTTGCGGTTGACCTGCAGATCCGTCCCGACTGCTAGAAAACCGCTCAGGCTGCTGTACTGGCCCGTCACAACGAGTGCCGTCCCTGTGATCGTCCCTGCTGTCACCAGATTGCGCTTGACCTGCAGGTCTGTTCCGACTGTTAGGAATCCGCTCATGCTCGCGTATTGACCTGTCACGTTGAGTGCCAATCCGGTAATTGTCGCCACCGCTGAAATGTTGCGATTGACCTGCAGGTCTGCCCCGACCGTAAGGAAGCCACTGATGCTCGCGTATTGACCTGTCACATTGAGTGCCGATCCGGTGATTGTCGCCACCGCTGAAACGTTGCGATTGACCTGCAGGTCTGTCCCGACTGCTAGAAAACCGCTCACACTCGCGTATTGACCTGTCACGTTGAGTGCCGATCCCGTAATTGTCGCCACCGCTGCCATGTTGCGATTGACCTGCAGGTCTGTCCCGACCGCAAGAAAACCGCTCACACTCGCGTATTGACCTGTCACGTTGAGTGCCGTTCCGGTAATTGTCGCTACCGCTGTAATGTTGCGATTGACCTGCAGGTCTGTCCCGACTGCTAGAAAACCGCTCACACTCGCGTATTGACCTGTCACGTTGAGTGCCGATCCGGTCACTGTCGCCACCGCTGCAATGTTGCGATTGACCTGCAGGTCTGTCCCGACCGTGACGAAGCCACTGATGCTCGCGTATTGACCTGTCACATTGAGTGCCGATCCGGTAATCGTCGCCACCGCTGAAACGTTGCGATTGACCTGCAGGTCTGTCCCGACTGCTAGAAAACCGCTCACACTCGCGTATTGACCTGTCACGTTGAGAGCCGTTCCGGTAACTGTCGCCACCGCTGAAATGTTGCGATTGACTTGCAAGTCTGTTCCGACTGTGACAAAGCCACTGATGCTTGCATATTGACCTGTCACATTGAGTGCCGTTCCGCTGACCGTCCCAACTGCTGTGATGTTGCGATTTGCCTGCACGTCGGTTCCTACAGCCAGGAAACCACTGATGCTTGCGTATGGTCCTCCGATTGACAGTGCTGAACCCGACAGCGTGTTAAAGGCGAGACTGAACGAGCTGGTCACCACCGGCACGACCGTTGGATTGGGGTATGCAGACATGGCCGCCGTTAGCGACGACGCCTGTCCAGACGTGAGTGATGCTGTCGTGTACACAACCACACCCTGCGTGTCGGGCGAATAGTTGATGTAAGATATGCTCCCGATCGCCCCTGTCAGATAGGTCTGCAGCTGGTACGCATCGTTCACCTGCTGACTGAACGAGTATTGGGTACTCATGCACGCGTCTATAACTGATCGACAGGGAATTCTACATCCCAATGTACACCTCGGTTTGTCTGTAGGCTTTGCATTGATAACGGCGCACATTTGACAACCCTCGGGCGTTTCGGACAGAAATTCCTACTGTGACATACTTTCTGGACGATGATCGTGCCCAAACCCTGTCAGGGGTCGAGACCCTCGCAATGCACCTTGCTTTGTCCACGTGGCGAACGTCTACCCAAAGGAGCTGATATTTTCAATTTGCACTCTCGATGTCGATCGGAGCGAGTAACGAGTCTGTAAGACATGAATAGTATTGATCGACATATGTGCGCGCTGCGATTGCAGACTCGTTCATGATCGTCTGGTTGGCTCTTCTGCTTCTGATCCAGGAATCCGACACTCAACTCTACATCAATGTCGGAGGTGAGTGCTGCTACTGTGCTATCTAGAGTCTTTCAGGGCTCGACCTTCTCACAGAGCGCTAGTCCGGGTGCAGCGTACGCCCCTCCTGGATTCTTCGCTGCCACTCCTGTGGTGCCTGCATACAAAATCAGGGAACGCCTGTTCGGCTTCGGCATGGACGAGCATGCGAGCGAAGTCGCCAAGGCATACTCTTACGCGTCACAGACCTCGAATGGGATTGTCAAGGATGGCTTGTCAGTCAGCGACTTGCAGGCGAGCTACGGACTCAGTCACTCACAATTCCACACATAATCGCGTGATCCATGCGTGCAAAGCGAGTGGTGCTTTGCAGGTCACCCACTACACTGTCGACGATACTGCCAACGTTCAGTCCCTCGGTACGTTCGACGCTTTTCTCCTATACCTTTTTGCAACCTAGGGATGTGGACTAACGTCGTGTGCGCTGCAGGCGGCAATAATCGAAGCGATAATGGAAGAAATGACACCCTCCTTCAAAGATTTCACAGCGTGACCCTGGAAGCCACTTGTACCTGGGATGCTCAGAGCACGAAAATCAACGAACAGAGGCCATTTGATGATGTCACCTCCCGGAAATATTATATTGCCATGCTGCAGCTCGGAACATCGGTCAAGGTGTGCGTCCTGTCTCACGCCACACTTGTAGATCAGTCGCGCAGCACTTGTGTCTCACTCAGTGTTCGTCTTGCAGCTGAGCGACAACTGGATCATCGGCGAGAAGATCCTTCCGCAAAGTTTACCCATATGGCAGAGGCTTCCTATTGGCAATCTGACCGGCTACATCATCGGAATCAGGGTACGACCAACATCCTGTCCATTGTTTTGCAGTAGTGAGTGCCCCTGGCGTAGTGACCATAAGCTGTCGCAGTGCAGGTGAAGGCCGGCAACATCCTGCCTGCCAATTTCTTGATCCAGGGCCTCTTAATAAGCGCGCTCTTTGAGCCCTTCGGAGCTCTGTGCTCTGTCGCCTCTGCAGAGATCACCCAGGTGACCGAGGTGGCTCTGGATATGGCTCTGTTCGAAGTTAGTATGGTCCTCATCTACGATGAGTGCGACCCCAGAAAGGTGTGGCCTTTTCCTCAAGCTCATCCTGCTCTTGTGTTGGCGTGCCTGAGTACGCTTCTGATGCCCCCAGATGTCCTGCAGACAGTACCAAAGGCGCTGCAAAACGCGACTTTCGTGGATTTTTGCAAAGCCAACGGCCTTGCATTGGAACAAGCAGAGCTGGCATCCGTCAGTCTCGCTCCAGGTGACATCCGTCCATTCTTGCCTGGCCCAGAACAGATCTGCACGCCGAACAACTTTTTAATCGTTCTTGGCCTGTGCAGGCCTTTCCACATTGGAACAGGCTGCTTCGCTGGGTTATCCTAGCACTGTCTACTCTCCGCACCCAGGCAATGCGTTACACTTCCCCGCATGGGCGATAGCCCTTCTGGTACTCATCGGCTTCGGGTTCCTCCTCGCCGGCAGTGCCATCACCTTTTACATGTATCGTCGAGGTGAGCTGATCGCCCGATCTCCAATCCAGAAAGCTGCTGCCTGCCTGTGTACCTGATCGATTGCTGCTCTGTCTCCGCAGACCAGCGAACATTTGACACCCTAACATTCAGCAAGAGACACAAAACTCTCTGCCTCCTCGGCGAGGGACGATTCGGAAAGGTGACGGTCGTTCTCAGACGTTGCTGCTCACCCCTGCTATTCTTTTCATTTCAGCGGTCACAGAACATGATGACTGTGCAGGTATACAGGGGAACCCTGAACAGAACTGTCCCTTTCGCCGTGAAAGTCCTCAAGCTCACGACACAGAGAGAGGTCGAAGAGTTCCGCCGGGTGCGATCTAGAGTCTCGCCACAATTGTCCGCTTAGCCAGTCATCCGCACTGACCTAAAGGTGCGCGGTGCTGTCTGCAGGAGATCGAGCGCATTCGCTTCCTCAGCGGCCTCTCAAACGTAGTCACCAGTCTTCCATACAGGCCGCGACACTCCTCTTGGCTCACCGTTCACCTGGTCATGGAGCTCATGGAGGTGCGCCACCGGTAATCCTGTAAGTAAGAATCTTATCAAATGATCGGCCCTCTGAGGATGCTCGCTGCAGGGCGGTGATCTCGCTGGAGCGCTGTATGAAATTGCTACTCCGGTCACATGGCGAACCGGAGGCAGAGAGCTAGCCATGCAGACAGCACTGGGACTCAGTCAGCTTCACGCCCTTGACGTGCGTTCACCGCCTCCCTGTACCCTGCTCCTTGGAGTCAACTCCCATCTATGTTCTCTCTCGTCACGAGACCGATGGATGCAGGTGGTGCACTGTGATCTGAAGCCCTCTAACATCCTCCTGGACAAGACTCTGACCGTCGCCAAGATCGGTGATGTCGGCCTCTCGCGTGCGATGACCAGCAATCGCCTCTCCACGAGATCTACCATTTTCGGCACCCTTGACTATGCGGCTCCAGAGGTCCTGACGACCGCGAGATGCACGGAAAAGGTGATCCCGACTCGGTGTCCACCTTCTGGCTGCATAGTGAACAAACGCTGTCTCGTCTTGCTAAAGTGGTGCGCCGCCCTGCAGATCGACATCTTCAGCATGGGAGTGGTCATGTGTGAGATGATCACTGGGCAGCATCCTCAGCGACACTTTTTGCGAGACTATCTCGAAACGGCGCTTCGGTCCGATGCCTGCCATCCGTCGGTGGCCGATCTCATCATCGCCTGCATAGACTCTCGACCGGCCAGCAGACCCAGTGCAATGGACATTTACAATTGCCTTGCAGCCTGGTGAGCCTTCACTCAATGTGCTTTGCCTCTTCCGAGTTTTGTGCTGTAGATGCGTGACATGCCTGTTGCTTCTGCAGCCCCACGCAGCCAAACGCGCCTGGGACGCCAGAGCGGGGGTTTGTGGAGCCACATGCATCGGCTGTGCCCAGAGAGGCAGCCCGCCGCTTAGATGTTGAAGATGAGTCGACATCTTTGTCTATATCAATTGCCACGCCCGAACTGTCGGAGGCGTAGCACTGCAGTGTGGTGCAGAAACTATGATGTAATAATAGATGGCAGACTTGTCTGTGCTTTACAACGCCGACGGCACCTTGAAGCCCGCCTCCTACTTCAAGACTCCTCCTGCGTCACCCCTGCCTCCCATTACGAAGAGGGATCGCGACCTGGTGGCGAGGCACCTCTGTGGTGACAAGAGCATTGACTTTCAGCGGTTCAACAGAGAGGCCTCAAAGTTCGGCATCAGCCCGATCACAGACGATATTGTTCGGGACGTTTTGCCTGCAATTCCTGCACCACACAAAGGAGGAGGAAGCGCTACGCGTAGCAGGAGGCGCACCAGGAAGACGCCACGCAGTAGCGCTCGCCTCAGAAAGAGATCAGTGAAAGCAAAGAGCAGAAGTGCTACCCTGCCATTCCAGCTCCGCAATTTCTTTTGACTCCTCGAGCCAATTTCAGCTTCTCCAGCTCGATCTGTGCCATCTGAAGCGCCATCTGGTCCTGGGCAGTCTTCTCGGCCATCTGTTTGCTGCGCTCAGCTTCTTGCACAGCTTTTGCCTCCTCCTGCCGCGCTCTCGCCTCCTCCTCCCTCGCAGTCTCCCCGACGCCAAGCAGCCTGCGCTTCTTGTCGTCCACCTGCCTGATAAGCAGCAGCGTCCTCTCCACCACCCTCTCGTAATCTGCCTGCGTCACCACCACAGTCAGCTCCGTGTCTCTCGACCTCCTGTTCTCGTGCAGGCCCTCGAACAGCAGGCCCTCGTTCCTCAGCCAGGCCTTCAGCAGGTCCTCCACCTCCGCCATGTACTCCGTCGGCACGTGGTCCAGCAGGAAGAATCCCTGGAAAGCCGTGCAGTGCTGTTCGGTGCGGTCCGTGTCGCCCCGCTTCATGCCGAACTTTATCACCGTCATCTCCGCCCTCTCCACGGCCAGCAGGCTCGGCGAGTAGCTCGGGTTCAGCGGCTTCAGCAGCGCCCAGGTCCTCTCCGGCACGCCGAAGTACAGCCCCGACACGTGTGTGTTGATGCTGTCGGTCACAGACCTCAGCCTCAGACCATTCCTGCGCGCCTTGGCGCTGCTGTCGAATTGTGACACGCCCGTGTGGGTGCGTTTCAGAGTGTTGTACGCCAGCAGGGCGTCCTCGATCTCCAGGAAGTAATCGGTCGCTGCGTCCCCTTGCGCGGTCCTCGCACGCATCAGGAGCTTCTTGAAAGCGCGAGGGGTCAGATAATATTTCACGGCAGTATCAAAGCATTCGCCCGGTCCACAATTCAGGGGAGTACCATTTCTGTTGGTCTTATAGAAATCTTGACCTTCGACGAGCCCAATGTTCATCAGAAGTCTGACTGCTGCATCTTTCCGTCTGTATCCCAGCCACTCGAAAGCCAAATCCAAGTCGATGCAGTGCTTGTTGCGCATGTCCTCGCGCATGTACACACCGTACGACTCGGCGAACATCCTCTTCTGTGGCTCGCTGAAGCGGGACAGCAGGTACGTCACGAAGTCGTCCTGTGGGGCATCCGAGTAGCCGTCCACCTCCCCGGCTCGGTCCATGGAACGCGCCGCGGTCTCTGCGACGAACATGGCCCTCTCGCTCGGGCCCGGCACTGACTCTATGACGAGTGTTGGACCTTTCGGAACCTCCGGGGCAGCGTCAGATGCATCCCCGCCGGTGGACTCGTCGGTCGGAGCCTCCGGCACCGGGTCTCCCAGCTGTGGATTTGTGACAGGAGCTGTCTGACGTGGGACGTCAGAGCAGGTCGTGGTCGGCGGTGCAGCCTCCAAGGTGAGAGCTGTGGGCGACTGGGCACCCCCCTGGGGCGTCTCGGAGATCGGCTCGCTGGGCGAGGGAGTTGAGACGGGGACCTGCCGCTTGGGGAACGCCCTGCCCACCCTGTGGAACTGTGGTCGGTCACTGCTCTCCCTCCCGACGACGGCGTAGTCCTCCATGCTGAGGATCGCAGGCCGCTCCTCTCTCGCTGCCCGGGCCTTGTTCGTGCGACCCTGCACCCTGTGCCCCAGCCTGCGCTGTTCCCGTCTCTCGGCCCTCTCGGCAGCATCCAGATGACTCTTGGTCAGGAGGTGAGCTGCCCTGACGCTCTCGGATCTGAAACGCTCATTGCCGCAGACATCGCAGCCCTCGACCTGTTCCACAAGCCTCCTTTCGTGTTGTTTGGCGGCTTCCAGATGTGTCTTGGTCAGGAAATGAGACACCCTTGCGCGTTCGGATCCGAAAGTCACATTGCCGCAGACATCGCAACCGAGCACTTTCTCCGTATTTTCAGCTGCCAGTCTTGCCCTCTCGCGATCGAGTCTCTCCTTTTCCTGGACAGCTGTCAAGCGCTCTGTCGCTTTCACCTCCCTCTTCACACTTCTGTTGTGCTTCTTGGTCTCAAGGTGACGGCGTAGCTTGTCGGCGGTTCCAAAGTTTTCCTCGCATGTCGCGCATCGGTATGTGTCGACCTGTCCGACAGGAAGACATCGGACGTTCTGAACATGTCTGTCACGAGATTTCTCATCACGGAAGACACGTTCACAGGTTGGGCAGCGCCGCTTGCAGATATCTTGCGCGCTGATTGAGCTCGGCGATGATGTCGGTGACGAAGCCATCGTCCCGGGGATAGAGCTGACAGCTATTTTGTTGTTGGCCAGAAAACGCGCTGTCCATGCTATCCTCGTGTACCAGACGACACGAACGACTATCGCACTGGCTCTCAGCCCTCGCAATCCTACACATCTGCATCGGCAGGGAGGACAGCCAGCTCTGCTCTGTTGTGTAGACATCTGAGTGAGGGTCACGGTATGATCAGACCGAAAATGGTCTTAGTTTTGAGATGTGTGTTTACTCTAGACATTTGACACGTTCTCAAGCCTACCTGCTCATCCATGGGCACTTCTAATCAGAATAGTATAATTTTTAGATAAAATTTATTTAGAGAGCTATAGAACCCTCAGGAGGCCTAAGATGCAAAGCGTATGAGGCTCCGAGGAGTTCCCATCCGATCCTCGAAAAAAGACTGCCCCCATGGAGAATTCTCTGAGAGACCCAGCTTTTTTTCGGCGATCGGATGGGAACTCCTCGGAGCCTCATACGCTTTGCATCTTAGGCCTCCGGAGACACTCTGCTGGTCTTATATTGATTTTATACAAAAATAGTACTATTGTAAATAAAGCCTCAATGATGACCTCTAACGTGCGGAACCCCTATATGGATGGCGCAGTGGATATCGCCACTGCGCGAGGTCATGTATCGCCGATGAATCTAGAGCATGTTTGATCCATCTCGACGCCCTAGTCGGGTTATGAATCAGCGGTGAGCAGCCCTCTCAGGACTGCCAATCTACTTCTAATCAGAATAGTATAATTTTTTAACAATACTCATTTAGAAAGCTATAGAACCCTCAGGAGGCCTAAGATGCAAAGCGTATGAGGCTCTGAGGAGTTCCCATCCGATCCTCGAAAAAAGACTGCCCCCATGGAGAATTCTCTGAGAGACCCAGCTTTTTTTCGGCGATCGGATGGGAACTCCTCAGAGCCTCATACGCTTTGCATCTTAGGCCTCCGGAGACACCTTTCTGGTCTTAATATAGGTTTGTTTAAAAGTTATACTATTGGTAATTGAAGCCGTAATGATGACTTCTGGTGCGTGGATCTCCCTGTCTGGATGGCCCAGTGAATATCGCCACTGGGCGAGGTCATGTAATGCCGATGAAATTCAACCTCTCTTGACCTCTATAGACGCCCTAGTCTGAGTCTGATTCGGCGGTCAGCAGCCCTCTCAGGACTGCCAATCTACTTCTAATCAGAATAGTATAATTTTTAAATAAAACTCAATTAGAAAGCTATAGAACTCTCAGGAGGCCTAAGATGCAAAGCGTATAGGGCTCCGAGGAGTTCCCATCCGATCCTCGAAAAAAGACTGCCCCCATGGAGAATTCTCTGAGAGACCCAGCGTTTTTTCGACGATCGGATGGGAACTCCTCGGAGCCTTATACGCTTTAGGTCCAGGCCTCCTGAGACACTCTGCTGACTTCACTTTAAGCATCTCTAAAAATGATACTATCCTAAAATGAAACCTCTTCGAGTGCTCATGTAGACTCATCGCGTGTAGGCGATGCGTCAAAATGCTCATAAAGAATTTCTTTGGGACCTGCACAGCAATGAACAGGCCGGACATGACGCCATGTGAGTTCGGTTGCGATGTGTGCGGCGCAGTTTACTCCACCCAAAAGGGCCTGGAGCAACATGTCAACCGCAAGACCAAGTGTGTGCCTCCTGGAACGCCCCAGCACGCGTGCCAAGCCTGCAACCTGGTCTTCGAGAAGAAGGATCCCCTCACACGCCACCTCAGAAGCAAGAAGCACCGCGACGCCGTCGCTCGCCTTGCCGAGCCCGGCCCCTCCACCTCCATCGACAACTCTAACAACGCCAACCACTGCGACAACTCCACAAACACGAACAACATCACACACAACATCACGCACAACAACCAGAGCTACACGCTGTCCAACCCCCCACCGCGCCCCCGCATGTTCGGTCGCTCTGACGTCTCACACATCATCGACCTCACCTTCAAGGAGCTGGACCACCACCTCAAGCTGCGCAGCGGCGCGGGCCTCACGCCCTTCCTCAACATGTTCAAGCTCATCCACCTCAACGATGACGCCCCCAAGAACCACAACGTGTTGATGGAGTCCAAGGACTCCGACTTCGCGCTGACCTTCCGTCAGCGCCACTGGCGCCTGATAGGCGATCCCGAGCGCATCGTGATGGACTGCCTGCACCAGACCGCGATCCAGTTCATGGACGTGGAGGATGTCATGCAGGAGAACATGGGCGAGATGGCGTACCGACAGTTCTCCAGGCTGCGGGACCAGGTCGAGCACGAGACCAGTGGCAAGTCCGGCAAGCCACCGAGCCCCGATGTACAGCGCATGCTGGAGAGGTTCTGTGACGCGATCGTGGAGTTCACGGGCAGGCGCCCGGATCTCCTGGAGTACGCCAAGGCGGACCAGGCGGCCGCCCCTCCGCTGGAGGAGGTGCCGAAGACGCGCACGCTGCCGATGTGGCAGCCAGGTGGCGATCGGTTCGAGGCGTTCCGACAGATGCGCGAGGATGGCATCTACGCTGCGCCCCCCAAGCCATAGGGTGCCGCATTCGTCGAGAGCGTGGCAGCCATGGAAACTCCTACGAGCCTGATGGAGATGCCCGAGGGCGTCCTGTTGCACACTGTGAACTTGCTGGCCAAAACGACTGACATTCTTCAGTTCCGAGAGACGTGCAAGGCCCTCAGGGACCTTCTCGGTGCTGATGCCTGGAGATCTCTGCTCAAGCGCCGATGGGGCACTGTGTTCGAACGGAATATTACTCTCGAGGAATTGATCAGGGCCTTCGCAGCAGCCAACAGCCCACGTGTGGTGGCCTGTGACATCGATGGGGCCTGGATAAACAACGAGAGATACTGGTGCAGAAAAAGGGTGAATGGGACCAGCGGGCATCACCGAGCCCTCGTTTTGCAGGCAGTTTGCTGGCTCGCTCTCGAGGCCAGCTTCAAGGTGTGTTTGAGGGCTGTGCTTTTCAGGCTGACCTGTCAGCACACAGCGGCCATGTGATCAGTGGCCGCTGTGCAGAACGTCTTCGCGGGCAGGTACAGTCTGGTCCTGCGATGCAAGAGAGGGGCTGACGCAGACATGGCGCTGAGGGTGATCGTGACCCAGGACAGCGGGGACCAGCAGTGCACCCGATCGAAGTCGGTCAAAATTGTTCGTGGGCATGCCTGGAAGAAACTGAGGGTCTGCACCGTGGACATCGAGAGGATCACCGCCGTCACAATCAAGCTGGAGAACAAGACTGGTGACTGGAAGAACGGGCTCGTCATGGACTACCTGCAGCTCGTGAGGAGTAGAGCGTGGGCAAGACAATTTGACAGCCAGGCGGCGGTCAGTTCTGAAACACTTCAAGGAGACTTGAGGGTGGCATCTAAGCCACCCCAACACTGCCGTGACGCACATGTGCAACACGCTGCAAGCGAAGACATGTAGATTCATCTTAGTTAGCGTTGATCGCTACTGATTAATCCGCTGGACCTGCCTGGAGATGTACAGTGTGAATTTGCTGACAGAGCCAGAGGCATGATGCAAGTAGGAGGGATGCAATGCAATGCCCTCAGGGCCTGTGGTGAGTCTGTTCCGAGCTCTATAAGATGATTCAGCATGGAGTCAGAGATGCCATCACTTTTGTCAGGGGCAGGACGGCGGCCCTGCTGTAGCAATCGTCCTCGCCGTACGTGATCACCAGGTCCTTGCCGATGACGATCATGCCACATGCGAACTCGATGTGCATCTTGCCGGTATGATTGAAGACCCAGGAATCCGATGTGCTGGTGACCCGGTATGGAGCCTTCTTCTCGAATGTGTAGAACTGGTGAGTGTACTCATGAAAGGCTGCGCCCCTGCCACGCCTGTGCACCATGGCCAGGAACTGACTGCCGACGGGTATCGGGCTGCAGCTGCCCCTCGCACCATCGAGTTGAGCAGTCTTGTTGGGTGTCTGGAAGGCTATCTTCGACCCCCCCTTGACTGTGTCGATCTCCACGATGGTGTGCGGTGCGCTCTGGTACACCGCGAGCAGGCGCTTACCCACAGCCTTGAACGGCATCCAGTTCTTCTCGTGGGTCTTGGGAGACGGGGACGCGATTTCGATCTGCCTCTTCACCTGGGTGCCCTCGAGCACGAAGAGGCACATCTGATACATGCAGTCCTTGTTTCTGAAGCTCGCGAGGAGATACACGACACCGCCAAGATTCACGATGCGGGGGTCCTCGAAACCAAACCACATCGGGCATCCTAGAATGTTTGTGACAGGTGCGAGCTCTGTCACGGCGATCTTGGCCTGCTTGTAGAATCTCGGGCCCACCTGACCGATGACGAGAGAGCTCATAACCTTCCGCTTTGTGATAGCTCTCCAGAGCCACGCCGCGGTGGATCCACACTTGTGCAGTGTGGTCGCCCGTGCACTGAGGACGTACCCGCCTCTGCCGTCCGAGCCGATGCAGGGATTGTACACCCTGACCGAGCTCTTGGGATCGTTCAACGGCAGATCGAACAATTTGGCATCAAGGGAACGCATGGCGATGGGGCCTGTATAATTATGAGCGAGAGACTTCTACGGCGCGGAGAATCTTGCTCCTTGGCATCCAACACGACGACCATCCCACGATGGAGATCCTGGGATCGTGTTGTCAGCTCTGCGATGCAGAAATTATCTGCACATGCGCAGTGAGGCATGGTGGCCTGCTCTAGGACGTATAGATATTCAGCGAATAGTGTGACAACGTGTGTGATGTTCCTACAGCTGCAGTTGAGAAGCATTTCAGGAGTGACGGGTATCCTGGCATCAATAAAGTTGTTCAAAGCTCCCTCATACGCCTGTTTGTTCGGGTAGCGTTTCCCAAAATTGTGAAAGTGGAACAGGATGAAGTTGCGGGCTAACTGCAGTTCCAACCGTTGAAGATTCAAAACGCCTCCATTACGCCATGGATCTCCTCTGTGCTCATCATCATAAAGATGAGACTCAAGTCCGAACTCTACGCCCCCGAACAGAGGGCACTGTGTGACAGGGTCATAGAGATTCTGGCTCTCGACGAGCAAAGAAGCTGCTGGCTCGCTGATCTCGACGCGAACAGGCAACAGCAGACACGCCTTCTGGAGCTCATCCCCGACGTGCGGAGGTTCTTCTCCTATACCCTTATCGCCGGGGCCAACCACCCTGCCGCCAGGAAGAGGCCCTGGCTGTCGCTGGCTCGTGGTGTCACCAAATCCTTCTACCACTGGCATCGCACCGAGCAGCGGCACAACAACAGGCGTTCGACCAGGTGGTTCATCATACCCAAGACAATCGGTGGCGCGTAAAATATCGAAAATAATAATCTCACACAGCACCAACACATGGAGTTCGGGGATAGGCCTCCGGACCCAGGTCTCCCGCACTACAAGACACTCAAGACCAGCCTGGCCTCGGTGCTGAAGGTGCCCGAGAAGCAACAGGTGATCAGCCAGGCCGCCGCGACCATGAACGGGATCGTCATCCGGGGGCTGCTCCTCCTCCGGCTCTTCTTGATACATCGCATTGGCACGCCGCCGGCAGTCGACACCGTCCTGGTGGAGACCTGCCTGAAGGTCGTCTGTGTTCGGAAGGCCACCGGCAGGCCACCCACAACAGGAAGGGCCCTCCGGGACGAGCTCACCACTTTCTACACGCAGCACTTCGAGCCCCTGCTGCCCGAGGGCGACCAGCAGCCGTCGTACACACACCTCAACACGGTCCTGGCCTACGCCGCGGTCCAGGTGGTGGCTGCCCTCGAGACCAACGTCAAGGAGCACTTCGTGGAGTACGTCGAGGCCTACGTCAACGCCCTCTGGCACAAGGACTACCTCGTGCAGCGCATCAGGGCCACCAGAAAGACCAAGCGGGATCGAGAGGCCGGGGTCAGGAAGCTGTGCACCACGCTCAGACAGCTCAAGAACGATCTGCTCGGCGTGGGATCTGAGCCGCTCCAGTCGCATCCATCGTACCATGCATGGGTGCGGCAGCACAAAGCAGTGGTGCTGCCGGCCAAGCAGCGATACGAGAAAGACCTGCTGAAGTACGACCTACAATGCGCGCCCCAGGACTACTGGCCCGGGATGCTGAGGATGACCCGGGCGATCGAACAGGCCGGCAAGAAAATCCGCAACTTCTGTCCCCTGAGGACGAGCGTCATCCCGCGGCACATCTGTCTCGACACGACCGTCCTGGTGCATCTGCTGTTCACCGGGGACAACGGGCCGAAGGACAGGATGCTCCGGAAGGGCGAGCTGGTGCGCAACAAGGACAAGATCTGGAGCCTCTTCTTTCGCACCGACCAGAGAGCGTTCTCGGCAAAGGACTACAGGTTCAACAACATGGTCTACACCGACGGAGTTTCCTGCAGCATTCTTCTCATCAGGCGCGATCTCTATGGCAAGAAGTGCTCGAAGGGGAGACCAGCTGTGGTGGCGAGCGAGAAGTACGTCGACGATCTATCCGCGGACGAGAAAGCGAGGTTGCGGACCAGGACTGTGGTCGGCATAGACCCCAACATGAGCGACCTGCTCTACTGCGTCGACGAGGACGCCTCCAGGCACTACAGGTACACACAGAACCAGAGGAGACAGGAGACCAAGGCCAAGAAGTACCGGGAGATCGTGCTGAAAGAGAGGAACCACACTTGGATCCAGAATCGGACCGTGGCGGAATGGGAATCGGACCTGTCTGCACACAACCACAAGCAGGTGGACAGCGCTGGTTTCAAAGCCTACGTACGGGCCAAGCTCCTGGTAAACTCGAAGGTGACCGCGTTCTACGAGGAGCGCATCTATCGCAAGCTGAGGCTGAACACGTTCTACAACATCCGGAAGAGCGAACAGAGGCTGACGCAGAGGTTCAAAGAGGTGTTCGGCAACCCCGATAAGGTGGTCATCGGAATAGGCGACTGGGAGCAGAGCAAGCACCGCAAGTACAAGGAGCCGACCAAAGGCAAGGGTTTCAGGACGCTGCTGAGGAAGGCGGGCTACCAGGTATTCCTCGTCGACGAGTTTCGTACCAGCTGTCAGTGCTCGCACTGTCAGTCGGAGGGAGCCAAGTGCGTGAAGTTCCGAGTCCGATTGGAACCCAACAAGCAGAGAGCGATCGAGGAACGAAGACTCCGACTAGTACACGGTCTGCTGGCGTGCAAAACGTGCGGCAGGCTGTGGAACAGAGACGTCAACTCCTCGATCAACATAGCTCGTCTGACGAGGCAGGCTTTAGAGACGCAGGGTAGACCTGCATACCTGAGCCGCCAGTCAACACCGCCGGAGGCGGACAGTGCTGTTGCATCGACAGCATAGACTCAGAATTGACATGGGCTGAGATGCTCGACCGTTGCGAGATTTGGATGCGCCTCCCAGGGGGCGCGTTTTAAATCCTCAACGGTGTAAATCTCGCAACTGTGTCACATTGTGAACTCCCTCGAATCTGGTAAGAAATGTGCTCTTTCCAGCTTGCTTTCTGATTGCGCCGATAAGCGCCCGGGCATCCTGGATGGGCATGGCATCTATTGCCGAGTACGCCTTCGCCGGATCTATGGCCGCGAACAGCAGGGTGAGCTTGTTGCTGCGAGTCGCGTGAAAGTTTGTGGCTTTCTTGTCTCGCTTCAACACAGCATCAGTGAGCCTCAGATGATCAGCCACTCTGCTGTGTATGTCGTCACTCAGTTCAGCGAACGATTGCAGGGCCGCCCGACCTTTCGCCACATGGACACCGTCGATAGCATCGACTAGGGCCACACCGACCGATTTGGCTCCTCTTGTGTCACCCGCCGTGACTTCTTTCTTGTCGAATCTGTCCAGGATGAGTCTGTTGTTGAGGTCCTGAGCTGCCTCTAGGGGTTTGATCGCCTTCGAGAATTCGAGATACCTCTCGACACAGTCGATCGGGACAGAGCGCGTGTCTCTGGTGCTGTTCAGACTCAGCAAGGCTTGGAGGTCTGTCATCTGGACACAGATATATGTAGAGGTCAGATTTGTATGTTCATTCTGGCAGTACTCTCGACACCTCTCCGCGAGATGGGATGCACGAAAATATGTCCGAACAGTACAGGTGCGCTGCATGGTGCGCAAGAACAGCCAGGTGGCAGAGCGCCTGACGGCGCTCTTGACCCCCGCTGAGAAAAAGCTCTACATCGAGCGCTTCGGGGACAAACTGGTCACTCCGCTGGAGTGCAAGGAGTATCTGGAGGCCACATCCGACTCCGATGTCATTCCTGTGATGCGAAAGGTGTGCACCGTGTACGGTGCTCGTTTGCAGCCCTACGATCTCTCAAAAATCTCACGCCAGCAGGAGGGTGTCTATCCGGAGACAGACAGCTCAGACTTCTCCACAAAGCTCAACCGGAAGCAGGAATTCGCCGAACTGGTCAGCTCCAACAAGGGCAAGACGATAGACGACCTGTGCCCCCCGAACACACAACCCTTCATGCTGTTGCCCTACCAGGAGTACCTGACCAGGTTCATGTCGCCCCTGACTCCGTACCACGGCCTGCTGGTGTTCCACGCGGTGGGCACCGGCAAGTCGGCGACCGCACTCAGCATCGCCGAGTCATTCCGGGAGACCATGCAGCTCAACGCGACCCCGTCTCAACGGAAGTGCCTGATCCTGTCCCTGAATCACTCCATCTCCGGCACCTTCCGCACCAACATCTACCGAGCCCGTGCAGAGGAGACCGAGATCCGAAACAGCATGCGTCCTGGCAGCCTGCAGGTGACCTCCGACACGTACTATGTAGACGATCGCATCAATCGGCCCGAGCTCATCAAGAAACGTTACGAGGAGTTCTACGACATCGTGGGCTCGGAGGCCTTCGCAAAGAAAATCTTCAACCTCAAGCAGGACGCCAAGCGCGTGGCACCGCAGCGCTGGGAGAAGCGTTTTGCCAGGTACATACAGGACGAGTATTCAAACCGTGTCATCATCGTGGATGAGGTCCACAACATCAAGAACAAGAGGGCCCAGACCGGCGAGGACGATGTGGGGGACGATAGGAACATCAGGAAGAGGTCTGCCAAACGCGAGGATCTCATCACCGCCTACAAGAGATACGACGCTCTGCAGGATGTACTGAGGCATGCCGAGAACGTGCGCCTCATCCTCATGAGTGCCACGCCGATCTCGCACGACCCGATCGAGATCGTCAGCGTCCTCAACCTGCTGCTCGTCAATGATGGACTCCCGGAGATGCAGGTGTCGGACGTGTTCAAGCAGATCGATGACCGTTTCGACTTCACCAAGGACGGCCCGAAGATCCTGCGGGCCAATGCTGCTCCGTACGTGTCCTACGTGCGGGGATTCAATCCCATCTCGTTTCCTCGGGAGCTGGAGCCCGATGCTCCATGCCTGAAGGGGCTGTACAGCAACAACGAGATGTACCTGCCGCGGCCGAAGTACGCCCTGAATGCCTATGTGAAGACGAGAGAGTATGGGAAGATGTCTGAGCAGGACCTCATGTCGCATCTCAAGGTGATCAGGTGCCCGATGGCCCGATTTCAGTTCCACAACTACGCCTGGATGATCAATCAGATCGACGGATCCAGCAATGTGGCCAATCGGGAGGAATTCGACCTCTGCAGTTTCATCTATCCCGAGGACGAGACACGGGGCAGAGCGGGCAGCGAAGGTTTCTCGGCCTGTTTCAAGCAGCTCAGCTTCAACAAGGCGACGAAAGATCGCACGTACAGGTATCAACCCTTCTGCAAGGACTTTCTCAAGGCCGATCACATCATCAACTTCTCTTGCAAGTATTGGCAGATATTGCAGAATCTCTTGCGCTCCCCAGGTATCGCCTTCGTGTACTCCGAACGGGTACAGGTCGGCGTCGAGACCCTGGCCATGATGTTGGATGCCAACGGCTACGAGAGGGACGGCGGTGGGTTCTACCTGCAGGATCACAACGTCGCCAACGGAGACAAGATATGCAGCATCTGCAATGGCACGAAGAGGCTGCACGACGCCGACATCGGCCACTCCTTCCGTCAGGCCAGGTACATGGTCTTGCAGCACCAGGACATCGCCACCACGAACGCAGATCGCGCAGAGAGGTTGAAGAGCCCTGGCAACCGCATGGGCGAGGAGGTGAAGGTCATCCTGGGCACGCTCGTCACCAGGGAGTCGATGGACTTCAGCAACGTCCGTCAGATCCACATCGCGACAGCCTGGTACAACATGTCCCGCATAGTGCAGATCGTAGGCAGAGGGATCAGGAACTGTTCCCATCGGGACCTCAGGCCTGAGGACCGCAACGTCACCGTCTTCAGGTACTGTGTGGCACCTCCTCTCCACAGATCTGACACGATAAAAGACAGCATGTATGAGCTCGAAACCGGTGACGAACACAGGTGGGGTCGCGCAGAGGCCCGGGACGTCATCATCAAGCGGATCGAGAGGGAGCTGAAGAGGGTTGCCATCGACTGTCCGATCAACCGAGATATCAATCGCTTCGAGAGCGATCGCGACGGCTCCCGAGATTGCGACTACCAATCCTGCTCCTACGAGTGTTCGGGGCGGCTGTCGGATCGGAAGGCACGTGACGACACCACATCGGAGCTGCTGGCGAACAGAAACGAGGTGAACAACGCGAAGTTCGTGATAGGCAAGCTGTTCCAGACAAACACGGCCTACACGTTCGAGGAGATCCGTAAGCATGTCGCAGAGTCGAGAAGGAAGCTGGGGCTCCGTGCAGTGGCTCTCGCCCTCCAGGAGATGCTGGGGCTGCAGTCCGGCCTGCCGGAGATCGTGCAGGGGAAGACCGGAGGCTTGGGGAGGATCATTTATGCCGGCAAGCACTACGTCTATCAGCCCCTGGACGCCAAGGATGAGCGCATCCCACTCGTGTACCGTCACCTCCCGGCAATCGCACAGGTCAAGCTGGTGCCTATGCTCGATGCCGAGGGATCGGACACGACCCAAGCAGGTGCCATCAGCGAAATACTGGCGTCCATAGATGCCAAGCCGGACATCCTCCTGCAGCACATGGTCATGGACTACACCCTGTCAAGTCACGACCGGGTGGTGCTCCTGGAGCACATCATCTCGTATAAAACGCACGTCCACCTGCTGCAGTACTTTAAGAACTTCCTGCTGTACGCCGACGGGGCTCCTTACGGTCACTTCCTGACCACGGTGCCTCGCTGCTGGAACGGCCAGGAGTGGACTGCGTGTGGCCTGGCCGAGAAGAGGAGCGCCGATGCGACGAGGGCAGATCTGTACAGGGAGCCCGAGGCCTCCTTCGTGGGGTATGTGGAGAGCAAGGGCGGAGCCACGAGCTTCAAGATCGTCAACAATCACGACCAGAACGACAAGACCCGTCTCGATCTGCAGGTGGCCCAGAACACCCTCACCAAGGGCAAGCAGTGCACCTCCTACGACAGGGTCGGGCTGAATCTGGTTGCCCGCGAGTTGGGCATGAGCACCGAGAGCCGAGAGAGCAAGGTCGCGATGTGCGAAAGACTGGAGTACAGCTTCAGGAAGGCTCAGCACGCGAGCTCCGTGACCAGGTACTTTTACAATGTGATCGAGACACATCAACGCCAGGGCCTGATACAGAGCAAATAGCTGTGATGTCCTGCAGAGGCCAGGTCCAAATTAGGCTGCTCTGCTGGATCGAATATGTGTAGCAGCTTTCGGGTCGAGCTGACCTCACACAGTCATGGAGGTGTCACACGCCACTGGGAATGACAGGATCTGCCTCAAGCAGCTGGCGAGGCAGGACTGGTTCCCAGACTACGATGAGGACGAGATGTCAAATAATCCATGGGAGAGGTGGAAGGAGGACGGCGTGATGTGGCGAAGGTTCACAGATTCCTTGCTGGTCTATCAGGATCTCGGGAGCGTGTGTGGCATCAGGCTCCTGAAGATCAATCACGCACTCGGCAAGTCCGAAGATCGCAACTTGGTCCTGCTGGACACAATGGCATCGGCTCTCGACCGATGCCACGAGAAGGTGCTGCTCGTGGATGCCAACGTGGACGAGGACATCGGAGCCATGACGAGCCTGACACCAGTCCGTGGCTGGCCAGGCGGACACCTTTGTACGGCGCAGAAAGAGCCCACTTCCAATAGTCCGGACGGATTCCGCACGCTGATCAGGATCGGGGTGGGAGATCTGCACGGTGTCCAGTGGGATGAGGCGCTGATACAAATTCGCCTTGACGGCACGCATCTGGAGATCGAGCTTCCTGTGAGAGCATACGCAGTCAGAAACGATGCACCCATGGGAAACTGGTTGAGTTTGCAATGGCGGGGCTGGTCCCTCCTGAGCGGTTCAGACGTGCGCATACGCGAGCTGGTCAGCATCTGTGACGGAGAGCCAGGTCCCTGGAATTCCTTCACACCGACCGGAGAGGATCTCTACGACCGATATCACTACACCTACATCGTCGATGACAGGAGGAGTCATGTGTGTGTGTGCCTCCTCCGGTTAGGGCGTCTGCCGATGCGGGATTCCGGGTCTTCGGCTATCCGAGCCGAAATGGAGAGTATGCGGCATGCCTGGGGCTTCATCTACGCTCGAGCCTGCAGTGCAGCACGAGTGATCCAGCGACTCTGGCGCAAATACTTGTGCAACCCGCAATTCAAGCTCGCACGCAGGAGGCTTATGCGAGAGTACGAGGCGCTGTTGTGTCAGGCCGATGTGACCCAGGGGGCACACCAGAGTGCATCGATGTAAAGGGAAAAAATGTGGTGTGACTACTCACGGGCCATTCCATGCAGTTCCTGCCGTATCACTCGCAGATCATCAGCGAAAGGGTCAACATTCAGGCCATCCATCTCACGAGGGACATCGATCGCCACATCGAGGAGCGGGCCAAGAGGAAGCTCGAGAGGAAGAACTGCTGCTATGGCTACGTCGGCCACATCCACATCCTGTCGAGATCTGTCGGCTTCTACGACAGCCCGCATTTCAACGGGGAGATGACGTTTCAGATCGAGGCCGTGAGCGATGTGTGCCGCCCGGCATCCGGCGACGAGTTCCTCGCGATCATCGTCGACGTCAACAAAATGGGGTTCCTCGCGAAGGCCGGCGACCACGACGAGCTGCACATCTACTGTGCGCGGACACACGGGGGCAACGCGGCCTTCTTCGAGGACCCGCGCATGAAACCTCAGACCCGCGTCACCATCAGGGTGTCCGGCTGCAAGTTCAGCCTGAACGACGTCAAGATGGTCGTCGTGGGGAACATCGTCAAGCTTCACGATTCCGACGAGCTCGACAACTATCGTCACAAGCTCGTGGACATCCCCCGGCCGACGACTGAGGTGCAGGTGGGCCTGAAGTTCAAGACAGGTGCGCAGCCCGGAGAGTCCAGGGCCAAGTACGGAAACGAGAGCCACGTGCAGAGCGTCAAGCGCCTCCTCGGCACGACGATGGAGGGTCTGGAGGCCACAGGCAGCAAGGGCGAGTGTGCCAGGCTGTACAGCGACGCCAGGTCCCTGGCCAACGAGTTCGAGCTCGTCTGTCCGCCACATGCCTATTACAGCGGCCCCCCGGTCGTCACTTACCGGCCACTCAACAGGGCTTTCTTCAAGCTCTGGGAGATCCTGAACGACTTCCCCGGGCTGCTGCCCAAGGGGGGTGAGCGCGACAACGTGGTCACTGTGCACCTCGCCGAGTCGCCCGGCTCCTTTGTTGAGGCCACGAAGAGGTTCCGAGAGGGGCTGCACCCGAGTGTGGCCGACCGGGACGTTCGCGATGTGATGTTCGCAATGTCCCTCAGGGCGTCCACGGACGCCTCCCCGAATGTCCCCCCGGGGGATGCCCTGGTCAGCAACATGACAGGGTTCCCGAACGTGACGTGTGTTCGTGGTGGCGAATCGAAGGGAGCCACGCCCCACGGCTTCACGAAGCGGCAGGGCGATGGGTCGGGCGACCTCTTCGTGCTGGGCAACATCCTGGATCTCGCAGCGGATGTGCAGGCACGTGGAGGCGCGGACTTCGCCACCGGCGACCTCGGCTTCGAGTTCTCTGCCGTCGAAGACAGCCGGGAGGCCTGCATGTCCTTCGCCATCTTCGCACAGATGGTCGGCATCCTGCTGGCGCAGAAACAGGACGGCAGCTGCGTCATCAAGTGCTTCGACTGCTTCACCAGGCTCACCACGAAGCTCATCGTGTACATGTCGCAATTCTACCGTGAAACCCACATCACCAAGCCATACTCGAGCCGCAGCGGGAACCCGGAAAAGTACCTGGTCTTCCAGGGCTTCACGGGCCTGACAGACGAGCAGAGGGATGTCGTCCGAGCATCATTCGTGGAGTGGAGAGAACTCGAGCCCTGGATCGGCGGTCAGTACGAGAAGAACACCCAGTTCGTCACGGATCTGCCTAACATCGAGGTGCCCGACGATGTCGCTAACAGCATAGCAGAGTTCAACAGGACCAACGTGTCGTCCAGACAGGTCAGGGCACTGAACAAGATGATCCGCTTCCTCAAGAAGCCTCTCGACGCCGAGGACCGCGCTGCTGCGGTCGAGGAGCAGTTGAGGAACGCCAGGGCCTGGCAGGCTACCTACATGAGTCCCTGGGAACACAAAGGCTCATAAAGAGCCGACTGTTCCTCGGTCGGCAAACGAGCTTCGAATCATGGAGAGCAGGCACAACCTCATCAGACAGTCCGAGGGTCTGAGCAGGGATGAATACAGGCACATCTTTCGATTGTTCAGGGACGCCGATGTAAATTTTACAGAGAACCACAACGGGATCCTCATCAACCTGCAGAAGGTCGATGATGAAGTCGTCGAGCGTGTCTCGGCACAGGTGCAGCAGTTCCATCGCATGAGGTCGGAGAACTCTCTTCGCGAGGCCCAACTCAAGGAGTATGAGGATGAGGTGTGGTCACCGTACACCTGTCCGATTCATCCCGACACTGTGAATCCAGACTTAACCGGTTCCCATGCCTGCCGCAGATGCAGGGCACAGCTGTACCGGCCAGCAACCCCACCATCGTCACGCCACCTTCGAACTTCTTCACCGAGATTCGAAACGCCAAGAATTTGAACGCCATGGAACGATCCATCCTCAAGGAGAACCATGCCAACTCCATCGCTCAGAGCGCGAGGCCGACCGTGACACAGAGACGCAGCATGACCCGGCGCTACACCGGTGTCCAGGCCAAGATCTTGCGTAACTGCAAGAACATCAATCGCACGAACAGCTCGAGCATGTTGGCCAGCGGCCGTCAGGCCGAGGACACCCTCGCGGACGCCGCTGGAGATGCCGAGGTCCAGGTCGTCGACGGTGTCGACGGTGTCGAGGACGACGAGGAGGAGGACCTGGAAGACGAGGAGGAGGAGGACATCCGAGCGTCGGATGAGGACCTCGATGATGTCGACGAGCACGTGACCGAGCTGTAAACACATCGGCACGTTCTGCAATTCGACATAGAGTTTTCTTTTTCGATAGAAGTCTAAACAATGAACATCCACTCCCTATTGCACGCCCTCGGCCTGGACCTGGGGTCCAATCATGGCATCCGCAGGCCGGCAACAGTCCCTTCCAACACTCAGCACGTTCCGATCCCGTCTAGCCTGTCGGACGAGCGCATCGCTGCCATCGAGGGGGCACGCCGGCGGATGCCCGTCTCTCTGACTCCCACGAGCCCCCAGGGCTTCCGCAGGATCGACACCGACAGGCGTGGGGTCCCCAGGCAGCTGCAGGACCTGGACAAAGCCCCGAGTGACCTGTCCCGATGGCACGGCGAAAGGGATCATTCCTCCTTCTATTCTGCCGTGATCAACGCCACCTGTGGCGCTTCCGTCACTCCTGAGATCGTCTCCGCGCTCAAGCAGCACGTCATCGTGGCCTGTGAATCACGGGGCAACTTGGAAGTCCCTGAAGAGCTCCGAGCCCCGATCGCAGCATCCGAGGGCGTCATCGCTACTGTCTGCGCGTGTTTAGGGTTGAACGTTGTCCTGTACGTCGTGGAGGAGTCCTCCACGACATTCTATCCCGAGGCACGCATCGAACAGGGTCCATACGTGCTGCTGATCCGCGAATCTGGCATGTTCTCCGTCGTGAGGAGCGCCGTATTCGTGCATGGAGCGTTCCTTACTATGCGACGGCACTCCGAGCTCATCAGGGAGCTGCTGTCACTCCAGCTCGAGAGTGGCATCGAGCCACAGCTCGCTTCTCACCCCGCAGATGGCAATAAAAGACACATAGAGGGCCGGGGCAGGAGCCCTGCAAAGATTTTACGCCTGTAGCATATATGGCTGGCATCCTCGTGACGTCAGACCAGGAATCGCTCGTCCTCCAGGGTTACGCCAAGGATGCGTCCCTCAACGAGCTCGAGATCAGGTTCGGCAGGTACAGCGCACAACGCTTCTATCAGGGCGTGTCAGCGAGCGCCTTCCAGGCTCTCCTCAAGTGCCTGGTCAACACCCCGGCATACACTTCCACTCCCGCCCTCGACATGCTCAAGCTCATCGCCGAGGACGGCACGACTCTCACCGTCACAGAACAGACCGCCATCCGCGCGATAGCCAGGGGCTCGATCGTGCCGAGCACCGGCACGACCTGCATGCGCAAGGTCAAGGAGGTGCCCTTTGACAACGAGGAGTACGAGTACAGGATCGGGATCGCTACGGAATCCCCCCTCCCTGTGGAGACCTTCGGCACCCTCGATTCCCCCTGCACCTACAGGCTCCTCAAGAGGTTCTCCTTCACTTCCCTCGACAAGCTGTGCCGTCTGGACCTGTCTGTCACACAGACATCCAGGAGACCAGCCAAGAGCCTCGAGGATGCCCGGCTTCAGAAGACGGACCCACGGTACGAGGTAGAGATCGAGTGGATCGGTGAGGACCGCACCCAGGCACACATAGCCATCTACAGCCATGTCAATCTGGCCCTCAAGTACATCCAGGACACGCACTATCCGATGTCGAGGTCGCAGCGCCTCGATGTGCTAAAGGGGTATGCGGATGCGTTCTACCGCGGCCACAAGTCCAGCCCCGAGGAAATCGTCCGGAATTCTCGGAGGTTCTTCATGGGAGCCATGCCCGGCACGCTCTCGCTCGTCAACGTGCTTCCCCTGGACATCAAGACCAACGCCCCAAACATCAGGGCTGCCTTTCCGGACGACTACACGGTCACCGAGAAGGCGGACGGTGTCCGCTGCCTGCTCTACGTGGATGGATCAGGCGATGCGTACATGATCGACAGATCCCTGCGGGTGCGGCGCACGGGTCTTCAGCAGCCGAACCGGCTCACTCTGATCGACGGGGAGTACGTTCCGGAGCTTCTCAACTTCCTGGCCTTCGACCTCCTGTTCCAGGATGGCAAGGACGTGCGTGACCTGCCACTCATGCGATCCAAGCTGCACCCGGAGGACCGGCGCTTGGGCCGATACGACCTCCTCCGGACCATGCTGCACCACAGCCCCTTCTCCATCGCCCAAGAGCCTGGCATGCACGTGAAGGCCAAGCAGTTCACGGCGGACAAGGACTGCCTGAAGGAGGCGAAGGCCATGTGGAGGACACGGACGACGAGGTTCAAGCACAACATCGATGGTATATTCTTCACGCCGAGACGAGACCGATACCCGAAGACAGAGATGCGACAGTCGTGGGGACGATGTCTGAAGTGGAAGCCCAGGAATCTGCTCAGCATCGATTTCAAGTGCTCCGTGAAGCCAGACATGCAGTACGTCTTTCAGACGGACGCCAGCGGAGAACGCGTCATGATCCCGTGCAAGATCGTTCACCTGCTGGTGGCCATGCCCGGTCAGGGCGAAGCAAGGGCATCCGCCCTGCCCTTCAGGCCGAGCACACACACCGAGGTGCGCCGGATCGCGCCATTCATAGCCAAGATTCCTTTGGACGAGGGCAACAAGATGTTCGCCACCGATCCCCTCACGCACCACCGGCACCAGTTCAGCGACAACAGCATCGTCGAGTTCTCCTACGACAGTACCAGGCCGGAGGGGCTCGAGTGGGTGCCCCTCAGGGTGCGCACCGACAAGCTGGTGCCGAACGCTTTGCGGACGGCCGAATCAGTGTGGGAGGTCATGCACGACGCGAAGGGGCTGCTATCAGACCCACGGATCTTCGATATCGGCAGCGACGAATTCAACGAGCGGATCCTGCGTGAGGAGTGGGGCAAGCAACAGAAGGGGGACGCCTACTACCACGTCCAGGAATCCCTGTCAGATCGCCACAGATCACCGATCTACAACATGCGGACGTTCCACAACATCTTCGTCAAGAGGACGCTGTACATGACGGCGTCCAAGGCACTGCTCGGGCAGACTGGAGAGCCCTCGGTCAAGGCCCTCCTCGAGCTCGGGGCCGGCAAGGGCGGCGACTACAGCAAGTGGCGAGATGCCGAGGTGACCAGGGTCTTCGCCGTCGACACGGACAAGAGGGGGCTCAACATGATCAGGGAGACCCACGACAGGATGGTTTCAAGAAACAAGAACCCCCGTCTGGTCGAGCCTTTCACCGCCGACATGGCCACGCTGCTGTCCAGCGCAGTCGGTGCAGCAACCACGGAGGACAGGAAAGCCCTGCACGACTTCTACAACAAACAGGGGCTCCACTACTTTCCACTGGTGAGCTGTCAATTCGCCGCCCACTACTGCTTCAACACAGAGCTGCGCATGCGCACGTTCATGATGAACGTCTACGAGAATCTCGCGCCCGGTGGGTACTTCATCGGCACCATCTTGGATGGTGCGAGCGTGTTCTCGGTCCTAGAATCGGCGAGCCAGCCCTGCGTGGAGTTCTCGATCCAGGGCAAGCCCTTTGCAAGCCTGACGAAGAGGTATGCCGAGGACGGCCTGCTCGCGTTCGGCCAGGCCGTGGACGTGTGGGTGACCAGCATCAGCGACGCCGCCTACACGGAGTACCTGGTCAACTTCGAGGCGTTCGCGACGACCATGACAGAGGACTACGACGTCGCCGTTCTGTCCAAGGAGGAGGCTGTCCAGTTGGGGCTCCCCGACGGGACAGGCACGTTCGGCGACATGTACGCCGCGCAGGATGGCAAGCATGCGGTCGTGCTCAGCGAGGCCGAGAAGGCGTACAGCTTTCTCAATCGATACTTTGTCATGAAGCGCGTCGGCACAGGGAACGCCAAGGTCATCAACAAATGGCTAAAGCTGATCAGGCAACCCCGTCAGGTCGAGGTCGAGGTGTGATTCAGGCATCGGGAATGGAGTACATCGAGGGGTGCACGTCGAGCACAGGGTATTTCTCGAACACGACGTTGTTGGCCTCGTCGAACTGGCGCTTGTACCTGTAATTGTCTTTTTCCGGCGAGTGTTCCAGGATAGGCTTTCGTCGTTCCTCTGTCTTTTTCACCTTGATTTCAGCCTTCTTCTGCGCCAAGTGTCTGTGGTCGTGCCACGTCGAGTACAGAACGATCGCGAGCACCAGGGCGATCAGGATGACCCTGATGTGCAATTGCATCACTATCTAGTACGGTACATCAAATTCTGTTGTACCGCAGTCAGAGCTATTGCATGAAGCTCAGCCTCGTCCAGAAGCGCATGTCTCTAGACGATGCCACATGCCTTTGCGGCGACTTGCGTGTCCTGCACCAGGTCGCATAGCTCTCTCTGTTCCCGTCCAGTGATCTGGCTACGAGGTCCTTGCAAGATCTAGTCGCCGCGTGCCTCCTGACGGCCTCGACGGTCTGACGTCGCGCCGAGTCCGAGTCGTCCGAATACCGGATCAGGGCCACAGACTCTGATCCAGATACAAATAGCCAAAGGGGGATGCTGCTGACATGGTCTGTACCGGGACGAATCCGATACACCCGGTCACCATCCAACTCGCCCCTGACGACGATGCCATGCTGCCAGTCCGCTCCGCGATGCGTGCAGACGGCGACGTGATCACCGGATTTGACGGTGGTCGACAGGCGATGCTGGCTCAGCGTTTCGACCGACCGTGGCTTCAGCTCCATGTCTGGTCTGGCTCTGCATGTTTGTCTGTCGCTTCTATGTGTCAAGCTCACATGTGGCTCTTGCGGCTCTTCCTGGCCTTGTGCCCCTTGGCGAAGGGCTTGGCCCATGTTCCCTCCTTGACCATCTGGGCCTGGCGCTTCAATCCCAGCTCGTGCCTCTTCTTCGAGACGACGCGCTTGCCGTCGCTCGATAGGCACAGGTCCTTCTTGGTCAGGTTGGAGTCGGTCTCGTCGAGCTCTCCGTTCCACACCTTGCGCTTTTGGATGGCTGCGTGACGGCTCTTGTGGGCTCCTCCGAACAGTGAGAACATGGTTGTATATATTAATACGCTGGAAAATAATCCCGACACAGAGATGAGGCACACCTTGCCCCTTGTCAATCCCACACCTCTTCAGACACATAAAGTCTTGCGATCCTGGGCACCTCCACAGTTATCATGACCGATGCAGATATCGCCATGTGCCCTGTGGGGCACACACAGGTCGACAGGCCCCTGACAGAGGGTCAGGACAGCAGGGAGACCGACAGCATGCTGCTCAATTGGGCAGCTTCTGGCATGCTCGACGTCTCGGAGTCTTCGATCTCCTCGGCAGCGGCGTCGACGTGAACTGCAGGGACTCCAACGGCCAGACCCCGCTCATGCTGGCCACCGCCGCCGGATTCGTTCACACCTCCAGGTTCCTGGTCGAGCTGGGAGCGGACCCACACGCCAGCGATGCACACGGTCGCACTCCTTTGAACCTAGCGAACAGCGCTACGGCCGCCGAGATCACCGCGGCCACCGAGGCCCTCGAGCTGCGGCGCCTCGCCGAAGGCAGCCTCCTCGATGCGGCCGCTTGTGGAAACACCGATGCGGTCACGGCTCAGCTGCAGCTCGGAGTGGACATAGACTGCAAGGACTCTCGAGGCAGGACCCCGCTCATGCGTGCCGCGATGCTGTCACATTCCGGCACGGTGAGGGAGCTGCTCGATCGGGGTGCTGATCCATTGATCAGAGACTGCGCAGGCATGGATGCCTGCGCCCTCGTCCGCCTGTCACGGTATGGAATGTCCGACCCGTGAGCCCTCATCGTTCGTCCAGGCCGAGGAACTGTACCTCCAGCACCCGTGATGGTGCTTGCGCCTTGCTCAAGCGGCCGAACACCCACGGCAGCTCGCGAATCAGCCCGCTTCCGGCGACTTCTCCTGTGGCAGCACCACCTATCGGAACGGCGAGCACACCCATGATCAGGGTCGTGACCACAGCGACGCACAACAGAGCGATCGCACTGTCCCTTATGGCGCGGCTGCGACTAGCACTCCCCAGCCAATTCTCCACCAGACCCTGTGTAGGATCGTGAAGAGTTGTAAGATTCCGCAGGCATGCGATGGCGTGCGATGCGCACGTTGTGTTTTGTGGGTTATGTACGAAACAACCTGTGAAACCCATTTCGACTGTGTAATTCGAGTCACCGCTCACACCCGATGCGCACACGGCTCGTTGCATTGTGACCATGTGGTGGAGTTCACGGGAATCGTTTCGGGCTCCAGAGCATTTCTTCGGAACGTGCAGGGCTGCGCACCGGCTATCGTTCCGGTCCCAGGGAACTGCGAGCGCATGCCGAAGGGTTGCATTCATAGTCTCCTCTTCGGTGCTGTTCACCAGTGTCATCGCGTGCTGTAGAAAGTCGTTTATCGTTCGGTTATCGTTTCGGAAGACCAGGCTATCCAGGGTCGTCTTTTCGCTCGACACTGCAGTCGCGAGGACCAGCAGTCCGGTTACCACCGAGTGGATCATTTTGTTGTGCCTCAGATCCCAGCATTCGCCCATGCAGAGGCTTCGAATTTGCACTGCACATCTGTGGCTCGACAATATCTCCGCCTCCTGTATACACGCCATGTCCTTCTTCATGCCCCTGGCCAACGCAGCCATGGGCACCGTCGCCACCAAGGCCACCAACAACGTGATCAGCAGGACCCACGCAGCACTGACCGGATCCAAGAAGAAGAAGAAGAGCCGGAGGACCAGCAGCAAGCTGATGCGGTCCTCCGTCAGGAAGAGCCCCCGCACCAAGACCATCACCAGAACTTACTCGACTATGTCCAAGTCCAAGAAGAAGGGGGGTCGCCGCTCGCAGCACCGCAGGCGTTGGCGTTGATCGCAATCCGGGACATCTGCCGACACATTCTCTCTGCATCTCTAAGAAATCACACACCTGTCACTGGCAGCTGTGTGATGTCCGCGTAAAATTCCTAGAAACTATGTGGCGGGTATGGTCAGGCTTCCGATGTCTGCACGTCGGGCAGCGTTCGAGAAGATCGAGTCGGCACTGGGGGACAGCGAGAGACGCGTCGGTGGAGTGGGTGGCGTTGACCTGGGCTTCCGACCGGACCCCGGGGTGGACCGGTGGATCCCAATTAAACTTGCCATCCCCATCATTGTAACAGAGACAGCACAAAGCGTCGTAGTGCATCAAGAGCTCGACGAACACATAATTGTCATTGTGGATGGCGATGACGTGTCTTATGCCTCATCTAAGCAATGTAAAAGCGTCAGGCCCAGAATCTCGAGCTTGAAACCAAAAAGCTCGTCTTGGATCACTTTACCGGAGTGTCTGAGTCAATATCACACTCTGTGTCGTTCGTGGGAAGCACTCGAGCTGATGAGCCCCGTGTTTCGAAGTCATCACGAGAAGAACTCTGTCAAAGTGATTGCTGAAACATCGGTAGTGAATAAAACGATCCGACGTATTTTCGAGGAGCAGGGATTGGGGAAGCATCTAATCACGATCGGGGGTAAATGTGGTGCCGATTTCGCATTCTTTCCGGACCCAGCAGTCGATCTTTGTCTCGGAGTGAAAGTGTCTGGCACGAGTCCGGGCAAGTATCCGAACGTCACAAGCTTCGCTATTGACAAAAACCTACCGTATCTGTTCGTGGCATTGAACGAGAGAGGCGTTGCATTGATACCTGTCCGAGATATCAAACAGAGCTTCAACACTGTTTTGGGAAGGTCAGAATTCGGTCTGCTCCAACTCTCATGCGTTCCAGGCTGTGTGCAAAGAGTGTGTCGAGATGTAAGTGAAATAGACGGACTACGTCTTGTGAGCCTGTCAGAGATCCAGAGTGCGAGCAAGCCTGCGGTCGAATTCATGGGCCATAACTCTCAAGAGGCAGAGGGTCAGGACCTCATCGAAAGCTGTCTGCCTGCGGGGCTATGGACCAGGACCGAGGAGTTCTGTCATGCGGATGCGATTTATGGGCCGCTATCCGCGCAGAACCTTTTGCCTATTCAGATAAAGACGTCCAGTGTCACAACAAAAAACGATGGCTACCGATTTACCCTGAACCATAGGTACGACCGAATGCTAGTGATGTGCATCCACCTGCCAAGCAAGACGATATTCGCTGTGCCCGGCGCCCTACTACCCGACAAAACATTCAGTGGAAAATCACTTGGAAGCACCGAAGATGGTAACAGTGACTTCATTGTACAATCGGAGAAGCTTGCTAGCTTTCTTCAGAGCTTGTATGCTGCTGTTTCGGCCGGCAAGAGCGAATGTTCATGGCCTTCAGGCTGCCATCATGACTTCTCGTCTATACACATGGTGACAAAGCAAGAGGCAAACATCCCCCGAGAAGCAAACCAGAGGAAAGCGCAAGAGTTTGCCGATGCTCGGCGCAGTATGCTGCCTGGACTGACATTCGCGCCTCCTAGAGTTCAGCACACTCCAGTCGATATTCTCCTGAACGGGATGAGAATTCAGGACAAGCTCGGGAGTGCTATGACCAGAAAAGGATTTACGGGCTGGAGATGCTCGATGTCCAGAGACACACGATCGAAGGGCATTGTGCCCTACTGGGATACAGACTTCGACTTTCTCTGGCTTCATATCGACAGAGTTGTATTCTACCTCATACCTGCAGTTGCCCTAGCGCACAAAGGCATCCTCTCATCTTCTTCCAGGGAAGGTAGGACCAGCATCATGGTGTACCCCTTCGGATGCGCGAAGGATGCAGACCTCTGGACAGATGCTTTCAAGTTCTCTTACAGTCATCCTGGGATCGAGGATAAAATCAGAAGCATCCTTTCACACTCAGAAGATTCCGATAGCTTTGAAGTACCAGATGCCACCACCTGCGACCAGGGCCGCGAGGGCACACATAACTGATGTAGCCAACGCAAATGAGTACGGGACATTGACCAGAGAGGCGTTAGAAAGGTTGGAACCCATTAACCCGGATCCAGCGCTGATAACAGAGATAGCGAGACCCAACAGAACCACGAGAAGCTCGAAGCGAAGGATCTGGTTGCGCTGCTGATCGGACCGCAGGCCGGCGAGGGCCTCGGTGTCGCTTATGCGGTCGCCGAGGATGCGGAGGTGCTGCACGAGGTCGTCGGCGTGGTCGTGGTATGCCACGAGCATGGACCCAGTGGCCTCGGCGCAGGAGTCGGTCTGCAGACCGGCGAGCACACCGTGCAGGGAATCGATCGATGTGGACAGGTGGTAGAGCCGGGTCTTGCAGGATCTCAATTGGAAGAGATCGACCTCCGTCGATTTCTTCTCGAGCTGCATGAGATGGAAGTCTATCTCGTTCTCCAAGGCGACCTGTTTCGTCGAGAAGTCGATCATGCACAGGTCCAGGACGGTGTCGGCCACGACGTGCTGGACCGACATCGTTGGCACATCGCCCTCCAGGTTCATGAAATTTCTGTAGCTCCTGAGCCGCCTGCATACCTCATGCACCACCCCGGAGCTTTCGTGGCCACAGTCCGACAGCAGGCTGCAGGAGTCCGTGGCGGCTATGGCCACTGCACCATGTCTGATGCACAGGTAGGTCTCGGTCAGCGTCAGCGAGGTGTTCTGCATGCGTCGGTGCGTTGCGAGGACGCGCATGTCGGTCGCGTTGAGTCCCCATTCCTTCAGCAACTGACGGCCTGCCGCCTCTGTCAAGTCGACGGCGGTCCCGGCTGCGTCCACCCTGTACCATGCCCTCATCGTCCCTCACGTGACCTCTTCCGGCTTTATGAAGCTGTGTCCAGAAGCCTCATAAACGCAATGCCTGCCTGAGAGTTCCAGATCTGCAATCATGAAGCTGTCAACCATCGCATCGACCCTCTTCGTCGCACTCCTGCTCTGTGCCCCCTTGCAGCTCATGGCACGCACCACCGAGGCTGAAGACGCTGTGGATGTCCCACACAGGCCCAGCATCACTTTTGCGTTTCCCACTCTCCTGGAGCTCGACGATGTCCTGGAGTCTGCAGCCAAAGACATGCGCCACAGGAAGGCGCTGCGAACTCGGGAGGGCTTCCGCCGCAGGTGAGAGAGCATTTGTGTCATCCATCAATCTACAGGATTTGTGATGTCAGATCGATCAACGTGGCGCTATGCAGACTCCAAGCCAACAACGGCGCAAGCTACGCTCAACCTGCGAGCGCTCGAGCCACATCTCCTGAATTAGGAAAGTAAAGAGAAGTCCCCGCCGGCCTCGCTGCTCAAACGCTGCCAGGCAGAAACCATCGTCTCTCCGGCAATAAGCGCACACGCCAGGGCGGACATCACGCTAGCGCTCGCGTCCCTCTTGCCGACGCTGTCCCCGGGAATCTCCGCGCCCTCTGGGTATTGCCTGGCGACCGCGTCGATCAATATGGGAGAGAAGGCACAGGACGATGGGAGGTGTGACAGGAGGAGCCTGCCGGCTCGGTCGGTCCGGAGCCGCGTGTTGACTTCCTCGATGCGGTTCTGCACATCGCTCAGAGATGTGTCTTTGATCCACCATGCGAGGCCGGAAGCCTTCGTGATCGAGGTCCCAGAAGGGGCGGTGTGTCTGATGGCCTCGAACAGGACCGATCGGTCGTGAGCTGTGAGGTCGCCTATGCAAGCACGGAGCTTGGACTTGCTGATCAAAGCTAGACAGCCCAGGTGCTGGTTGTAAGCGAAGATGGCTCGTATGTGATCCTCGGCTGCCCGACTCGCCGATTCCCCGGAGGTGTGGTAAAGCTTCGAAAGGGCCTGCATCGCCCCGACGAGATTGTCTGTGTCCGATCTGAAGGCGACAGGGATCTGCTGAACCCTGTGCGCGAGCTCGGTTCTTGAGAGATGTTCCGAGACGTGTCCGACGCCCCTCATGTACTCGTCGAGCTCCTCGCACCGCCGAGCGTCCTCACCGATCCTGCCGCTCGAGAGGGTCATCGTCCCACACCTCGTCCTGAACAGATGACATTTGGCGTCCCTCTTCAGGATCATGGCACTCACCCAGAGATAATCCAGCACAGAGCCCTTGTCCCCGACGTTCGCGTGACTGTGACCCCCCCTGTTCCATGCGGCGATCGCATTCAGTCTCGCCACGACGTCTATCATGACGGAGCGCCTGCGTTGCCGGTTCATCCGATATATCGAAGCCAGAAAGAAGTGTCCAGGTTAGCCAGATCGTCCCCTCGGATCTTGAAAGTCTTCCTCTGCCCGTGAACGAACAATATTGTGACTCACATGTCGAACACTCGTCCGACATGTGTCTGAATTTTGCGGTTCACCCGAGGATGTGTGAGCTCTGTTCCTCTGTGGTGATGTGGTGCTTGATGATGCGCCAGAGAAGATAGCTGACGATGTATGCTGCGAGCACGACGACCACCCAGATGCAGAAGGTCTGGACGCCTAAGTAGACGCACTGGGAGGTGGTTTGATGGGGGAACCCACACGGGTCTAGAAAGAGGTTGTAGTAGTAGCCCATTATAATTTGGTGTTGCTCTCGAGAGTCGACGGTATGCCAATCAATTTTGTGCGCACACACGCAGAATGCGCAAGTATCTGCTGATAATCGAGGGAGAGCAGGGCGACTATGGGGCCTTCTTCCCTGACCTTCCGGGCGTCTGTGCCTTCGCCGAGAACAAGAACGCTGTGTTGGAGCGAGCCACCCGAGCCGGAGAGGACTTTATCTGTCGCAACGCAGCGCCACACAGTCCTGTGAGATCCGAGGAGGACATCGAAGCCATTGTACGCACCGTGCAGCAATCAAGACCGGTGTTTTATACGATGGTCTATCTGGATGATCGACGGAGGGGCACATCGAAGTCTTCTCAGATTTGAGCCTTTCATCAACAAAATCTGCAGACTTGCGCAGAACTCACAGCAAAGATCCGAAGGATACATATGGGGGGCTGTGTGACCCGTCTAAGCCATATCAGCCAGATCTTTGCTGATATGTCAAGAGGATCTGTGAGATCTAGAGAATAAAGAGAAGCGAGTGTTTGCTGTGTTCCGGATGGTTCTGGCAAAGGCACGCACGGCCAGACTACACCGATTTAGACCTGTTCTGAGAGGGGTCTGTGATCGGAAGATCAGCAAGACTTTGTAAGTGTAGACCGAATGCATCCGAACAACGTACTTCTTGGGGAGGTCACCGATGAACGCCTCGATGGCGAAGTTGGCTGGTATCTTCAGCACGAAGAGCTTGACACTGGTGTCCGTCAGGATCTCGGTCACGTCCTCTGCCAGGGGTCTGTCGGATAAGAATAGAGGCCACTCGGTCTCTTCCTTGTACCACTGAAGACCCGGCTGACTCCAGGGTGGGTCTGCAAAGCAAAGAGTGGCCCTCATAGAACTGCCTCGAATCGCCTCCATACAGTCAGTGTGCATCAGAGTGACGCCACCTTCGTCCAGACCGTACGCTCGGAGGTTGAACGTGAGGGCTTGAAAGTGCTCGATGTTCCTTTCCATGGCAAAGACGTGGCCGAAGTTTTCTGAGAAGTTCAAGGTATTGCCACCCCATCCTGCTGTAGCGTCAATTATGTGCTGTGTCTTGTGGTAGAGACCCAGGTCTCGCGCTTTCGCGATCACGAGGTCCGTTGTGGCTTGCGCCTGGTCTGGACGGGAAATGCTGTACTTGCCCTCTTTGTCGATGATGAGGGCTTCCTGGCAGACACCGTCTGCGGTGGGAAAGTACACTTTGCTGTCCTTGATCTCACCCTCTGGGTGGTGCGTACCGGCGCTAGAGTGCTGCGTTCTCTTCGCTGCATTTTGGGCTGGATGTCTGCATGGTGGTCAATTGTTTGTTGTGTTGGCACATCCTGATCACTCGTCTACAGAAGGTCATCGATTTCGCAGTGACGATGACCTGTACAGTGCCAAACGGATGGCATGTGTGTTTCGCAGTGCGCAATGCTTTGGCAATGGTTGCACATACGGCACCACTCTGCGTTCACATGGGAGAGGCTTGAACGTTGCTCGGTTGGTGAACGTCTCCCAGAGAGCGCTTACCCTGAAAGTTGTGCTGTCGAAACGCAGCCTCAGGTCGTGGGACACAGAAGTGTGACGCAGAGCACCATAGCGTTGACTGCACCGCTCTGTGATGTGTATAAGAAGGGTACGATCACGTCAGTGCTAAGGAGGAGACCAGTGTACGAGCAGCTCAATCGGCCGAATGGCGACTGCGATTGAGCCAATGCGTTGTACTGGAAGGACGAGTCTCCCGGGCTACCATTGGTCTGACCAAAACCATTGTAGACGCTGAGGCCTACCACAGAGTTGCTGCCGGCAGGTATCGACGCGTAGAGGGATACACTGTAGATCCCCTTCAGGGGAAAGAACACCTGGCCCCCAGTGGCCGTCAATCCGGAACCAGTGATGCTCTGTGTGCCCATCACAGCGCTGCTGGTCCCAAATGCGCTGATGCCTGGGGGAAAAGTGGCATGAGATGTGTACGTGCTCCAACTGCTGGAGCCGATGTATGAAAATCCGCTCGGGATGGATGTGTTGCTCCCGTAGTAGGCTACTGACAGTATGACTGAGCCGTTCACGGTCGGCACAATACCGAAAAAGGTCGCACCGGTTATGCTCGCTGCAGCCGCGCTAATCGTTCCCGTCGCACTGATGTTGCCTGTGATCGATCCGCTCAGCAGGAAGCCTGCGTCGTTCGTGAGCTCGCTCGTCCTGCCTGTGAAGCTCGTCGAGTTGGGATATGATACAGCGGCACCGAATGCCACCGAATCGCCAAAGTATGCTCGGCCGCTGGTGTATGCAGAGCCTTGGAGCGCAGTCGGAATTTCAGAGCCATTGTACGCGAACTGGAACGATCCCGTCCCTGTTCCGTGCATCACAGTGCTGTACACGGACCCAGAATTGGTCGAGAACTCTAACAGGAGCCGTTCTGTCGTCGTGCCGGCGGTGCTGTGTTCCAAGACAAAGGGCGACCACAGTCCCTGTGTCATCGCGAGCGTCCCGATGGCCTGCGTTTGGGACCCGCTATAGGTCCAGGAATTGAGAAGACGCCTCGTTCCTATGTACAGGGTCGCACCATCCTGGCAGGTGCTCCTGAAGAGGTACGTGCCAGTGCTCGGTGGGCTGACATACCCAGACACACGAGCAGAGTACGCTGTCACCGAGGTGCCGAAAGTTGCAGCGGTCAGGCTCAAGGTTCCTACGAGCGAGTCTTGAACGGGTCTGGAGAGGAATGGGGCTGGAAGTGGACTTCCGACGGCTAGCGTGGTGTCAGCATAGATCTGCGAGTCGTCGTACACGCGCATTGTGAGGCTGCCATAGACGCTGCCGACAACGCTCCCACCTCCCCCTGCGCCGTAGTTGGCGTCGTTTACAAGCTGCGATATCTTGCCAGTGAATGACTGTGCGTTCGGGAGAGCGAGCAGAGTGGCAGAGAGCAGCCCTGAGACGGCAAGAGTGGGTGTTGTTATGGCTGTCGAGTTCAGGGTGCCCGTGATGAATGCAGTCATGGCCGACAGAGATCCTGTCACAGCAGCTGAGACCGCGCCTATGTATAGGCTGGTGATGGAACCCGTCACACTGGCATTCTGTCCGACGGTGATGGCTGCCACCGATGCTGTGCCAGAGAGCGACAGGGATGTCGCAGCTATGTAGAACGAGCTCAGGGACCCTGCGACTGCTGCAGAGGCCGCGTTCAGGGTGCCACTCTGTAAGATGCTGGTGACTGAGGCCGTGCTGACACTCAGGAACGCAGAGGTGAGTGTGCCTGTAACACTGGCAGTGGCCACAACGAGGCTGCTGGCCAACAGCAGACCCGTCACCGACGCAGATGCACCAATCAAGGCTGCACTCGTCAGTGTCCCCGACACAGTCGCTGCGATGGCGCTGATGGTGCCAGACTGTAACAGGCTGGTGACAGATGCAACGCCCGAGGCGAGAGAGCCTGTTTGGATCAGGCCAGTCACTGAAGCTGCCCCAGCATTCACCGCTGCAGCCGTCAGGCTTCCCGACAGCGTTGCCGTGACGGCACTCAGCGTGCCGGACTGCAGCACACCTGTCACCACCGCTGAACCTGCACTCAGCACAGCAGACGTCAATGAGCCTGACACAGAACCCACAGCCGCAGTTAAAGTGCCGATTTGCGCCACGCCAGTCACGGATGCTGCGCCTGCGTTCACTGATGCTGCATTCAACATGCCCGACAGAGTCGCCGAGGTTGCACTCAGGCTGCCTGTCTGTAACAGACCAGTCACAGAGGCTGCGCCTGCGTTCACCGAGGCTGCATTCAACGCGCCCGACAGGGTCGCTGAGGTTGCACTCAGGCTGCCTGTCTGTAACAGACCAGTCACGGATGCTGCGCCTGCGTTCACTGATGCTGCGTTCAGCGCGCCAGACAGAGTTGCTGAGGATGCAATCAGGCTGCCTGCCTGCAACAGACCAGTCACGGATGCGGCGCCTGCGTTCACTGAGGCTGCGTTCAACGCGCCCGTCAGGGTCGCCGAGGTTGCACTCAGGCTGCCTGTCTGTAACAGACCAGTCACGGATGCTGCGCCTGCGTTCACTGAGGCTGCGTTCAACGTGCCCGACAGGGTCGCCGAGATTGCACTCAGGCTGCCTGTCTGTAACAGACCAGTCACGGATGCTGCGCCTGCGTTCACTGATGCTGCGTTCAGCGTGCCCGACAGGGTCGCCGAGTTTGCACTCAGGCTGCCTGTCTGCAACAGACCACTCACGGATGCTGCGCCTGCGTTCACTGAGGCTGCGTTCAACGCGCCCGTTAGGGTCGCCGAGGCTGCGCTCAGGCTGCCGCTTTGTAACAGACCAGTCACGGATGCTGCGCCTGCGTTCACCGAGGCTGCATTCAACGCGCCGGACAGAGTCGCTGTGAATGCACTCAGGCTGCCTGTCTGTAACAGACCAGTCACAGAGGCTGCGCCTGCGTTCACCGAGGCTGCACTCAACGCGCCCGTCAGGGTCGCCGAGGCTGCACTCAGACTGCCTGCCTGTAACAGACCAGTCACAGAGCCTGCGCCTGCCGTCAGAGAACCACTCTGCAGCAGACCTGTGACAGATGCACTCCCGGTAATCAGGGCTGCAGCTGTCAGTGTCCCCGTCACAGCTGCTGCGACTGCGTTGAGGGTGCCCGACTGCAAGAGACCTGCGACAGACGCCACGCCTGCAGTGATAGAACCAAACTGCACTTGGCCTGTGACTGATGCTGCTCCGACACTCAAAGCTGCAGCAGTCAGTGTCCCAGACAAGGTTGCCGAGGTCGCGCTGAGAGTGCCGGATTGCAGAAGGCCTGTGACTGATGCCACGCCGGCTGTCAAGGATCCCGCCTGCACCACACCTGTGACTGATACACTGCTGGCACTCAGGGCTTGCGATGTCAGTGTTCCCGACACCGTAGCTGCAAGTACGCTCAGCGTGCCGGATTGTAGCAGACCTGTAATTGATGCCACACCAGCTGTTAGTGACCCGCTTTGTATGAGGCCTGTGACAGAAGCCACGCCTGAAGTCAGCGACCCACTTTGTACCAGACCGGTCACATATGCTGCGCCGACACTTGCGACGGCGGACGTCAGCGTCCCTGTCACCGCTGCTGCGACTGCGTTGAGGGTGCCAGACTGCAAGAGACCTGTGACAGATGCCACGCTGGCGGTCAGAGAGACAGTCTGTACCAGACCTGTCACGGATGCTGTCGCAGCTGTCAAAGAACCCGACACATTCGCGTAGAGCACGCTGACGCTGCCAGCTTGTATTAGAGCTGTGACTGAGGCAGCACCAGCGTTCAGGACAGCGGTTGTCAGAGTCCCTGACAGAGTGCCAGCTATCGCGCTGAGGGTGCCGGCCTGCACCACGCCTGTCACAGAGGCTGCCCCACTTATCAGTGAAGCGGATGTCAGGTTCCCCGACACAGTTGCAGCAGCTGCATTCAGGGTGCCCGACTGAATCACGGATGTGACAGATGCTGCACCGGCACTCAGAGCAGCAGACGTCAATGTCCCTGTCAGAGTTGCCATGGTCGCGCTGAGAGTGCCGGTCTGCACCAGTCCCGACACAGATGAGGCAAGGGCGTTGAGGGTGCCGGACTGCAGCAGACCTGTGACCGATGCTGAGCTAGAGACCACGGCCGATGTGGATACCGTTCCTGACACTGTCGCTGCAGCAGCGAGTAGGGTAGTTGTCTGCACACTACCAGTCAGAGAGGCTGTGCTCCCGACGAGAGCGACGGTGGACAATGTTCCTGACAGTGATGCTGATGCAGCGATGAGACTTCCGCCAAAGGATCCCGCACCGGACACAGTCAGCGTGCCAATCTGGACCGATCCCGACAGGGACGCCGACAACGCAGCGATAGATGCGCACAGCAGTGTGCCTGTCAGGGACACCGCGCTGCTCGCCGACAAAGTTCCGACGACAGATACGTTCGTCAACGATGATATCCCTGTCACGCTGAGGAGCTGGCAGGTCAGCGACGCTGTGGAGGTCGTTGCGGTGTATGTTCCCAAGTCGTTGAGCAGCTCGCTGAACTTGCCTGAAAAATAGGCAGCATTCGGTAGGGTCGCACCTGCGTTCAGAGAGGTGGTCCCGCTGATGAAGACGGCGCCGGTGATGGATGCTGGACCCTGCACGGTAAGGCTGCCGGGCAGCGTCGTGTTGTTGGTCCCTGTGAACACAGCTACTGTCGGCAGGCTGGCGCGGCCCAGACTGTAACGATTGCGCACGCTGAGGTCGCTGCTCATGGGTTCGCTAGTGACACGGGTGAAAATGTCCAGGCCAGGCTGTCATGTCCTGTCACAGGATATAGACGGTGCAGTTGCTGGTGAAAGCGCCACTTGTAGAATTGCAGGTGTTGTCGATCGTGCCATTGGGGATGTAGCTGATATTCACCTGGTTTGTTCTGCAATTCACAAGAAGGGCAAAGCAGTCTCCCGGTTGCAGCACACATTGCCACGTGTCATTTTGCAGGGCATTGGAAGACGCTCCACTGAAGCTACTTACATAAGAGATGTAGTTGACCTGATAGTTGTTCCCCGGGTTCGCCGTCGCCGAGAGCTTCGTACTCCCTGTGATGCCCCCGGTGAAGACGCAGCATGCTGTGATGAAGGTCGACTGGTTCTGGTAGCAGTAGGAATTTGTGATGATGTACTTGTGTGGCACCGTGTCGTTGTTGTAGAATGTCGAACCATTGTCTGACAAATTCGACCCCGAACTCGTCTTGTTGAAGATGCTGTCGGTCGCCCAGTCGTTGCGCACGTACAGGCCTGGCAATCCATTAGCAGTAAAGGGGTTCCCGTTTCCTGCAGTGGCACTAGCCAGCGTCTGACTGAGTGGTCCGGTGTTGAAGTTCGCCACATTGCTCGTGCCTGTCGTGTAACCATCGTACCGCATCGGATCCCAATAGGCCGTGTTGAAGTACTGGCGGTAGTATGTGGCCGATACCAAGTTCACCCCTGTGTGCAGGTAATTGAACTGCAGAGGTCCCGATATCGCCAGCGTTGTGAGAGTGCTCGCTGCTTGAATACTGTTTGTGGTCAGGGTACCGGTGATGCTCCCAGAGGCTGCTGTGAGGCTGCCAGCGATGGCGGCACTGCCTGGAATCGTAAGGTTTCCTGGCAGAGTCGTGTTGGTCCCTGTGATCGTCGTGCCCAGTGCCAGGCCCAGTCGCACGTTGTTCAGACCGCTGCGAATGGTGTCTGTCATCTGTATATGGGACAGATGTGATGCCTTTGCGGACAATGGAATGTGATAGCTTGACAGACTGTCGAGTAGACCTCGCTCTACATGCGTTGCAACAAACAGATACTCAGAGTGTTGTATATTGAAGGGGGAGAGCTGGGGCCGACGCTGAAGGCGGCATTGGTATAGAACGTAGGAGTCAGCACATCCCCTGCCGCGAAGGGCCCGATGTACGTGCAAGCGACCACAGCCCCTCCCCCCGCGTTGACGGCCCCCAAGCGGTCTCCGCTCCCTGTTCCGCTCCACAGGAAGGAGATTTGTTCCGTGCCAGAGTTACCACTGCAGTTTACAGTGAAGTTTAGTGCGTACAGACCCTTGTATGGTATGACCAGAGCGCCTGATGAGTTCATGACTGTCACTCCCGACGGCACGCTTGTCACGGGGCTGAAGAGAGTCCACAATGACGCAGATATTACAGAAACGTTGTTCGCGCTGAAAGTCACTTGTCCGCTCAGCTGCCAATAGGCCACTACCGGGCTGGAGTTGATGTAGGAAGCAGCCGTCAGGCTCTGGCAAGACAGCGAGGTGATCGTGCTCGACAGGATGTATCCTGCATCGTTCGTGAGCTCGCTCGTCCTGCCTGTGAAGGACGTCGCGTTCCGCAGATTCAGTGCAGAGTTAAATGACGCCACATCCGCAAAGTACGCCCTGCCCGACGCATAGGACGATCCATGCAAAGCCGTGGGGGTTTCCTTGACGTTGTAGGCCATCTGAAATTGGCTCGAGCCTGTCCCGTGTGCCATGGTCGTGTACACCGATCCCGAGTTCGTCGAGAACTCCACGAGAAGGCGTTCGGTCAGGGTCGAGCTCGCCGTGTGCTCCAGCACCAGGGGCTGCCACACGTTCTGCGCCAGCGTGACCGTGCCGACAGACTGCAGAGCGGAGCCCGTGTACGTCCACGAGTCGCAGACCTTCTGCAGGCCGATGTACAGTGTCGCACCATCCTGGAAGGTCGTCCGGAAGAGGTAGGTGCCCGAGTACGGCGGGTTCACATACCCAGATACCCTCGCCGAGTATGCGCTTATAAATGTGCCGAATACCGCCTGCGAGAAGCTGAGCGTGGAGAAGGGTGTGTCGCCCACTGGTCGCGAGAGGAACGGGGCAGGCAGAGCACCTCCTGAGGTCAGCGTGGCCCTCGCATACACTGCGGTGTCGTCGAACACGCGCATGTTCAGAGAGCCGTACTGGTAGTCCGACAGCCCACCGCCAGTCACGTTGGTTCCCGCGACCATTAGCGAGCCTGTGATGCTCGCTGTGGCAGCAGTTAGGCTGCCGACCACATTGGCGCTGCCCTGAATGTTCAGGTTGCCCGGCAGGCTCGTGTTCGTCCCTGTTACAGATGCGATGCTGATGATGTTGGCATGGAAGCTTCCCAACTGCGATCTCAGGGAGAGATCCGACATGCCCTCGCTACTTTGTGCACACAAAAGATCGGGGCCACCTGCTGGGATGGCCACCTGCTTGTCAAGGTGCGCAGGTTCAAGTGGAAGTACTCAAGATCTGGACAATGTGACCATGAGATTTCGACTTTCCGAAGCTCGGCAATGACCACCATCGCCATAGGCTACAAGTTGCAGTGCAAGCATCATACTAGTCTTCCACGAGTGATCCTTGCAAAGCGATGTTCATGACGCTTCCACCCACTCAACCTCCACCCCAGCCTCTTCAAGAATGTCTCGTGCGTTGATCCAATCCGTCCCCCACCGCATGCATTGCAGGTTTGGCCGAGGCGTCACCACTCTGACCACACCAGCCTGAATCATGCCCCGTGCACACTCAGTGCAGCAGAAAAGGGTGAGGACAGCCGTTGACCCCTGCGTGCTCACACCCAGTCGCGCGCACTCGTAGATGGCATTGCGCTCTGCATGCTCCACGAATCGGTACTTCTCGGGCCTTTCCCATCGCGTGGAAAGCCGCTTAACACCGCGAGGCATCGCGTTGCAAGCGCTACTGAGGAGTGCTCCATCGGGTCGGAGCAACAGTGCGCCCACGCGAGTATCGGGATCCTCTGAATGAGCAGCTGCGTACTCGTGTGCAGTCCGAACGTGTTCGGCCCACATCCGACAAGCAATGTTCTCGATCTGGAGGCTTTCTATGAGACTCCTGCTCTGGAGGCTCGTGGCATCAGCGTCTCAAACAGCTCGTTGTCAGGAGGAGGCTCAGAGTTGTCTTTCACCGATTGTGGTCCCATAAGGCACAGCTTTTTGCAGTATCTCCTGAGTTCATTCCTGCCTACGACAGAGGAAACTACGATCTCCCTTTCATCTGCATGACTACCTGGAAGGTAGGCGTCACACACAGCAAATCATTTTGGCTACTTACTCGAGATGCGAGCATACTCACGTGGTGAAGATATGGTCGGAGTGAATGCGGACTGTGCGCAGCAACTATTTCGCTACGCCGACCCTCTTTTTGCGACAGTGGAAGCTGCGGAGAATCTAGCGAAGCAGGGGATTATCAGTGCAGAGGCCATGGCCATGCTGATGGAGTCCAAATGGTATGGAGTGCTTCTGACTACACGAACGCTTCTGGCACATGCTGTGCTGGAGGCCGAGCATAGCAGTCTCATCGTCGATACGATAGCTGGGAACATCCGGGCCCTGTTGCGCCTCGTCAACGTCGACATAGCTGAGAAGTTCGGGGGACTCCGTGCAAATGAGACAGCGTGGTACAAGCAGACACAGCAGGGGAAGTTCTGGCTGCCCATGAAGTCTCTCGATCTGACAGTTCGCGAATTGATTTCGACGACTCACTCCGACCTCTCGGAAGAATTCACAGCTCTACAAGAAGCTGATGAGGACGTTAGGCGTGTCTCAAACCGGTTCGGTCACGCTGTGTACCGCTTGGTAGCAACAAGGGACAATCTCTGGAGGCGCGAAGCTCGTCAATACGCAGTACTGACAACATAACACACGCTTGGATCTCATCCAAAGCACACAGTAAGCCTTTCCTTCTGCTAGACGATCCGTACATGGGGGTAGAATAGGAGAGAGTCACGGAGGCGCTCAATCTAACCAATTTTGCATTACCCAGCCCTCAGGCATTGCTTCAAACAGGGAGTCACGGTCATGGAGTACAGTGGTATCCCAGAGGCTTTCGGCTGTTGCCCTGTCAGTGATGCCGAGCCTGCACAGCGATGGAGCAATTGTTGAGGAGCCTGTCTGGTGTCGTCATCAATGCCCTCTCCAGGAGAGTCATGAGTGTCTCCGGGCTGAAGTCTTTCATAACACCAGGGAATCCGCACCTGTTCGCTATGGTCTGCACTGCCAATTTCACGTCCATGAGCTCGGCCTCAATCCTCTGCTTCTCCTCCAACACCCTCTGGACCATGCCTTGGGCGTTGCTGGTTGTGCGTTCAATCTCAGCCCTCATCTGCGCCCTCTCCCGTTCCAGGGTGGCCTCCATCTCGGCCCTCATCTGCGCCCTCTCCTGTTCCAGGGTGGCCTCCATCTCTGCCCTCATCTGCGCCCTCTCCCGTTTCAGGGTGGCCTCCATCTCGGCCCTCATCTGCGCCCTCTCACGTTCCAGGGTGGCCTTCATCTCGGCCCTCATCTCCTTCCTTTCTCTGTCCAGCTTGGCCTCCATCTCGGCCCTCATCTGCGCCCTCTCACGTTCCAGGGTGGCCTCCATCTCGGCCCTCATTTCCTTCCTTTCTCTCTCCAGCACGGCCTCTACCTCAGCCTCCAGGCGAGCTCTCTCTTTCTGAACCAGAGTCGCCAGAACGATGCCCATTCTTGCTAGTGGCGCGAAAGTTATCCCGGGCTATGTGACGAGCAGAATTCAGCATGAATCGGATGGGACTCAAGACCACACAGATCAGGATCGGACTTCCGGTGCATCCCACACGTGTCGTGCGCCCTCGGACTGGTGGCTACTGCCCTGTGCTGTGGGCACACAGCTTGCGTGATTCGTCAGAGCTCAATGTGGTATGTGCACATGGCGCCGACGAATTAGAACATCCAATTGTTCACTGTGAGCTGTAGGCTCCATAGGCCACGAGTTGTTCTACTGTCATGCCGGATCAGGCTCACTTCTACCGGCTTCTAGTGATTCCTCATAGCCAGACGCGGGCATGTGCGCACCGCGACAACAACCTGAGACAGTCCAATGTTCAGGTGTGAGAGGTAGGCTTCTTATGCCACGACTTGTTCAGCAAATACAGCCACATCTCTAGCTGGCTGCTATCGGCTTCCAGCCAGCTAACATCTCGCGCGCGAAGGAGTCACGACTGCGGCGATACCTCCCCAAGCTGGTGCCCCAATGATCGTGAGCACTCCGAGCGTGAGGGTTGTTCCCATATCCAAGGGCCAAGTAAACATTCCGACGATTGTAATAACAGCGCCAGCTCCAGCGGCGCCCTTCATGGTTTTGCGCCCATTGTCCAGGCGTCTGCCCATCGAGTACTTCTACCTGCAGAAGGACAGTGCATCTCAAGACCTCGCTCGACAACATCAAATAGCAAGCATGCAGAAGAAGCAGATGGAGAAAGGGGCGTCCAGTAGGGAAGCTTCACATGTATCAATCACGTCGACCTGAGCAAGACGAGTACGCACGTTCTGCGCAGAGGGGGTCTGGTCAAATCAAGGTACTTGTTGCAGGGTCGCCTCCTGGAAGATTGCGGTTCTGGGAATGCTGACGCTGCTATGAGCAGTCGGCGATGAAGCGATGTCGGGTTGACGTCGAGTCGGAGTCGAGTCGGAGTTGATGTGCGTCCGCCACCTGTCTCACAGATCGGACAGGTGTCGATGCCCAATGGATCGGGCCCCTCACCTTCCGAGGGGGGACCGCGACCTTCCAGAAGGCCGAGCGTTTCTCACAAGGTGCATCAATTGCAGCAACCTTCTGGGGCAGTATGAAGGCCAAGATCAGCATACAATGTGTTGGACTCGTCAGGGACTCGAAAGCGCTGTACAAGCGCTGCAGACGCAAGCGTGACAGCGCCATATGCAACGATTGTGAAAAGTCAGTGTGCAAACACGCCAATCAGAAGCTCCTCGAAATGTTGAAGCAGGGGATTGAATCGCTCAAGGAGGAACCTCTTACTATTCGCCAGGTCGAAAACAAAGCCGAAGACGTGCACAACTCCATCGTCGCGCACTACGATGCCTCTCGTGTCCCTTGCGTGGGTATAGTCTACGAATACAGGGAGGATGAGATCGTCTGGAAACGTTGTGGTACCCACCGTGACACAGGGATCTGTGGTGCGTGTATCGTGACATCCGGGGAATTCGTTCGTGAGAACGAGTTGCAGGCACTGCAGGCCTGCATTCAAGGAACCGGCCCGGCCTCTCAAGCTGCTCTGGACTATGCCTGTACGATGTCCAACTTCATCCTGGTGAGGAGGCAAACGAGCATGCGCAAGAAGGTTGAAGCGGCCGTGGTGAGGTTCTCCTGGCAGGTTCTCAGGTCGGCTGTCATGTGGTGCTGCAGTCGATATTGACACTGATTTGGTCACACAGGAGTTCAAGAGGAGAGTGGGCGCTCTCAGAGCGCAAGAGATGGCTGAGCTCACAAAGTTCAAGACCAAGCTCAAGCTGCTGGAGGCCACAGATCCAAATCTCCTCTGCCTCCTGAATGGGCCAGACTATGTCAACAGCGGTAGGATTGATGAACATGGAGGCCTGGTGCGCATCGCACCTGCTGCGGTGACCATCCAGGAAGTCGCAGGCGACCAGGTGCCATCAGAGGGAACCACTGCAGCTCCAGCCTGAAGCATACCGTGCAGTCTCCACTTGTGTACCCTCTGTTGATTTGTAAGTTTTCTTTCTGTCGTAACCAATCACTGGCACATCAAACGATATGGTCGTTCTCCCAAATAATACTTTTGGCTCGAGAAGCTCCTAGAAGATCCTCACCTTTCTCCTCATAAAAGCAACGGCTGTGCACAGAAAGCAGGCCTGGAATAATGTGGAAACTGCCGATTCTGTTCAATGAATTCGCTCCCAAAGATACCATGCTGGCTGCCTACGCCGCTGAGTACACTGGCACGACGGCTAGGCGTTTCAGCAGGGACAAGGAAGGCAGCTCGGCTGGTGCCAAGGAGTTTCTCATCGCCACTGACGACGACGTGTTCGAGCAATCGCACAAGGGCTTCCTCCGTGGCAAGCCCCAGGCCTGTTACGAATACTACCTCGCCGATGATCGCGTCGCCCTGAAGCTCGATCTGGATATCCTCGGAGCCGACGAGAACTTCGATTGCGATGCGTTTCTTCTGTATACTGTCAGCTTCTTCGGAACCACCTTCCGCGACTCGTTTGGCAAGGAGCTCACCCTGAGCGATTGGATCGTGGAGCGCACAGACTATGACCCCGAGAAGCGCAAGCACTCCTTCCATCTGAAGGAGACCAAGTTCAGATTCGCTACCATGACAGATCTGAAGAGGTTCATGGAAGGTTCCAAAGCCGACGTAGCTCTCCTACAGTTCCTCAAGAAGAAGGGCTGCGACACCGACGAGAAGCCTCTAGACTGCTCCATCTACCGCGAAGGTGGCCTGCGACTGCTGTACAGCAGCAAGATCGGCAAGAACAGACCGCTGCATCCTTACAAACTTGTGGACCCCGAACGTGCCTTGCAGTCCCAGATGCCTGGTGCCGATCGCGCATCCCTCTTCGACTTCTGGGTGGCCTCAAAATTCACACACGTGGAAGGGTATGAGGAAGTACAGGTCCCAGATCGTGTCAGATCTGTGTACGTGTCCCTGAGCGAGTCGTCCCCCGACCAGCAGCTCGTCGTTGGTCTCATCAGTCTGATTGCAGTTGAGCGGTGGGAGGACTACCACTTCTGGATCCGCATGTTGCTCTGCCTCCGAGCTTTGGGAGACGAGTATCGCAGCATCTTCCTGAGAGCCTCCTCTCAGAGCACAAAATTTGACGCCGCGAGGGACCCAAGGAAGTGGGATACTACGTCGTCCAGGGGCAGCGTCGGGATAGGCACTCTGCATTACTTCGCTAAACTTGACAGCCCAGAAGCATATGGAGAACTCATTCGGGACCACGCAGCCAGTGACGTGGAGAAAGCAATTACATCAGGCGGTGGACACTTCTTCATTGCTAAGGTGCTCGTATCGATGATGCCAGGTGTCATCAAGAATGTCGATGACATCAAGCCCAGATTCTACCACTTTGAGGGACACCGCTGGAAGACTGGCGGTGCTCTGCGAATGAGCCTCTTCTTGTCCACGGAGGTACTCACTATCTATGAGCGGCTGCTGGACGACGCGAAGAAGGAGCTCAAGAAGGCCGAAAGCTCTCAGTCCGACGAAGTTGAAACATCGGGCCTCAAGAAGCGCGTCAGATCCCTTCAGCGTATCTGCACCAACTTGGCAAATCATGGCTTCAAGGATTCTGTTGTCAGGGAGGTCGGCATCCTCACCTACGATCCTTGCTTCCTCGATGTCCTCGACGAGGACCACTCCCTTCTGGGCTTCGAGAATGGAGTCTTGGATCTGCACACGGGTGCTTTCAGGTCGGGATGTCCCGACGACGCGCTGAGCCTCAGCACGCGCTACGACTTTGCCATGGGGGACAACATGCACGTTCAGGACCAGATCCACGACTTCCTGGACTCCTGCTTTGACGTCAAGGAAGTCAAGGACTACCTGGTCCAAGTCATGGCGTCGGCACTCTATGGGACCAACGTGCGCGAGAAATTCTTCATTTTTGTTGGCAATGGCGCCAATGGTGAGACCTTGCAATCAACCAATGTGCAAAGTGTGCAGGAATCCCAAAGTATCTGGGGAGAGCGTCTTCTGTGTCAGATGGCCTGGCACCTTCAGTGTGCAAAGTGTGCAGGAATCCCAAAGTATCTGGGGAGAGCGATTTCTGTGTCAGGAGGCTTGGCACCTTCAGTGTGCAAAGTGTGCAGGAATCCCAAACTTCTAAGGGAGAGCGTGTTCTGTGCCAAGAAGGCCTGGCACCTTCAGTGTGCAAAGTGTGCAGGAATCCCAAAGTATCTGGGGAGAGCGATTTCTGTGTCAGGAGGCTTGGCACCTTCAGTGTGCAAAGTGTGCAGGAATCCCAAACTTCTAAGGGAGAGCGTGTTCTGTGCCAAGAAGGCCTGGAACCTTCAGTGTGCAAAGTGTGCAGGAATCCCAAACTTCTAAGGGAGAGCACTTTCCTCGCAGGAATCTCGAATATCTCGCAGAAGCCTGAAGTAATGTCACCTTTTTGTGCAGGCAAGAGTGTCATCTTTGACATGCTGGAGATTGCTTTCGGAGAGTACTATGGTACCATAGATTCTTCCTTCTTCACTCAGATCCAGAAAAGTAGCGGTGCAGCTACCCCAGAGTTGGCTGATAAGAAAGGAAAACGTCTTGTACTGAGTCCAGAACAGGACAAAAACGAGAAGTTTCAAGTGAAAAGACTGAAACTTGTGTCCGGAGGCGACGAAGTGACTGCTCGAATGAATTACGAAAATCCAATATACTTCAGGTGACAAGAACCTTTTGATAATCTTACAGTCATGCCCAATCCTGTAGTGCATGAGACGAATGTCCTGTCAGGAATCAACTAGTGGAATGTGGCATGCAGGCCGCAGTTCACCCTATTCATAGCCACAAACGAGGATGTTGTGTTCAGCAAGATAGACTATGGGGTGGTTCGTCGATGTGAGGTATTCAGGTTCCCTTTCACCTTCAAGGCCAAGCCCAACCCAGAAGACCTGTCTGAGAAACTTATCGACATTTCTCTGAAGACGGACAAGATCAAGCAGATACCGTGGCGGCAGCAACTGATGAGACTTTTGGTAAGGGAGCTGGTTGCCGAGAGAGAGAGCATAACAGCGCCAGAGGCTGTGATGGCAGCAGCTCAGCAGGCAATAGACAACAGTAATCCATTGAAGGACTGGTTTGAGGGGTACGTACAGCAGACAGAGGATCCTGCAGATGAGTACACTCCACACGCTTTCCACGAGGCGTTCCTAGCCACAGGCGATGATCGTAGCATGACACTGCGAACTTTCGGAAGCTGGGTACGCTTCTTCAATATCAAACGTAGGATTTCGGATGGCTACAACATGTACACACATGTCAAAGTCCGCACAAGGCAGGAGGTCAATCTCGCCAACGCCATAGAGGCTATGAAAGTCTCTACAGAATGAGGTGTTGACATTCAATCGATCACAAGATCAGTGTGAAGATATACTACAACTTTTGAGGTCCCTGCACACTGATATCATACAGGCCTCCTGTCACATAATGCTCTCCCTCAGAACTTTGGGATTCCTGCACACTTTGCACACTGATCATGCATGCCTCTCTGAAGAAGACGCGGTCCGTGCAAAGTTTGGGATTCCTGCACACTTTGCACACTGATCGTGCAGGTTTCTGTCACAGAACGCTCGCCCTCAGAAATTTTGGATTCCTGCACACTCTGCACACTGATCATGCAGGTGTCTTGGTCAAGGAGTGCACTCCCTGAGGAGTTGGGGAAAAGGTGGCACCCTGCACACACAGGTTCGGAAGGTGGTGGTGTGGTCTGTCGCTCTGTGTGCCGTGCGTGATTCAATCCATTGTTGCGTCAAATTGCTATTGTGTTTATCTCAGCGACGATCACGGTGGCCACCTGGCAACATGCTGACGACCCTGTGGAACAGAGCGGACGCATTCACGGTCCAGCAGCCCCTCGTCCACGAGTTCCTCGGCCAACCCGGCTCCACTGAGTACGCCCTCTCCCACGCCCTTCACCGACTTTGTTTTAGCTCGCATTCCCGACGAAGAAATCCAGAAGCTGTTTGCACTCAGCTTCGGCGAGCAACGTCGCCAGGACCCTGATGCTGTGGACATTGACTTCGATGACGTGTACCGGTGGTTGGGTTACGACCGTAAGGACAATGCTGTCAGGCTTCTGAAGAGGGAGATACCTGACGGCCAATATGTCCTCCTCACAAATGAGGAGGGCACAGGGCCTGCCAATAGAGCTTCGTATATGATCTCGTTCAATCAATTTGAGGAGCTCATGATAGCTGCTCAGACAGCGCAAGGCAAGAAAGCTCGCAAATTTGTGCTCCTCCTGAAGAGAATATTGCAAGAGTATCTAATAGCCGAGCAGGAGGCTCATGTTCAGCAGGTGGTTGAAGTCGCTAGAGCACATGAAGCTGCAAGAGCGAATGCGTTACAGATCCAACTGGATGGGCTCCGAGCACAGCAGCAGCACCTGTACTGCTTCAAGCTCTTCGGCGACCGCTACAAGTGCGGCATCGGCATGGATGTGGACAGACGCATCCGGCAGCACAGAACCACTTGCCCCTCTGGCCACCTGGTCTGCTCAGTTCCGATCACGTGCAAGGCTATGGAGAAGCTATTTGAGAGTGTGATGAAGGAGCATGGCGCGTGGATAAGAATGGAAGAGTACGAATTGACGGGAGACGAATCTGAGATCAAGAGCATATTCGGTGTCTTTGCCAGAACAGAGGAGCTCCTGAATACCACTCCTCTTGACCAGTACGGGACTCTGCTCAATTTACTAGAGACAGCACTCGGCACTCCTGATATCACGCGCCCCGTCACGCCAGCAGCGCTGCCTCCAATAGCCAGTAGCACAATAGCAGCACCGAGTGATGCGACACAACAAGCTTCAAATACTCTATCAGCAGCACGGCGAGCGTCGCGAGATGCTGTTGACAACACCAATCCGTTGAAGGACTGGTTCGAGGAGTACGTACAGCAGACAGAGGATCCTGCAGATGAGTACACTCCAAACGCCTTCCACGAGGCGTTTCTAGCCACAGGCGATGATCGTGGCATGACACTGCGGACTTTTGGGAGCTGGATGCGGTTCTTCAACATCAAGCGTAGAATTTTGGACGGCTACAATATGTACACACATGTCAAAGTCCGCACGAGGCAGGAAGCCAACCTTGCCAACGCCATAGAGGCTATGGAAGTCTCAGCAGAATGATGCATTGACCTTTCGATCGATCATGAGTCCAGCATAAAGTGTTTCAGAAACAATAAGAAGTTTGGGATTCCTGCACACTTTGCACACTGATCATGCATGCCTCTCTGAAGAAGACGCGGTCCGTGCAAAGTTTGGGATTCCTGCACACTTTGCACACTGAAGGTGCCAAGCCTCCTGACACAGAAAGCGCTCTCCCCAGATACTTTGGGATTCCTGCGTACTTTGCACACTGAAGGTGCCAAGCCTCCTGACACAGAAAGCGCTCTCCCCAGATACTTTGGGATTCCTGCGTACTTTGCACACTGAAGGTGCCAAGCATCCTGACACAGAAATCGCTCTCCCCAGATACTTTGGGATTCCTGCACACTTTGCACACTGAAGGTGCCAGGCCATCTTGACACAGAACACGCTCTCCCTTAGAAGTTTTGGATTCCTGCACACTTTGCACACTGAAGGTGCCAAGCATCCTGACACAGAAAGCGCTCTCCCCAGATACGTTGGGATTCCTGCACACTTTGCACACTGAAGGTTCCAGGCCTTCTTGATACAGAACACGCTCTCCCTTAGAAGTTTGGGATTCCTGCACACTTTGCACACTGAAGGTGTCAAGCCTCCTGACACAGAAAGCGCTCTCCCCAGATACGTTGGGATTCCTGCACACTTTGCACACTGAAGGTGCAAGCCTCCTGACACAGAAGACGCTCTCCCTCAGGTGTTCCAACTCCCTGCACAATGGAATTGGGGAAGTGGGAGCTGATCAGAAGCTGCAGCTACTTCGACTGAACTTCGACTCGACCTCAACTCGACTTCGATCCGACACAATCATAATTACGGCACTTTGGACACTGCTTCGCCATATGCACGAGTTGTGCACTGGACACCCCTGTATCTGTGTGACAAATATTACGTCTTGCTCCCTCGGCCACCCTCTAGCCAGAGAGCTGACAGGGAACGCCGTCCTGCTTGCACCTCACATACATCTGGTCATCATAGCGCTCGCAGGCAACATACAATCCAGAAGTAACATCATAGAGTGCTCAGCTCAAGTCGCTCCAATGCCCGTATGCCGTGCCACTGCCAATCGTTGCTGTGATAGAACCCACTGTGCTGAAACCCCTGCGGTGAGGTCCCACCCCATGCTGTCTCAGTCGTATCCCCTTGGCTCCTTCGAGGCGTCTATCATCGCTCCGATCTATCCTGTGCTTACACAGTATCTCTGCAGGCGTTCCGTGGTGATCCAGAGTCTTGCTGCAAAGTTGGGGATGATGGTCTGGTTATTTGTGACAAGGCCCTCGCGAACGCCACACAGGTGACCGAAGAATCTGGACAACTACAAGAGATGTACCAGACTATTCCTTTGCCCTTCTGATGTGTTTGGTGGCACAGGATGCCTCCATTCTGAGCTGCTGCAAACCACAAAACAATGGAGCCACTGTTTGCACGACAACTGGGCAATTCATCACCGCGCCATCTCACATCCAAGGCAGGCTATTACATCTTTCTAGGTTGCCTGTGTCCTCCCTGAATGAGAGCCATAATCAATCTTGGTTCCCTAGGGTTTTTGAGCGCACCCACCCCAAAGAGGTGTAAAATCTACCTTATGGAATCTGCCTCATTAGATCTGCCTATGCGCAGGTGTCGAGCAGCCCGTGCAGCACCGCTGGCTTCGCTGCGCCTGGGCTATTGAGATCATCAGCGTCCTCCATTGCACAATCGAAGGAGCACTCTCGCTGACGTTTGCTGCAAGAGACCGACAGATCAGCCTGATGCTCTTCGGATTGGATTCCATCATAGAGGTTGCAGCCGTGTTTTTGGTGATGTGGCGGCTCAGCGGTGCTAGAACTGCAGCAAATAAAGAGCGGTTGGCGTGTGGCTCGATCGGAGTCCTCCTGATCCTACTTGCTTGCGCCGCCATCTCCGCCAGCATTGTGCATCTTGTTCAGCACGCTCTTCCTGAGTCAACTGTACCAGGGCTCATCATCAGCGCTGTCAGCTTTTTTGATATGCTCCTGCTGTCAGCCGCAAAATTCTATCTTGGGCGGAAGCTGCATTCCCAGTGTCTTATTTCAGATGCCAAGTGCTCCCTATTGTGCTCCTCGCTCAGCCTGTGCCTGTTAGTGGGCTCTATTGCCTTTCTGCTGCAACCTCGCGCATGGTGGGTTGACGCGGCGGCAGCACTTGCCCTGTCTGTCCTGATCCTGAAAGAAGGGGGTGACATGCTGAGGAATGCGCTTTCATCACACTTCGTCGTTGGTGGTTGCTGCTGACGACAGTTCAGCCCCATCTTCATTGCGTCTTATCATCACAAAGTCTTCAGCCCGTAGCCTACGGCCATACGGCACACACACGTGGGATTTTGGCCTCACCAAGGGGGCCACCACAGACACTGTGCAATTACTCTGCACCCAATTTTTAGATTTGATTATGCATGCACTACATCAAGTCGAAAGTATACTCGAGCCCGGGGACACCAGTGTCTTCTTATCGGAAATCTCACACCCCAATCCATAGCGGCGCAACCAATGCTATGGTGACCCATGCCCATGCTTCCCGCTCTGCGCCTCCCCCCGCAGTCCTCCGCCCCATACGCCACACAGTTGTACCCCACCCATGTCGACCAAGCTGCTTCCATCACCTTCCACAGTTTATGTAAGGCACTTCCTTTCGCATAGCTGGGGGATCTTCCGTATTGCGTGTCTGGCATTTGGATAGGCCTTGTATAGCACAGTATATGTGTCTTACACCAATCAACCCCAGAACCCTCGTGCACACAATTAGTCAGCTGAGGCTACATCGCCAGTGATGCAGCCCTAGCTGAGCAGCCAGCTTTTTCCCTGACTACTGTGCAAATCAATTCGTCTTCTTCTCGTTACATTTTCCTGTTGCAAGTATACAGATGATTGATCTGGACGCATTCTTGGAGGCGTACAAGTTGCAAAGAGCACGCGATGATGAAGAGAGGCGCAAGGTTAAGCAAGATACAAATGCCCAAATTGCTGCAGTCAAGGAGCTTTTGCAATCAGAGATTGCAAGACTTGAGTCTCAGATCGACGACATCCGCCAAAGAAGTGCAGAGCGAATAGCAGGTACACTCTTTCACTTCTGGTCCATCGCTCTGCCATATCTTAGCAACAAATTGAGCGTCAGAGAAGTAGCTGAGGTGCACTGTCTCCTGCTGCAGGGATCAAGCAGTGCCATGACAGCGGTGGCTTGCTAATTCGAACTGTGGACCACTCCAGCTTGTCGATGCCCCCTTTGCGTGGCAGCTTCTCGCTGTTGCCACACAATGGTATCCCGTTCAAGCTGTACGGATCGTCCAGCAGAAGGGTAGCCCTACTGTATGCACTGGATGGGATCGAAGAACTGAAATGCTACAAACATGACGCCCATACCACTAACAACTTGTCCAGTCATGACACGCCTGTAAGTCTATCTGAGATAAGGAAGCAGCTTGCATGCCACTCCGCCCCTGTGTACAATGAGATTACGGGGACAGCATTGAGCTCAGCGATCGTGGGCATTGCTGTCATCCTTCCGATATTCAACAGGCAGCATCAGCATGCAGCAAGGCAAACTGCCATCGACATGCTCGCATGCCTACCACAGGGATGTACAATCATGAGGTATCATGAAGACTATGGGTCATTGACGTGACGGGCCACGCTTGACACGGAAGGGTCACTGGTGTGTGAAGTATCGTACAGAACAGGATGGAGATTTGTTTAAGATTGGCCTGGACCTGACCGCCTGTCTAAGGAGTTCCCAGGCTATCCGCGCTTGCCCTTACTGGGTACAGTAATAGAGGGAACAGAGATAGGACCGCACCAGGGCTGTGGTGCTTCCGAACAATGCCCTGAAGACTACAGGGCTACTTGATTGGTGATGCAGATATTCGGTTCAATGCAAGGGCCGCAGGCCAAGCTGCTGAGGTAGACATGCTCACCATCAGCGGCACCTTCACCGTCTGCTGTTCCACGACATCAACATCTGCATGAGCCGCTCCCAATGTCCTAGCGTGTTCATGTGCGATGCGCACAAACACACCATATCCTCCTCGCATTGCTTCTCACACGCACGCACTCCTCCTGTCGCCATGTTCATTTTCCTGGGATGCTTCACTCCCTTCTCCATCCCTCTCCTCATGGCGCTCTGTCCTGGCTTACTTTGAAACGTGCGTCGTTAACGAACGCACTTGCTTCACACGACACTTGGCCCATGTGATGTAACAACCTGATGTTCTCTCTGCATCTCACTTCAGCCTGAACCAGACTTTCTCTGAGATTCATGAGTATGAAAGTATTTCGGCATGATTTACCCTGCATGCACATTTTGCACAGCACCGATGGAACTATTCTGTTTGAGACGACTAAAAACACACTCTCACATCCCTTAGAAGTCTCCGAACACACCCGTTTGGCTCCGCTTCTGGAAGCTTTTATACTCTCTCGAACACACTTGCCCTCGGACAAAGTTCATAATCATGGCCATTGCCGACGGCAGTCCTCGACGCAATGAGCAACGCTGCCAGATTTGATTAGTCATATCTCACGTGACTGTTGGCATCTTCTGTGAGCATCTTTAGCATCTGAGACCTCTGCCCCACCAGAAGCTGTGCAAACCTCACCCTCATCTTCCTACTTACGTAGAATACATCTCTTGGGAACAATGACGGGCATTTATCTCTTTGCCTGCGTGCACAACGCTGGACGTTCCCAGATGGCAGCTGCCTGGTTTAACGAACTTGTGGATCCATCAGTAGCACACGCCATTTCTGCTGGAACTCAGCCAGATTCCAAAGTTCATCCAGAAGTTGTCGTCGCCATGAAGGAAGTCCATATCGATCTCTTTGAAGCCCAGCCAACCAAACTCACTGATGACCTGGCACGGAATGCAAAGCTTCTGGTAACAATGGGATGTGGTAAGTATCGCTACAATTTGGATAGAGTGTGTGCGAATAGGCCTAGACAGAGACCTGCCCCCCCTCAGCTGCAGAGTTCACTAATGGCACACCCTGAGGACAGTTGACTTGCAGGCGAGTCCAGTCCGAACATACCAGGTCTGCGAACAGACGATTGGGCAATTGAAAACCCAAAGGGGAAACCTCTCGAAACCGTTCGTGAGATTCGAGATGATGTGAGATCAAGGGTTCTCGAGCTCATAGCTCATGATGGGCTGAAGAGGAAGTAGGACAGGCATGCCCTACTTGAATCAGTCACACAGAGGCCATTGATTCAGCAGCTTTGCTGAGTTGGGCATGCATTTGTTGGAGTGGACGTTTCAATCAAGTGATGTATCATTCCATGCATGAGCACCCCCAACTTCTGACAAAGCCTGTCTTGGGAGTATTCTGTGACTTTATATCGAAACCTTTATGACATGGGATCCTATCTTATTTCTGCGTTCGATTGCTTGAGCTGTAGAGTGGTTACACAGATTACATAGCTCATCTCTGGACCGTCAGTCCCCTTGTAAAGCAGGCTCGACATCATGCCTTGTATGCTTGCGCTTGCGCCATCTAATCACATGATATACAGGCAAGCTGACGCCAGCAATAGCAGCTACTTCTGCAATGGTAGCAGACACAGCAATGCCCCCCGCAGGACTGCGGATTGCTCTTTGTAGAAGTGGGAGCACCTCAGCCATGACTGCAGCAAACACAGGCGAGCTCACGCTTCCCAGCATCAGGGGCCCCACTGCGCTTTGTGGCAAGGCATGGCCATGGCTCAGGCACAACGTCAACATTGAGACCAGGAAAGTGTTTGGAAACATTGACCCAATGCCTCCAGCTACTGTGTTGATAGAGGAAATGCCCACTGCTACACCTATGCAACACGCACCTAATAAGAAGCGGCTGGCGTAAGCTATGGCAGGGGCGCTGTGCGTGCCTGCTAGAGGTGGTATGTAGCAGAACAAAACTGTGTACAGACCCAGTATAACATTCAGAGCCCAGAAAGATGCCCCGATGGCTCGGCTAGGCACGCCGATGTCCAGAAGAGGCTCTATGGCATATATCATCGCAATTGCAAAAGCCATCCAGAATCCCAGGGATACAGCCGTCATCAGGGCTGCTTGTGCATACTTCCCTCCCACCCTACGTATAAACTGCGTGGGTGGTAAAACACGCCATAACCAGAGGAACAGCGCATCTCCAAATAGACCAACGGGTGACATGTACAAGATGGTCACCAGGTCATCAGAAGTTGCAGCTGTCACAGCGGTTGCAATGCCGAAGATCACTATCGTTGATGGTGATGAAGCTATGACCCCTCCAACGCTGCCACCCATCTTCTCAATGAATACTGTCGCAGCCACAGATGCTGAACCAGCTGCGATGGCACTGACCACAGATGTGATGATGATAAACAGCTGCATCTTCACTTGGCTTCGTCAAACTTCAGATCTGCAGCCCACTCATCACTCAGCTCTTAGTTAAGCCCTGACCAGGCATGAAGCCTGAGGGAGGTTATGGCTTTGCGTCGAATGCCAAGTGCCCTACAAGTAGAGATGCAGCTAGTGAAGGAACACACCATGACATCATGTGTCAAGAGGTGTCTCGACCGGTGTGATCATTCCATGGGATGGGATCGGTGATGAAGGCACCTTTCACGTTGCCCGGGAAGAATTTTGCTCAGATTGCTTGTGTTGCTGCTACAACTCATTCTGATCGCGTTCCCAATGAGGCGTCAAGCAACAGCCAGAACAGTGTGTGAGCCGTGAAAACATAGTACAGCCGGGACAGATTGAGCATCCACATCTATTGGCCATTCCTCTGTCTTCACGCTCACCAGGGCATCAGCACGTGAACAGCGTCGGCCGTCACATGCATAGAGGTCTTTGGACAGAGATGCCTAACTGTCCCCTCTCTTTCCTTCTTCACGTCACATGCGCCAAACCCTGTCTGTATGCTTTCTTGATAACTTTCCGACTGTGAGAGGTGCCTGTTTTCGTCTTGCAGGCGTCAAGGATCCCTCACAAACACACTACTGCAGCTACAAAGCGCTGATCGGCTATCAGACTTCCGCAGCATGCAAGCATACCGTGAGGAGAGCGTGCGTGTCATGCATCGATGTGATGACAGTTCTAGGAGAGCTGTTCTGTGGAAGACTTTGCATAGATCAACACGAAGGACTACATACTCCGAATGGTCTCAAGGCCAACATGCAGCTTAGGAGGAGTTGGCGTGTCTATCTACGACTGTGACACCCCAAAAGCGAAAGGTCTTGGGAAATCAGTGTACTTATACCATAGCTTTCAATACATGGTCAAGAGCTGCAGCAGCACTTGCACTGCTGCCACATCCTATCAGCCAGTCGCTGCCACGTCTGTCTTTTTCTCCGCCTCTTTCTCAGCCTGTGACAGCAGACGCCCCTTCTCCTGTTTCTCCTTGCGCTCACTGTACCTGTCTACCAGGAATGCTGAGTGGTCCCGAAGCAACATAGAGAATTTGTATAGCTCCTCTGCCACATCAACAACTCGGTCTCGTAAGCTGCCTGCCTGCGCAACCATGCAAGACTTAAGTCACGGTCCTATGGTGCTGATGATATCCTGAGTCTTACCCATGCGTATATCTCACAATGGACCATCTTAGGCGATGAGCACACCTTCATCCGCCCTGTGCTATCAAACTCGGTCCAGGCCTTAGGCACGGATGACTGATTTGGTATTGTAATCATTCGCATCCATCGGCCCAGTATGCGCAATGTGTTGACGGTGTTAAAGCTCTGGGATCCTCCATTCACCTGCAAGTAAGGTTGAGGTCACCACATCAAATGGCATCACCAGATGTGCAGCCCATGCATCTGATAACCTCTAGCCCATCAAATCACATGAGCTTGACAGATGGAAGGAAGCAAGGGGTGTGATGAGGAAGAACATGCCTGTGCCACAGCAAGTGTGCGTCCTTGGGAGGGCCGTACAGAGCCCAAAGAGAGAGGTATCCAATCTATCTGATTTTTGAACACTGCGGTGATTGTGCCATGCTGCTCTGGGCAGCACCACACATGTGCCTCGGACCATTGACTGAGAGCCCGCAGCTCCACTACCTACAAGAACACCTCAGGCTGTCCTGAGAAGTCTCAACGTGTAGGCCACAAAATAGCCATGTCTGTGATAGATCTCACCTTCGGATGGTTTTCAGAGACGTCATCCTTCACAGGCAGGCCCGCAGGATTGTACATCCTCACATCTGCGCCCAACCTCTCCAATATTCTGCACTACACACTGAAGCAGCACTATGCAGGGCTCATGTCCGAGAGACTCATTCGTTACATACATGCAGCATCAGCTGCACATCGATTGTACACCATTCATAGCAGCAGACACCCACCTTGCAAATTCACAGGCAAGCAGCTTCGAGTAGGAGGTCGTTCTCAAGGAACCGTATAGTACTAGGACCTTCAGCGGATGCTCCTTTCTTGACTCTTCGAAGCATGACATAGCGTCAGCAACATCCAACGCTTTAACCCAGTCCATCTCCAAGGCCTGTCCCTTCAAGTGCCACTCCTTCATTTCGCTCGACTCCTGGACACAGTGACGTACAATCATCACGAAAATCAAAGAAGAACATCGCTTCAGGTTGTCCAGTTGCAGCTGTGAAAAGCTGGTCTCACTCTTGATGTTGGCGTTGCCATACTATCCTGTTCCATCCAGACAGCTGCTGCTGACTGCCTTGAGCACAATCTCTCAGCACCTAAATTGGGACCGAGTCCTTCAAAGTTCTTACGCGCCACGAATGAGTTGGGCACAGGCACTGTCCTGCAAGCTGGGCCCAATGCTATCGCAGAAATCTGTCTAGACAAGATCGTGACCTGCCCCAGGATGCGCTGCGAACTCTTCAGCACATTCATCAGGCAGTCATGCTTGTGTGCGTGTAGGCTGTATGAGGCATTGCTACGCATTAATGGTACGTACTGAGAAGGCATCTTGTCTTTTGTGGCGGAGTAGAAGAACGTGTGGCAATGACATTTAGCCGGCTCACTGCCTGGCAGTTCGATCAAGATAATTGCGTCGATGACCATGGCGATACCTGGCTTGCCTTCATTCAAGCTGACTGACATGCAGATATGACATTAAAGCTGTTTGCACAGGTAGCATGTCTCACAAGGTCTTTAAAAGTCTCATACACAGAGCGCGTGCAGACACACGCTTTCAGTCCGCGACAGGGAAAGAGTGCCTGGCCATTATTCCCATGCTGTCGCAGACGGTCTGCGCGCAGAGCCTTCCCAAGGCCAACCAACTTGTGGATGCTGAATTCACTCTTTGCGTGCTACAGCCTTTCACAATTTAGGGCTGATGCCTGCTCTATGATGATCTCAATGGCAGGCTGAAGAAGGCGCACAGTGCACCAATCATTCAATGCGGCACAGAACAGCCACGGTTGGTTTTTTGCATTGCTTGATTACTTGCCTAGACCATGTTTGCCTGTTCAATCTACTATGAGCGCTTTCAAGTTACTTAGCCCACTTCAACTTTTTGTGCAGCCACAGGGCAACGTAACTAAGTGCCAGAAGGACAGGCACCTCAATTAGAGGTCCAACGGTGGCTGCAAGGGCTTCGGGAGACGTGATACCAAATACAGCTGTGGCAACAGCAATTGCCAGCTCAAAGTTGTTTGATGATGCGGTGAATGCCTGGGTCACAGCCTTCTCGTAGCTCACTCCCACTGCCCGGCAGAATAGGATTGTACCAACCCACATGATAGTAAAGTATAGAAGCATTGGGACTGCCACGCGGAAAACACTGCCGATGTTCTCAATGACTTGATGGCCTTGCAAAGCAAACATTACCCAGATCGTGTATATCAGAGCCACAAGAGCCAGAGGACCGAAAAGGGGCATGAATTTCTTATCGTACCATTCACGGCCCTTCAGGGCAATCAAGGAGTACCGAGTGATGATCGCCGCCAGCAATGGGATACCCAGAAATATCAGCACGCTTCGCAAGATATCCCAAAATTTGAGGTCGAACTCACCAGCACCAGTGTACTGGTGGGATACCACCTGCATGGCAGCATTTGCCTACCTATTAGGGGGCTGCTCTTGGTTGCTTGCAACATCTCAGTGCACATGATGCCATACACACCATACTCTGAATTGCATCCGAACGCAAAAGTTTCTGTTGCAGTGTTGGCTTGGGGCTGGTTCCAGAGCCTTACCTTGAGATAGAAGAGAGCAAGTGGGGCATATAAGATTATCTGCAGTATCGAATTGACCGCCACTAGGATTGCACAGAATTCTGGATGGCCAGCAGCAAGCTGATTCCAAATCAAGACCATTGCGATGCAACGGGCCAGACCCACCATGATGACCCCTGCAACATCTCCTCTATGTTACGAACGCTTATCAAGATGACTTTGGGACCTCCATTGCTTCTATAGTGGAGCCTGATAGTGCTTAGGCTCGTGGCATGATAGCAGACACACATGCAGGCTCAAGAAAGAGACCTAACGTTCTGTGTGTCAGATGTTGTATCGGAATGAAAACCCAACAGCGTTTTGGGTGTACATGTAAGGGCACTACTCAGCTTGTCTCAGAGGAACCAACTTACCATTGCGATAATGATCGAGGTCAGGGAGTGTCGCCCAGGCCAAGCCAGTCATCAGCAGCGGGCCCACAATCCAATTGAGCACCAGGGATACTGTAAGCTGAAACCAAAGGGAGCGTTGCTTGAACATCTTGAATATCATTTCGTAGCGAACCTGCGACATCAGAAGCTTGTAGTCTTTTCCGTGAGGATGGCATCAGAGGTAAACGCATCCACAGTGTCCTCCTTGACCATTCAAAGCATACGCAGTGAGTGTGGAGATAAGGCAACAAGGCAATGTTCATCGCGATCCATCATCACCTTGGACAGAACTGGCCACATCATAAACCACAATCCAAAGGCGATAGGCAGGGATGTCCCCTGGATGTCCACGACACTGAATGCCTGGGGAAGCCCTTTGATGAAGTAGCCACACACAACTCCAACAATCATGGCCAGCACGATCCACAGAGCAAGGAAACGGTCCAGAAAGGATAGGCTCTTGATGAGACCTGCAGCAATAGAGCTCTCACTGAGAGCCACTCCTCGCTGGCAGCCGTACATATGCAGATGTTGGCTCTGATAGGGCAACATGATGAGACGCGTAGGCTTTGATACCAATTGCAGTGACGTCACTGGACCCATCTGTAACTTGCTTATTCGCATCAATCTCAAGGGGACCTCCTTTGCCTCCTGCTGAACACCTGAGGACGCGCGAGAATATCAGCACAAGAGCTTTGTCATCAAAGTCACGTCTCTGAGCATGGGTAGAGCGGACTGAATGCACACAGCAGCTCGCTGCACCTGTGCAAAATGTGACAGTCATTGCCGTCCTTGCAGTCCATTATGTACTTCTTGCCAGAGAAAAGCTTGAAGGATGGTGTCTCATCTGGCATGCCCTGCGCGCACCAAGATGATAGCATTGCGTTTAGGATAGGGGTAAAACTGTAAATCCTGCAAGCTTGTGAGCAGGCCCCGTCTGAGACATACGCGAACTCACTTGAGGCAATTTGCATGAAATTCGCTGGGTTTCTGTGTCCAGCTGAGCTGGGACCGTGGTACCATTGCTGAATCTGCAAGTGAGGTCCTGATTTGATCCTTGCCTAAACCCTGTACATACCACCACAAGCTCCTGAGCTGGAGTTTCTGCTGGGCAGGTGGCCACCTCGCAGAGAGTCGTCATCGCTGCACCTTCGACGTAGCTCACTTTCTGCCGAACTACATTATTCCTTTCGTGTCCTGATGCCACTCCCGGAAGATTCGCGTCTGCCAAATTTGGCCCGGACCTCTAGACCTTTCGAAGGCTCAGCCTCTAGACCTTCCAAGGCTGGACTTGGCACTGCTGCAAATTCTAGCATCAAGCGCAATGCAGTCAAGAGCCAATTGAAATACATCACCATACTAAGCCTCTCATGGCAGATCACCCTGTTCTGGAACACCTAGAGTGCAGCACTACACAGTCAGCTGCTGCGTCGTCTTCACTGCCATCGCTGAGGAAAAGGCTTCTTGCTTGTGAGGAGTTTGGCGCAATTCTCTTGAGGTGAGGCATAGTACAATCTTGACTGGCGATGGGTAAACTGCGCAGCGTGAATAAGTACTGTGGTCGTCACAGGTGCAAGTCTGGAACTTCAGATAAGTGCGAGGATCGCCACTTCTTCGAGAAACTGCACGCCGATGTAGAGAATTTCAACAGGTGACTTTTCTTGTGCCTCTACCACACAAGAGTTGATGTCATTTCTACACACAGTAAGTACAGTATCTCTGACTGTAGAAACTCTCCGCAGAGAGTACCAAAGGCTTGTACGAACATTTGTACAGCATTTTACCAACAGACCAGCAAATACCTCGTGCTTCTGGGGACGGAGAAAGGGCGCTCGAAATGCAGATAGCATTGAAGCAGCTCCGGTGAGCTGACACAAGTGCACCATGTGTACCCAGCAACGTACCTCTATCCGCCATATGTTGCTCTATACAGGGATGGTTTATGATCCCTCTGCAGGGCGACAGTGATGCTTCCTTAGCTTTGGAGTGCTATCAATCAGCACAGGCCACCCTGGAGTGTCTCCGCAGAATCTTGACGGCATATGATGCTGTTTGCCAGAGCGAATCAGGTCGTCAATTCTATCAGGTTAAGCCTAATCGGTCTCATGAACTTCATGCTTCTGGCAGACCTTTCTATTGCACCCCCAGAAGTAGAACTCAGATGAATATTTGCACCTAAGCCTGTACAATATTGCAGGACCTTGTGACAGGAAGAATGCCCAATAACGATTACTCCTTCAGCAACGCTGCCATCCTGCTCGAGTTGCAAAGCATCTATCTGTTGACACCTCAGGTATCCGGCGGACCTGTGTCTCAAACTCCACATGAAGACTTCAACTTGCTTTTCAAGTCAGTCCATTGAGTTACAGATTGCTGTGCTCATTTTGCTTCAGGGCTCTCATCACATGGATTTCAATACTGGCGGAGGTTTTGAAGGCAGATTCGACGCTCAGGAATGTATGTCGTCCTTCTGACAGGATTGATGACCTGGATATTAGCAGCAATTGCTCATGTTCTTGTGTCCCTGACTATTCTGGTCTAGTTGCACAGTCATGCACCTGTACTGCAAAATATCTGTGGCTTCTAAATCCACATGTGTATGCAGCCTCACGGTGCTTTCTTCACTGCGATGGAAATACACCTCACTGCAAGTCCGGCTGTCGGACCTGCAATGGGGACTGCAGTATTCTGCCCCAGCATGAGTGCCCCATATGCATGGTCAGCGTCTTTGGCACCTATGCTCCATATGCAAAGCAGTTTGAAGGCCATCTGCACTGAGTTCTGCTGTCATCGTCATCAAACACCAGTGGCGTACTTTCAGAGGACATCTGGTGATTAGTCAGTATCCTTGCAGGACGTGATCTATGAGGCTTTAGCACTGGAGTGTGGACACGTCTTCTGCGCCACATGTGCCTTGAAGTACATTCCTCTGAGCATGCCTCACAGTCAACATCTGCATTTTCCTAATTGAGGTGCAGATATAGGCTTCTCTCCAGTTGACTTCCATAGCTCAGAATATGAGAGATTTGCAATACAGAATGTCTGCTCCCCAGGGCTGCTGATAAGGGCAGAGCGGTCGGCACCATACGCGCCATATTGGATCATGTTGACATGTCAGAGGCCTGTGCTGTATGTCGGAAGAAGGGAGTGCATGCAATGGCCAGACGGCTGCCAATAACAGACAGCCTCCTACAGCAGAGGTATGGTTTTTGCTGCATTGCGCGTTATCTACCTCTCTTTCTGCAATGATCATACTGCAAAGTCTGGTGCAACTTGACCTGCAGCCCTGGCAGACGTTCCTTGCTAATTGTGTGCTCGTATGATACAGGTATCCCGACTCACACATGAAACAGGCGCAGCGTGTGGCAGAGGAAAGAAAAGCCTTGTGGAGTCAGTTGCAGCTGCAAAAGGAAGCAAGGAGACGAGGGTTGCGGAGGCTCTAGAGGTGCAAGGTAGCATGGGGCGTAATTGTGATATTCACTTGATCGGGCTGCCTCTCACTCATAGCCCTCAGCAGCTCGGTAATAAGTATCCACCGGGCTCCCTCGCAGGACAGCCAGTGGGTATCACTGAGTACTGCATCTTGCAATGACATGCGATGAGACGCCACATCCATATTGGCTCGCGTGAGATTCAGTAGGGGTTGCACTACGTGCCACCCTCCACAATCACTGATAAGGCAACGCTCAGCACTTCGACACAATCCTCCACCTTCTCACGCGCTTGAGCAGGACCGGAGGTCACACTTGCAACAGTGTAATGTCCTGCGAGCTAAAACTGTGTCATACCTCGGGGGAGGCAAAGCTTGGATCACACGAACAAAGTCTCTATCCATCTCATTCACAGAGACTCCAAATCGTTCAGCCAGAATTAGAAAAGGAGCGGCGACCCCATTCTGGAACGAGCTGAAGATTTGAGGCGCATGGACTGATCGTCGACATTGGTCAGAAAAGCCATTTAAGAGGTGGGTCAGAGGAGATGTATGAAGCACAATGCGTTTCACTGGATGGGGTTGCACAACCACACATGGATGGACAAGCCATATTTTACGAGAAGCCTCCGATGCTGACCATGAGTAATTCGACATCATCGCGCTGTAGCTTCGTGTCAGCAGCTTTCAAAAGTCTGATCGCATTCGAGTCGAGTCGGAGTCGGGGATGCGTCGAAGTCGGGTTGATGGCGAGTCGAAGTTTATAGGAATCCGACACCTGTCGCTCACCTGCTGACAGATGGCAGCAGGACGACGCATCGGATCCCCCACCTTCCGAGGGGGGACCGCGACCTTCCAGAAGGCCGAGCGTTTCTCGCAAGGTGCAGCAGTCGGAGCCACGTTCTGGCGCAGTATGAAGGCCAAGATCAGCATACAATGTGTCGGAGTCGTCAGGGGCTCGAAGGCACTGTTCAAGCGCTGCAGGCGCAAACGTGAAAGCGCCATCTGCAATGACTGTGAACAGTCAGTACGCAAACACGCCAACCTGAGGCTCCTGGATCTGCTCAAATAGAGCCTTGAACTACTCAAGGAGGATCCCCTCACCATTCGCCAGGTCGAGGGAAAAGCCGAAGATGTGCACAACTCTATCCTGGCACACTACGATGCCTGTCTCGTTCCCTGTCTGGGTATCTTCTACGAGTACAGGAACGAGGAGCTCATCTGGAAGCGTTGTGGCCTTCTTCGTGACACAGTCATCTGTGGCGCGTGCCTCGTGAAGTCCACAGGCTTCATTCGTGACAACGAGCTGCAGGCACTCCACGACGTGGTCAAAGGCTCTGGTTCGGCCTCCCAGGCTGCTCTGGACCATGCCAGTGCGGTCTCCAACCTCATCCTGGCTCGTAGGCAGACAGACATGCGCAAGAAAGTCGAGGCGGCTCTGGTGAGAATCTTGTGGCAGTTACTCAGCATCTCAACCGTTCGGGCGGCGCTGGTCGCTCACGATCAAGACATGTTGTGCCACGCAGGAGCTCAAGAAGGAGGCAGGCGGCGCCAGAGCAAAGGAGATGGCTGAGCTCGCAAGGTTCAAGAGCGAGCTGCGGATGTTGGAGGCTGGCGATCCGCGTTTCCAATGCCTGCTGAATGGTGGCGTTTTCCGGTGCTATGGCACCGTGAAAACGGTCAGAAGGCAGAGCCCTTCTGACTTGGGCACCAGGCTTTGCCTGATGTCCAACCAGGGTGGATTGGAGGTGGCGAAGCCACCTCCATCCACCTCCAGGCTACGCGACCAGCGGTAGGATCGATGAGAACGGAGGTCTGGCTCCCCTCGCACCTGCTGCAGTGACCATCCAGGAGGTCGCAGGTGATCTGACGCCATCGGTTGGCATAACTGATATCCGAGCATAGGCTGAGCATGGTGGCGAAGGTCGTTCAATACTATCGCCGGTTTCATTTTGGCTCGACTGTGCTAGACTTCAAATATATGTGCTACGCGTGTCGTGCACCTCGCAGACCATGTCGCTACTAACTCTCTCTCCAATCACCCACGTCCACATCATTTTAGCTTCCATCTTCGTACAAGCTCGTCCTGATCACTATCTCCACACCAGTCAGGGCCCTCTGAAGGTTGCTATATTCGCGTCTGTGTTGCACAATGGTCCATATGTTTCACAACTCTCCACGTCAGCTAGTCTACAAATCAACCTTCCAATGCGTCATAAAGGTGTAGTGGAGCTCCATCTGACAAAATCTGGCAAGGATGGAAGGTTCACTGTGCAGCAACCTTCAGGCTTTGGACATTGCCGCGAACGATGAGTACTTTGCTGCCGTGGATAGGCTTGCTCTCTGGCTCAAGCAAAACGCACCACAGAATGTGCTTATGCCTGTCAGCGTCCATCGCACACCAAATGGCGACAGCCTCAAGGCCCCTGCTCGGGCCCACAAAGGTGGCGCACACACCTGGGACCATTATGACGCCTACAGGCAGAGAGTCTTGGCTCCTGGCCAGCCCATCGGCATCCTTATGCGCGACCTCATCTGCGTCGACATCGACGATGCCAGCCTCGTTCCTGTTTGGGAGGCCAAGTACCCCTGCCTCCTCTCGTCTGCAAGAGAGACCACACGCAAGGGGACGCATTACATCTTCAGGCGTTCCCCCAAGTGCGACGCTATCGCCCTCACCAACGGTGCGCGGCAGTTCCAAGACGATGCCGGAGACGACCTCCCTGTGGATATCTGCTCCATCACGCGCTCCGAGTGCAACGCTATCAGGACCGCCGGCCTCCTCGTCGTCACCCCATCTCCCAATAAGCAATGGAAGGTCGCGCCCTGGGAGATTGACCTTCCTCCCATCCCCGACTCCTTCGTGGAAGCCCTCGAAAAGATGCGCGAGCGCAAACAGTACAAGAAGAAAAAAGGCGATCCCAGAGAATGTGACCCCGACAGGCTCGCTGCTATCGCCAACGATCAGGCTCTTCGCGATGCTGGCATCGACCCCGATGTCCTTGCCTGCCTGTACATGCTCAGCCCACAGCGCGCCGAGGAATACAACAGTTGGCTTGGCGTTGGTTTCACTCTGAAGGCCTGTGGCCTCCAGTACGAACCCCTCTGGCACGACTGGAGCAGACTCTCCGACAAGTATGACCCTGCTGTCGCCTCCTCCAAGTGGGCCTCCTTCCCTTCCGACTCTCAGCCTGCGCCCAAGGACTGGCTGCGTCGCGCTGCACGCTCCGACAGTCCCGACGCCTACACCATCTTCGCTAAGAGCAGCACCGAGGACGCCATCTTTCAGAGTGTTCTCCAGGAGGGTAGCCACGTCAGCGTCGCCCAAGTCTTCCGCTCCCTCTTCCCAGACACCTACGTCTGGCTCGGCATCAACAAGGGCCACTATTATTACCATTTCAATGGCGTCAAGTGGATGGAGTTCGACGACCCTGCCCCTATCAAGAATCTCCTCACCACCGAGCTCGTTCCCCTCTTCGAAAAGGCTGCGGAGGCAGCCGAGGAACAGTGGACCTCCAACAAGAAGGACAAGGATGCCGATCCACCACCCACTGTCACCGTCCCCAGATCCATCGCCAGGCGCCTGGGAGATTGCAGCTTCAGGAATTCGGTCTGTACCGAGATCGCCACTCTATACTTCGACGCCACTCTCTCCTTCTTCGATCGCCTCGACGCCGACCACAACCTCCTCGCCTTCGACGACGGTGTCTTCGACCTCTCCACCAAGTCCTTCAGGCCCACCAGGCCCGACGATCATATCACTAGGACCACTGGATATTCCTACCACGGCCCTGTGACTGAGCCTGACCCCGCCGACGTCGCCAGGCTCGGCTTCCTCCTCACCAGGATCTTTCCGGATATCGAAACCAGGCGCTATATCGTCGCCCAGACCTCCCAGTGGCTCAACGGCCGCACCGGCAAACATCTCTGGCACCTTCTCACCGGCGGTCTGTCCCCCACCCTCTTTTCGCCACTTGTGGTAATTTGGCGATTTCTAAATACCATATTCGCCACCCTTTTCCGGATGCTACCTCACTCACACCTCCTCACACCTCCTAGATTCATATTTGGCGTTTTTACCTATTTTTTCAAAAGTAATTATAAGAGTTTATAGTGTTCATCATCCTCTCATTCCTCTGAAGACTGGTGTGATATTTCTTGGCTTTTTCGCCAATTCCGCGCCTTACGTTTCTGAGCACCCCCTCCTGGTCTCCCGTCCCTTTCAGGGTGCCAATTCCTGTTCTCTCAAAACTGCCAATGGCAACTTCCGCCCCCCCGCTCGTTATACCCGCTCTCCCCAGCTAGATATTCACTCCAAAAACACCCGCCTGTTTTACACGCTCCGTGTACGCTTAGATCCCCTTTCGCCATTTCTGGTAGTTTGGCGATTTCCAAATACCCAAATCGCCACCCTTTTCCGGATGCCACCTCCCTCACACTCCCTCACACCTCCTAGATCCATATTTGGCGTTTTTACCTATTTTTTAATAGTAATTATTAGAGTCTATAGTGTTCATCATCCTCTCAAACCTATGAAGACTGGTGTGATATTTCTTGGCTTTTTCGCCAATTCCGCGCCTTACGTTTCTGAGCATCCCCTCCTGGTCTCCCGTCCCTTTCAGGATGCCAATTCCTGTTCTCTCAAAACTGCCAATGGCGTTTCTCACCCCTGGCTCCTGTCACGCAGGCGGCTCCAACGGAAAGGGCATGTACATCATCCTCGCCTCCTCCGCCTTCGGCGACTACGCCACTAAGATGGGCAACGATATCATCACGTCACGCTCGGCGTCATCAGTCAGTGGAAACCCCACTATGCTCGCATGGAGGGGCCGCAGGCTTCTCTACACCGACGAGGCCGACAGCAATTCCCGCGTCAACGCTGGTGTCATCAAGGACTACACCGGTGGTGGCATTCAGAGGGCCAGGCTGCTCTTCTCTAACGCCATCAAGGGCTTCCAGCCCCAGTGGCACCTTCTCGGCAACTTCAACAAGCCTCCCGATCTCCCCGGCGACGACACTGGCCTCCAAAGGCGCGTGCGCAATGTTCGCTTCATCAGCATCTTCGACGAGGCCTTCATCGGCAAGGAGGACACTGACCTCCACTTCTACGCAGCCGATCCCACCGTCGACAAGGAGATGGTCCGACTCGGACCCACTTTCATGCGCATCCTCCTCGACACCTATCAGCACGACTACACCTACACCTGCCCCAAGACCATTCTCGACGATTCAAAGGAGCTCATGGAAAGCAGCAACCACTTTGCCACTTTCGCCAAGATGTTCCTCGTCAAGAGCGACTCCCAAGACGAATTCTTTACCATCAAGAAGGCTCGTGAGAGCTTCCGCTATGGTCTCACTATGCACAACACCGACCTCTACCATGTTGTCCCCAAGGTTCCCAACGAACAGGAATTCCGCGACAACTTTCCCCGCATCCTCCGTGCACCTGTCTTCCCCAGGAGGATGATCGACGGCGTCCGCTTCTCTAGTGTTGTCAACGGCTGGCGTCTTCGCACAATTGACGAGGTTCTCAATGACGAGGTCGCATAGGATGGCAAACTGTGCCAATCCCACATGAGCGACAGTTCACTGATGAGACCATTGCAACTGTGATGTCATAGCAGCATCAGCTCTTGCGTACCCTGGCTACAAGCAGTGCGTAACTAACAGTGACACTCGTCACAAGTCGCTTTCACGCTTACGGCAGTCTCCTCACTCTCTGCGAACAGGGTGCGCGGAGTGGCATTATCAAGAGCGCCACATGTCACTGACAGGAAAGCTTGCAGACCAATCCAGGCTGGTTTCTAGCAGCTTCTGGTGATTTGTCAAGCACAGACGTGGCATATCGACACCCGCCTTCGCCCTTCCAAGTATCTGGAAGATCCTCACCATTTCTTTGCACAGCGGGAAGAGATCAGCCAGGCAAATGACCAAGACACGACATCACTATTACTGTGACAATAACAGTGACGTCGTGCACAGTGTTGTGAGGAAAGCCAGTCGAAAGTCCTGCAACACACTGCGAACATGTCATAAAGGTGAAGCTCCTGTGGGACAGGCAGGTATTGTGCTGAGCCCTCTAAGCCCTAGATACCGCGTCAATCAAGGATAGTTTCGCAACACGGCATCAAGTAGGCAGCATGCTGACGATTTTGTGGAACAGAGCGATGCATTCGCGCCCCAGCAGCCCCTCACCCACCACTCCTATGCGCGCGACCCCGGCCCCTCCGGTCCCTTCGGTTCCTTCGGTCACACCGACCATTCCGACACCCTTCACTGAGTTCGTCATCTCGCGTGTCCCTGACGAGGAGTTCAGTAAGCTGTTTGCCATCACCTTTGGTGAGTGTCTCAGAAGAGACCCCGACGCCCTGGAAATCGACTTTGACACGGTCCACAAGTGGTTGGGAATTGAGAAAGAAGGTGCAGTGAGACTGTTAAAAGGTATGATTTCAGAGGATGAGCACGGTTCCTACAGCGTCGCAAAGGGATCAGGTGTATCCATATCTTTCAACCAGTTTGAAGAGCTGATGACTGCTGCACAGACTAGCGAGGGCAAGAAAGCTCGCAAGCTAGTAGGCGATGATTGGGGCAAAGCCCCAATCTATAGCCCAGGTTGGACAGCCACGAACGTGGCGTCCAAGGTTCTTGCATAGCAAGAACCCCCAATAGAGGAGGCCTTGCCTCCTCTATTGGGCCTCCTCCTCTTGAAGAGAATTTTGCAAGACTTCATTGTAGCCGAGCAGCAGCAACTCCTAGTAAAAGCCCTGGCCGAGCAGGCACTCGAACTATCCAGGGAGGCTGCAAGAGCGAACGCTCTACAGATCCAGCTTGAGAGCCTGCGAGCCCAGCAACTGCATTTGTACTGCTTCAAGCTCTTTGGCAACCGCTACAAGTGCGGCATCGGCCTGGATGTGGACAGACGCATTCGCCAGCACAAGACCACCTGCCCCTCCGGCCACCTGGTCTGCTCGGTTCCGATCACGTGCAAAGCTATGGAGAAGCTGTTCGAGAGCGTGATGAAGGAGCATGGTGCCTGGACCAGAATGGAGGAGTACGAGCTCATGGGTAGTGAGGCAGAGATCCGGAGCATCTTCGCTGTGTTTTCAAGGACCGAGGAGCTTCTCAATACCACCCCTCTGAGCCTATATGGAGCTCTTCTCAAGGTGCTGGAAGGCACTCTGGGGACGTTTGCAGTGATGCAAGCCGACGTGTCAGGTGCAGTGCAGCCTCCAGCTGTGCTGGAGGCGGTCGATGGCTGCCACTCTGTGGCAGCTGCAGGTTGTGCACGTCCGATGGCCAGCAGCCTGCTGGAGGTCTCGGGCGCCCCTGTGGATCGCGACCTTTATGCAATCTTCGCCAAGCAATTCCTCGTCAAGGGAAGTTCACGAGACGATTTCTTCACCATCAAGAGGGCCCGCGACAGATTCCGCTATGGTCTCACGATGAAGAACACGGGCCTCTTTCATGCCATTCCAAAGGTTCCATATGAGGACGAGTTCCGTGAGAATCTCCCTCGCGTCCTCCATACCCCTGTCCATCCCAGGAAGAAGATTGGTGGTGCCGACGTCTATGGTGTAGTCCGTGGCTGGCGTCTGCGCTCCATCGAGGAGGTTCTGAATGATCGCACAACCTGATCTGAGTACAAGCACGTTCTGATGTAAGTGTAACAGGAATGAATCAAATTCTCCTCGAATTGCACAAGAATTGTGCACGCACGCACCGTGGTGTACCTGCTGTTAGCCCATTCTTGGGTTCCTATCGCGCAGTAAAGTGGCATCGCACCTCTGTCGTCCCCGTCACTCTGGGAGTGACCTTCGTAGGAAGCTGATCAGAAGCTGCTGCAACTTCGACTGAACTTCGACTCGACCTCAACTCGACTTCGATCCGACACCTCATCATGATCTCGGCACTCTGCTAAATCTTCAAGCACGTCCAGTGCATCACCATAGGCCACGAGTTGTACTCATATGACAGCCTCCCTCTCTAGCCGAGCGTACGTTGACTCTTCGAGGTAGCACAGACGTGGTGTGCGATTCATCAAAAAATTGATTGAGGGTTGCGTCACCGACCACCACATGGCATCAACGCTGCAAGTATGTTTTCACGAAGACGGCCCGCCTCTCCTCGAGAAGAAGCGCTTCGCACCACCCTGGAACGAACCGAAAGGGAAAGGGATTCACTCAGGCAAGAGGTGGGGAGGCTTCGCTTCAAAGGCGCCTCCGACCTGATTGAGAAGAGGCAACTCCGAGAGGAACAGATTGAACGCTGCGATGTGCTGCAGAAGGACAACGATAGACTTGTTGCTGAATTGCGGGCCATGGGGAAGACCACGACCGATTTCAGAACTTGCTGGGCCCGGATCGGCGAGCTTGCATTGATCGAGGCGAGCGCTCCACCGCCCCCAGCAGCCAAGCTCATGTGTGTCATATGTGAGGAGACAGCGCCGGAGGTGGCATTCATTCCTTGTGGACACAGAGTGACGTGCAAGACTTGCGGCGAAGCATGCGGGACTCGGTGCCCCATATGTAGAGAAACAGTCACAGGCACGCTGCGTGTGTATGATCTGTGAAATCTCCACTTCCCACAACAGACTCCAAGAGTCTGTTGTGAACACTCAATTGCGCAAGGTCTATGGCAAACAGTGCTCGATTAGGAATAGTCAACCGTCCTATTTTGCTGTCCCCTGAGGAGGTCTAAAATGTTTGTTCAATTGGCATCCAGCCACGCCTGCCTGAGCCGCCTGAACGCCACCTGAATCATGTCAGCGCGCACGCTGACCTCCCTGTCCAGGCACTCGGGCCTCAGCTGCTCCACCATGACCTTGTCCTGTCCGAGGATCTTCAGCATGGCCTGACGCGCCAGCCCGTCCCACACAGGCCAGTTGAACACTGCGGCCCCCACAGGGTCCACCGCCAGCTTGCGGACCAGGGCGAAGCGGTTCACCGTGCGATGCTCGTCGATCGGGGTCGTGTTGACGACCGTGCTGAAGGACAACCCCCTGGCCAGCGTGAATGTGATCACGCTGCTGCTGGGGAGCATAGCGCGGGCTGTGACGTGCACCTCTGGCACCCTGGAGAACTCCCACAGAGCGCTCGCCGGCTTGTTGGAGAGGGTAAAGGAGGCCGTCACCGAGAAGGGGTCTGCTCTGCACTGCATGCCCCGGATGACCTGCTGCTCCGCATTTCCGAACGAGTCCCCGTGCAGCAGGTGGATGTGGCTGATATCGATGGCGTTCTCGAAGACGCCCGAGTGGTTGCACTCGAACTCGATGGACCCGAACGTGGGTCGCCATGTGGGGTCGTCCAGCTCGTACACGTAGGGGATGGGCGGCCACTCTGCCTCCGGGAGCGGGTGCTGCTTGTCCAGGGCCATGAACCACACGAATCCCCCACGGTCCTTGACCGTGTGGGCGTCGACCACCTTTCTGCGCGGCCATGCCTCCGAGTGCTCCGCAGCGGGCACGTCCCTGAGGATCCCCTCTCCGTCTATCGCCCAGGCGTGATAGGGACATGTCACGCAGCGTCTTCCTCCGTGCTCTGACATCACCCCCTTGTCGAGGGGAGCTCCACGGTGGGGGCAGACCGAGTCGACACACTTGATGTCCCCGAACTCGTCCCTGAAGAGGACGAGGTGCTGGTCCAGGACCTCCACTCCTACCGGATCGTCCTTGACCTCCTCCGAGATCGCGATGGCGTACCAGGCGTTCCTGAGGAACTTGCGCCGGTCGCTGAGCTCTCGCTCCCTGCTCTTTTGGGCGTTGCCGACCGGGTGTGGGGGTATCCGCACAGGCCTGGGCAGGATGGTTGACTCTGTGGTCTCCACAGTTGTGGCGACGCTTGCGAATTGTAGCGGACCGGTGTCCATGCCTGCCAGGATGATCTGCTTGATGACCATAAGGCGCAGCGGCAGGAGCCTCTTCGGCAGGGTCTTCAGCCTGTCCAACGCCTTCGCTGCCTTCTCTGCGTCATCGGGGTGCCGCTTGAGGACCGCATATATCGCGACTGCCTCCACGATGTAGAACAGGAGCCAACTGCTGAGGGCGACGACGTGATCGCCGAGGAACATGGGTGTGAAGCCTTCGAAGGCTGCCGGCAAGGCCTCCGACACCCTGTGCAGGCCGACATCTCCGACGAGACGCAGGGCGCTGAGGCTGACGTGCGCTCCCTCGAACAGAGCCCCTGTGCCGACGCCGAGCAGGAAGGACCTGACGAGGGGCTCGAAGAAGGGCGTCGGACAGTCCAACCTTGTCTGAACCTGCATGGAGCGGGTGCTAACACTCCGTCTTTTCGCTCGCAGGACTTGGAATCCGGGTATGGCTGGCCTCGCAGACCACGCTGGCTGACTGGCGAGTCGGAACATCGTGCCTTGTTCCTTAGATTTGTAAAAGCTATAAATCGAGTCCAATGTGAGCAGGGAGCCAGTGAGGACTGGCTTGTCTCTGTAGGCGTGCCTACGATCACGTGGGGTACTCGGTGACCGCAAGGTTTGCCATCTTGTTGGAGTCAGACGTGTATCCTGTGCCTGTGGAACTCATCTGAACAGTGTGCGTTCCGGCTGCAAGAGTCGTGGTGAACATCATGACAGGATACGAGAGGTCCGAGCTGCACGTTGTGTTGCCATAGAAGTAGACGACATTGGAGCCGTTACCGATGGGTGTCGTACCATCGACCTGCACGCTAAAGGTCGCTCTACCACTCGCCGACGACGTGCAATATACATTGGCAGAGACCTGCCACAATTGGGTGCCGCCGAGAAACACGAAGCTCGTGTTCGTGCCTCCCGTGAAGGGGCCGAACACCTGCTGGGCCTGGACCTGCGGCAGCTTCGCCGCGATTCTGCTACCCAGTGTGAGTGAGCCAGCGATGCTGATATTGCTCCCCGTCACCTGCAGGGCTGTCACTGTGCCGGGTGTGGTCGCGTTGCCACTAGTATCGATCGCCAGCTTTGTGACAGAGCCTATGCTCGCTGCGATGGCAGTGAGAGTCCCGGTGAGGGGCACAGAGGTCGCTGTCGCAGTGAGAGTGCTGGCGATGTTGGTGGTCAAGGCGCTGCCGGCGTGCAGCTTCCCGAGCAGGGTGCGCAGAATCGAATCGCTCATGTGCGTGATATAGACTCACAATGAAATCAGTTGTCCGTAGAACACGTTCTGGTCCTGGTAGGAAAAGTTCAGGCTCTGATCGAAGTTGATGAGTGCCTGCAGCGTGTCGCCAGTGTTCAGTAGTAGCAACCTGGTCAGCACGTTTGTCACGGCTGCCCCGGCCGTGATGACAGCCTGTTTTGCGGTAGCCACGCTATTGCCGTTTTGGAAAAGTGCAATGGTGGCATTACAGGCTGACGAGCTACCCTCGTAGTACGAGCTGGTTGCCGTGATGAGCCAGTATCCTGTTCGAGGACACGTGAAGGTCGATGTGCTGTTGTTGTAACTGATGCTGTTCAGACCCTTGCTCAGGACAGCCGTCTGAAAGGGCAGGACGTAATTGCCTCCGCCTGACGGTGATATGCTGCCGCCGCTGAAGGCAGCGTAAAAGAAAGTGCTTGTGCTGGCAGGAATTGGATTGTACAGGCTGGCGCCTGTGATGCTCAGCGTGCCCGTGACAGTCGTTGGCACGATAGCACTCGCAGTCAGGCTCTGGCATGTTATGGAGGTCGCTGTGCCGGAAAGCAAGTATCCTGCGTCGTTCAGCAGCTCGCTGCTTCTGCCTGTGAAGCCTGTCGTGTTTGATAGCACCAACGCGGAATTGAACGCAGCTGTGTCGGCAAAGTACGTCCTACCAGAGACGTAGGAGGTGCCGAGCATAGCGGTGGGAACCTCCCGGATGTTGTACGCCAGCTGGAACTGTCCGGAGGCTGTCCCGTGCACCAGGGTGCTGTACACCGTCCCTGAGTTCGTGGAGAACTCTACCAGCAGACGTTCGGTCAGCGTCGAGCTGGCAGCATGCTCCAGCACGATGTCTGTCCACACGCCCTGAGTCATGCTCAGGGTGCCCACAGCCTGCGTCACACTCCCTGTGTACGACCATGAATCTACCACCTTCTGCGTGCCGATGTACATGGTGGCCCCATCCCGGTACGTCGTCCGCCACAGGTACGTGCCGGTGGTCGGAGGACACACGTACCCTGCCAGCCGAGCCGAGTAGGCTGTGGCAGACCCGTACACCGCCTGCGTCAGCGTTATCGATCCGGTAGGCACATCGACCAATGGGCGCGTCAGGAATGGGGGCGGGAGTGCCGTCCCGGCTGTGAGGGTCTGACCGGCGTACACGGCGCTGTCGTCAAAGACCCGCATGAGGATGCTGCCATACACGTTGTCGGCTGAGCCACCCCCGCTGGTTGACACACCGGCGACCGAGAGCGAACCAGAGATGGCCAGCGAGCCGGTGATGGCCAGGTTGCCAGGCAGGGATGTGTTGGAGCTCCCCGTGTAGGTCAGGGCCTGAGGAAGACTCGCCCGGGAGATCGCGAGCTTCGATCGGTTCACGATGTCGGAACTCATGTCGGTACTGTGTATGCAGAAAATGCAGACTCGCTGACAGCGACCCCGCAAGAAGAATAAAAAATCAAGCCAGAGTGCTCTGGCATTGTCTAGAGTAGTAAAAAAGAGTAGTAGAAAAAGAGCAGTAGGAGAAGAGTGGGTATCGTCTATTGAGTCGTCACGGTGCCGTGCTGCATGGTCGCGTTTGCTCGGAGCTCACGATCGAGCTTGTTTGCGTAGCGAAGCTGAGGAACTGTGAAGGGAATCATGAGGGTGTTCAGGAAGAAACCCTCGGCTATCGCCAGGTTGGCCTGATTCTTCAGATCCTTCTGATAGACCTCTGCATTGACTCTGTCTGTGGGCAGACCGGAGGCGATCTCCTCAGTCGCCAGACGCGCGATCAGGGAGTTCATGAATGCCGTGCGGCTGTTGACGGTGGTCTGCAGACAGTCCAGACGAAGGCGTGAGGTCGTGTTCTGTGCGTTCCAGCAGCCAGGGAAGACTTTCTCGAGTGAGTATTCATCAAGGGCTGAGATGTGTTTCCGGCACTGGAATTCGGCGTTCGTGATGAGCGTTCTGAGATCACTGTCCAAAGTAGCGTTGCCACCCCTGCGTGTGCGTGGCACCTTGGCATGAGCATACACGTTGCAGTTGGAGCTGTTGACAGAGACGGGCATCTGGTAGATGGTGTACATGATGCTGCCGTCCTGCATCTGAGTGACATTCGCGACGGGAGTGCCGACCTCGTCGGTGATTGTCAAGTTGATGCTGAGCAACCCCACGTTCACTTCGAGCGGCTCAGCACTTGCGAAGAAGGCCTTGGCGATACTGGTGAGGGAGTCTGGATGCATCGTCTGTTGCATCATAACCTGCATTGCGAACGCTCTCATGGTGTCCTTTTCGAATTCTCGCGTGTTGTTGTTGTACCGAGCCGCCATGAGTGTCGTGTTGGCGTTGATGTCGGGCTCGGTGTGTTTGGCAGCGGCGAAGGCAGTGAGAGACAGGATGATGGCGTGTATCAACATAATTTGTGTGTTCTTTGTTTTGTTAAATGCCGACTCTGACTCTAGCGCAAATTCGCCCATCGAATTTGCACTGGAATCCTGTAGTATGATTAGCTGACATGATGGTTTTTTAGGCCCTGTTATCAGAGGTAGCATGCAGCCCCGTCACTACCTGTTCGCCGCGTGCGTCTTTGTAATCACCCTGAGTGTGCTCATCCTGACGTCTCGATCGGACGTCGCAGAGCCTTTTTCGGTCGTGGGGGGCAGTGTGGACACCCGCCTGGCCCTGCTCGGGTCTACGGACCACAGCGCCAATACGAAAGGCACTTGGATCAAGGTTGCGACCTTCGTAAACTCGGCAGCCAACCAGAGCCATGCCCTGACCCTAGAAATTTATCCAAACTCTGAGTCTGCAGGCGGGTCTCGTCAAACTGTCTTTGTGCTTGCTCAGAACACCGGGACAGGACCTGATTCGGCCCCGATAGTGGTCCAGAAAAACACCTGGGACAGCAGCAATTGGGCGACTCCGACAATCATCACCGCTAGCTTGGTGCTGACGCAGAGCGCATCCTCCACGTTGACCAACCAGTACGACCTATATCTGCAGCTTGGAGTGCCAAACGCCACGGGTATTCCGGCAAATTGGATTCTGTCCAAGTTTAACACCAGCGACATCGTCGCACTTGGGGATGTCACACCTGTCACTGCTGTACCTACTGGCACCGCAACTTACGCTGCACCATCTTCCAGCGCACCGGCCTCCAGTGCTGTGGCCACTACAGGACCAGCAATTAATCCCACGCCCTTGACTGCCTACTGGCAGCAGAGTGGGGCTGTCAGCGCACCTGCCAACACTCCTCCCAAGTTGACACCAGCTTTCTGGACGCTTCTGTCCAGTGTTTCCAGCATTCCTGCAGGCGTGACGATCATGAATGCCTCCGGAGGTATCGTCATACCCTACAGGGGAATCTATGCCATGACGCTCGGATGGGATCCTGGATCAGTCGGAGGTGTTGAGCAGATGTGGTTCGACTGGAGTGGATCAGGTAGCGGCCGACTAGGCGCAGCACAGATCAGCGCCAATCAGTACACTGTGACAACCTGCAGCTACACAGGGCCCCTGGCCGCTGGTGATGTGCTCACACCGACCCTCTACTTCACAGCTGCAACCAACATCGCTGCATCATCGCCACCCTCGCCGTACATCACTATGAGCATATCTCTACTGCAGCGCTTTTGATGACCCCGAAATCCTGAGAGACGCACGGTTGTCTCACCTTGCAGTCGCTCTTCGATAAATGACATGGCTGCAGGCTGAGAGCTGTCATCTCATTGGGGCTCCCAGTGTTACGACGCCATAGAACGTTGTCGAGCCACCCGAGGTCGCAATGACCCATGGCTGAATGACAGTGCCTGCAGGAAGTATTGCAGAAGCCGACAGCCCGTTCTCTGATGTTCCACTTACGAATCCACTCAACGCCAGCACTGCGGCCGTATTGCTGTATGCCGTTGAGCCAAAGTTCTGAGCTGCATTGCCCTGAAATGCTGGCATCGACATAACTGTCCACCTCATCTCTAACGCCGTCTGAGAGATCTGAAAGTATCCGGTCATGTGCCACAAACCTGTGACAGGCAGATAGATACCTGGAAGGGACTGGTTGTAAGTCAAAGCACTTGAGTTCATGCTGGTGCCCACGTTTGCATTAATGGATGGGATGCTGTTCGTCGCAACAGCAATACCCGAGCTCGGACAGGTCCAGGTACTGTTGCTCGTGGTGAACGCGGATGCGGAGTAGAACCTGCCCTGAAATGCATTGGCAGCGCTGAGCTGCTTCATGTACCCGGCGTCGTTGTTCAGCTCCGAGGTGTTGCCCGAGAAGTAGTTGGCGTTCGGCAGGATCATGCCGGTGCCCATGCGCGCCGTGTCGCCAAAGTACACCCTCCCGAACGCGTAGCTCGTCCCGAGCTGCGCCGCCGGGAACTCCTGCAGGTTGTACGCGAATTGGAACATACCGCTTGCGGTCCCGTGTGCAAGGGTGCTGTACAGCGTGCCCGCGTTCGCCGAGCACTCCACCAGCATCTTCTCGGTGGCGGTGCCGGCCGTCGTGTGCTCCAGGACGAACGACGACCACACTCCCTGTGTGAGCGTGATGGTCCCCACGGTCTGCAGCTGTGACCCTGCATAGGTCCAGGAGTCCACGAGCTTTTGAGAGGCTACGTACAGGGTCGCACCATCCTGGTAGGTCGTCCTGAAGAGGAACGTGCCGGTCGCCGGGGGATTGATGTACCCGCAGATGCGTGCTGAAAAGGCACTCACGTTGGTTCCATAGAGGGCACTGCTCAGGCTCAGCGTGCCCACCGGGACATCTTGCACCGGTCTGGACAGGAAGGGCGCAGGCAGCGGGCCGCCCACCGCTAGGGTGGTGTCCGCGTACACCACGCTGTCGTCGAAGACACGCATCAGCAGGCTGCCGACCACGTTGTTGGCCACGCTGCCCCCGCTGCCCCCGGCTCCGAAGCCCGCGTCGTTCGTCAGCTCGCTCGTCCTGCCGGTGAACACCGAGGCGTTGGGCAGGCTCGCGCCGGCCGTCATGGTCACGAGGTCAGAGAAGTTGGACTTGCCGACTGTGTAGCTGGTTCCGAGCAGGGTCTCGGGGAACTCGCTCAGGTTGTACGCCATCCTGAACTGGCCGCTCGTCGTCCCGTTAGCCAGGGTGCTGTAGGACCCGGCATTGATGCTGTACTCGACCAGCAGCCTCTCGGTGCTCGTGCCCGAAGAGGTGTGCTCCAGCAGGAAGGGGCACCACACGCCCGTGAGCAGTGTGAGAGATCCTATCGCCTGGCTGACGGTGCCGGAGTAGATCCATGAGTCGACCACCTTCTGGTCGGTGACGTAGAGAGTCGCTCCATCCTCGTAGGTGACCCTGAATGAGTAGGTGCCGGTTTGCGGCGCCTGGATGTAGCCACCGATGCGTGCGGAGTATGCTCCGACGGAGGTGCCGAACGTCGCCGCGCTGAGGCTCACCGTGCCGAGGGTCTGGTCCAGCACAGGTCTGGAAAGGAAGGGAGCGGGCAGGGGTTGTCCCACGGAGAGGGTCGACAGCGAGTAGACCCCGGTCTCGTCGAAAACCCGCATCAGCAGGCTGCCGACCACACTCGTCGCGACGCCGCTGCCTCCCGAGGTCAGGCTGGCGTCGTTGACCAGCTCGCTGATCTTGCCGCTGAAGAACGACGCGTTCGGGAGGCTCGCGCCGGCGGACATGGTCACGAGGTCGTTGCAGAACTGCTTGCCGGCGATGTACTGCGTCCCCTGCAGCGACTGTGGCACCTCCTTCATGTCGTAGGCGAATCTGAACGTGCCGCTCGTGGTGCCATGCGTCAGGGTCTGGTAGGTCGAACCTCCATTGCTCGACCATTCGACCAGCAGCCTCTCGGTGAGCGTCGAGCTGGCGCTGTGTTCCACCAGGAACGGCGACCAGATCCCGGAGGTCATCGTGATGGTGCCGACCTGCTGTGTCGCACTTCCAGAGTAGAGCCACGAGTCGGTCAGCTTCAGGGTGGAGACGTAGAGGGTCAGCCCGTCCTGTCCGGTCGTCCGGAGGAGGTACGTGCCCGTCGCAGGGGGCATGATGTAGCCCGCGAGCCTTGCGGAGTACGCGCTCACATTGGTGCCGAACGTGGCCATGCTGAGGGACACGGTGCCCACCTGCTGGTCCAGCACCGGACGCGTGAGGAAGGGCGCCGGCAGGGGTTGGCCGGCAGTGAGGGTGGTCGCGGCGTAGACGCCGCTGTCGTTGAAGACGCGCAGGACGAGGCTGCCGACGACGTTGTTGCTGATGATGCCGCTCGACGAGATGTTGCCCGCCACGTCCAGCGGGTTCTGTGGGGTGGTCGTGTTGATGCCGACGTTGGTGCCCTGGATGTACAGGCTGCTGCCGGCGGTGGTCCATTGCGATGACACGTAGGGCAACGACCCCTTGTACAGGCTTCCGGTGAAGTTGATGTTTCCGCCGACGTCCAGAGTGAACGCAGGGTTCGGCTGGTTGACCCCGAGGACGGTCGTCGTCAGGGTGCTGGATATGTTTGCGTTTTGGGAGGTCAGGTAGGCTGTCGACAGTGTTCCGGTGATGGTGGCGTTCTGAACGCTGAGCGCAGAGGCCGTCAGGGTGCCGGTGTCGGAATTAGTGATGAACGCGGCATCGTTCAGCAGCTCGCTCGTCTTGCCCGTGAAGATCGACGCGTTCGGGAGGCTCTCCCCTGCGGTGAACAACGCCAGATCGTTGAAGACGGGTTTTCCACAGAAGTACGTGGTTCCCTGCACGCTGGGTGCGTGCTCGTAGAGATCGTAGGCGAACATGAAATTCGAGCCGTTGGTGGCGTGCGCCATCGTGGTGTACGACGTGCCCCCGTTGGTGCTGTACTCCAGCAGGAGTCTCTCGGTAGCACTGCCGCATGCGTGCTCTACCACGATGGGCTGCCACATGTTCTGGTAGAGGGTGATAGGGCTCGCTACGGTGGCTGTGGCAGAGCCTGCGAATGTCCAAGAACTCACGAGCCTGTGGGTTCCTATCCAGAGGGAGGCGCCGTCCTTGTAGGTCAGGCGCATCGTGTAGGTGCCGGTGATGGGCGGGTTCACGTATCCGCTGATGCGTGCGGAGTAGCCGTACGTCAGGGACCCGAGTGCGAGATTGGTGAAGCTGAGCGTCGCGACCTGTTGCTGTACGATCGCATGGGACAGGAACGCCGCTGGGAGGGGTTGACCGACTGTGGCTACCGTGTTGGCGTACGTGAAGCTCTCGTCGTACCCTCGCAGCAGCAGGCTCCCGAGCACGTTGTTGCTGACCACTCCGGATGCCGAAAGGTTCCTGCCGACCGTGAGGTCGGTTCCGATGGCCAGGCTCGCGATCGATCCGGACCCAGACACCGTGAGATTTGTGACAGTGAGCGAGGCTGCCGACACGTTCGCTCGGACGGTCCCATATGCGTCCACGACCTGCACTGACTGGACCTGCAGGCCGGCATTCGCCGAGAGGCTGCCGGTGATGGTGGCCGGGCCGGTGCTCAGGAGAGTGCTGGTGACGAGCTGTCCGGACACGCTGGCACCTCCGGCGACCGTGAGGCTGCCTCCCACGATGGCGCTGGACAGAGACGTGTAGTTGAGGGACAGCAGGGAACCTGTCACACTCGCGACGGCTACCTGCAGTCCCGAGACGGTCGCCGTGCCTGCCAGCAGGGATGTCAGGGACGCGTTCGTCGAGCTCAATGTTCCCGCAGAGAGGACAGGGGCCGTGAGAGTCGATGCGAACGAGGCCGGACCCGCCACCGAGAGGCTGCCGGAGACTGATGCAGAGCCGGTGATCAGCAGCGGACCGTTCAGGGAGAGGCTGCCAGACACGAGCGCACCGCCGGTGAGAGACGAGAAGCCTGTCGCGATCAGTGTGGTCGCACTGAGGTTCCCGGTCACGGAGGCGGTCGTCGCGGTCAACGAGGTCACCGTGGCACCCGTCGCCGTGAGGGATGGTGTGGTCACGGAGGTCATAGACGCCGGACCCGTCACAGACAGACTGCCCAGAAGCGAGGTGGTGCTGGCGACCACTAGCGGGCCGCCGACCGACAGGCTGGAGACCTGCACCCCGCCGGTGAGGGACGAGAACCCCGTGGCGTTCAGGGCGGATGCGGTCAGTGTCGCTGTCACGTTCGCGACGGCAGTGGTGAGGGTGGTTATCGTCGCGGATGTGACGGTGAGGCCGCTCGTGACCAGGGACGGGGTGACCACAGAGGTCGTGAAAGAAGCAGGGCCCGCAACGGTGAGAGACCCACTAGTGAGGACGTCCCCGCCGACATCCAGCGCGTGAGCGGGAGCCGTATTGATCCCGAGCTGACCGATGGAATTCAAAGTGAGGCCTGCGACGCCGAAGCTCGCGGTGCCGCCGGCGGTGCTGGTGCCCAGAGACGGACGGATGAGGAGGTTGCCGTTAAGTTTCATCACCTGAAACGCCGTCGAGGTGTGCGAGGTCCTCCAGGCGGTACCGTCGTAGTAGGCATCGAAGTTCATGGACACATTGTCATGCTGCCAGTTGAGGCCTTGGTACAGCGGGTAATTGTCTGCGGTCGTGTATGCGGAGCTGTGGGGTCCCAGGATGCTGGACGGGGGCCCGGTCTGCTGCAGATTGGAGTACATGGCCAGCCCTGACCCGCTGACACCGAGCACCATGGTGCTGCCGTTGTACACCAGCATGGAGGGCTGTTGACCGGCCTGCCTGACTGTCACGGCGGCCCCGGTGCCCGCGTTGTCGATCTCGAACTGGTTGGTCGTCGTCGAATTGGTGTACAGGTGTGTCAGGGACCCCATGACGATGAGGTTTCCGTCGACGCGGAGGTCGTTGCCGACATGTAGCCCTGCGAGTGGATTGGGGGTGCCTACACCCAAGAAGGACCCACCATTGGCGAACATCAGGCGGGACAGGGAGCCACCCTCTGTCAGCGCCAGTCCGGTGCCGGTGTACCCGAGGGTGTACTTGGCTCCGTCGGGCCCCTGGATCAAGATGCCTGACTGCAGCGTGACATCAGGCTGGACTATGTGCAGCTGCTGTGTGGGCGACACCGTCCCGATGGCGAGCCTGGAGCTCGGGACCGCCAGGTCGGACCCTGACAACCGCAGGGCTGTATTCAAGACCGAAAGCATCTGGTCAGGTCACTGATAGTGTGTGGCACATTTTGTGGCTTGGACGGACGGGAGGCCCCGGATGGCATGCGTCTACCAGGCGCGAACGACTGCAAAGCAACGAAATACACGCTAGCTGTGAATCCACAGCCAGGGCAGGTCTACATCACGAGATTCTTCAGTTTCCAGGTGAAGCCACCGTCCCTTCTCGCTATCTTTTTCCTGTCATCTGCCTGGTACACCTCACCGCATCCTTTCACGTATGTCAGGTCAGCCTGAGTCGGTCTCGTGAGGAGCTTCGGCATCAATGCCTTTCCCTGTTCGAGTTTCTTCCATAGGCTTTCGGCACCCTCGCATGTCTCGAAATACAGCTTCACGACTCTGCTCGGGTAGCCACCGTCGTTGTAGAAGGCCCTGTCCACCCTGTAGAAACCGTAGTGCATGGAGAATGTCATGTGGAGGTCGTGGATCAGAACGTCTTGCTTCTCAGCGTCCATCTCCTTGCTGGGGAACGCGTAACGCAGTATGATGGTGTTCTTGTCAAGCATGTCACGTCGGCGCTGTGTTTTTTTTGGCTTCATCCCAGGGTGCCCTAAGACGCGGCTTTGCTTTTGCCTGCGAGTGGTGTCAGCTAGTGATGAAAGCAACGCCATGCTCGCTGCACCCATGATCTCAAAACTACAGTCCGATATACTGTACTTTGCGTAGCTACTTGCTCCTCTTCGGTGCCTTCCAGAGTTGTCTTTGTCTAACCCAGTGGACACCTCGAAAACGTCTGATATCAACATAATCTTAAATTTATGCAAGAGACAATATCACACACCAGATGAACCTGTCAACCACTCGGATCATTCTGCGAACACTCAGCTCGAGATTCCATTCGGGCGGCCAAAATCTTCGGGGTCTCCCAGAGAGATCTCTATGTGTACGAGTTTTTTTTGTGTTAATTTTAAATTTAAAAATTATACTATTCGCAGATGTGTCCCATGACGTACATGACGTGTCACTGAGATCATATCACGCCAACTGAATCAACCAACGTATGTCCATCGAAACCGATTCATATGGAACCTCAAGCGAGTGAAGGATTCATGCAGCAATTGTGACATAAAGAAGTTGTGAACGGTATGTAGAGCAGATGAGCACAGAGAAAAGTGAGATAGTGTGCCCGACCTGTGAGCAAGTTTTCAAGGAGGAGCGAAGCTTGAGTAAGCACCTGGCGAAGAAGATTCCATGCATTCCCAAGGGACAAGCCAGACACTCCTGCCAGGCCTGCAATCAGACTTTCGACAGGAAGAATGACCTCGCCAAGCATCTTACCACCAAGAAACACACTGACGCAGTAGCGAGAGCGGCCTCGGGTACAGTGGACAACAGCACGACCACGAACAATCACCACAGCCACAATCACACCAGCAACGTCACAAACAATGACAACAGAGTCACGAACAACTACACCCTAAGCAATCCACCTCCCCGGCCGAGGATGTTCGGTCGCTCTGACATTTCACACATTGTCGATCTCACTTTCAAGGAGCTGGACCAGCACCTCAAGCTACGTGCTGGCACTGGACTTACACCATTCCTCAACATGTTTAAGCTCATTCATCTCAATGATGAGGCTCCCAAGAACCATAACGTGCTCATGGAATCCAAGGACTCCGACTTCGCACTGACTTTCCGTCAGCGTCACTGGCGCATGATCGGTGATCCGGAGCGCGTGTTTATGGACTGTCTGCATGAGACCGCGATCCAATTCATGGACGTGGAGGAAGTGATGCAGGAGAACATGAGCGAGACGGCGTACCGCCAGTTCTCCAGGCTGCGGGACTTGGTCGAGTACGAGACCAGCGGCAAGTCCGGAAAGCCGGCAGGTCCTGAGGTACAGCGCATGCTGGACAGGTTCTGTGAGGCTATCATAGACTTCACAGGGCGGCGCCCGGATCTGTTGGAATACGCAAAGGCGGACCAGGCGGCCGCTCCACCGCTGGAGGAGGTGCCGAAGACGCGCACGCTTCCGATGTGGCAGCCGGGTGGCGATCGCTTTGAGGCCTTCCGTCAGATGCGTGAGGATGGCATCTACGCGCGCCCACCAGGGCCAGACATATGAGCCTAATCAGATACACCAACCGATCCACACAGCTGCAAGATCTCGCTGAACACGCGAGTTGTGTAACAACATGTTGCAATCGTCAGGAAAGCTATTAGATTCAGAGCCCCTCTGTTCATGACGGACACATCGAACACGGTCTGAAGGCTTCGATGTGCTCGAGCTCGTTCTTGTGTCACATGCGCCTCAACATGCTAGAAGTCATCTGTCCAGCATTTTGTGTCTTGGTTGGTCTTGGCGGTAGCCTTGCTGACCATTGGGTGGCCATCAAGAAATCACTTTCAAATCTGCACAAAGGAATGTCTCACAAAAGCTAGAGATGTCTCGTTGTATCTGTGAAATGCCATCCATTGATGTTGGGTTCAGCAGGAGAGATTCCTCGTCCTGTCACAGGAGGTGACAGGACTACAACCGAAAGATGGAGATGCGGATGCTGAAAACGAGTCCGCGGGTTTCGCAGGTGCCGGTCATGTAGGCCACAGAGCCCTTGTCCATTGAGTAACTGTCCAAGGATTGTCCTAGGCGGGTAACCTCGAGGGCGAGGGTTGTCTGTTGGAAGGGCAGGGAACGGTGGCACAGTCGGGTCAGCTCGGCAGCATTCGTCGAGGAGGACGCAGTCAGCGCCTTGTCGATAGCTGCGAACACGCTCTCTGCGGTCTGCTTGGGAATGTTCTGGCTGGCGTGGTACTTGGTGAACATTGGTCTGGGTTGTTCGAGTTCCTCAGGTCGATTTTTGGTTTTTCTTTTCTTGGCCACACTGATGAGGGGCTGCTGCCAGGCTCTGTCAAGTTCGCAGTTGGTCTGTGTTTTGCACCCAGGATCCTACGGTGGTCATGGCTGCACTCTCAAAAGGGCTCTAGAGCAGACATCCTGAGTGTCCTGTTCGCGAACTTTTCCCCAGGAACAGCCTTCATCGCTTCTTGCACTGCGTCACAGAGCTGTCGCGATCCCAGCAGTCGCACACCCATCTCGGTGAAGGCTCGTACAGCCTTCGTCCTGGTGCTAGGCTTCGAAAAAGTGACAAAGCTGTCGCTGTAACTTTTCTTGAACTCCAGAAAGTCATCGAGATGGAAGAGGAGGGCTGCCCTGAGGATCAAGTACGAGAATACGCTGCTCGTCTGCACCAGCCGTGTGCCCTTGTCAGGGGACGATCGCAGGAAGGCCTTCAGGCTCGGAAACCCGTAGTGGTGAAGCACCTTGGCAGCCTGGAACACTGCCCACCTGCGTTCGACGTCCAGCAGCTCCAAGCAGTTCAACGAGCCCAGCACGGCGGCGACGAACATGGTGTTCAGGATGTCCGCCACACACTCGGTGTAGGCCTCGTTGGGCAGCACTGCAGTCTTGCAAGCAAGAAACTTGTCTGTGCAGCCGGTGTCATCGATGTAGAATCCCTTGTAGAATTGTCCGAGCAACTTGTGTGGATACCGCTTGATGTCGAAGCACAGGCAGTGCACCAGCTCGTGTTGGAACACCTTCTGGTGCTCCTCAGCACGCCAACACTGTATCACACCATGTCCCTGTGCCAGAGTGCTCCCTGAGTTGATGTGTGTGGGTCCTATGGGCTCTCCAGGTGCTGGCAAACATTTCTTTGCGTCAGAAGGCACGTAGTCGATGTGCACCCTGTCGGTGTGCCCAAACATCAGCATGATGCAGAGCAGGTGTCGGAGGATCGCGAGGAAGCCCTCGGGTGGTCGACGGCACTCGACGTGCACCTCGACCTGCATGCCTCCATGCTGACACCGATACAGCCACGCTGTTTTCCCACACAGCTCGATGGCCTTCGATGTCACGAAGGCGTTGTCGGCCAGCAGATCTGCTCTCGCCTGAGTGGGCTCACAGGAGCTCGACGACTCCTCGCGCACGCGTTCTCTCCATTCCAGCAGCCTCGCATACTGTGTGTTCAGCGTGGTCTGACTCGCAGGCGAGAGTGGTGGCACGAAGATCCCTGAAACGAATGCCTCGAGTCGCTGTGACTCAGGGCTGAGCATATGGGTAGTAAATGCGGAGAAACTACATAAAGCTTTCCTTCATCTGTCAGAGAGTGTCACGATGGAGAGCAAGCGTCTCATGATCGTGGAGTCATCAACGAAGATCAAGACCCTCACGAGGTTTCTCCCGGCGGACATCGTCGTCAAGGCATGCTTCGGGCACGTCTCGGATCTGCCGAAGAGGGAGCTGGGCATCGACATCGGGAAACAATTCAAGCCACACTGGAGGGAGTTGCAGGAGAAGAAGGGGACGATAGAGCAACTGAGAAGGGCATGCGAGGCCTCCACGACGGTGATTCTCGCCACCGATCCCGATCTGGAGGGCGAGGCCATCGCGTGGCACCTGATCAGGGTGCTCAAGCTCGCGAAGGAGAGGGTCGTGCGCGTGGCGTTCTGTTCGGTCACAGAGGCCGAGGTGCTCAGGGCATTGAGCTGTCCCCGCAAGGTGGACAGGAACCTCGTGGATGCCCAGATCGCTCGCCGAATCGTGGACAGGCTGGTGGGGTACCGGGTCTCACCCATCCTGTGGAGACACCTCAAGAGCGGGCTTTCTGCGGGACGTGTGCAGTCGGCTGCGCTCAGGCTGCTCGTGGAGCGCGAGAGGGAGATCGAAGGCTTTCGACCAGAGAAGTCCTGGCAGCTGACGGCGAGCTTCGAGGATGGCAAAATCAGCGGCACGTACCAGAACGCTTTCGCAACGCGTGATGAGGCTCGCGAGGCCCTGGAAGGAATGAAGGATCACGAGTACATCATATCGCACATCGATCGAACGGTGGAACACACCTCCGCCCCTCCACCACTGCGGACCGCCACCCTGCAGCAGGAGGCCGGCAGCAGGTTCGGGATGTCCCCGAAGGTCACCATGACCCTGGCGCAGGGCCTGTACGAGGATGGTCACATCACGTACCACCGGACCGACTCTGTGGACATGTCCCCGGAGGCGATGCAGGGGCTGCGGACCTACATCAGCGGCACGTACGGAGAGAAATACCTCGCAGACCAGCAGCGCAGCTTTCGACAGGCTCCAGGAGCGCAGATGGCACACGAATGCATCAGGCCGACGAGCTGGACTAGGACAGGGATCCCTGGGGGCGCCCAGAGGCTGTACGACCTGATATGGACCAGAGCGGTCGCATCACAGATGGCACGTGCCGCCTATGACGTCTGCAAGCTGCAGGTGCCATACAGAGACTCGCACTTCTTGAGCAGTGCGAGAAGTGTGGAGTTCGATGGCTTTCTCAGGGCTAGCGGACACGGCGGTGACCTTCATGGCTCTGGCACGATGGCAATGCTGGCGAACCTGAAGTGTGGTCAGAGGCTGACTCTGCACGAGGGCACCGCTCGAGAGCAGCTCACATCTCCACCCCCACATTACAGTGAGAGCGGGCTCGTCAAGGAGCTCGAACGCTGTGGACTGGGCAGGCCCAGCACCTATGCGACCATCGTGACGACCCTCCAGGACAGGCGATACTGTGAGAGCGTGGCACCCAGCAAGGTCAAGCAGCGCTTGGAAGTGATGCACCTCCGGGAAGGGGAGATCACGCTGGGCAAGCGGGAGCAGGAGGCCCCAAACGTGAGGGGTCGTTTGACGGTCACCGAGATCGGCCAGGACGTCTACAGCTACCTCGACAAGCACTTTGGTTGCATAACGGACATCGCATTCACCCGAGACCTGGAGCTAGAACTGGACAGGATCGCCGCAGGCAGCGTGAAATGGATGGACATCGTGAAGAAGTTCCATGACGAGTTCGGGCCGACTGTCGACACCCTGATGAAGACGAAGGCGCTGGAGAAGCGCATCCCGCGGGCAATCAGAGAGGTGCGCAGGATCGGCAGGCACCCCGACACGGGCCAGATGATCGAGACATGCAAGGCCCGGTACGGACCGGTGGTGAAGATGGGCGATGGCTACAAGACGGTCTTCGCGAAGATCGACGCTGCATCGATGGACAGTCTGGACTTGAATACCGCGGTCACCATGCTCAACAGGAAGATGCATTGACGAATTCTATTGTAAGTGTAAAAGTCGTGCTCAAGCCCGACTTTTTCTTAAAAGTGATCACTCGTTGACCAGAGACTGAGGGGCCGGTGGTGGAGCCTCGACAGGCCCCTTCGACCCCTTCTCGGCGGCGCGCTGATGCAGCAGCATGGCGAGCCTTCTCAGGAAGCGTCTGAGCCATCGATCGGACTCGTCATCCGTCAGCTTCCATGGCAGATGGATCTCCCGGATGAGGGCTCGACTGAACGTGATGCAGTTTCGATCGCGCAGGAGGCTGTAGCCGTTGTCTGGGAATTTGCCTGCACGAAGGCGCTGCAGCGCAGTCTCGACCTCACCGACCGTGCTGACACCGGCAAAGACCTTCTCGAAGGGCTCGAAGTACCGTGGGTAGCGCAGGATGGACGTGATGCCTCCACCAGAGTAGGCGAGGGGTCTCAGCTGTTGCTTGAAGACCCGGTGTCGCAGTCGCTCGAACCAGCCGTATTTCGCGATGCGCCAGTAGCTGTACTCGCCGAGGAACTTGGGGCGCTGCTCATGAGTCCAGACCTCTACCGACGCGTGCATGGGCATGACATGATGGCTCATGAGGAATCCGCCGAGGAGGCGGTACAGTTTCTGTTGGCCCCCATCGATGGCGTAGGAGCGTTCGTACACATCCACTGGCACGTCTGGTGCCGATGTTGCTGGCATACACTTTTTGATAGGACTCAAGACACTGTGCCATCGGCAAATCAATTTTTGTCAGCATCTCTGCTTGGGACTGCGCGATGGCTTGTCCGCCTTGCCGTACCGAGCCAGCTCCTTGCGCACCGCATCGAGCTCCTCCCTCATGTCGCGCAGCTCCTGACGAAGCCCGGCGACCGATCTGTTCTGGTCGATCTGGTTGTCATGCACAATGCCTATCGCGTCTGTGAGGGCATTCACTCTGTCCACCAAGGCCTCCATGTCTCAGTAAGATGCAGAAGGGTGTTGCTGTTGCTTTATGAGAGTCTCAAAGGGTTGCAGCACATTTTCTTGGGAAAAGATAAGAGGATATGACAGTTCTTGACCGCATGAAGCAGAGCCTGCTGTCTCGCTACGGAGCGCACGGTGGTACGGTCGAGAAGAAGCACCTTCCCCCGGCCGTGGAGGAGGTCGTGCAACACCACCACGTCAACCGCATCATCCCGGTGATCGTCAGGGAGGACCACGAGGTCCACGTAGAGCAGTCGATCCTGCCCATCATCGAGAACCTGGAGGAGGAGGGCGATGTGCAGGAGCGGACCCAGGCGCCGTCGTTCCGGGAAGTCCATCACGACATGCCGCAGGACCTCGTAAGCAAGCGCATGCAGAACCGACAGGCCATGGTGGACATCGGCAGGAACATCACCGAGGACGACACCCAGGAGACCGTGGAGGACGAACCCATCGTGGAACATCGAGTCTTCCGCCACGTCGTCCAGGAGGTCCAACCAGTAATTCGCCGGAGAATTCGCAAGTCACATGTGGTTCATACTATCGCCCCTGTCTTTGAGAAGAGCCTGCGTATCTCACACATCGCCGATCTGCATGAACACAAGGCGATTACCATGGCCGAGTGGAATCGCCAGCAGAGGCAGCTCGAGAACGGTGGTCAACCTAGCGATGTGAATGGGGAAGTCACAGAGGCTACGCAGGAGTCTTGAAGCCGTCATAAAAGAGATGATGAATGGTCACAGCCTTGTCCGGGACATTGCTCACACTCTCTAGAATCTGCGCGGTGAGAACATCCAGGCGCGCTTTCCACGCCTTCTTCTGAGGCACGGGAACTTCGTACTTCTCTGTATACTTGAAACATGATGGCACCTTCTTGCCGGTGTTGTCTGTGTATTTGTCCGGATTGAACCTCAAAAAGGTCACGGATCTTAGTCCAATGTCTTGGTAAATCTCCATCATGCGCTTGTTTTCGCACGTGTAAGAGGAGCCGCTGGCATGCTGGTTTTCGTCGCATTCGATCACTACAGCATGCGAGAAGCAATCTATAAAGATGTCAGGACGTCTGCGCGAACAGCCACCCAGAGTACGGTCGAAGCTCAGCTGTAGCCCCTTCAGCCGCTTGTCGGTGCTAGCAAGTTCAGAGATGTGTTGTCGAACGTGTGTCTCTTTCGTTTTCCAATCACGGGAAACGGATCGTCCAGGGTACAAAAACATGAAGCAGCGAACACAATAGCCGTCGTATTTGTGCTTGTAAGCTGTGATTTGGCATCCATTCGCGCATTTATGACTGACAACGTCCATCATGCCTTTCAGCTTGCCATGTGTCGAGCAGAAAGCCGGCTTGCCACCATCGGAACCATAGGTCGCCGAAATCTTGCAGCCCACTTCCTGGCACAGATTGTACGTCAAACACAATTGACCGAAATCTTTGCCATGTTGAGAGCAATGTGAAGGGGTTCCATTTCTGAGTCCGTATGTGGCACGGCTCTTGCAATCAGGTGTCTGACATCTGATGCTCTTGACATCCTCGTAGCCAAGAGGTAGACCATGCTTCTTACAATGACTCGCTTTGCTGCCTGCAGGGCCAAAGTTCGGGTACTTGTCACACCCCTCGGCCACACATTGCTTGCTCGCGATAGCCTTGTAGCCCCGTTCTTTGCCATGTGAGCTGCAGTAACGGGCCTTACCGCCGGCAGGGCCATGTGTGGGATACTTTTGGCACTCGGCAGCCACACATCGCATGCTTCTGACGTCCAAATAGCCCAATAGCACACCATGCTTCTTGCAATGGCTCGCTTTACCACCTGCAGGGCCAAAATTTGGTTGCTTGCCACATCCCATGACTTCGCAGCGCTTGCTCTTGATATTGGCGTAGCCGAGAACTTCACCATGTTCCTTGCAATGATTCGCTTGACCACCTGCAGGGCCAAAGCAGGGTTGTTTCTGGCACCCCACTATCTCACACTGCTTGCTTGTGACATTCATGTAGCCCTCGGGCGCGTGGTTCTTGCAGAATTGAGACTGCCCGCCGGCACGGCCATGAGATGGGTGTTTCTCGCACCCAATGACTTTACATCGCTTGCTTCTGACATTGATGCAGCCCGCTTTTGCGTGTTCCTTGCAGTACTTAGCATTGCCACCCGATACGCCAAAGGTTGCCCTCTTCTTACAATCTGCATCTATACAGTGGGTCGGCATCTCTCTGCTCTGATCACAGGTCAGGGCAATATTCCAGATATTTTACGCGGCTCCCTCCAGAGAAAAATTGATGTCGTCCGAGCCGAAAACCAAGAGGATGGTCAAAATGAGTGTGGACGCCGCTACGCAGACCACTCCCTCCAAGTCGGCAGGACTGCCGAAGCCCAAAGCAAATCCGCTGACCGGCCTCTGCATTCAGCTCGTCATGCTGGCCCTGATGCTCGCAGGCTTCATCGCCCTGATCGTGCTGATCGTCCGGCAGGACAGACCCGAGACCCACGCGCAGCTCCTGTGCCAGGGTCTGGAGCCCGCCAAGGTCGAGAGGGAGGACGCCTACGACAAGTACTCCAAGTTGGCGCTGGCGGTGATCGTCGGCCTGTTCTCACTAGGCGACAAAATTCACTCGATTGTAATCCTGCGCAGCCACAAGCAGCAGCTGCAGGCCGTCACCTCTGCCCAGCAGTCCGCGCAGCAGCAGCAGCCGCTGACATCCGGTGAGGACTGGGGCATCGGCAGCGACGCCGGGGACCGCGAGGTCGACGTCGACGTCACCATCCACAAGCACTACTCAGCTCCTATCCACCGTTGATTCTGAATCAACCAACCGCACGAGGTGTCTCGTGCGGTTCCCCACAGTATCACACCAGCCGCGTTATCTGAGAGGTTTTTTCTTGCCACGGTTGCACATACGGGTGATGGAGGCGATCGTGCAGGCATACAACAATCTGCTCAAGGTGCTGGAGGACATTCAGAAGATGGGCAAGCTGACTCTGGGCGAGGCCAGCGCAATATTCTCCAGCGTGCTGGGTATGAAGAACGCCATCGACGAGGGCATTAAGGACCCCGGGCAGCGCGCCAAGGGCAGCGGACCTGGCGAGGACTCCAGTAACCGCCTGAAGGAGGCTCAGGTACAGCTCATGACGAGGAACATCGAGCTGCAGAACCTCAAGGAGAGGTTCGCCGAGACCCTGGAACAGCTGAACAAGCTGAACGGGAACAAGGGCGGCACCCAGATCGAGGAACTCCCGTGAAGAAACTAATCTGCCCGGATAGAAATGGCTGGTGCTAGCCCTGACTTCGACACGTTCAAGGAGGCCCCTGGCAGGAAGACCTACAACCGCCACGTCCTCACGGGGAGCGTGTGCGGCAACCTGTTGAACCAGCTCTTCCTGTCCGACAGCAACATCAAGATCATCCAGAACGCCATCAGGTACAAGGTGTATGAGAAATCAAACGGGAAGCTGGTCATCAGCAACCAGGACGAGACCGAGCTGGTCATCACCATGCGCGCTGTCTACCTAGAGTACGGCAGGAACACCCCGGACGACGTCAAGGGCCAGATCGCAGAGCTCAATCAAAAGGTCTTAGAGTTGGTCGTGCCGGGAATCATCGGCCAGGCCTACGGGTACCAACAGTACCTCATAGACGCGACCACCCAGCCGGTGCCCATCGCCAGGCCCTCCAACGTGTCGTCCTCCGGGACGAAGACCCTCCGATCCGTGACCAGTGTCTTCGCTTGAGGCATGGACTGGATGAGCGAGGCCTACAGCAGGTGGCTGAGGCCCGTCGACATCAAATCCAAAAAACGCAGGAGGAGACGCCCCGGCGTTGTAGACTGCATCCGGGGACTGCTGAGCGATGTTTCCGGTCAGCAGTGGCTGTGTGTCGGACTCGTGTCGATCATCTACAACTGTTCTCCGTGGAGGGTCGCACTCTTCATGGTCCCCCTCGCGTCGGTCGTGGCCTGCTGGGGGCAACGCACCCCCACTTCGGCCCTGCTCCTGGCTGCGGGTTCCGCCCTCGTAGTGCGGCTGGCAGTGGTGGCCAGCAATGCCGTGATCGAGCTGGCGGTGTTGACATGTGTCAGTGCCTTGGCCCTGGCAGCCGTGCGATGCAAGAGATGGGGTGTGGGACACGCCATCTCGGAACCCTCTTCGCGCAGCCATCGGATATTGTCGCCGCACAGAGTAGGGAATGACTGCGGGTGTCTCTGTGACGCTCTTCGTGTACGATCTCGCGCAATCCAACACACTGACCCGCTGGCTCGGGCTTGGAAAGTACCTCGCGACGGTCGAGATCTACGGCACCAGGGTGTGGGCCGGCAAGAAAGGGGTGGAGACTTCCAAGGACCCGCTCGATCTGCCGCTGCGCTGGACGGGCGTGATCGGACACACCACCAAGAGCAGGGCGGAAACCATGGCGGTCGTCGAAGATCTGCGCGACCACTTCAAGAATGGATCCTACGATGCCATCGGAAACAATGGAAACACGTTCGCATCCGAGCTGTGTGTGAAATTGTGCGGCCGCGACATCCCACAATGGGTCAACATGCTCTACGACGTGTTCGCGACCCTGCACTTCTATCCGACACTTCAGCTGTTCAAGCCTGTTCACGGAACGAGTATGACCGCGTAGACGACTGCACGCAGTATCAACAGGGCCACATATGACGAGAGAACGTACACATAAGTTCCCTGAAGGCCTGCAGCGACCCTGGCGTCGAGATCGGGATCGCCGGCGATGCTGTGGTATGCGTATCCGCCTATCGCATCCAGAGAGAGCAGAGCGATGAGCCCCATGACCAGCAGGGCCCCAGGCAAGGTCGTCGCGGGGGCTCTCAGGAGCATGAGTGCGAGAAGCGGATTCACACCGAGGCTCACCATCGACATGCCGTTCACGAAGCTTCTCTGCGAAGACGGGGACGGGGCGCTCCAGCGGGCGAGCAGCGCACTCTTGGCTATCTGCAAGACGAGCAGGATCCCGACGACCACATTCGCCGCGACTCCTATCTTACTGAATGCCCGTGGCATCTGTATAAGCAGACGACATATTCTCGTCTCAGCACACGACCCTGCCTCTCTGGTAGGCCCGCAGCTCCTCCAGATCGTTCGTGATGTCTTTCGAGGAGAATGGAGAGCTGTAGCCCCTGGAGGCCATCCTCGCCAGCTTGACTGGGTCGAGAGGACCGGTGTGCATCCGCACGTGCTTGGCCACATCGGGGAATCGGCGCTCGAAGAACTGTTCCCAGCACCGCCGGTTGATGTTGCAGACCTTCGGTGGCTGGGTGAAGAGCTCTCCATTCAGGTCCCTGTCGACGTACCTGCTGTATCTCCCGCGTCCCCTGCCGTATCGGCCAAACAGCTGTTTGCAGAGGTCGTCCAGGGCCTCCGTGCAATTCTTCCCCGACAGGGTGAGCCCGAAGACCCTCGACAAATTCTTGCTGTAGGCGGGCAGCATGCGCGTGTTCCAGCCCTCCAGTATGCAGGCTATGTACTGGGCATTTGCACTGTGGGACAGCCACGCGTTGTACGTCCGCTGGCGGCTCTTCTGATCATCTGGCATCGCTACGCTGGCGTCCATGACGTAGAAGAGGAGACGGAGGACATCGGTGAGGTGCTCGGCGGGAAAGTAGTCCAGCAGGCGGAACTCGAAGCCGAATCCCTTGCCCTTCGAAGGGTCGCGCCTGAAGTCCGTGCCGATGATGGGGACCAGGGGATCGTTGCCGTTGCTGAGTATGGCTCCGTACCGCGTCTGGATGTATCTCCTCAGCGCGAGCGGAGATGACATCGTCTGCTTGTACAGGGTCCTGATCCACTCGGGAAACTTGTCCACGCTCTCCTTGACTGTCTGCATAATCTTCTTCAGGGCGCGCTGCATCTGTCCGGGATCCAGGGGGTTGTACGCGTCTGGCTGACGAAGGACGAGATCCTCCCTCTGCCGCGGATACCGTGCCGCAAGGATACGCTCGTAGTACTGCTTCAGGGGGTCTTTGGTGTCGTCCGTGGAGCGCTCCTCCGGGAAGCCGAGCATGCCGATGTTGCTGCCGAGAGCCGTGGCCAACGACTCCTCACCGTGCCTGACCGAGAGCTGCGTGAAGCCGTTTCCGTCGAGGATGCAGGCAGGGCTCGGGCATCCCAGCACTGCCATCAACAGCGGCTCTATCCACTGCACCATCTGCGCGGCCGCCTCGTGTATGCGGATGAATTGTTTCTGGGATGTATTTGCGGCGTGGGGCAGGGTGATGTTGATGTGGTAGCTGCCGAGATAGTGCGGGAAATCAACGAGGCTCCTGTCTTTGTACTGGTACGTGAGGTAGTCGGCGCCCTGCTCCGGGAAGATGACCGAGTCCGGTCTGCTCCCCGGTCTGGTCGAGGACATCGTGTTGATGTCGTGGAGGAGCAGATCCCTCGTCAGTAGCAGGTCAGCGACCTGCTGACTCAGCGTGCGCCCCTCCCAGTCACGAGTGATGCACTCGATGCAGGGCCTGAGTCCCGAGTGGTCCTGTTTGATAATCATCGGATACGCCCGCGTGTCTCCCCCGTCTGCGTCATGCTGTACCTGGTAGACGGCTGACCAGAACGATTGCCTCATGATGAACGCCTCGGCTACCGGATACAACCTCCTGGACGCCGTCGACAGGCGGCGATTCAGGCGTGTCCTCCAGATGGGTACCACCTCCTGCTCAATCCCGAGACCCCAGGTGACCATTCGGCGTCCGTTGATATACCCCGGTTTTTTTTCTGTGTCAAAGGACATTCAGATGACGCTCGTCGAGAGGGTGAAACAACGGGTGTACAGGCTGTACCACTCACGATGCGTGCTGGCCGAGCTGCAGATCGTCACCAACAGAAACGCATGGGTCTTCGAGAGAGATCTCTCGGAGAGGTGCAGTAAGTTCCGGATCGATCCCGCTGGAATCCTCACTTGAGCCACCCCTGCGTCGAGGAGTCTGGCGAGTTGCCAGACACACTTGACTTGAGACTGCACAAGCCCGAGCTGTCCCAATTTGCCGCCCTGCAAGGTGCGATGGCGCTGCACAGGAGGGAGCAGTCTGAGGCGGACGCGGTAGGCACGCTCGTCAGGGCAGTCCCGGTTATGGACGTGTTGGATTTCCACGTGGGATCGGGAGCCGAATTGACCTTGAGGTGCAGGGTCCCTGATCTCGTCGTGAGATTTTGGGGGTTGACTGCGCTCCGGAGCGTGCACGAGTCTGTGCCATCGTCGTAGAAGGCGCTGTTGCAGGCAGGAGCGGCCGAGCAGAGCTTGCTACAGACGTCATCTCCACCCACACTCGATACCATCTTGAAGGCATCCCCCTGAGCATCCACGTTGGACACGGCCAGCACGGGCTTCGCTGTTCCACCGGGCGTCGCGAGGCTGAGGTACTCAAAATCCGCGACGGCCATCTCCTTCCCGTCCACGGGGATGTGGCAGGCGTCTGCTCCGGACCACGTCCTGCCTATGTGAGCCTCACCGTTCTGCGCGGCACGGCACACCCACTGAGTGCCTGTGTCACCCCTTCCACCGACAACTTTCCTGGCTGGGAATTTGCTGTAGTACATCGGCGAGCTGCCGTCCAGATATGTAAAGTCTTGTGCGGCCACCTTTGCGCCGTTCCAAGCGACATCGCACGAGGCTGCACTGTCGGTGGTCTCCCCTGGCAAGACACTGGTTCCCCCTGGCAACTGCGCCTGGCACACGTAACGGTTGTCCCCCGACGAGGAATATCCCCCGACCTGCTTCAGGGGCGGGCTGGCCGCCCACCTCACGGACGGTGTCTGGCCGCTGGGCTGTGCCTGCGCTGGTCTCGTCGCAGATGATGGTGTCACTGTGCTCACGAACCCGGACAGAAGGTCGCATGTCGCGAACCCCTCCAGGCGAGTGCTCACGAGAACGACGACGGCGAGGACCATGACGAGCACCGTTCCTGTGAGGAACCAGCCGCTCGACGCCTTGGGCATGAGGCGATATAGATCTGAGTGACATATTTGAGGAGGTTGGGACGTGGCTGATCCTGGCTGGAGGGGTGGATGAGATGAGTTGGCCTTCTTGAGATCTCATATAGAGATCCGAGACTCTGGGGGTCGGCGCCAATGGTCGGATGTCTAGAGGCAGGGTCAAGTCCGTCGTTATACTGTGTCAGAAGGGCAAGAGGATGGCTACTATAGATGCAATCGTCATCCAGGGATTCCCTGGCGATGTCAAGGACAGGGAGCTCAGGAATCTCTTGTGGACGCTTCCCGAGATTAAAGATAGCTGGCTCGACCCCGACGATCCCACCTGCGGAATCGCACGCTTCTTCTCGCAGTATGGCGCACTGAATGCCGCACAGGCCATAGAGTGCCACACCTTCGACGCGAATCACCGATTGAGCTGTTCGCTCGCCGAACGCAACCCCGATTTCGGCGAGCAGTGTCGACGGCAGCAGAGTCGAGAGCACTTCGCCGAGTACACAGAGACATCGATAGACGACAGGTCTGGCCTTTCGATGCTAACAGGCCGGCTGTCCAGCGATGCGATGTGTTCAGAGCAGTGATTTGCTACATGTGTTTAGGAAGCACATCAAGCATCGGAGGGACAGCTCGGGGCGCTCTCCCGTAACTGTCTTCATCGGCAAGCTGGCTGCCACGACAGATAAGGTCGGCTTCTGCTTTCCTCGAGGCTGATATTGATATTGATATTGAGCTTGAGCAAACTTTGGCTCTGTGATGGTTCAATCATTGAAGCATGGCAATCGTGCAGGAAGATGTCGCGTATGAGCTGAGGGCGTGGAGAGACAGCATTCAGGACATCAGGCTGGTGCCCGGCAGGCAGCCCTGGATGCCAGTATCTATCTTTGTAGATTTCGGAAGCGAGGAGGATGCAGCCAGTTGTGTCCAGACCTTCTCTTCAGGATTCAGGGTGACCACATCGAGATCCGTTGGGGTCGTGGAGTTTGCCAAGCATTAGGATACAGCTGGGACACAGTGATATGCGGCCTGATCCGAGATGCCTCTGATCGTGATGTATCCGGGCCGTTTCGTGGAGTGCCATGATCCAAAAGGTGTCGCACGCACCCTGTCTTGCATGGCTTCTGAAACGAGGACCCTCTTGCCATCGGCTGCTTCACACAGCTCGATCGCTATGGTAACATCTTGACCGAGCAGACTGTAAGCCTCGCCCATGACGCGACCACACACCGTGCCCACGTGTGCCGAGCAGTGCACACCGGCCAGAGCCGGCACGGACACAGTGCCTAGAGCGAGCTTCATGGCCCTCTGCACATGTGTCGCATCGTTGTTGGTCATGTTGCCTATCCCGAAGAACCAGCCCTCTCTGCAGGGAACCGACGTCAGCCCGAGCTTCTCACACGATGTGGTCATGGCTCTCAGCTGCAGGTCATCGGCTGGTCCGAAACAGACACACGACACATCCCGGAACACGTCTTCCTGTATGACCAGACCAGCTATGCCCATGCCCATGATGTAGCTCGAGGAAGACGAGCCGACGACTGTTTCAGCCTCTTTGAACGCCATCAGAGTGTCTCTTACATGCACCATGGGTGGGCGAGCGCCTGGATCTTCACTCCAGCACTTGACCATGAGTTCGTAGATGGGAATGGCGTCGAGGATGTACCTGATCTCGGGCCTCTTCGCCTCTGTGCCATTCGGAACAGCCTCCCTTACTGTTGCCATCACTGCCTCGCCGGATTCCCCAGCATAAACATCCCGCCCGTGCAGGATCTCGTGCATGAGCATGGCGAAGGCGAAAGTGTCCGAAGCCATCGTGTGTCGTCCGCCACGCAGCAGCTCGGGGGCTGTGGTCGGTGTGGGTCCCGATGGCAGGGAGCGACGCAGACAGAAACGATTGCTGCTATCTATCTCGACATAGGTGGTGTCCATCGACATACCGACAAACCCCTGGGAATGCAGGAAAGCGAGGACACACGCGATATCATGCAGGGCGGACGTCACGAGAGACAGAGTCATAGTCACGGTCTTGTTGATCAGCAGGTCGTGCAGTCCTCCGCGCGGGTAACGTGGATGCAACAGGGCCACATCACAACCCCTTGAGAGTTCTAGCACTCCGAGGCATGGGAGGAGCAGCTCGTGTCGCAGAGCGGCCACAGCGCACACAGATTTAGCCCGGGAGTAGGTGCGAGAGGGCAGCGCCAGCTCCCGCAGGACCCTGTCCATCAGCAGACGCGGTGTCCACGGGAGCGGACCAGCGGTCAGATTTCCATCCGCATGTGCTCCTGTCATCCGAGGTAGCGCACGCTCTGCCAGCACTGCCTCACCTCTCAGACTGGCTGCGTGGATGCAGCCATACCGGTTCTTTCCTATGACCTCGCTCTCGATGTGCACCAGCTTGGCCGGGACCGTTTCCAATCTCTTGCGCCATCTCCCCAGAGCTACGGCTGTGATGACGCAGGCGAAAGCGACCATGACAAACACAGTCGCCACAAGCTGAGCCAATGTCAGGGCGCCTATCCACCTTACTGTCACGGGCACACACGGACGGCACACGCAGGTGAATCCCTTCGGGCATTTCAAGTTTCCACACCCCTGCTGCAGATTGTGTGAGACCTGCCTGACGTAGTTGGGCGGACACACAATTGCCGAGTATATGTCGAAGAGCGTGGTGCAGGAAGCAAATGGGAATTGGGCGATTCCTAGGCGCTGCTGGAGGTTGATGGTCGGGATGAGGGTCGGAGGTGTCGTCCAATAGGTGTACTGGCCGACGACGGCCTCTGGCATCTGGGGGGTGATGCTGAGCAGGGCAGCAGCGATCCTGTTCCTGGTGCTCATCGCGACGTGTGGCATGACCGCGACGACGAGCTCGGGGTACAGAGGAGTGGTTGTCGCGAAAGGGTATCCTTCCCAAGTTCGAGGGTCGAGGTAGCTGAAGATCCCAGATTGCACCTGACCCTCGCTCTGCAGACGTTCGATGTACCCTGCACGTGTGAAGCCGACGTCCAGCGTCCCATCGGCCACTCCCTGGACGACCGCCAAGGAGTTGTCTGTGAGGAACACACCGGCAGCATCCGCGAACAGGTCCAAACCATGGTCTTGGACGTATGCCCAGGGCAGCTGAAAGCTGCTCAGATAGTTCAATGGACCTGTGCCTATCACCCTGTTTCTCAGATCTGTGGCAACCTGTATCTGGGTGCTGTTCGCGAGCGTGAATACAACCCCTGCGATGGACGAGATGTTGTGGTCTTCAGCCTGCTCGACAATCATGGCCATCGGCAGGACTCCATATTCTGCCTGCATGCAGGTGAATAAGGTGGTTCCCATGTAAAGGAGATCGGCACTGCCGTTAGCGATCATAGACACGATCGTAGAGTCCTCGGCGAGGGGAAGGAGGTCGACTGGTTCGCCGAGAGCGCGTGCCAACAGGGCAGCTGTTGGATCGAACCTGTCGTGATACAGCTGAATGCCATAGGGGTCCTGCATGACCCATCTCAGGGCCTGCGCCCCGAGCAGCAGCGCTGCTGTGCAGACCCTTGTGAGCCAGGACCGCGCCATGATACATGCATGTGTCAGAACTCTCGGGGTCAGGATGACGCGATGGTGTTCTTCAGAGCCTGCAGCCGAGCCACGACCTCGGGAAAGGATGGGCGCAGCTTGTGGTCCTGCTGCATGCAAGCTCTCCCCAACGACACAAGAGACTCGTGTGTGCCGTCGGGGAAGCTCAGCCTATAGGAGTCCATGTCTGTGCACAGCTTGGCGTACATTATTTGGTACTGCTGCATGCCCTGATAAGCTCTCTCTCCCCTCGTGAGCTCGACCAGTATCACTCCGAAGGCATAGACATCCGCACCCTTGCTGAGTTTGCCCTTGCCGATGAGTTCTGGTGGCGCGTGTGACAAGGTGCCGAAGGTCTCGGTGGCCTGGGTCTGGCCGCAGAAGGCCCGGCTGAGGCCGAAGTCAGATATCTTTGCCGAGCCCTCGCTCGTCAGCAGGACGTTGCTGCAGTTCAGATCCGAATGCAATACGTCTCGAGAGTGCAGGTACTCCATGCCCTGGGCTATCTGCAGGGCAGTGACGACCACCCTCTCGATGATGAACCCACCCTCTCTTGAGACGTCCTTGAAGTGTCCCTGTCGGACGGCCTGGAGCAGCGAGCCTCCAGCGCACAACTCGAGCAGGATCCATGCCTCGCCCCTCTTGTTTGGATTTCTCTCGAAGGAGTAGGTCTCGACGACGTGAGGGTGCCTGAGCTCCTTGCCGATAATGGCCTCGATGGGCTCGGCGGCCTCTGCCACATTGGGTATTACTTTGACGGCGACGTGTCTGTTCTGCCACTGGGCCTCGTAGACAGTCCCGAAGCTCCCTCGACCCAGCATGTCTCCGAAGACGACACCTGCATGCTGTCCGGTCCTCTCGATGATGGTCACTCCTGACAACACATCCCCTCGGGATGCTTCCTGTACCAGCGCAAGATAGGTAGGCTGCTCTCTGAGGCCCTGTTGGGCGAAGAAGCTCGTGTCTCCTTTGGGAACAGTCGGAGTGAATCTGATCCTTTTGAGCTCTCCGTGCTGGCCCCGCAAGACAACATCGAAACACTCGCCCCCGAGTGCATAGGTGTACATGTCTGCTTCTCCCGGCACCCCTGCTGGCAGCTCCAACTCGAGAGCTGCGAACAGGTCTTGGCCATGCTGCAGCTTGCCGAGCACATCCGAACACGCAAGGACAGTCCAGCATCTCTGCTCTGCCCTGCACAGGACGTACGTGTCTTGAGAGTTCATGCTTTGCCCCTGCATGATCATGGCTGCTGCGGCCTCTGCAAGGCATTGCAATGTGTGCCTCTGGTCACTGTTCAACGATCCTGGAGACCTGTCCGCAACACAAATCGCCCCGATGATCCGTCGATTCGACATCAACGGAAACCCAGCGTAGAACCTGATTCGATCTTCCACGACAATCGGATGACGCCAATAGCGTGGATGCCGGGCGAGATCCTCGATCTCTAGGATCCCCGAAGGCTGTCCTGCCAGGCACCACAGACAAAACGCCATCCGGCGCTGTCCCAGGAGCGACTCTGGAAACCCCCATGCAGAGATGCCCTTGGCGCTCCTGTTCGAAACCATCATCAGGGCACACATTTCCTTGGAGGCGGCGAAGGCCGCCATGTGTGCCAGGGTGGACAGCTGAGGCATTGTCGCTTGGATCGAGGTCTCGGTAGACATTCTTTGAAGGCCCGATGAGGGTCTGGTGGTTGCTGCCGGTGCAGGTGCAGGTGCCGGTGCAGGTCTTGCTGCCGGTGCCGACATGGGGCGCCCTGACGCGGAGCCACTTTGTCTGGACAGACACTGTCCCATCTACCAGACCATGGGAATTTCTCAATCCTGTCTCTCATCAGTCTTCTTCTTTGGTCGAAACCTGACGACTACGATCGTGATGTCGTCCGAGCTGTTGTTCTCGGCCTCGACCCATCTACGACGGGCCTCCCGGACGATCTGTTCGCACGCCTCTGAAAGGGATGCGATGGAGCTGTGGACCGTGCTAGCAATCTCGTCCTTGGTCATGAACTCAGTGACCCCATCCGAGCATAGCACCAAGTATTGGTCTTCCTCACTCAGCGTTGTCACAGCTACCTCGGGCTCGCAAATCACACCAGCTCGCTTCGCGACTACATCCCCTACAGATCGGCTCATTGACAGGCCTGGGAGTGGCTGGTCTGGCAGGAAGACACGATACGGACCGAGAAAGTTGTCATCAGGATCTTCGAAGCGAAGGATTCTCCCACCGGCGGCCTCCACTCTCGTCCTCTCTCTCTCTGCCTCAAAATTGTGGGGTTGATTCAGCAGCCTGGCGCCGAGAGCTCCCTGCTGGTCTCGCGACAGCAGGAAGCAGAGGCTGTCCCCGACCCATGTGAGGAAGAGGCGGTGCTCGTTGACGAGCGCGACTGACACGGTGCTGCCGCTGAGGGAACAATCGATGCCCGACTTCAGGACACCATTCTCAGCGTCTCTGATGGCATCGACCGACGCCTCCTCGGTGGTTTTAGACAGGAGGTTGTTCAGGAAGTGAGTAGGCATGGAGGTCTGTATGTGGGCCGCCACAGCATGCCCAGCCAGTCCATGACCGTCGGCGACTGCGAAGAGACAGCACGTCTCGTCCATGTGCACGAGGAATCTGTCCTGATTCTTCTTGGCGTGTCCATCGTCCAGCCCCGCCAGAGATGCATGTGCGACCTCAGCTATGAAGAGCCGGGGATCGGTGTCGACGAGGAGGTAGCTCGCCCTCCGTTTGCGGGGGTTCTTAGAGGTTATCACCTCGAACACCTCCGGTGTCAGCTCGATGGGTGTCGGCAGCTTCACGGCGATGGTCTCGACCTCTTTGCTTTCCCTCAGTTCCTCATCGAACATGATGTGTGACAGCCTCCTCGCCCGTACCTCCTGTGAGTGTGTCATGGGATTCGAATCGGACGCGTCAGAGAACCTTCTGTAACTAAGGACTGTCTTCAGTGGTGCCGTCGGGTCAGGGTCAGGTTGTTCAAAGTCTGCATGTGATGCCCTACCGGATTGATCTCGGAAGGCAGGATTGCTGCTAGCGCAACCCATGCTATACGGTATGCACAGAAATGTTACCTTCCGGATCCTGGAAGTCAACGGAACCTCAGCACGCTTCAGCACAATGTGCCGAAGAATTCCTGAACAGGCAAATAATGTCCAGGTGTGGTATATGGGTTGTGCCTCGAGCAGGCCTGAGCCACCACAGGTCAGCAGGGTCCGGACGTCCGAATTGACAAAGGAAAACATCAGGAGATCTTCCCTCGACACCAACTCGAGGACACCCTTCGCTGCCGCTGCCGGATTCCCTCTCTCTGTGACGGACACGTCCGACCAGGCATCCCGGCATTCTGAAGGTTTGTCGAGCCTCGGCAGGTCGCGTTTCGCGGGTCGAGGCACAGAGTGTGCTGCATCCGGCAGCCGTTCCATCCCCCTCTTCGGCAATGCGAATCGAAAGTCCATGGACTACCGGATGCATGGCGCTGAAATGGAGCGAGCACGGCTGCAGGCGATTATCGCGAACGAGTCCGTGGGGGATCCTGTGATGGATGACAGCGACATTTCGACTGGTGACATGGACAGTCCGATCTGGACTGAGAGACCTTGGGATGAGTCCATTTGGATGAGCAGCCCTGTGCGGGACCACTTCCTGTTTGCGGATCTCGACGAGGACGCAATGAGAGGACTCGCCGCCAGATCAGACATGGTGACATTCGAGCCCGGTCAAATTATTGTGCGACAGGGCGACAGGGCCAGCCACGATGATGTGCTTTACATCCTGAAGACAGGTGACGTCAGGATCCTGATCGAGAGCACTGGTCCCGAGACCAAGACACTCACCAGGAGCGCGCCGTTCGTGTTCGGCGAGGTGAGTCTGCTGTTCGAGACCAGGAGGACTGCCAGCGTAATGGCAGTGACCGGAGTCGCGCTGCTGACCGTTCGTAGGTCCTTGGTGCGCCGCCTGGCACCGGCTAGGACCTTGCGTTTCCTCAGGATGGTCCCGGTCTTGCAGGGTCTCAGCGACAATGCCGTTCTCAGCCTGAGCGATTCGTTCACGCAGGAACGTTACACTGACGGATCATCGATCATCCGCGCTGGCCAGCCGGGGCACACCATATACCTGCTGCGCCATGGATGGATCCAGGTCAGGAGCCGGAATGGGCAGGAGCTGGCCACATTGCGGAGGGGACAGATATTCGGGCATCGAACGCTTGTGACAAGACAATTACGGTCTGCAGACTGTGTCGCCCATGGAGAGGTCACTGTCCTAGTATTTGACTATGATGAATTTCCACGGCTGGACAATCCTGCCCTCAGGGGCTTGATGGACTTCGATGCACTCATGGAGGTGCTGAAGGCTCTGAACGTAGTAGAGCACGATCGTCTTATATCGACGGATGCTGTCTATGATGACGTGGACCGCTTGTACACAGCAGTCGGTGACGTGATCGTCCGAAGGGGGCAAACCCTCAAGAACATCTTCATCGTCCGAGAAGGCCGGATCTCTGGCGCTGATGTCAAAGAGGCTGGGGGGTATCGATACTTCGGCTCCCTGAAGCCGTCCGTCTGCGAGTCAGACATCATCGCGAGCGAGAGCACGATGCTTCTCGTGCATCCCAGCATGACACCCTCGACCCAGCCCAGCGGAGCGCTGCCGACCAGGAAGCCGAGGATGGATTTCTCTGATCTGGAGGTCATCAGGATTGTAGGGGTCGGGAATTCTGGACGGGTTTTCGCAGTGACGCACAGGCCGACAGGTATGCAGTATGCACTGAAGGCCATGGACAAGTCCAAGATCAAGTACAAGAAACAGAGTCAACACATTCACAACGAGTTGCAGATAATCAGCTCCGTCGATCATCCCTTCTGCACCGCATTCGTGCAGGCCTATCAGGACCATGGCATGCTCTACATCCTTCAGGAGTGGATGCCCGGGGGAGAGCTCTTTCACCACATGCAACGCGAGGATGTTTTCAGCGAGAATGCGGCGAAATTCTACACGGCGTGCGTCGTCGTCGCCCTGGAGTACTTGCACAGCAGGGACATATTGTATCGTGATCTGAAACCCGAGAATCTATTGATGGACAGATTCGGCTACATCAAGCTCGCCGATTTCGGCTTCTCCAAGCAGATGAAGCCTGGACAACGCACATACACGATCTGTGGAACGCCGACATACCAGGCCCCAGAGATCATCAATCGTGTGGGTACGACCGCTGCAGCCGACTTCTGGTCCCTCGGTGTTCTCATTCACGAGATGCTCGTGGGTTCGACGCCCTTTGAGGAGGACCAGACCCCATTTGGACGTGTGACAGGCAATCGCATCGTCCTGCCAAAGCATCTGTCGGACCAAGCGCAGAATCTGATCAAAAGGCTTCTCATCCGCAACCCTCACGACAGGCTCGGTAGCTATGTGGGAGCTTCTGTGATCATAAACCACGCATGGTTTTCCGGGTTCGATTGGACCGCCCTGCGGTCGCGACGCATGCGTGCCCCCATCGTGCCAGACCTGGTCAACAACGCAGACACGTCGTACTTTGAGCGTTTCGATGGCAGCACCCGGCGAGAAGCAACTGGGAGCACACCCCAGGACTCCTTCGATACTGAATGGGACGACTGGGACTGGGTAGAGGACTCTACGACCGGCAAGACGTTAGCATACAGCACGTCCTGATGTCCCCCCTGCGGATGCACATCCCTATCGCAGCATCGCCGTTCGCTCCGAGGGCTCGGATCCTAAAGGCGATGTCCGGACGACCGATCTCGAGTGCCCCCACCAGGGACCTGTCGAGCGCCTCCCGACCGATGAGGCTTTGCTCGCTGAGGTAGGCGAGCGTGTCGGGATCGTGACACCTGGACGCGACATCGAGGACACCAGGGTTCGGCCCTATCGCCGCCCCCAGACTCCTCAACCTCTTCACTACATGCAGCCTGCCCAATATGCAGGCCGTCACGAATGCAGCATCCAGGTCTAGATGTGCCAGGCTGCAAGTCAGCAGGGCGTCTATTGCGGTCGCGCTGTCGAGCAGGATGGCCCAGTACATCATCCAGGTGTCTCCCGGGACGATGCCATTGCTCAGGAGCAGGCCCAGGTCGGGACTGCGCACCAAGATCCGTGCTGCCTCCGCCGATCTGACATGATAAAGCGTCGTCAACCTGCCGACCAGATACCTCAGCCCACCGACGCTCCCGGACGAGATGCAGCAGCTGATGGCGGCGTGCAAATACTGCTGTGGAAGCTGGTATGTCTCCACGATGTGCCGCAAGATGAGGATGCTGTTGCCGTTGCACACAGCCATCAGAGCTGCCAGGTCCATGAAGGCGCCGTGTCTAAGCATAAGGCGCACCAGGGCATATCTGCCAGTCGTGCAGGCCCATCCCAGATGACACTGGAGGTGCGTTGTGAGGGCCTGCTCCAGGAGAAATTTGCACAGCCCATGATCCTCCATCTGGAACAGTGCATTCGCATGCGGGGCCAGTATGCGCCGCACCAGTTCGAGCGGCAGGTGCTTTGGCTGCCCGATTCGTCTGTTGCGCCGAAGTCTTGTTTCCATGGCTGGACCACATCCACATCGGACAGTCGCACAGGCTCTATGAGGACCTATGTGAGGTCAGATGAGTTTCATGTCTGCGCATCGAGCCTCGATCGTCGACGTGTTCCTGCCGGCATTGTCCGGCTCGAGCCCGAGCGCCTCCAACATGCAGGTACTCTTCGCATACGATGCTGAATCCCTGTCGTCGGAGTCTCTCCATGCGACGTCGGCACCGAGCTCCACAAGGTATCGGACCGTGTCGACATGCCCCCCCAGGACGGCGAGCACGAGGGGCGATCGGCCGCGTTCGTCCACGCAATGCATGCTCGCTCCGGCATTGATGAGACTAGTGTACGCAGTCACGTCGAGAATTCCCGAAGCGGCCCAAGCCATCATCAGGCTGTCGGGGCTGATGATGGACATTTCATGCCTCTCGTGAGGGTCTGTGGCCTCACACCTATATGAAGTCACTGGAGGTGGCATCATAAAGGCGTGAATGCCCGATGTAATATAGCTCGGAAATGGCAATCGTCAGAATGATCGCTCTCTTGCTCGTGTCACTCGCCTTCGCCCAAGGTGAGGCCACGAGCTTTTCCAGTACACCCTTATCACCCAGACAGATCTGCAGAATGATCACAGATTTATGTCAGCGCAGGACGTAGAATGTTGCAGGACGATGACCAAGTCGATGCCGTGAGGCTGAACGCTCGATCGGCGCAGCAAGCGGCTGCCCTCGCGCGCGCCGGGATTGCCGTGCAGCCCGAGGTCGCCAACATTGCACCTGCGCCAGGGTATGAGGACGTGCAATCACCCTCACAGGCACCTCTGCCCAGCCCAGCACCTGAAGCTGTAGAGGGGACATTACTAATAGGGACACCGGAGTCTGCCCCCGCCCCCGCCGACACCATCGCCGAGGTCCCTCAGCGCAACTTTGATGATCTGGGCACGACGATCGCTAGCCTTCCTATATACCCTGAGGATGGGTACGGCTTGTGAGGAGGTGGTCTCCATTTGGGCTCATAGCTCGAGTGCGAAGGCTACCCTTTTCAAGCTTCTGACAAGCGCCCCAGTGCACTTTCTGTACTGTGACTCCGCTGCGTCTATCGAGCTGTCGACGTTCCCTGTGTGCGGTTCCTGTTGCAGATCACGCAGGGTGGTCTCTGCCACTGTCACAGATCTGTCGGCCTCCTTCACCATCATGTCCAGGTTGCGGAGATGGCTGCGGGCCCCATCAAGCCTTCTGATCATGTTGAGCAGCCTGTGACTCTCTGGCATGGGCTACACTATTCCTTGATGCGAAAACTATCGTCGATGTAAAGCCTCAGACCCTCCCTTAGACTGCATAGGCACCTCAAGTCGGATTGATCTTGAATGCACTGGAGAAACTGCCTGCTGAGTTCATGCACTGGAAGGCCACACGGTTCTGAGCATCCACCACTATGCGCCATGTCCCTGTGGCCTGCGTCGTGGATCCTGTGGCATTCAGATAGATTCCACCAGCCGTGCCTAGAGTACCGGGTGTGTTTAGGATCAGTGTGAAGGGGTTCAGGACATTCGAGTTGTTTATCTTGTAGTATGGACTCGAGGGGTTCCCCACCCTGGTCGTCCCGCTCAGGTTGAGATCCACCACCTCCGCATCTGACCTGGACAGCAGAAATGTGTCGTTGTCGAATAGGCAGTTTCTCGTGGTGTTTGAGATGTTCCCGGTGCTTAAATTACTGCCGTAGGTGTTAAACGTTAATCCCGCCTTTCCGTAGACTGCACCGGTACTAATTTGTGCTGCGTACACTACGTTCGCAGTGAGGTCGTAGCCAGAGGGAAATCCCAGATCTGTCAGGTAGTTGATCTGAGTCGCTGGGCTGACATCGACACGGTTGAAACACAGCGAGTAACTGCCAACATTCGTCAGAGTCGCGTACGTGCACAGAAGGACCGGTTCGTATCCTGTCAACGTGCCCGTGCTGAAGTGGTCCTGCCCCGTGACAACAGCGTAAACACCCGCGCTCCACTGCGATGCCGTGTCACCTCCGCTGGCGGCGGTCACGGTTCCTGCTGAAACAGCCGACACCCTCCTGGATTGGTTGAGACCCAGCTGCAGGTTGAGATCCTCGTAGGTCGACACGATGCTGGAAATAAAGTTCGAGGCACCCTCCACAACCAGAGAATTCATTACTATCGCGTTCCCTGCTGTCAGCCCGGTGAAGGACCCATACTGACTTGATATAGTTCCCCCAGCGGTGATGTTGTTTGTGATGCTGGCGCTGTTTCCCACAGTCAGATTAGACCCAACATTGGCATTCATAGCTGCGTTGAAATTACCAGTGACAGACGCTGCGCCACCCACATACAGCCCGGTTCCGATGGCGACGTTGTTCGCGAAACTGCCGGTGTTGTTGACCAGCAGCACCCCAGAAATCGACGCCGCACCGGATATCGACGCGCTCTGGCCTACGAACAGAGACGAGCCAGCAGCCACGTTCCCAGACACCGACGCGAACGGCCCGCTGATCTGCAGGGCCGTCCCCACTATCGTGCCGACCACATTAATATTAGACCCGATGTTGGCCGAACCTGACACGCTAGCATTGTTCTGTAGATAAACATTTCCGACCAATGTAGAAGCCCCCAGAACGGTCAATTGTGTGCCGATGGTGGCGTTTCCAGACACCACAGCATTGCTGCCGACCGCTAGTCCGCCTGAAATTGTTTCGGAACCTACCACACTCAAATTCGTGTTCACCGTCAGATTTCCCTGGACTGTAGCGTTCGAACCAACGTTAAGTCCGCCCGAGATGGTTTCACTCCCCACAACCGCCAGATTTTGCGTTATTGTGGCGCTCCCACCGATGACTGTGTTGCTGGCCACCGAAAGTCCTCCGAGGAGTGTAGATTGTCCCTGAACGGCTAGATTTCCGCCGATTGCTTCCGATCCTACAATCGTCGCGTTCCCACCTAGGTACAGGTTTCCTGTCAAGGAGCTCGCACCAGTTATGTACAGGCCTGAAAGCCCGGCGATGTTGCTCGTTATCGTAGCGGTCGATCCGACCGTGATGTTTTGGGTGATGCTCGCGTTCTGCGTCACTGCCAGATTTTGCGCTATCTGAACACTGTTCCCGAAGCTTCCCGGTCCCATCACCGTCAGCGTCGAACCGATGGTCGCCGCGAGTGCCACGGTCAGTCCGGATCCGACCGCAAGACTCCCAGATAACGTCGACTGACCCGTCACATACAGGTTGCTTTGAAGTATAGCATTTCCGCTGACGGTGGCGGCTCCACCGACGTAGATTCCGCCCGTGATGGATTCGCCTCCGTACAGGGTCAGATTTCCGGTTATCGTGGTAGATGAACCGACAAAGAGACCCCCCAGAATGGTGCCAGACCCCGTCGCGAAGATGGAAGCGCCGATGTATGCAGAACCTGCGATGGTCGCACTCTGGGCTACGTACAGCGCCGAACTCAGGCTGCTCGCCCCTGTCACGTAGAGATTTTGTGACACAGTGGCAGAACCTTGCACGGTCAAGTTTCCGGCTGTGTTTACGCTGCCTGTAAACGAGCCGGTTCCGCTCACCTGAAGCGGACCTACGATAGTCGCTGCTCCAGCAACATACAAATTACCACTTAACGTGCTTTGACCGGTCACAGACAGATTAGTATTGACATACAGAGAACCTGCAATAGTGGCAGATGAGGCCACGTACAGGGCTCCTGTCAAGGAACTCGCCCCTGTCACGAAGAGATTCGAAAATACCCGGAGAGATGAGCCTATATTTGCGTTAGATCCAACATTCAAAAAGCCTGTGATTGTGGTGCTGCCGACGACCGACAGATTGTTCGAAATCGTTGCGGCTCCTGTGACGAAAACGTTTCGGCCGACATTGAGGTCGTTGGTCAGGCTGGCGTAGCCCACGCTCAATACAGCATAGTTGTCGGCAGACAGGTAAACATTGGCGTACCCTGAGCTGGTGCCGAAGTATCCGATGCTCACCGTGCCGCTTGCTAGGCCATGCGCGAGGCTGAGAGGGGCGTCAGAATTCTGGTAGTAGAGCGTCTGGCCATAGTACTGCTTTGTCAGCACCTGACTCAGAGAGCCCACGCTCTCGGTCAGTGGCAGCGTGAGTGCCATCCTCGGTTAGAGCTATAGCTAGGTCAGAGATATTGTTGAGTTTGCGCAATTGACCAAGGATTCGGGCTGGAGAATCCTGTACTGCAGAGGGTGGGGGTGCAGAATGCACCACCCCATCCAAGCCCCACAAAGCTGTCGCAAAGCATCATAGACAGATGATGGCAGTCACTCGTGGAAGAGCGGAGAGATCTTCCCTGTAGGGCATTCCTGCACCCGCCGAGATGTCCTACACCATTTGTGTGACACGCTTCAGGGAGGATCTGGCGTGGCTGCAGAGCTTAGCTCTGCAGGTACATGTCATGAACAAAGGAGACGATCAGCTATATGGCATGTCGAGCACTCGCTTGCCGAACAAAGGGCATGAGGAGGTGCGATCACGTTCTACTTTTGCTTGCACCTTTACTTCTGAGGAGGACTCCCTGGATTGACGATATGTTCATGCTGTCACAGTTCGGATACCTGAATTACATCGTCCAGAACTACAACCACCTGCCAGAGGTAGTGGTCTTCTCACAGGGCAGCCTGCACGATCATCTCGATCTGTATCTCCTCCGGACCTTCAGCCACCCTGTCAGGCTCGTCGAGCACCTGGCGCATGAGGCTGCGACGCTCGGGTGTTCCCAAAATTATTACGACCATCGGATCGGTCGCATGTCGGCGCATCGAGCATTCAAGTTGGCTGTGGAATATCCTCATATCGTTGATTCGGGCCAGTTTTTCGGCCAGTGGTTCGAGGCCAATGTGAGGAGCCCATGGGTCGAGGACATGACCTGGTTCAGAAACGGGGTGTTCGGTGTCAGCAGAGACGGCATTCTTAGCAGGCCCAAGGAGTATTACCTGGGTCTTCTCTCGCAATTTCAGGACAGACCAGAGCACGAGATCGGTCACTACATCGAGCGTTCATGGTTTTACGTATTCAATCTTGACAAGGTCTGTCAAGATGATGTGATTGCTATAAGGCGGCCCCCTGCCCCTGGGGTCTACGGTCAGTCTGAGGCAGACAAAGGCCCGGAGGATAACGAGGCTCCTGTGTAGTACCGACGTCCTTCTCCTGAGGCAGGTCCAGGCCTGGAGGATAGGAAGGCTTGTGGGAGCGATTCAGGCTCTCGACAATGCTCGTGGATCTGTTCAGAGGGAAGCTGTTCTGAATTCGAGTGCCACTGAACACGCCAGTACTGGATGCATCGATGTCCATGATCAATGAGCCGATGTGTTGAGAGCTTTCGCCGATGTGGTTGATGTGCGAATGGTACTTTGCAAATAGGTCGATAGGCAGCGAGTTCCAGAAGAGTGGCATGGGTCGAGCAGTTTTACCCACTTTCCGAGGGATCTCTGCATTTCCCCATCGAATTTGCAATGTGCATGTCGAAATCAGTCGCGTAAAGCCTCTCTTCTCTGATTCTGGAAGTCCTGCTACTACAGTACCCACTGCTCTATGGTTGAAAACAATCAGGTGAATCTCCTGACAGGTCAACGTATGCGCTGCTTTGAGACTGCAATGTACTTGTCTCGTGCAAATTCGATGATCGATTTGAGATCCCCCAATGTGTCTGGAAACAGAGACTCTTGGTGCTGCCATGGGCGACAATCAAGTGTGGAAAATAAAAAGTCAGAGCAATTTCCGGCTGGACGAACTCCTACTAATCGCCCAGACAGAGGCTCGAAACACAAGACTAGTCAAAGAGCTACAGGGTCAATTGGAGGCGAAAACCCGGCAAGTACAGGAGCTGGCTAAGGGCGTCGTATCACTGACGTCTCAGCTGATAGAGCGAGAAGCAAGGGTACAGGAGCTGGCAAAGACTGTCCAGGTCCTCTTCAGTTTAAAAGGTCAGACGTCGACAGACCATTCAGCTCTTCCTGATCAACAAAAGCCTGGTATCCTATGCAAGCATGGCCAGGACTGCTATTTCCACAAACAAGGCACATGTCGTTATGCACACCTTTCATAACAATCATGCTGATCCCGATGATCCAGGCGACTAAGTCGTCTGCGATAGTGGTTTGCTCGCTGACCGTTCATATGTGCTATCCGCACAATTGCATTGTGCGCGATTGTGCCAGCGCCCTGGTCCTGCTCCGGTCACTGCTGCGACGATGTGATGAACCACCTCTCATTCAATGCCTAGGCTGCTTCGAGACTGCATTGGCCTTGTCCTGTGCAAATTCGATGATCGAATCAAGGCAAACCCTGAAAGGCCGTTCAGAACACCGCAATACTACCATGTTCAAAACCCCTTGCAAATTCGGGCAGATGTGCTACAGATACAAACAAAACGAATGTTCCTACAGCCATGACAATATGCTCGCTCATTTTTCCAAGCCCACGCACTCTCAAGCCAACCCTACAGAGGAGCAGGACCAGGATATCGAAGCCTGGATGGAGAAAGCTCAGCAGCGCGAGGAGGAAATTCAGCAGCACGAGGAGTTTGAGGAATGGGTCAGACTGCAGGAGTTGAAAGCGAGCCATCAGCAGGAGGCAGGTCCGGATCCCGAGGACCTGGAGGCGTGGGCGAGCTTGCCGGAATCCAGTGCACCTGCACCTGCCATCCCAGGCTCTCAGCAGCACCCGGCTCCTCCAAGAAACAGCACATCGGGAGCATCAGTCGCAGAACCCTCTCTGGTAACACAGTTGGAGTCGGCGCAACCGGACCAACGACTCGATATGCTCGGTGAATGCCTGTTTCCAATGGTCGAGGAAAGCCTATTCGCACGATTCGGCTACACCGCGATCGCACCAAAGATCACAGGTATGCTTCTGGAATTGGAGACTGCAGAGCTGATGATTCTGCTGGCAGAGAAGCCAGCGCTGGAAGCCAAGATAAGCGGAGCACTGCAAGTTTTAGATGTGCTCGTTTCTAGTTTTCCACAAGCTTGAATGCAATTGGACAGACTGTGACATCTCCTGAAGCCGCGTATTTACTCCACTACTAAATTTCTGTTCTTACGATGTTTCAGTCACCTGGACCATCAGCTTTTTCTTTCTTTTTTGTGATGCTGACAAAGTGACAATTCGATCTTGTCACACGATGATCAATAGAGATGACTGAATCAACCGCGATGGTTGAGTTGCTTTTTGACCATCCCTCGCCAGTACCAATAATTGCATTGTGCACGATTGTGCAGGACCCGGACTCCCTCAAAGCAGTTCGAAAAAGCCTCGAAGGTAGGCAAAACGATTATCTCAAAGAAACCCACCTGACTGTCGGTGATCCCACCCCCCTCTCTATTCATCATGTGTGATACTCTCATACCTAGGCTTCTCTCGAGATCACCCTGGCGCCAATGTTCCTCCTGCAACAGCGCGACCCATTTCCGATGTTGCTCTGTCGGTGCTGCCACGTGGGAGAGATCGGCCACCTTGACAATCATCTGCTGCACCAATCGGGAAGTGCTGTCTTCCAGCATTTCCTTGGAGCTGTTCGTAGATTCGGCGCCCCTCGAGTGTGACGCGCTTCTCTTGAAACGGGACATGATGCTGAAGTGGTGTTGCATGTCGGTGCTCAGAACTAGGTCTATGGTCATGTCCCTGATGCCACGATAAACGTCTTCGCTGAGGTCTCCGAGAAAGTTGCACTCCGGTAGCAGCAGCAGCCTCCACGCTGAGGATATGTGGTGATTCTCGAGCGGGGATCGGTCGTTGTAACGCAGGGCGAGTGAGCTTCTGCGATTCACTAGGTGCTCTGCGGTTAATCCAGGGTGCTTGTAGTCATGCATGATTGCTGCAAGGTAGCAACACATTACAGTCTCAGGTTCGAATGCAGTCTTCATAACGCCAGCCTGACTGATCAACATGTACGTCATGTGTAGAACGGCCGCCGCATGTATGCGGGAGTGGTAAGGATTGTCGGGGTAGCCATCTTCGACCCTTCTCAGAAACTTGCAGAGCTTTCTGACGTCGAGGTTGTACTGGGCCACCAAACCCTCCTTCTCTAGCACCCAGGCTCCTAGGGTCGACAGAGGTCTGCCTCGGGTCTCCGCAGCGAACCCGAAGCTGTCAAAATCCCATTGACCCGTCAGACGGATGGCTCTGTGTGTGACGTCTGAGGGAATGGCATCGAGAGAGGCGCGCCTCCACTTCTTGGACAGTGTGTCGGTGACGAGTGCTCGTGGAGCGTTCAACATTTGAGCTATCGACATGCCTGCATCCTCACCCTCTGTCATGTGCTCGTGCAAATCTATCGGACTATGAATGTCTCCATCACACTCCCACAGAATGCGTTGCACGGTCTGCGCAGCAGATATGCTCACTTTCCGCCCAGACGCCAGCCGCGAGAGCAAATCGTGCACGATGTCGGCTGGAGTCTCTGTATTCAGTGACAGTCGTCGGTGATCCCCCCTGGTTGTTGTCAGGCGCTCCTGCAGACGTGTGTTCTCCGCTTTGAGATCATTGCCCTGCTCTGCCACTCTAAAATTCTCTCGCATGAGATCGAGCTCTGCTCGCTTCATGTCTGTGATGTCATTGATATTCACCAGGATGGCTGGGTTGTACGTGACTGGATCCCTGCTGGCCTGTACGTCGAGGCTAAGCCATCTGTCTCCTATCTCATGTTGGCTATATATGTGATTCTCTCCCCCATGGAAGAGCCTCTGCACTACATCACGAAGCAGGTCTTCTCCATCCGATGTGAAAAGCTCGCTCATCGCTGCCCCCATTTGCCGCCCCTTGGTGAGAAGCTTCCCTGAGGTGTCGAACAACAGGGTCTTCATCGGCGCCTCGTACAGCATTTCCAAATCACGCGCTGTGTCCGGACTCAGACGCTCTATCATCTCTAGCAGACAGCAGGGTGTCACAGTCCCATCATCCACCTTGAACCGGTATGGTTTCGCCACCACCTCAACTATCTCATCCCCATCCACAGCAGCAGTCGACATGGGGAACAGCCTCATAGCAGCGCCTTGAAGGAACACAATGCATTCCCCATTCTCAACGGCTCGAAGTCGCGTCTCCACAAAGGACACCTTGCCCCTGTCGGTGCACTCTCTGTCCTTGTTGGTTGGATTTGCCTGCGTCGCATCCAGCATGCGTGCTGACGTGTTGGACCAGACCAGCGCCCTCTTTTGACTGCACCACAACCAGAGCGGATTGTGAACGATATCCAGAAGGTTCGTGCTCTCGAGTGTGCGGGGTTCAAGATGCCATGCTCTTGTTTGGTCACTCACTGCGATGTCGATCGACAGGATGTTGCCACTGCCGTCTGCTGCAGAATCTAGCGAGCTTCGCATGTCGCCAGAAGTCCTGCTCTCTTGTGAATTCCTACGGAGCCTGGCGCTGTACGTTTCTTTCCTATCAGCTGAAAACCTGTCAGAGGCACGACCCTCCAGCATTGTTGCATTGTTCCCTGAACTGTAGAGGCTGCTTGTCTTCCACAGCGATGCATCTTTGCCGGCATCACCTGACATGCCAAAATGATGTCTATAATTAGGCTATGGGATTTTGGGGACGCAAACGTCATTTCCGATTGTCTGATCGGAACCGAGCCCCTCCCCGAGACCTGGGGACAATCACTGTAGCCCATCTGGTTGATCTCTGTCGATCGCAGCAATTTATCGAAAGCTTCAGGCTATCCCTATTCGAGCTCTTCGAGCACAAGCTGGGCCTTTACAGGTCACGAGAGTCTCTGCCGGTCAGCACTCCTCTCGAGGGAGACTGGACCATGCCGGAGCTTGATGAATATTCTGCCATCATCGCTCGCATCGAGAAGCAGCGGCGGCTTATCGGGTCTGCTCGCGGCTACAACATTGCAGCCGCTGCCATGGAGTCCATCCTGAACGATTCGACACATGGTCTGTGTCGTGTGCAGGGGCGCAATGAGGTGACCGACAGGCTGGCGGGGCTGCTGGTAGCCTTCTCGCATGACTACAGGGTGGCGTCATCCACATTCATGAATTTCGCGCTCATGGCAGGGCCCGGATCCGGGAAAACGCGCTTGGGACAGGTCATAGCTTTCGTTTTCCGTAAGAGCTTGATCATGACTGGAGGAAACCTTGCACTCGTGACACGGGGCGACCTCGTGGGCACTCACGTCGGCGAGACAGCCGTCAAGACGCGGAAGCGCCTGATCAGCTCCTTGGAGGGCGTCCTGTTCATCGACGAGGCATACTCTCTCGGGCGGTGTGATGGCAGGCAGGATGAGTTCGGGATCGAGGCGGTGACCGAGTTGGTCAACTTCCTGGACAAGGCCGCTGGCCTCATCGTCGTCATCGTCGCTGGGTATCAGGACAAGATGCAGAGATGCTTCTTCGGCTCGAACGAGGGGCTCGACCGTCGCTTCCCATACAAGTTTGTCCTCGCACCTCTCGGGGCGACTCAGCTCGTGGGCATCCTCGGCGATCGCCTGCAGAACAAAGGACTCGTCGTCAAGCCGGACACACAGATCTTCCTGACCGAAGTGGTTGAGTTCCTGCTCCGGAAGCACCTTCTCCCGAACGGTGCCGGTGACATGCAAAACATCGCCGACGCGATCGTCCGCACAGCACACGCTGTGACGGGTGTTAGCTGGGGAAAATCCCCGACAGATACCGAGGCCATCATCATGGGGTCGATCGACGAACACCTCAGCCCGAGACAGGTCGCGCTCTCTGTCGCGTGAAGGTCACGTGTTCGCCACGTCAACAGAGGGAGCATCTTTGTCAATGCACCGAGTGCACACTGCGAAGGCCCACAAACTCCATCATGGTAGATCAGGACGTAATTCTTCAAGAGTACAACACGCTCCTTGCCATCACTGGAGGCAGAGTCGGGGCTTACCAACTGGTGAGAATCTGACTTGCGCGCACCTTCGCAACACCACACACCTGTGCCTGTCGATCGAGAGGATGCCATTCCTGCAGGTGCAGAATGGGCTGCTCGCCAGGAGGACACTGGGTCTGACAGTCAAAGCGACGCACTCTGATGGCACTCCTGTTGTCATCAAGCTGATCTCCAGGGGGGGTGCAGTGCATAGCAATTGGCACGCTATCGATCGAATGGTCCGCTGCCAACAGGCTCTCACTCACCCCCACATCGTCAGACTGGTCGAGGTGAGGAACACACTGAGCGCTCCAAGTTCCTTCTGACCACCGAGCCGAAAAAAGGACGTAAGGCAGCCAGCGTGCAGGTGTTTGTCACCAATAACTATCTGGCCATCGTGTCCGAGTTTGTGGGGGATGGCGACAGCGTGTCGGACTATCTTTCCTCGCCAGGAGTCAGGACCCCGGCGCATTGCAGGGCCTTCTTTCAACAGCTGATACTGGCGATCGAGTACTGCCACAGTCGGGTGCGCTCCATACTTGAGACATTCTCAGCTTTCGATCAGTCAGAACAGCCGACTGATGCTCCGTCGCCCATCGTTATTTCTGTGCAGAGCTGGGCCATCAGGCACTTGAAGACGGACGCACTCCTGCTCGATTTCGGGGTCGATGGCAGCCCCGTGTTGAAGATATCTTACTTTGGTTATGCCAAGCACGACGACAGTGTAGCGAGGACCATCGCTACACCGCTCCCGTTCATTGCGCCCGAAGTCTTGGGGTACGAAGAATATGATAAACAGGTGAGGATCGGTCCACTTCTCCTCTACTAGCTACTCTGGCAGACTTGTGTGTCTCTGCCTTATGGCCTCTGCTGGCCTGCAGGCAGCTGACATGTGGAGCTGTGGAGCGATCCTATGTGACATGTTCATAGGCTGGATCCCGAATCTGACTCGCGTCGATTGGAACATCAACGCCGTCCTTCCACAGCTCGAGGAAATACCACAGGAGGCCAGGATTATCCTGGGCAGACTCATGATCCGCGATCCCGCAGAGCGCGACACTGCAAGTCAGGTGTTGCAGAGCCCCTGGATCGCGCAGGGCCTGCCCGCAGGCGCGATGCAGATGAATGACATCGCTCGACACAACTCTCCCTCGCAGAACGACATGGTCAGGGTGAGCAGCATATGATGTCAACTCTCCCAGATTTCTGTGGATTTCTGCTCAGCTTGCTGGAGCTGCTGAAGGGTGGTGTCCTGTGCAGTTCCGTGAGGAGCTGGAAGCCAAGCTCGCAGAGGCTTCGGTGCCTGCACCAGCACAAGGCTAGAGCGGACAGAGGTCATGGGATCGTCGATTTGTCTGAACAAACAGTAGTGAGCGACATCTGCCATGTCGTTCTTCACAGAGTCAACTGCTCAGGAAGGGTCGCTCTTCGTCAAGGACATTGTCGCTCAGGAGCTGTCGTATGGAAACAGCGACTCCAATGTAACCATCAATCACGGGTTGACAACCGGTTCTATCTGTCTCAGTGTAGGCACCGTCAATCTCCTCACCCCCAGCTTCGGCTCGATCGTCACCATAGCCGGCAGCGCCGATGGCAAGGCAGCCATGTATGCACCTTACTGCACTGTCACACAGAACCTCTCTGTGGTCGGGACGGCTCTCAGCAACGTCCTCAACGTCTCTGGTCCTTATGGATCGGTGGCAGGCACCCTCTCGAACCCAGGCATCTTCTTGGGAGCTAATGCCTCCATGACAGGCACCCTGACGTCGACCCTCCTGACTGCCCTGAACGCATCGATCGGCGGCACCACATCGAGCGTGCTGCTGTCCGCCACGGCAATGACTCTCACCGGCAGCGCTGTCATCGGGAACAGCCTGACGGTCGGCTCCGTTCTCACCTCGTACACATTGTCAGGTACTTACCTGGGTCTCAATGGCTCTGCTGTTCTCGCCGGGAGCCTGACGGCTTCTGGGACCGTGTCGTCAGCCCTCGCTGTGGTGAGCAACAGCCTGCAGGGAACTTCACTCACGCTGTCGAACTCAGCTCTGATCGGTGGCTCTTGCACAGTCGGATCCAGTGTCATTGCAGGGACCATCGTCGGCACCACCCTTGCCATCAGCGGGTCCGCTACCGCAGCCCTAGCTGTAGTCAGCAACACTCTACAGGGAACAACTCTATCGATCATCAATTCGGCTTCGATCGCCAACTCCCTGACGGTGGGGTCGTCTGTTGCGTCCTACACCATATCAGGCACGTTGCTCGCGCTGAACGGGAACGCCTCAGTTACAGGCACGGTCACAGCTGCACTTCACAACGGTGGTGCGATGAGCCTGACTGGCACGGGCAACATAGGGGGCAGCCTGGCTGTCGGCTCTGCAGTCTCTGCCTACACCCTTTCGGGCACCTTTCTCACGATCAACGGGAACTCCTCTATGAGCGGCACGATCACAGCTGCTCTGCACAGCGGTGCTGCGATGAGCTTGAGCGGCGGGGCTGTGGTCGGAGGCAGCCTGGCTGTCGGGTCTGTGGTGTCTGCCTACACCCTCGCGGGCACCACTCTTTCGATTGCAGGAGCTGCTGGTGTCAGTGGCCCAGTCACAATCGGTAGCTCTCTCGCCATCGGGACCGTGTTGCAGATACGAAACCAGTACGGCACAGTCTCCCTGCAGACCCCTGGCAGCACGTCCACTTACAATCTGACGGTACCTCCAGCCCCACCTGCTTCCAGCAGCGTCCCCTACGTCGATGGCACAGGATCCATCACCTGGAATGGGATCCCTATATCCACTGTGTACTATCAGGCGTCTGTCATCTCCAACGCGAAGCTATGGGTGACGAGCGGCGCTACGGCTAACGGAACGCTCACCGTCTACCCGACATCTAACAACACAGCCACTGGCACAGCCCTCTTCGGCACAATCCTCAGCGTTTCAGCCATCGTCGCTACTAACACCACCACCATTAACAGCGTGCAGATGTGCGGCCTGAGGAGTGTTAGCTCGGACCAGAGGACGCTCATCTTTAATGTCATTCAGGGCAACACCACTGGGATAGGTGGAGGTGCTGCCTTTGTGGCCGCCACCTCTGGGTCGACCCTTTCTGTCACTCTGCTCGGATTGTGAGGTCTACATGTCTGACCATGTCTGGCGGTTGTTTCGGGCATTCTCTAGGAGGCCCACTGTTTCCGGACACACGTCATACAGTGTACTGTACATGGGTAACACGACCATGTCGAAAAAGGGGACCTGACATCTCACCAGCCCTCCCTTGGATCTGTCGCATAACGGTGATACGTCGTGATTTCCACTTTTCTCTCTATCACCTTGTCGAAACATCTCTTCCTGCAGACACAGAACCCACCGCTCATGCTGCTTCCATGACATCGCTGTGTGTCCGAGATCTGCACACACCAGCAGAAATGCTAGGCACGTCAAGCAATCCATCGTTCCCGCACTGCAATGCTCTCGGAATTTAGCGACCACTTCATTGTGCCTCTGCATGTCTGTCAGTGTCACCAATCTGATGATCGTAGACCTGTAAGTGCGCAGGGTTCTCATGGAAGCAGTGTGTAGGAAGTTCTTACCATCCTCAAACATTGTCAGGAAAGCTGTCGACGTGTGCATATTCTCGTTTGGCGAATTGTCATTGTGTACCAGCGCTACATTGTCCAGGCTCGCACATAGGTGTGCGTTGGTAAGGCCACGATGCCCGACATCGTGCACGAATGCTGCCATGAAAGCTGCGAAACGGTAAATGGGAAGGCTCTCGCCTCCCGACTCTCTGAGCATCCTGGTGACTTCCTGTTGCCCGAGCAGCATTCCCATGAAGTGCAAGACGCCGAAGACGTGGCGCCTGTTGTGGTACGGCACGTCTAAATATTGCCTCTCGATAGTCTCCATGTATGTTCCGAGGCGCACGCCATCAACCGGCAGGGCATCTTCAAATCCTTGATTTGCGATCCAGCACTTCCCCAGGCTAGTCAGTGCGTTATCACCGAGCTTAGTACAAAGCTCATCGTAATCCACGTCCCATTTCGTAAAGACGTCTTCGAGTGATCGGTCTCTCATCGGGGTGCGTCGACCTGCTTTCATGAATACGCCTTGCGTCAATAGATTGGCTGCCACAGGCGATGCGACTCGATCCTTTCCCGTCAGCATCATGAGCAGGGAGCGACGCACCTCGTCATCTATCATGAGCAGGGCCTGTGGCATGGAAAGAGGCGCGTCCAAATCTTCCCCGTCGGCGATCATTCCTTTCAGTTTCATAATATCCCTGCGCACCCATCGACCCGTGTTTACCGCTAATTCAAGAATGCGATGCAGTGCCTGTCTGGCAGTCTCGCCAGGCAGCAGATGCAGATCATGGTCTGGCATAGGCTTGTAATGCACCAGCAGGACCCTTCTTCCCTGCCAAATAACTGGGTCTGCGCAAAGGTGCAAAGTCTCCTCTGCTGAAACGCCCAACTTATGAACGTATGCCGGCAGAAGCCATTTGGCTCGGGTTGATAAGACCAGGGACAGGTCGTTGGCTTGGCTGTGGATCATAGCGTCCATGTACACAGCCATCGCATCCGCATGCTCCCCCCCCGCTTCCACAATGGCCGTCACAAATTCTCTCCAGCTGTGTCCGCTGAAGATGTCCCCAAAGAAATGGTTTGCTTGAGTGTTTCCCCACACAGCCAAGCATCGGGGAGAATCCCACAGGTACACTTTGTGGTGAATCATCATTACTATCTCTTCAGCCGACTCCGTGAAATCTTTTGCCGTCTTCTGTTCCATACGGACACAAATGCAAGGCTTTGGAGAGAACCACATGGCCATCGGCGCACCTTCGAAGCGTGTCCCGAACATGTTGAAATCAAGCGAGAAAATGAAGCGGTAAAATTGAAGCGACTCTGGACGACATTCTAGGATCCGGACAATTCTACACATGCTGTCTCTTTTCGTGATCTTGCTGGCCGGCGTCAACGCATTGCAATGGCACAAAATCACCGAGCCCCACCACCATGTCCATGCCATCGAGCTTTCCCTGCAAGACTCTCGCGCAGCCTTCCTCGGATGGGCTGCCCACCACGACAAGCAATACAAGACCGCAGAAGAGCGTGAGCGCCGCTTCCAAGTCTGGCTCAACAATCGTGACTATGCGCGAGATCACAACTCCCGCAAGCGCTCGTACCAGCTCGGCATGACCAGCTCCGCCGACCAGACCCCCGAGGAGCACGCACGCCACAAGGGCTTCGTGAATCAGGCTGACCGCAGCCATCGAGTCGGAACAGGTCTCCTGAACACTACCCTCAGCGTACCCCACAGCGTGGACTGGCGCGAGATGGGTGCGGTCACACCTGCAAAGAATCAGGCCTCCTGCGGCTCCTGCTGGGCCCACTCAGTGACCGGTGCGGTCGAAGGCATCAACGCCATCCGAGCCGGAAAGCTGGTCTCTCTGAGCGAGCAGCAACTCGTTGACTGTGATAGCCACGACGCAGGATGCAGCGGCGGCCTCATGGACTTCGGTTTCGACTACATCCTGAACAACGGTGGCATCGATACCGAATCTGACTATCCTTACCGTGCCGAACAGGGCTACTGTAATGCACGCAGAGAGGATCGACACGTGGTCACCATCGACGGCTACGAGGATGTTCCCCACAACGACGAGCAGGCCCTGATGCGGGCGGTCGCGAGACAGCCCGTCAGCATCGCCATCTCAGCGGGGGACCGTGACTTCCAGCTGTACGTCGGTGGCATCTTCGATGGCCCGTGCAGCACCGAGCTCAACCATGGGGTCCTCGTCGTCGGCTACGGCTCAGAGCACGGCAAGGACTTCTGGATCGTCAAGAACTCGTGGGGACCTGCCTGGGGAGTGGACAATGGTTTCATCCGACTCGCGCGAAACATTGCGGACCCTCGTGGACAGTGCGGAGTCGCCATGCAGCCCTCGTACCCCGTGAAGGATTCCCCAAACCCCGAGCCAGACTTCTCTGAGCAGCTCTCGAGCTACCTGCACACGAGTCTCACCGCCTTCTAGTTCTTTCTCTATCAGAGCACATGCATCAAGGCAAGTGCTCTGTGATACAATATGCATCTCGCTCACACCTCGCCATACGCAACTAGTTGCGCAGCATGTGCAGAGTACAGAGTACAGAGGGTTCATGTGGCGTTCGGCTGGACTTTGTGTTGTGACACGAGATCAGGTTCGTGCAGGTGCATTCGGTCCATCCACAGGGATATCCCATCATCCATTCGATGAAGTCGGGATTGATCGAGAAGGAGTTGTGTACGTTGAACGAGGTGTACTTCTTTCCGGTGTAGTTCCTGGCTTGCTCGAGTGTCGCCACATCGTGAAGAATTTGCGAGGCGAGCATGCGAGCTGTCCTGGACGATGCAGTCGTGCAGGGTCGGAGCTGCGTCACCGGTGTGGCAAAAGCTGTGTACTCAAATCGCTTTCTTCCGTATCTGACCTGAATGCTGAAAGGCACGGGTCGATTCGGGCTGCTGATCTGCCTGTCGTATATCTGAACGACACCCTTGCCACTGTACAAGAAAAGAGAGATTGGACGAGAGGTTTTGGAAGTTGTTAGTCGTGTACTTTTCATGAGAATGTCAACGAGATTCATGTATTGAATTGGACACACGCGGGAACGACAGCGTTGCCGAGCATGGCAGCCCGAGTTCTGATCTGGAGATGAGACGCCTCGCTGCGGGGCACAATCCTCGAGACCGGCTCGTGGGACCAGTTCGTTTCTATCCGATCCAGCGGTGGCAGCCTCATGTTTCTGACAGCGATGCAATACCAGCGCTTCCTGATGTGGGGCGCACCGACGTCGCTGGCAGAGAAATTCCCCCATGCCATTGTGAAACCCCTCGATGTGAGCTCCTGCGCGATGTCATCCATGGCGTTCGTCATCAAGGGCGAATTCTCCATGATCACACCTCTGATGAGGGGATGCGCGTCGATGATCCGGAATATCTCAAATACCAAGCTCGACCTGGGTCCAGTGATGCCAACGCGATTGCGATTCATGATGGACACATCGACACATGGGGAACCTAGCGAGAGCACGGTCGGTGACGTCAAATTGATATATCTTTCGATGTGCAAAGTTCGGATGTCCGGATGAATGGGAGCCGGATCGATCATCTTTTTCTCGATCAAAGTCTTGAGGACACACTAACAGGTGGGGTTGATCTCGCAATACAGCACTGTTTTGAAGGCAGATCTCAACGCCAAAGAAAACCCCGCTATGCCAGAGAATAGATCGATCAATTGAATTCTGCGTGGCATCGCTGTACAATTGGCAGAGAGTTGCTGTGGTGAAGTTTCACTGCCTTCTTCTCGCTCATCTACTTTGTCTCACTTTCGCTCAAACAGAAAATTCCAGCTGTGTACCCCGATGGATATCCCATCAGGTACTCTACAAAGACGGGATTGACCATCCAGTGATACGAGAGCATGTTTGTCGGTTCCTCAATACCAAGGCTTGTGGTTGTTTGGGTATCGTAAAAGATCTGATTGGCAAGCGTCCCACACGTCCTGAAAGATAGGAACCTGCACTGACGCCAATTCTGCGACACTGGCGTGGGCCACATCAGCTTTCTGCACTGATATCCATCCCATCGCACATCACGGGGCCTGCTACTTGGTGGTGAGAAATGGGGGGCTGGTGTCTTTTCATAGACAAAATTGTCAGTGCCGTACGTCTCAAAAACATGCCTGCTGTACTGGGGTCGCCGGATCGCAGCTAGCGGCTCGTCACCCAAAGCTGAATGCAACGCAGTGAATGCTCTGCTGACAACATCCGGGACCACTGCATTGCCGAGCAGCCTCAGACGCCCCAGCTGCATCACGTTGCTGACCTTGTCGCTTTTGCGAATGATGCGAGGACAGGGTTCTTCCAAATGCCATGTGTTGTGCGATGTTGGTAGAGTTTTAGGTGGCACACGTGTCTTCCTGCGTTTTTGCGCCATCCCAAAGAACCGATCACGTCGGTGCGGAGCTCCGACCTCTTTCGCAGAAAACACTGCCCACACAAACCGGAACCCCCTGATGGAGAAGCCGTGTGCTATCTCCTCGAGGCCATCGTGTATCAGACGCGGAGAGTTCTCAATCATGACGATTTTTACGTCAGGTCTGCTATCGACCACACGGAAGACGTGCATCATGAGCTGAGACTTTGCTCCTCGAAATCCTTGGTGCGAACCGATGCTGGAAAGGTCCGTGCACGGAAACCCAGCGGTGATCATGTCGACCTTTCCAGGAATCTTTGATGCATCAAAAGTGCGAACATCTGGAAATACGGGTGCTTTGTCGATGTATCCAGACATCATCGCACCAGTCAGACACGCAACGGCTTGCTCATCACATTCGCAGTAGGCGATCGTCTTGCACATTGGGTGGAGCGCAAAAGAGAACCCGCCAATTCCGGAGAAAAGGTCCAGAGTCTGTAATCGCATCCCTCTGTAGCTTACATGGGATTTGTTGCCCACAGGGTTCCACAGACTGGCTATGGAAAAGAGGTCTGCCTTAGGACAGACCTCCCGAGGTCTGTCACAGCATACATCCCAGACCGTCTTTCCCCCAAGCGCTTCAGCCACTTCTTGTGTGTGCAGCACTTCCCCAGACACTGATTGTGGTCGCGTGTCTTTCCTGATCGCATGAAGCCGTCATATCCTGGAACTCCGTCGATAGCCGATCGCAGCTGGGTCTTCGTGAAAACATATTCACCTGTGTCCTGGACAATCTTTCGGATGGCATACAGAATTGCGTGATATCTGCCGAGAGCGGGTGCGGCAGGACCTGCACAAGCACGTTGCTTCTTGGATTGGCGCTGATAAGGACAGGAAGAGCAGGAGAATTTGTTCTATAGACACACCTTTCTGGACAGTCATCGCAAGATGCTCATCCAGGCGCAAGGACTTCTTCGCGTGCTTTCCGGCACTCTGCACGACGGGTCCGAAGCGCTGTGGGTACTCTGCAGACATCCAGTCGTCTCCCTTGGCCAAGGCAGCCTTCTGGAAATCGTAGTACTGAAGAAACAGGAGAAGATCCTCCTGGACTCCCAGGAACATGACGCCGTCCGTGAAGCCATTCTCACGTCTCACATTTGCCGTGAAACCCCCGAAGCGCATGATGGTCTGCTTCAGATCTGCAAAGTCACACATACCCAAATGACTCGTTCATTGACAGTCATCTTGCAAAGTCCTAGTGTGACAGCATACGAAAGCTCGAACGTACCTGGGGCGGATTTGCCACTCTGCAGGGCCACGATGAGGTGTGTGATGACACGCTTGTCCGAACGTATAGACTTGGACCGACCCACACAGTGGTATCCAAACACGATAATGGGAACCTGGAGCCCCCAACTGGCGTCGATGAAGGCGATAGCTGCGCCGACCTCCTTGACATCAAAGTTCTGCACAGAGCACAGGGCTGATGAGTTTGTTTCACCCGCGTACCTGACGACATAGAGCAGAGGTCGTGCTTATCTCTTACCTTCTTGAGGTGCACGCCGTAACCGTGGGCAGCCTCGGGGTCATCCGCATTCCTATACAGCAGATTGATGCCCCCGCCATGGACTACGAGACATGCCGCGTCCGGACACCTGTCTGCGAGAGTCATCTCGGCCTGATGGAAGACCGTGTTGTCTCCAGCATTGACACGGGGTGTAGTCGCCACCATCATCAACCGCCCAGGCCGAATGTCGGCATGAAATTCATCAAAGACCCTTTTGAAGGATGGGTGATCCCACCCATAGTTCTTGTTGGCCTTGATGTCACCAGACTTGAGCATCGGGTATACAGGCTTGAGGTGCAGCTCGTCAGCGAACCCCTTCTCCAGGAGCATTTGATCGTCGGCGATGAACTTCTGTGGCTTGAGATGCCACATCTGCGTCCACCACTGTATAGGTGCGATTGTGGCCGAGACCTGCATATAAAATCAATTCGAGGCCCGAAAAAGCGGCGATAAACCATACTCACTTGGCAGTATTAGCGAGACGCACCAGGCTAATGGTGCGGACACGAGAGTTCTGCAGCGGATGTTGACCGAGCAGATCGTACAGCTCGCCCTCACGCTGGAGGGGCATGAACGTGTTCGTGTCCACGAACGTGGACCAGACGTTGTCTGCCTCGTCGATGATGAGGTTGATACCGCTGAGATCGACCTGCACGGCGACTGACATGTCAGGACACAGGCGGAGGGACAGGTGATCAGGCACTCTATCACAAAGCGATCTGACTGACCCTTACCTCTGCAGAAAATTCGTTGAGGTTCCTCAAAACCGCTTTGGAAGCCTGAAGGACTGGAACAATGCAGCCCTTCTTGATGGCGCCCTTGTCGATACGAGTGAACTTCCAGGTCCTCATCGCTCCGGTGCAGAAGCGCAGTTCAGGAGTGAGACCATCGCACAAGGGATCGAGAGGCTGCAAGAGCTCGTTCGCCTTACCAACAACCTCTTCTACTGAGCTCAGCTGATTATGACGACACAGGGCTGTCCGATGTGGCAGGACAGAGCTGCCATCGTTGCGATTGCACAGGACTTGTGGGATTGCTGCAAGCGCAAAGAAAACGTCAGTCTACCATCTCCAGTCCAGGCACATTCATCCTATTGCGGAGTGTGATTCTCACCTCTTTCGACATTATCACGCTGCTCCCGGGTCTCAGAATGGCACTGCAGATACAATTCACAGCTTCAGTCCCTGACATGATTCTTTCTGATACTCAAACTGCACAGATAATCGACTTGCCAGGGGCTCACTTGACAAGACCTTCTCTGCCCATGACCGTAAAATTCAAAAGCTTCTTAAGCGTCGTTGTCCTGCCCTCTGGCTGACAGTAGGTGACTGGTGCGTCTAGCAGAGCCCTGAATCTGTCTTTCTGCTCCCGAGTGAGCTTGATGGTCGGGTAGATCACACCGGCAACGTCGCTCACAGGGGTCGGATTGTGTTCAATCCTGTCTACCACGATGCTGGCATTGTCAGAAGGGACACAGGAAGGTCCCGCGACCTGCAATGGTACATAGGTCCCACTTGCTTTGGCTTATCGACGGCTCTACAGGAGCTTTTTCCGAATTGCGACAGCTAGTATTAGTTGACAGCATGCTCACCTCGTCCTCCTCAGTGATAAGCGTGATGGATGTCTCGCTCTCATCGCTGGTCAGCTCCAGATCTTCCGAGTCGGAGTCCAGATCTTCCGAGTCGGGAACGTACGCTGTGTCGGATTGTATGGTTTGGGCCGTCACGTCATGGTATGGCTGGGATTCCTGCAGCTGCTTCAGGCTCAGGAGGAATTCGAAACGTGCACAGTAAAGCGAGATGGTGCAGAGGACAAGCTCTGTACCGAGTCCTTGTATTCTGGCGCCGATGGCGCCGAGATCGGAAACGAGAAGGTCTCAGGCGTCGTTGCCTCAGAGAGTGGCGAAGGAGGCTCAGGCGATCGTTCGGGTGCTCGACCATCACCATCTCGAGATATTGCCTGCTCAAACAGCATCTATTGAATCGAAGTCAAATACAATGCCAGGGATCACTTCAAGGTCGAGGAAGGCGAGAGCATAACCCGCTTGGGATCTGCCTGCTTGCGTCGATGACGTGGACGATCAGCCTCCTGCGGTTCAGGCTCGCCAAAGAGTCTTCGTTTGAGTGTCATCATCTTGTCGGCTGTTGCATTGTCGTGTTTGATGCGAATGGCGTTTTAGACTCTGCTCTGGTCAACTTCATTACATCATTGGCAGTACGACGGCGATCCTGACGCAATCGCCTCTGCCTCTATATAACCCTGATTGGGGAGTTTGCAAGAACCTGTGGCAAATGAGCTTGTCGACCCTCATTTGCCATATTCTGGGCGTCAGGGAAAAGTCTGCGCGGACCGGAGCCAATCAGCCGGGTAGCCCAGTAGCCAGAGAACAAAGCAAGGATTCACAATGTATTTCTTGTAGACCGCATGTCTTGCCGTGCCAGCTGGAAGAGCGGCAATGGTGTCGTCCTCGTAGAACATGACGTTCGACAACAGTCGTGACGATCTATCCGTGAAGGTGTGGTATTGATGCCACGTCGTGCCATTGGGAGATGGCCACAGCTTGAAAGCGTACCGCTGATGTCCAATGGTCACAGCGAGGTTCAAGTCTGGCGGTATCTTGCTGCACACCGGTCTCCCCAGCATCGAATTGTAAGCCATGACGACACACTGTGGCACGACTGAATTCCCTAGGCGCTTGCAGAGATTGATGTAGAAGCTATCACGTTCGGACCTCGGGATCAGACGACTGCATGGCTCTCTCGACCAGTCTCTGCCTCTGATGCATTTCACATGTGGCAGCTCTGTGTGCGGACCCAGACGGCTTGCCAGGCAGAACCATCTCCTCCTTCTGTGCGGGGCGCCGACATCTGTCGCATTCAGCACCACCTCACGAACAGCAAATCGTCGCTCAGCAAACCAGTCCATCAGCCTGTCCCGGCCTCGCGTCCGAATGAAAGGGGAATTCTCGAGCAGAACGCATTCGATCTCTGGAATCTCATCGCACAACCGAAACACATGCCGCACCAGCCCTGACCTGGCACCATCTATTCCCTTGCCATGAGGGTTGGCGCATGATATGTCAGTGCAGGGCCACCCAGCTGTCACCATCTTGGGCATCTCACGCAGACTCTCACGCAGACTCTCTCGATTGACCTCCCTGACATCGTTCAGGATCGGTGCGCTATCGATGCGGCCCCGTGACATGTTCGCCGACAGGATCGCCTGACAGTACTCATCTATCTCGCAATATGCGACCGTTCTGAATTGTTCGTGGAGTGCAAAAGAGAAGCCTCCGATGCCAGAGAAGAGATCAAGCATCGGTATTCGTCTGTGCATCGTACCTTAGTGTGACGCGATACATTTGCCCGGCAGAGCCGGGCCAGCAAATACCAAACTGTCATCGTTGAGGTTTCACCGTATGCAACGAGTTGTACTACATGCCGAACACCAGCACAAGAGGTTCTGTGACGACCGATAGGTCGATGAACAGAAAATCAAAGCCGGTCTCACGCGCGCTTGCTGCTGCACAAGAAACTGAGCGGAATCTGCAACCATGCTGATCACGATGGAGAAAGACATCATTTCGACGTTCGACGTCGTCTCTGTGGAGCGCTCAGGGCTGCACGCCCTCCTGGCAGGAAAGGTGTCGAACGACGAGGGTGACCATCTGTACAGCGCATGTGAACAGGCACAGACTCTGCTGCTTACAGAGGGGCTCACACCCCGCGTGTGGAAGAGCCTCTCAGCCCTGCGCAACACTCTCCTGACGGTCGTCGAGACAAAGCTGGGAACGCATCATCGGCTGTGCTGCATACTCAGGGACAGCGAAATCGATCGAGAGCTCGCAGGGCGACTGGAAAGCTTGCGAGAGATCACATGCGTGGGCTCAGGAGCCGGACAGACCCAGCTTGATCGCCTCCTGATCGATCTGTTCGACAGTGCAATCGCGTGCGTTCAGGATCTCCATCCTCGCCTCCTCGGTCCCTCACATCACATGCTCGTCTGATCCACTGCCAGGGCCCTGCCATCAACTTTTCCGCACCGCGTCAGGCAGTGCGGCAATTTTTCTGACCGGCTCGTAGCAAAGGAGAATGCACAAGAGCCTGCTGTGCATCGACAGCAAACATCGGGATCGTAGCATTCACCCAGACTCCGATGGATTCCGAGTGACCTTTCCGACCAAGTCGAGTGTCGTTGCTGTGGAGCTGACGAGCACCTGCCTGCCCAGCGTCGGACCGGTGGTCAGCCGATACAACGACCGACTCAGCTGGCAAGATGCGGGAGACAGCCGCGTGCATTCCACAACGATCCCACACGGAAACTACACAGCCTGTGGCTTGGCGCAGGCCCTGATGGAGGCGATGTGTGAAGAGGGTGAGAGCGCACGCCAGTTCCAAGTCACATCCATGGCCATCACGAGCACGATGCTCATCGAACAGTTCGTGGAGCGAAAGCTGGGTTTCCCTCAGTGTGACCGAGAATAGCACCGAAGTGGAGGTCGCCCTGCCAGACCATGGACTCTCCCCCGGTGACACGATCACTGTCGAGGGTGCTGCCTCCGTCTCCGGGATCCCGTCCTCTCGCATCAACGGGGAGCAACTGGTCACTCGAACGGAGCGCGACAGTCTGTTCTTCGGAGTGCCGTTCGCAGCCTCGTGCTCTGCTACCGGCAGGGATGGATGTGTGACCATCGCCACTGCCACTCCCTTCCGGCTGGTCTTCGACACACCTGACAGCATGGGAGCCCTGCCGGGTTTCGTCGAGAGTGACCACACTGACTACAAGCCTGCGCACATCAGTAAAAACTACGATGAATCTGGCAGGACCCGACCACTGCTACCTCTGTTCACCGCAGCTCGGGGGGGCAAGCCACAACGACCGGAAGTCACCCCGATGTCTTCGCAGTACTGCTTCTCACATCCCCTCCGGGTACGGTCATGTTCAACGCTTTCTGTGCTGAGACCAAGAGCTTCGACGCCCCCACGGAGTTGAGTTTCCTCGATTTCCGAGTCGTCGACGCAGAGGGGCGTCCCTTCAATCTCGGGGGACAAGATTTCTCTCTCACTCTACGTCTCACCTGTCAACCCTGATTCAACTCTCAATTCCCTCTACGCGATGTGACTCTCGATGACATCTCGACAATATGTCATCCAGTATCAACAATGGCACTCTTCAGCGGGGGTGTGTCTCTGCCCTCGCAATGGCTCAACCTCCTCGGAGGAGGGTCGATATCGGTGACCCTGTCGACAACAGGGCCGAACAATCAGAACACCTACGTCTCGCCGACCAACCAGACGGTCGTGGACACCGCCAACACCATCCTGCTGAACCTCTCCACGATCACCGTCCAGAACATCCAATCCCAGTCCCTCACGACCGCCTATCTGAATGCTGGCTCCAACACCAGTGTTGCTGGAGTTGCCTCTGCAGGCACTCTGCTGTCGAATGTCTTGACCCTTCCTAAATCGTTGCAACCACCCCTTCCGGTGTCCGGAGGCAGTCTGTACATAGATCCCGCAGACAACGTCATGAAGGCCATCAATTCGTTCGGGACCCTGACCACGTACAGCCCCGAGACCTCCAAGGGCGACATCGCCGTCCACACCGGCACCACACTCGCAAGGCTGCCTGTGGGGTTGGTGGGCAGCACATTGATAGCAGATCCCACACAGACTCAGGGTATCAGGTGGGGTCAGCTTCAGATCGGCTCCATTCCCGGATCTTTCGGCAGCGAATACAATTACATAGACAGCCTGGGCAACTCGACGACCACGAGCAGGACCTTCCAGACCAAGGCGACGCTGACGACCACTCTCCTTCTGGGTGGCAATTACCTCTTCCAGGTATCGTACGCATGCAGCAACACCCAGACTAACAAGTTTTTTGAAGTTTCGGTGATCCTGGATGGTACCACCACAGTCCATGACAACTTAGAAAGCATCGGCGCACCGAACTACTCCACTGTGGCAAACGATTTCTCTCGACAGGTCCTCGTTGCAGGTATCCACACATTCGTGCTGCAGTACCGCAACGTCGATCCCAGCTCGTTGAACATCAGGTCGGCGCGCATGCAGCTCTTACGCATTTCATGAGGAGGTGTGGAATACCATAGCTCACTCACTGGGCGGTATGGGATACTCGCCGGTCTGCTGCATCTTCGCCAGGGCCAGCCACCTGTGGCCCACCCCAGGCTCCCACTCGGGAAGGTCGCGCGTCTTGGGAGCGCTTACAATAGCAGGTGCGGACTCGGCATCGGCCTTTGCATGGGCGAGAAGCTCTGGATGAGAGTCTGTGAAGCTCGCGATGGCTCTGCTCGTCCTCCTCAGTAGGCCTTGCACGTCCGTGCCGGGCTCCTTGATCGTCTTGGTCACAGCACTGGTTTCGCGCTCGACCAGGTCGCGCATCCTCGTCAAACGTCCGAAGGTTTTCGCAGCGACCCTGGGAGCAAGGGTGGATTCGATGTCCAGTAATCGGATGGCCACATTGTTCACGCAGTCCCGCACCATTTCGTCACTGTCGACCTCGTGCCAGTGACGCTGCTTGAACGCGAAGGCCATGGGAAATCGTCCACTGGTGTCGAGAAGCACATTGTGATTCTTGGGGACGTCGGGATTGAGGTGCAGCAGCTTGAACATCTCCAGGAAGGGCGTCAGGCCGCACTTCTCCCGGATGTCCAGCTTCTCTGTGAGTTGCTTGCATGTGAGGGAGACCAAGTGGTCGACATCGGCCTTGCCGAAGGATCTGGGCCGCGCCTGAACATTGTAGTTATTCGTGATGTTCGTCGTGTTGTGGGAGTGGCTTGTGTTGTGAGACTCGCTCGTCACGACCGAGGATGAAGCCCCTGCAGCGGCCTCGACCGCAGCCACTGCGCGCTTGTGCTTCCGAGTCTCGAGATGCTGATCCAGAAGGTACTTGACTTTGAACTGCTTGTCGCACGTCTTGCACTCGTACTGGGCCTGGTCGGGAGGAACGCATTTGAACTTACGGTCGATGTGGCACTGGAGCTTGTGCTTGGAACTCAGCTCCAAGCCGCAAGTATCACATACGAAGGCTGGCATATGACCTCTGCCGATCATCTGGCGCAAGCGATCTTTCTATGTGATTGACACTCATAAGTGTCGGGAGCGCCGGCGGAATGCTGTGGCACGATACAGGGCTGCTGCTGGCACCAGACCCCTCTCCACTACCCACTGTTCTAATTCGCATTATATGTTAATTAGAAAAGTTACAGAAGCTTAAAAATATTCTGTTCATAGGGATCACCCCTCTGACCATCGCATCAAAATCCATCTCCGATCCTGTCCCAATTCGCATGTTATGCCATCCCGAAAAGCTTGCTGACGCGCCTGCATCCCTCTACGTGATCACTCGCATCCGTTGCCCCTGCACGACCTACATAGAGGCACCCTGCGGGTCTGCGACAGTGCATCGGTGCATCTCGAACACTCCGTCACACCTCCCCTCCCTCACGACGCCACAGCGTCGTTGTTGGGAGGCTGGGGTGCAGTGGCGCGAAGCAAGGCTGATGCAGGCGTCAGATCCCCTCCACTATCTACTTTTCTAATTAGCATTATATGTTAATTAGAAAAATTACAGAAGCTCAAAAATATTCTGTTCATAGGGATCACCCCTCTGACCATCGCATCAAAATCCATCTCCGATCCTGTCCCAATTCGCATGTTATGCTATCCCGAAAAGCGCACAGACGTGCCTTCATCCTCCCGTAAGCATTCGTATCTGACGACTGCATCCGACCCCACCAGAGGCGCTGCACCGATCCTATGCGCTGCCTCATCGCACTCAGAGCTCTGTGCGCCGCCTCTCGTCCACCGCGGCGCCACGGCGCCGCCCCAGGACACTGCCGGGATCCACAGTTGCAGGGATCTGCTGCAGAGATTCTATGTGGAGACTGTCACACTCAACGGCGCATGAGAATTCTTTGGAATTTCTCCGGATGTCGATGTACTGGCGATGGCGACACCGGAAACAGCACCGACACTGCCCACAGCCACACCCCAGGTGTGGGAATGCCCCAGGTGCAAGATGAATCTCTCTTCGAAACACAAACTACAGTGTCACGTGGGCAGAAAGTTCCCCTGTCGCCCTCTGGGCACTGTTCCCAGGCTTCGTTGCGACCTGTGCGAGAAGACTTTTGACACGGCGGCTGGGCTGCAGCAGCACGAACGCTGCCAGAAACACCAGAGGCAAGTCGCGAGGGCTGGCGAACTGGCAGCCACGGGTGTGGTGCTGGAGGAGGAGCAGGCCCGCGAAGCTGCTAGAGTGGCTGCAGAACAGGCTGCAGAGCATGCTGCACGCCTGGAGCCGGTGCTGGCTGCAGGGTGTGGCGTGTGTGGCATCCTGCGGTACAAGAGTGAGGCGCTCATGCAGCTCCACGAGCGGAGCGGAAGACACAACAGGGCTGTTGTGAGGGCAGCGCAGGCGGCTGAGGCGGCAGAAGAAGCCGCAGTGGCAGCAGAGAATGCAGTGAACAGTAGCGGCGCTGTTAATGCTGATGATCAGGCGTCGTCATCAACCGATCTCATTGGTGACGTTGACGACTCTGATGAGGATGGCGAAGAGCCCAACGAGGCAGACGACCGCGACCGGGACAGAGAGGATCTCGATGATGGTGAGCGTGTGCTTGCTGAGAATCGACGCGGCCAAAGCGCAGACCCTGTGCCACGCTGCAAAATTCCGGACCACATCCAAGCTGTCTTCGAGGCCAACAAGTATGAACAGCCCGAAATCGGTGCATACATCCGCGCTGGATTGACCGATGAGCAGGTGACCTGGTACGACGCGCTGCAGGTCGCGAGATACACCGTCTCTGAGAAGTACCCGGTGGATCTAGACGAGATGTGGCAATGTGTCGGGTTCCCCAGGAAGGACGTTGCTGTGAGAACAATGAAACAGCATCTGACGCCCGAAATGCACTACGTGATTATCCCACAAAATTGCGGAGGTTACAAACGGATTGTACAGAAAACAGGACCAGCGCCAGACCAATATGCACTCACCCTCGAGGCAGCCCAGCACCTGGCCATGGGGGCGCCTGGAACGAACGGAAGACAGGTCAGAGACATGTACATCCGCGTGGTCCAACGCGTCCAGGACTATGAGATACTGACCCGTCTGTACGCGAGCTTCGAGAGCGCGAGACAGGCCCATCATGACGCCATCGTGGCCAACGTGACGGACAAGCGCTGTGCATACCTCTCTCAGATCATGCTGGTCAACGGCGAAAAGAGGAGGAAGGGAGGATACACAGACAACACACCCAAAGGTCGTTACACGAATGGCCTGAGGGAGCAGTTCGGCACCGGGCCCAGCAGGTTCCTGTACGATCGGGTTGCGGTCGTGTGCAACCCCAGGGAGGTCGAGCAGTACCTGCTGAACAAGTCGGCCTTCGCTCGCCACGTCCACCCGGTCACCCTGCCGAACGGCAACCTGACGACGGAGACCTTCAGCGTCGAGGGCATGACCGTCAAACAGACCCACAGAGAGTTCGATCGTATCGTGAAGGAGTATGGCAAGACAGCGCAGCTCATCAGTGAGGATGAGAGGCGTGAGATTCGTCAACACGAGATCAAGATGAAGGAGATCGATCGGGATGTCGAGGTGGCACGAGAGGCCAATCGCTCGAAGGAGATCGATCGGGATGTCGAGGTGGCACGAGAGGCCAATCGCTCGAAGGAGATCGATCGGGATGTCGAGGTGGCACGAGAGGCCACTCGCTTGAAGGAGATCGATCGGGACATTGACGTCGCCCGGGAAACCAACCGCTCTAAGGAACTGGACATCGAGCTGCTCAAGCTGCAGAATGGGGACGAACATCGACCGAGCACACTCTGATCGACCCCGCACACGAAGCTATGATATCAGTTATCAAGGCCATCGCACCTCTGGTATGTGGTGGCGCGATGCAGGGCTGCTGCTGGCGCCAGGCCCCTCTCCACTACCCCCCTGTTCTAATTCGCGTTATATGTTAATTAGAAAAATTACAGAAGCTCAAAAATATTCTGTTCACAGGGATCACCCCTCTGACCATCGCATCAAAATCCATCTCCGATCCTTTCTCAATTCGCATTTTATGCCATCCCGAAAAGCGCACAGACACGTCTGCATCCCTCCGTAAGCACTCGTATCTGATGACTTCATACGGTGTGCATAGAGGCGCTGTGCAGGTCTGCGAAGTTGTTTCGGTGCATTCTGGACGCCACGCCACGCCTCTTCTTCCTCCTGACGCCACTCATCTATGGTACACAACAACCACGCAAGATCCGCTGTCAGGTCATGCATCATCTGTGGACAGAGGACTTCTGTGGGACTGCATTGTACCAGTACAGAGCCGCGAACGCACCGCAGAGCTGTCCTGCGATGTAGACTGGGAAGTCGTTCGCGGTTATCCGCCCCTTGAACAGCATCACCGTGCTGACGGCGCAGTTGAGGTGCCCCCCGCTGGCGAAACTGGCGACGTAGATCGCGGCCGCGAGGGCGATGCCGATGCTGACAGCCTCACCTGTGGCCAGTATGACAGAAACGAGTATGAAGGTTCCGATTGCCTCGGCCACGAATATCTGCGCACTCATCGTGGGATGTATATCCTAGCACAGCATTTTTGTTCCCGTCGCGCGAAAATCTCCTCCAAAAAAAGCTGAGCCCAGATTGTAACACACACACATGCTATCGACTTCACCTACGAATGGTCAGAGCCTAGACGAAGTCCGCAAGAGGAAGAAGGGCGGGCAGTTCTGCAACAACTGCGGCAAGGGCAATCACACCTCGCGCCAGTGTCAGCACCCCGTCATCAGCTGCGGCATGCTCCTGTACAAGCGCACGCCGTGCCAGGCACCCACGACACCGCCGGAACTGGACCTCCAGAACCTGGCGTACTTCAGGCTCGACGCATCGAAGGCATGCGAGAAACCCGATGAAGGGGAACAGACCGCTGTCAAGTTCCTGTTGGTCCGCCGCAGGGACTCGCTGGACTACGTCGAGTTTGTGCGTGGCAAGTACGAACTCGACGACATCAAGTACCTGTACCACGTCTTCAGCGGGATCACGAGGGGTGAGCGGGAGCGGCTGTGGAAGGCCAAGAGCTTCGATGAGATCTGGCACACGCTGTGGTCACGGCCAGAGACGGTGCGCAGCTCCCGAATGCACGGGGCCGATTACAGCAATGCCAAGATGAAGTTCATGACCATCAAGCATGGGTATTTCACTGCCGACACAGGTTTCGTGTCCCTGCAGATGCTGCTCAACGCCACCCGGTCGGAGCATGATACACCCGAATGGGGTTTTCCTAAGGGGAGGCGCAACCGCCGGGAGAGCGATCTGGACTGTGCAGTCCGAGAGGTGGCAGAGGAGACCGGCATAACCCGTGGGTCCTATGCGGTGATAGATCACCTGGGAAGTGTCGCTGAAATCTTCAAGGGCTCCAACAACATCATATACAAGCACATCTACTACATCGGCTGCTGCCCCGGCGATTGCGAGGCTGTGTTGGACGCGCTGAACGAGGATCAGGTGGCGGAGATCGGTGACATAGGATGGTTCACAGCCGACGAAGCTCTCCAGCACTTCCGTGTGTACGATGTCGAGAAACGCACCCTGGTGTCGAGGCTCGACAACACCCTCTCGCATCATCGCTTCTATCAGGAATCAGTGATCCAGGGTCCACCAAGTGGCGGTCTGGTCACCTCCACAGACCCGATTCTCGATCAGCCACTTGGAGTAGGCGACGGCCCATGAGTATGCGGCTGTGGCCGCCACGATCTTGATGGCAATGCCGATGGGCGTGAAGCCCGAAAGGGGAATGAAAAACGTGAGGATGCTGGCGATGATTATCGTCAGTCCGAAAACGGCAGCTGGAGCTGCAGAGTGGTATGCGAGGAGCTGCAGCCCTGCACCCTGCCCACACTCATTGTTCACTGCGACGTTCAGCTGCCAGGCGCAGACCAGGGCAGCTGATAGGGTGCTGAGGACGATCTTGGTGGACACCGAGCCGAGGCCTGGAACGAGGACCCCGACGGCTGTCAGAGCTATGTACACGGCCGGAACAATTGCCAACGGACCGTAGGCTGATAGAAACGCCGAGGCCGAGCTGTAATCCCTGGCCACGGTGGCCTGCAACGTGCTACGGCTCTCATCTATTGTGCCTTGGATGCTCATATATGTAGTATGCATCGACATTGTCTATACACAACTTCTCCGGGGTGATCGCGAGCCTCCTGATTTCTTGCTCCGCCTGAACAGAGAGAACCCACGGCCTTTTGGTGGCTTTGAAATGGGTTGCTCGGGTTTCGATTGCGCTTTCGATTGTCGTTTCGGCGACAGCCTGGATCTGATGCTCTCCAAGAAAGACTTTGCCTCAGGCTTCTTGTCGGTGGTCTGAGACTCCGTGTCCGATGCTTGCATGTCCTCAGAATTGAGGGCTCGGGGTGGTGGAGTTGATGGCAGTGAGGGCAACGGCTTCCATTGTAGAGGATCGGGCACACGGGTATCGGCTGGGAAATCTTTCCCAGAGAAGAAACCTGAGTTGCCCTCGCCTGGTGACAGGGGCAGTGGGAGCAACGGCTTGCTTTCTAGAGCTGAGGGCTGTTCGGGTGATGGGCGTGTGGTTTCTCCATCTTGCAAAAGCGCCTCAACCGGTTTGTCGGCTTTCATGTCCTTCTCCGGTGGTGTGTGGACATCTGGAGAGGCTGGAGTCTGACCACTGGTTCCGATGACCAGTGGGATCGCTGCTGGCTCGCTGCCCGCCTCTGCGGTACCGGTGCCTGCCTCTCCAGTGCGTAAGATGTCGTCAATGTGTAAAGTGGCGGGCTTGTATGCGGGCTTGTACACAGGGGTGGAGCCATTTGTCGGAACTTCCTGATGACCAGTTGCGATGACCGGGGGGATCGGTGCTGGCTCGCGGCCTGCCTCATTCTGATCACCTGTTGCGGTATAGGAGCCCGCCTCTCCAGCATTGTCGTCGATGTGTAAAGTGGCGGGCTCGTCCGTAGCGCTCTGATCACCACTTGCGATGACCGGGGGGATCGGTGCTGGTTCGCGGCCTGCCTCATTCTGATCACTTGTTGCGGTACCGGTGCCTGCCTCTCCAGTGCGAAAGATGTCGTCAATGTGTGAAGTGGCGGGCTTGTATGCGGGCTTGTACACAGGGGTGGAGCCATTGTCCGTAGCGCTCTGATCACCACTTGCGATGACCGGGGGGATCGGTGCTGGCTCGCGGCCTGCCTCATTCTGATCACCTATTGCGGTATAGGTGCCTGCCTCTCCATCATTGTCGTCGATGTGTAAAGTGGCGGGCTTGTACGTAGCGCTCTGATCACCAATTGCGATGACCGGTGCTGGCTCGCGGCCTGCCTCACTCTGATCACCTGTTGCGGTACCGGTGCCTGCCTCTCCGGTGCGAATAACGTCATCAATGCCTGGACCGGCGGGCTGATACACAGGGAGCTGTTCCGTGGAGGGAGAATCCTGATCGTTAGGCCCGCTGCCGGAACCTGGATTTCGCCTGCCGATGTAGGCACCCAGGCTGCGCATGGCCTCGCCCACTGATGAACGCAGACGCTGGGCTGGACCGGCCAGACCAGGATTCGGAAGCGGTGCCGGTGACCAGGCCTGGCTCGACACCGATGTCACAAAGCTGGAAAGGGTACTCAGCGTCGAGTGCAGCGCGGTTCTGTCGGGTTCGGTTATGTGCGATGATCCCTCGATGTGTCGGGCGAGGATTTGGACGATCAGCTCGAGCTGTGAATGAGCGATGTTCCACAGCCTCTTCTTTGTCTGCCTCTCGATGTGGGGAAAGCGATGCCTCTCGAGGATGCGGAAGAAGATGTCGGTGTCGTTGTCCGTCTTGAGGTACTTGTCGGAGGCCTCGAACAGAGCACCGAGATAGCTCAGCAGGAGCTTGACAGCAGCCTTGTCATCCATCACCGCCAGCAGGTCTTGCTCAAGAATAAAGATCCTATCCCTGACGGCAGGATTCGTCGTCGAGCCCCAGGCATCGCTAGGTCTTACCCCCCTCATCTTGTCTGCAGCCTCGTCCCAGTAGTACTTCGTGTCGTCGTCACCGAACATGGACGGCAGGGGCACGGACTCCTGCAGGTCGGCCGTCATCAGCCGAGCCCTCATGGCGAATTGTGCGTTCCCGTCAATGGTGAAGATTCCGAATATCGGAGATCCCGACTTTCCCGGTTCTATCCCGTACTCGAGGGGTTGGGGCAGATGGGTGATCACGTACTCGATGTTGTGGGACGGAGTCTTGACAGGGACCTTGACGTTGTATGTACTGATGTCCGTTCCCGCCAGCGCTACGAAATCCGTGTGCTGGCGTTGGCCCTCTTCCTGCGGTTCCTTCAGCATGATCAGCATCTTCTTCGAGCTCCTCGGATCTCCGAGGAGCCGGAGAACCTTTTTCTCCTCATCGGACACATCGCCCATGGCTGTATATTACGGTATTCACAGAAATGTTACGTGCTAGACTTTGCAAGTCAGAATGCCTTTCCCGGTCGGGGTGAGAATTTCTTCATAAAAGTTCTCCTCGCCTCCCAGTGGCACAGCCATGGAGGAGGAGGAGCCCAGGGTCCGACCCCCTCCCAAACGTTTCAAGCAGTGGCGCGAGCGCAACGCACTCCTCTTCGATGACATCCCTGAGAGCGAGTGCTATGGCTTCGAGGAGTTCTTCGACCACAGACGCTACGAACCCCTGCGTCTGCTCCTCCAGCATTGCGCAGAGATCCCGATCGAGGCCACCGCCGGCGACGACCCCTACCTCGACTTCCTCTGCAAGGAGCCCGGGACCAGGCCCGACGTCCAGAGGAGGAAGGAGACCAACAAGACGCTCGACTTCTCGGTCATCAAGACCACCTACAACTCCTGGTTGCGCCCGGCGGCCAGGGGCTGTCTCAACATCGACCGCCTCGTCCGGAACATGAACAAGATCGCCCTGGAGGCCCACAGCTTCGCCAACCTGCACATCCTGCGTCTCCTCGAGGCAGAGCAACCGCTCCCGAAGATGGACAAGGCCTGGTTCTACTCGTGCTGTGCGGCCGTCAGCGCCAACAGCAACAGACAGCACCAGCTCAAGGATCCTGCCATGAGGGAGACCCAAGCGGTCTACGACTCCTGCAAACCGCCCGGCTACAGGAGGCCCAGCTCCGACTTTGTGAACGCCCTCATGAACAACCTCAGCGGTCAGATGGAGACCGAGACCAAAAACTTGATGGTCACCACTCTGTACGGTCGCCTCAAGCGGTACCTCAGGCATTTCGGTGAGCTGAATGGTGAGGAGGCCTTCTCGGTGCTGGACGCCCTGTTCAAGCCCGAGGGCGAGTCACGACACCCCTACGTCCTGCACCTCCGATCGATGTTCCCGACCCTGCCGACCGCCAAGGCCCTGCAGACCGACCCCAGGATCGCCATCCCGGCGATGCACACCATGCTCAGGCACTTCGAGGGCGCCGAGCCCGACAGGCGGACCAGGCTCTTCTCGATGCTGCCGACCAAGAGGGGCTTCCGGGCCGCGCACATCACGATCTGCAGCTCGGCGCTGCGCGACCTGCTGCTGTCGGCGGACATCAGAGATGAGGACTTCATGGAGCGCAAGAGGCACTACTGGAGCGCCCTGTTCGAGGTCGACAAGTTCGAGCGCGGGGGGCGCACCTTCGGCTGTCAGATGCAGCTGGACGGCAAGGCGGTCAGCATCCTGATGACCAAGCCCAAGACGAGGCCTCCAGTGCCACAGCAGCAAAAGAAACGGGTCAAGAAGTCCGAGGACCCGGCTTACGACTGCAAAGAGTTGCAGCTGGACAGCTACGACCGGGTGCTGGGCCTGGATCCCGGGCGCAGGGACCTGTTCGTAGCGGTCGACAGGAGCGGGGACGTGACAAGGTGCTCCGCGAAGCGATTCTATCACGAGGCCGGCTACACAAGGACGCAGAGGACGATGAGAACGTGGCTGGACCGCGATCCGGAGGTCAAGAGCTGGCTGCGCAGTGCGACCTCGGCCAAGACGGCGTCGGTCCACTGCTTCAAGGAACATCTGCGGTGCCTGCTGCCGAGAGTCGACCGCCTGCTGGGCTTCCACCACGACAAGAAGTTCCGAGACAAGCGGTTCACGCGGTACTGTGGGTCTCGTCGCGTGATGCACAGGCTGTGCAAGCAGATAACGGGCGCGAGCGGACAGAGGACGCTGGTCGGCTTCGGAGACTGGAGCAACCAGGATGCCGGAGGACTGATCAAGAAATCACCCTCGGGCCCGGTGCTCGGGCTGAGGAGGGAGCTTAGCAAACAGTGCACGGTGCGGCTGGTCGACGAGTTCCGCACCAGCAAGCTGTGTCAGTGGTGCCATGGGTGCACCCGGAACATGAGGCGCAAGCTCTCGGCTCCCACCACCCCTGGCCGCTCGTCAGGGAGCTTCACACACACTCAGGTTCATGCTGTGCTCCATTGTGGAACCAATGGCTGCCGAGGCACCACCATGAACCGAGATGTGAACGGAGCCTCGAACATCCTACAGTGCTTCTTGAGCGTCGTTCGGACGGGCAGGCGGCCAGCAGGATTTCAGAGGTGAACAAGAGGTCTGTGCAGCACACATTTTAGGTTGCTGCACAGAGGCAGTAGGTCGAGCTCAGGCTCGCCTCTGCACTATCACCTCATTCAGTAACATTCTGCTGAATAGGGTGATACTGTTCACAGAATTGCAACTGCCGCTTGAGCGAATGTGGTAGGACTGTATATCGGGATGTCACCCCTCTCTCTACTTTTGCTCGTTCTCGTGGCGGTCCTCCTGGTTCGCATGGGCCAGGCCCTCACCGTGGAGGCTTTCATCGACCCCGTCGGCATCTACTTTCCAGATGCCGACGCAGTCGGCAAAATGACTACGGGGTCGCTCGGGACCCTGACAGACCAGCTGTCAGTGGCACAATGCAACACTTTAGGGTCCTCCTCTGCAGACTGCCGTACTGCCTACGTAAATGCCATGCAGGGTGCCCTTCGAGCTCTCTCTGACGGAGAGAAACAGGCTATCACGGGAGCTTTGAACGGCTACAGTCAGTTGACAGGTCTCCTCTGGCAGATGACCAAAGTGAGTGATACCTTCAACTTTGGCCGACCATTCGTGGTGGCCGGGGTCATGTTTCTTTCAGAGAGCTTCGTGGAGTCTCTGGTGCAGAACACCGGGGGTGACGTCAGCAGCAACGTGAACACGCTCGTGAAGCTCCAGATCTACACACAGGAGCTCGCAGACTTAGACAAGTACGAGGGTGTGTATGCTGACCTGCTCAAGTGGAAGAGGGCCAGCATCCTGAGGGTGCCACAGGCGATCCAGGATCAGCTGTACACCGACCCGAACACGATCACACGCTACTGGCTGTTCCTCAGCGGAGCGACATGGATGTGGCCGTGCATCTTGATCGGCAGCGGTGGCGTGCTGACGCAGAGTACATTCGCATGTGACGTCCTGGGGAAGGTGTGCACGGTGACCGGCCCTCCACAGGACCTGACAGACTATGCGCAGATCTTCGGGACGGATGACTACTACCACCCGGGCGCACAGCTGGCCTGCAACCCGACGGCACTGCAGATCGATGTGCTCATCCAGAGGACAGCGGTGGCGCAGACCCTCACCTTCTGATCAGAGCACCACGCTGCACACCCCCTCTGAGATGACTGGAGGCGGGCCGCGCACATCGACAGACTCTGGTCCGATCGCCTCGGCGGCGGCCACAGCGGCCGCCCTCCGGACCTCGGCCAGGCTGGTCGTGAGAGCGTTTTGCTGGGCCTGGCCCTGCAACCAGCGAAAGAACGCTCGATCGACCCCGATCAGATCGTCAGCGATGTCGGCATTCTTTGAAACGAACTCCGGGTAGGTGGCCAGGACGAAGCTTTTGAATTCAGCGTAGGGCATGTCGGTCAGATGCCTCTTCAGGGCCACGAACCACGCGTACACCTTGTTGATGGGTGTGAACAGGGTCTCGAGAAGCTCCGCCAAGCGTTCTTTCCTGTCGTCAAACCTGCAGGTGTACTCCCGACTCATGTCATCGAGCATGGGCTGCACATAGGAAGCCCACCATCTGTTCCAGTAGTCGGAGAAGTTGGGCATCGTGACGTTGATCACGTTGCCACCGAACCCGAGCGTGACGATCTTCACGATGATGTTCACGGCGTCTCCTATGATCTTCTTCACCTCGGCGACGATCCAGTCGATGATGAACTGCACGACACATTCGACGAAGAACATCCAGCAGGCCGTCACGATGTACCGTTGGAAATACATCATCAGGAACCAGACGACATACCCGGCGGCGAAGATCGGCAGGATGACCATCAAGAGATTGACGTAAATCAGGGACTCCATCCGCACGAGAGCGAGCCTCTGCATCTCCAGGGGGTCACGGAAGAAGGGCCGGATCTTGAAGTAGGCATCGTGTGACAGGCGCGCCCGGGCAGCAGTCCTGATGCTCAGGACGTCCCTCTGGTCGATGGTGCCCAGCTCGCGCAGCCGAGCGTACATGGACGTGAGCTGTTGGTCCGTCATGGGAGCCTTGAGGTTGACAGTCCCCTCTAAACCGAGCTTGCGCAGGGTGCCCACCTGGTGACGCAGACCGCCCAAGAAGCCCCATCGCCGATCGTAGGCGTCTGCGACGTACATTGCGAGAACGGTGAGGGTGACAATGAGCACACCGTGCACCAGGAGTCTGGTATCTGGTCGGTCCGGGAGGCCGAAGTACCTCTCCAGAATTCCAAAGGACCAGTCGCTCCACGACTGGTCGCTGCTGTCACCTGGCTCATCGGACGCACCCATCGGCGGGTAACTCTGTAGTATCCGAAGGGAAAAAAGGGCTTTTCTGCCTATCGCTGCGTCACGCTGCTCGGAGGTGCTGCGTCACAATCACCATCGGAAAATCTCAGGCAGAGGTATACAGCACTCATGCCCTTCCTCAAGGTGAACATAACCGGAACGACAGGAAAGTGCCCCGTCAAGTCGACCCCCGACGCTGCTGGATACACCATATTCGCTGCCGAGGACGGCAGCCTTGCAGCCGGGGACAGCGCCAAGATCCAGACCCAGATCATCCTCGGAGTGCCCCAGGACACCTGCGGTCATCTCGTACCTCTGAGCACCTCGGCCTGCGGCATCCACATCAACACCGTCATCGTCGACAGAACGACGTCTGATGAGCTCGCCGTACATGCGTTCAATTTCGGTGGTGACACATGGTCATGGAAGGTCGGTGACCCCATCGCGCAGCTCATCCTGGAGAAGATCGAGGACGCCACTGTGATCCAGGTCAAGTCGTTCTGAAGTCACATAGAGCCAGTTTAACACCACCAGGCTACCCACAGACACAATGCCTGTGAAGCTCAGCGTCAAGCGCCTGCATGCCGACGCTGTCCTGCCCAGTCTCGGGCACCCCGAGTCAGCTGGGTGCGACCTGTATGCCGCGAAAGATGACTTCGTGGCCGCTCACGGGAAGGCTGTCATCCCCACGGGTATTGCGATCGAGCTGCCTGCTGGGACGTACGGACGGGTGGCCAATCGCAGCAGCATGAGCGTGCGCAATCACATCCAGGTCGCTGCCGGAGTCATCGACCCCGGGTACACCGGAGAGATCGGGGTCGTTCTGTTCAACCATAGTTCTAAGGACTATATGATCAGGAAGCACGACCGTGTGGCTCAGCTGATATTGGAATCGTTCCAGACTCCGACGGTGGTCGAGGTCGACGAGCTCGGTCCCAGTGCCCGGGGCGATCAAGGCTTCGGATCGACTGGAAGCTGACTGTGACCAGCGTCGTCCGCACAAAATATGTGCTGTAAATTATATCCACCGAGACATGACTGCCAGTTACCGAATGAAGCGCAACGAACGCAAGGGGTCACACAGGCACGGAGGCTCCCGCCTAGGCAACTGGATGCGGAGAACAGGATCCTTCCTGCGTAATCCCTTCAGGAAGCACTCTCGCACTGCGATGGTCGTTGCTCCCCCGGCTTCCCTCTCGCCATTCAGCCCTCCCATGAGAAAGTCCACCATCAAGCGCACCGGAAACACTGCCAAGATCTCTCTGTACAAAACAAAGTCTGCAAAGAAGCGGTCACGCTCGAGGTCTCGCAGCAGGTCTCCCTCCATGAGAATCAAGTTCGGCCGCAGGCGCTGAATGCAGTTGTCATGAACCCTGAAAACTCCCTATGAACACTCATAAAACTCACCGCGATGTCCATCGACACCGCAGCGAGCCATGCCGAAGACAGTGGAGGAGCGGTATCGGAAGCTGACGCAGAAGGAGCACATCCTGCAGCTCAGCGACACGTACATAGGGTCTGTCGAGGCGAGCACAGACGAACGGTACGTCTTGAACGAGGACAGGACAGGATTCACTCTGAGAGAGGTATCCTGGGTCCCTGGGCTGTACAAGTGTCTCGATGAGCTCATCGTCAACGCCAGGGATGCCAGGGTGCGGGACGACACACTCCGGCACATCAAGATCGACATCGACAGGCAGAGCGGGGAGATCTCGGTGTACAACGATGGCAACGGCATCGAGTGTGTCCAGCACGAGGAGCACGGGGTGCACGTGCCCGAGCTCCTGTTCGGACACCTGCTGTCCTCGACGAACTTCGACCAGAACGAGCGCCGGGTCACAGGAGGAAAGAACGGGTACGGCGCCAAGCTTACCAACATCTTCTCCAAGAGCTTCCGTATCGAAACGGTCGATGCAACGCGCAAAAAGAAGTACAGCCAGCTCTTCGAGAACAACATGGACGTGGTGCATCCCCCGAAGATCACCTCTTGCAGCACGAAGCCCTGGACCCGCATCACCTTCACTCCCGACTTCGCCCGCTTCGGCTTGACGTGCCTGACGGACGACATGTACGCTGTCATGGAGAGGCGGGCGTACGATCTGGCGGCTTGCACACCGCCAGAGGTGACCGTGCACCTCAACGGCTCGCTCATCAAGGTCAGGCAGTTCGACAAGTACATGGGGATGTGGGACCTAGGGGACTCGCCGCGGGTGTACGAGCGCGTGAACGACCGATGGGAGGTCGGCGTCTGCTGCTCTCCGACCGGCAAGTTCAATCAGATCAGCTTCGTGAACGGCATCGTGACGACCGGCGGCGGCAAGCACGTAGATTACGTCATCAACCAGATCACCAAGAAGCTGGTGGACCTGATCGCCGCCAAGAAGAAGAAACAGGTCAGGCCGTCTTACCTCAGGGACAACCTGTGGATCTTCATCAATTGCGTCGTGGAGGACGCCGCGTACAGCTCGCAGAGCAAGGAGAACCTGACCACGCCGGTGGCCAAGTTCGGCAGCAAGTGCGAGCTCTCCGACAAGTTCATCGAGAAGCTCGCCAGAGCAGGCGTCGTCGACCGGGCGCTAGAGATGCTCAAGGGCCAGGACACCAAGGAGCTGGCGAAGACCGACGGGCGCAAGCGAGGCGCGCTCAGGGGGTACCCAAAGCTGGAAGATGCCATCAACGCGGGGACCTCCAAGAGCGGGCAGTGCACGCTCATACTGTGCGAGGGAGACTCCGCCAAAACCTTCGCGCTCAGTGGACTCGGCGTGGTGGGCAGGGACAACTATGGAGTGTTTCCATTGAAGGGCAAACCGCTCAACGTTCGCGAGGCCACCTCTCTGCAGCTCAAAGACAACGCCGAGATCAACGCCATCAAAGCCATCCTGGGCCTGCAGCATGGCAAGGAGTACAGGGACACGTCCGAGCTGCGCTATGGCCGCATCCTCATCCTCACAGATGCAGACCTGGACGGGAGCCACATCAAGGGCCTTCTTTTGAACATGATAGAGTTCTGGTGGCCCTCCCTTCTGTCACTGGCAGACAGTTTCATCAAGTCCATGCTCACACCCGTGGTGAAGGTCAGGAAAGGGAAAGAGGTCATCTCGTTCTACACCCTGCCCGAGTACCGGGCATGGGAGCATGGGACGACGGACAGCAGGCAGTGGTCCACAAAGTATCTGAAGGGACTGGGAACCAGCACGGCAGCTGAGGCAAGGGAGTACTTCAAGGACATTGCGAACGCACAAGTCAGCTACACAGCACCGGATGCCGAGGCTTGCACCCGCAGCATTCAGCTGGCTTTCGACAAGAGGCAGGCTACCGAGCGCAAGGCGTGGCTCATGCGATACGATCCGGATGCTGTCATCGAGCAGGCGCAAAAGACTATCGATATCCCGACGTTTATCGAGAGAGAGCTCGTTCACTTCAGCAATGCAGACAACATCCGCTCTATTCCCAGTGTCTGCGACGGCTTCAAGCCCTCTCAGCGTAAGATCTTGTGGGGAGTCATCAAAAGAAATCTCAGGCCGTCAGAAGAGATTAAGGTCGCGGCTCTTGCCGCCGCTGTCAGCGAGGCCTCGGCGTACCACCATGGTTCGCCCGGATCCTACTCGTCATGCTGTCTCCTGAGCCTGCTTGTCAAACCATAGTTATCGTGGTGAAGACTCTAGTATAAATAGTAAGTCCTGACGCGGCACATCGTGACTTGCAGGTGAACAGAGTCTCACCAGCACAATGGTATCCATGGCGCAGACTTTCACAGGCACTTCGAACATCAACCTGCTGCTGCCCATCGGCCAATTTGGAAGCCGTCTGAGCGCCGGTAAAGACGCAGCCTCATGCCGATACATATTCACCCGGCTCTCGGCCATAACACCTGCTCTGTTCAAGGGGGAAGACTCCCCCCTGCTCATTCCCCAGGACGATGACGGACAGCCCATCGAGCCTCGTTACTACCTCCCGGTGCTGCCCATGGTCCTCGTCAACGGGGCTTGCGGAATCGGCACCGGCTTCAGCACCAGCGTGCCGCAATACAATCCCGAGGACATCGCCCGCAATCTTGAGCGCCTCATGGACGGCGAGGAACCCCTCCCCATGGTGCCCTGGTACAGGGGATTCTCTGGATGCATCGAACAGGGGCAGGGCACCAACTTCGTGACCCGAGGCGTCTATTCCAAGATCTCAGAGGACACCCTGGAGATCACGGAGCTGCCGGTCGGGCGGTGGACCAACGATTACAAGGAGTTTCTGGAGGGCCTCTTGCCAGAGTCCGGGACCGTTTCCAAGAAATCGAAGAGGCTCGTCATAGCCGGGTACGAGAACCACTCGAGCGAGGTCAAGGTGTGCTTCCGCGTGACGTTTCCCAGGGGCAGCCTGGATGCTGCGATGGCCGAGGAGCAATTCGAGAGCGACATGCACCTCACCACAACACTGACGACGACCAACATGCACCTCTACACCGAGCGGCAGCAGATCAAGAAATTCTCGTGCACCACAGCGATCCTTCGCCACTACTACGCGCTGCGCCTGGATCTGTACACTGCTCGAAAAGCCTGGTTGGTCAAGCGACTCAGGCGTGACCTCGCTGTCTCCAGCAACAAAATCCGATTCCTAGAGGGCATCATGGACGACAGCATCGTCGTCTTCCGGAGGAGCCGGGGGGATGTCGTCGAGATGCTCGAGACGCAGGGTTTTCAGCGCTATTGTGCGACACCCGATCTGGCCAGTGAGGACCCGGATCGAGACGGCGATTTCGGCTACCTGACCAGCATGCACATCGCCAGCTTCACCACCGAGAGGATCGAGGCCCTGAAGAGGGAGGCAGAGGAGAGACAGGTGCAGCTGGATGGGGTTCTCAGGACCCCCGAGAAGCAGATGTGGCGGGACGACATCAGGGATGTGCTCGCCAAGCGGACAGACATCGATCGCGAGCTGCTGGACGGGCATGCCGCTGTGGCTGTTCCAGGCAGCAAAAAGAAGAAGGCGCAGCCCCGACGCAAGGCGGTCGTCGTGTGAACTCACATAGGCTCAGAACCATTTTACATTTTTCAGAGCGATGAACCAGTCGCCACCTGCTTCCCTGGGGACATCTATGAAGCTGTCGTAGCCTAGATCCTGCAGGCCAGCGACTATTGCTCTTGAGGCTTGTATTAAGGGCACTGAGGGTGCACGGCCCTGTTCGATGACTTCATCAAATGCAGGATTCCACTGCGGCACAAAGAATTGACGGAAAGACGCAGCAGGAAAGGTGGACATTTTCTGACCCGATACATCGATCTCATGGCTTTTGCACATGTGCAGCCAGTAAGGAATCGCCACAGATGCGGGCTCTCCGTGGACTCTGTGCTTCTTTCCGGTGGCAGGGTCGAGTTCGTAGTGTGCGTGGTGATACACAGCGCTCGGTTTCGCTTCCTCAACCCACCCAACAATTCTGTAAGAGGCGGACAGCATGGGTTTTTTGGTATTGTAGTCCGAAACCAGCAACTTATCGGCAACCAAGCTGTACTGTGCGGGTCTACCGTTCAGCTTTTCTTTCAACGACAAGCCTTCCAGCTGCTGGACACTCTTGCCGCCTCGCCTCTGCTTCATTTTCTGCTACTGGATGTACAGAAATGTGTTGTGATGCTGATGTCATTGTGTCAGGCCTTCGTTCACGTTGGCCAGCATCGATCTGTTCGGCTTTTGTTTCGGTCCGACCTGTAACTTCGGGTATGGGTGCATGCGCATCGCGTGCCGATCTCCCGGACATCCTCCCGACAGCAGCCATGACATGCAGTGATGATGCGAGGAACATGGCGACGTGCCGACTGACACCACTGCAAAAGGAACAGCGGGAGGAGCTGCGCAGTCTCACAGGCATGGCAGCAAGGCTGTTCGACGTTCCCTTCTGCAGCCTGACTCTGCTGGCTGACCAGAAGAGTCATGCAGTCGCCGGGCATCCTCAGTGGACGGTCGGGGGCAAGCACGACCGAAGGAAGAGCTTCTGCCACTACCTGCTCGTCCCCCAGCGCCCCGAAATACTGATCGTGCCGGACGCCTCCGACGACGGCAGGTTCAGACACCTGGACGTTGTCAAGGGTTGGCTGCATCTCAGGTTCTACGCCGGGGCACCGCTGCTCCTCGAGGGGGGGAATCGGGCTGGCGCGTTGTGTCTGCTCGACAGGAGGCCTCGTGCCATCGATGCAGCCTCCATGGCTGTCCTGTGGAACATATCCACCATCGCCGTGAGGTATCTCGAGGGCGGTCTGGATGAGCCGTGTGCCATCTGCGACGTCGGGATACCCCGATGGGGTTTCTCGTACAGGAACACGGCGTGGTGCAATGCTCTGGGCCAGGAGGGAGACTTCTTCTGGGACAGTCATGCAACTCCGACGATCTCGAAAGAGCCCTGGACGCGGCATCTCGAGGCGATCAACGATGGGAGGAATTTTCATGTCAAGATCAAGTCCACCATCTCGGGCGACCTGACGAGCAACATCGTGACCCTGATGTTTGTTCCCATGCGGAGGGCCGGCGACATCAATATCCCTGCATCCTCTGCGAGTAAACACCCACCCTGCACATGTCCATCAGCGTCTCTGTACCACGTCACGTTGATGAAGAGTCCGATCACACCCGAACCGGACGGACAGGACTCGGCTTTGCTGAGGATGGTCGACGCCGAGATAGGGCCTCTTCTTGGCAAGGGAGGTTACGGAAGCGTTTTCAGAGGCATGTGGCGAGACACCGAGGTCGCCATCAAGATCATCAGGGCGCAGGCACAGGAGCGAGAGACAGCTTGGTTCGAGGCCTCGGTTATGCAAGACCTTAATCATCCTGGCATCATCAAGTGCTACGATTGGGCATCGACGGCTGCCGGCACAGTCATCGTCATGCAGCTCTGCGGCGAGGGCAGCTTGCAGTCTGCCATAGACCGCGGGCACTTCCAGAGGGATGGATCCGTCTTCACCGAGGAGCCCGACATGCAGAGGATACTCGTGTGCGCGATGCAGATAGTCCGGGGCATCCGTCACCTGCACGAACACGACATAATCCACGCCGATCTGAATGGCAACAACGTGCTCTTTGACTCATGCAGTGGTGTCAAGATCGTCGACTTTGGTCTCAGCAGACTGCTGCACAGCAAGGAAATCGAATCGGATGAGTTCGGGACGGTCACGCACACCCCCAGAGAAATGCTCGTCACCGGCTCACTCACCAAGAAGGTCGATGTGTATTCGTTCGGCGTGCTCCTGTGGGAGATGCTGAGCTCGCGCAGAGCCTATGCAGGCCTGCGTTATCCTGAGATCGTCGCGTCAAAAGTCAAAGACACAGTGCGTTGGTGCGCGCCTCGTGGAGTACCTACAGGCGTGGCTCATATCGTAGAGCTGTGCACCCAGCGTGACCTGGCCTCACAGCCCGATTTCTCTGAGATCGAGTCCATGCTGGTCGTCGAGGCAAGGCACATAGAGTGAGGCCTAGGTAGTGGCCCCAAGGAACTAAATTCAAGCTGCGATCGTGAATCGCCGACGATGGGCGTCAGCAAAATTGAAGCGCTGTTCATTTCGAGGGCGGTACCTACCAAAATGCAAGCGCCCCAAAATGGATGAGGACAAAGTCGACTTTGAGGCCCTTTTGGAGAGTCTTCCAGACGATATGGGCGAGCCAACCACCCGTGAGCAGATCGACGAGATGATGTCCTCCAATTGGATGTCTGACAGCACCGGCCTCCTGGGGAATTCGGACGATGCCTCTGCGGCACCTTCATTTGCTCACGCGCCCATCACAGAGGCGCGCCAGATCGCGCAGGCCCCCAACCCAGAGGCGCACCAGATCGTGCAGGCTCCCAATCAAGAGGCGCACCAGATCGTGCAGGCCCCCAACCCAGAGGCGCACCAGATCGTCCCACGTCTGTCCAATACCAAGAATTCGTTCATGAGGACCATCTACGAACTGTCGAAGAGAGACCCCGAAGGAAATCCACAAGGCATCGTCAGCCTCGACGAGATTCGCAACGCGCGTTCGGAGCTCGCACTGAAAAACAAGACCGGCAAGCAGGGTGCTCTGCACGCCCTCGTCCGTGAGCACGGTCTCGTTGAGTATATGAAGGACATCGATCCTGCCCTGAAGGGAAAGTACAGGCTGACACCCGAGGGCCTGAGTTTGTGCAAGCGAGACTTCGATTGAGTCGCGAAAATTTTGAGATGAAACACACCCCGAACCAAGAATCAACTAAACTCAACAACAGAACCTCGTGATATCTTCAGTTTTATTTGGTGATCTTCAATTATCCACAGGCCCATGTCATCAGAGGGCCTGTTGTACAGTAATCGCTTCTTCAAGCCAGAGACCGATGTGAAGAAAGTTGCTGCGATCCGCGCCAGGGACAGGGATGCATTCAGGAGCTATGTCGAGCGGCAGAAGGGAAACCCGCTGCTGTCTACATCCTCAGCTTTCCCATCGAGCACAGACGCACTGGAGTCCCACCAGATCGATGGTGAAGGATCCGGCGCGCACAAACCATCGACGCGGACAAGCCGGAGCAGGATCATATGTGTAGACAGCAGAGACAGGGACTACACTCTGTACCCCGACCCATCCACCTTTAGACTCTATCTGAGTGAGACGTTCAACGGCATCCGCCTGGCCAGGCTGGTGAGCACTGAATTCCCCAACACCGAACAGCTGATCAAGTCCCAGCCCGCCTCCAAGAAGAACAACAAGCTGTATTGGATGAACGGGCCAGAGGAGCTGGACGCCGGAGAGGAGTACAGCATCAGCATCACACCAGGGAACTACACGGTCAACACTCTCGCGACCGAAATCATGACCAAGACAGCCGCCGTGCCTCGTAACTTTCCGACGTCCACCGCTGGACCCATCTATCACAATTTCAATGTGGTAGTCGACAACATCACCAATCAGTTCATCATCCGGCAGAACACGTCGACTACCCTCAACAATCCCATCAGCACCACAGCGGGTTCATCTGTGGTCACGGTGGCACAGGACGAGCATGGGCTCCTGCCAGGGCAGATTGTCAACATCTCTGGAAGCAGCAAGGTCGGTGGCGTTCCCGCCGACACCCTGAACGCATCTCAGGTGATCAGCGTGGACATCGCACGCGTCGACAATCTGACTCGAAATGCCACCCTGGAGGAGACTCTGGTGACCTTCGGCATCAGCACGACACAGCTGCAGGGACGAGTCGTGACGACCACGGGCTCCGACGTCATCTGCGGCAGGGGCACTGCCTTTCTGTCGGCGGTCGACGCCAACAACCTTCCTTTGCTCGCTGCAGGAAAGACCCTGACGATAGGATACAACACGTACACGATCAGAAACATCATCAGTGAATCACTCCTGACCATCGAGGAACTCTGTGCAGAGACCTTCAACGAGTACACCCTCATCGACAACATCTTCCCGGGCGACACAAACGGAGGAGTCGAGATCGACGCCACAGACAGCACCAAGACCCTCATCAACACGGTGAACAACAAATTGCGGAACATAAATTATCTCCAACACACCAGCCCCGCCACAGAGCTCGCACAAGACTACGCATACGAGACCACCAATGCACTGCTGAGCCTCAATGTCTTCGTCCAGGCACAGGCCTCCCTCACAATCTACACACCCGATCTGACGCGGTCGGTGTTGGTCGCCTTCGACAACAGGGATCCCAAGTACACCGTGTTCAATCAGTTCAGTGTTTCCGCAGGCATACAGAATTTCAACCTCCTCACCACGACCTCTAGTGACAACGTGATCACTTTCACAGCGAACACAGGTACCAGTCCAACCCAACCACCAGTCAAGCTGGCAGCAGGCATCATGAGCACTCTGGACATGCTGTCCGTGCTGCAGGGTGCCTTAGTGGGATGGGTGGTGGCATTCGACACAATTGACTGTCTGTACTATCTGAAGCCCCCGACAGGACCTTCGGTCTCTCACAACGGGATGTCGTACGAGTCTCTCACGCCCTACAGCCTGTCAGTGCCCGGGTTTCCGCAGATCAACATGTCGAGCTCGACGAGCGGCAGTGTCGTCATGGGCGATCAGGTGGTGGGCATCACAACTCCAGCCCTCGTCACAGTGGACGCGTCATACAATCAGATGGACTTTCTGGACAGCAGTAGGAATTTACTCTACAATCTGCAACTTCCCACTAATGTTACACAGTACAACTCTGTTGCCGCACTCGTCGACGCCATCAATACGCTTATACTCACCGGAGCCCGGACTCTCCTCGTCACTGTCATCTTCAAACCAGGGATGAATCGGGTCGTCATGGTGCCCGCGCCGGGGGCACCCAGCTCCTTCGTCTTCTCAGTAGCCTTTCAGCAGGCTCCTGCCGGAACTAACTCATTGGCAGCTGCCCTCGGCTTCACATCGACCACCCTTCAGCAGAACGTGTGCATCCGGTCCAGCTCGGCCGTGAAGAACTACATCACCACCGGTTACTACACACACCCCTTCTTGGACACTGTCAATGCAGTCCCACACTACCTGTCTAGGGCCCTGAGGGGTATGGGAATTGTCCAGAACACTTCCAACGTCCTCCAGGGATACAGTGACGTGTACGATTTTCCGTCTGTCATTGGCACGGCAGCCTCCGGGGTGTTGACAGGGAACATATCAGGTCGTCAGATGACCGTTGTGACAAATCCACCCAGCGTGGTGAATCAGATCGCGGGGGACACGTACATGACACCGCCTCCGTCGCCAATCATGAGTTCTCTAAAGGCCATGGCGAAGGATTACGAGGTCTATATGGTAACTCTGCAATCTAACGCCACAGTATTTACTTTCACTCGTCGGTCGGACGGCAAAATATTCGCTGCGGAACCCCTGGAGCTGGAGTACGACAGATGCTATGTATTTGATCTCCGGGGGCTTCCCTCAACATGCAACTTCAAGCTCTCTCGATACCAGAACGGAAACTGGACCAGCAATCCTCCCACGAACTCTGCCAGCCCCCAGCTGGAACTGCTCGACCTGCGACGCTACATGCTCAACGGAACCTTCATGCAGCTGTGCGTTCCCTCTTCCGACGCCTCCGACGTGGTGTTGTATTATTTCAACGACCTCTCCGCCACGTACGTGCAGACCATTCCCGAGGCCAGCACCCATGTCTACACACTCGCCACTTTCAGTGCGCCCTACATCCAGATCGGCCCACCTCCGGCGAACAATTCGACGACGCTCTCTTATGTCCAGACGCCCGTGCTGTCCTTCGACATCGGCAACATCTACATCCTCGACTACACGAATATCAGCAGCCCCGACCCAACTCTCAAAATCAGTCCCGATGTCCTGAAGCTGAGCACAACCGTCGACGGTGATCACTTCGTCGGATATGACCTGACGACAAGTCCCCCAGACTACATGACTGTCACCTCCACCACTATCACACTCAATCTGACGGGCTCAGGCCCCTTCCCCGACCGTCTCTACTACTACCTGGAGACTGGCAAGGGCGCTGGTGGGGCTGGGTACATCGATATAACGTACCCGGTCAACAGCGGAGTGATACTCTTGAGGGAAAAGCTGCGCGACCGATACGACACACTGATCTCTGGTGGCATCGTGGCCACGACGGAAGACCCCAGCCTCGTTTTCCAGGTGCCCAATCAGTCACCCACCTCCGTACAGCTGTACTCCCCTTACCATGGCCTCTCCACCGGCAACACCTTTGCCCTGGTGGACCTCGCACCAACCTTCGCGACTAAATCGACTCCTGCCGGTCCTGCAACCAGCGACACGGTGAGCGTGACAGCACAGGGCTTCAATGTCACGCTGGACAATGACCGCTTCAACCTCGTCGTCCTCGAGACTGGGGGCAAAGAGACTGTGCTCACGACCATCCAGATAGTGAACAGCTCTGCGACAAGCTCGAACACCCTTCAACCGCAAGACATCATTAAATCGGTGCTGGACAAGTTGAACAGCGCCACCAACCCTGTGGCCGCATGGAACATGGTGTACGACAGCACTGCTTCCACCTTCACGTTTACCGTAACAGCGGCATCGGGTCCGTTGCTGAGCTATGGATTCGCTTTCAATGGCTATGACGCGAATCATGTCGATCTCTTCAATTCTGCTGCAGAGCTCCTCGGCTTCAGCCAGCTGGTTCGGCAGGCTGCTCCTACTGTGTACCTGACAGGCACGAACGCTTCTATCGCGACCATCACATCAACTTCTCCGATCGACCTGCAGCAGGTGGGGCTGCACACACTCACGATACCCATCTCGCAGATCGTCAACACATCGTTGAACGATCAGACGCAGCTCAGGTGGTCAGAGCTCCTGACGAATGCCGGTGGCACTGTATCGGGCAGCCTCATCGGGGCATTTCAGAATCCTATCAGCGGAACGCGTTTCACGACTGACCTCGTAGTGGGCGATCAGCTCGTGATCGGCACCGACCTCGACCAGGTATTCACCGTCACCTCTATCGCGGATGATCACAACGTCCAGCTCGACGGCGGCGTGACGATTGCCGCAGCGACCACAGATCCTAGCACGGGCCGTGTCACCCCTGCGCCGACTGAGACGCTCTATTACAAGCTCTACAAAGTCACCAACGCATCGACTCAGCAGTTCTTGACGAACGACAAAACCCTGTTCTACATGAATCCCCAGGCCAAGAGCACCTACGACTACAACGGTGGCCTAGTCGATCTGAACCTGATCCTGACCAGGATCAGCCCGCTCAAGTTCAGCGTAGTCGAGACGGATCGACTGCTCGACGAATCTGTCGTGTCGGACGCCCTGCAGTTCACATCCATCAAGAACCACAACCTGTACTACGTGGCCAACAACTCGAGATATCACTTCACCGTCGGGTCCCCGGCGACCTCCACCGCAGTAGGAAAGGGAGGGAACCCTGTGCAGGTAGGCACCGGCGTCAAGTTTTGGTTGGACTTCACAGGCTCGGACACGCCGGGCGACTTGCTGGGCTTTCCCAACGTGGGCACCCCACTGACCTCCATCGCAGGGGTTGCACTGGCCACTTCGGATCCCAGCATATACCACACCGTTCAGTCGAACACCATCCAGGACCTGGCGACATCGGTGACGGTCCTCAAGACGGTGCCAGGCACAGGCAGCATGGCCGGATCTCTGCAGGTCATCACGGTCACACCTCACTCCTTCGAGTACGGTGACACCGTGTACATCATCAATCATGTCGGATCGAGCAATGACCTTGCCGTCAACAACGACGAGGGCTACACCATCTCGGTCGTGACCAGCGCACTCACATTGCTAGATGGCTCTGCGACGCGAGGAATCTTCTACATTCCCCTGATACTCGCTTATGGTGGGACTGGCGGAACGGCATTCAAGAAGAAGCTCAACAAGCCCTTCGACCTGTCGGGTGAGAACTACCTCTACCTGCTGTGTCCGACCTTCTCCAGCCTCAGCACCACCACGTCTGCTATACAGAGTCCATTCGCCAAGATCCGCCTCAACGCACCACCCGGATCCGTGCTGTTCAACTCGTTTGTCAGCAGCGACAAAAACTTCGATGACGCGCCCCTAGCGACCCTGGAGTACCTGGATCTGCAGGTGGTCGATTACAAAGGAATCCCTTTCGACTTTGTGAATTCGGAATGGTCGGCCAGTATAGAAGTCATATGGGACATTTCAACTCCATCCGGCATCGGTCAATCGTCCCGCACAAATCTGACCCTCACAGGCTGATAGCTTTGCAAGAAATTGTAACACTCGTTCTGCGCACGCAGGACGAGGTAGGTGTGAGAATTCTAGATTGTGACAGCACGTTTCCGGATCTCGCGCACCAGCACAGATGTCAGGACATCCTCAGCACACCTTGATTCTCGGATCCCAGGCTCTCGATACCCCGGAAACACTTCTAATGCCTCTTTCGCATCACCACACAGCCGGCGGGCCTGAAAGATCTGATACACTCGATGGGTCAGTCTCAGCTCTACGATCGTGTCGACGATCAGAGAGACCCACTGCACTGTTTCGTCGGGACAGGATCCCGCCATGACAGCCGTCTCGAAGCTCAGAAACTCTTGCGGGTGCATTCCCAGCACGCAGAACAGTCGGTGCAAGGTCATGGCGAAGGAGTGCAGGTGAGCGGTGAGGTCATGATTGGCCCATCCCTGGGCGCGGCAGTGTTTCCAGAATTTGCACCTGCCGCTGTTCCTGAATCTCTCACCATCCTCGACAACGACCCTTCTCTCTGGGTTGACAGTCAGCAGAGCCCTCTGTCGAGTCTTGGGAGAGGGCAGGGGCTGCCCGTTCACGTTGAGGACGAGTACTGTGTCGAGATAGCGGGGGTCGTCACACACCGAGAGAACGTGGTTCAAGTCCTCGTTCAGCTTGTTGTCACAGATTCTCAGGTCGAGAAGGAGTGTCACTCTGTACCTGATGACGTTGACGAACGCAGTGAGACAGGCGGCCTGAGAGGGTTGCTGATGGTTGACCATTCCTGCGACATAGGTCGCCAGGAGGATCTGAGGCAGGACGGACACATTGAACAGCCCCGGGTACAGGTCAGCTGTCGGTCTTGCAGTCTGGGAGACTACGTGAACGAGAGCGTCGGCAGAGGTCGGCTCACTGTCTGCAATGCGCAGAACTGATACGATGCCATGAGGACCCTCTAACTGCTCCACACTGAGGCCGATGGACTGGGGCATGACGCAACCATCAGGGCCAGTCAGTGTTGCATGGTGTGGAGACGTCGGCCTTGAGCGGGGAACTTGCTTGAACGCTGATGCAGGCGTGCTCGTTTGAGGTGACATTTTGCTTGACGTCGATAACCGCACCGATTATCAACATCAATTTTGCACTGTTCAGTCAGTTTTTACACGTCTGTGCTCTCAATCACGCCGGGCACACCGCGTGAAAATATCTGGAAAAGTCTTGGCTCCTCTACTCTAGAAAAGGGACATCTGCCAGGCCATCGATTGCAAGAAGCTGTCGAGGTCGATGAACGTCAGCATGAGATTTACGAGCCATCGTGCGAGTTTCGGAGACTGGTCGAGCTGCTCGCCGCATGCATGGGCAAGCCCCTTGTGATAATACGGTACAACCCAGACGGGTACGAGATATTGGGTGAGACACAGCGCACGTCCGCAATGAAGCGCCAGACCACTCTCATCGACACCATTCGGCATTATGAAAAGAAGCCTCCTGACGAGATTTTGACGGTTGAGTACATCTGTTACACAGACATTCGACAGTCCGAGCTCGAGACCGAGCTTGCCACCCAATTAGATGCTTATGTGAGCGCCGGTGAATGAGCGATTTGACTCCGAGCCTAGGACCTATCCCAGTCCCTCGTAACGGCGAATCGGGCGTAGTTCGAGGTGGTGTTGTCACGCTTGACCAGGACTGGCTCTGACACTCCCCCGGCAGCCGTGTTGCCGGTCGCCTGAGCGGGCGAGGAGGTCGGCAGGGCCTGCTGGGGCGCCAGGTTCAGCATGGCCTCTGCCGGCCTGCGAGTCCCGAAAGAGATGAGGGCAACCGCAGACGCGCACAGCGTGCCTGTCAGCTCGGCGACGAGGAGCACGATCGTGTCAGCAGCCGTGACGCGTCGGAAGACGATGGCGGGCCCGAGGGTCCTGGCGAAGTTGACGCTGCAGCCCGTGAGGGGTCCGATGGCGAATGCGAGGCCGGTCAGCGTGAGGCCGATGGTGATGGGTCCGGTGGTGCCTGAATCGGTTGCCGTCACGTCCACATGGGGGTTCAGGAATCCACTGAACCTTAACGCACAGCTCTGGACCAAAAGCACGAAGAGGAAAGTCGCCAGAGTCTCGTAGCCGAATGTCTGTGCCTGCGTGACTCTCATTGGATAGAAAGTGCCATATGCGCCCCCTCCGGAGTTGTAGAAGGCGTACTGAATGCTCGAGCCCACCACAGCGCCGAGGAGGTGCGCACACCAGTAGGCTACCATGAGTGCGAAGGAGATGTTCTGCGTGATGAAGGCCGACAATGACACACATGGGTTGATGTGTCCTGCGGGGTGCATTATTCCTCAGCGGACGGGTCTCAGAACCACATGGTCACTCAACCGTACACTCACGAAAGCTCACCTCCGTCGGTCGCATAGATGATGCTCGCCAGGAGAAGGCCGTTGACCCAGGGTGCTGCGGAGCCCACAGCGATGCCGCCGAAGAACGTGAACAGTAGCATACCGAGAAACTCCAGCAGGATGTTGCGCAGTGTCCTCCTGTCCAACCACGCTTTCCCCAGGAGGACATCAAACCGGTCGGACCCAGGCACGGACAGATAATTCTTAGGCGCCATCATGATCGTGTTGGGTTCCTTGCTCCCAGGCTCATCTTTATGTGACATACGCGGACGATTGTTCCGCGTGAAAGAGATCGCTGCAACGACACTCGACGTTTTTTCTGTGCTCTGAGAAAAAGATGGTCACCAGTCGACGAAGCAGCAGAGCTGGCTCCAACAACACAAAGACAAAGCTGGCAAGCAAGCCGTCCGGGGCCAAGAAGTTCGCAAAGAGCAGCAGCTCGAAGAGACCTTCCAGAGCCAAGCAAGTCACGAAGAAGCGGTCCAGGACCAAGCAAATCGTTAAAAGGCCGTGTAGGGCCAAGGGTGTCCAGAGGCAGTCCCCAGAAACCGTGTCAGTGACTTCAACAGCATCCGACAGAAGTCCTCACGTCGCCTACACCTCATACAGCAGCTACCTTGTGAACGGACAGGGTCTGGAGGAGCGAGTCGAGGGCGACGACAGGAGGGCATCCGTCGTGACCAGAAGCCTCCCTAGCGGTGACGAGACCGTCAAGGACATCGTGTTCGGACAAGAAGACAACCGCCCGGAAATCGACGGTGTCCTCTGGATCTGAGTGGGTGGACGTGCACATTGAGGGTTGATATACATCTCAATACTCAAGAGGCATGAAGGGAATACTGAAGAGCGCCAGCGCGCCCAGTCTGTGCCAGTTGGGGTCGGGACCACGCACAGGGTCGACCGGGGCCCTTGTATTGAACAGGAGACAGGCCTTGCTGAGCAGTGTGCCTATTTCGACCGTGTGCAGCAAGACCGCACATGGCATGCTCAGAGACGCGCTCCTCTACTTTGGAACCTCGGCAGATTGGCAGATTACAGATGACACGCTGACGTCGGGCATCGATGCTTGTCTACAGGCGAAGCGTTCTCTCAGCGCCGTGAAGCAGTCCGACGTCATGTTCAGCATCCACCTTCTCCTGAGCACAGCGATGTCTTTCTACGAAAACCTGTCCAACGACCAGGTCGATGCTGAACACACGCTGCTGGCGATGACTCTCAGACACTACAGTGAGATCTTGCAAAACCTCACGTCCAGGAAGGTGTGCTCAGACCAGGCGCTCCGCAATTTCGGAATCATCGCTGAGATGATGCGACGAGACCTTCCGAGACTGCCGGCAAAAAGCTCGCCCTGATGTCTGGCGCATGTGGAATGTACGGATTGAACAGGATTGTTTCCGGGCCGAAGGACTCTCGACGAGATCTAGCTCTCTTTGGCACTGTACATGAGGGACTCTGTTCGCCTGCTGCCGTCCAATGGTAGCGCTGGTCCGTCCGCTCGGCCTTGCGCTTCAGGGAGTGCCATCTGTTCTTCACGTTGTTCTCTGTGCGACCGTCAAGCAATCGCGCAATCTGTGCCCACTTGTTTCCGAACACATTCTGCAGTTCGAACAGGAGCCGGTCCTCTTCCTGAGTCCATGCACCCCTCTTGTGTGGGGCGAGGCCGTTCAGCACGCGCTCGCGACACTGCTTCCCGGTCAGGGACATGATCGCCCCGATGACTGTCCAGTTGCGAGGACCATGCTCCTCCACGAGAGCGAGCAGCTTCGAGTCCATCTCGGGTGTCCACCGCGGTGCCATGTTTGAGCAGACCTTTCGCCTCGGGACCGTGGGGTCGGGTGCACATGGTGGTCTCTTACTGCTGAGATCCTTTGCCTTCGATTTTCCCTGAGGGAGCCAAGAGCGCTCAGAGGGTTCCCTCAACCCTAAAACAGGGTTGTGAGGAGAAAGTCTCGTAAAGGTAAGGGGGATAAAAATGACACCGAAAGATGGATGCCGTCCTGGCTCAGTTCCGGGCGCTCAGCCTGGAGGTGCACAGGCCCCTGCACCTTACTGCCAGCGTCATCATGGACGAAGAGAGGATCCGAGACATCGTCGCCACCTTGATGCAGGATCCTGCTGTGCGAGGCCAGATCGATACACAGTGCGAGAGCATCCAACATGCACTGACAGACAACCTCCTGCCAGCCATGCGAAGCGCTGGCCTCGTCGGAGGAAAGAAAGAGCGGGTGAAACCACGCGTCCTCTCGGCCATGCAGACCGAGCAATGCCTGACAAACATCGCAGGTTCATGCCTGCCCGAGGCAGGCATGAACGGGGAAGCGCCCGATGCGCTGGTTCGAAGCATCGCCACATCACTGCTCTCTTCTCTACGAGCATCGGAGGTCTTCATCGACGTTCCCGCAGGTGCATACTTTGCAAATGCCACGGACATGCGAGCCGCCCCGAGGGAGCGCATAGACGATGCCTGTCACCGTCTCGGTGTGCAGACCGAGGGTCTGAAGAAATCGGAGATCGTTCGATGCCTGGCCTCCAGACACGACATCTTTGCCGGTCGCAGATCGACATAGAGAAATCGAATCCTGTCCACCATGTCTGAGAATGCCCGAAACCACTGCGAACAGGAAGATCATCAAGCTCAGTAAGAAGTCTCTCGGCAACATCAGAGAGATATTTCAGCACATTCAGGAGGATTACGGTGTCCCTGCCACAGAGCTCGAGTCGAAGTACACCGAGTGCGAGACGCCTAGGAGCCGTGGTCCAAGATGCAAGTACATCAGCACGCGAAATGGTAAGGGCTGCGAGAACTGCGCAAAACATGGTGGATTCTGCGGCACCCACAAGAAGCAGACCCAGAAGCATGAGCTGCTCGAGTCGATGTTCCGACAACGTTTCGAGCAGGAGAACGAGATTCTGTACGACGACGTCGAGGGGCTAGATGGTCTGCTGCTCAGCAGCCAGCCCCAGCAAGTGTGAGGTTGTCGAATGTAAGGAACATTTACTATCGAAAAAAGCCGGTCCTACACTACAACGCCTCCGCTGGCATGTCCACAGTGTTTTTCAACAACGCCTACACAAAGTATGGCGCAGGCTCCGACAACAAGAGCTTGCAGGGACTCCCCGACGATCCGACAGCTGGCAGCAGCGACCTTACAGTGGATTCCATTGATGTCACCGGGGATGCCACCATAGAAGGCAACCTGGTCGCCAACGCCATCACCCCCCAGTTTCTGGGAGCCTATGAGCAGGATGGGCCTGTCAACAACGCCAATCAATCCATCACTAACACGAACATCGTCAGCGGTCAAATATCCGGTGTCAACATCGTGAACTCGCAGGGAAGGTTCACGAACCTTTACTCTGGAAGCAGCAACACCGGGTATGAGGTGAAGTTCTTCGGGAGCGGCAGCAACACGGCCTTCGAGTTCAACGGCGCCCAGGACTACGCCTCCCTGAACAATGCGCAATTGGTCATCGGGCTCCCCAAACCCAGCACAACCTCGAGCCTTCTGCAGATCTCCGCACCCGTGTCCAACTCGCTGCCTGCCTCCCTCATCACATCGATAGTCGGAAGCATAATCACAGGCACCTTTTCGGGTGTGAACGCCCAAGCAGGGGACTACATTTCGCTGCCCGATGGGAGGGAGTATCAGATCACGGGTGTCGGCTCCAGCGGCACGTTCCTGACCGTTCAAAACACCGGACTGAATCAGACCTCGGTCAACGAAACCTACGCCATAAGCACCCCCGGTTGGGTCTTCGACACCAGTGGCAACCTCGTCGGCCAGGGGTACGGCTACCTGACCCTTCCACAGGTCAACCCGAGTGGTGACACGAACGCAAACTCGACACAGGTGGGGTCTCTGCGGTACGATCAGGTCACCAAGCAGTTCGAGGGTCTTCTCGTCGTCGGCACCTCGACCACGCCTCAGTGGGTGCCCATCGCCGCCGATGGAAACCTCGCCAACACATCTGGCAACACAGGCATCAGCACCGAGGTCGAACCCGGGACGGATGGGCTCGATCGCCTCCGCTTCTACGAGAACGGCACTGATGTCATGGCCGTGAATGCCGAGGGGCAGGTCTCCATCGGGACCCTCTCAGGTGGAGACCCCTCTGCTAAGTTCTTCGTACTCGGGAATGCCACCGTCGATGGCACGATCACCGGGTCCAGTCTCGTCATTCAGAATGCTGCAGCAATCGGAAGCTCGCTCTCGGTCGGACAGAACATTTTCGCGAGTGGTTCCGGAACATTTCTCGGTGGCTTCAGCGTTCAACAGTCGGCCACTATCGGGGGATCCCTGAGCGTCGCCGACGGCCTCGTAGCACAGAGTTACGCTTCAGTGCTCGGAACGCTGACAGTCGGAAGCGCGCTGGTGGTCCAGCAGGGAGCGACGATTGCTGGTCAACTCTACATCGGTAGCAGCACTTATGTCGAAGGAGACGAACACATCCACGGAAACCTCATAGTAGACGGTACGACAACGCTGAATGGCGCCATTCATGTCACGGGGCCCATCATCGATGACGGCGATCTCACGGTCGGTGGCGTGACCACCTTCGACGGCACCGTCCTCATGAACGACACGTTGATCTTGAACTCGTATGCATCCATCAATGGAAATCTGACCGTGGGAGGCAGCATCTTAGGCACGTATGCTTCCTTGTCTGGTGCTATTCAGACTGGTACACTTGTTGCCCAGCAGGGCAGCTTTACAGGATCACTCGTTTCTAACGCTCTTGTCGCTTCGAACGCCTCTCTCTCTGGCACGCTGGTGTCCGCCCAGGTCACAGCACAGTATGGCTCGTTCTCCACCCTCACGGCCCAGACCGCCTCCCTCAGCGGTTCCCTCGTGGCACAGAGCGCCTCCATCAGCGGCTCTGTCTTGGCTCAGAGCGCTTCGCTCAGCGGCACCCTCCTGGCCCAGACGGCATCTCTCAGCGGTTTCCTCGTGGCCCAAAACGCCTCCCTCAGTGGCACTCTCCTGGCTCAGACGGCATCTCTCAGTGGAACGCTCTTGGCCCAGACCGCCTCTCTCAGCGGCACTCTCCTGGCCCAGACCGCCTCTCTCAGCGGTACTCTCCTGGCCCAGACCGCCTCCCTCAGTGGCACTCTCTTGGCCCAAACAGCGTCTCTCAGTGGAACTCTCCTGGCTCGGACGGCGTCTCTTAGCGGTCCCCTCTTGGCTCAGACAGCGTCTCTCAGTGGCACCCTCTTGGCCCAGACAGCCTCGCTCAGCAGCACTGCATTCGCCAGCACGGTGCTCTCCAGCGTCGGGAGCTTCAGCACAGCCCTGTATGCGCCCTTCGCGGGCTTCCAGAACGCAAGCATAAGCGCCCTGACGGCCACATCCGCGGCTCTCGGAGCTGCCTCGGTGTCAGGACCACTCTTCGCGCAGTCCATCAGCAGCCAGTACGCGAGCATCACACAGTTCTCTGCTGGAACAGTGACGTCGGCTAAATCGAGTGTGACAGGCAGCCTCTACGTCGGTGGGAACATCACCGACGCTGGCACAGTGTCGGCTGCATACGCAGCGCTTCAGAGTGCTGGCATTCTCAACGCGCTTTCGGTGGGCGGGAGCTTGACAGTGAACAGCAACGCCTTCTTCAATGGAACGGTGACCGCGCTTGCCGGCAACTTCATTTACGGGGGCAGCAACGCCGGAGGCGGCGGAGGCACCATCGTGTACCAGGGTGTCGACGATGGCACGCTGGCCGGGACCATCCTCTCTGTCTTTGATTCGGGCACGATCGGAAGCAACCTCACTGTGGGACAGAGTTTGTCTGCCGGAGTGTTGTCGGTCGGATCTTACGGCAGCTTCGGTGGTGACCTCTTCATCGGGGGGACCCTCACCGGGGCCGCCATAGGCTCTCCTCCATCTCCCTACACACAGTACCCGGCGCCACCGGGTCTGTTGCCCAGCGACACGGTCTCCGAGGCGCTGTACAAGATCAGTCAGGAGTTTCAGTTCGTGAACGAGGAGCCACCGCCCGACCCGAACGCGAACGGAGACCTCATGCTCAATCTCAGAGACATCCATCTGGTCCTGGATGTACCTGGGTATCTGATCGCATGCATCGCCGCCTCGACCCTCACCGTCAATGACCTCATCACCCAGACCAGCCCGTGCACGAAGCCACTCTCGTTCATCTACGACGGCGCCACGGGCACCGTCACGGCGACTCTGCAGACCTCTGGATCGCAGTCCGGGATAGGATCTCTTGTTCTCGATGGCATTCCTGTGGGAGGCTCGACGACCGACCTAAGCCTCGTGGTGTTCAACAAGGCCCCGTTCTTCCAGGACGGCAGCCTGCAGGCGAGCCTGTTCGTGTACGTCGACGCCGTCATTGTCCCTGCACAGCCGCTCACACCGGGTCCCGAGGCGTACGCCTACCAGGTCGCACACTCCAAGACCGGAGCCACCAACCACGTCACCTTTCACATCGACGACTCAACACCGGCGAGTGTCACCGGGTCTCTGAGCGTCACCTTCGGCACGTTGACCAGGTGTGTCTCTGGCGTATTGACGTACGTGACTGGAGACCCTGTCGGCGTCGGAGCCACGATCTCTGGTGCGATCGGATCCTATTACAACTGCTCGCAGGGTCTCTGCGCTGCCTCCGGCGACATCATCAGCTCTGTCACCGAGTCAGCTGTTGCCGTCCGCAACGTGGCGTCTTACACGTCTGGGAGCACTCAATATGTAACCCTCACGACAGCCATCCCCGCTGGGATCTACACCGAGGCCGGCACGCTTACCGTGACGCCATACAATGCCCTCGGACCAGGCACTCCCGTCAGTATCACTGCGCTGACAGGTCGTCCGTGTCGTGCAGACACATGTTCCATCATGGTCCCGACCCAGGTGACCTCGGGCACTGGGCCGCTGCCCCAGAACCCCGGTGTCGACTTCGGGATCGCCTCCGACCACACGGTCTCTTTGATGACAAACAGCGAGCTGCAGCTGATCGACGGCCACTTTCAGGTGCCGTACGCTCTTGACTTCGCGAACAGCTTGCCCGCCGGGAGCCCAGACTACTCCTCGATAGCCAGCACAGTCGGCTGGAGGTATGCGACCTTCTCATTCACACTCAGCCAATGCTCATCGACGCTGTACATTTGCTTCAGGGGCCAGATAGGAACGGCCTGGGGGGGCGGATCATGCTCTGCAATGGAGACCACCATACAGGTCCGTGTGGTAGGGCCCTACTCCGACACCCATTGGCTGGATGCCAACAACTTCTACACCGGCTCGACAGCGCTCTGCACAGACGGTGCCGCATGTCTGCTGGCGGAGGGCACGTCCGAAGCCGTGAAGCACATCACGCTCGGGGGAATGCGCGAGGGCCAGGTGTTCGTGCGGGTGGGGTTCGAGTCGGTCATCAACCAGTACGCCAAGGGCTTCTCCTCGGTGACCATCCTGCCTGACCTGCTTCCCCGGGCTACCGACATGGCCCGGGAGGTTCTCAGGATCCAGGATCCGCTCTTCTCTGCTTACGTCGCAGGGTCCCTCACCCTGGTAAACTGCATCACGACCAACACCTCGCCGACCTCCTGTGTCGTCGACAACTTCTACGACGGTGCGAACGGCAGCGTGTACGCCCTCCTGCTCACTGCAGGTGCCAAGCAAATGATCGGGTCTGTCCAGCTCAATGCTCTGCGACCCTACCAGAGCATCACATCTGGGGCGCTCAACGTGTTCGACCAGCTCGACTTATTTCCCTGCGATCCTGCCAAACAGGGGCATTGCTTCTCGGCGTCGGCGCAGATAGTACCGATCAGTCCGTTCACACCCTCTGCGGCCGTCCTCGCCTACCAGCTCGAACATTCGAGCACCGGTCAGACCAACCCTGCGTGCTTCGCTGTCGACACGCCACAGGTGCCATCGGCCAGCTCTGTGCAGCTCACCATCACCGGTAGTACGACATACTACTCCGGGGTGCTCACATGGACTGTATCGAGTGTGGTCAGCGTCTCGTTCTGTGCCTCCGGTGTGATTTCGTACTTCTACAACCAGGCCCCGGGTCTCGCCCGGCTGTCCGGCTATCCCCTAAGCACAGCCGACGAGAGCAATTTGACTGGCCGCAACGTGCAGCAATACCAGCCATTCACCGCACAGACGCTCACCATGGTCTCCAGCTTCCTCGCTGACTCCTACTCAGAGTCCTGCCTGATCGATCTCGAATGCTTCAACAGCATGGCCTCGGCCACGCTGTATCCTGGACTGCTCCCAGGCTCCGTGACCAGCATTCGTGTCGACACCCTGTCGGTCCCCTCACAGTACCAGGTCACCTCCGGATCTGGCAGCTTCCCCAGTGTGCCCGGAGTAGACTTCGGACTGCCCTACGACCACAGCATCTCCATCGCAGCCACCGAAGAACTGCAGCTTCTCGGCGGCCTCTATCAGGTCCCGCCCAGCAGGAACTACACGCATTGCTCCCCGCTATCGTCTGATTACAGCACCATCACACAGGGACAAGCCTACCGATACGCCACCTTCGACTTCCCTGTTTGCCTGCAGTCCTCGGGTGTCATGGTCAAGTTCTTCGGGCAACAGGGAATGGGCTGGGGCAATGATCAGCTGCCTGCAAACGGGCTAGCCCTCAATGTGAGGCTGGTGAATGCTGCCGAGTCTGTGGACACCGGCTGGCTCGATGGCAATCAGCCCTACGATGGTTTGAGTGCGCCGCAAGGTGATGGAAGCGGGGTGCTCCTGCTGGGCTGCTCGGATGCCTCACAGAAGGTGCTCACTGTGGGACAGTGTGTCGAAGGGTCTCTCTTCGTCCGCATCGGCCTGAACATCGCGGGCGGCTCCTCCTTGTCGTTCAAGTCTGTCGCGGTGTTCGATCCGTACATCGAGGGTGTAACGATGGTTGAGGCCACTCTGAGTCTGCAGGGTGGTGTGTACTCTGCTGCCATCTCCCTGACAGACAGCATCGTGTATGACGTTACGACGTCTGTTCGACCCACGACTCAAACGTGGTTGCGGAGGACTCCACAACTCCAATACCTGAAGGCACAGCAGCTAGACACATCGGGTGTGTGGTCTGACGTCGGCTGTGTGTCCATCAATGAGCTGTCGGACACCGGGGAGAACATCACCGACAGCACCCTCACAGCCAGGCTTTGCTATGCAAAGTGCGGTCCGATCATCGAGGCCACTGTGGTCTCTGCGAGTCTCTCGCCGGGCACGCTTCTCAGCGGCATCAGGCTCGCCGCCATGTCCAGTCCACAGGGCATGCCCAGGCTCTGTTCCCCCGTTTACTTCCATTACGATGTGCCATCGGTGCCCAGCTTCACGGGCTCCCTCACAGCATCCATCACAGGGTCCATCACGACTCTCTCGGGTGTGAAGACCTATGTCCCGGGAGCGGTCCTCGCCTGCACGGGAACCGCCTCGGGCGTCGTCTCTAATCTCTACAACTCTACCCATGGCATCGCTGCCCTCAGCGGGAATGTGATCGCTCCGGTCGATGAGATCACATCGGGGCGGCAGGTGAGCTCGCTCGCGCCGTTCACCGCCCAGACCCTCACCATGATGTCATCGATCCTGCCTGAGGTGTACTCGGAGGCCCCGCAGGTGACCTGCACCCTGTACAACTTCATCGGGCAGACCGCATCGATGTCTACCCTCTTGGGTGCTAGGGTCGACACGATATCAAAACCCATACCAACCCAGGTCACTAGTGGTCTCGGCCAATTCCCTGCGAATCCTGGATCAGATTTCGGCCTTGCTTATGACCACACCGCCTCTCTGATGAGCAACCAGGAGCTCATGCAGGTCGGTGGCCTGCTCAGAACTCCACCGCAGGTGAATTACAGCCTGACCCTACCTGCTGGGTCTCCCGATTACACCGCGGCCAGTGCTGAGTACACCTGGCGTTACGCGACCTTCGTGTTCGCTGCGATGGCATGCATGTCGAGCTTTTCTATCGTCCTCCAGGACATCCAGGGGACCAATTGGGGCGACTACCAGACGACAGCAGTGGACGTGCAGATCTACACCAGATTCGTCGGGCCTGTAGTCGACACCGGATGGTTGGACTGCAACCAATTCTACGATGGAGTGCACGCTGCTCAGGGAAGCGGTGTGCTGCTAGGGGACGGCACCACCGGATCGATCAAGCAGGCGACCGCGGGCAGGTCGGTCAGCGGGACCGCCTTTGTCCGCATAGGCTTAGCTTCCACCGACTTCACGAAGGCTTTCGCCGGCGTCACTCTCCTGCCACACTGATTTTTTCCGATGCTACAACAATCATGATTCCCAGATGCGTCCATCAGCTCTATTGGGATTTCACAGGCCGGGACAGGCCGGTGCCTGCGCCATGGCAGGCCTTCCGTGATGACGTCGCTCGGCTTCACCCAGACTGGACAGTCAAACAATGGGGGAAGACAGAGTGCGAGGAGGCAGTCAGGGGCTGCTGCACCGAGCAGCAGTTCACTCTCTTCCTGCAGCTGCCCGAGATATGCAAGTCTGACGTAGCCAGACTCTGCGTCCTGCTCGTCGAGGGTGGAGTCTACCTCGACATGGACATCCACCTCACGTCGAGCCTGGATGTGCTCGTGACCAGGCAGGGGGTCGGATGCATCCTCTTCGCAGAGAATTGCGTGCCGGAGCGACCGCGGCCGCTCTACCTCGGCAACGCGGCTATGGCGGCCATACCCCGTCACTGGTTTCTGAGGTCGATCGTCAGTTCCGCACTCGACAAGATGCCGAGCGTGGTCAATCGAGAGGCCGATGCAGATCGTGTCCTGTTCTTCTGCGGGCCACATCACCTGACGGGCATGGCGTACGATGTCTGGCCGGACCTCGTCATGACGAAGCTCGACGCTGTGAATGACATTCTACCTGAGAATGGAGACACGGTGGTGCTGCCACCGGAGGCCCTTCTCGGCCTTGAAGACGGACAGGCCGGGACCTTCTTCGGCTCGCACGCCTGCCACGGCTCGTGGAAGCGTCCGGAGGATCGATGCTCAGACAGCCCTGCGATCGGGCTGGAACCAGAATTATAAATCTAGACTATAGAGTCGTCCGGCATATCCGCATGGACTGTGACAGGACGAAGCTGGACATCTTGTGGAAGCGTTACAATGCGGTGTCTAGCACGTCCTCCCACAAGCAGTACTTCGAGGAGAGGGAGGCCCCGTCGTCCAGGTACCCAGTCTTCCAGGACCTGCAGATCTACACCCAGAGCAACCTCATTCCCCTGAGTGCACCTGCCGACCTCCAGGCCCTCTCCGGTACCAGCACCGACAGCAACGGCGGTTCGATGAGCGGCAGCTTTTACGGCACGAATTCGTCGTACGTGCCGATTATCAGACGGTACATCCAGGTGCCCCTCGTCGCGACGCCATCCCCATGCGGGATGGCCTACCAGAGCCCGAAGTGCGTCGTCGTGAACAACTCTGCAGGCAACTCGCCGCCCTTCACAGCCGGAGAGACCCTCAAGGGCATGACGTCGGGTGCTTTGGCCGCCCTCGTCACTCAGCAGGGGCTGTCGCTCTTCTACAAGCAGTACTGTGGGAGTCTGGCCGACTTTGTGGCGGGGGAAATCGTGCAGGGCCTCACGAGCAATACGCAGGTGACCGTGGTGTTCGATAGCACCAGCGCACCACTTTCACGGTGCCTCAGGAATGTTATCTCGCTGGATTTTGGAATCAATGGCTCGTACGCCTATCAGGTCTACAAGAGCGATGGCACCCCGATCTACTTCGGTCAGGGGGGCCTGCACCTGGACACCTACTCAGGTGTCCTAACATTTTACGGGCAGCTCCCCACGGGCGTCTCCGATGCCACCCCGCCCTCCATCAGCTTCTACAGGTACGTCGGCAAGATCGGACTCAACACCTCCCACCTGCCGAACGGGTCCGTCGGAATCGGGACGAACAATCCGGCCGTCTCCTTGGACATCGAGTCCACCGATGCCATCCGCATACCGACCGGCACGACGGCCCAGAGACCGCCTGTGCCTCAGCTCGGGTACGTCAGGTTCAACACCGATACAGATTCTCTCGAGGTGTGGAACGGGGAGTCCTGGCAGGACGCCCTGGACGGCACCGGCTACGGGTCCAGCAACGTTTCGATCGCCACCGGTGGGGTCGATCGCCAGGTCACCATCGGCAACGCAATAGGCTCTAGTAGCGTCAGTGTCACGGCAGGTTCGGGAGGGATCTCGCTCGCCTCCGGCAACGCTGTGGCTGTCAACGCGAACTCCTCCGTGAACATAAAGACTACCTCCAGCGCCGGCAGTCAGATCACTATAGGTTCTGGGATCGCCAACGAGACCATTGTGATAGACGCAAGCGGAAGCAACAGCTCAGTCGAAATTCGCGGACCTATAGAGTTCGCACAGCCCCAAAATCTAGCCATCGGACCTGGCCAGGGCTTGTACTTTGATAACGCCCAGTCCATGGCAGACTGGCGAATAATAGAACTGCCGAACCCAAACAATGCATCAATCACATCACTGAATGTCCAACACTTGATTTCGGGGACGTGGACAGCGAGATTTCGCTTTGATTAACGCCATCCAATTTTACATGACTTGACATCCTATCCTATTCTCAGGTTTAGTCTCTGATAGCAGTCTCTGTGAATTGATGGTCATTCACGTCGATCCAGCTCCTCTGCACAAAGTCATCCTGGTCATTGTCGAAGAAGAGCTTGATGACAGTCAGACAATGCTCAGCTTTGCCCGTTAGCCCCTTCTCGACCTCCCTCAGGAGCAGCTCATGCCTCATCGCCGTGTCTGTTGATGACTTCTTGCCAGCCAGCTTGAACCCATCCGGGTTGTATCGCACGAATGTGACCGGTGCGCCGCCACAAGCATTCCATATGTCAATCATGCGGCTGCGGTCGCACTCATAGGAGGAGTGTTGCATCTCGTCTACCTCCACCACCAGGATGTGTGTCCCGAGGTCTTACAGGAAATCCGGCCGGTAGGCTTTGCCGCACATACGCACCCCCTCAATTTCTCGATTCCAATGTGTCCATGGAATCGACGCTGAATCTCTCAGCAAGTTTGCGATTTGATTCTCCCTGACTCTCGTTTGCCGTTTCTGTGTGGTGTCGTGATTTGCACAGTGTGTGTAGTTGAAGTATACTTTGACACTACAACTCTCTTGCTCACAGAATTTACCCACAACTGTGGACATGGTCGGACCCCGGTGTTTGCTGCAATACAAAGCTTTTCCCTTCACTAGACCATAGGATGCATGTATTTCGCACCCTGTCTGTCGGCACATTTGGCTGACGACGTCCTTCCAGCCGGCTTGACAGTGTAATCTGCACGCAATTGCTGTCTTTTTGGGACCGAAAGTTGGCAGCTTGAGACAACCGTCAAAGAAGCATCTCTTGCTTACAACATTTGTGTGAGTCGATAGTTTGTGATCAGCACAAGCTAGTGGCTGTCGTCCGACCACGCCAAATGTTGCAATCTTGCAACAGTGGGGTTGTTGACAATATCTCTTAGTCACAAGGATCCAGTCCTTTTGGCTGTGCACCTTGCACGTCAAGGGTTTTGCTGTCCCACTTGGGCCATACGATGGCGATCTCTCACAATCCTTGTATTCACATCGCCTATTCTTGACATCCACAAATGTCGACAGCTTGTGCGTTGCACATCGCGTCGCACGACCTCCACGTAGCCCAAAGATTGCTGTCACTTTGCACCCAGGCATATCACACACATGCTTGAGGACATTCTTCCAATCACTCTCCTTGTGAAGCTGACATGCGACGGCCTTGTCTCCTGGGCCAAAAGTGGGCCTCTTCTTGCAATTCTCATGAAAGCATCTCACATGCCTCACGTTTTCGTCCCCAGTCTGCCGATGTTGTCCGCAACGCAGAGGCTCGTTGAACTCAACACCATAGTCGGCGGTCTTTCCACAGCCCTCATTCATGCACTTGACCATCAAAGCATCCTTGCAATCCGATCAGGTACTCTTTTTGAAAATTCAAACGCGGCTGCCCTCCCCCGGGGAGGGCAGAGCCCTCGACTTGAAATAAGCTGTCATGTTCTGCTCTGTCGCCTGCGGGAGTGCCCGCCTCATCGCCGCCTCCACTCTTCCGCGCACCGGCCATTTCACCCCATCCATCGCGATGTGCCACTTTCCATCCGTACGAACCAGGCCACCATTCCCAGAATCCCTGACTCCCCACTTCCGCTGGGCCATCGACCTGCCAGAGTGCCACACCAGCTTGTCGGTGATCACCAGGGATGTGTCCGAGTCCCTCCGGATGACCTCGTGGTGCTTCCAGCTGTCCAGGCCGAAGATGCGCAGGAAACCTGGCTTGGAGCATGACCAGACTCTGTGGAATCTCTCGCCCACCCGCAGTCCATCGACCAGCTCCCGATTAGTCCAGACAGGCGCATATGTGCATGTGCCGGTGAGCCGCGTGACTTTCTGTGCCGTCAGCGTCGATGTGTGTCCATTCGCTTCTGCTCCCCAACGTGCGTACTGGCCAGAGAGCAGACAAGCTAGGAAGGATGGAAGCATCTCGCTACGTACCCGACCGGAATCTTTCGACGAGCTTTCATCGTGTGTAGCCAAACATCATATAGCTCAGGCCCATGATGTACTCACAGGGTTCATCATGAGCCTGACACGAGTCGAGTTCTACCCAGAGGCGGAGTGTCGTAGAAGCCGGCTATTTCTCGGGCTCGTGCGGAGTCGGCGTGAGGCCCGTGAGATGTGCCTGGAGGCCGCAGGGTGGGTCAAGGTGTACGACGAGCCATCGGTTCGGAGGCTCCCCATCAAGGGGCTGGGTGATGTGCCGATCATGACCTCGATGTTCGGCAAGGAGGTCCATGGCGTCACGGCGTACTACAAGCGCGTGTGAGACCTACGTGCCGGTGATCGTGTCCGGGGACGAGCCAGCATCCTCCTTCCGGTTCACAAAGTACTGCAGCACGTCTCGCTCGAGGTCTGGCTTGTTGCCCGAGAACTCCCATATGCCCTCGTCGTTTCTGCATATGTCAGTCGACGGAGCGAAGTCGTGCTTGGTGATGATCTCATTGCGGGTGCTGTACTGACGGTCTCGCTTGAAGCCATGGAAATTGTGCCGGATGACCGCCTGGCAGTATCCCAGGCCGGTCGTCATCGCGCGCCGGCACCGTGACTGCCATTCCAGTATGTGCTTCCGATAATCAAGGCTGTAGGCGGGATCGCAGTACTCCTCGGCCCTGCCCACGAGGCCCATCGCCATCATCCTGTCACCGGATCCTACTATACCGACATCGAGCAGCCCCCCGATATCGTTCAGGAAGCTGCGCCGCGCCGCCCAAACGTATCCTGAGTGGTAGAAGGTTTCGTCGCCGGTGTTCCTGATGTCCACCGGGATCTGCATCTGATGACAGAACCCGAAGCTGTGGTGGACCTTCATGACCTCCTTCTGGGGTCCTAGGTCTAGCGCGACAGTGAAGCACTGGACGACGTCCCAGGTCTGCAGAGCTTCGACGATGTCTCGCTTGATCATCGCCCCCTGCTGAAATTCGACGTCCGCGTCACACCAGCACACGTACTCGGCCTCTGGCGGTAGATTCGCTATGCCGAGGTTCAGCTGGCTCTCCTTCGTCCACAGTCTGGACTTGGAACGCACCTGAATGAGCTTGTAGTTCGGACTGGACTCGCGCGGAACCAGGGCGTGCTCGCCGTCGCCGAAGGCCACCTCGACCGTGAGCAGATTGCCTCCCACGACGTTGAGGATGTGGTCGGCGAAGGCATCGTACAGGTTGTAGCGAGATCTGAAGCCACATGGGTTCGCGACACATGTGACGAACCAGAGCCCTCCCGACATTCAACCCTTGCCAGGGTTCCCGAAAATAAAGATTCTGCTTTTCATTCCGCGCACCCCATGTGCATAAATATACGTGCCACCCTGCGAGAACAGGGTGGCATCATGCTCTACAATCGTCAGACCCTGTACACACGCAACGTGGTCTGGATGGTCGTTCTGCAGATGGGACATACACTGGTCACGTGCCGGGATGCGCATGCTGAGCAGAACACGATGTGTCCACATGGACCGTAGGCCACTTCTTGATCGCCGTTGCAGCCCATACAGACCGGCGGACGGTAGCCCTCACTGAGGTAGCGATTGCTGTTCGCCAGGTCGAGATCGCGCTGCATGCACTCGTTGTGTTTCTGCAGGGCCCAGGCCTTCTGCATAGCGTTGTGGGCGACGTCAGTGAGCCCCTCCAGCCTCTTCTTCATGTCGGCCTCATCGCGACCGATGAAGGCGTCCTTCAATCTCTTCTCTGTCCTGAGCGCCGACACCTCCCCTCGGAGAGCGAGTAGCTCTTCGCGGACGTGGTCGAGCGCCTGCACATCCTGGACGACTGTCCTCTTTGCCTTGCCGAATGGCATGATCGATGAGTGCCTAGTCGACTATGACGCTTGGTGGTCTCTCACGCTTCTGTGACCAGATAACCCTGTCAAAACCTGTCTGCTTCAATTTTACTGTTGCTCTAGACCGACGGGAAGCCTCATAGAGCCCACTCATCACGTCGGCATCGAGGAGAGGTCGAGCGTGCGAGCTATGCCTCCATGGTTCTCATCGAAATCATCTCTGATTGGACCATCGCGTTGTCATACTTTGCGATTCCGCTAGAACTGATCTGGTTCTATGTCAAATTCCGCGTTCAGCAACGGGCTGCGGCGATCACGCTGTGTCTGTTCGTGCTCTTCATCACCCTGTGCGGCTTCACTCACCTCTTCAACGCTCTACACCAGAAGCAGGTCAACGTGGTGTGCAAGGCCCTGACCGCGGTGGTATCCCTGATCACGTCCTGCTGTCTCGTTCGAGTCATCCCAGTCGTGTTCTCGATGCCCACTCAGCTGGCGAGGCTCGACGAGGACTACAGCCATGAGCTCAACCTTCGCGTTTTCAACCAGACCATCGTTCTCTGCACGCGGCACCTCAATGAACCACACGCGATTCGTCTCGCAGCCGAGACCCTGAAGTACATGTTTCCGGCAGGGAGATTGGCAATTGTAGAGAGGGACGTGCAGCTCAGCAGCGGCCTCACGGAAGTACCCATCGATGTTCGCTATGTGCTCTTGGTGGAGCCGTGGCTCTATCAGCAGCATACGCGCTTCTTTCAGGAGGTCGCAAGCCAAATTTCAATGCAAGGACGGGTGGCTGTCTGAACAACAAAAGATGTGGCAAATCTTCAACATGGGGACTCGCCGTGCTGGTCATGGTTACCCGATAGCGTGCAGCGTCAGCATGGTGATGCAGGAAGTGTGGGGTGTGGACAATGACACATCGAGGGACAGTGCGACGCCGGCAGGCGATGTCCTCAAGCAGGTCGCTGAGGCGTTGGACGGACTTGATGCCGATCAACCACCCGAGGCCGAAGAGATTGTGAGGCTACGTTCGCTCTGCGCCGATGCTGCCACGAAGGTCGAGGTGCAGAACCATGCAGCCTCGTACAGATCTGCACTGAAGGCTCTCGACACGCGCAACGTCGGGCATGCGCGCATAGTGCAGATGCTCACCGGCAGGAGCATCTTGGATGTTCGCAGCTCCGAACAGCCTCCATCGCAACCAACCTGTAAATTCTCCAGACCCTTGCCGAAGGTTCTGCAGCCTGCATGCTTGCAGTTTGATGCCTTCAGCTACGACCGTGAGTCAGCATATCGTCCACTGTCCCGGCTCGCGTACACCATCATCGACAATGAAGGCCTGATCGACTCACTCCATCTGCATGCCGAGAAACTCAAGCAGTTCCTCACGCGCATCGAGGCTGGATATCTCAATATCCCCTACCACAACAGGATCCATGCGTGCGATGTACTGCACAGATCGCATGCCATCCTGCAGAGTTGTGATCCTTACACCTTCAGCTTGGAGGACAGACTGGCCTGCTACATTGCCGCGGCTGTTCATGACTACCAACACACGGGAGTCGGCAGCTCCTTCCTGATCGCATCCAGACACCCATTGGCTCGGTTGTACAATGACAAGTCCCCATGGGAGAATCACCACGCATCGACAGCTCTCGAAGTCCTCTTCGAAGTCAACTTCATGGCTGACTGCTCACCTCAACAGCAAGAACACATCAGGAAGTGCATCATTCAGCTCGTTCTTGCCACAGACATGATGCACCACTTCGATTGGATGGACCGGCTGACAAACGCAGCGAGAATGATGGAGCCCGGCGAGTCCCAGGAAGTGCGTCTGCTTTCCATGTGTCTCGTGATGAAGTGCGCAGACGTAGGCCACAGCACGTGTGTGCGCGCTGTGCATGCACAATGGGTCACAGCCCTGCAAGAAGAGCTTTTCTGCCAGGGAGACCTTGAACGCAGCATGAACCTGCCCTTGAGTCCCATGGCAGATCGAACATCTGCAAAGGATCACGACGCATCTCAAATTGCTTTCTTCAGTGTCATAGTCATTCCTCTCTTCACCTTGCTCGTGAAGTGGTTCCCAGGAGCAGCACCGCTGCTTATAGCCGCCGAGGACAACTTGAAAAGCTACAGCGAGGCCTGATGTATCAGTGCATGTCGGGAAGTAGGGAGAAGCCACAGATATCTGCCCTCTGTGTATACGCCGGCATGAGGAACGCCCTCCCATTTCGTGAGAAGACGGAGTGTTTCCTCGTCACTCGGACAGGTCAGGTGGTTGCCCAGGACCGCGGCAATTATGTCATGTTCTCTGGTGGGGGCATAGATCCTGGAGAGAATCTCTTGAGGAGCGCCCGGCGAGAGATCGTCGAGGAGATCGGAGCCACCGTCTCTGGGCTCAGACACCTGGCTACCGTCGACTGGGTCTGGTTCCCCGAGTGGGCCAGCAATGCCAAGCAGAGGCAGCGATACACGGAGTTCCAGGGCGAGCGGGTGCACATCATCGTCGGATTCGTCGACTCTTTCGGGCGCAGCACATCTACGGAGGGTGACGCCTGGGCAGGCAAAAAGACGATGTCGATCGGACGGTGCCTAGACCTCGTCAGGAGGTACGGATCCAAAGACCATCCGAACACCTATCCCTATCGCATCGCCCAGGAGATGGCCCTGCAGTACCTCGCGCTGCTCGCCAAGTCAGGGCCATGATACAATGGTGTCGAAAAGGATATAGGGTCTTCCTGTACATGATGCAGGATGCTCGGGTCAAACCTCCTGAAAGCACTGCGGCTAGGTCTACATCTGTGTCAGGAAGCTTGACGACCACCACTGAGCATGGAGCTGAAAAGGACGACTCAGAATGCCTGGAGCGCCGGTCATTGTCTTGCCCTTTGCAGGGCTCAGCAAGACATCTTGTCGGCAGCAGGAAGGCGATGCACCAGATGAAGAGACAAGACAGCCGCGATGTGCCCCCGGAGGACCCGCTGAAGTCGCGTCAATGACTGCCGGATTTACTCCGGCTCCTTGCGGACACATGCCGCTGCTATGCTGACGCCCACGACAGCTGTGAGGAGCGCCATGAGGCACCAGTTTATCGGCCACTGGGTGTGATCCCACCAAGCGGCACAGACCACGTTGCCAGACGGCACCCTGATGCATTTGAAGGGGTATTTCATGAACTGAAACAGCGTCGGAAGAATCAACCATGTCTTGGAGCCGTCATTGCCTATCCTGTGGAATGAGTTCGGAGTCGTCAGCGCGAATACGATTAGGCTTGTGATCGCGCCGGGAACACTCGATAGAAAGAAAGCCAGGGCCAATGATCCGCTCCTCATCATAGAGCTCTCCATATCCCCAAGAAATCATTTCAGCGACGATTGCAAGTCCTCGATGATGGGAGACGTCATGATCGTCGTCAGCTTTTGCTGCTGCCTCTCGATGATCACATCGTCATCAGTCGCGATCCAGTAGGTTCTCAGCGATGTCTGGCCACTGACGTCGACGCGACCCGGTCTGCGCTTCACGCGATTGCTCAGGTGGGATTTCTGCAAAACGCTGGCGACCTCCTCACTGCACTGTATTCTGCCCGGCTCCGCCGTCTTCTCCATGCGCATCGCTACCGTCACCGCCTCCCCCAGCAGTGTGTATCTCGGATTCGCCATCATGCTCCCCATGATGCTGCTGACGACCGGCCCTGTGTGCATCCCGACGCGGAGCAGGATCTCCCGATTCGATCGATCATCGATGCGGCAGGTCTTGGCGTGCTTGATCGCAGCTATGGCGTATTCTGCCACCCTCTTGACATGATCAGGCGTGTCCCCAAGGAGATTCCCGCAACAGAAGAAGGCATCCCCGACCGTCTCCACCTTGAAGAGTCCGTGCAGGCCGATAAGATCATCCAAACCTCTGTACAAGGCATGCAGCATCTCTGCCACCTTGCGGGCCTCCATGGTCGACGACAACTCTGTGAAACCTACGATGTCACTGTAGTACACCGTCACCGCAGCGTGCTCCCTGATGGGCGCATTCCGACTGTTCTTGCTGTTGAGGGCCTCACGGACTTCCGAGAAGGGCGGAAAGAGGCGATCGATGAGGTCCTTGTTCAGCGCCTCCCCACGCATCAGCCTCTCTGCGAGCGAAGAGCTGTTGTCGGGAGCAGTCTGCTGGATCAGGCTGTACATGGTCTCCATGTCCGGGCGGTCATCGGGATTGGTTGCCCAGCAAGAGATCATCAGGGCCTGTATCGGGCTCTCCGGGGTGCTGACTAACAGGGAGCGTCTTTTTGTACCCAAAAAGGGGCGCTTCGGTAGGTCGGCATCCGTGTCCATGATCTCATCGACCACCACCGATGTGGTCTCGCCCTCGAATGGCTCTGCCCGATACAGGACCTCGTACATGAAAAACCCGAATGCGTACACGTCGCTCGCGCATGTCCGTGAGGCCCCATGCAGCACCTCTGGCGCAAGCCAGACCGCGGCCCTCGAATTCCTGTCCATCGGGTGGAGGCTGGTGCCGATCCGACATCGATAGTTGCTGTCTAGGAGCAGGTGGTGCGAGCGCAGGTTCTTGCCGACGACGCCCTTGCTGTGAAGGAACAACAGACCGCACGCGACATCCCTCAGGATGGACAGCACGAGATCCTGATCCATGTCCACCGTCGTGTTGTGTACGAGATCGTTCAAGGTCCCCTTCTCCATGTAGCGATTAACGATCAGGATCTCATCACCGTACGCACCCAGGCACACTCCGATGCTCTCGACCAGATTGCTGTGCCGCATGCGAGATGCCTCCCACACGGCAGCCACACGACTCCGGATGGTGTTCCTGGAGAGAATGCGGCAAACATTGTCACGTGCCAATGCAATCATGAAACAGAGACCGGATGCCCCCGATACATCCTTGTGCATATCGAAGATTGACGGCTTCCTTCCAATCTTGGGGAAGGCTCTCTTCACGACGACTTGCAACCCCTGGTACTTCGCCCTCACCACGTACCCGAGACCGCTCCTCCCGATAAACGCAGGGTTCTCTGCATCGATGCACAGATCATCGAAAGCTATCAGAGTCACCCTCGACGGGTACGACAGTACGCACGAGGCGTACACAGCCACACACGCCATCAAAAGGCCTGCCATCACAGCGCTCAGGTACACTGCGGGGGATACAGTGTCATGCGGCATCAGAGCGTTTTCCACACACGGATTGCACACACAGGTGAAGGGCTCGGGGCATGTCAACCCCCGTGACGCACAGCCGTCATTCGCAGACCGAGAGAAGCCCTGAGGGCACGACACGATATCGTTGACACTGTTCACAGTGTGGCATGTGTTGTTCGCGTACAGAAAGCCTATCTCTTTCTGGAGGGTCTGTATCTGCGTGTAATCGTATGGGGCCGTGAACCGCGAATAGTTTCCATCCATGGCAGCGCTGTCGGTGGACGTGATTTCCAAGAGGGCTCGAGCGACTCTCGAGCGCAGCTGTGGGGAAACCCTTGCTGTGGCCGACACGACCTGGGCAGGATAGAGACGGGTCGATGTCGGGTATGGAAAATCTGTGAAATTCCTCTCGGCGATCAATTTGTAGTCCCCGATCTTCAAGACCCCGTCCTCCGCCAAACCTTCCAGTTGTCCTGCCTGTACGAATGCCACATCTACTGTCCCCGACTTGACACCACGCAGCAGCGTCAGACTGTCGTTGGCGAAAAGAACCTGACTGGACGCCTGAAACAGACCCAGGCCTGCGTCTACCATTTCAGCCCACTGACTCTGACAGCCCGTCAACTGATCCAGACCAGAGCATCCTATGCGCTTGTTACTGAGGTCCTGTATAGCCGCAATGTCCGTTTGGCTGGAATCAGTCACTATCGCTCCGGCTACAGCGGCTGTCGCTTGGCCCGACGTCAGTCTCACTGCCGAGACCAGCGGAGAGATGCCGTAAGCGTAAGCCAGACAGGATTGGGAGGCTGCCCCGACCAGCACAAAGTCCAGGGAGTTGTTTGCTACACCTGCAAAGAGATCGGCGTCGCTGAGTACCATGGTGTTCACGGTCTCGCCTACAGCTTCCTGCACACGACCAGAGAATGTGCTGGTGTAGTCCGATGCCGAGGGCAGCGCTGGATCTTCATTCGTCTGTATTCCCACATGCAAGTCTGCTGTGCAGGCGCATGTCAGAAACATCAGGCCTGCTATCAGCGTCATCAGACATGTCCACAGGGACATCGGCTTGCAACCCCATGCGAAAAATTTTTCATCCTCTGAGCGCCAGGAAGAATTGTCTTCTCTCTGGATAGCCATGTCATATCCCTTCACGACCACGCATATAGCCGTGATTAGTTTTGTCGCCCTCCTGACAGCCACTCTCATCATGTGTGGGCGGTACAGGGATGTCACTGGCATCGCCTCTGCCGATGCCTTCACTGTGAGCCTCTTCTGTGGCACTCTAGCGCTCTTCCAACTCGCTGTCTACATGCTCATCCAGAGCTCCTCCCCGAGGAACACCGTCGTCAGGATGGGCAAGTCCATCGTGAACTCATTGCCGAACACGAAGGCTCTGCTGGCAGCCAGAGCCATAGACGCGAGCGCATACAGCTCCAAGCAAGCCGACATCACTTCAGCCAATGTGCAAATGCTCCTCTCATCCCCGGCCTTCCTCTTCGCAGGCGCGAGCCTCGTAGTGGCCCTCGGGGCCCTGATCACCAGGTTCACCCTGTCTAGGACGATTTTACGCAAGTCAGAGCTGCAGATCGTGGGCGTGTGGACAGGAATCGTCGTCCTGGACGCGCTCCTGTACATAGCTTTCATCATGCAGCACAACTACATCTATCAGACTGACCTCCTCGGCTACTGCCTGAAGGTGCTCCGAAAAGCTGCCATGGGCTCAGTTCTCGATGTTGCCTCCAGGGATGGGTCAGGAGTGCCCGAGAGCTCACAAACACCCCAGGTCACTGCCAGCCTCGCTTCCATCGTCTCCACCTACGACAATCTGCACCTTGAGACGTACACATCTCCTAGCCTTGCAGACCGCTTCAAGTCTGCTTACAACATCCCTGCACTCGTCGTGATCTCTGTGTCGCTCACCGCCACCGGCGTCGCCATGTATCGTCTCCGCTCCAGAGGTCCCACCCTCGTCCTGTGCCTCGTCATCGCGTGCTCTGTCTTCTGGTCCTGGCTGTATGCCGGGTTACCCAGCACGCTCCCCATGAAGAGCTCGCTGGACGACTCGGATGCTCTGCTTTACGAGATCCTGAACTGAACCGGTCAACAGCGTCATCCTTTCTCGCCACTCGGAACAAACATTATCTGGTCTGAGTGTAACTCGACCACATGAACAGGGTTGACATCGCTTCGGCCCTCGTCGTCGGTATGGTTCTCTGGTCCTGCAGTGTCCTTCTCTATCATTTTGTGGTGTTCCCCGGAGTCGCGACAACAGTGTACGCCAAGATCCAAACCTCTCTCCAGGACATGTGGCAGAGCACGGTTTTCCCTGAGCTTGCAGACAACTTCAGCACTGCTCAAATCGCAAACACTATCAACGTCGTTGATTCCTACAACAAGGTCCTCGATCCTGCTCTCACAGGCACCCTCGGCACCCTCGGTGGTGCAGAGTCCTCGTGCATGCGTCCTACGAGTGTAGGCATCGTCTTCACGGAAATCCTCGTGTCCGCCCTCATCGTGGCAGCGCTGTGGTACATTGTCAGGAAGCCTCTCTAGTCAGACAGGGAGTCGTACTCTCCATCATCCAGGAAACAGTAGGACTTCCCCAGGGGATTGGCGACGTCTCGCTGATACACCAACCCCCTTCTCAGGGTCCATACCAGCCAGTAGCAGTTCTCACGTGAGTTCATCGCCACACCCTCGAGCTGGATGTAGGCCCTCAGCTCTGACTCTTCGAGGATCTCCAGATCCACCGGATCCCCACTGTCGGCGTCCGTCAACACAGACGCCGCTTCCTTGTTCAGCTTCACATGGAGCTCGCCCCCGTCGCGATCTGTCGCGCCCTCAGGGAGTGTGTCTGTCACTTTGGAACGGATCTGTCGCAAGCGATCATCGAACGCTCGATCTACATCCCCCTGAGACAACTCCTTCGCAGATCTGAGGAGCATCCGGCACGATTGCTCGAGAAGCTGTAGACTCGAGACCACCAATCGGGGAGTCTCTACATGCAGTGGACCCCCGGCGTAGCCCACAAACCAGTACCTGCATGCCGAATCACGAGTCGATACCCGGTCGCCGACGATGGCAATCGCTCCGCTGTCGAATTCCTCATTCAGACGGACCATGATTTCTTCTTCCCCCCATCTTTTTTCCTGTCACAGTCACGCGCGTGATTCTCATAGAGATTTCTGCCGAGGAACACCATATACAAATGCCGAGCATCACCACAAAATCTCCTGGCCAACAAAAGACTCCCAAGCAACCCAAGCAACCCAAGCAGCCCAAGCAGCCCAAGCAAGATCAGACCGAGCGAGAGGAGACGGAACAGGGACAGCCGCCAGTGCAGTCGACAGTCCAACCGTTGGTCCAGCCAGCACCTGTCGATGTGGCCGATCCGGTGTCCGAGTCGGGACCGGAGGCCGATCCCCTGGAGGAGAGGCACACCGCGGACTCGCCTGTACTCGCCGGGTGCAAGAGCATGGACGCCCTGTTGTCCGCCATGACAGAGGCCTTCCGTGATGCCGAACAGAAGATCCGCCTCGGCAAGGCTCTCATGAAGAAGATGCAGGCCGCCCACAAGCGCGAGGTCCGTGTCGCGCTGGCGACCCTTAAAAAGAGCAAGAACAAGAGGGACGGCGCCCCGAGACAGCCCAGCGGAATCACCATGCCTACGACCATTTCAGCAGAGCTCGCAGATTTCTGTGGCATCACTCCCGGCACCAAGATCCCGCGGACCGAGGTCACCAAGATCCTTCAAAAGTACGTCAAGATGAACAATCTGGAGGACCCCACCAACCGTCGCAAGATCATTCCAGACAAAGCCCTGGCTCAGCTCCTGTCGACACAGGGCGACCTCGTGAGGGGAGACCTGGACTACTTCTCAATGCAACACTACCTGGCACCTCACTTCATCAAGACAAAGAAGAACGAGGTCACCGAGGTCTGACACACCCGTCACAATGACACCATGATGATTTTGCATTCCAGGATGGTAGGCAACGAATGCTCCCTACCATCCAGACTCCCCAAATGCAACAGTCGGATCGAAACTTGCCCCCGGCTTACAGGTCTGAGCTGTACCACCGGGTGGCACGAGTGACCCACCGCCGTGCCGGTGAATGTGGCATGCATATTCTTTTCAACAAAAAAACGAGCAATCTATTTTGCACCACGACGCCCTCTGGGCCTGGAAGTCTTTTCTACATACGTCGTCTCCATGTGATCTGCCATCTCTCCGGCTGTTGGCCTCAGAGCCGGATCATACACTAGCGCCATCATCATGTCACGCCGCACCTGTTCGGCCACCTGCTCGTCCTTCTTGAACTCTTCCACGAGGATCTCCCGGATGTTTCTGTCGTCGATGTTGCGTGGCATGGCCCGCAGGCGTCCCTTCGAGTTGAAGAAATACGGAAAGAACTTTGCGTTCCCGTAGACTTCGACCGGGACACGCCCGATGAGACACCGCATAGCGCTGAGCTGGAAGTGATTCAGCTCCCACTCGTACCCCTCCACAAACTCCTCATCCGAGTCCGTCTCCGATGTGCAGTCCATCTCGCCGATGGTCGAGTCATCGTCCGGTCCCTCTCCGGCCTCTCCATCCTCGACCTTTCCGCCCTCCTCGTTCACATCGCCTTCACTCTCTGTCTCGGCATCGCTCGCGAAGTACATCTCGGGGTCGAACACGCACTCGTCTGTCAACAACTCGAACATCAGACAGCCCAGGCTCCACACGTCGATCTTCGTGTTGTAAGGCAGGCCTATGATCAACTCCGGGGCTTGATACGCCACTGTTCCGACCCTGAATGAGTCGATCTCGTGGACCAGCATCCCTGACCCCACATCGCATATCTTGACGCTCATGTCTTTGTTGATGAGCACGTTCTCAGGCTTCAAGTCGGCGTGCACGATGCCGTGATCGCTCAAGAACTGCAGACCCCGAGCCACCTGTACGAAGACCTTGCGGGTGTCCTCTATAGAGAAACCATCGGTGCCCTTCAATGCCTTCTTCACATCGCCCTCCATGATGTCGTATACGATCGCACCATGGGTGCTGTCGTCCTCTTCCACTTCGAATCTATCGAACGCCTGAATCACATTGGGGTGTGTGTCTCCCTTGAACGCATCCAAGATCTTCTTTTCATTGCAGAAATACTCATAGAACTCACTAGACGCCCTGTACACCTTCAGGGCTCGACGTTCACCTGATGTCAGGTCGGTGACTGCGAAGCATTTTGAGAAGCGGCCGTGCCCGAGAGCACCCTCGATCCTGTAGCGATCCTTCAGCACCGTTCCACGGGCTGGGTGGTAGTAGTGGGTTTTCTGTGGACTGTCGCTGCCATCGCTGCTCTGCGAGTCCCTCCTCGAGCCCCCGCCCATTTTGAATTATTAGTCACGACAAAGAAAATTCCCTACGAAATGTGCAGCTCGCAAAGCCAGCCCTGGAGCGAAAAGTATCGGCCGACAACGCTCGAAGAAACCATCCAGGATCCTCACAGGCTGAGACTCCTGACAGAATACTGCACCCGGCAAGAGATGCCGCACCTGCTCCTCGTGGGCCCTCCCGGTACCGGAAAGACATCAGCCTCACTGGCGATCGCGAGGCGGGCGAATCCTGATCCTTCGATGCACATGCACCTCAACGCAAGCGACGATCGAGGGGTCGACTGTGTGCGGTCCAAGATACAGCACCACTGCAGGAGGCAGTGCGTGGGAGCGCAAAAGATCATCGTGTTGGACGAGGCCGAGGCCATGACAGCCCCAGCCCAGCATGCTCTTAAGCCCTTCCTGGACGACTCTCTCAGCACGGCATTCATTCTCACCTGCAACGACGACTCGCAAATCATACCTTGCCTGCGCAGCAGGCTCTGCACGGTAAGATTCAGCGCCCTCAGTGTCGAAGCCATCGTCGCCGCGCTTCGACGCATTGCGGCGGTAGAAGGAGTCAGACACAGCACGACGGGTCTGAGAACCATCGCCGAGGACACACACGGGGATCTCCGCTCCGCCATTAACCTCATGCAGGCCGTGTGCGTGGGACAGTCCAGAATCTCTGTCGGTAATGTCACGAGACACAGCGGGCCGGATCTGTCTCGTTTTGTTCGGGACCTCGTCGCTGCCGCCAGGAAGGCAAACCTTGCCCAGATGTATCGTCAGCTGGCGAGCGCGAGATCACATGGCTATTCCGACTCAGACGTGCTCAGGTCGATCGAGGACCACGTCCTCCGTGCACCCATGTCCGGACAGCGCCGAGCGTGCTCGCTCCGCACCCTCGCAGAGTACAAGACGCGCGCCGTCGAGGGCGTCGTAGACGAGCTGCAGAACATTGCACTGCTGATGGACATGTATGGCGCCGCCTCCAAACGGCATAAAGATCCCGTGGGCGGCCCTCGATATGCTCTGGTCTGAAAAGTACAGGCCGAGGTGTGAAGAGCAGATCGTCGGGCAAGGCACCTTCAGGGCCCTGCTCCGCAATCTTCATCATGGCCTCCCCCATCTTCTTCTGCACGGACCCAGCGGCACGGGCAAGTCCTCGTCGGTCAACGTCCTCGTCCACACTTTGTATGGAGACGACACACGAGGCAACATTCTACGCATCAATGCAAGCGATACGCGCGGCATCGGCAACGTCCGGGACGTCATCAATGAGTTCACGAGGACTGGAAATACGATCGCCTTGAGCACCTCCAGAGTGAAGCTCGTCATCCTCGAGGAGGCGGACAGTCTCACACTCGATGCGCAGTGCTGTTTGCGGAGAATGATGGAGGTCAACTCCACATCAGCTCGGTTCTGTCTCGTGTGCAACTTTGCCGACAAGCTCCTGCCGGCCATCCGATCCCGTTGCTCTGTCTTCAGATTCAGCCCCCTGTCGCACGCAGACATCGTGAACCATCTGCAGTCGGTCGCATCGGCTGAAAATGTGCCTGCCTCGAGGGCAGCGCTCGCGACAATCGTCAGCTGTTCACAGGGCGACCTCCGACGCGCCATCAACCAACTGCAGACCATGGCATCCCTAGACACCGATCGCATCGAGCCGGGACACATCACGACTGCTCTCGGTGTGCCAGAGCAGTCGTTTTTGGAGAAGTTGAGAGGCTTCCGTGAGAGGTCTCTCCAGGACACATGCGATCACCTGCTGCGTGTGACGAGTGAATGCCGTCTGACATCGGCCACGCTCCTCAGGGCCATCTACGATGGCTTGCGCGAGGATCTCAGACCGGAACAGCTCGTGCAGCTGGCAGATCTGCAGGTGATCGCTTCTCTGGACCACGACGGTGAACTCTTTGCCATCGCGACAGCGGCTGTCATACAGACACCTCCTCCGGTTGCGCACTGAGTGCCTCAGAGTCACGCGGCTCTGTTGACCCCAGTGCAATCACATCCACCGCGCCCAGCCCGACGCATGAGTTGATCATGGCTTCGACGCCTGGCTCAAAGCAATCGGGCACTTGCGCCTCCCAACCAAGTTCGGCATCGTGTGCTAGCACGATCAACACTCCGGGCGCCAGTGCCAGATGTGTCGTTTCTGGCTCGACCTGGATGCACCAGCCGGGAGGACGATGCCGCATCATCTTGTTCAGAATCGGGGGTGTCACACCGGAGGTCCGCATGTTCCGGACGTCGTAGCACGATAAATTGTTGCGCCGACACCACCGCAGCCTCTGCAGCTGCCACAGATTGCCCAGGCCTCGGGTGACACTCGTACGGTCGCACACACGTCCGTCCCGGAAGTAGCCACCGTTGTCGATTATCCTCGTGCGTTCGAAGGAGTCCTGTAGAGTGTGCACCGGGAGGACCTGCTCTGACCTACGCGGGGACGCTGTCATGCAAACGATCCTCGCGTCCCCAGCATTCGCCAGGAACACATCCTCCCCCAGTCGCACAAGAATGCACACCGAACATCCTGCCTCCACGAACTGCTTCCAATCATCATGCAGCATCATGCCCGCCTGGCAACGTTCGCAAGCCAGACGCAGCATCTTTTCTATTTTGGCGTGGTCCTGGCACTGCAACAGATTGTGTGACAGGTAACGTCGCAGAAAAGCCGACGCGAATTTCGCTGCCGCACCGTCTGGGCCCCATCCCCTGCACATACCGGCTATGGATACATCGCCCGTCACGTTCTCAGTGAAGGCGTGCGTTTGTGGACCTATCACCCTCTGCCATATCTCAACCTTCATGTGATACCATGCTTGAAAGTTGTGTCGCGCACATGAACGCGCCTGTCACTGCTCGTAAACGAGAGTGAAGTCGTTGGAGCGCGTGTTCAGAAGTGTGTTGTCGATCTTCAACATGTCTTCCCAACACCTCTCTAGCACTGTCTGATCGTGTGCCGTGCCTACGATGCTACTCGCCCTCTTCATTCCTGTCACGTACGCCTTCCCCTTAGAAGTTAACATCACTTCCATCACGTACATGTTGATCGTGGTGTTCTGGCCAAATTCGTTGCCTACCACCTCGACGATGGCTCCACTCACATCCCGGACGAGCTGGAGCACGGTCGAGAATATTCGAGAGCTGTCGTATCCCCTGCTGTTCATGTAGACTCTCACCCCCTGCACGTCCTTAGGGTATGACCTGTAAATACTTTCAACCTCCTCTCGAGTGCGTCCTCGCACCATCAGTTTTTCTCCAGGGATGCAATTCCCAGTGTTTGCGTTGCCTTCGATGTACAGATCTCGAGCATACCTCACCAGACCGTTCCTGTGCACATACACCCTGGTCTTCTTCGATGCACTGCTGAGGGCCAAGACGATTCCCATGCTGAAGGCCCGCCGCAGGATGGTCATGGGATCTGTTATCGCTCGTTGAACCACTGTGTATTGCATGTCGTACTGCTCCCGCTCGGACGTGAAAGACGACGCAAATGTGCGGGTCAGCAGAGAGTTGTTAGACACCTCACGAACAATGTCCTCCAGATCATCCTGAGACATGTACAGTCCGTCGCTGTCCCCCCTCTCGCTCCTCAAGATGTACGGTGCATACAGAGCTGCCGGATCTCGAGCACGGAGGCTCAAGAACTCTGCAAAGTCATCCGACACAGAGTCCTCTCTGATTATGTAAGTGTCGGGCATGATCTGCCCGGCGCCCCCTCTCGTCAGACGTCTCTCTAGCACCGACCAAAGCCTGTAACTCAGCAGCATAGCTGAATCATCGGACACATGCACCAACACCTGAGACGCGTCCACATCCCCAGCGATAGGAGTGCCACCCCGGGTCGCCGGGACATAGATGTCCGACTTCGTGCCGCTCGGCACGCATCCCTGCCTCTCCAGGACCCTCTTCAGGGCCCCGAATCCCTGAACACCCACAGGCACATGAAATGTGAGCGGAAATGGCCACACCGCCCTCACCACAACTATCATGACAGCCACTCCTATGGCCACTGCGATCTCGCTCTGCATTACAATTGGCGCGGAAAAAGTCCGACAATCAGGGCTGCTGATCATCACCCCCACCTACACCACCTGCACGCACTCGCACATCGCCCTTCTCCAGCCGATTGAGCGCCTTGTCACCTGCCGTCAACTTCAGGGTCTTTGTGATTTCCAACACCTCCTCCGCCTCTAAGACAGGCAACTTGGGTAGGCACTCTCCATAGAACCTCTTCAAGGCAGCGTAAACTGCAAAGTCGTCGGGATACATGTGGCCGAGTTTGGCTCCGACCATAGCCTCGGCATAGCTCTGGGGGAGCAGCGCCCTGCTCTCCGGTGGAAGCACCAGCATCAGCTGTTCGAGGGGTCTCCAGGGTTTCGTCTTCGGGAGAGTGATCGTGTTGATGTCGGTGTAGAATTCTGCGATGTCAGACAGGCAGGGGCTGTGATCATACCTGTAGTGCCAGTGCCAGTTCTGTGTGTTGCCCGTGTAGTAGTGGTGAATCCACTTCAGGCCCTCCAGGTAGTTTGTAACGACTCGTCTGCGGTAGGTTTCCCATTCGTCTCCGTTAGCCGGATCCAGGCCGAACAGCTGGATCCAGTACCTCTGCCTCCAGCCAGCCTTGCCCGCATGAATGGTGTCCTGCTGGCGACCCTGCACATTCTCAAATGCGCTCATCAGACTCGCGTGCTGATGCTCGGCTTGCGTCATTGCTGCGTCTCTTCTCACATCCTGGGCTGGACGGAACCTCCGGGAATTCGCCTCCCTCTCCAGGTTTGCATCCTCCGAGGATGCGAGCTCGGCGATGAATGCCTGCAAGAACATGCTGTTGAAAGTGCCATCCGCCTTCACCAGGTGGATCGTCTGTGTCCTCAGTGTCTTCAGGTATGCCTGCAGGAGGACTTCCAAACCGTCCATGTGCGTGCTGATCCCCGGGACGGCGTGCAGGAAATCGTTGCCCAAGAAGTACGCGTAGAACACAAAATCCCTGACGAGCTTGTCAGTGTCGTACGCCCCCCCGGTTCTCCGGGCCACATCGGCGGCAAAGGCCTCCTTGAGGCTGTCTATGTCCAACCTGTCGAACTCCACGTCGCGCATGTCCCTGCCGGCCACGCTGTTGTCGGCGCCCTTCCTGAAGTAAACCCTCTCTCGCACCAGGGCCATCCCTGCCCTCTGCGCAGAGAGACTCAGAAATATCAGGTCTGCATCCAGGCCGTACACACAGAAACGGACATCAGGGCTTCGGCAGGCGCGGATGTAGGCCATTATCTTGTGTTCGCCCTCCCCAGCCACAGACGATCCCGAGAAGACGATCTCGATTCCCGCCACTTTGGACCGTCGAGAGAAGTACTCCCGCATGTACGCGTCCAGTCCCTGCATGAACTTCGTTCCCGGGGTCAGCGCAATCGTGTCGAAACTCCGTCTTGGCAGATTCAACTTGGCAGATGCCAAGGCCGATAGTCGATGCATCTTTGCGCTCTTGTAGCGTCGATGGCGTTGCGTGTTCATTTTGGCCCGCGGAGCAGGGCCATCGACTGCGATGTAGAGGAGAGCCCGAGGCCGAACAATGCTGGCGACGTGATCTACGTACTCACATGTGGCATGGTACATGCGCATGTGGAGCGAGGCCTCCGTTTCATTCACGTCGGCGTCACGGAGAACAGAGTGTGCGCAGGGGTGTAGCATGCAGTTTGCGTCGATCATGAGGCCATCGCATCCGACGTTGTCACCCCAGGGTGACAACATATCTGCATATCGCTCCGACAACTGTCTGAACACTCTAGGGACCCCCAGCTTGTTCGTAATGATCACCACATACTTTCTGTCATGAATATCTGACGCACAGTCACAGCAAACCGCGTGCCGACCAGGGGGTGTTCTCTGCATTTTCGACCTTCACATCATTTCTTGGAACGCCGAGCCGAACCATGTGGCAGTCTGATGAGCGCGATGAAACAGACCGACAGATCGTCCGAATATTGGGTGAGTGCCTTTCCACATGCCGAGATGCGCACTGATGCATGTGGAAAGGCCGCGAGGTCCCTCTCACTTCTGGTCTGCCCCACAGTCTTCGACTACTTCATGTGTGCGCTATCGCCTCAGCTCATCGATCAGGGGGAGCCGGCGCGGCGTAAACTAGCTTCAGATATTGGGAAGGTTGTGCCCGGCCTCGAGCAGGCGCTGTATGGAGCCGCGACCTCAAGGGTACGTTTCGCTCTGGCTCCATGCGATTACTGGTGCTTCGAAAATTCCCGATGACACCCTCTCTCTTGCAGGACGTGTACATAGATCGTGATACACTGAAGGATCGTCTGGAGATGGTCGCCGAGTGGATGTTGAGAGACTGCCTCATCCGTCAACGCGGTGTCCCGGAGGTCGATCTCGGACAGCTCGCCCTAGCTCTCGGTGACATGTCGATTGCATCCATTCGCTGAAGGCCGGCAGGTGGTCCTACAGCCATCTGTGCAGCGAGTTCATAATCGCACCTACCACCTCCTTGTGCAGGGGAATGTCATGTTTCATAGCTGCTGGCGTCCCGTTCACCAGGCAGCGGATGTACAGATCGATCGCGTGATCGGGGATGTCTGACATAAGTGGAAGGTTTGGATGTGTGTCAGAAACACCTATGTGCGTCTCAGAGGTCACATGTGCGAAATCCATCACCTCGAGTGGGACCTTCGGGACACAGTCGGAACCGTGCTTCACCCTCGGCTGGAGAACGACGCAGTCCTTCATAGCTGCTCCCAATGCTGAATTTCCCACTCGCGGACTTCCGAAGGTAGTAAGGTTGACCGGCCTTCCCATCAGACCATAGTGGAGTGCAAACAGTGTAGAACATGCGGCACCTAGGGAATGACCGGAACAATGTATCGCCGTGTCTGGATGCCTGTCTGTGTAATCCTTTACAGCCGCATCACATCGTGACAACAGGGCTCTGTATTGTAGCAAAAAGCCGGCGTGCACCTTGACCCCCGACTTGGCAGGGAACGCACACACCGCACAGTCTGCATCACAGACCGCATCCTGGATGCTGTCAGTTCCACGGAAGATCAACATGATGCTGCTGCCATCCTCGGAGCTGTCGCCACCGTACTCGACCACATACACATTCGCATCGGTCAGGCCATCGTTGAACAGGCGTGGTGTGATCTCCACCCTCTTCAACACCTCCAGATGCTGGGGATCCAGGGCCACTTTCTTCGTCGGCTTCTGGACTGTTGCAGGATCGGCGATGTCGCCCACCTCTTTTCCATGCGCAACGGACCACGCCCTGTCGACGTAGCTCTGATCCTCATAGGCCAGCGAGCTCAGTCTCGCGAGGTCCACAAGCATTCTGTCCCCGACGACCATCACTGCTGTGTCGTCAGGTTTTGTTCCGGCCAGCTGTTTCGCGGTCCTCCCGACGCACCTCGGTCTCATGATTATCCGATTCACGCGTACGGACTTTGCCTTGAGCGCCTCCACTCGTGGAGGCAGCAGAGTAATCCTGATCGCGTCCCGCAGCATCGCCCCTATTTCAGGGCTAGAAGTTCTGGGTCTCTCTGCGATGTGCACGTGTGCCGATGACCCAACTGCCTGCCTGGCTGCCTGCCTGCCTGCCTGAAAAGGCTCTCCGAAAATTGAAGGCAGACTCTCACATAAAGACTTCCTAATCATTCGTAGAGGCGTCGAGAACACGCTTCAATCCACACACTCGCAGAATCGAGACTGCAGCCATGGCTCGCACCAAACAGACCGCGCGTAAGATGCTTCCTAACAATCGCCCGATGCTGGCGTCCAAGCACCACCCAGGTGTCGGATTCCCGACAGCGAAAAGGTCGGGGCCTCGTGGCAAGGGCATGCGCCCCTTGGTGCCCATCATCAAGCGTCCCCATCGCTTCAGACCGGGCACCAGGGCGCTCCAGGAGATTCGCCGCTTCCAGAAGTCCACCGAGTGCCTCATTCGCAAGCTGCCCTTCCAGCGCCTCGTCAAGGAGATCGCTACAGATATTACTGTGGAGACAGGCAAGGTGGACCTTCGCTTCCAGTCGGCAGCCCTCATGGCTCTGCAGGAGGCGTCCGAGGCCTACTTAGTCGGTCTCTTCGAGGACACAAACCTGTGCGCGATCCACGCCAAGCGCATCACCATCAAGCCAAAGGACATGGCTCTGGCGAGGCGCATCCGTGGCCATCCCGACTCTGGCTACAACCCCGAGGCCAAAAAGAACTGAGCGGCACTTCAGGTGTGTCTGTCACCCTACTCTGCGTCGCGGCCCTTGCGATCGCCCACTGCACCACAGCACCCCGCTGTGGTGATGAAATCTCACTGGACTCGATTGGTGTTCATTCGGCTCTTTGTCATGTTCCGGAACGGGAGCGGTCGCTTGAAGTTGCTGTTCAGTGCAGGGTCGTCCGAGCTGTACAGCTGCCTGCTGTACAGGTCAGGCGCAACGCTTGTGGCTCCATAGACCTCTAACAGACCAGCAGTCGGATGCGTCTTGCTCATCATGCGTTTCTCTGCGCACACCTGGCGCCCGCTGAGGTCCTGCGTCGCTGTGTCTCCCTCTGTGTGCAGCCGGCCCAAGCCCAGCAGCTCGGACTCTTCCGGAATGCTTCTTATGTTCTCCGCAGTCTCGGCGATGCCATCCAATGACTGCGGAGTGCCCGTCCTCGTCAGCATGACTTTGTCTGGCAGACAGCGCTTGTAAACAGGTCGCTCGTCCAGTGTCTGCTTGCCCCGCTGACCCCACAGATTGCGGGCCTTGATGGCATCATTGTAGTCATCCTCAGGGGTCCTGCATTGTTCATAGGACTGTGCGAATGACTGCATCTCGTACTTTATTGGAACACCATCCAGGACGATTGGGTCAGGAACTGGACATGCTGGACAGGCCTTCGGTGTGTAGTACTGCCTGTTCTCTGCGAAACATCTTGTCTGCAGAGGAGCTATCTGACCGGCATTGGCTATGTGTAATGAGCCAGAGGGATCACTCCAGTCGCAGTGATATGCAGTACACCTCTCGGCTGTGTCCGCAGCCTGTCTCTTGCATTCCTCTAGATCCATCCCGTCACACTGATACTGTCAGGAGATCCTTTTTGCGCAGATTTTTCAGGTCCATGTTCATGTGCACCGATGTGGATCGTCTTTCCAGTGTCCCTGTTCGAGACCCTGGATTCTGCGATGCAGGGCGAAACCCTGTGCATAGTTGAAGACCCGGTGTACTGGGGTCACCGTGAGCACATGTACACGTTCAACCGCCTCAAAATGGTCTACATGCGTGCCACGTGCCTGTACTACCGAGACTTTCTGCAGCGCCAGGGCCTGTCTGTGCGGCTCATCGACTACCGAGACGTCGATGCCTTCTATGCCGCACTCGACCGGAATGATAAGGTGCACGTGCATGACCCCACTGATTTCTTTCTCGAGCAGAAGCTGCGCAAAGTGTGCCGTGCGGCCGGGACCACGCTTCATCTGCACCCGACGCCGAATTTCCTCACAACACGGAATGATATAGACTCCTTCCTGACCGTCAGTGGGGGCAAATTCATGCACAGCAGCTTCTACCAGTGGCAGCGCAGACGACTCGACGTGCTGATGACTGCAGAAGGAGAGCCTGTGGGAGGGAGGTGGTCCTTCGACGATGAGAATCGCAAGAGAGTCCCCCCAGGCACTGATGTGCCCCAGCTCCAGCAGCTATCGCGAATCGACGCAGGGTACGTCGACACCGCCAGAAAGTACATTGACCGCCACCAGGAGTTTGGCAACAATCCTGGCGGAAGAGTGATCGTCATGCCGGTCTCACATGCCGGCGCCAGGGCTCGCTTCAAAGTGTTCCTCGCAAGAATGCTGCATGGGTTCGGTGACTACGAGGACGCCATCGTCCGGGACAACCCTTTTCTGTACCACACAGTGCTATCTGGGTGCCTCAATGTCGGTCTTCTGGATCCCGGATGGATGATCCGCGAGCTGTGCTCCGCGAACGCACCCATCAATTGTGTGGAGGGCCTCGTGAGACAGATCATAGGCTTCCGTGAATACACCCGCATGATGTACATCACGCAGCACGATTTCCTCTCCACGACGAATTTTCTCGAACATTATGCGAAGGTCCCACCCGCGTTCTACTCGGGTGGCACCGGTCTTATGCCCCTCGATGACGCCATCGGACAGGCCTGGAGGCTCGGATATCTCTCACACATACCACGCCTGATGGTCGTAGGCAGCGCGATGACAATGCTCGGCATCAGCCCCGCAGAGATGTACAAATGGTTCCTGGAGTTTTCGATCGATGCCTATCCGTGGGTCATGCTGAGCAACATCAGCATGGCATCCTTCTGCGATGGGGGCAAGTTCTTCACCAAGCCTTACGTTTCGGGATCGAATTACATCCTCAAGATGAGCGACTACAAAGCTGATGGCCACTGGGACAGGGTCTGGAACGCTATGTACTTTTCCTTCTTCCGCAGACACGCCAAAAAGCTTCGTGGCAGTCGCCAGACAGCTTTCGCGATCGCCAATCTCAAGCGAAGGGCTCCATCAGAGGTTGCAGAGATGGACAGATTGGTCAGAGATGTCAAGAAACATCTTCATATCAAAATGTCAGCCTGACCCCTACAGGATTGTGGTCAGAGGCGGCATCTCGGGCGATCCACGCCCCCTTGATGTTCTCTCTCAGGCTGGAAGGGACCAGAATGTGATCCAATCTCCACCCTAGCCCCTTCTTTCGCATTCCACCCTGGTTGCTGAAGAACGAGAACTCCTGTCTCTGAGGGTGCATCACCCGCCAGACATCGATCAACCCTGTTGTCTCCAACGTGTGGTGAAAGCTGGCGCGCTCACCTGCTGTGAAACCTGCCGTCTTTCGCAGCCTCGTCGGGTCGTAGACGTCGATGGGCTCAGGGGCGACGTTCATGTCCCCAGCGACAATGACCGGCTTGTCCGAGGCCTGCAGTCGGACTAGATATCCCAGGAATGCAGGATCCCAGTCGGTCAGTCGTCGACCTATGTTGACCAGGTGCCTACCGCTGTTCGGAACGTACACGTTCACCAGAATGTAGCTCTGGAATTCTACAGTCAGAATCCGACCCGACCGTGGCGAGAACCCCTTATCATCCCGTAGCGGCTTTTCCCTGCTCAGGGTCATCACGCCACAGTATCCGTTGCGTTCGCCAGAATTGCTCCATCTCGCGTGCCACTCTGGTATGGCTATGGACTGCAGGATCGACTCTGACTTGGCGTCAGTCAGCTTTGTCTCCTGGAGACATATCACGTCTGCATCGCAGCCCTCGACGAGTTGTCTCACCGAGTGCGGAGCTTTCCGGAGAAGCCCGGCGAGTCCAGCAACGTTCCACGAGACGATGCTTTGATCCTGCATCCGACGCTACCGAACAGAGTCAGAAAAATATGACGGGTTTCTACAGCACGCAATGTCGGGTCCGGGGCTGACGGCGACACCTCCGCACGATCTTCTGGTGACGGCGCTAAGAATGCAGGACAGAATACAGGCCCACGCGTTCGCTTCCGGTCTGAACGTCGCATGTGCTGCCCTGCTGGGGAGCACAAAGGAACCTGGTGCTATGAAAAAGGCCCAGCTCATGCGCGCAGAGACCCAGCGAAACGAAGCCACCCTCGCCAAGGAACTTAATAGCGACCGTAAAGGAGGTCTACCAGCCTCAGAGGCTGACCTCAAGCGCGCAGACATAGTCGCCAACAATTCACATGCAGCAGCCAAGAGGCTTCTCCTCACCACGGCTCCGGCCGTTCACCTTCTCTGCGCACTCGATCCCAACAGGACCAAGCCCCTGCTTCAGCAGCTGCCCATGCAGTTGCAGCAGGTCATCAGAAAGGCGCTCATCAGGGCTGCCAAAGCCGCAGATGTCCCTCTGACAACACGTGACAGGCAGGGTGATCTTTTCCAGGCCCTGCAAAAGCTCTGCCCGCGCACCGACGCCCGTGCCACGACGGAGTCCCTGGCGTACGTCAAGAACCTTGGAAAGGACTGGTCCGCACTGCGCGATGCCATCGATGTCTTCAAGGGACTCGTCGAGCCTTCACACCAGGTCGGTGGTGGGGGTTGGCCGCAGCTCACCGCGAGGATATTCGGTCTGATGCTCATGATGCTGCTGTCATCCATCGTCGCCTGTGTCACGCTGCCCTTCCTGGCTGTGCACACCCTGTTTGTGGTGTATCGCAACGTCGATGTGAGTGACAGATTCTTGGCCGACGCCTTGCTCCAAACAGTGCAGCACAGGCTCATGCGTGCCATTCACAAGATATACACCTTTCTGCCCTCGAGGCTGTTCCGGATCGTGGACGAGAGGGCTTTGCAGGACTTTTGAAGCAATACAATCAGTATCACGGAGCTGTGTGACGATCACACAGCTCTTTCGTTCAGGACTTCAGGTAGCGGTAGATGCCATCCGTCCAGTCGTTTCGCACTGGTGTTCCCCTCTTTCCGTGCTTGAGTTCACCGTCTGCCATGACGAAGGACTCGAAGAAGTCAGGGATGCGTTCCTTGCAAAGCTTCCCGAGATCAGCGATCTGCTTGGAACCCAGCTTGAGGCAGTCCTTCTTGTTGACCGGCAACGCACTGACATCCATGTCCAGCTCACTCATGAGGGCCTCTATCTCTGCCCTACGGGTTTCTGTGACATCCAAATCCACCACATCCTTTCTGGATGAGGACTGCGCAGGCGTCGCAGGAGTGAGGCTCTTGGCCTGGGTCTTCTTGCTCTTCAGCTCAGACTTGAGACCACCTGATGACGGCGTTGCAAGCTCCACGACATCTTGACCTGTCTTGTCGCTCTCCGCGGAGACCTCGTCTGTTGCCTGTGGGCGCCTGCCACCCTTCTCGTGGGGCAGCCACAGCTTGGAGTCCGATTCTATCTTGCCCTCTTCAGCTGCGTCACGGATCTCAGAGATGACACCGGCGACGATGTGGACGATCTCGTCCGCGGAGAGCTTGGAGCTTGTCGCTTCTATGTACCTCTCCGCACCGCAGTGCAGGACGGCATAACCGTCCTTGTCCTTCTGCGACACTGCCTTCACTGCAACTTCCTTTCTCTTGGACTTCAGCTTGAGGGTGTCGAGGGCGGTACCCAGCTTGCCCTCACCGATGTTGCTCTTCACCACTGTGATGTACTGTGTCATAGTTGCTGGCGTTGGATGACTTGCGAGGAGTCTTTAGTCAGCTTTGCTCTGGCTTGTTTTGATGGGTAGAAGGGACCGGTCCACAGCCACGCCTTCAATTTTTCCCAGGCCAATGTTATAGGTGGCGTGATGCGTCTAAACATATTCAACCTCTTCCGCAGCAGGAGGGATGTAACTGTCCCGGATGAGGTCGCTCTGGATCCACGCCTGGCCCAATATCCACAGAGGTTCAAGGATCCCAAGTGGAACGAGTTCTTGACACATGTGCCGCCGTATGAGAGGGGGCGCAAGTACGAGGTGGGGGAGGTCGTCAAGCTGAGAAACAACACCGCCTGCCTCATCGAACTCAAAGCAGACGGCAATCCAGGTCTGACATTCCTGCCGCACAACATGGTGGACTTCGACCAGTGGCTGCAAACCGTCGACATGCGCCGTACCCATCAGCTCTTCATGACGGCCAAATGGCCCGATCAGAAGGATCCAAGATTCAAAGAGAAGTTGCAGGACCTTCTGGTCGGGCTCGGGATGCAACCCACAGGCAAGGACAAGATCGATCCGAGGGCATGCTACAAAGACTCGGGCAGTGTCATCCTCAAGTACTACCAGCGCATCGTCAGCACCTACATCATCTATGGGCCATACCGCGGGGTACTCATCAATCATTCCATGGGCAGTGGAAAGACCCTCTCCGCCATCAGCGCCATCGACAACTTCATCGCCTTCAACAAGATCGAGCACGACACGAAGCAAGTCGCTCATCAGATGGACGCTACCACAAGACTCCCACTCTCTGGCAAGGCACTTCGAGAGGGTCCCAATTGCTTCGTCGTGCTCCCTCCCAAGGCGAGTCTCGAGCAGAACTTCAGATCGGAACTCGTCAAATTGCCGAGTCGTATACATGATCAGATCGTCCAGGCGCTCGTCGGAAAAGCCGACGCCCAGGCGACCGCCAACCGCATCATCAATCGCAGCGTCACCATTCTGTCCTACGTGTCCATAGCCAATCGCCTGAGATCAAACAAGCTGACCCTCGAGAACAGCCTGATCATCCTGGACGAGGCCCACAACTTCCTCGAACCACCCCCACAATTCAGAGCCGCCTACAAGTACCTGAGTGAGCGCATCCGCAAGACGCAGAGCTGCAAGATCATGCTCATGACTGGCACACCCATCTACAAGTCCGTCGTGGACCTCACCCGCCTGCTGAATCTGCTGAAGAGGGACACGGACCGCCAGTTCCCAGATACAGAGGACGACTTCTTCCGGAAGTACTTCTCCCCTGGAGCTGATGGGCGGCCTCACATCGATAGGCAAAAATTTACCAGCGACATCCAGGGCTACATCAGCACCTACGATGCCGAGGGTGACCTGTCACTCTTCGCCAAAAAGGTCACCATGCAACCGATCATCACACCCACTACCCCAGACCACTTCGGAAAGTGGGCTGAATCAAAGCGAAAAGAGAATGTGAGGTACGGTCTCGGTGAGCACGTCAGCGTCGATGAACTCGTCGTCTCCAAGAACCCGAAGTTTAAGAACAAGGTATCCGGCTACTACAAGTCCAGCTCGCAGACTGACAACACACCACTGTCCTTCAGAACCCACGGCAAGTGGCCCGCAAAGTTCCACGCCCTTGCCGACCGCCTCGAGAGCAACTCGAAGGAGAAGGCATTTGTGTACTCGAGGCATGTCGCTCAGGGTGCCAATGCCATCGGCGAGTATCTCGAGAAGGAACGGGGATGGGTACGCATGAGCAACAACACACAAGACCACGGCACCAACTCACCCAAGCAATTCAGCCCCCTGAGCAGGGATCTGGCAGAGCTCAAGACGAAGAAACTCTCACCGGAAGCATTCCTGGCAGCCAAGAGATCCATTGTCGATCGCTACCTCAAGAAGGGAGGCAGAGGCTTTGTCGTCGTTAACAAGGCCACCACTCAACGAGAGATCACGTACGCCAAGGACCTTTTCAACGACACAGACTTCAATGTGGACGGACGGCTCTGTCTTGCCTTTATAGCTGATGAATCGTTCAGCGAGGGCCTCTCTCTTCTGAACACCCTGCACGTCCACCTGCTCGATCCGACGTACACCCTTCAGGCGTTCAAGCAGGTCGTCGCCCGTGCGGTGCGCAATTGCTCCCACAGGCAGCTGAAGTGGCCATGGACCGTGAAAATCTGGCGCTACCTGGCGACAGGCAACGAGGGTCAACCAATGACCGACGCCGACCTCATGGCGTACTCCGATGCCTCCCAACACGTGCTGCAGCAGGTCATCGACTGCGTGGCCCAGGCCTCGATCGAGAGCGGCTTCAAACACATCCACGCATCCGTCAAGCCAAAGTTCAGCCTCTGGAAAAAGTTCATGATGCTCTTCGCCAAACGAAAGCCCAGCACGCCAGTCGGGACTCTTGTGTAGCCTTCACTTGTGTGTCTCGGCCCTCATTCTGCTATCAGCAAATTCACATGACGTCGGTGCAATCAGGGTGATCTGTGAGAGACCACCCTGATTGCATCGATCGGAGGGCCATGTCCAACATGGCGTCTTCGGGTCTCCCCGCTATTCTATCCTGAACTACATCCGATGATGACTGCAGGGGGCGGTGTCTGTACTCGAGCATCAATTTTGCACTGCACAATTCACTCTAAAAACATCAAGAAAATCGATGTGCCTTGCACGCGAGAACACACACTGCGAACCATCATCGAGACCGTGTACAACGTGAGCATGTATCGTGTGAAGACTGCGTTTGATTCGTGGGACCGAATGAGATTCAGCCATCACGATGGCATCATCGCAAGGGATACAGTCGCCGATGGAGACTGCCTCTTTGCGGAGTCAGAGGGAAGGCTCGTAAATCACTCCGGAGACGTGATCCGCTGGGCCTGGCGACGCAAAAGTGGCACCGTTTTGACCTTCTGTGTCTTTGTCGAGTACCTCTATGCAACAAAGACTCTGTTCCGTCTCAAGATAGGTCTGCCCGACACCTACCTTCGCCTGGAGTCGGGCGTCCTCAGCATCGGCGACGCACAACATTCCCCCATATGTGTTTTCACAAAAGCGTAGCCACACACTGACATGTGGTGCAATCAGAGCGGTCTGTGAGAGACCGCTCTGATTGCATCGTTCGGATGGCCATGTCCAACATGGCGTCTTCGGGTCTCCCCGCTGTTCTCCCCTGAACTACATCCGATGATGACTGCAGGGGGCGGTGTCTGTACTCGAGCATCAATTTTGCACTGCAAAGTGCATGCACAGAAAATTGATTGTCCCTTTCCTCTGAGCTCTGTGTCTGGGAAATCTGTCTGCAACATGATCGAAGATCTCGCATCACGGCTGTTATCGACGATGCAGAACGGCGAAAAAGCAGGCCTGTGGGAAAGAGTTGCTGTGGTCTGCGTTATGGCGTTCATCTTGAGTCTCTTCCTCAGACCCTTGCTGCCCGCTGTCTGCGTGTACCTCGCCATGTTGCTCATAACCCGACGACTGCCCGGCATGTCCGTGAGCGCTGACCACGTGAGGGCCACCGTCGTCGAGCTCGCTCGTCCCCGAAGATCTTGAGGGCCGATCAATCAGACGACTGAGTGGTCGTCTGATTCTCACATTTCTTTCATGATCCTGCAACAGATGGGTCTGCGTGCCTCCGCCCTGTATCCGACGCGATGTGGCAACGCAATTGGCCTGCGCATCTCTGCAGGTAAACGTCACACGAATCTGTCTCAGCCACAGATCGATGAGCTCGACGCCCTCACGCAGGCAATCTCCACCCTGTTCGATGTCCCGATCTGTTTGGTCACCCTCTTCACAGGCAGAGACATGCTGCGGATTGTCAACACCGTTGCACGGGACGTGGTGCCGACACAAATGCATTCCAAAGAAACACTCTGCGCCAAGCTTCTCCTGCCCAGCAGGCCCGAGGCTCTGGTCGTCAGCGATGCCACACACGACAGACGCTTCAAGAACTTGCCTGGCGTCGTGGGTGGTCCGATGATCCGTTCCTACATGGGGGTTCCGCTCGTTACCGATCAGGACACGCGGATAGGCTCACTGTGCATCATCGACAAGCACGTGCGTTCCTGGAGCGCGGAGGACCTCTCCCTCGTCGCCAACCTGTCCCATGTCGTTGTCGAAATCTTGCAGAACAGTCCCTCGACGCAGGCCCTCGCTCTCTGCGACGTCGCCAAAGAGGGCTGGATACTCCTTTACACCAACAGGACGTGGACGGAGAACTGGGGTCACCACACCGACTTCTGGTCTGTCCGTAGATCGCCAGACCTGTCTACCGAGCCATGGGTCCGGTACCGGTCCAGGATATCGCAGGGATGCAAGTTCACCGTGAAGTCCCTCTCTAGAGGTGGGCACAGTGTCACGACCCTGCTTTTCACTCCTGCGAGCATTCCTGCGACAGACATTACGATCCCGAGCCTGCCTGCAGGAGAGAGCAGCAAGACAACGTCGCTGTACATCATCACATCCCTGACACAAGAGGAGACCCTCGATTTGCGTGGCCCACCCTCACACGTTCCGGGCATGGAGTGTTGCTCGATCGGACCTATGGTCGGGAGAGGTGGGTACGGCACGGTGCATCTAGGGGTGTGGCATGGAGAGAACGTTGCCGTCAAGGTCGTTCCCATCGATCACAACTGTGGGAAGCCCTGGTCCGAGGCCATCATCATGGACGATCTGCGCCACCCGAACCTCGTGACGCTGCACGACTGGGTCACCACCCCGTCCGAAATCTTCATCGTCATGGAACTCTGCCACGGAGGCTGTCTCCGTCAGGCGATAGACCGTGGGGACATCGTGGATCTCCAGACCAAGATGAAGATCGCGCAGGGCATCGCCAGTGGGATGGCGCACCTACACGAGCTCGGCATCGTGCACGCCGACCTGAACTGCAACAACATCCTGCTGGACGACAGGGGAACTCCCAAGGTCGCAGACTTCGGTCTCAGCAGGATGCTCGCCGGTCAAATCACCACAGAGACCCTGGGGACGTTGACGCACGCACCCCTCGAGTTGCTCGTCACAGGGGCGCTGACACTCAAAACTGACGTCTATGCATTCGGAGTCGTCCTCTGGGAGATCTTCGATCAGCGCAGGGCGTTCGCCGGCATGACTCGGGACCAGATCACATTCGCAAAGATCCAACACCATGCCCGCTTTGACGTCCTAGCAGGTGTCCCAGATGGTGTGACGGCTTTGATCCATGCTTGCACCGATCCGGAGCCTCGGGGGCGACCACCTTTCACGAGAATTCTACAGCGACTCCGTGGTCAGCCGTAGGTTCTCTCCAGGCTGTACTGGATGAAGAGCAGACCGGTGTCGCGGTGTCTGTGGGTGTCGTACACATCCTCCATGCTGTCCGAGGACTTGGGCAGCGTGTTCCCGATGAAGACGAAGACCGCCTGGTCCGGTTTGAGGATTGTGTGTCGCCGGATCACGGTGAGGAGCCCGCCCACGGTGACATCTCGTGGGAACAACCATTTGCGACGGTCCATGGCGGGTGTCTCAGGCGAGCCGGGCTCGATGACGCATGGTATCTTGTCCGGATGCTTCCTCAGCATCCTGCACCCCTCCTCCACTATCTGTTCCAGGGGCCGCTCCTCCAGGTACATGTCGCTATGGTATTGGGTGGCACAATCCTTGCGCGGTCTCTCGGTCTCCCGGTCTCGCAGAACGATCCAGGTCGATGTGTCGGCGAGGACCTCGCCTTCGAGGGCAGTTTTCCTCATAAAAGCGAGTCGCAACACGATTTCTCAGTACGAATGACGAGAGTGATGATCGCCCTGCTGCTCTTCCTCGCCCTGCGTGCCTCCACAGGCGCCGACGTGACTCCCAATGTGCCGAGCCTGCCTCTGACCGGCTCAAATCTCGAGGCACCATACGCTTCTGCAGCACCTGCCACCACACCCCAGACCGACAGCGCAGCCCCGGTGTCTGCACCGACAGGCGGCGATGCGATGGCCTCTGCGCCTGCTCCGAGCTCTTGGTGGTCATGGCTGTCTCCTGCTCCTGCAGCCGCACCTGAGGAACCCACATCGACTCCGAGCGGAGTGCCAGCACCTGGCCCTGCAGCTGACATGGCATCTGGTCCTGCACCAAGCGAGAATGATAGCGGACCGCCAGCTGCTCCGTCTGGCAGTTTTCTGAGGGGTGGTGCCTCATCACCCGCAGTCACCTCAACATCCACTTTGCCCTCATCCTCACCATCGCCCTCGCCATCGCGCTCTCCCTGGTCCTGGTCGACAGCTCCAGCCTCGCCCTCCCCGTCCTCTTCCCCCGACACCTCGTCGAGTCAGGGACGAACCTGCGCCAACAGAGGCTACACCGCCACCCCGAATGGGCACCCACCACCCCCACCACCTGCCTACGTCGGAGAGCCCCAGAAACTCGACAATGGAACACTCGTCATCGCCCAGTACGGACAGGTACGTACCTGTCCGTCACTTTTTGTTGATGTTTTCCTCTGATGCCAGATGCTGATCGTGTGCTGTGTGATGTCGCAGTGCGGCGGCGAGGGATCGCGCTGCAATGACTTTGGCCATGGATGCGTCGATTCCCAGTGGCCCAACACAATGTGCAACCAAAGCTGGACCTGCGAACGTCAGCAGCGTTGGTACTGGCAGTGTCTGGAGACCTGCTGATGCTTATACGTCGATCAAAAACGCCCGCCGACCGTGAACATGAGCCCTTGATAATGGGACTGTAAATGACATGTTGCCAACGACCCACTGACTAAATTGACTAAAATATCCAAGAATTCTAGAATTCTAGAATTCTTGCTGTTTCTGCTCTCGGTGCTTCAGGTATCCATATCCAGCAGCAACCAAAATCACATTAAAGCCTATCAGGGCTCCTAAACAGATATATGCTAAGTCCTCGTCAGGTTCACATGATATGGTGTATGTATACTCTGTGTCAGCAGAGTTCTTGGCAAGTCTCAGCAAATGGGTTCCGGAACAACGCAGGACGAGCACAGACATGAGAAACAGGAGATACCACATGCTTGTTGCTGGAGGTTTGACATTATACCCTGGCGCGATATGATTTTGAGCTTCAATTTTGCACAGCGTGCACTCTTTGGACCGAGTGGTCCAACGTCAGCAACGTTGGTATTGGCAGTGTCTGGAGGCCTGTTGTTGTGTGCCTCAGTAACCGGAGGATGGCAAGGTTATAGCAAGAGGGAGCATTTTTTCATGAAGTACAAAATCCGACAGTGCTCACAATTGTTCCATACAATCGTGAGTCAATTTCTCTAAATCCTGTACGCATAGAAAGCCAATAAAGGGAGTGCGAGGAAAACTAGTATGTACCAAACAGCACTCTTCACATTGTCGATGAGGTCTCCATTGCACATGTGCCACCCTTCAGTCCTTCCGTGCCCATATGGAGGGAACCGTCCCGCTCTGGTCTGGTATGTTGCAGGAATGCTCAGGCTTCCCACCTGTCTGCGAAAATCACTCACTGTGTGTGACGAGGGACTGTCTTTGAACGGATTTTGGACAATCAGCAGACCCTGTTCATCCAAGCCCTTCAGCCACAGTCCGTGCTTGCGCACCATGGAGCAGGAGTTTTTCAGCATGGTCGTGATGACTATTGGACGATGCTCTGCCATCCGGGCTAGGTCGATGATGTCATCATCGGACAAATCGCGAGGGCTGACGTACACATAGTGCGTCTTGGTCAGCATTGTCAATATCATCGCTGGCACGTTGTTGTCCAGAACGTCAAGCGATCTTTCTGTGCCGACGGATTTGTGCGCACATGGGAGCCCAAACGGAATGCAGTACTCTAAAAAAGTCTTCGCTATTGCTTTCTCTATCACGCTCTGCCAGATTATGGCCTCCTGCTGTGATGACATTCTGATGTCCAAAGACTTGGTGTACTTCACGTCTGTTACGCTCGCATCAACCGCCATCTCGATTGGGACAAACACTGTTTCGTTCAAGCGGACGATTGTATGGAATACGAATTGTGTGTCGTTCAGGCGAACGATGCTTTTTGTAATCGCGGTCTTATCTATGGCAGCGACTGCCTTCAACGAAGCCGCTAACCAGCACTCGCCGAGATCTCTTTGATAGACATCTGAAGGGTCTGGGCCTGATTCATTCGCATACAAGGTCCACGACCCACGAACACTGAAGTCTCCAGCAACGAAGTACTTCGCGTCGTCTGCAGGAAGCTTGAATACCGGCCATGATTCAGGTCGCTCTACGAGTCGGATTGGATCAAGAAGATGGAGACTTGCTGCGTTGAGAATGGGCCACATCATGTCTAGTAATCGGGAAACCTGAAACAGATATACCTCGACAATCTCTTTTGGAATTCAATTTTGCACAGTTTGCGGTCCTTTGCCATTGGTGTCTACAACCTCTGTTTCCACAGTGATCGATCCAATCAATTCTTGGGTTCTTCAGGTCTGCTCCCAAAGCAAGAGCAGGCTTTCTTGCGAGTACTACATTTTCCTGAGATAGCCACCAGACTCGTCGTGATCAAACTCTTCAACTCTGATATGCAGGCAAGCTGGAAGTTGAAGCTCGCGCCATGTGTCTGCAGGCTCTTGCACCACACAATGAAAACATGTCCCTACAGTGCAGCGGCGAGGGATCACGCCGCAATGACTCTGGCCATGGCTGCGTCGATGCCCAGTGGCCCAACTCAATGTGCAACCTAAGCTGGATCTGCGAGCGTCAGCAGTGTTTGTACTGGCAGTGTCTGAAGGCCTGTTGATGTGTGGGTGCAATTCTCGCGGATTGGACATTGCTTTAGGGATTCGGTGAAACCTGAATGTGTCGTCATTTCCATCGCCAATATATTGTAATTATAAATCATCGCGCCGAGCAATGATTTAGTGTCTGATCTGATCAGGGTCCCTGCTTCATATCTGCGGGCGATGGCAACATTGCAAAATTGAGACTGGACAACAGATATTTGCTCATCACCCCGAACACCATGAAAATCAAAAATAGGACAAACACGCTGCCGATCATGAGTGGAACCAATTCATTGCTCTGGTCGACGTTGACTTTGATGTATTTGGCAATGTCATCCCAATTGAAAAGTGCGTGCACTCTGACAGGGACAAGTACCAAGATAGCTAGGAGAAGGTAAAGAAAAGAAAACATCCTTCGAAATTTATTGACAGCTATTTGTTTGGACATTCCATACTTCAATTTTCTTCCGAATCATGTTCGGGAAGGCATCCTCTCAGCACAGATGAGATATCGCTGCATCGTATTCGATGCAGTTCGCAGCTTGAAATTGAGGTCTTTCTGAGAATCATAAAGCCTCTGCATCTTCCACTTGGGGCTCAGTGGCAATTCGACAGAAGGTCAGTCTACAGCGATCAGCACTTCCTCATCAAGACTACTGCCAAGAGCTGTCAGTGCTTCTAGAGGTTCTGCTTTGAACTCCTTCACATCAGGTGAATGCTGTCTGAGGTTGCTCTCCGTGACTTGCTCGCGCTTCTTCTGAAAGTAAGCTTTCCGGGGTTTCTTCACTTTGGGTTCTTTCGGTCGGAAGAATTCCACCTCGCACACCTGAGCCTGTGTGTGCTTCTCGCGCGGTTCCTCTCTTCTGACTTCTGGATAGTCAACATAACGTTGTCGCGCTACGGCCGACTCTGTATCATATTCTAGCTTTGCCATCACGCTCCGCTGTCCATCATCGTAACGACTCTTGCGCATCTTTATGAACAAGCCGGCAACGAGTCCAGAGATCACCACAGATATGAAGATACCGACCACAAACACGATACAAACCTGAAGGAAAGGAACACCGACGTATATCACATCGTGCGAATCGGAGTCGGTAGGTCCGGCTTGTGCGCCTCTTCGACCACCGGCATCGACAGCAACAAGACACACTGCAGACAAGACTGACAGAAGCTTCGAATTGGTTATCTGATGCATCAATGTTTTGCATGTCACTCATAGCAACCACGAAATTCAGCATCAATTTTGCATCGCGCGCCGCCGTGCCTGTTCTGCGGTATGTGCGACTTCGATACGTGTGAGATGTCCCTTCCTCTGAGCTGCTGCCGTAATACTTGCCAGTGTTGCTGTTGGTGATCTTAAGTCTTCCTCGACACCGGCTTTCAATGCATTCATTCTCACATTCAGCTGCTCATTAGTCTCCGGGAACCTCAGCAAACTCATCAATCGCAATTTTGCTGGCTGGTTCCGAAGGTTATATGCCTGTGTTGGCGTGAGGATCCCTGCTTTCACCGCGCCCTTCAGCTCCCTCTCGGTGGCATTATCATCAGCATGCATGGCATCCCCATATAGAGCTGCCTCCCTCTTCATAGATCCCCTGTACTTGTTCCTCTCGCGCCTGGCACTCCTCCTGGCTGCGGACATGAATGACAGCATCCCGTAGTCTCTTTGAGGCTTACCCTCGTTCTTGAAGTCCAGATAGTCGCGGGAACGCAACCACTTGCACATCGAATACTTTTTAAACTTGCGACCACTGATCTGCTTCCTTCGAAACAGATCTCTGCACTCCGTCGCTGATGGAAGCAGGGCTCCCCCTGATGTAGATCTAGGGCTTCTTGCTCTGTTCCTCCTCGAACCCTTAATGTTCCTCTTCGAACCCTCAAGTCTTGGCATTATAATTCTTGTAGACATATTTTTCCAGCTTTCACCCATCGTGGAGATAGTCATGCCACTGTCGGAAGAGCCTGGGACGTCTGACAAGTCCCTGCCTGCAAAACCTAAGGAATATCTGGAGCAGGGGTAAGACCTCTCGTGCACTGCAAAATTGAAGGGCAAATTTCTCCGCGGTCTAGAGTCGAACAAAACTCTCTCACACTACCCATGCACGTACAAGCGTTCGTTTTGTTCTCCCGCTCACTCTGCTGCTTCTCTGCGGCTGTTTTGGTCTTTGCCGTTGTGTTACCCTACTGTCTACTCTCATCTGACTGTTCGGTTGTTGACACCTACAATGTCGACACGGTCCTTCCCACCCCTGGAGCTCCATACAATTGCACCCTGGTCGGAAACGTAGATAGGGCCTCGTCACAGCAGATCAATTTGACTCTTGTCGACAGCGCCGATTGTCCAGCCTACAGACCCGGGTCTAGATTTCCTGTCTGTTACAGCTTCTTTGGGAAGAGTCAGATACAACGCAACCTCTTCATCTCGACAAGCCCATACCTCGTGATTTTCGGGCCGATAGCATGCATTTCGACAGGCCTCTCACTCATCGCTTCAGGTGTCACCCTCCTCTTGTGATTCGATTCTGTGACAACGCATAGGATCGACCTACACTGCGAAAGCAGTGTAGGTCGACATGTTTGTGGTTGTGATCACACCAAAAGATCGCTCTGTTCCATCTCTATCTCACCATGTATCAGCTGATTCTGATACACTCTTCTGCGTTCTTTGAATCGTATTTGCAATACCAATAGTTCTGCTAATCTGGCCCCAAATAAACCAACTATGAAGAGGATGATGGCGGTGTACAATAACACCACAAAAGTGTGCACAAATGGGTACATGTGACTCGCATTCAAACTGTACTCTGTCTGGTATATGATACCGAAGACAACTTGCAGCATTCTTGGTTATCAATAATCCAATTTGTTGGAACCCAATATCGTCGCGATACTGGGTTTCAATTTTCATCACTCGTCAGCCGAGCGTATGATAAACTATCTTCGCCATTAGGAGGACGATGAATGCAATCAGTGAGCCCCACGTCCATATCGCACTTATCAGGTTCCCGTTGCACATGTGATAGTATGCCTCTGCCGATCCACCTTCCTCAGGATACAAGCCCGCTTTGGTACGAAAAGATGCTGGCATGCTGATAGAGGATACTTGTCTACGAAAATCAGTCACTGTGTAGGGAAGAGCTGTGTCTCTCCAAGGGTTGTGGACCATCATTTGATTGTCATCATTTATTCCTGTGAGCCACAGAGCGTGATTGGGGATCATCGAGCATATGTTGTACTCGAATGTAGACACAGTCACAGGAACGATTTCTGCCAGCTTTCCGATGTCTACAAGGTCTAGATCTGACAGACTGTCTGTTTTGACGTCGATGTAATTCGTGCCGAGTAGCATGGTCAAAATTGTCGCTGGATCGTTCCCGTCTAAAACGTTGAGAGTGTGTCCCTTTGATTGTTCCGCCTGTCTCAATCGCGCACTCGCACAGGGAAGCTCGAACGGAATACAATACTCGCCGATGACTTTCGCCACAGCTTTCTCCACGAGGCTCTGCCATATGACTGGCTTCTGCTGGGATGTGTTCTTGATTGCTAGAGATTTCTCATATCCGACTGCCGTCACACTTGCATCGATAGGCACATCGATCGGGACGAAGATCGTGTCATTCAAGGGTACAAGTATTCTGAAAACGAACTGCGTCTCGTTCACGCGGACCAATCTTGTTGATATCGCAGTCATATTCCTGGCAGCTATCGCTTTCAACGGAGCTGCCAGCCAGCATTCCCCCAACTGTCTTTGGAACACGTCTTTAGGATCTGGTCCCGCTGTATCGTCTGCATACAGCGTCCACATGTCACGAATGCTAAACACGCTGTCATCAAAGTACTTGCTATCGTCTACATTGCTCAATGTTGGCCATGATTCGGGTCGGTCCACTAGATGAAGGGGCCCCAAGACACCGATGGTCGCAGCAGTGATGTTTGCAAATCTCATGTAATCGCAATTTGCAGACTCTCTGTATGTACATGATTTTCAGTGTCAATTTTGCACTGTCCTGACCGGTAAGGCGGCAGATTCTATAGCCGTGTGGTGAGGTCTTTGCAAGAGGCGACATCTATCTTTAGCTGTCACAGACCCCTGTGACAGCTTCCAATCTCATTTATGACTCTGAATTAGAGACGAGTTCTCGAGCTTGTACCAATGGTATACACCGGCGGAGACTCGAGTTCTGTGGCCTGACGAGTCCTGACAGTTGAAATGTGTATCTTCTGGGGTTTTCGAACTTTCTCTTTCTTTCGCTTAGGTGAGGACATTGCAGGCATCTCTCCCAACTCAGACCCACGGGTGGACGGTTCGTTCTGCCATTGCCTCTTCTTTCCTCGAAAGACTTGCTGATACACGATAAGTGCTACAATACCTAAAGCCAACACCCCTGAGACAATGGAGAAGCCTATTCCGGTCCACTCGACAGGAGTAAGACCTCCTTTCTTTGGGGTTTCGAGATTTAAGCAAGTCGTGTTTGTTGCATTCATCGTAACCGAAGGAGCCTGCTTTTCGCCAGCTTGCGCAAGGGACACAAAGAACAAGAGAATCAGCATGGGTGTGCGTCTTGGTCTTATATGTATCACTTGTGATACATGCAAAAACGAGCTTCAATTTCGCTCTGGATCTCCTCGATCAGACTTTCTTCTTGCTTTTCTGTCGAAGTACCAATACGCTGAAACGCTCATTGCGATTTGAATAAGAACGTTTCCTCCAATCACGGCGTATGCAATGTTGTTCGGATTTTGCCCATCGGTTTTAGAACAGTCCTGAAGTACATTTTTTATTTCTGTGTTTGATGGACCGATGTTGAAGACACTCCAGGCCATGCCAGGAGGGAAAAGTGCAGATAGGAACCAGAAAAGATACCACACGCGGATACTTGTCGACATTGCAGACAACTCTGAATGTCGTGCAATCCCAACTTCAATTTTGCACTAAACCCCCCTAAAGCCGAGTGATCGGCTATTGCAGAGCATCAGTGGACAAATCTTCTGGAGCCCTTTTGCCGACCGGCAACATCCCACCACTCAGGCCACATGCTGGGCGTCAGGAGGTATCATCTGTTGCAGGTGGATATTTCTCTGTCCTGTACTGTATAGGAATCAATGACAAGGACAGCGAGCACACGCCCACATCGCAGGGTCCACCGCAAGCTGACTGGCGGGGGCCTGAAGAAATCGTTTCGTAGGATAGTCGGATACAGAAAGTCTGATGGCTCTAATGTCATCGCTCCTAACGAGCCTGGAGCTGCATCCGCGTCAAATGCTCCATACACGCCTACCAGGGACAGGAGCCATCAGCCTGTCCCCCCAAGAGGGTTACGCCAGGTGTCTGGACTGGATAACGCTAGACACGAGAGATGTTTAGCTCTCGCCGATGAGGCAGACGGGATCACTGACGCTCTCTACAGACTCAGAGAAACTCTGAGGCACAAAGGTGCTCTGAAGAAAATGAACACCGTCAGGAAGATCGTGGGAAAGTCCCTCAGAAAGCTGACCCACTACATGTCCATGCTCAACTGCAGAAAATACAACATCGCACCGACTGAGAAGAAGCTTGTGACGAAACGCGACAAAAGCGGGATCGAGGTACCAGACTTGACGTCAGAGGGGTTCAAACAGTTTGATCGATCAGGCAGACCGTACGAACCGACAGACGTCCAGTCACAGCTGGACTGGGATAGAGGCTTCGCGCACTGATTTGCGGCCACAATCTCGCCATCTGGGAGCAATCCTCACGCAGGTTACGCAAAGGATGTTTGGTCACTGCAAAATTGAAGGTAGTTTCTGAGGATGCCCAAGGGCAGCTGTAACTACAAATAACACATGAGCAACATCGACCCCTTTGATCTTCAGACTGCCCGAGACACCTACTGCGCAGTTCCCGAGAGGTATCGTGTCCTCAAATGCACTGTCGATGCCTGCAGTGAGCAAGAGTTCCTGAAGCTGCTTCTGCGCTCCAAGAACAAGCGCAAGAAAGAACTTTCCTACGTCTGTGTGCACTGGACTTCGCAGGGTCTGCGCTTCCGAAAATTCGCCACTCACACCCAACTCGCCGAGTCATTTCCTGGACCTCTACGTTCTGTTGTGACAGCACCCGATATCGCCGACCTGTACGATCTCAAACAACATGGTACTGAAGCGATATATTTTGACCACATCTTGAATCTGTGCGAGGCCATGCGGCACTTCCCGTATCACCCACAGCACTCGACTTGCAAACACTTCAGTCGCCTGATGTGGGAACTCGTCTACATGCACTCTGGTGGCAACAGCTGGTTCGCTGAAAGTGATCCCTTCTTCCGGGCCTACAAGCTTCCTGCCGAATGGGCCTCTCGCTCACATGTAAAGGATTCGGCAGAGTGTCGCAAGTTGTGCTCGCGCAGCAACCCCCCACGTGCCGGTGAACTTGCAGGCCGCATAGGTGTTTTCGTCAAGTGGCACAAACTTGGATTGATAGACCGCCCAAAGGGGTACACCTTCTTACGACTGCACGACTTGTACAGAACTGGTCCGACCCAGATGACTATCTTCCGAACAGGCAGAGAGCTCTCCAAGAAATGCTTCAGCTTCGCCGAAATGTATGCAGAGATGGCCCACTTCCCTCTTTGTGACCTTTCCTGATCCATCATGATGTTACATCCGAACATCATGTCTCTTTCTTTTCCTCTGCTCCCCTCTGCGCCACACCCCCGTGCTGCGCGGATGATTTTGCTCTATGGCCGTACCCATGAGCCAGGATCAAAGCAAGATTGTATCCGAGGCACCATGACACCATGGTGCTCGCTAAGCCTGTCTGTTCACGCCGGACTAATACTGGATCGACATTGTCTGTGCCGCGATCGGCATGACGTCGAAGCTGCTGCTACTACCGCGACAGCTGCCACGATTGCAAGGGCGATGTATCCTATTTGTGCGTCTGAGATGTTCACGATGTACTGATAGGGGCCTTCTGAAGGTTTGTCGTTCGCAAGGGCTGAGCCGCAAAAGAGGACGCAGATCATGAGTAAAGCGTGCATGTGCATTTTTGTGACCCACAAACACACAATGTGTTCTTGAAATATCTCGAATCAATTTTACAATGATACTTTACACTGTCACCCTACTCTGATGCTCCCCGCAAGTCTCATCTTCTCGAGCTCTATCTCTGCCAAGCGTAGCTGTACATGATCTTGCGCAGTCTTTTCTGCGTGCCTGCTTTTGGCGTGTAGGGGTCTGATGGTAGTTCACGGCTGTATCAAAGCATTCACCCGGTCCACAACTCAGGGGAGGTTCATTTCTATCGGTCAAGACCTTCGACGAAACAAGTTTTCATCAGAAGTCTGCTGCATGTTTCCGGCTAACGTTATTCTGAACCTGTCCGCTTTTCAACCACTCTGAGATCAATCGGCGCCTCTGGAGAAGAAAATGCGGAATTCCTCACTGATAATCTCATTTTCTCCAGCTCTATTTCGGCCATTCTCACTGCGAGTGCCATCTGGACGGCCTTCGCCTTCTCCTGCTCCGCCCGAGCCTCCTCCTCCCGTGCACACTCTCCCACGCCCAGCAGCCTCCGCTTCTTGTCGTCCACCTGCTTTATCAGCAACAGAGTCCTCTCCACCACTCTCGCGTAATCTGCCTGTGTCACCACCACGGTCAGTTCTGTGTCTCTCGCCTTCCTGTTCTCGTGCACGCCCTCGAACAGCAGACCCTCGTTCCTCAGCCAGGCCTTCAGCAGGTCCTCCACCTCCGCCATGTGCTCCGTCGGCACGTGGTCCAGCAGGTAGAATCCCTGGAAGGCCGTGCAGTGCTGGTCGGTGCGATCCGTGTCGCCTCTCTTCATCCCGAACTTGATCACCGTCATCTCCGCCCTCTCCACGGCCAGCAGGCTCGGAGAGTAGCTCGGGTTCAGCGGCTTCAACATCGCCCAGGTCCTCTCCGGCACGCCGAAGTACAGCCCCGACACGTGTGTGTTGATGCTGTCGGTCACCGATCTCAGGCGCAGACCATTCCGGCGCGCCCTGGCGCTGCTGTCGAACTGAGACACGCCCGTGTGGGTGCGTTTCAGGGTGTTGTACGCCAGCAGGGCGTCCTCGATCTCCAGGAAGTAATCGGTCGCTGCGTCCCCCTGCTCAGTCCGCGCGCGCATCAGGAGCTTCTTGAATCCACGGGGGGTCAGCATGTACTTGTCGGCTATTCGCCCGTTCTGAGACCAATTGGCGCATTCCGCCGCCCGCTGAAATGCGAAATCTTGTCCCTCTATCAGATGTTTTTGCATGAGTTTCACAGCACTGTCTTTCCTGGTGAACCCCAGCCATTTGAAAGCCAAATCCAAGTCGATGCAGAACTTGTTGCGCATGTCCTCACGCATGTACACACCGTACGACTCGGCGAACATCCTCTTCTGTGGCTCGCTGAAGCGGGACAGCAGGTACGTCACGAAGTCGTCCTGTGGGGCATCCGAGTAGCCATCCACCTCCCCGGCTCGGTCCATGGAACGCGCCGCGGTCTCTGCGACGATCATGGATGTGTCGATCGGGCCCGGCGCTGACTCTATGACAAGTGTTGGGGCAGCGTCAGATGCAACCTGGCCAGTAAACCCATCGGTCGGAGCCTCCGGCACCGGGTCTCCCAGCTGTGGATCCGTGACAGGAGTTGTCTGACGTGGGACGTCAGAGCTGCTCGTGGTCGGCGGTGCAGCCTCCAAGGTGAGAGCTGTGGGCGACTGGGGACTGCCCTGGGGCGTCTCGGAGATCGGCTCGCTGGGCGAGGGAGTCGAGACGGGGACCTGGCGCCTGGGAAACGCCCTGCCCACCCTGTGAAGCTGTGGACGGTCGCTGCCCTCCGTCCCCACAGCGGCGTAGTCCTCCATGCGGAGGATCATAGGCCGCTCCTCTCTCGCTGCCCTGGCCGCGTGTGCGCGACCCTGCACCCTGTGCCCCAACCTGCGCTGCTCCCGCCTCTCGGCCCTGTCGGCAGCATCCAGATGACTCTTGGTCAGGAGGTGGGCTGCCCTGACGCCCTCGGATCTGAAGCGCTCAATATCGCACGCATTGCAGCCCTCGACCTCTTCTAAGAGTCGCTTTTCCTGCCGCTTTACGGCCGCCTGGTGTGACTTCGTCAGCAGGTGGGAGGCCCTCGCGCGCGCGGATAGGAAAGTCGCACAGCCACAGACGTCGCAACCAGGCACTTCGGGGTCCTCCCCAGCCGCCACCCTAGCCTCCCTGCGTTCGAGCTCCTCTTTCTGATGGACAGCTGCCACGTGTTTTGACGACTTGAAATGAGAGGTCCTCGCGGTCTCCGAACGAAAGCTCTCGATCTCACAGACCTCGCAACCGGACAGGTCCTCCGGAGGGATCGGGTGCCCCTCGCTGTTGCCTGCTCCCTATCCACAGCCCTTTTGTGTTTCTGGCTGCGACAGTGGGAGTACTTGGCGTCACCAGACTCGAAGATCACATCACACGCCGTGCAGCGCCAGCGAGGTTCGCCCACAGGTACACAGGGTGTCTTGCGATGCAGGTGAATCTGGTATGATTTCTCGGTAGTGTAGTGATTGCCACACCTAGCACAGGTCGTGACAGGCGCAGCCGGCGCGGAAGGCGTCTCCGATGCTGTCGAGGTCATCGTGTACCCTGGTAGAGCTGGTCGCCATCTTTCTCTCAGATGTAAAACTCGTAGGCTTCCTGGAATGCGACAGCTGGCCGCCTCACTGGGGCTTCGCTGAGCGACAGACGAGAAAGTCTGTGAAGAGTGTTCGGAGCCAGGCAGGCCCTGTCTTTGAGACGCGTTGTCAATACTGCTTCTTCTAAGCCTCTGCACACACTCATCTGTGTTCTATTTGGAATAGTATAATTTTTAAATGAAAGTCAAACAAGACCACACAACAGGTTCAGGAGGCCTGAATAGCAGAGCCGACCGTCCTCTGGAGCACTTCCTATCGGAGCTCGAAAAAAAGCTTCGGTCTCTCAGAGGATTCTCCATGCGTCAGAGTTTTTTCTGAGATCCGATAGGAAGTGCTCCAGAGAACGGTCGGCTCTGCTATTCAGGCCTCCTGAACCTGTTGTGTGGTCTTGTTTGACTTTCATTTAAAAATTATACTATCTCGAAGTAAAGCTTAACATATGTATGGGTTAGGGTAGGATGTCTCAGCGCGATACCACACATATACGTGACAAACTGAATGACTATATCCCATTAACCACACCCGGATGTGTTAATAGAGCTCTGATAGGTGGCTTTCAGCCTAATGTAGACATTTGACACGTCTCTATATAAGCCTATCTATGTTCAATTTAGAATAGTATAATTTTTAAATGAAAGTCAAACAAGACCGCACAACAGGTTCAGGAGGCCTGAATAGCAGAGCCGACCGTTCTCTGGAGCACTTCCTATCGGATCTCAGAAAAAACTCTGACGCATGGAGAATCCTCTGAGAGACCGAAGCTTTTTTTCGAGCTCCGATAGGAAGTGCTCCAGAGGACGGTCGGCTCTGCTATTCAGGCCTCCTGAACCTGTTGTGCGGTCTTGTTTGACTTTCATTTAAAAATTATACTATTCATACTAGAGGCCTGTACCTCATGTAAGAGTGGATGAGAACGCCCTACCATCAACACGAATTGCACGTCAAGTTCCACTCGATCGAGATCTCGGAGACAAAAGCTGCTGGCCTGTCCAACCTTCTTACCCGAGTCAGCTGAAGCTACTGGCCTCGGCCACCTTCTTACCGAAGTCAGCTAATCCTTCCGAGCATTGAGACCTTTTTGCCGGAGTCAGCTGAAGCTGCTGGCCTCTGCCACTTTCTTACCGGAGTCAGCTGAAGCAGCTGGCCTCGGCACCTTTTCAAACAATCAGCTTGAAGGTTCTGAAGAATAGACGCTGATATAACGCCTCTCTGCACGCTCAGTTATATTCATTTTAAAATAGTACATTTTTTAAATAAAAGTCAAACAAGACCACAAGACGGCTCCAGGAGGCCTGAATAGCAGAGCCGACCGTTCTCTGGAGCACTTCCTATCGGATCTCAGAAAAAACTCTGACGCATGGAGAATCCTCTGAGAGACCGAAGCTTTTTTTCGAGCTCCGATAGGAAGTGCTCCAGAGGACGGTCGGCTCTGCTATTCAGGCCTCCTGAACCTGTTGTGTGGTCTTATTTGACTTTTATTTAAAAATCATACTATTCATTACCGAGACCTCTAGGAGTTCTACAAGAGCGTCGTCTACAGGCGACGCGTCAAAATGTTCATAAAGATTATCTCTGGGAACTGCACAGCAATGGACAGGCAAGAGACGATGCCATGTGAGTTCGGTTGTGATGTGTGCGGCGCGGTCTACACGACTCAGAAGAGTCTGGACATCCATCGCAACCGCAAGAACAAGTGTGTCCCAAAGGGCACGCCAGAGCATGTCTGCGAGACCTGCAACCTGGTCTTCGAGAAGAAGGAACCTCTCACGCGCCACCTCAAGACCAAGAAGCACCTCGATGCCGTCGCTCGCCAGGCCGAGCCCGGGTCCTCCACCTCCATCGACAACTCCAACAACGCCAACCACTGTGACAACTCCACCACGAACAACATCACGCACAACATCACCCACAACAACAACCAGACCTACACGCTGTCCAACCCCCCACCGCGCCCCCGCATGTTCGGTCGCTCGGACGTCTCTCACATCATCGACCTCACCTTTAAGGAGCTGGACCACCACCTCAAGCTGCGCAGCGGCACCGGCCTCACTCCCTTCCTCAACATGTTCAAGCTCATCCACCTCAACGACGACGCCCCCAAGAACCACAACGTGCTGATGGAGTCCAAGGACTCCGACTTCGCGTTGACATTCCGTCAGCGCCACTGGCGCCTGATAGGCGATCCCGAGCGCATCGTGATGGACTGCCTGCACCAGACCGCAATCCAATTCATGGACGTGGAGGATGTCATGCAGGAGAACATGAACGAGATGGCGTACCGGCAGTTCTCCAGGCTGCGGGACCAGGTCGAGTACGAGACCAGCGGCAAGTCCGGCAAGCCGCCGAGCCCCGAGGTGCAGCGCATGCTGGAGAGGTTTTGTGACGCGATCGTGGAGTTCACTGGGCGGCGCCCCAATCTCCTGGAGTACGCCAAGGCGGACCAGGCGGCCGCCCCACCGCTGGAGGAGGTGCCGAAGACGCGCACGCTGCCGATGTGGCAGCCAGGCGGCGATCGATTCGAGGCGTTCCGACAGATGCGTGAGGATGGCATCTACGCTGCGCCACCCAAGCCATGAGATGCAAGTGCAACAATTCGCAAGCGAAGACATGAAGATTCATCGTGACTTTCTGGACCTGCCCGATGGGATCCTGTTGAATGACCGACCCTGCAGCCAGGGTCGATGAGCCTGTTCTGGCTCCACTTTTACGTTAATAAATTGGATTCGGCACTGTCTAGCAAATTCACACTGGCACTCATGAGACGGTATGAGCACAAGATGGACTCGGATGACATCGTGGACAGGCTACGGTATGTGGCAGGCTACTTCGACATCGCTGGCGACGTGAGAATCGAGAAGGGGACGAGGCTCTGTGTCAGCATCGATCGTCCTCTCGAGTCCAGGGCAAATCTGATGAGGATTAAGGAGATGTTCGGCGGTCTGGTTCTGCCAGCGACAAGGGGTCGCTGTGCATGGAAGGTGTACGACGACGACGCCAAACGCTTCATTCGCTATGTCAAGCCCCACACTTGGATCAAGAAGCGGCAGCTAGAGGTAGCCGAAGGCGTCTAGGCATTCCAGATGGCGCTGCAGGCGTGTGCGGCTGGAATATCAGACAGCCCATGGGTGTCGGACTATACTCATACGTGATGAAAGCTGGTCGTCTTGCGCTATTTTACGGTTCTCTATAGACCGAGATCATACCTCTGGGCGGAAAGGCTCGCAGAAGATCATGAACAACCGAACCCACAAAATATTGTAGATCGAGCTCAGTATTGACGTCTCTTGCGCGCATAGTGTGAAATGACAGTGCAAAATTGAAGGCGAAAGTACGGAAGCGCTAGAGTGAAACAACAAAAATCCTGCAAGAAACAGACTGAATCCCAAAACACCACCTGCCAACGAATGTCTTCACGAAGAATCCCATCTTCTGCTAATTTATGGTCCACAAATTACCTGGTTGCCGCTATCATCGCATTTGGCATCTTGCTACCTTATTGTCTGCAAAACAAGGACTGCACAGTCCTCGACTCATTCAATGTGGTCTCGGTTATGACATCTGCAACACACAAGTCCAACTGCACCATGTCCGGATATCTCACCCGCTCTTCAGGCGCTCTATTCAACCTAACAGATCCTGTGATGTGTCTGATCATTCGACCCGAACAATCTTTCCCAGTGTGCTACAGTGCCTTCGGCGAGAGTGCCATACAAGTCCCTCCTTTCACACCGACAACCATGTCATATGTAATGTATGGATCAATGCTTTCGATCTTCACTGGAATTCTCATGATTATCTCAGCAATTGTGGTACAAATCGATGATCGCATTCAGAGATACAATCTAAATGTCATTGCTTGATAGGAATGACGTTACTATTTCTTAATAATTGCCTGTCCCTCGCCCGAATATCTGCAAATCTAGCGAAGTCAATTCAAGCAGCACAGCGCACAACACATCAAAAGCATTGTCCCTCTGAAGAGAGGGACAATGTCTCGTCAGGCCTCCGTGGCCTGCTGCGGCATCCAAGAGGGCATGCGCACACCGGTCTGGGTCTGGACCGCGTCCAGCATGGGTGGGATGCTGGTGAAGAGGTTGCGGAGGGGACTCATCGCGTCGCTCTCGCCGCTCGCACCGGTGTTCCAGATGTTAATTTTCGGGTTCAGTCCCTGGACGGCCTGTGCAGTCTTCTGAGCCATGTCGACGAACAGGTTCCTCTCCAGCCCCAGGTAGAACTTGACGAGGTCCGGCTCGGCAGTGTCCATGAACCTCTGGAGTCCCTCGGCCTGGGCCTGCGCCTTGGCCAGGATCGCCTCGGCCTCCTTCTGGGCCTTGTACAGGTCTGCATCGGCCTCCAACTTTGTCGCTGTGGCGCGTCCCTCGGCCACCTTGGCCAAGGACTCGGCCTCGACGGTGGCCTTCGCGAACTGGGTCGACCTCAGGAACTCCAGCTGCTTCATCGCGTCCAGCTTGTTGAGCTCGGTCTGCAGAATGGCCTCACGGTTCATGGGGGCCATCTGGGCCTCCTTCTGACGCACAGCCTGCTCCTGTTCGCACTCCAGTTTCACCAGCCTGAGCTGGTTGTTGGAACGCTCGATCTCCTGCTGACGGGCATTGCGCGCAGTGACGTTGGCGGCGTTGATGCGGGTCGTCTCGACCGACGCCTCACCGTCCCTCGTGGCAGTGCCGATGTCTCCCCGTTTCTTGGCCTCGGCCACCTCGACGCGGGCATCGTTGGTGGCACCGGAGATGGCCTTCATCTGGAGGGATGCAAAGTACTTGTTTTCCTCGCCAGGCATGTCGCGCAGCTCCGAGACGTTGGCATTGGTCACGGAGAGGCCCCATGGGATCAGCTCCTTCTCAACATTTACTTGAATATTCATCTTGAAGGCGTCGCGATCGTTGAAGATCTGCATCACGTTGAGCTTCCCGGCCAGGATCCTGGTCTGGCCATGTATGACCCCCGTCAGGATTGTGTGGAACTCCGCCTCGGTCAGGCCGTTCATTCGCTGTGCGTAGCGCTTGAAGCCGTCCATGTCTGTCTCGGGATCGTGCGGGGCGATTGTGAACGTCGTCGGCAGGCTGAATGGCACGAGGTCCTTGGATATGGAGTGAAGCTCGAACGATATGTTGCGCGGCTTGAGGTCGACCGACGAGAGTTTTTGACCCGGCCAGAGGAAGAACTTGCGGTCCACACTGATGCCCTTGATTCCCAGACCTGTCTTGACGAGGTACTCGGTTGTCTCTGCGATGTGGAACGAGAAGTAGCCCTTCTTGGTCTTGCCGATGCACTCTGTGCCGGTCGACGACATCACGGCTCTGCTTGCCATGGTGTTCGGTGCGGCTGTAACTGTAAATCTTTAGCAGATCAGAAGTGCAAGTAATGCGGGTATGGCCACTGGATGCCTGAACACTGCGTGTGCTTCAATTTTGGAAAGTCTGACTCAGGAGGGGCACGTGAGCATCGACGATCGTAGCGAGCTCTGACGAATTGTCGCATTCCGCAAAACTCTCAGGAAGATTGTTGCGCACACTCTCCAGGAATTGATAGTGCTGATTGTCGGGCTCTCTGTGCAGAGCACAGAGAGAGAGGGACCCCCGGGTGCCCTGCACATCCTTTCCGAAATTGTGTTTCTTCAGCTTCTCTGCTTCAGCGATTAGGTCGGGCCTAGGGTACTCGTAAGCCAATGCCTCTTCGATCACATCAGCTGTCACACACACACCCTCTGCATTGTGCACTTTTGACGTTTGCATCAGGGGTTTTTGCGGGTCTTCGGCTGGCATCGTCCTGTCTAGCAGAGCATCGCTGAAGCTTCGAGCTTCCTTTTCCGCAACCTGTTCCTGCCTGCGGGCCGAAAGGCGACGGCGCCGATCGCTCTCTGTATGGGCGGACTCAGCGGCCGCACACAGGCACCGGCACATGGCGGCGGGATCTGGGGACCCGAAGTGCTTGAAAAGGCATTGACCGACCTCAGCAGGCGTCATCCTCATGTCTGGCAGCCTTGACACCAGCTCCTGTGGGAAAGTGGTCTGGAAGAAGGACTCGTACATCTCCACGATGAGCGCGCGGGGCGCCCGTGTGAAGGAGACGCAGACATCGATGCGACCGGGACGGATGAGGGCCTCGTCTAGGTACTCGGGATGGTTGCTGGTCATGATCAGCATCCGCCCGGGACACTCTATGGTCCCATCGAGAGCTGTCAGGATCTCTGCGAGGGTCAGCTCGTCTGGGACTGTGTCCCTAGGCTTCTTCATGCCCTCGTATCGCTGCTGCACGATGTCCCCGATGGCGTCGATCTCCTCGAGCACGTACAGGCGCTGATCGATGGGAATGGAGAGGGTCTGGGTCTCGCTGGAGTGGGAATCGACGAAGGTGGAGAGCCTTTCTGAGAACAGCAGGTTCTTGAGCTGTGTCGCGGTGGTGATCGAGGCGAAGTTGACATTGATGATGTGCCTCTTGGTGTGATTGGCGATCGCTCTGATGGCGCTGGTCTTGCCACTGCCTGGTGGACCAGAGAGGAGGAAGCCCAGTTGGTATGGGATTCCCCGCTCTGTGTACCAGCCCCTGTTCTCACAGAAAAACCTCACGCGGCTCTCCACCTCTCGCACCTGTTCACCGAAGGTATTGGAGAAGAGCTTGTTGGAATGAAAGGGCGTGCGGGTGAAGCTGAGCTCCCTCGGGGCGTTCATGACGCGTGCCCTCTTTGCAGCGGCATCGTCGCCGCTGTCAGGGACACCGCGCGGATCGAGCATGCTCGTCTTGTCCTTCTGATCAAAGTAGTAGACGGTGTCACCGAGGGCGTTTCGAAGCTCCTGTCTGTAGGCGACCTGCAGCCTGCGCACGTAGGCCGCGAGCTCGCTGGCTGACGAGGTGTTGGACATGAGGATGATCCTGACCCTGATCAGGCTCCCGTCGGTCTCGATGTCGAGCTTGTCCAGCTTCAGGTAGCAATCATCCGTCAGCTGCACAGGGGTCTCCGCATGCGTTATCATCATCCTCGCGTTCTCGATGAGTTTGAGACTGGGCACGTTGTCCATCTTGGCGACCACGTTGAGCACGGCATCCACCATCTCGTTGCTGTCGGTGTATCCCTGGCTGTCACCGTGGCCCTTGTCGGGTGGCTTGAACCAGCGGGTCATGGTGAGTGTGTTGAGGAAGTGCCGCTTCCTGAGTGCGATCGCGCGCTCTGAAATCGGCGCCTGGCGCAGTGTGTCCATGGTCTTACTTATGCGATCCTTGACGAACCTGTCGTACACACCCTGCCTCAGAGAGGTCAATGCACCAGGGATACTCTTTAGCAGCTCCTCGATGGAGCCCATGGCGGCGACCATGACACACTGCATCAGCATGCCGAACGCAGGGTGTCCAGTGAGGCCTGATTGGCCATGGCCAGTGCTCGTGGTGTTGTTTCCAGCACTCCACATGCCAGAGTTTGCGCCCATCCCTGAGAGCATTTGAAACTTCAGAATGTCTTTGACGTCCATCCTGGCATTACAACGGCATCACAAGATGTTGGTCGTCATTTGACGCAGCCTGGCCCTGTGACAGGGAGAATATGCTGAGAGTGTATAGCAATGTGGATCCTGGTTGTGATCATCGCAATTGTTTGCTTGCTTTTTATGTTGGTCAACAAGGGACGCCGCGGAAAGTGGACGATACCGCCGCTCGTCGTGCTACCGATTCTCATGGCGACATGCCTTATGCTCTTCATCGCCCAAGGAAGGCGAAGGAGGAAGCCCAATGCAGTCCTCAAAAAAGCTTTGCAGTCCAGCCCGAGGTTCACAGACGCCCACCTGAGCGCAGCAGAACACATCAGGGTGGCCGAGATGTACCACTATGGTCGTCATGAGGTCGTGCAGGACACCGCACGTGCCATGCATCACTACCGGGAGGCTCTAGCAGGTGGTGAAAGCAGGGCGAACATGCACGTGGGGATACTCCTGTACGAATCATCCGGGCCTGCCGACGAGTGCGTGGCTTGCCTTTTGCGTGCCGTCGGGGCCGGCCACCATGCGGCACTTCTGCATCTCGGCAGGGTGTACGAATTCGGCATGATCCCACGTCATCACAGTGACCGACTCATCGCCAGGGAGATATACCGGATTGCCAGCCTGTCCCCAGATGCGGACGTCGCCAGAGAGGCCAGGACGCGTGGGGCCGACATCATGGCCTCGGGTGCTAGCGATGAGTGGGTGAAGGGTGCAGCACCGCTTCCACCGACTGTACTGACAGAGCTCCGACGGGTCTGGAACCCGGAGGGCACCATCCCTGGCCCTGCACAGAACGAGTTTCGCCATCGAAACGCTGTTCATCATCGGCCACGAGCCCCACCCCGTCGACGATTCAACATCCTCGCAGAGCAGCCAGTGGACATTGAGGCCATGGTGTTCCAGGCCCCGGAGATGCGCATCCGCAACGATTCGCAGAATGTCCACGACAGCACGGTGATGGCAGGGACGAATGCCGCACTGCGAAAGCTCGCCGACAAGGGATACAGCACCGATGGAGACACGAAAGCGACTGTAGTCGAGATGATAAACGCATCATCCCTGGACTCGGCCGGCAAGGAGAACGCGCTAAGGGTGTTGCAATCCCTCGGGAACGACGAACACTCGAGGTATGGGAAGTCAGAACAGGATGCGTTGGCCCTAGTCTGCGCCAGAATCGAAGACCCTGTGAACACTGAAAACAGAGCGGTGTTGAGTGACATGTTGGCACAGAACCTGGCCGACAACGTGGTCGATGGCATGATCATGTGCTCCTCGGGCAAGATCAACCGGCTGACGCAGACCCTGCAGGTGCTGGACGCCGACCAGACATTGGTCGACATCAAGCCCAAATGGGCGGTGCGTGAGGAGATAGCGGACAACGCCTCCAAGGTCCGAGATGATGTGCTCGGAGGCCTGACGGACGAGGAGCGCAAGGGGTACGACGATGACACGGATACGACTGCCGCGGGGCGAATGCGGGACGCTCTGACCCAACAGTGCAGGAAGAGCTACGTGGAGGCGGGCATTCTGAGCGAGGAGCAGCTGGAGGCAGAGTTGTCTCCCTTCTTGACAGAGTTCTAGACGAACTCGTACTTCTGGATGAGCTTCGGATCATCTGGACATTCGGTCGGCGTCGGATCGTACCTGTAGCAATTGGACTGGGTGTCCCTGAAGGTGACTGTGTCGCTGTTGAAAGGGGTGGGATGTTTGACGATGACGGTGGGCTCCGGGGCGTGCAGGAGACAGAAGATGATCCCGACGATGAGGGCACCGAAGAAGTACTCTGGCAGCACGTACTGCACGAGATTCATCTAGAGTACCGCGAGAAAAATCGGCACATAAAGCTCTGCTGTCAGGAGAGCGGCAAGATGCAGGGGGTGTACAAATCTGTCCTTCTCGATGAGGGGGATGCCATCGCTGAACAGCCCCCGGGGCTGCGGAAGCAGCTCAAGCCACATCAACGGACAGCGGTGTCGAAGATGATCCAGATGGAGAGGCATGGCATCCTGAGGTACGAGCTGCCGGACGAGAAGATCAACATCGAGGAGGCGACTGTGGGCATCCTGGCGGACAGGGCGGGCTATGGCAAGACGATCACCATGCTCGCCTTGATGGCGTCCAACGACGAGATCCATCAGCCGAGGTCTCAGGTCATTCGCAACCACTCGCAGCGATGGGGGCACTCTTACGTCATGAGGCGGGAGCTTCCCCCGGACACCGAGCTCTTCGTGGACACGACGCTTGTGCTCGTGCCGCATGGCCCTGTGTTCAAGCAGTGGCTGGACACCATCCAGGAGAACACAGACATGAAGCTGCTGGCCCTGAGGAAGGCATGCGATCTCAAGGACATCCCGGCCGATCCGCATGCTGCAGCACAGTACCTGGCGAGCTTCGACGTTGTTCTCGTCACGGGCACCGAGTATCCGAAGCTGCGGGACAGGTTCTCGGCGCACCTGGTCGATGTCCTGGAGCGCTGGAAGAGGGTGGTGGTGGACGAGGCGGACTCCATAGCGACGGGTCAGAGGAGGATGACCGGCATCACGTCTAGATTTGCATGGTTCATCACAGCGAGCCCAGACCGCCTCTACAACCTGGCTGCAGCCTTTTACGTCAGGCAGACCTGGACCCAGCCATACATCGACAGGATTCGAAAGTACATCACGGTGCGGAACAGTGACGAGTACGTCGCGAGGTCCTTCTCGCTGCCATCCAGCAGGCTGACAATGTACCTGTGCGGCAACATGGCGCGCGTCAATCTGAACGCATTGAAGCACCTTGTTCCGGCGAACATCATGAACATGCTGAACGCGAACGATTACGGTGCTGCTGTGGCCTGTCTCGGCGGACAGCGTGGTGAGGACTTGTTGGCGGTCATGGCGAACGACGTTTCCAGACGGATCCATGACATCAAGCTGCAGATAAGCTGCGTCGAGCAGATGGGAATCAACGAGAGGGACAAGGCTCTGCGTCTGCAGCGACTCAGGGACACCCTGGAGAGTCAAGAGAACCGTTTCAGGAGCATTCAGGAGCGCCTGACGGGTCTCGATGACAAGACATGTTCCATGTGCCTGAACACGGTGGAACAGCCAGTGTCTTTGGCCTGCACGCACGTTTTCTGCGGTTCCTGCATCATGCAGTGGATCGACATGAAGCTGAGGACCCCGCAGTCGTACGGCCACGTTTGCAGCGGACCGACCTGTCCGGAATGCAGGACGCCTATCGAGGTCGCAAAAATGATCCGTCTCGGGGGAGGCCCTCCGGCGCAGACCGAGGACAAGCCGGAGCATGCGACCCTGAAGACCAAGGACGCCAGGGTGATGGAGATCGTGCAGGCCAACCGTGGGGGACGCTACCTGGTTTTCGCAGAGTACGAGGGAGCCTTCGCCAATCTGAAGGAACTCTTCGACAGGGAGGGCATCACAAACAAACAGCTCAAGGGACACTCGGCACAGCAGAACAGGACTTTGGAGGACTTTAAGAGCGGCCGCATCAATGTCATCATGCTCAACAGCCGCTACGCTGGATCTGGCATCGACATCCACTTTGCGACAGACGTCATCCTGTACCAGCTCTTTTCGGACAACATCAATCATCAGGTCGTGGGCAGGGCGCAGAGGGTCGGCAGGTCCGAGGCCCTGAACGTGCATCAGCTGTACCACGAGAATGAGATCCTAGACTCGCCAGACTTACAGAGGCAGTTCGAGGGACGCCAGACCGTCACCGTTGGCGAGGGCGCTCTCCAGGCAGGCCCTAGTCAGTGACAACGTCTCATCACACCCCCTCACAACATCGGTGTGTAAGTGCACGAGCAGTAAGACCAGACGCGGATTTCCCAATGCGACGGCCCTCTCGCACAGGGCACGCACTAGATGCTTGGCATGGAAGCCGTTGCCGACATATTGCTGGCACGCACGTGACATGGACGTGTAATCCTTTCGATCGATGGCATCACTGATACCTAGAATGATCCCCGAGGGGGGCTTGCCCGTAAGGATATCAAAGGCACGTCTGTCAAGTGATCGGTGGTCACCATCACGACACATCTCCATCATGTTGATCGCTGCTCGCATGTCGCCGCCGGCTGCCCCAGCGACGTCTCCCAACACGTCACTGGGGTCTGTAAGCCCCTCAGCAGCGAGAATGCGTAGCAGATGCTCCTGTACAGCCCCTCTAGGAATGCTGGGAAAGAAGAAGAGCTGACAGCGGGATGCGATGGGGTCGATGATGCGTGTGATCTTGTTGCATATCATGATGAAACGAGTGTTGTGTGCGCTGGTCTCCATGAGATTTCTGAGGGCTGATTGCGCCTCGATGGTCAGCGAGTCTGCCTCATCCAGGATGACGACCTTGATGTCAGGACATGGCCACCCAGGATCTTTCGAACCGAGCATCAGCATCGAAAATCGCTTGATCCTGTCCCTCACCATGGCGATCCCGCTCTCATCGCCGGCATTGATGTCCAGCACCCTGTCCGGAAAGAGTCGTGGGCCGAACAGGGCTCTGCAGACGGCGTGGGCCGCGGAAGTCTTGCCCGTTCCGCTCGGGCCATGGAAGAGTGTGTTGCACATTCCAGAGCCCTGGACGACCGACCTCATCACCTGTTTCACGACAGGCTGTGAAGAAATGTCATCGATGAGCCTGGCGCGGTATTTCTCGGTCCACATAGTGCTCTTCTGAGACGCATGGCCTGTCATGGTGTCTCTACCAGGGCAGGCTTTTGAGCCGAGCTCTATGAAACTTCTCGGCAGAATACAAGGCTGACGCTCACACGCTTGGCGCCCAGGTGTCTCTACAGGGTGCTCATGCTGCTGTGGCCCTCAGCCGAGGACACGATCATCGGCGCCGAGCTAAAGGGTCAGCACGAGCTGGTCAATTGGCTGGTGCACAACGCCCACTACGATGCTGTGAGGCTTCTTTTGGATGCCAGCAGATTGGGTCTCCCGACAATCGTGCAGGAGATGCTGATCGACACCAAAATAGGCTCTCTGGTCATTTCGCAGGCGTTGTTGATCGCCTGCGACCATGGAAAGTGCAAGGTGATCCGAACGATCTTGGCTGCAATAGCTGCGGATCGCAGGATGATCGATCTGGAGAGGGTGGTCGAGGCGGCAGCGAACCGGGAACACACATCTATTCTGAGGGCGCTCCTGAGCTACAGCGTGCCGGAGAACATGCCGAGCTGTGCGGGAGACCGTGTGACTATCAGGATCCTGAAGAAATACTCTAGATTCTCAAGATGAGGTCGCTGGATGGGTGAGGGAGTCGATGAGGTGGTCGATGGCGTTGACGATCTCTGGCTGAGCGACGATCACACTGATGTGCGCGTGATTGTGATTGGTGACGTTGTCTGCCACGACCTCGACAAACTTCTCCACGGCCGAACGGACCTCAGGTGGGGCCCCTGGGGCCCTCTGATCAAGCATCTGGTCTGCAGCAGCCTGTGCCTCTGCCTTGACCTCATCGGCACCCTGACTGTCGCTCGATGCAGTCTCTGTGCTGGGTTGCGCTGTTCCCTCGGGCTGCGTCTGGGTCTGTGCAGTGGCAGTGTTGTCTGTTGCCGTTTCTTGGGCTTGTGTTGACTGTGTGGTGCTTTGGGACGCGTTATCGGCCAGTGGGGTTGCTGTTGTGGTGGTTGTCTGAGGCTGTGCTGGATCTCCTGGCTGTGTCGTTGTTGTCGTGGAGGTCACCTGAGACTGGGCAGAGCTGTCAGGCTGAGCAGTGGTCGTGGTGCTGCTTACATTGCCATCCGATTGCGTCTGGGTCTGTGAGTCGGGTTGCATCTGGGCTTGTGTGGTAGTCACGGCGGAGGCTATTTGAGGTTGCGCAGAGCCATCGGTCTGCGCAGTGGTCGTAGCGGTTCCAGTGTCTCCAGGTGGAGTCTGGGGTTGTGCAGGCTGTGCGGTGTCTTGGGCCTGCTGTTGAGGCGCGTCGTCAGGCTGCGCAGGGGTGGTGGCCGTGGTCCGGGGCTGTGCAGGCTGTGTGGTGTCTTGGGCCTGCTGAGGCGCGTCGTCGGGCTGCGCAGTGGTGGTCGTGGTCTGGGTCTGGGGCTGTGCGGTGTCTTGGGCCTGCTGTTGAGGCGCGTCGTCAGGCTGCGCAGGGGTGGTAGTCGTGGTCGTGGTCTGGGGCTGTGCAGGCTGTGCGGTGTCTTGGGCCTGCTGAGGCGCGCTGTCAGGCTGCGCAGGGGTGGTGGCCGTGGTCTGGGGCTGTGCAGGCTGTGTGGTGTCTTGGGCCTGCTGAGGCGCGTCGTCGGGCTGCGCAGTGGTGGTGGTCGTGGTCTGGGTCTGGGGCTGTGCGGTGTCTTGGGCCTGCTGTTGAGGCGCGTCGTCAGGCTGCGCAGGGGTGGTAGTCGTGGTCGTGGTCTGGGGCTGTGCAGGCTGTGCGGTGTCTTGGGCCTGCTGAGGCGCGCTGTCAGGCTGCGCAGGGGCGGTGGTAGTGGGCGGTGTCTGAGCAGGCTGTGCGGCATCTTGGGCCTGCTGAGGGGTGGTGTCTGAGGTCGTGGTTTGGGGCTGTGCAGTGTCTTGGGCTTGCTGAGGTGTGCTGTCAAATTGCGCAGGGGTGGTGGTCTGGGGCTGTGCAGTGTCTTGGCTTTGCTCAGGCGTGTTGTCGGGCTGTGCAGGGGTGGTGGTTGTGGTCTGGGGCTGAGCAGCGTCTTGGGCTTGCTCAGGTGTGTTGTCGGGCTGTGCAGGGGTGGTGGTTGCGGTTGTGGTCTGGGGCTGAGTAGCGTCTTGGGCTTGCTCAGGCGTGTTGTCGGGCTGTGCAGGGGTGGTGGTTGCGGTTGTGGTTGTGGTCTGGGGCTGAGCAGCGTCTTGGGCTTGCTCAGGCGCGTTGTCGGGCTGCGCAGGGGTGGTGGTTGTGGTTGTGGTCTGGGGCTGAGCAGCGTCTTGGGCTTGCTCAGGCGTGCTGTCGGGTTGTACAGACGGTACGGTGTTTTGGGACTGCTGAGTTGCGCTATCAGGCTGCGTAGAGGTCGTGGTCGTGGTCTGCGCGGTGTCTTGAGTCTGCTCAGGAGTGCTGGTTGTGGTCTGAGGTTGTGCAGTATTTTGGGCCTGCTGAGGCGCGTTGTCAGGCTGCGCAGGGATGGTTGTAGTGGGTTGGGGCTGTGCAGAATCCGTGGACTGCGAGGTGTCTACGGGCGCTGTTTCGGGCTGCGTGGTGGTCGTGGGTTGGCCCTGAGCAGGATCTGCAGGCTGCGCGGTGTCTTGGGGCGCTGTGTCCGGCTGCGCATTGGTCGTGGTCTGGGACTGGGACTCTACGGAATCAGACTGGTCGCTTGAGGACCCTGCCAGGGGGTTGTCGGATTGTGTTGTTGCCGGCGATTGTTCAGGGGAGGCGGCTTCGGTGGGGGAGTCTGCTTGCATGTCTGTGGCAGGCTGCGTGGACTGCACCTGATCGGATGATGTCTGAGGCGTTGTAGAGCTCGCGTCGGGAGAACTGTCCACAGTGTCAGCCTGGGTTGCCGACGGGTCGGGCACTGCAGTCTGTTCCTGAGCTGCCTGAACGGTGTCTTCTGGCTGAGCAGAAAGGGGTGTGTCCTGTGCCGAGGCGAGGGCATCTAGTGATTGAGCTGGCCTGACGACGGCATCGTCATCGATCGGGTCGCCGACCTGCTGGGGGGATGATTCCGCGACGGCGTCTGTCGTGTCGGGGGAAAGCGTCTGCGTGCACGGGCATGAGCATTGGCAGGCTGCTCCGTCCTTGCCATCCTGTCCATCCTTACCATCCCTGCCATCCTTGCCATCCTTGCCATCGTTGCCGTCCTTACCATCCATACCGTCCCTTCCACCGGCGCCTGGGAGTCCCGGAGGGCCGGGAGGTCCACGCATGCCGATGCGACCCTCTTGGACAGAACTCGGGAGGCCGGCCTTCAGAGCAGCCTCCAGCGTGTCGACTCGCGCGAGCAGGGTGGTCACTTGCTGTTGCAACCTGTTGAGGATGGTCGGGGTCATCGCATGATTCTGGCTGAGATAAAGTCGCAGAGGAAATTCCAAAAAGTTTCTCTGGACCACATCAAATGGTAATTCCATATTCGGAGCCGCGATGCATCACAGAGTGGCGTCTTGCATATCTGACACTGCGATTGAGACGCTCCCGAGCGAACCTCACGAGGGCGATGGATCAGATTGGAAAGTCAGAGAGGAGGGTGCAGAGCATCATCGGTAAGATCCATGCGTACGAGGCGGAGATCGTTCGTGTCAGCAAGAAACTAAATCATTCGCAGGCACCCCCGGTCTAGGTCGGTGAGTGCGCAATAATCGAGGTATCGAAAATGTACCGCAGGTATTATAACTCGCGATGGGAAACGTGGAGTCCTACCTGACGGACGGAATGCAAGTGGAACAACGACAGGTCCCGGTGAGGAACACAGTGACTCGGAGGTGTGCAGCTAGGCCTGCAAGGCAGCCCCAGGTGGGAGACGCCGTCAGGCCTGTGAAGACGATAGCGACAGCCTCCCAATCCAAGACCCCGTGGAACTACTACACGGCAGAATCGAAATTGGACAAGTTTGAGGAGGAGAATCAGCGGCTGGAGGAGGCGTTGAAGAGGTTGCGGCAGCGGCGGCTGCTCGCATTCCAGCAGGAATTGGCAGAGTTTGAGAGATCCAACGATCCATTCAGCATCCTGGGCATAGAGGCGACCGATGATGCGGATGCCATCAAACGGGCGTACAAGAGACAGAGCCTGAGGTATCATCCGGACAAGGGTGGCAGCGAGGAGCAGTTTGCAATGATAACACGGGCCTACGTGTACATTATGAAGAAGCTCGACAGGCTGCAGTACAAATTGGCTACAGATTCAAACATGAAATCTTCGGCGCAAGAGTTTGTGCAGGAGCAGGAGAGACAGCCCAGGGAAAACATATATGTCGACAGGATGAAGTTCGATCCGAAGGTATTCAATAGGGTTTTCGACGACAACAAGATGGCCGATGTGAATGACGACGGATACGCGGACATCATGACGAGCGGGCCTCGCAGTGAGAGGGACGTTGAAGTCGAAAACGTCTTCAATGGAAAATTCAACAGAGAGGTCTTCCAATCGGAATTTGAGGAACGCAAACACGCAGATCAGAGCGCAGACATTGTGGTGTACGAAGAGCCCAAGCCCCTCGTCAGCTCGGGTCTCAATTACTACGAGCTCGGAGTAGACAGAGTCGGGGACTATGGGAAGCCGGACAGATTGAACACGGAGTTCTCGGACTACAAGTTAGCGTACGGCAGGGGCTCCAAGCTGATCAATCCAGCCGACGTCCAACACACTGTGCACAGATCTGTAGAAGACCTGAAGGTGGCGAGGAAGCAAATCAAGCACGACCTCTCTCCGGAGGAGGAGCATCTGCTCAGGACGCGTCGTCAGAGGGAGGAATTGGAGGAGGCTGCTCGACAGTTGCGAGTGAGCGAGCAGGATGCCCTGGCTTCACAGCACTACGAGCGAATGAACAAGGTGTTCATTCAGGGTTGACGGCTCCCCCGGACCAGATGCCGGACGTCCTCTCGGTCGAGACCGTACCTGCTCAGCAATTCGAACGACTCCGTAAACGGCAGCTTGTTAGCGAGGGAGGCGATCAGCAACAGGCTCTCCTGGCGGAGGTCCGGGCTGACTGTCTTGCTTATGAGTGCGTCTCCTTGCTTGCCCGTCATCGACGCAGTCGAAGCCTTGCTGAGTGTGTTGCTGAATCGCGTGACAGGCCTATCGGACCGGCTCATAGGCAGTCTTCGCATGGCTGTGTTGGTCGAGAAGATCGCCAGCGCTGCAGAAATCCCTCTCAGCAGTGCAACAGCCTGCCGATTGTACATGTAACGCTCGGTGATGTCAGACAATCTCAGCGCAGCAACGACGTCACGTTCTGCGTTCACCTTGGTTGCGTCATTGACGGTGCAGCAAGCTATCGCGTCACGGCAGTTTTCATGGATCATCACCGGAAGAAGATTCTGCTCGACTGCGTGCAAACGCATGCAGTCGTCAAAGGTCAGTCGGTCGAACAGGACCGATGCTGTCATTTTGTAAATGTCCTTCGTGCCTTGCTGCCGGTGATGGTCTTGTACGGCTGCGGTCTGATCTGTGAGGGCTGCATCGGTGAGCATGAGCCTCAAGCGCCTGTAGTCACCATCGCAGCATCCTGCGATCGCTTCGGCGAGCGTAGAGTCGATGTCGAGACGGCATCCCAGCATGTCAAGGCGCCTGCAGGCCTCGATAACATCGTCTCCACTGAAGATGGGCAGATGTATCTCTAGAAAATCCCTGTCGAGCTCCGCGAACCGTCGGTCGTTACGCTCCTCGCAGATGCAGATGACAGGGATGCTCCAATGGGATGCCATGATAGCCCTGTCGGCATTGGTCAGGCTCTTCTTCCCGCGCACGGGATTCACGACAGCGACGATCTCTGCTATGCCGCTCCTTTCCGATGTTGTCAGGGCATCCAAGTCGTCCATGACGATGGCAAGTGGTCGGTCCTCATGGGCACCGAAGGCCCTGCGCACGTTTCCCTCATGCGCGACACGGTCGAGCCTCTCGCGCACGATCTTCGGGGTCCGGGCCTCTGACGCAGAGCACACGATAGGCTGGTAGCCTGCCTCTGTAAGTACCAGCCGAGCTAGCAGTGACTTGCCAGATCCTATGGCACCGACGATTTTTGCGCCACGTTTTGTGCCTAGTACACGGCTTCGTAAATCTGAAAGCCACTGCTCCAGAGTGGTCCGAGCGATGGTACTGCCGAGGAGGCTTGCCGAGTCGCATGGTTGGAAGAGGGTCTTCAGATGAGCCGTATCCATTCGGACGAACCTAGATTCTCCATTCTCTATGTGTCTTTTGATGTCTCTGCATGCGCGAGAATGTCTGGATGTAAATAACTCTTCTTGAAGACAGCACTAGTGTGGTGCATGTCCCGTGCAGCACTTTCAACTGCTTTATGGACACGTTGCTTCGCAGGAAGATCCGAGCCAGCAGCCAGGTGGTCTAGAAAGCTCTGATTTGCTTGCCAAGTTCTTATGACTTTCGAGGACACTCCCTTGCCGTACTTCCGCAGAAAACTGTTGACGTCCTCGTTTGTGACTGCACGGAGTCCCCCCCTATCATCTGTGTACTGGAAAAGCCGCTTGTCTGGCTTGCACGTCTTGCTGACCTCTCTCAGATGTCGTTTCAGATTTCGATCGAGGACTCTGCCCTCGTTGAGAACATTGCGCTTGCCGTGGAAAGCGATAAGAACCTCGTTACCACTGAGCTTTAAATGCTTGCAGCAGAGTGTCGAGGCACCATACGATTGATTGTCCCTCACATACTTGTCCCTTCCGATCCGGAAATTGAGATCGATCATTAGATTGATGATGGCAGCTATTGCTAGCTCTCTGGACGATCTGGGCTTTTCGAGGGCAGCAGCAACGTCAGACTTTATCGCCTCGAAAATGGGCTTGAAGTGCGTTAGAGCCTCGTACTTCTTCCTCTGCTGGTTGGCCACAAAGTCCCGGTGGTACATGGTCTGCTGTCGATTTCGATCATCGAAGCCTATCGCCTGTATCCTCGAGGAGGGGTCGGGTGAAACCTGCACGTCGTGGTACCCTGGAGGTATTCGCAAGCGGTTGATGCGGTCGATCTCATCCTGATCCGTGATGGGGCGACCGTTGCTGTAGCTGTAACGCATCTTGCCACGTCTCAGTGACCTGACAATGTGGACATGGTCACCCATGGCTGTAAGGGAATGAGACTTTTCTCTTTGTACGAGCAGAGGAGCCTGAAAGACAGTGGCACATCTCGACCTCTATTTTGCCTCGGTGGTAGTTCCGGATGGAAAGACATTCATGATCCGTAGCATGTACTGTGGTTTCCTGCTAAGAAAGTCTCTGATGCATCCGGAGAGCTGGATGTCAGATGTGGAGGATGTCAGGCACTGGTAAGTGGGGTCATCAGCGAGCAGACTCTTAACCATGCTCTTCACAGAGTCGTCTGCCATAACCTCCTCCACACACGCATCGACTGTGTCGTACCTCTGCAGCTTCTCGGTGACTTGCTTGCAGACCTCCCGCAGTCGGTCGTCATTAGCCCCGGCGTGCATCCTCTTGAGCTCATCCTGAACCTCCTTCTCGATGTCGCTGAGAATTGCGTCCTCCGAATAGGTGTCGCTCTGTGTGTCCTGGGTGCCCTCTTGGTTTTGAGATGTATCGGAATCTGCCTGAGTAACGCTGGAGCTGGCAGGGACAGCAGCAGTCTGAGCGTCACTGGGACTGTCAGGAGCGGGTGGTGCAGCTGAAGTCAAGGGAGCGGTGCCACCATACTCGGGCGGGCAGTCATCTGTGTTATCACAGTCGCATGGACAGAAACCCTGCACCACGAAGAAGAAATTGATCAATATCTTGGTAATGATGAAGAGTCCGAGCAGGCCGGTGACGACGTAAAGTCCAAGCTTAGATGGGTCAAAGGTGATGAGCGAAAGTGTCACCGCGCAGGCTGGAAAGAGAAGCGGCGTCAGAAGATTGTATCTGTAGAGGGCGTTCATGCCGAAATCCTCGATGACAAATTGCACATCACGCCAAACAGACTGCAGGTCCTCGGGGGGACACGTGTACATCCGGGGGTTGCGATACTCTCTCTCGGTGCGAGTGCGGCACTCACACACATCGGTGAAACCGCAGGTGATCTTCAGCACAGCCTTGACGACCACGCTGAGGACACATGCAAGTGCCACACACATACTGATGGTCAGAGCCCCTCCGAAGCGGGATCCTGAGGGCACTTGGAAGAGCCCAAGGTACATGGAAAGCGCAAAGAAGGCGATCAACCCGTAGACGTTGTACCTGTTGAAGAGGTAGATGTATTGATTTATCTTCATGCGAACCTCGTCCTGCACAGGCATCAGGTGCTATATACCAACTCCACTTTTTCTTGACAGGGCCCTTGCGATGCCAGCGTACAGTGCTGTCATCCGAAGATTGCCTTGTCGACGGTTGTTTTCACATTGAACAGACGATGCAATGCGATCCCGGCCAAGAAAACGCACAGACTGATCTTAATCATATTTTGACCCGTTGCCACGGTGATGCACATGGCTAGTACTAGTGCCAGCACCACGTCGATGATCGCGACACCGCCAAACCTGACGCTATGGATGCCAGTTCCCGGTGCGCCGAAAATGTTGCTCAGATCGGACAGCATATATGCTATATTGAGACGCTTTCCCACCATTGAAGATGTCGAACGCGTCATGATGACGTCGCTGTCTGTTTTGCAGCGATGCTATCCCTCAGGCTCTGCTTCTCATCCTCGGATATGTCTGGCTTGTCGACGAGATAGAACTCCTCGCGGATGCTCTCTGTGGTGGCGTCTCGATCCCTGTCGTTGGCAATCATATCGCGCCAGTTGCGCAGCATGACCTCCATGTGGTGCAGGTCGGCAGGCGTCATGGGCTTCGAGGCCTTCTCGAAGAGAGCAGGCGATTCCTTCGATAATTTCTTGAACTTCTGCAGCAGGACGTCCCGAGACACACCCTGACCGACAGCCTCTTGCATCTCTCTGACCATCTCCTCCACTTCCTCTGGCTTCATCTTGAGATACGCACACATCGAAATCAGAGCTGGAAAAACGCAGTGCAAATTGAATAGCTGTTTTCATTCCCGCCGAGTGGTCACATAAAGATGTCGGGGCAGCCTCATCGTCAGAATGCACTGCCTGACACTCACCCTGCTGTTCCTGATCGGCTGTGCCGGGGCACAGGAACCATTCACATGCAAAGTGAACGTGACTCAGGGACAGCCATGGACGGTGAACACGACACAGTTCAATTACATCGAGCTGGGTGTTCAACCCGCTGGTCAATTCCCGGCTCGTCTCCCGTGGTCTATCGGTATCGGGGCCGACATACAGGCCATCGGTCCGACCGATGGGTGGGACATCGGCGATGCCAGCTCTGAGGTCATTCAAGGCAATGTCACCGAGTACTGGAACGTTCTGACGTCGGGCCAGCCAGTGAATCTCGGAAGCATCGTGGGATCCTACCAGGCGAGCACAGACATCCAGGAGATTCTCGTACAGGGTCAGGCCTGCTCAGCAGGCAGCATACAGACAGTGTCACCTGTGGGCAAGACCGAGGCGGCCCTGCAACCTGTGTCTGTGAGCGGCACACAGCTTCTTGGGGTCGATGGGAAACCCCTGATCTTGAAGGGTCTGAATTACTTTGGCTTTGAGACAGCCGGTGGGTCCATGGTGAATGGATTGTGGGGATCGTCCGACTCCATGGTGCTCGACTTTGCGACCATCGTGCAACGTCAGGCCCTCCTGGGCTTCAACGCTGTGCGCCTGCCATTTTCGTTCAAGAACCTGTTCGGAGGCAGCCTTCAGAGCTTCACGCAGTCCTGCAATGTGGACACTCAAGATTCCATAGTCAAAGCGACGACGGATCCCAGCGTCAACGCAGACATCAGCAAAGCGCCACTCCTCCCGAATCCGGCCCCACAGACGCCTGGTGTGTGCAACAGCTATCTGCCGAACACGAGCGTCTTGGACAGGTTTCTGTGGGTCGTGCGTTTCTACGCCTCGAACGGGATATACGTCATCGTCGACAATCACAGCAACCTCGACTCCACCGTCGTGGAGAACCCGACTCTGTGGGCTCAGCAGTGGGGGATGCTCGCCAAGATGATCGCCGCGGATCCGGTCGCTTCCGCGTATACCGGTTTTGACGTCTTGAACGAAGCAGATAGCCAGGGAATTCGATGGGAGGCATCCGGCGGGCGTCCGGGGCTAGGAGACCTGTACATCAGCGCCATGGACACAATCTACAGTGTCAACCCTCAGGCCGTGGTCCTCTTGGAAGGTGCCGGACAAATTGGAGAGGCCATATGCTGGTGAGTGTTCTCGCTTCTCGCAGAACTCGCCTCTCTCCAAGCTCACGACAGTGTGTGCTATTTCAGCATTCGGGTGATCGTAAAACATACGTACTATGGTGAATGGCTCTTTGGGCTGCGATGCCATCTGCGACTGCAGCTCTTTCAACAGCACCGGCAGTCTCCATTTCATGTCAGGATTCTTTTTTTCCTGGCCGACTTCGTATGCATCTGGATTGAAGCGGACAAAGCTAACATGAAGACCGCCAAAGCTATTGAATATATCCACCATTCTTTTCTCTTCGCAAACGTAACCGCAATATGCGTGTTGCAGCTCATCAATTTCCAAGCAAATTATGTGTGTCCCGACATCAAATACAAAATCGGGTCGAGCTTTGCAGTCGCAAGGAGGACCATCCTGCAGCTGCTTGTTCCAGCTGGTCCAGGGCATTTCAGCCTCCCTGAGGTAGTTTGCGACTTGATGCTCGCGTATACGAGTGACCCTCTTGTTATCCCGGTCATGCTGTGCACAGAATGCGTAGGGCGACGACTTCGACACACAAGTTTCGCACCCAGGTTCTGCACACAGGTTGAGATTAAAGTTCTTCATGAGAGAACTTCGGTGTTTTGCACACATCTGATAAGGATCTTCTTTTGTGCCAAAGTGTGCTTGAGATTGGCAGCGTAGATGCTGGCAACACTTTCCACGTCGGTTCGTCATACCATTTTGCGCATGACGCTTGCAATATTCGGCTGGGCGATTAGGGAAGCCCCAAATCCTCTGCAGTTCGCAGTTTGTGCTTTTGCAGGTAGCCTTTTTCATATTTTGCATGCCTCTTTTCTTGTGGGTGTTGCAATAAAGCGGTCCTGTCACAGAATCTCCATAGCTGGCCACAACGTTACACTTATCATCGAGACACAATCTCTGGTGCAGAGGAACCATATCTAGAGATTTATGCTTGGCACACTTTTGAGGCTTCTTTTTGGCATAGCCATGCGATGCTCTTGTGCCACAACCTTTCGTGGTGCAAATGATCCTGTTATCTTGTACTGTGACCATGTCCGCTTTCCTATGCTGGGCACACATCACCCCAACATTACGCTTGTAGCCGTACGAAGGCCATATTGAGCAACCTGCTTCCGCGCAACGTCGGATTTTGACATTGATATCATGTTCATGTTTGTGGGACAAGCACCGTACGGCTTTGCCACCTGCCGGTCCAAAGCATGGTGTTTTAGAGCATGCAACATTTTCGCACTCTGCTCTGTCGAGACAAATCATCGTGGGGTCTTTGTGCGCGGAGCATGCCACATATTTTCTGTCGCTAGAAGCACCGTATCGGGGTCTTCCACGACAGCCTGAAACGTGACAAGGCATTTTTTCTCTCAATGTGAAGAGCCAACTTTAAGTTGTCAGAATTTTGACGCAGGGGAAATGGATTCATCACAGACTCGGCGACCATCAAGAAGACAGGCATATCAGACCCCAACCCCTTCTTCCAGCGCCTCATCGCCAAGCCCTACGTCAACCACGTCGTGATGGCACCTCACCTCTATGGCCCCAGCATCACCCACATGACCAGCGGGTACTCGGGCCAGGCCCTGATAGACACCATCAATCTCAGCGTCGGCTACCTGAACAAGCAAGGCTACTGCTACCAGGGAAAGTGCACGACCTGGCCGATCATCGTTGGCGAGACAGGGAGTTCCCTGCAAGATCCAGGGGACACTCAATTCTACACGACACTGCAGCAGTACCTTCAGACAGGAGACGACAAGCACAACGCCATCTCATCGGTGTTCTGGTGGGCATGGAATGCAAACTCAGGTGATACCAAAGGACTCGTGCTGGACGACTGGAAAACTGTGAATTTCCAAAAAATCCAGCTTCTCCAGAAGCTTCAGAACCTCCAGCCATGGTACGCATCGCCGTCTCCCTCACAGTCCCCGAGCCTCAGCCCGAGCCCAGCAGGCATCAGCCCGAGTGCATCTCCGAGTGCCTCCCCGAAGTCAGCATCTCCAACGACGAGTCCACAGGCGCACAGCCCACCGCCACCGCCGCCCCCTCCGCCGCCGCCTCCACCCCCAAGCAATGGATGCCCCGCCCCCTCGACGACAGAGAAGACCGAGGAGGCGACCCCGGAGCAGATAGCCCTGGCCGCAGCTCCTAGGAACAGTTCGGGCCCGACAGGACCGTTCACCGGTTCTTTCCAGGGCATCCGATTGGACCTGCACAGCCTGTATGGACCCGAAAAGCTTTTCAACCGCACTGCTGACGGGGACCTGCTGGTGGTGCTGCAAAGGATGCGGGCCCTGGGGTTTGATGCCGTCAAGATCCCTTTCAGCTTCTACGATGCATCGAGCCCCACTTACCTCGATGGGGCTATCAGAACGTGCCAGGTCACCTCCCAGGCCGTCATCCGACAGAGCGTGCTCCCACCCGGGTTCGACACACAGACAGTGATCGGCAAGCAGTTGCCCCAGATCGTAGGGACAACGACCGGCGTGTGCAATGCATACCTGGCGGGCTTTCACGGTGTGGACAGGCTGATCCAGGCCGTCAACATGACCCTCATCAACGGCATGAATGTCATCCTGGAGAACACAGACGGTGACATCGCGCTGAGCGACCCCGCGGGCTGGATTTTGAGCTGGGTACAGCTTGCGACGCGTTTGTCGCTACTGGAGGCGAACCAGAGTGTGCTCATCAGCCCCCTGGACACTACCTCGGCCCCGGGGCTGCAGTGGGCATCACACGACAATCTTCCGGGCATCAACGACCTCTTCAAGACCGTGTTGGCCGCGCTGAACCCTCTTCTTCCGCACACCGTGTTGCTGCTGGGTGGCCAGGAGGGCGATGACTTTACCGACGCCTCGACATTCCTGCAGCAGACCCTGAGCACGAATCGTGGTCCGAGAATCGTTCCTTACGCCATCGGGGACCCCTTGGCGAACACCACTGGTCTGGAAGGGAGATTTCTGTACCTCGAGGACACCGGCGTGTGCCTGACTCAGGATACATGTCGAAGGTATGAGCTTGCCCTGGACGTGCATGCCGGGACCAACGTGACGAACACCACCGCCGTATCAGGCAGCTCTTGGGTCGCCGAGGCTTCCGATCCGACAGATCTCACCTGGGGGGAGGTCGCCAATCTCGTGAGCATCGGTCTGGTTCCCTGGTATTCCCCGCCGTCAGCCTACAACGTTCTGCCTGCACCCGCCTTCAGCATCGTCGTGGTCGAGGGTGTGGACTACACAGAGTACCCATGCGTGGCCTCACTCGGCGTGTCACACATCGGGACTGTCCAGCCATACAACGCAGTCCTGAACGTTCTCGTTCGGAACACTCGCTTCGAGACCCTGATACCTCCATATCAGATCGGGGTGATGTCGGATACGATCGAGGGAGTCGTGGGCGTGCTCGGCCAGAGGAATTTTACTGCCGGCACCGGGAGCACGAACGTCACTATGGGCAACTACTACGACGTCCTCTTCCCGAACGCGACAAACGCCGCAGAAATCGTGGTGGTCGCACAGCTCAACAGCTCGACCATCGGCGCATTCGATGTGTCCGTAGCAGGGAAGAAATGCTCTCTGCAGAGCCAGGCGCTGTCTTGATAAGACTCCCAGGAAATGACCGAGAATCTTTTTGGAATCTTGAGGTGCTCATATAGAAACGCAGAACTCCTCCAATCCCAAAACTCACACCAATGTTTCGTGCGATGATTTTTTTCGTCTTCGCGACGCTGGCCCTCACGTCCGCTGTCGATGCCAGGTGCCATGTCGACATCGCGATCGGCCAAGCGTGGGAGGACCCTGGCACGAACACCACTCACAGGGCCCTGCACTTGGCGCTGAGAAACTTCGACGAGGCCGATGTCGAGGTGCCCTACGATGTTGCCATGGAGAACGATGCCTGGCAAGACATCAGTGATGCCTGGAACTTCAACGAAACGCTCTTCGCTCGAGGGATGGCCGTCGGCACTGTTGTAGCACCCTGGGCAAATCTCGAGGCTGGGGGACAGAACATCGTCGAGGTAGGCTGCATCGTGAAGACCGCGAATGTGACGGACGGTGACGTCGTGCCGAAGTACGTCAACGTCGATGGCGAGGACTGCGACGGAAACATCACATACTTATCCCTGTAGCTACTCGATACGATGGATTGTGGAGGTCGTGTGCCAAGGGGGGGCCAAGTCTATCAGTGCAGTTCACCTATGGTGTGCAAAATCGATGTGGATTAGATATGGAAATGGGTTTCCACGGCCAAAATGGACACAAAGAAACAGAAGGATTTGGTTTACCACACAATTGACAATACTCTCGAAGATCTGAAGGGTGTGATGACAATTGATCAGGAATATTCAAAAATGGGGAAGTCGATTGATGCTCAGAACTCAATGGGCTTGACGAGACTGATGATAGCGAGCATTTTTGGCGATCTTTCTAAGGTCAAGCGCATGGTCGAGCAGAAAGTCGATCTGAACATTGTGAATCGTCAGGGAAACTCTGCCATCATGTTGGCTGCGTGGAACGGTCGTTTTGACATCGTCAGATTTCTCGATGGGGCTGGTGCAGACATCACGATAGTGAACAAGAAAGGTCAGAATATCACAGATCTCATTCTTGACAATCACCTCGAAACGGATGGCGTAGTATCAGAATGTGCAAAGATGAAGGCACTCAGGCCGATCGACGCCAAGGAGTCCGGGCACTTTCCCAAGAAAACCATCAGACGGTTGGTCGTCAAGGAACTCAATACAAACTTCGGGAGCGATGTTGTCAGAGATCCCCCGCATTGCTGAGCCAGGCTCCAGCAATGTTTTTCAGAGAATCACGCTGAAACCCAGCACAAGAATGACCACGAGAGCTCCCACGGCCACGACTGCATTGTTCATGAGCACTCGGCTCATGTTCACGAGCAGGGCCACCATGTGCTCGACGGGACCTGTGGGGTCCGCTGACGCGCGCATGAGATACCTGCTCATGCGGGTCCAAACAATGTTGGTGCGGCGTATCAGATGTGTGGTCAGCATCTCCTCGGTTCCAGCTGGAGCGATGATGTAGTGTAACTTCAAGAGAACCCGTGTCTGACCCTCTGGGATGCCCCCCTGACACAGTGGAGATCCCTAGAGTATCACCCTAGTCCAGCAGAATGTTACTGAACCAGGTGATAGTGCAGAGGCGAGCCTGAGCTCGACCAACTGCCTCTGTGCAGCAACCTAAAATGTGTGCTGCACAGAACTCTATCCTACCTCTGAAATCCTGCTGGCCGCCCGCCCGTCCGAATAACGCTCAGAAAGCACTGTAGGATGTTCGAGGCTCCGTTCACATCTCGGTTCATGGTGGTGCCTCGGCAGCCATTGGTTCCACAATGGAGCACAGCATGAACCTGGGTGTGTGTGAAGCCCCCTGGCGAGCTGTTAGGGGGGTTGGGAGCTGAGAGCTTGCGCCTCATGTTCCGGGTGCACCCGTGGCACCACTGACACAGCTTGCTGGTGCGGAACTCGTCGACCAGCCGCACCGTGCAACGCTTGCTCAGCTCCCTCCTCAGCCCGAGCACCGGGCCCGAGGGCGACTTCTTGATCAGCCCTCCCGCATCCTGGTTGCTCCAGTCTCCGAAGCCGACCAGCGTCTTCCGTCCGCTCGCGCCCATTATCTCCTTGCACAGCCGGTGCATCACGCGACGAGACCCACAGTACCGTGTAAAACGCTTGTCCCTGAACTTCTTGTCGTGATGGAAGCCCAGCAGGCGGTCCACTCTCGGCAGCAGGCATCGCAGATGTTCCTTGAAGCGGTGGACCGACGACGTCTTGGCCGAGGTCGCGCTCTGCAGCCAGCCCTTGATCTCGGGATCGCGGTCCAGCCACGTCTTCATCGTCCTCTGCGTCCTGGTGTAGCCGGCCTCGTGATAGAATCGCTTCGCGGAGCACCTCGTGACATCGCCGTCTCTGTCGACCGCCACGAAGAGATCCCTTCGTCCGGGGTCCAGGCCCAGCACCCGGTCGTAGCTGTCCAGCCTCAGCTCTTTGCAGTCGTACGCCGGGTCCTCGGACTTCTTTAGCTTCTTCTTCTTCTTGTGGTCATGTTGTTCCGGCACTGGAGGCCTCGTCTTGGGCTTGGTCATCAGGATGCTCACCGCCTTGCCGTCCAGCTGCATCTGACAGCCGAAGGTGCGCCCACCGCGCTCGAACTTCCCGACCTCGAACAGGGCGCTCCAGTAGTGCCTCTTGCGCTCCATGAAGTCGTCGTCCCTGATGTCTGCCGACAGCAGCAGATCGCGCAGCGCCGAGCTGCAGATGGTGATGTGCGCAGCCCGGAAGCCCCTCTTGGTCGGCAGCATCGAGAACAGCCGGGTCCGCTTGTCGGGCTCGGCGCCCTCGAAGTGCCTGAGCATGGTGTGCATCGCCGGGATGGCGATCCTGGGGTCGGCCTGCAGGGCGTTGGCGGTCGGCAGGGTCGGGAACAGCGACCGGAGGTGGAGGACGTAGGGGTGCCGGGAATCGTCCTCCGGCTTGAACAGGGCGTCGAGTATCGAGAAGGCCTCCTCGCCAGAGAGTTCCCCGAAGTGCCTGAGGTACCGCTTGAGACGCGAGTAGAGGGTGGCGACCATGAGGTTCTTGATCTCGGTCTCCATCTGACCGCTGAGGTTGCTCATGAGGGCGGTCACAAAGTCGGAGCTGGGTCTCCTGTAGCCGGGCGGCTTGCAGGAGTCGTAGACCACTTTCGTCTCCCTCATGGCCGGATCCTTGAGCTGTTGCTGTTGATTGCTGTTTGCGCTGACGGCCGCACAGCAGGTGTAGAACCAGGCTTTGTCCAGCTTCGGGAGCGGTTGATCTGCCTCGAGGAGACGCAGGATGTGCAGGTTGGCGAAGCTGTGGGCCTCGAGCGACATCTTGTTCATGTTTCTGACGAGGCGGTCGATGTTGAGGCAGCCCCTGGCCGCCGGGCGCAGCCAGGAGTTGTAGGTGGTCTTGACGACCGAGAAGTTTAGCGCCTTGTTGGCCTCCTTCCTCCTCTGGACGTCGGGTCTGGTCCCTGGCTCCTTGCAGAGGAAGTCGAGGTAGGGGTCGTCGCCTGCGGTGGCCTCGACCGGGATCTCTGCGCAATGCTGGAGGAGCAGGCGCAGAGGTTCGTAGCGTCTGTGATCAAAGAAGTGCTCGAAGCCGTAGCACTCGCTCTCAGGGATGTCATCGAAGAGGAGCGCATTGCGCTCGCGCCACTTCTTAAATCGTTTGGGAGGGGGTCGGACCCTGGGCTCCTCCATGGCTGTGCCACTGGGAGGCGCGGAGAACTTTTATGAGGGAATTCCCACCCCGACCGGAAAAAGCATTCTGACTTGCAAAGTCTAGCACGAGATATTTCTGTGAATACCGTAATAGTCCATGCCGACAAAGTCTCCGGTGGAAAGGACCACATCTATAGACTTCTGAGGGAACGATGTCTGCACGTGGATGTTGTCGGTGCATCCGACGATGACTCGGTAGAAGACCGCAGATCCTGGCAACCACCCCAGTGGGGCATCGTAGTGGCAGTCCACAAGGCTCCTGTCGGAGCCCCCTGCCGACCTTGGTGACACCGCAGAGTACACCTCGTCGACCTCGGGGACACCTATAATTTTGCTCGCCCGAAAGCGCTCGCCGAGGCTCTCGGCGATGCCTCTGGCGACGCTGGCGAGAGACTGGGCAACGCCAGCGTCCCGAATGTCTAGTGCCCAGATGTGATCGGCCGTGTGACTCCCAGAGGATCTGGCCTTCATGAAGGCCGCCACGTTTGCGAGCATGCCATGGTCTTCATGATCGAGGCGACCCACCTGTACACACTGCACCATTGCTCTTATACTTGAGTGAGCACAATGTTTGGCCAAGGAGACTCCTTGGCTGAAGATGTGACACGCGCCGCGTTTATTTCATAAAAAAATCCTGGTCGGCACAGATACAGGCGAAGATGGCGACCACTTTTATGGCCAAGACGGTGCAATGCGGATCGGTGAGGAATTGCATCGAGGACATCAAGGACATCATCGCCGACGGGAATTTTATACTGACCCCCGAGGGAATCACGCTGCTCGCGATGGATCCCTCCAGCACCGTCCTTGTGAACCTTAAGCTGGAGGCGGAGAACTTCGAGGTGTATGCCTGTGAGAAGCGGCAGGTGATCGGGGTGAACATGTCGGACCTGTTCAAGATCATCAAGACGATGACGAACGACGACACACTGACGCTCTTCATCGAGACGGACAATCCCAACTACCTGTTCATACGTATAGAGAACCAGGAGAAGCACAAGGTGACGACCTACAAGTTCAACTTGATGGACTTGAACGAGGACGAGGTGAGCCTGCCGCCAGCACACTTCGAGAGCGTCATCAACATGCCCTCCGTCGACTTCCAGAAGATCACCAGGGACATGCACAACATCGGGGACATCATCGAGATCAAGAGCATCGGGCAGCAGCTCATCCTGTCGTGCAAGGGAGACTTCGCGAGCCAGGAAACGGTGATCGGCAACAATGTCAGCCAGCTCTCTGCAGCAGCACAAGAGTCGCTGGAGGCCTCTGGGAGCGGAGGTGCAGCTGCAGACAATCAGACGATAGTACAGGGATTTTACACGTTGAAGTACCTGACGCAATTCAGCAAGTGCTCCAACCTGAGCAGCCAGTGCGAGCTGTACCTAAAGAACGACTACCCACTGATCCTGGCATACAAAGTGGCCAACCTGGGCACCATCCGTCTCATGCTGGCGCCTCATGTCGACGATCAGAAGATCGCAGTCTAGGGATGTTCAGCCTCTGCGTCGGAATCCTCGCTGTCTTGCATCCGGACTATAGCGGAAACCGAGGCTTCGATTTGAGGCCTTGTGGCGTCTTGGCAATAGCTCATGAAGTCAGCAAAGCTGCATCGATTCAGCAGATTGGAATAATTGTCATGGAGGTAATCCTTCATGCACTCCCATGCAGCTAGGGCCCTGTCCTGTAGTTCCAAGTACAGCACGTCGTGATTAAGTTCGATCTCCCTGCGACGCATCTCCCTCTCTCGTGCATCGGCAATCGCTGCCTGCTTCTCCCTCTCCTCCTGTGAGCCTTGGTACACATCGCTCACAGCGAGAACCGGGGTGTTGGTCTTGATGTTGGGCATAGCTTCCGTAATTTCTAATCAGAATCCTCAAAAATCTTTATGAATCCTTTCTCCGGCAGAGTGTCCAGGTCGATGAACGTCGCATCCCTTTCTGAGCCATCGAAAAGAAAAACACCACACCGATCGATCATGCGTGATTTGACGAGGTTGCAACCACACTGTGCAGACGCATAGAAGTCCTTCGCTGGGCCTGCATATTGGTTGTAGGCATGTGTGACGTCAGTGGAGTTGTACGTGACGGACAGGATCCTGTCTGGAGGTTCGACAGAGGGAGGACCCTCGCAATGTGGAGTAATGTCATGCACGACATCGGTCTCGGAGCCTTCGGGGATGGCGTGCATGATTGCGTACTCTTTTACGCCATCGACATGCTGCCAGGTGTAGAACGCGACCAGGGACTTGTCAACGTCCTCGTCCTGGATCTCATCAGTGTCTTCGATCGGGGTACATCCGAAGTCGTCGACGATGTAAAGGGATGTGATGACTCCTCCGGTCGTGGGATTGCCGACTACAAAATCCCAGCAGAGTCTGGGATAGTGCAGCAGGACGGAACCCATGCGGCTCTGTGCGAAGGATCTGCACACGGCCATGACATAGAACGCGGTGTTGGCAAACGCAAAGCTGTACATTTTACATTGCCAAAGAATATTATGAACAGTCTCAGACGCATGGGGTCGCTCCTTTTCCTCGCGCTCGTCGTCACCGCCGGCGTCGTCTGGAGCTGCATGACCACCAGGACCCCTTGCATCGAATTTTTGGATCGGGCTGAGGCGGCTGAGGTGTTCGGTTCTGATGCATTCTGGTACCTCTCACTCTATCGACAGGCCGAGAGCGTGGCCAAGGGTGGTGGTCTCGTGAACACAGATGAAAACGACTTCCGGCAGCAGATGTTGCGGGTTAACAGCCGGTGTCACGACTGGAAGCCCTCCGAAATGGAGATGGTGCAACAGACCATCCGTGAGCACCGTGCGCTACAGCGAGCGAAGTGGAGACTCATCAAGGCGGACGATCGTGTGGACTTCTCTTACCCCTACACGATAGGAGATTGCGTCGTGCTGCCGGCAAATATGTTGGCTGCGGCAGGCAGCTCTGAGAACCGTCTCTCCCTGGCCAAGACGCTGTTGCATGAGCATGTGCACATCCTTCAGAGACAGCATCCCGGTATCTTCGACACCTTGTACAATGCCTGGGGCTTCCGAAGGGCCGCCAGGATTGAGATCCCAGCCGACCACGCAGAGAGGAGCGTGACAAATCCTGACGGCCTGGATGCCTGGGTGTTTTCCTGCCCTGACGGGACCTTCACGATGGGGCTCTTTCTCGAGGGCGACAAGCCGGTGAAGAGGGCATTCAGGGTGTCAGGGCCAGATGAACAGGATGCATACGTGGCCGTGGGGGAACCGGTAGATTTGCGTGAGATTTCACAGTGGCTGTTCGGCATAGAGGGTTGTTACCATCCACACGAGGTGCACGCGTATTTGGTGAGCGAAAGAGCGTTCGGGTAGCAAACCACGCTGACCTTCCTCAGCCATGAACACAACTCAGCAAGCTCCAGTCCCGACCGCTTGCGCCCACGAATGCATAACGACATCGCTCATCCTGGGCTCCATTTCTCTGGGGATCCTTGCGAGCGCGCTGGGATGCCTGTTTGCTGCATGGAAGTGTCGCGATCAGAGTGGAGTCACCGGTGGTGCCCGGGATAGCAAGCCGAGATTCGACATCGTTGCCACCTCAGGGTGCACGTCCGCCAAGACAGACATCACTGCAGCAGAAAGTGCGGGCGCCGACGCAGTCTGACAGTCTGCGTCGGCGAAGTAGGCTTGAAAGATACCTTCAGTTGGTGGAATGGGACTCTGCAGAGCCCTCTGCTGTACTCTTGTCGAGGGACACGCGGAGGCGTGGGCTCATCGATCCGATGAGACGTGCGAAGTCTATGCCGCTGCGAAAATAATACTCCTCCTGAGATGCGAAAGAGGCCTTATTTTTGGTTGAGTAGAGCCTGGCCATGTGGATGATTCTGCGCCTGTCGTCGGCCGTCCCATGTTCCTCGACGTGACACCACAGTGTGTACATCGCCGATCTGATGTTAGCACCAGGCGTAGAGCACGAGGACAGGAAGTCATCCATCGAGTGGTTGGGCAAGAGGTCGAATGATGTACAGAGCGGTAGAGCATACAGTGGACCTTCGATTTTCTGCCAGGTTGTCGAAAACCCTCATAAGGGTACCAGGGCCTTCTCGTGTACCGTCTGGCAGATATGGGTGCCTCTTCGAGACGATCGACGCGATCCTTGACAGCCATGGACAGGGAGGATCTCGCCGTGGACAGGGATGCTTTCGAGACAGAATGCAGGAGGGTGATGACGCTTCATGAGGAGAGAAGCTCTGAAATCGACAGGGAATACGACGACATGTTGGAGGAGCGCAGAAGATTCGAGGAGGAACTCGCCGACTTCGAGGCGGAGAAAGAGGCACTGCGACGGAATGGCATGCTTTACCAGGTGGCTACAGGGTGCCTGTTGAAGGGCGAGAGACAGCTCGATGTCCTGATCAAATTAGCCTGCGTTGTTACCACCATGCTCGTAGGAGCCCTCGCTATCACAACCGACAGGCTGTACTTTGATGGTTCAGCAGTGTCATCACTTACATCTCTGGGATGGAAAGTGGCCCAGCGGCTGGCCGAATGAGATATTACTCTAGCATGACATACAGGTCGTCGAGACCTAGGATACGGATTCCATCTTCTCGCGCCTTCTGTAACTTGAGGGTGTCTGCAGACGGGTCTTTCGCGATCAGAATCGTGGTCTTGCTTGAAATCGAACCTGCTACGACCCCACCGAGCTCTGTGATGCGTGTCTCTGCCGCTTTGTCACGGATCCCTGTGAACACAAACACCTCACCGGACAATCGCCCATGCCTTGTGTCGTTGCGTACGTGCCTCTGCACGGTGATCTGGGGGTGGTCGAGAAGAAATCGCCGGAAGGCCTGCAGATTGCTCACGAATGCGGTCGCCGTCTTGGTGGAGAATCCCTCTAGCGCTGCCACCCTCTCCGTGAGGTGCGCGATCGTAGACGTGTCTTTGAGGATGTCCGGCATGGCATCAACGATGATGTGCAGCTTGCGCTCCCCGAAGCCTGCCCCGAATTGATTCGATGCCACCATGACGCGCACGAGGGGGACATCGTGAATTCCCCTCTGGATGTTCTGCACCAGCTTGTCTGCGAGCGTCTCCTGCACGCCGTCCACACGCTGCAGGTCGGCGGCCGTTGCGGAGAGATATGCAGAGAGCGTGATCATTCCGTTTTGGTAGAACTTGTCGATGAGCCCGTCGCTGATGTTCGCGATGTTCATCTTGCTAAAGAAATGCTTCAGGCGGCGCCTCGTCAGATCGGCGTTCTCTTGGTTGCCGGCCAGGAATATGTCCACGCCGCTGTCACCCCACACGTATGGGACGTCAGGCATCTGCGCAGCTGCGCCCGGCTTGACGACGCTCTGGATGAACGGTATCACGTCACCCGACCGGACCACCCTGATGAGCGATCCTGGGCCTAATTTGTTGTCTCTGATGAATTTGGCGTTGAAGCCGGTGGCAAACTGCATGGTGGCCCCACCGACCGTGATGGGTTCATATTGCACACGCGGCTTCAGCATCCTGTCCTTGGACGGGGCCCAGATGACCTGCAGCACCTTGACGATGCCACCCTGTTCGTCGAGAGGCATCTTGAATGCGAAGGCGTACTTGGGGTTGTCCCTCCCGGGCAGCTCGTGAGGTCCCTCGGCCTCGACGATCAGGCCATCGATCTCGTATTGGCTCTCACGGCGCCTGGCTGAGTAGACGCTGGCGAGCGCTGCATCTGAGATATCGCGGGTGGTCATAGTGGCCACCAGTCTGTAGCCACATGCATGCAGAAGCAGCATCTGCTCGCTCTTGGCGATGCGGGGGTGCACCAGCTCATAGGCGACGAAATCTGTCTTGGCCAGCACGTTCGGGTCGGGATCCTTGCGGTTGACGATCCCATTGGTGAGACTCCGGGCGTTGGCGAAGGTCCCATCGAGGGAGGAGAAGTTGCGCTTGCTCATGATGATCTCCCCGCGTACAGCGAACGATCGACTACCGAGGGACTGCAGCTGTGGTGGGGGCGCGGCGACCAGCTCCTCGGGCAGGAAGTACTTGAGCAGGGGAGTTATCTCAAATCCCCCGCGATCATCACCCCTTCGGAACATACGTACATCCCAACCGGTGTTCCTCTTCGTGTAGCAGATCATCGCAGAGGTCCCATCCAGCTTGTCGCTGATCGTGTAGGGACCTGGATAGTGTCTCTGCCAGGCTTGCAGATCGATGCCACCGGGCTTGACCTTGTTCATGGATCTCATCGGATAGGGCAGCGTGACCCTCTTGGACGCCGCCACCGGGGCACCGACGCGTTGCAGGAATCGGTTCGAGGGGTCCTTCGCCTGTAGTACTTCCCTGATATCGTCGAAGACATTGTCGCTTATGATGGCATCTCCCGTGTTGTAGTACCTGTCTGCAGCTAGCTCGAGGACCTTCTCGAGGGTGTCGACACCCAGGGTGGTGACATCCACCTCGTCACGATTTATCGCCTTGACAACATCCATATCTGCGGCTACAGGCATAAAAACAGCTTTATGAGACCGCACCCGGACTTCATGGCTGCACTCGAGTCTGCTATCGAGGCCGAGAGTGACAGTGACTCGGAGGACGAGCCCCCTCGAGGGCCGCCAGGCTCTGAGGCAGAGGTGACAGGTGGCCTCCAATGGACCGGCAGCCCTGTGAGAAGTCTCTACACGAGTGCGTGCAGACCATTGGCGACTATCCCCGAGACCGTTGTGGTCTGGTGAGGGGCTCGGCAAGAAAGGAACCGATATTGTGTGAGCAGTGTATATCGAGACCATGGTCGCCAGGGGCAGTGCAGCGCGTGAGGATATGATGCAGACGCTGGAGAAGGTGACTGCAGAAATGGGAAGGATGATCCTGGATCTGCACAGACTCAAGCGGGAAAAACTGGAGTTTCTTACGACGAAATCAGAGGGCGGTCCGATCGTGAAGAGATGTCTGATGAAAGACCTCAGAGATCCTCTCACTGATAAAGGACTCGCTGAGAGTGAATTGTACACTGTCGATTTTGACAACATTCAAGTGGCAGCAACCGCAAAGTATCTGGGTGATTGTTTTCCTGAGACTTTGTCAGAGAAACACCTTTACGATTGTCTGGTGGTGAACACCCCAGAGGGTGGCGAGGAGATAGTGTATGGACGGGATCAGCTCGAGAAGTTGCTGAAGCAGGCAGCAGTGGATTGCACGGAGAGCTTCATTCTTGCTGTCGGTATCGCAGGCAAAAGCGGTGCTGCCATCTGCAAACAGATCAAATTGAATGTAGGGATGATGGTGCAAATTAAATACTGTCCTGTGTGGGACTATGTCGTGAGGGCTCCCGATCTGCCATGGCCATGGACCGAGCTGGCGAAAAGAGATGATCTGACTCTGGCAATCTATGACAAACTCCGAAATTACCTGGCCGAAAAGAGAATTGCTTTGTCATCAAACAAATCTGCAGACATCTGGAAAATATTGAGGGGCGATCGTGATGCTCACAATGATCAGTCCGCCTGGAAACCTCTCTGGAATTGGAGAACCCTCGCGACAAATCCGTACATGAGTGTCGATGACTATAGCACATTCTACGATGAATTGAAGAAATACCGAAGAGTGATCAACATGAGTGGGGCGAACATGCTGGACATAGTTCTTGTCGATCTCAAAAGGGATCCAGCCGGTGCTAACGTCTGGAATTGGGCGGCAATATGGAGCAACAGAACGTTGACTAGATCGCACTTGGAGGCAATGATGATGCTGACAGGCAAGCTCGATGATGCTGGGAACGATCTATCAAGAAACAGAGGGCCAGGAATATGTGAAGTCTTGGCTTCCCCGGAGATAAGCGTTGAAGGAAAGTCGATCAACGTCATGAAAGAATGGAAATGGGATTGGGGCGAGCTGAGTTGCAACCCATACTTGGACATCTCCCTATTCAGACTTTACAAGGACAGAGTGAATTATAGCAGACTATCCTCCAATGAAACGAGACACATATGGGACATCGTCAATGAGGATCCGGATATAAAGGGCTGGGACTGGAAGAAGCTATCATCAAACAAGTACGTAACTATTGGTGATGTCGAGAATTATAAAGCTCGCATTGATTTCGCCCAAATGTCTTCCAATGAAACGACAAACATCTGGGCAATCGTAAATAAGTTTCCAAACGAATCATGGGATTGGAAGAAGCTGTCACTCAACAAATACATGACTCTCGTCGATTTTGAGAAGTACAAGACCATCATCGATATAGACAAACTTTCAGAGAATCTGGGAGAGAATATCCCAATGATTCTCGTGCAGCATCCTGAGTTGTCATGGACGCTGGACAAGCTCTGCAAAAATGAGCATGTTTCGTTGGCGATCGTATTGGAAACGAGGGACAAGCTCTGGAAATTGCCTGTCTTGGCAGAAAACGGTGTGATTCCCGCCCCCTTCTTCAGAAAGGCATTCTCTGGGAATGAGCAGGAACAGCAGAGATGGATCGACAGCTACCTGCAGCGTCGAGCTATCATGAGTGAACCTAAGGGGGGAAGGATGCGAGAAGCGCTTCAAACACATGAGGATCGCAGCGTATCTTTCAAAATTTTGAGCAGTCTTGTGTGTGAAAATAGCAAGATCGGAGAGAAGCCCTCCATCGAGGTGAAAGCTGTCAAACAAGAAGATCGCAGCGCCTCCTTTTTTATGCCAGAAGAGTCAACCGAAGACACTCATACAGAAGAAGCTCACACTGATAGTTCATCTATCCAGAATAGCAGGAGCCTGTTTCAAATAACAGGAAGTCAACTAGAAGAGACTCAAGCTGATAATTCACGGAATCAGATCGACCAGCCTTCGTCTGGTGATGTCCGAAGAGCTAGGATCAATGGCCAGATCACCACTTCTTCACGCCGATCATCAGCTCCTGCAATAGCTCCAGCATTTCCGCCACAGCAGGTACGAACTATGTCTTTGCCTCCGAATAATGAGGTCGATGGTGCTCAAGACGGGGAAGCAGGGCGATTGACAAAGAGGAATGCCGGAGAACATCTGCAGCACAACGAGACCAGTAGGGTGGAAAGATCAATACTCGAACAGAGTCGGATGAATGCGGAAGAAGGAGACGGCGCTCTCCCCTCTCCTTTGGTCGTCGCATCCCGTCCCGATGAACTGGACGTCGCGAGCCAACCTACAAGAAACGAGAGTGAGTCACCACAATCATTGAACGATCAGACTGCCACGGCGACATCAGGAAATATGCAGGACTTCCAGCAAAGTCATGAGAATGGGGTAGAGGGCGGGAACGTATCTTCTGATACATCCCTAGAATCGCCAAGCTCGCCGAGACGTGAGGGAGAGGGGGGCGGCACTGGCTCCTTTCCCTTAGTTGTTGCATCCCATGCCGATGAATCGAACGTCACGAGACCGCCTGCAGAAAATGAGAGGGAGCCATCAAACGACGGAGATTCCGCGCCAGTCTCAGGAGATCTGCAGGAACCGGAGCAGAATCATGCGAATGGGGTAGTAGAGGACGATGGTGACTCTTCCGATTCATCCGACGTATCCTCACAAGTATCCTCAGATTCGCCAATCTCAGAAAATTTGCAGGAAGAGGCACAGAGTGGGCATCGAGGTTCTGTCGGAGAGCTGACTCATGCTTTTAAGGACCTAGATTTTCGCACAAAGCATGAGAAGGATTTCGATAAGAGGATAGAAGCGATGGTGAAGGATCAACAGGAAAGGGACGAGAACCGTTGGATGCCAAGAGGCAGAGATTTTTGAAGCGAAGGTTTTCATCGGGGGATGTCAATCCAACTGTATACCTCAATGTACTTCACAATATGTCGAACGAATGGATGTAAAACGGAGGTTTGCACCGTTCACCTTGCCTACAAAATATACGGCATGGCAAATGGACTTCGCAATTCCACAGTGAAAAAAGCACACGTGATGCAAAATCGAAGGGCGCTCGAAGAACATGTCCATTCATTATTAAAACATTTCTACGATGACGACCGTCAAGACACTGGAAAAAAGATTTGTAGACGCTGTGCGAGCAGAGGATCTCAATGCCGTCAAAGAATTCATGGAGTTGGCTGACATCAATCCTGATGTTGTTCGAGGCAGTCTCAAATTGCTGCGAAACAATGTCGTCCTCGCTGCGTATTTGGTCGGCAAGGGCGCCGATATCAAGATTCCAGATCTCTTGAAGGACACCATGCTCACGTGCACACTGCAACTCATGGCTTACTTTGTTGAAAAAGGCTGCTTGAAGACTATGAGTGAACATGGGTCTTGTAAGCACTTGATCGAATTGTTGCTTCACGATGGCGATCACCCGAGAAAATTGGAGCTTTTGCTCATCAATGATGCTCCTTTCTCAGTACAGCATGGTGATGGAAGTGGCGAGATTTGGTTTTATAACACACCGCTATACATTGCTTTGAAGTGGCGCCGGAAAGAGTCATTCAAGTTGATGTATCACTACAAGCATAGTATTCTTTGTGACATCGGGCTATTGGTCTTAGGATACGTTCATGCAGAAGGATTATCTAATAGACATATGGATGCGCTGGCGCTCTGCCACCTGGAGGGCACGTTGAGTGAGTGTGCATATGTCATGCTTATGAAAGGAGTCACTTACCACCCAAATGTCTTATTGCATCTGTCCTGGCATAATGAAATCTGCCCGCTTGGATCACTCCGAAGCCAGAAGGCATGCGACGATTTCCGGCATGATGTAGAAAAGAAAGCAGCCGAAAAGCTGGCAGAAGAAAAAAGAATTGCAGACTTTGAAGGAAAGATTTCTGCATCTCGGGTTGCGAAAGAAGAGGTAGCTCGCCATGCTGCTGCAAAGGAAAAACTTGAGAAAGACAAGGCTGAGCAAGCTCGGCTAGCTCAGAAAGCTCTTCAGGAAAAGTTGCGCCAGCAAGAAAGACTGCAGGAGGAGATGCGTGTGCGTATAGCGGAAGAAATCCGGCTCAAGATGGAATACGAGCGCAGAGACGCGATCGCCCAAGTAGCACGAGAACAAGAGGAGCGCAGAAAGCTTGACGACATCGAGCGCAGACGACAGCAAGATTTGAGCGAGCGTCTTCGACTGGCAGAGATCGAAGAGGCTCAGCGGCTGGCTGCCGAGCGCGATCGGCTTGCAGTAGAGCAAGAGCGTCTACGACTGGCAAAGATAGAGGAGGCCCAACGACTCGCAGCAGAGCAGGAGGCAGAGCGCCAGTGCATCCTGGCAGAGGAGGCAAAGCAGAAAACAGACCTCGGGCTGCAGATCACTTTGGGTACAAGAGAGAGCATAAAGGTCGCCCTGGACCTCATCCGTGGCAAGACACCCCTGAACGTCACCGACGATGAAAATCGGACTCCCCTGCACCTGGCTGCCAAGATGGGTCACAGAGCCATCGTCAGGGCCCTCCTGGAGAGACAGGTCAACCGTGAGATCCGTGATCTTGACGACAATCGAGCTGAAGACCTCTGCAAGGACGACGCGACCCGCCAGGTGTTCTTGGAAGTTCCGAGCAACCAGAAAATCTACAGAGAGTTCAAGACAGCTCACAACATCCGTGATGCTGCCAGAGAGGCGCACGATCCCCGTGCGAAAGCCCACCTGGACAAGGCCTACCACCGCGAACAGAAGGCGGCCGGTCGTAGAGTGTTCTCCCAAGTCAACAACAAATTGTTGCACGAGACCCATGACCTCCACGCCATGGAGACAGAGCCCGCCAAGAGCATAGTCAATGACCTGATCAAAGATCAGCGCCGTATGGCGAACAAATACGGACGCACCCGTGTGGTCACCCTGATACTCGGCCGTGGCAATCACAGCACCGATGGCAATCCGAGCATTAATCCGGCGATCCGGGGAATGCTGATCAAGCGCAACATCGACTTTCACGACCAAGGCATGAATGACGGTGCGATCGAGGTTCGTTTCACTCCACTGACCACAGATGACACCTCATCGGTTTCTGACTCTGTTTCGACATCGAATTAGGCCTATTTCTTTATTATCAGATTATCTAATTTCTTTTTCTATTTTTTAAAACTATCATTAGCCCATTGTGAGAATTTCTCACAATGATGTGTTTTAGTCCAATACAATTCGATTCGGAACGTTACCGACATGATCTGGTCAAGTTTGTGGTCTTCAGGGTGGCCTGCAGGTTGTCAGTGGCAGGGTCTATGGCAGAGCTGTTGATGGAGATCCCGCAGTATGGCATCGGGCTCTTGGAGTAGTCGACGTATGTGTAGATGTCGAGGGCCATCGCTTGCCTTAACAGAGACTTGAAATTGCTCCAGAACTGATCGGTGTGCCCGACCTCGGAGCTCATCACGTGACTGAGCTCGTGGATGGACACGTAAGTGAGTGTGTTGATGTCTGCGATCTCGCCCGTCTGCTTGTTGCGCAGACACACGAAGATCTTGGCACCCTTGTCGACGCTGTACGAGGTGTACTTGGAGTCGGATGGGCTCTCACATATCTTGTCCGGCTTGAACCGGTCCTTGAGCTGTTCGATCTGCAGGCTGCAGAACTCGTCCTGCACATCTGGGTTGGAGGACATTTGCTGTACCAGGAGCTCCATGCGCCTTCGCAGCTCGGCCAGGGTGTCGGCGGCCACCTGCTTGTCGGGGAGATTCCTGACGGTGTACTCGTTGCCGTCCCCGGCTTTCACGAAGACCATCTCCGAGTTGCGCTGGTTGTACGAGATGATCAGGCACAGCACGATGAAGCCCACCGTGAAGTACACGATGAAGCTCTTCAGCATGAGATATGTTACTGTCAGAAATTGTGCACCCTTCCACATAGAGAGTCGCCCCTTCCGCAAAACCGTGAGCCATGCAGTTCCGTCCTGCCGCTTCATACTTTCCTGGCAAGGACCTGGTGTGCCAGGTCACGGACTGGCATGCCGAGGACACTGACGACGCCGATACTGAGGATGTCCCCGAAGTCAAAACGCGTTACATCGTGACTGCGTACGCGGTCACGAAGGAGGGATGGTCTGTCTCCATCAAAGTCACAGGCTTCTGTCCGTTCTTCTTCGTCGAGCTCCCAGAGGCATTCGAGAGCAAATCCTTGAACTCCCTGTTGGGCGCGGCACGGGGTCTCGTGAAACCCACGAGCGCAGCAGCGATAAAGCACACGAAGATAGTCCAACGCAGGAAACTGGCCCCGTTCGACAATGGAAAGATGCACAGGTTCCTCGAGATCTCATTCCTGAACAAGAACGCATTCTACGACTACGCGCGGGCCTTCGGAGGTGGTTCTATAGGCGTCACAGGAGCTGGCGTGGTGAAGCTCGAGCCCTGTGAGAGCAACATCGACCCCCTGCTGAGGATGATCCATTGCCGCGACTTGCAGCCTGCCGGATGGGTGAGGATTCCGAAGAACAAGCACTACAGACCGGACCACGACAGGTCGACCTGCCAGATCTCTTGCCAGACCGACTACCGCTTCCTGCGCCCTCATGAGCAGCCGACCATAGCCCCCATCTTGATGGCCAGTTTCGATATCGAGGCGGACTCCTCCCATGGCGATTTTCCGCTGGCGAAGAAAGACCACCGGAAACTGGCCCTGGATCTCATCGAGTACTTCGATAAGCGCCCCGCGAAGGATGCAGCGCCCCTTGCAGACGTCATCGCATCGGCCTTCCTGGGAAACTCAGATCACGGCATGCAGCGCATCGATGCCAAGAGGATGCCCACGGATGTGCTCGTGGAGGCCGCATGCAGGAACATCGAGAACAATTCCATTTTGACCGACATAGGCCGCCTGAAGAAGATCAAGGCGGCCAAGTCGAAGGCCACTAATACGGGGCTCTTGCGGAGCGGAGAGACGCCCAACGACGCCATGGAGCGCATGATATGCAACCTGGTGCGGGCCCTGCAGGGGCTGCCTGCTCCACAGGGTGACAAGGTCATCCAGATAGGCACGACCTTCACTCGCTATGCCGATCCCGACTACAGCATCAGGCACGTCATCACGCTGGACACGTGCGATCCCATCGAGGGCGTCATCGTGCACAGCTGCAAGACGGAGAGGGACGTGCTGCTTGCCTGGAAGGACCTCATCGTAGAGTCCGATCCGGACGTCATAGTGGGCTACAACACGTTCGGATTCGACGTCAAATTCATGTCTGACAGAGCGGATGAGCTGGGCATCGGCGATGTGTTCCGCACGATGTCGCGACAGAAGGGTCTCAAGAGCAAACTCGAGGAGAAGAAGCTGTCCAGCTCGGCGCTAGGGGACAACCTATTCTACATCATCCCGATGCGGGGCCGCGTGCAGATCGACCTGATGAAGGCGATTCAGGGTGACGCCTCGGTCAAGCTGGACAGCTACAGCCTGGACAACGTCTCTTCGACGTACATGCGGGGCCCGATCCGGTCCTCATCGGTCTGCGAGGGCCGGACGACGATCGAAACCAAGAGCACGGCCGGGCTGCTGTCCGGGAGCTTCATCAAGATCGTCAAGGACACGGGAATCATCGAGATCCCATTTGCGGACGGTAGGAAGTTCAACGTGACCAGCGTCACCCCGACGTCGATGACCCTGGACGCGGATGTGACGCTGGACACGGAGGGATCCTTCAGCTGGAGCGAGAACAAGGACGACATCAGTGTGCAGGACATATTCTCTTGTCAGGCAGGCTCGAGCGCGGACAGGGCGAGGGTCGCCAAGTACTGCGTGAAGGACTGCGAGCTCGTAGGCAGGCTCATGGAGAGGCGTGACATCCTGAGCACGCGCATCGCACAGGCCAACGTGTGCTGCGTGCCGCTCAGCTACATGTTTCTCAGGGGCCAGGGCGTGCGGGTGTTCAGCCTTGTAGCCAAGCAGTGCAGGCAGGACGGCTACATCGTTCCCGTCATCAGACCGAAGGCGTCCATGGAGGACGACGAGGAGAGGGAGGGGTACGAGGGGGCGATCGTCCTGGAACCAGTCTGCGACATTCACTACGAACCGGTCGCTGTCGCTGACTTCAACTCGCTCTACCCTAGCAGCATAATCAGCGTAAACCTCAGTCACGAGACGCTGGTTACTGATCCGACACACGACAACCTGCCGGGGCTGGAGTATGAAACGATAAACTACGACAACTACGAGTACCGGCGACTGGGCAAGGGAGATGCCGTGACCAAGGTCTTGAACGAGAAGGAGCCTGTGAAGACCTGCAGATTCGTGCAGCCCAAGAAGAGTGCAGATGGGACGATAGATGAAGCGTCCCGGGGGGTGCTTCCTCGAATCCTGATCAAGCTGCTGGCCGCGAGGAAGGCTGCCAAGAAGCGCATGGCCCAGGAAAGCGATCCGGCGAAGAAGAAGCTCTTGGATGGCCTCCAGTCAGCGCTGAAGATCACCGCGAATTCGGTCTATGGTCAATGCGGGAGCTCCACCTCACCGGTGTGTTGCAAACAGGTCGCTGCATCCACGACGGCCACGGGTAGGAAGTGTCTCCTCTTCGCAAGGGATTTCGTCCTCGAAAATTACCCGAACTCCCGATGTGTGTACGGGGACACGGATTCCATATTCATGTCATTTCACTGCGCGGACAAGGACGGGCAGAGGCTCCGGGGACTTGATGCCATCCAGGATTCGCATCAACTGTGCGAGAAGGCTGCCGGGGAGATCTCCAGGCTCCTGAAATGGCCTCATAACCTAGAGCCCGAGAAGGTCGCGTTTCTGCCCCAAATCTTGCATGACAATTAGTAGAAGCACGTGTTGCCATCTTCCTTTGTCGAGCTTATTGTGAGCGTTGCTTGCTCTGCAGGTCATCTCACCGTTTCTTTTGGTCAGCAAAAAGCGCTACTGCGGCTGCTTCTATACGTCTCCGGAGCAGACCCGTGGAAGCATAAAACACATGGGGCTGGTCCTGAAGAGAAGAGACAACGCTCCAATCGTGAAACACTTCTACGCGGGTGTCGTAGACATCTTGATGCGTCACATCGACACACCTGAGTTCAAGGCATGGGTGGCGGAGAATCCCGGAGCTGATCAGCGCCAACACCTGGTGAGGCGGGCGCAGGCTTTCGTCAGGGAAGAGGCAGAGAAGCTCCTGAATGGCAAGTTCCCGATGGAGAGCTTCATCCTCTCCAAGTCCCTCCGCGGGGAGTACAAGAACCCCACCGCCATCGCGCACAAAGTCTTGGCAGAGAGGGCGAACGAGAGGGGGACGGACGCCTTCCGGAGCAGCGACCGTGTGCAATTCCTCTACTTCACGAGCAAGGACAAGAAGGAGCTGCAGGGAGACCGCATCGAAACTCCTCAGTACGTGAGGGACAACGGATTGCACATCGATTACAGGCACTACCTGACCAATCAGATCGAGAAACCGGTGTCTCAGATCTTTGCCATCGCGCTCGAGAGCATGTCGGGCTACGATCCAAGCAAACACGCCCGGAAACGATCGGACAATTCCAACAAAGAGGACGAGAGAAGGATGAGGATGGCGGCGAACATTCTCTTCGGTGATCTTCTGAAGGCATACGACGCGCAGCACTCGGGCATGCGCCCGATGACAGATTACTTTAAACCCCTGCCGAAGAAGCGGCAGAGCTCTCGTTCTGCAACGACGTCGTGCGTGGGATCGGGGCCGAGCACGATGACACCCGACCGCAATCTGGTGCCACCGTCGCCCTACAAGCCGGTGCCGAATTACACTGGCAATCCGGATTGGTTGTGAGTAAAACACCCTTATCTTAGGAAGAATCCTGTGGAAATCAAAAAATCATATTATGATTGTGCCTTCGAATGCGTGATTGAAAATGGCTGTGTGTACGCCTAATAAAATGAATCTGTCTTGATGAAGGTCTGCAGAATGTTACCCATCTCCAATATCTGCACGATGGGATACGATTCAACTCCCTCTTGATAACGGAGTAGCGTTTGAAGAACTGGATCTGTGTCTCCATTTTCCCTCTGTGTTTTGATAATTGCGAGGAAGTCTCGTGAATACGCGCTTCAATTTCTCATCAATTCGTCATAAAAGTGCGTCGGGACAGGTGAAACCCACAGCAATGACGACATTCGCAGCCCCATTGGAGGATATATGTACGATCCGGACGACAGGGATCCGGTACGCCAGAGATGACATAGTAGATGGAGATTATCCTGTCGTAGGCAGCGGGAGGGCACCCCGAGGCCTGCACAGCGAGTCGAACGTGGATGGAGACACCATAATCATCAGCAGGACGGGATGTTTCGGGCACGTGACACGTTACAAAGAGAGGATCTTCCTCACCGACGAGGCATACTACCTCACCGAGATCGACCCCTGCGTCGATCCCGACTTTCTGTACTGGTTCCTCAAGCGCCTGGCACACAACAAGCTGCGGAAGCGCAACTACACGAATTGGAGACCTCTCAGTGCTTCGAGGCTGAGCAACCTCATGGTGATCGTGCCCGCCATGGTGGTGCAACAGCGGGTCGTGAGGGCCCTTGAACAGCACGAGGCCACCGGGAGCCTGGAGAAAAGCGGCAAGACCGTGCGTGACCTCAGGGCTCTTGCCCAGCTCGCCGGCATGAGCAACATGAAGATCAAGGCCATGACGGTCGAGCGACACGGGGGACTGTGCCGGCGCATCGCCTGCATCCTGCGCTTCCTCATGATATGTCTCCTGTACCTAGCCGGTTCGCTGGCCCTCTTGTGGTTTCTGGACTGTGTGGATGTGGACAGTGGCCAGGCACGTCTTGTCTGGGGTTGGAACACAGCTCGTGACAGCTTTCTTCATGGCTTGGAGAAGGTCCAACGGGGTCACACTATACCTGCAGCCTTGCGCTTGTAGATGACGTACAACACGACGCCCAAAATCGCCGTGTTGAGGCACAACAGAACGAGGCTGGTGATGTCGATGGCGGAGCTTGTGGTGCCCTGCGAGCTCTGCGAGCAGCTCTGAGGATCAGCCGTTGAAGTGCCGCTGTCGTCTACGCTGACGCAGGATCCTGTGAGCGCCTGATTGACGACGTTCTGCATAGAGGCGGGAGCCGACGAGGTCGGATCTGTGCCCGCGAGACATTGCTGATACTGGGTGAAGGCGTCCCTGTAGCCGGTGGAGGCACCGCATGTGGTGAGATCGGTGCCGTTCTGATAGCAGGTGTTGTAGGCGTTGTACTTGGCCGTCAGAGGCACGACGGAATTGCAGTGTGCGCTGCGCCCGGTGACCGTCCAGCTGGCCGGGTTTGTCTCAAGAGGAAGGGCACTGTTCGTGGTGGCCATGGGCTATATATACGGACGACAAATGAATCATCCGCTGGCCTGAGAGGGCTGTCTCGTTCCCCGCGGAATGACCTGCTCAGCGAGAGCTTTCGCATCCACCTTTTTGTCGCTGTCCGCATCGATTCCGCGCAGGTTCGGTTGCTCCATCGGTGGAATGAAGTTGTCGTAGGCGAACGCATTAGATGCGAGATAAGGCCCGGTGTCGAGATTCAGATCCTTGATCTGCATCGCTTTCCCTCGGTCGAGGAGATTGAGATAGTTCTGGACCGACGGAGGGGGCGAGAGCCTCGCCGCTGGTATCATGTTCTTGTGGATTTCCTCCCCGGCCATCATGAGCCTGAAATTCTTGATGTGGTCATCGGTGAGATCCTGGGGATCGTCTCTGTAGAGAAAGAGCCACCTCCTGTAATCTATGATCGTGAAGAGCGACAGGTCGTCCTGCATCTTGAATCTCCTGATCTCCTCGACACTCATCTGTGCCGGGTCCTTGTATCTGGCCGGCTGCAGGCAGAGTGGTCCTGCACCCGAATTGCACATGCAGGTGTGATCCACCTTGCAGACGTTCTTCTTGCCGTCTAGCGACCACGACAGAACGTTGCAGTCTGCGTCCGTGGTACAGCCGACCCTATGGTTCGGATCCAGGTTTATGTTTAGGCGATTCGCGATGTCCCGACGCCTGTTGTCCAGGGCCTCTAGCTCCTTGCGGAGGTTCCCGGGGGTGTTCATGTCGTAGGTTGCTCTGGTCGTCATGTCGCATGTGTACGCGGTGTCGTTGGTGTACACACCCCTGTCCTCTTGCTTGCAATGTTTGTTGTCCACGAAGGGCACCACCGGGGTCTTGATGGCCCTGACAGGCTGCTTCATAGCGGGCTGAGTCTGGTCGGATATTGGTGTCATGCTGAGGGGCAAGGGAGCTGTACCCGTGGGTGATGTCAGCTGCGATATGGGGGTCATGGGAGTCATCACAGCTATAGGAGGCGTGATCGCCGGCGCAGGGCTGGGCGATGGGATGACTGGGGGGACGGTTTGGATAGCTGGAGTGGGGACGGCAGGGAGGATGGCGGGCGCTGCCTGAGCGACGGACGAGGATGGGGGCGTCGTGGGTATCGCGGGCTGCACCTGGGCTATCGAGGAGGACGTGACTGGGACAGTGGTGGTAGCAGCAGAGGTCAGTGCTGATCCGGTGGGTGGAACACTGCCAGGCCCGGCCACATCAAAGGGCTCGGGGCTACCTTGCCCGACGATCCTCATGCCGGTGAGCTTCCGGTCCACTATGATTGCGAAGATGGCCGCGACGATCAGCACGGCCAAGACCAAGGTCCCGAGTTGAGAGACCATGGTCCCTTTGTCAATACGGGCAGATTTGATGTTCTGAGCATGCGCGTGATTCTTGTGGAAACTTTTATCTGAACACGACTATACATCATGTCGACCCCCGCCCGCCCCCAGACAGACACCATCGAGCCCATCAGCACACCTGCACCCTCGGCGAACGTCATCGAGCGCCCCTACGCCGAAGACGAGCCCCCGGAGATCAAGAACCGTGGAGGTAACAACCCTGTGACCAGCACCGCGAAGGGAATCTCCGACAAGGTGCAGGACAAGGCCGCTCAGGCGAAGGATGAGCTGACCCCAGACAACTCCCACACCATCAAGGAGACCCGCGAGGTCAAGGTATCCAGGTCCTGAGCGTTGCTCGAGCCTTATCGGCTTCATGTCTGCAGCCGCGCAATTTCTTTGCACTACTATGAGGCTTGGACAGCCCTGGTTCAAAAAAAGCTAAGTCAGCCCGGATGATCAACCGGGCTGACTATGACGCATAGCTTTCAGATTGCTAGAGGTTCATGGTGGAGGACGCCGAAGCCAGTGCATGGTGCAAGGTACAAGAAACAGTCCTGATCAGAAGGGTGCGGCGTCAGTGATGTTTTCCCAGCCCTGGATGGGTTCGCCCATGGCCTGGGGACCGGAGTGAATGAGATCGGGGTGCAGAGGAAGTCCTGCCTCTGTCTCCTTGGTGACCTCATACATGGTTCCATCCTCGCTCACGGTGGTGGGAAAGTCCTTGTCGAGATCCAGCTCGATCGGTGCTGCAGGGCCCATCGAGGCCTTGGTACCTGCGGGGATGACCTTCGGGCCGCGAGAAACAGGCACGTCCGAGAACTGAAGGTATTGCATGGTCAGGACGAAGATGATGGAGAGGATGAGCGCGATGCGGGGATCCTTGTACGCGAAGAGAATGACCACGAAGAAGAAGGCGACCTTGAAGAAAACGTTGTCGAAGAGGACTTTCAGATCACCCGACGCCTTGGGCACGATGGCGTATGAGTAGACTGCCATGAATGTGACGAAGAGGGTGTAGAATATGGGGTTGTCGAAGACTCGCAGGAGCTCCTCCGCTCCCTTCTGGATCTGCTTCGTCAAGGTCATGGCTATAGATGTGCGCTACAAAAAAATGAAATTTCGAGGGAGAGCCGTCAGATAGGGCCTTGGGAGAAGCCCAGGGGGTATCCCATCAGGAACTCCACAAAATCGGGGTTCACCATGTACTTCAGAGAGAGGTAATTGGGCGCCGACGAGCCATCGTCGAAGGCGTCGAGCGTCGCCCTGTCGAAGAATATCTGATTGACGAGGGTGTCGCAGGTCCGTCTCCCGAGGCGCCGACATTGGTGCCAGTTGTCGGCCACGGGCGTCGGCCAATTGCCCACGCGACAGCGCAGACCGTCCCATTCGATCGAGGAAGGCTTAGTGAGGGGGACCGGGTGATCGAGAGTCGGCTTCATGAGAGACACGGACACGCCATCTTCTTCCGCTAGGATGTGGCGGACGGGATCCAAGCGACCCCGCAACGGGGCTCTGAGCCTGCCCTGCGCGCCATGTACCAGGGTGTAGAAAGCGTAGGCGACCGTCTGGGGACAGACCGCATTGCCGAGCATCTTGAGGCGCTCGGCTTGGTACTGTCTCACGAGCTTGTCGCTCGGTCTGGGGATGAGGCGGGGGCACGGCTCCCTGCCTGCCCACTGGTCGGGCACCCTGATGAGCGGCAGCTTGAACCTCTTCAGATCGCGTTTCGTAGCGAGGCCATAGAACCTTCTACGCTTGTGAGGTCCACCGACCTCTGCCGCAGAGAATATGCCGTACAGCAACACGAATCCGCGCCTGTGAAAGAAGTCTCGGATGTCACTGTAACCCCGAGTTGTGAGCATGGGAGAGTTCTCCAGGAGTACCATGTCTATATCCGGTCTCTCATCGACCAGCCTGAATATCTCTCTGATGAGGCCGGAGCGCTCGCCCTCTAGGCCGGCGCCGAGGCCGGAGATCGAGATGTCAGGGCATGGGAATCCTGCGGTGATCATGTCTATCTTCTTGGGCAGCATCTTACCGGTCACTGCTTGGATGTCGCTGTAGATGGGAGCCCGGTCGATGAGCTTAGCATCCATGGCTCCTTTCAGGGCGATGTGGCAGTTCTGGTCGATCTCGCAGTAGGCCACCGTCTTGCACACGGCGTGCAGTGCGTACGAGAATCCCCCGAGACCGGAGAACAGATCCAGCGTGCGAAGACGCATGCTGGAGATTCCTACAATGAATGGAGATGGTATTCTTGGCCCTGCGTAAAATAGACATAAAGAAATACCTGTTGGAGTTAGCAGGGTGATGGCAGATGGTGTCAGCGACTACTCCGATGTCTACAAGGTGACTGGGGTGCAATTCTCGATCCTTTCCCCGGATGAGATCATTCAGAACAGTGTCGCCTCTGTCTTCCAGACGGACATCAATGAGGGGAGCTCCATCGACCAGCCGAAGTGCAATGGAGTCAACGACCCTCGCATGGGCCCGTCACACCAGAAGTCGTCGATGCTGTGCCCGACGGACGACAACACGTTCAAGAACTGTCCCGGGTACTTCGGGCACATCCAGCTTGCCAAACCGGTGTTTTGGCCGCAGTACATGTCGGGGGCCAGCGGCGGCATCATCAAGACGATCCTGCGCTATGTGTGCTACAACTGCTCCAGCTTGCTGATCGACAACGACCCGACGAGCGAGAGCAATGAGAGGGCGGTGTTCCAGTCAGCTCAGCGGCTGAAGGGTCGGAAGCGGTACGTGCGCATCAAGGACAAGATCAAGGTCAACCAAGGGCGCCCCTGTCCGAAGTGCCACGCACCGAAACCGAATTACGTCGTCGAGAACAACACCCGTCTGATCGCCCAGTTCAAGACGAACGACGGCAGCAGCAAACGCCACATCAACTTCTCGGCGGAGCGTGTGCGGACGATCTTCTCACGCATGCTCGACGAGGACATCGAGGCGCTGGGCTTCAGCGCCAAGTACTCACGACCGGAGTGGATGATATGTACGGTCTTCCCGGTCCCCCCTCCGGCGATCAGGCCGTCGAGCATGCGTGTGGACACGAGCCAGAGGTCGGAGGACGACCTGACGATCAAGCTGCTGGAGATCATCAAGTTCAACAAGGAGCTGGCGAAGAAGCTGCAGAGCGACGCGACCTACACGAACATCGAGGAGTACGTGCAGCTGCTGCAGGTGCACGTCGCGGCGTTCGTGAACAACGACGTGAACAGCGGCTACAAGGTCATGCGCAAGTCCAACACCAACGTGAAGAGCCTGGTCTCCCGCTTCAAGGGGAAGACTGGCCGAATCCGGGGCAACCTGTTGGGCAAACGCGCGAATTTCTCGGCGAGGAGCGTCATCACGGGAGACCCGAGCATCTCGGTGGAGGAGGTGGGCGTTCCGGCGGAGATCGCGATGAATCTCACGTACCCGGAGATCGTCACGAAGCTCAACGTGGAGTGGCTGACGAAGCTGGTCAGGAATGGTCCGAACAAGTACCCGGGGGCGAAGAGCATCAAGAAGCGAGGGAGCAAAGCCAGCGTGCTCCAGCAGCTGAAGCCTCTGCAGCAGCTCAACCAGCTGGACCGGGTGGAGCTGAAAGCCGGGGACACGGTCAACCGACACCTGCTGAACGGCGACCTCGTCCTGTTCAACCGGCAGCCCAGCCTTCACAGGATGAGCATGATGGCGCACAGGGTGCGCGTGCTCAAGGGCCGGACGTTCAGGCTGCAGCTGGCCGTCGTCAAGCCATACAACGCCGATTAACTCCATCGGAGTCGGCAACAGGCGGGTGCTAAGATGGTTGGTGTCCACACCATCTCAGAAAACACTGCAAGGACACCCAAGATACAATCGCCTAGTGAGCGATAAAACATCGAGCTCGCGACATCGTCAAATTGCGGGAAACCCCTAAAACCCTGACTCCTAAGGACCGTGGGAAACCATGGCACTGGTTCCGGAGAGAAATCGGAAAGACAGGAACAACGTCAGGGATGCAACAATGGGCAATCCGCAGCCAAGCTCCTACAGCCGCTCAGCAAGGCCATGGAGAAGGTTCAGAGACTTGACGGCGATGGGTTGTACATGAAGGCACCAGCAAGCCTGATGCAGCTTAAGATAAAGTCCGGCCACATGGGAGACTATGTGGAGTCTCCGTTCGATGGAGATGAAAGGTTAGATCTTGTCTCCAACAGGCGACCGCTATACAGGATGATGGTGAACTCCCTATAGGCAAACGGTGAAGACCATCCACAGCCCTGGCTGTGATATTTTCGTCTAGTATCGTCCCATGATCACATAAAGCTGCTGCTGGCCCGCTGATGACAAGAACAATGGCAGCTCTCGACGAGCACGTGGACGTCATCCTCGACACAAACGAACATGTCGTCGGCGAGATCTACCTCATCCGCAACAATGAGACAGGCAAAGAGCTACATCGGGCAGTCTCTCAGTCACCGCCTGAATCGGTCGCGCTATCGGCCCTTCGGTCATCTGGGACGCTTCAAGGACCACCTCAGTGAGGCTCTGAACAACAAGAAGACCAAGCAGTGCACCTACCTGAATGCCTCGATACGTCACTATGGACGTGAGGCATTCAGTGTGGAGCTACTGGAGCGCTGCAAACCGACAGAGATGGACGTCATCGAAAGGCGCCTGATCCTGGAGCGCAACACACTTGCTCCAGGAGGCTACAACCTGACAGCTGGAGGCAAAGGAGCCACGTACGTCAGAGCGCCCACAGAAAGTCTCGCCACAAACTTCTTGGCTGCAGAGGTCGCCGACGGCAAGTCGTGGAGGAACGCCAAGAAATCGGAGGAGACAAGGGTCAAGATGCGCGAGGCATCTGCGCTCTATCAGGGAAATCGAACAGACGCCTCGAGGGCTAACGCTGTCCGAAATGTCCAAGAGCAACACCTGCGTACCAAGCTGCTGAAGTTCAAGGATCTGGACATCGACTTCGAGCACCCCGAGCGCTACCTGTACGACCGCACGTACAAAGGCAAGCCAAAGTGTAGACTCCTGGTGGGGTCTATACGTAAGGGAGGGGTCTACGCAGACTTCTGCAGTGACTCGGCCGAAAACTCCAGGAGGCGCGCCAAAGAATTCTTGAAGAAGCTCAACGATTACAAGGCAACCGCTGCGAACTCCTCCGACACAGCCAGCACAGTTGTTGCCAGCAGCAGCACATGAACCATGGACGATGCAAAATCACCAAATTGACGGGAACACCGTAAGGCCCTTGACACCAAGGAGGTAATGGAAACAGCCTCTGGCCCTGGAGAGAGATCAGGGGTATGGTAAAAGAACAAGGGATGACCGGGACATCTTCCTGGAAAATCGGCAATCCGCAGCCAAGCTCCTACAGGCGCATAGGTCAGCCCATGGAGAAGGTTCAGAGATCAGACGGTGGTTGGTTGCAAGGGAAGGTCAAGACCAGACCTGATGCAGCTTAAGGTATGATCCGGCCGTCGTGGAAACACGATGGAGCTCCCAGAGATGAACCTTCACTGCCCTCAGAACATCGAAAGCAGGTTAGAATTGGAGTACCTCTGCCGCGTGCCGCTGCAGATCATATCTCCACAGAACAACTCCCCCGTCATGGGGATCAACCAGGACGCGCTCGTCGGCGCGTACCTCATGACGGACGATTCCGTACGGCTCAGCAGGCTGCAGTTCATGCAGCTCATGCTGAGCAACAGCAACTTCGACGGCGTCATCCCCGAGCCCTCGCGCGAGGACGGCCTCTACACAGGCAAGGAGGCCCTGTCCATGATCCTGCCCGACTTCAGCGCCACGTACGGAGACGGCGTGGAGATCCGGGACGGGGTCCTCACCAAGGGGCGCCTCACCAAGAAACACCTCGGCGAGTCCAACGACAGCATCCACCACAGACTCTTCAACGACTACGACGCGGACGAGGCCCTGCGCTTCCTCGACAACGAGCAACAGATCGTGAACAGCTGGCTGATGAACTACAGCGGCTTCAGCGTGGGCGTCAGCGACTGCATCCTGGAGGACGACGCGAGGGCTGCCGTCACCGAAGCCATCGAGACCCGCCTCCTTGATGCGTTCAACCTGGTGAACGACGCGCGGGAGGGCAAGCTCGAGAACAAGTTTCTGAAGACCGAGCTCGAGGAGTTCGACGAGCAGCTCACGCTCCTGCTGGTCAACATCCGTGAGGAGACCAAGCCCGACGACAAGATCAGGGACAAGTCGTCCAACCGCTTCTTAGCCATGCAGAAGGCGGGGTCCAAGGGCAAGCTGGAGAACCTCATCCAGATCATGGCCTGCCTGGGCCAGCAGCAGGTCGCCGTCAAACAGCCCTCCGGCGTCACCAAGACGCAACGCATCCCGTACAACTACGGCAAGATCCGTGGGGGGTACGACGGGCGCACGCTGCCGCACTTCCATCGCCACGATGACGGGCCGTTCGCCAGGGGCTTCTGCAAGGGATCGTTCCTTCACGGATTGAACCCGCACGAGTTCTTCTTCCACAATGCGACAGGTCGTGAGGGACTCATTGACACAGCTATAAAAACGGCCGATACTGGCTATCTGCAGCGACGCCTCATCAAGCTCATGGAAGACGGGAAAATCTACTACGACGGCACCGTCCGGACCAACAGCCGCCTCATCCTGCAGTTCGCCTACGGGTGTGACGGCATGGACCCGACCAAGCTGGAGAAGGACGAGGAGTGCCGGGTGGTCTACAACATGAACGACTTCGACATGCAGAGGATGTTCAAGATGTCCATCCTGGCGGACTGGGAGACTATCGTCGATGCCGATGTACAGAAGGAGATCCGGGCGGACAAAGACCTGGAGGAGCTGCTCGACGACGAGTTCGAACGGATCTACGCCGGGCGGGACATCCTCAGGAACGAGATCTTCAAGCACCCGGTGACCCCCATCAGCCTCAGCAGCGTGCAGGAGACCGTCGTCGCGACGTACCTCCCAGTCAACATGAAGCGCCTGATAGAGAACGCCGTGCACAAGTTCCGGGTGCAACGAACTCTGACGGACCTGAGCCCCAGGTATGTGATAGAGGAGGTCGAGAAGCTGGTGGCCGACATCACGGCCGTGCCACAAGACGCCAGCGAGTACCTCCAGGACGTCGTCAGCAACAACTTCGTGCTCCCCCGCATAGTCATCCGCCTGCACCTGGCCTGCAAGCGCGTGCTGACCGAGTACCGCCTCACCCGGGACATGTTCGACTACATTATCCTGAGCATCCGCACCAGATACCTGACAAGCGTCGCGCCACCCGGGGACATGGTCGGTATCATAGCGGCACAGAGCCTCGGACAGCCGACCACCCAGATGGTCTTGAATTCGGTGGAGTACGGCACGGAGCTCCTCCTGAAGGTGGACGGGAAGCTGAGGCGCGTCAAGATTGGCGAGTACGTCGACGACAAGCTCGCACAGCTCCCAGAGGCCCAGATCGAGAGGCACCCCCAGGACACCCTGCTGGGCTGGACGAAGGAGCGCGACATCGAGATCCTCTCCTGCGACGAGGACGGCAAGGTGGACTGGCAGAAGGTGGAGGCCGTGACCAGGCACCCGGTGGTCAACAAGGACGGCTCCGACACGCTGCTGAAGGTCACCCTGCACAGCGGCCGCGAGGTCACGGCCACGAAGGGCAAGTCCTTCCTCAAGCGCCAGGACAACAAGATCAAGCCGACGCTGGGCGAGGACCTGAAGGTCGGCGACTACCTGCCCGTGTCCAACATCCTGCCCATCCCGTACCGCATCGACCACCTGGACCTGCGTGAGTACCTGCCCCCGACGGAGTGGCTGTACACGTCGGAGGTTGAGAAGGCGCTGGAGTGGCGCAAGGGACACGGCAAGTTCTGGTGGAAGGGTCACGGGGGCACCAGATATCCTGGAGGCATCGGCACAGTCTTCAAACTGCCGTACACGCGATCCGACACGTTTGTGGAAGCTTTCCTCGGGAGTCCCAAGCTGGTGCCGCATCGTGCAAAGAACTGTCAGCCTGGATGCGTCTATCCTGCCACAGCAGCACACCAGTCTGCGCATATCCCAGAGAAGATGCCACTAGACGAGGAGACAGGCTTCTTGGCGGGTATCTACCTCGCGGAGGGCAACTGCACCTATCACCACCTGATGATCAGCAACCTGGATGACGACATCAACGAGCGCGTGCACCACTGCTTCAAGCGATGGGAGGTCAACTACCACATTATCGACGAGGCGAGGCCCATGGGATGGACGAAGACCCTGCGGTCACACAGCATGGTCCTGACACACCTGTTCCTCAAGCTTTTCGGCACGGGCAGTCACCTGAAGCGCATCGCACCGGAGCTGCTGGCCGCACCTGATCCCTTTCTTAAGGGGTTGATCGGGGGCTACTTTGATGGGGACGGGTGCCTGACAGGACGAAACATCATCACCGCATACTCGGCGAGCCATGGCATGCTCGAGGACCTGCAACAGGTCCTCACTCGCTTCGGCATCAGGTGTTCGGTGCGGCAGATGTCTGAAAAGGCCTATGCCGCATCTTTGGTCAGACAACCGAAGGCCAAGCGCGGCTGGACGCTCACCATCAACTCGGCTGAGACCACCCGCTTCCAACGTCTCTTCACCATGACCATCAGGACCAAGCAGCGAGCGCTGGAGGGCTTCAATTCTAAGCTGGCATACGGCCACCTGGACATAGTACCGGACGTCATCACCAAAACCTGGGGCACGACGACCATCAAGCGCTCCGCCATCAAGGACCTCAAATACAGGGCCAGCAACCCGGCAGATCTGAAGGTGCTGCAGGACATCCAGGCCGAGACCATCATGTACGACCGGGTGATGAAGATCGAGGAGGTCTCTAACGCCCACAACTGGGTCTACGATCTGACAATCAAAACAACCCGTTCATTCAACCTCTGGAACGGTCTCTGCTGCTGGGATACTTTTCACTCGGCGGGAATTTTGCAAGAGTTCAACGTGGTCGATGGAGTCCCTAGATTGGAGGAGCTGCTTTCGGCCAGCAAGAACCCCAAGGCACCCACCATTACCATCTTCCTGAGGGAGGAGGTGGCGGTCGACGAGGAGAGGGCTCAGCGGGTCCGAGACAAGCTGCGGCAGACCAGCATGTCGGACCTGGCCGTCCAGTCTGAGATTGTTTACGATCCCAGCGACGAGAACAGCCTGGTGAGCGGGGATGTGGGGTTCCTCAAGTCCTTCTACACGTTCATGCGGGAGGAGCACTGCACCCACGACTCCCCCTGGGTCCTTCGAATCGAGCTGGACCGCGCACAACTCCTGGAGAGGCACATCAGGATGTGGGAGGTGGAGGCCAAGCTGCTAGAGAGGTTCGGCAGCAGCCTGACATGCATATTCGCCGACGACAACGCCGACCGCCTGACCATCAGGCTCCGGGTGACCAACGACTCCACGAGCCAGGGCAACGATGCCAACAGGGACGACGACGTCTTGTACCTGCTCAAGCAGCTCGAGACCAGCGTGATGAAGATGGTCCTGCGCGGGGTGGACAACGTGGCCGCAGCGTTTCTGCCGGCGCGTGAGTCCCGTCCCCGCATGAGAAGCGTGCAGGGGGACGGGAGCATGAAGAGCCCCGACGACAAGCGTGAGGTGGTCATCATAGCCCAGCAGGCCGCGCAGGCCGGCAGCAGCAGCCTCCTGCAGATCCTGAAGATGCCCGAGGTCGACCAGTATCGGACCACGACCACCAACATCAGGGACGTCTTCGAGCTGTTGGGCATAGAGGCCGCTCGCAACGTCCTGATGCGCGAGATCTTGAAGGTGTACAGCAGCGCCTACATCAACTATCGGCACATCGAGATGCTCATCGACACCATGACCTGCACCGGTGAGTGGATCGCGATGAACCGGTTCGGAATCAACCACATCCAATCGTCCGCACTATCTCGGGCCTCGTTCGAGGAGACAGAGAACCACTTCACGAACGCCGCGGCCTTCGCAGAGTACGACGCCATGACAGGCGTCAGCGGGGCGTGCATGTGCGCCCAGGCGTTCCGTGGGGGCACCGGCGAGTGTGACGTCCTCCTGGACGAGGACATGATCCGGGAGTTCGCCGGGGGTGACGATGCCGAGAGTGAGGCGTTGGCACCGATCGCGGAGGGTGATGAGGGCGGAGCAGACGAGGACATGCCCGACATCGGCATCGACTTCAGCATCGACCCCGATGTTCAGGCCCCTTTCGCATTTACGCCAGGGGTCGCTGTGACCGTAGTGTAGGGGTCTGTGTAACTAATTCAAATGTTCAACGTTCGATCCTGTATGTTTGCGTGTGGAACCATGCAAACATCATGGTTTTTGGTGGGGGGTACACTCTCCAGCACGAGGAAATACATCGCACTACAGTAGCATGGGGCATCCGAAGTTGCTGGCGAGGCGGGCGCTGGTGTCCAAGCAGCTGCCGAGGATTATCGAGAGGGGAAAGGAAGAGGTGAACAGAAAGGTCCTCCCCAGATTCGATCGCATGATACAGGCCCTGGACATCGTCAAGACTCTCCTCATCGAGCGCAAGAGGATCCTGTACGGCGGGCTGGCCATCCACTTTGCTCTCATCGCGAAGGACCCGAAGCTCGCCATATACAGCGAGACCGATTTCCCAGACATCGACGCGTTCTCGCCCGACCCGATGGGCGATCTCAAGGAGCTCATCGATCGACTGACCAAGGCGGGCTTCGGGAACGTCCGGGCGGAGCAGGCCTTCCACGTGACCACATACAAGCTGAAGTGTGAGAAGTACGTCTCGGAGGTGGCCGACATCACCTACTGCTGGTCACGCAACTTCCACAAGATCCCTTTCGACACGAATCGGGAGGGCATGCGGTACGTCGCCCCCAGCTTCCAGGTCATCGATCTGTACAAGACCTTCATCGACCCAATACTCAGCTGGCAGAAGATAGAGAAGAACGTCGTGAGGGCCACCCTCCTCGAGGACAACTACCTTTTCCACGGGTTTGTACCACCGAGGCAGCGTTTCGAGCCTGCGAAGATGACGCAAGCCGGTCTGGCTGTTCGCGCAAAGGTGCTGGATTTCCTGGTGGGGCGCGTGGACTGCGTCTTGGTGGGTGCTGGTGCGTACAATTGCTTCATCAGATACGCACGCCCCCCGAGCTGGCAAGAGCGTCTCGTGAAGCCTGGCGAACTGGAGGTGTACGCGGCCGACGCTCCCAAGTTTGTGCAGGACCTGTTGAGTGTCTTGAGGCTCCAGGAGTACACGGTGGAGAAGTACAGGCCTCTGCTCGAGTTCTACAGGGGGATGCAGAGACTGGTCGTCGGGGGTGTGGACGTCTTGTCCGTCTTCTCGGATGACGACCTGTGCATACCCTTCCAGATGCACGAGAGGATGCAGGTGGGATCTTATCATGTCGTGCTGAGAATGCTGTACATCCAGCGATGGGTCGCGAGACTGGAGAGCGACAGCCGGAAGCGGCGAGAGATCGATTACATGATCGACAACATTCAGTTCAGCAGGGAGCAGTGGCTGGCCAGGAGGCAGAGGATCGGGACTGAGTCTGGGCTCATGCAGGAGTTGCAGGCCGCCTGCATGGGTGACGAGCTCATCAGTCCCTTCACCAGGTACGTGGACAGGAGGTTGCAGGGCAAACACATCGTGATCGAGGCGGGCAGGCGCATGCCCGACCTCCGCTTCCCCAACACGAGCGGGAGAAAGTACGCAGAGCTCCTCCCGGACGGTGTCGAGCGCAGGACCATCGACAGCGACACCGGGAAAGACATCCCTGACATCGAGCGGGGCGGTGAGACAACGTCGACCGGTTCCGATACAGGCTCCGAGGAGACGTGACATGGCAAAAAAGATTGCCATTGTATAGAACGGGGAGAGCCCATGGGACATGTCTTCGTGAACAACACGTTGATCGGGATCTTCTGTGTTTACTGCGTGCTGTATGGGGCGCAAAGATTCATGATGGCGATTCCCAGTGCCGCACTTGACGGTCTCAAGGCATGCATGCAGTGGCTGTACGCCGTGGTCTTCGTGTACCTGGTGCAGAGCGTCGGTCGGTCGGAGGGGTCAGAGGTGTCCCTGCTGACCACCGCCCTCCTCGTCATCATGTACTACTTGCAGGCTTTTCCCGCGGACGGCGGGTCTACAGACTCAGCTGATCTGGAGCGGATGAGGCTGAACTACATAAGCAACGCGTTCGTCTGGGTCGTGCCCCTGGCCGGCCTCCTGTTGTATCGCTTCGCAACGATGGACAGGGACACCAAGAGCACCATGAAATGGATCGATGTCGCGACAGCCTTCGGCCTGCCTATGCTCATCGCCATCGCGTACGCGGTCTATGCATCGGTGGATCTGTCGACAGCCCTGAGCGTGAGACGCCTCAGGGCGGCCGGGAGTTGTCTCACGATCCCGACCACGTCGGTCCTCGCGGGAATGGCCTTGAGCGCGGCGGTCATCATGTCGAAGACCGAGCTAGGTGACAAGGGATTCAAGGCCCTGATCGGCGACTCAAAGGTTGGAAAGCTGTCTTCCGGGATATTGATGCCCTTCCTGACGCTCGTTGCCCCCCTGCTCGTCCTGGCGTGCATGTTGGGTAGCACCGCTAGCGACATGGTCCATCAGCAGAAGGTCCTCGTCGTGCAGAAGACGTCCGCCCTGATCGGCGCTCTGGATCAGACCTGGCAGTACTACGACATCGCCGTGCAATTTTTGAGCGACATCATCGACGACCAGGTGAGCTACAGCACCACCGCCATGTCGGGCAACACCGTCTTCAGCCGGCTTCAGATCACACAGCAACAGATCCTGGACACTTACGACCTCCAAGATGCTCTGCCGCTGAATCTGTGGTCGCTGATCGAGACGTACGTCCAGGCCAAGAATTCGAAGTTCAACATGGGTGGCTACTACTACGCCGGAAGCCGAAACGCGGATCCCCTGTCGACCGGCCTCTACATTCTCCCTTACAACTCTGGGGCCTTTTCGATGGTCGTGTGTCTGATACTGATCGTCACATGGGCATTCCTCACCTTCAGGGCCAAGACATGGAGCCTGAATCTACCCACGGTCTTTACGGTAACCATCTCGGCGATGCTGGCCTATGTCATGTACCTGTGTAAAACCCTGTCCAACACCGTCGATGACCGCATGACCATCTATTGCGACCAGTACGGGCTGACAGGCGAGCAGTGCGATGCCTCGACAGCTGGAGTGAGCGCCCCTATGGCGACGCTCCAGGGCCGGATCGGGATTATCAAGAGCGGGGAGGGACGCGTGGTGGTCAACGAGAAGGACCTGTTCGGGACGTTGCTCGGCGACGGAACCGGAGGTACACAGGCCAACATGAAGACCCTGTATGCGTCTCTATCCACTTATGGCACCGGGACGAGCGTCCAGCAGACTCTCGCAGACTTCGCATCGGCGTTTACCTCCCTCGTGTCGATGGCGTCCTCCGTGAACATGATGCACACGACTGGGGATGCGACCGTGTACGTGTACTCGCCGACGGCCGATGCCATCACCTCGGACCTGAACCTCTCACAGATCAGTGAGGGAAGCATCGTGGACACTCTCATGGACCCGACAGGGTTCGCCGTATCGCTCGGCCTCACCCCGCTTGTTCCGCAATTGAACGCATCATATGTGACCGATTCAACCAATCCCTACTTCAGCATCTTGGCCGATCCCTCCACCAAGAATCCCTCCCTCTTCTTGAACTCCGCGGTGAAAGGACAGGACTTCCGCTCGGCGCTGCTGAAACTCTACAGCACGAGGGAGGCGCTGCTACAGATGACGTACGAGCCGACCATGTCACCGTACTACGTCGGCGTCCTGTATTCCGCGAGCAACTTCGATGTCAACAGCGACAGCTCAAGATACATCACGTTGCTGAAGCAAATCATGATCAGCCTGGTGACGACCTCCGCCAACCTCACGTCCACGTCCTCATACCAGCAGATCTTGGCGAGCGTGTTGTCCGATGCCACGTCGTGGAGCAATGTCATGCAGCACACCACCGGAGGTCAGTACGACACGGTGAACGCTGTGCCTGTTGTGTGCAGCACCACGGCCGACAGGACGATCATCACCGACACTCTTATGCACGCGATATCGCCACGCAGCGGTGTACAGTACGATGTCTTCCTCAGTCTGTACCTGCAGGAGCTCTTCTGGGTGACAAAGCTTGAAATGATCCATGACACACCTCAAGTGGCTCAAGACGTGAGCTACATCGAGAAGAGAGTGATGGGAGTCACCTCGGGCATCATGTGGGCACTGTCGATAGTCGTCGGCGTCGCGGCTTACCGGGAACTCAAGGTGCACATAATTCCGGCACGCTACTTCGATGACTACTTCAAGAGCACCGTGGCAGGCAGTGACGTCTCCTCATCGAACAGACTGGTCCTGATGGGTGTGTTTCTGCTGGGCTTCTACACGATCGCGAATTTTACCCACATGTACACCATCGAGGAGAGTGTCGTCGGGAGCATGAAATTCTTAAACAAGCAGGTTTGGGGTGGAAAGACGTCTATCATATCGTTGATCATCGCTATGTGCTTAGGGTTCGTCTCGGCCCCGATGTGGTTCTCTGACTTCGGCGAGCGGGAGAGTGTCTTTCTCGCCACATGCGTCATCGTTGCGACGATGCTCACGCCGATGGTGTATGTCCTGGGTGGCGACGGTAAGGCGACCCAGGTACGCCTGCTCAGGAACATGAACATGTGGGGAATGATGATGGTCTTCGCACTGACGCTGGCCGTCGTCATCACCAAGGACTCCGCCCTCGCGAAAAGCAAGAGCCTCCGATACACCGCCTACACTGTCTTGGTGGTCACGGCGATCGGATTCACTTCTGTACCAATCCTGTACATCGATGCGACGAACCCGAACATGAGCGGTGACGAGATCGATGATCGTCTGAAACGCACAAACGTGGGAGTTCTCGTGTCCCTCGGCCTGTCGGCCGGCCTGGCATACATCTATCTCGTAAAAATGAAGAAAACCCCGATATATGGGGAATTCGTTCCGCTCAGGTGATCTCCGGTGACAGGAGTCGACCGCACATCACTATCCTTCCATGACTGGTCGCCATTTCCCGAATCCAGCGTCATACACGCATGCCATGTGGAGTGCTTTCTCACTTCTGAACAGCTTTCGCATCATCTCGCTCTGCCGGAGGGACCTGATGCACACCATACCGCATGCCTTTCCCTCGATGGTCATGGCGCTGTACACGTCCGGAAGGCCCTCGACGGTCCTTATCATCAGGGTGCTCCGGAGGTCTGCGGATCCTTCGAGACTGGGGGTGCTCCTTTTCGCGGCCCGGTAAACGACGTAGAACGATGTCGGGAACCTCGTGAACACGAGGGGTGTGATGATGATGCCGACAGGATCGCGTCCGAGGAGCGGCTGGCATCGATGGTTTGCTAGGCCGTCCAGGCTGTGATACTCCTTGGTCGTGAATGACAGGCAGTCTGTTGTGGGATCTGGCCGGAGCTTCTCGAGGATCGCTTTCGCCTTCGCGAGTCTTTCCGGCAGTGGGTTCTGCAGGTACCACCGGGGCGCGCGGTTTGTGATGAGGCAGTCGGATGCACAAAAGGTGGCATCCAGGATTTCTCCACAGATGAGCGTGTCGCTGTAGAAACCGTCATCGAAGTCGAAGGGGCACACGTAATGCCGTCGCGTCCTGGTGTCTAACAGAAATGTCGTCGGTAGACCATCGGCCCCCCTGGTCCCGAACATGAACCATGACGTCGTGGTGTACCTGCAGGTGAAGAGGTGCGGCCTCTGCTGCAGCTCCTGATGGGACTTGAGCTCCTGCATGAGGTTGGGCAGGACGCCGTAAGCGTCCCTGATGCGTCTGAAGATGTCGACATCGGTGATGAGAGAGGCATATCTCTTGCCGAACGGCACCTGTTCGACCACCCGCATGGTCGCACGCGGACCCTCGAACCCACAAAACTCTATGAAGATCCATTGTCACAGGGCACAAACCTCATAAGGCATCGACGTGCCTACGAGTCGGGAGGACCAGCCATGTACGTCCTGTCATCCAGGGGCTGTGTCGTCGACAAGGCGACGATCACCGACGAAACACTGGGAAGCATCCGTGAGGAGCTGACCGTGAAGCCCAGGGTGTGCCCACAGTACGACTTCGGTGGTGTGCAGGCATGGCCCGTCTTCCAGGAGACAGACGATTGCATCATCATCCCTAGGCATTACGCCAGGGCCAAGCTGGGCCCGCCGACCAGAGAAGAATTTCCAGAGCTCCCGAAACGACCCCGAATGCAATCTGCCATCACGCTGCGAGCCGAGCAGGTACCGATCGCAGACAAAGCTGTGTCGGTGCTGCAGACACAGGGGGGCGGGCTGCTCAATCTGAAGACCGGTGCCGGGAAGACCATCCTGGCGCTGGAAGTGTGCAGTCGTTTGGGTCTGCGGACTATGGTCGTCGTGCACAAGTCCTTCCTGCTGAATCAGTGGATCGATCGCATACGCGACGTGATGCCAGACGCGCGTGTGGGCGCTCTCCAGGGCCCGAAGATCGACACTGACGGGAAGGACGTCGTCGTGGCCATGTTGCAGTCCCTCTCGCAGAGAGACTATCCCCCGGGGACCTTGGAGGGGTTCGGGACGCTCGTCGTGGACGAGTGTCACCACATCGGCGCGCAGATCTTCTCTCGGGCCCTGCCACGGGTGGTGACGCGGTATACCCTGGGCCTTTCGGCGACCATCACGAGGAAGGACGGCCTCAGCAAGGTCTTCAAGCACCATCTTGGAGATGTGATCTGGAGGAGCAGCATGGACAGCCCGAGCACCGTGGTCAAGCAGATCGTTTTCAACAGCACGGATGTTCAGTACTGTAGCGAGAGGCGGACATTCAGGGGCACTGTGATGCTGCCGCTGATGATCAACAACATCGTCGCGCACCATCCAAGAAACCAGCTCATCTTGCACGAAATAAGTCAGTATATACGTGAGCCCAATCGTGTGGTCATGGTGATCAGCGAACGCATCGCCCATCTGGAATCGCTGTGTGACCGGTTCGAGTCTGAGGCCATCGACATCTGTCGAAATGGGGTCACGAGACGTGCGACATGTGGCCTCTACATCGGTAAGATGAAACAGCTAGCTCTCGACGACGCCGCGAAGAGGGACGTCATCTTCGCCAGCACATCCATGACCCGGGAGGGGCTTGATATACCGGCACTCAACACGCTGGTGCTCGCCAGTCCCCTGGGAGACGTCGTGCAGGCCAGTGGGAGGATCATGCGTCGTGCGACCGACACACCCCCCCTGATCATAGACATCGCGGACACATTCAGCGTGTTCCACGGACAGACCCGCAAACGCAAGGCATTCTACGACAGGAGCAAATTCAAGCTCTACAGCACCCACTACCAGGACGGGGATGACCTCTGCGATCTCATCGTTTCGACAGAGGAAATGGCGGTCAGCAACGAGGACGAGCCGATCCCCGAGGGTCCTCCGATTCCGATGCCTGTCGGTTTCCTGAGCGACAGTGACGAATGAACTGTATTCTAAAGCCTCACAGTACACCCACATAGAGTCCCATCATGTCTGTAAATATATGGAAATTATGGGGCATAATATATATGCCTGGTGATAAGGACGAGGCATCGATGACAAAGCGGAGCATTCCGCCCCCGAAGAAGGGCAAAGAGAGCGACGTCAAGAAGTCGCTGCTGAAGAACAAGAGACCACAGAACCTGGAGCTTCTGATCGTGAACGGCCTGGCCGGAGAGGGTGCCGATGACGTCTGCACAGAGGATCAGGAGTACCAAGCGTTCGTGAAGACCTTGAAGAGGAAGGACAAAGTCCTTCTCAAGAAGGCTGAGGAGGCCCTCAAGCTCAGGGACGACGCCTCGAAGACACAGCCCCTCAAATACAGAATCCTCATGTCCAAAATGAGTGTTGCGACAAAGGTCATAGCTCTGGAAAAACTCAAGGATCTCGTCAAGATGTCGCCGAGCGATCGTGAGTTCTCCAAGCTCAAGGAGTGGTTCAATGTCATGCTGGACATACCTCACGGCGAATTCCACACCCTCCCTGTTTCCAAGTACGACAAGCCCGAGGACATTCAGGCCTTCTTGACCAAGACGAGGAGTGCCTTCGAGGAGGAAGTCTATGGTCTCGAAAGTGTGAAGGATGCCTTCATGCGTATCCTGGCCCAGACGATTACGAACACGGCATCTGCGGCGCATGCTATCGGCATCCAGGGTCCACCCGGGTGCGGAAAGACTCTCGGACTGCAGGCCTTCTCCTCTGCGCTCGGCAGGCCCTTGCACCTGATTGGCTTGGGTGGTTGCAAGGACTCGAGCTACCTCATCGGGCACGAGTACACGTACGCCAGCTCGAGACACGGCCTCCTGGTGGACATCTTGATGAGGAGCAAATGCATGAATCCGATCATCCTCTTCGATGAGTTGGACAAGGTATCCGACACACCTCAGGGTCAAGAGATCATCGGCCTCCTGATACATCTCATCGACTCTTCACAGAATCACCTCATCCAGGACAAGTACCTACCGGGTCTGCAGCTGGACTTCTCGGGGGTCCTGTTCGTCTTCTCGTACAATGACCACACGAAGATAGATCCGATCCTGCTGGACAGGATGATGCAGATGCGTGTGACCGGCTTCAAGACACGCGACAAGCTGGCTATCGCGAAGAGGTTCCTGCTGCCCAAGGCCGTCAAGAACGTCGGTCTGCACCCAGAGCTGGTGCGTGTCAGCGACGACGTGCTCGGCCACGTGATAGAGAGGCACACACATGGAGAGGCCGGTGTCCGGTCGCTGAAGAGGTGCTTGGAGTGCATCTGCATGCAGATCAATCTTATGTGTCTCACCCGTACAGCGACGAGTGGCCTGAGTGTCGCCTTCGACGACTTCCCCATGGAGATCACCAGGGGCGACGTCGATGTCATGCTAAAGGAAATGAAAGTCGAGAACGAGGTACCCTTCGGGATGTACATCTGAAGCGTATTCCTTCTCATGTAGTGGTATCGACGCTCTCTTCAGGCATGAGGGGTGGAGGATTGATAGACGTCCCGAATTACAAGAAAGCGTTTGCTCTCGCTGCTATTGCTGGGGCCGTCCTGCTGGCGATAGCCTACGTGCTGATACAGAACGCCGAGAAGCAGATATGTGTTGCGGATGTCCAGGGAACCGATCCCGAAACGATCTCTTCGCAGCTCGATCGATTGTGTGGCCTCCAGACAAAGGTGAACACGGTGTCGGACCGAGGCTTCGTCGTCCTACAGGCAGCAGGCTGCGTCCTGGGTGTCACGTGGCTGCTCTCGGTGCTTGCCTTCCTGAAGCAGTGGTTGTGGGATGTAAACAAGACACACGATCTCCGGAGGCCAGATGGGTACATCATGGTGTATGCTAGTCTCGGCGCGTTCGGGGCCCTCTTTCTTTACTGCGCCTACTGTCAGGTGGGTCAGGGGGTAGACCGCACCTGTGACCACGCACCCAGCACAAATTGCACGCTTCAAACGTACAATCAGGGCAGGATGGGCTATCTGTTCACCTCTCTCCTGTGGTTTTCTGTGCTCGCTCTACTGGGCCCGGTGTGGGCGCTGGTGTCCTCTACGGAATTCCTGAAGGGCTGATCTCATAGAGCGGGTTGCAGGCTGCAGGGAAATCACCTGCAAAAAAATTCAGATCCAACCTCACATGATCCCGAACCATGACGACGTGGCCCCCATGAAGTCTCAAGTCCTCGGTGAGGAGTTGAAACTGCGACACAGATGGGTGCTCTGGTACCACCGCTTCGATGACCCATCCTGGGGCATAAAGAGCTACAGACAGGTGTTCGCGTTTGACACAGTCAAGGACTTTTGGAGAATGCAAAACAGCCTTCCCACCGTATTCGTCGGGATGTTCTTTGTCATGAAGGAGGGCATCTTGCCGATGTACGAGGACGAGAAGAACCTGAACGGGGGCATCTGGTCCTTCCGTGTCCACCGACGGAGGCTCCAAGACACATGGAATGACCTCCTGCTCAGCCTGATAGGCAGCACTGTCTATCCGGATGCCGCTGCCGTCAATGGGGTGTCCATCAACCCCAACACATCGGTGGTCAAAGTGTGGCTTCAGAAGTGTCCAGAAGACCCATCGAGATGCGAGATAACGGATAGCATCCCGAATCTCCTTCCAGGAAAAGCCATATTCCTGCGGACGAGGAACGGAACGTGAGCCGCTGCGAGTGCAAAAATATCTGCGACCCATACAGACCTCGCTGCGTCATGGACGTCAGCAGCTTCCTCGCACGAGAGAAGACGTGTTTCAAGATCAGCGATCACACTAGCACACCCAGTGTGAAGTATGTCTTCGTGGGTGAGAGGGACAGAGCCGTCGAGCAGGCCCTGCAGAAACTCGCTGTGCCTGGGGTCATGGAGGGCCAAGACCGCAAGACCTTAGAGACCATCGAGAAGGAGTTCGGGCCCGATTGGATGTACGTGCTGGGGATTTACAGATTCCCTGCGCCCCCTGCTGGGCTTAGGACCGAATGCATGGCGTACCTCTCCGAGATCGGGTGTGAAGAGTGGCCTGCCTATCAGAGACACTACCGGGACAGTACGGATCCTCGTGTACGGCAGTGTGGACGTGTGGTCTTCGCCCAGGATTTGCTGAAAGACTACGAGAGGCATCGCTGTGACGAGATCGTGTTCGTGACCTCCTGGACCATCAATCTAGACGATAGCATCAAGGCGATCAAGCAGAAGCTGTACCTCAGCGTGAAGCATCACGATTACTATCTGAGGCCCGAATGGCAGTGTCTGTTCACTTCGGACGGCGTCATGGGTATCGGCATCGTCGATCGAAGCCACGGCCACCGCAAGACTCTAAAAATGACTCCCGATCCGATGCAGGATCTCGAAAATCTCTTGGCCAAGAGGCGCGACCCAGCGTATGACGAGACTCTGCGCAGGCTGCAGACGAGATCTCTTCACACAGAGAACTTGCAGGACACCTTGCTGTATGACTACACGCCGATTGCAAACGACGAGATCTCGCTCACCCCCCTCCCCGCAGTACTAGAGGTGTTGATGGAGCGACGAGCGGATGTCCCACAGTGGTACTCCAAGCTGCAAGATCTGCACCGCGTATTCTTGCAGCGATACTTCGTCCAGGCCGACCGAACCGGAATACTGAAGATGCTGGATGGGCACAGCATCGACATGATGACGATAGGCAAGGAGGGATTGAAGGTGGTGCAAGAAGCTGTCACGGCGACAGAGGCATCCACACAGACCCTCCACAGACTCGATGTCCCTGTACCCCGACTGAACTCCTGCATCAGGAGGGTGTCGATAGATGTCCTTTCCGGGAGCGGCAAAGACATTGTCAATCTCTTGCGTCTGTACGAGGGTCTTGCTCTGGATTCCAACACCCTTTTCGTCAGCATCAGGGGTGGACGGAAGGGACGAGAGACACCGGACGCTCGATACAAAGTCAAATCCGATGTGCAGTACATCCGACAGGACATCAAGCTGCTGAGATCCTGGGTGTTTCCCCTCGATGCAGACTCCAAGAGACCAAATCAACTCACGCTGAGGTTGCGACTTCACCGGGTGAAGAATGCGTCAGTGAGGCTGTTGATGCTGCCAGACGGCTCTTACACGATCCTCATCCTATGGGCCGAGCGCGAGTCTGCCGACATCCGGGACGTCATGGACACCCTCAGGGTGGTAAAGGAGTACATCACCAAACACATGTTGCCTATGCCCTACAAGCTGGACAGAAGATCAGACCACGCCATCCCGATTCCAGACGTGAAGATGCCTGCCATCAAATCGATGCAGCACACCATGCTGTTCGACAATCCCCGTGGTTTGGACTTCATAGCTATGAAGAATCTGGCGATGTGCTTCGCTCCCTACATAGCGTTGGACAGTGAACTGAATGCGATCAGCAAGTTTTGGAAGAGGATCCCTCGATATGGAGCTATCCTGAAGAAACTGGATGAGAAGCATCTGTTCGACCTGTCTGCCCTGTCAGCCCTCACGACAAGGGAATGGTCGCAGCTCGACCTCATCCCGAATGCCAAGGCCAACAAGCAGTTCGTCGACGACTTCCAACGGCACGTCCAGCAGATGATGCTGGAGAAGATATCATTCTTCTACAAGCGCCACACCAGGTACGAGAGCTCTCTCATCCAGAGGAAGATCGTCAGCGACTACCTGATACACCACAACATCGGAATGGGAGATGTGTACGAGAGTCCCGACCACCTGGCCGCAATCCTTAAGGAGCTCCATCACCGTCTGAATCTCAGCGCCAAGGAGGCCACCGAGATCCTGAAAGACATGGCTGCCGACGTGGAGAGCCTGGGAAAGTCATCCGCGAGGGTTTCCACTGGCATCAGGTGCGACATCTCCCAGGTGAGTCCGACGCAATGCCGGCTCACCATTTTCAACATCAAAAATTTCTCGGAGAAGTCCTCTGTCGCGTTCACGCTCGAGAGCATAGCCGTGTTTTTCTACCGGTTCCTGTGGATCTACAATCACACAGACGACATGGCAGCGTACATCAAGCAGAACCCGAAGATGTGTTCCGCCACTGCCTCCGCGTCACTGAATGTGGTCGAGGAGGAAGATGCTACAGATCTCGAAGGCGCCGCAGATGACGCAGCATATCCGGATGACATCAGTGAGTTTCTTGACATGGACCTGCAGGGACTAGACCTGCAAGGACTGGACCTAGCAGGAGATGTGGAGGAGGCAGCTGAGGGCGTCGTCTCTCCCCATCAAGAAACAGCTTCGGATGAGGCCGAGGAGATCACACACGAGGGACCTACGACGTTGCAATCCATCGGCGCCATGGGAAGCAGCAAAAAGTCGTATCATCTGGCCCGTCTCGAGGCGCGTGATCCCTACATCTTTGTGAAGGACAAGGTGAAGGGCTGGACCGTGTCCTTCGCCTCGAGGTGCGTTGCGAATCAGCACGTGCAGCCCATCGTCCTGACGGAGGAGGAGTACATGGCACAGGACCCGACGACATTCGCAACACCGCGGGCGCTGCCGGATGGATTCAAGTACAGAGGGCTGTATTACATCTGTCCGGAGTTCTGGTGTCCGCACATGAACAGGGCAGTACACGGTCATCAGCTGTCGGATGTGCAATGGAGCCAGTCCGACTTTGACGAGGATGGGCGAGTGGTGCCCAAGATTGTCGCAGGGATGTGCCCGACCGGCGAGACTGCCATCGTCGCCAACTCTGGGCTCGCAGGTTGGAAGGCGGTCGGCATCAACAAAAGGAACCCCGATCAGGGCCGCAAAAAGTACCCCGGATTCTGCAAACCGGCAGGGAAAGAACCCCTGCATCCCGACGGTGTGGGAGTCCCGTGTTGTTTCCAGCAGGATCAGAGCTCAAAGGGCGACACCGAGCTGTTCTTCAAATTGCTCTCTGGTCAGCCGGCGAAGGCGCGACAGAGAGCTCACACCGAGAGCAATCGACGCTACAAGCTCGGCCCGACCAAGGTGCCTGTCGATGAAATGCGATTCGGCTCTCTGATAGAGGTTCTCGACAGATTCTTCAACGGAGAGGCAGAGAGGGACAAGGAGAGCAAGATATTCGGGCAGGATTTCGATCGTGTCCTGAGGGTGGGTGTGGAGCAACACGCAGGCAACAGCTTCTTCAGCTGCATTCTCGTGATCGCTAATCTCTATTTTGGGGAGACGCGCTTCTCCACACTGGCCAGCTTCCGAAGCTATGTCGCCGAGAACTTGACCGATGAACTGCTGGTGCGCACTCTGAAGAACGGGAACGTCAAGATCGTCTTCGAGGACTTCACCGGCGATGACTACATGGCAAAGTTCCGCGCGTACATCCTGAACGACAGCGATGTCGACTTTGAGTACGTGTGGGACCTCGTATCCCGTCCGCTTCCATGGCTGTTCAAGGACGGTCTCAACATATTCGTGATAGAGTATGACCGTGAGCAAAGGTGCTACTTCAAGTGTCCAAAGGGGGAAATCGTCGACAACTTCTTCCGACAGGAGAGAGACGGCGTGTTCCTTGTGTACGACGGGCGATACTTCGAGCCGATCGCTCGCCTGAACAACTCGCTCGAGTCAGATCCCTTCATGCGATCGTATTCGAGCTACAAGCGGATGCGACCGTTCATGAACAGGTGCAGGCGCAGGTCTATCAGCACGATGACCCCGGTCTTTGTCGTGGAGCGCCTGAAGCAGTCGAAGCAACTCTTCCCGCAGGCCCAGGTCGTGAACGCGTTCAACAAAGTCAGGGCCATCGTGACGATCGACGGCACGATTATCCCTGTGGAGCAGGGGTATGGGCCGGTTCTGGACCACTCCATAGGCTTGATAAAGGTCGAAGACATGCCAATGATGTCTCTCAATCATTTCAACCGCCGACTCGCGCACTTCAAGGAGCTCTTCTACCCCGACTGTGAACCGGCCACCATTCTGCTCGATGATGATGGAAAGCCGGCAGCTTTGATGCTGCAGAACTACCTCACCGTGCCCATCGCCTTTGGCAAGAATTACAAACCACATCTGCCCGTCTCGAGAGACCAAGTCTACAGAGAAATCGATCGCGCCCTCTTCGACAGGGACACCGTGATCGACGAGAGGATAATGGACGTATCAAAGTACCTCTTCCTGCGCGAGACGCTCGAGAGGTACCGCATGGAGCTGAGCACTTACCTGCGAGAAGACCTGAAAAAGGGTTCGGACAGGAAAGTCGAGGAACGGTCCTGGTTCCGGATCAACAGTGTTTTGAAGGGGTCGGATCAGGATGGTCGGTTGCTGCCGCTCTGGGCCAAGAGAAGTCTCCTCGCTGACATTTTCCTGGCCCCTCAGCATGGTCTGCAGGCTATTCTTGTATCCACAAACAAGTCGGTTCAGAAGAGGGAGTACGTCCAAGATGTCACAAGGAGACCGTGCTCGACGCCGCACGGTATCACACAGGACGTGTGTGACAACACGACACACTGCGTGTGGGACCGAAGATGCAAGCTCTACATCCCGAAGAGGTTTGCGCGGACCTTCACCATGCTCATCATCGAGGATCTCCTGCGTGGTTCGGTGAAGCGAGACATGATCATGGAAGGCAGGATAGACAGCCTGATACGGTCGGACAGAATCCGCATACGTTCGGAGTGGATAGAATTTGACACCGAGGTGGCAGAATACGTTCTGTACGTGTTGGAGCATTTTGACATGCGCAAAATGAAGGAGGCCACGATTTTGGATTATCTGGATGCCGGTGCCTCGGAGGCCGAGACAGCCATGAGGAAGCTGAAGGAGGCCTTGGTGTTCAAGGGCTTCATGGATTTTCCACAGCAGCCCCTCGGTTCCTCGGGCAAGCTCATTCCCCTCACGGGTCCTGCCCTCGAGAGTGTCGGAGAGGGATCTTACATCGGAGAGAGGTGTTCCGTTTACACCGTCATCGTCTATGTCGTCTCGAACATGCTTGACAGGCCGACGTTCACGGCCGGACACCTCCGACAGGACATTCTCGATGGGCTCAGGGAGGATCGGAAGCTTCGGACATCCTATACCAATCATCTCCACGAGGCGTGTGGGGCCCCCCGCCTCACCACATTCGAGGCGCTCACCCGCTTCGTGGAGACCGGTTCCTGGCAGGGCTGCCTGGCAGACATCGCTGTGGTGGCGACCATCTACCCGATATCCATCAGAGTGCTGTGGTCCGATGGCCGGCAGGCCTGCCATCCCGAAGCCTGCTCCGAAGCCAAGTTCAACCTGCCAGGTGTCACTCTCTTCTATGTCTCTAACGACGACCTTCGTCTGGTGTACCGTCGGATTGACGGCACGCTGTCTCTGACCGACAGAGCGTCTCCGGAGTGAGACCAAGCCTGCTTTTTCTTGGCGCATTTGTATACGCATGCTGGTGCCGGTCTGGAATGCAGATCTGTCGCCGAGAGTGGAGATCAACACTGCGCAGCTGCTGCGCATTGCATTCGTACAGGGCTACCACAAGCCCTTCCTGGATGGCGTGGAAGAGCAAGTCAAGCAGTACTACGATGTACGGGGCGACAGGAACCGATTCTCACCACAGCTGCAACTCCGCAACGTGCGCAAGTTCGGAGTGATAAAGGACCTGTGCTCAGACTTGATTCAACACGCTCTCACCCTGCTCAGAGGGGGTAAAACGAGCAATCTCGTTGTGTTTTCTTCGGTCTCGGAGATGTTGGCACGCTCGGGCGACAGAGGCTCTGTCAAGCAGCTCGAAAGTGTCGAATCCACTATCGAGGACTTCTGTAGCTTCAGCGATCCGTCACTCGACGTCGTGAAGGAGCTGGAGAGGGGCCTGGACATGATCGCAGGAAAGCTGCTGGCCCTTTTGAAGCAGTATACCGAACCAATAAAGCAGGACGGCAAGTACGCCGACATTTCCATGTGTCAGAGCTTCTTCTCGAACCTGAGAGGCAGGATCGCTGGTCAACGCATGCGCATGTTCAGCCTCAGCGATGCGAGCGTCATGTTGAGCGTTCGAGAGCTGTACGTGGATTTGATGAGGCTCGTCGAGGTGGAGAGGGCGGATGGTGCTACCCGGGAAAGGCTGCAAGTGATAGCCGGGCTGCTCTCAGCGATATCCGGAGTGTGTGCTCGCGCCACTCAGGCATCGAAGGCATCTGTAGACGACCGCTTCAAGACTGATCTTCAGACTGTGCGACAAATCCGTGAATTGGAGGCGCAGTTGAAGGATCACGTCAATGTAGACGAGAGGGTCAGTGAAAGCTTCCTGATTCCTCTCTTCCACAGGCTGGCGATGACTCCTACGATCAGGCCAGATGACTCGATAGAGAAATTGTGTGGTGCCGCCGAAGCGTACCTGTTGGCCCTGGGCGACTCGGCGGAGGACAGCTTGCCTGTCTGTCATTCACTCTGTACCTTCCTCGCGTCAGACCAGCCCGCTCCAAGGAAGCAGAAGGATGATGACAAAGTTTCGACCCTCATCAAGAACATCCGAGAGCGGGAGGCCAGCATCTCGGGCGCGCGAGGGCCGAGAACAAACAACAAAAACACTTTCACGAAGCAGAACGCGATGGTCCTGGAGATGGTGGGTGCGTCGCTGGCAGGTCTGCTGAGCGACCTTGTGTTTGTTACGGTGAATGGCAGACAGGAGAGCATCCGCATCGACTTTCACATCCAGAGAGGTCCTCGTGAGACAGTCTCGCCAACGTCGCTGCCCCTGAATACCCCCGGGTTGGGTGATGACTACGTGGACTTTGCTAGGACTAAATACATTGACAGGGTCAGGGAGCGCAGGAGGCTGTCGATGCGCATGGATGTATTCCGTCTGGTCTTCCAGAAATCGTTCGTTCCTTGCATGACGATCGTGGTACCCGGCCAGGCGCCACCAATCCGATTCATGCAGGAAATCCTTCGCCGGGACAACAACCGCTGGATCGCTTGCGACGAGCTGGACATGCAGCTCGCGCAGAAAGAACTCGAAACACAGTTGCAGGAGAGGTTCGAGAGACTGAGCGGGGACGAGGAACTGGTGGCGATCCTGATCGCTTACGACGAGATAGACTTGCTCGAAAAGAAACCGAGAATGTTCACAGATGTTCTCGTGACTGCAGCGGAGTGTTTCCTGGCTCTGAATGCAACTTCTAACAATGCTTTGTCCTTCGAAAATGAGCGTGATTTTGGCCAGTCTGTGGATTGGGGGCGTCTGGTGAAGGCCCTCGCCGGGCCCGTCTGCCCAGACTGGTACAACGAAACGATGATCGCAGAGTATCTCGGAAGTGTCATCGCGGATGGCCCGGCCAAACCCAGACGTTACATTGTTTACAAGCACAGCCTGGAGCAATTGGGTGTGAGAACGTGGACTATCTTGCGGGAGGCCAAGAAGAGGTTGTACAGCTGGTCAGGTGGTGCGACCGCAGACGAGGCATGGCAGATTCTGTTAGAGAAAACATGGTCCAGGCAGTGGAGACAGGACTTCAAGCTCTACCTCGAGCTGACAGACGTCAACATCTTCCGATTGGGGTCCGACAGAAGCAGGAAGCTCGCGGCAGGGGTGAAGATACCAGAATGGATTTTGCAGGGAGGGGAGGCCTGACTCTCTGTCTGACAAACAGGCTGTCAGGCCAGTGATCAGATTCACCCGAGAAGTACCCACGGAGGAATCATGCTGCATCGAAGATTTTCTCTGAATGATATAGTCATGGACAACAATCCGGTCTACAGGCACTGCCCACCCAAAGTAAGCTTCCCTATCCACTTCACCTCCTTCGCCCCCCAGTGCGATGTCGACTTCCAGATTCAATTGCGCAACGGCATCAGGAACAGCTACGACTATCGCATGTTCCTGCAGGAGAACGCGCAAGACATCATGAATCACAATCGCAATGTAGCCATTCAGAGAAACGCTTGCGAGCCCTGCAATGTCAGCAAAGTAACCTGGAGCATGATGGACCCCCTGAAGCCCCTGACACCGCTCGGCGCGAGAACTTGAGGAAAACTTTGTCCATCAATACTATCAGGATGCAGCAGTACTGGCGTGCGATGGAGAAAGAACTCTTCATGGACTCGTGCCGCATCACCACGCCGACTCCTCAACCCCGGGCATGGAATTATGTGTTGCGCGGGAGGACTGCCCCGTCACAAAACCCAGACGGCCTTGTGATGTACATGGCAGCATCTCCTCCGGACAGGATGACAACCTACGCCGGATCAGGGTTGCCGTTCGCCAACCCTGACATGGCCTATGATAACACACCGAACGTCGGCGTCGTTCAAGCGAGCCAGGGGTCCTACGAGATACGCATGTTGTTCCCGAACAGCTTCTACGTGGAGCTCGGGAAAGAGCTGTTGCCTCCTCATGTGCTCGTTCGGGCCTGTGATCCCGATGGGGCCAGCGATGTGACGCCTATAGTCCTGGGCGAGACGATTCCCGGCAGGGGCCTGACGAGTCTCCCAGGGCACTACACGCGATCGCAATTCACCGAGAAGGTGTGGGACATCACCGATCTGGAGAAATATGTCTGACCATATTCAAGACGATGGGGGCCTGGTCGCAGGTTCTGGTCCTGATCATCACCCTGCTACAGACCGTGCACGTAATCGCTGCACAGGTGCTTGCGAGGTTGGACGTAAACGCGATCGGCGACGCCTTGCTCGGAGGCCTGTCTGTTCTGACAGGTGCCTGGCAGGAACTGATTGCTCTGATCAGATCATGATCTTATCCCATCGCGTGCCCTCTTCGTATTCTTCCTTCCCCTCGAGAGCTTGCTCTTGGTTTTCTTGGTACCTCTCCGGTGTGATCTCTTGACCGAGACCCTTGACGAGCGTGACGGTTGTCCACCTCTCATGAAGTGTAGGACAGGCCTGAAGAGCGGTACGTTGTCTCCGTTTTGCAGTGCATAGAGTTGTTCGGTGTCTGTCATTTATTGTGGTGGAGAAAATTCCTGGTCTCCTCAAATCCTCATAAGGGAATCCACGCGGCATCTGGGCGTGGAGTCCGATGAAGAACGAGGGCACACCCGCTGCGAAGAAGCGGGGCCGTAAACCCAAAGAGAAAGTCTACAGCATCAAGACGTCCCCTGATGTGTCCCTGTGTATGTCTCCGACGGACACCGTCATTCTACAGCTTCCAGTGTCGTCGTCAGAATGCGAGGAGAAGGCTTTTGACACGCACAAGATGTTCGAGTACAGTCCCGAGGTGCCCGAGATACATCCGTTCGCGCCCGAGCAGCCGTTCTCATCAGAGGTCGCCGCAGCCCGCATCGACAGATTAGACCTGGGAGACGGAGGGAAGTCAAGACAGCGCGTCGTGGAGTTCGAGGACAAGAAGAGCGACCGCAGGGTGTACAACGTCCGCTTCGATCAGGATGATAGCCTGTTCCCATCATCCACAGGCCTCTGGTGCTGGTGGTGCAGCCACCCTTTCGACTGCAGTCCCATCGGTCTGCCGATCGCACACAAACATGGGAGCAAGTCAGAGGACGTCAGCGGGGCCGAAGAGAGCTTTGACATGTACGGCATATTTTGTTCGCACAACTGTGCCTGCTCGTACCTCTTCGCGAGTCCCGAGTACAGAGACAAGCTCTGGACCATCTACAGCAGCCTGAACATGCTTTACAGAGCCTCTCATCCCAATGAAGCCAGGAAAGTCCTGCCAGCACCTCCCCGGCAGGCCCTGCAGGTCTTCGGTGGGCCCATGACTATTGCTGACTTCCGTAAGGGCAGCCAGACGAACGACCGATCGCACTCTCTCAAGTTGCCGCCGATGACCATCGTGCATCCTCAGATCGAAGAGACACGACACGCGGAAGGCCGAAACATCCCTGTCAACCTTCAGAAGATGCATGCGGGCAGTCAACGGGATCTTGCTCTGAAGAGATCGAAGCCATACATGGACCCGAAGAAGACGATAGGGAGTTGGCTGGCTCGGCCATAGTGAGTCGGACACCTGTCGGCGGGGCGCCAGTCAATGTCAGGTGCGCGATGCCCTGTAGCAGGCTGTCCGCAAGGTCATCGCGCTTGGAGTGCTGCATGAGGAAGCGCTGACCTGCCTCGTCGGCTGACAGGAGCTGCCTAGAGTGCTGAATGCTCAGCTCCTTCGTCTTACGGTACTTCAGGGCTTTGTTCTTGATGGCCCCTAGCGAGGAGGACATCTCTGTCGACAACTTCATCTTGTTGCTAGGGGAAACGTACCTGATGCTGACAATTCTGGATCCCGTCAGCTCCTTGTCGACGAGGCCCCTGCATATGAAGTAATTGTAAAGTGTCTCTGCTATGGATTTCATGATAGGATTCTTGAGGGAGGGCTGGTTCTCGATGATCACGGCGTCGTTATCGAGAAGATGACTGAGCGCATCTAGGACACTCCACACCTTCATGCGCAACTCTGTCGGGTCCACATCGCGACACTTGACACCGCGCACCTTGGTGACTGCATGTCGAGCTCTTAGTTGCTTCAATGCTGCTTGTATGTGTTTCGGGCAGAGCGAGACACCCTCGAGCCTCTGCTCGACCCTTCCACGGCACTTGCCCTTCGAACACCGCGTACCAATCTCTGCGGTCTCGGGAACAGGTTCTTCGAGGAGCCTTGTGTGGAGGGCTCTGTGGGTGCCACAGTAGTAGTGTGTGATACCACCGCTGTCTCCCTGGAAGCATGCGCGTTGACCACACTCCGTGCCCTTCTTCTGTAGGACGGCCCTGCAGAACACAGGCGCATCGGAGACGAGGTCCAAGACCCTCCAATCCAGTATCTTCGCTGGCGCGTCGGCACCTGCATTCTCCAACACACATAGAGCTAGATTCTTCAGACCTACATCGATGGACAGGAGTCTCATCCCTCTTCGACTGGAGAGGCGTGAGAGATATTATCAGGAAATGTGCCGCGTCAGAATTTCGCCCCAAAAATTCTGGTGTGAGTTCAAGCTCGGATGAACATCGCCATAGAGAAGCCGAGTGACTTCAGCGATGTCGAAGTGACCACGTCCAGTCAGCCCCGGGAGAAATTCTCGGTGAGTCGCGACATTGATTGTGATGGAGCGTCCGAGTCGAGCAGACACGCCACGTCCCCAAAGAGGCGACCTGCCCTGGAGACTGCTGGCGTCGATCTCCTGGTCAACGAGCCCCGCAGGCAGAGCGAGCGGGGCAGAGAGGGAGAGCATGAGAGGGTGGAGATTGCGGTCGAGAAGATTGGTTCGCCAACGGGCAGCGATCACTTTCCAAAGATCTCCATCGAGAACATACCGACCCGGCATGGATCCAGTCATGACCCTAAACCTGCCGACAAGTCTCCGAGACACGATGGAGATGACGGGTGGGGCAGACACTCCTTCACCGATGCATGGGGCACTCCGGGGGATCCTGCCGGACAGGAGAAATCGAATCAGTCCACCCGGGCCCATGGATGGGAGGCAGACTTCGACACACGATCTGAGTCCAGCAACCACGGGAGACACAGCGATGGGTTTGTGCCGGAAGACGTCGACCGCCAGAAGCGGGAGATCCTGCGTCAATTGGACAGGTTGGAGAAGAAGGGTGTCTTCATCGGCAAGCAATTCACGATGAGCGATTCCCTGACCGAGATGAAGTACGAGTACGAGAAGCTGCGATCGGAGAGGGAAACGGATGCCGGCGTGAAGACGTACAAACACCTGCTCGCCGCCTTCGTGAATGGTGCCGAGACTCTGAACACCTCTTTCAACCCCTATCCTTACCCCAAGCTCAATGGCTGGGCCGAGTCTGTGACGGGCAACATGGACGCGTATGACGATGTGCTAGAGGATCTCCACCACAAGTGGGCGTCCAAGACACGCATCCCGCCCGAGCTGAGACTGCTCGGATTGCTCGGCATGTCCGCGATACAGACAAACATGATCAACACCTTCAAGGAGAGCATGCCTGGCATCGGGGACATCATGAAGGACGATCCTGACCTCACGAGACATGTCCAGGAAGCCGCAGCCAGGAAAGCCAAGTCGTACAACATGTTCGGGCAGCAGCGAGGAGGAGGAGGAGGGGGAGGAGGCGGCGAGAGGCCCCCGTCGATGCCAGCGCACCCCCGACAGGAAATGCGCCCTCCCTCTAATGTCGAGGACATTCTCAAGAAATTCTCAAAGCCTTCAGCCCACGATGAGCCCACAGCACAGCCTGGCGACGACAAACACCAAAAGCGACCTGTACCTGAGGGATCTGAGGGAGCCAGTATGAATCTCTCAGAGCTGCATGAGTTCGACAAGATGTCCGACGTATCGTCCCTCCCTGATGCCGGAGCCGGGCCAGCCCGGCCGTCGACAGGAATGAGGCCGACCCGCCCTGATGCGTTCAAAGCCAAGCTGCAATCTAGAAAGAGCTCGAAGAGAAGTCCATTGATCATCGACTTTTAGAGGTCGTCGTCGGCGAGGTCTCTCTTAGCCTCGAATATCTTTCCACGCTTGGTGAAGAGGAGGAACAACAGAAGAACGATCAGTGATATCAGTATGTCCCTTGTAGTCACGAGCACAGTCAGGAATATAATGAGCCGGCGTGCGAACGGACTCTTCAGCAGCTTCTCCTCCCTCTTACTGAGGTCGAGGGGTATGAAACGGCCACCGACATTGGTGAGCAGAATAGCACACCCTATCAACACCTTGCTGTTGCTCATCCAATCCAGGATCTCCTGCATGATGACAACAGAGTCTGTACCATATGCACACATCTTTGTCGTCAGGCATTGACATACCTCTCCGTCAGCTTGCGCTCATGCAGCATGGTGAATGTCAGAAGGAAGCCGATGGCGATCGCCAGGGCGAGGTAGAAGTTCCTCTTCGGTATGAAGGCGATCACAAATATTATCGCGAACCGGAACCAGTCGCTCGACACAACCCTCTCGGCGGATTCAGAGAGTTTGGGAGCTGCATAACGGCCGTAGCATGCCAGGAGGACAGCTGCTGTCACAGCCACGACCTTGCTGTCCATGATGGCCACCAGCTCCTTCATGTATAGACTTCGCGCAGATATAATAAATCGCGTGCGTCGATCACGATCGAACGCGGTCTCTCACGTTTCTCTGCGTCACTAGGCTGAGGGCTGTGATGAACAGAACAGTCGCAGCCAGGGCTATGATGGGCCGGCGCGAGCTGCCCAGGTAGGCGATGCAGAAGACGACGACGAAGCGGACCACAGTGTTGTTCAGGGCGTTGACCAACAACTCTGGAGGTTCTGGGCCGAGTGTCGAGGTGTACAGAATGACAAAGGTCGTCACGACGGCAATGACTGATGGGTTGTCGACGATCGCCATGAGAGTCCCCTTGCCCGTCATATTTTCCCTTCTAGGAAGCCGAGATTTTTCTCGGCCGGTCGGCAGTGGCGCGCACCACAAAATATGCCTCGGATGTATATCAGCGATCTCAATCGCATGGCATCGTACAGCTTGTTGGAAGAGGTATGGGCCGCACCTCAAGCACGTCCGATCACTAGGGAAACATCACACCTCGTTTCTGAGAACGCAGATCTCCTGGTCAGGGAACCTGAGATCGCCGATGCCCCGAAGCCGCCACCCAGCAAAGACAACATGACGGACTGTCAGACCCGCATTCAGCAGCTCGAGATGGAGATCGAACGTCTGCGCCAGATGCTCTCGTCAGCCCTCCCTCGGGCCGACAGGGGAGACGGTAGACTGGACATGACGCGGAATGATCTCATGTTCTACGTGGCCTCCGGTGTCTTCACGCTGTTCTTGCTGGATTCGTTTCTTAACGCCGGCCTGAAGCACCGTGCTTGATCAAAGGTCAGCGCCTCTTGAGCTTTTCCGAAAGGTACTTCAAGCTGTTCAGAGCATCGTTCCTGTCCGAGACAGCGGGGAAGGATGATGACGGTGCTGCGACGTGGGTTGACGCCGGCCGACAGATTGTCCGGTCGATGTCGTTCACCGCACTCTTGGAGGATGCCGCAGCCGCAGGAATCTTCGGTGCGAAGTACTTGGCCGCGGCCAGATTGACTGATGCGTCGGACCCCTCGTTCCACCGTATGAAGAGCTTATCCGGAAAGATGTAATCGACCCTGAAACCCCCCTTCTTCAGTTTGTAAATAATGTAACAGAGACAGGCGTTGAAGCTGTGAATAGGCGGTTTCCCCAGTCTTATTCGCGGCACGGTGTATATGGTGTTGTCCACTTCTATTTCGGCGAGCCTCTCGATGTGCTTCCGGCACTCGGAAAGCAGGTCGTCGTAGATCTCCATTCGCCTTCTCTGCCTCTCGTCGTCCCTCTTCTTTAGTGCACTCGCATCGACCTCCCCCTTGTAAGTCGTCAGCATCTCATGATACCGGCAGGGATTTTCGCATCCGACACTCTCGTCCCCTGAGCCGCAAACAATTCCCCGCCACATTGAAGGAGATGGTGAGAAATCATCTTGTTCTGAGCGGCAGTGGTGCACGCTTTGTCAGCTTCTTGGGGGCCATCAGATGCCTGCACAAAGTTCTCGATCCTGGATTCATCAAGAACACAAAGTCGATTGTGGCTTCGTCAGGAGGTGCGCTTGTGGCCGTCATGATCGCCCTGGGATATTCTCTCGAGTTGATGGAGAATCTGTCCATGTCGATAGACTACAGCCAAATGCGCAATTTCAATGTCGCGTCGTTCCTGGACAGGTGCGGACTGGACGACGGGGCGAAGTTCGTCAGGCTGTTCCGCAGCATGATTGCTGGCAAGCTTCAATCGGGCGACGCCACCCTCTACGACCTGTATCTGCACTCAGGTTGCAAGGTCGTCATCACGGGAACAGATCTGACAGCCATGAAACCCGTCGCCTTCGATCACATTTCGTACCCGACGATGCCCATCTGGCTTGCACTCAGGGCCACTATGTCGATGCCGCTGCTCTTCACCCCGGTTCGCCATGCAGACACCTGCTTCGTCGATGGGGCGATGCTATCACCGTTCCCGATGTCGATGCTTTTCGACAGATGCGAGGTCATCGATGGGGACACCGTCGTCGGCCTGAGACTGAACTACAAGCCCAGGGATGCCGACACATCGGACCTGCCTGGCTACCTGATGGCGCTGACCAGGACCATGCTCGCCCATGTGAAGAACCTCGACAGCGAGATCTTACACAAGAGACCGCGAATGCACGTCATAGATATCTACACGGATCCTGCTGAAAGTCTCTTCGACCTCGAGAAGAGCGTCCGCCAGAGAGCGTCGCTCGTGCGTTCAGCCTACGACGAGACCCTCGATTACTTCGGGACCCAGCAGACGGTTCACCGCCTCGTCAGCGACATCATGCAGCGGGTCTGCAAGAATGTTACATACTGATATACTACATGAGGGACTGGCACACGGCCGTGACTCTGCTGTCGACTGTCATCTTGTGCGCCCTCATCGCCACACTCCTGCCCGGTTGGGTTCTCGCTCTCCGAGGCACGAAACACATCGTCGAGAGATTCGACGATCAGGCGACGGATGTAGATCGCCCGAGCCTGACATTGTACTACGTCGAGTGGTGCCCCTACTCTGTCCAGATGATGCCTGAGTGGAACAAGCTCACACAGAGACTCCTCGGTAGCCAGATCGTCGTCCGTAAGGTTGATGCCGATGCCAGTCCAGGCCTGGCTCAGTCAGAGGGCGTCAGAGCCTTCCCGACCGTTTTGCTGACCAAGAACGGTGCGACCACGACGTTCGAGGGCGAACGCACCGCAGACATGATGATGCGGTTCGTGCAGCTCTCTTGATGACGAGATAAGATGCTCATGTAGATGCAGCCCTGGCGACTGCATCGTCGATGAGGGGGCCGACGCGCGCTCCCTCGGTCGCTGGGCCCGATGGCTTTTCGGCCATGCTCGCTACCGCTGCGGTCACGAAGGGGAAAGCACGGCATTCGTAGTAATGAGAATCGAGGCGCATACACACATCGTTCTCTGATCGACACCTGGTCTTTTGCCAGGGACCGTCAACAGGCGTCACACCAGTCAGCATCTCCCTGTCGGCATCCGGTATTGTGAGGCCTCCGCAGGCTGTGTTCTGATCGAAGAGAACAGTCCCCGGGGAATCAGCAGCGTCTGAAGTCACGTTGGCCACGCACTTGTGATAGTAGGCATTCTGCCGCTGACAGAAATTCCCAGACGGACAACAGACCCCCTCCGTAGGGGCATCATTGCATCCGTGCAGCATCGTGGAACACGCTCCGCCGAGGCCACCGCACTGTTGATTGTTGACGAGCCCCACACTGCAAGACGTGTTCAGCAGGGCCGTCACACCGAGCGATCGTCCCGCAAGCTCGGCAGACCAAGGCACTCTGGCTGAGGAGTTGACAGTGCTGGGACCTTCCCCAGGAGGAAACAGGGGTGGAGGTGCTGCAGTGGCTGTCGAGTCGGGAAGACATTGTCGGTACCACTCGGACTGCCGGGTGCATGTGGTGCCCCGCGGGCAACATGTGCCGACCCATTGTCCGTCGTAGCACTGCCCTGTATCTGCGCATCGATCGCCCCCGCCACCACACGCCTGGTACACCTCGACAGACCTGTTGCACCCCACCGACCGACCAGGTGCAGGCGCACCGACGCTCGGTGTTGCCTCGTGGGTCGAGAGCTGTGTTGGAGGAGGGGTACTCAGGACTGATGTTCGAGGTGATTCAGGGGATGGGCCCAGAACGCCAGCGGACGCCGGAATCTCAGCTGGTGGAGCTGCCATCGGAATCTCAGCTGGTGGAGCTGCCATCGACACATTGGGTGAGCTGCTAGGTCCGCCTCGGGCGGGAAATTGAGCTTTGCCTTGGACAGGCGAGGCCGTCACGGCCTCGATGATGTCCTCCACTGTATCCCCCATGATGGATGTAACCCGCACAGAGGCAGGGAACGCCACCGGAGTCCCTGAGCTCAGCACGAAGTAGTTGTCGATGGTCCGCTGCATCGAAGCATATTGCCCATCGATGGACAGCTCGACACTCGCCGGAGGAACCCTGGTGTTCGTGATGCCGAGCTTGACGAACCATGGGTTGCTGTTTTGGAAGGAGTATTGAAAACTCGAGGAACCGACGTCGCATGGCACTGCGTGCCACTGTATCGTCCATCTGCCATCCCCAGGCGTCGCTATGTCCAGGTCCCCTGTCTGGCACTCGGGACACTCGTCGGCGACGAGTGCGTACTCGACAGTCGCAGGAATCGGGAGAGTTCCTACTCCCGGTCCGGTACCGCGCAGGGCGATGCATGTGCCGCAGGGCAGTGAGTCGTTGTACTGTGGCCTGTTCAGAGCCACGAAGTAAGACACCCCGTTCGTCCAGGGCAGCTTTGCCGAGTCGGTGAATTGCATGCTGCAGTGCCCTGCGCCGCCATGGTCACCGTAATAGGTTCCATCGCCAGTGTAATTCTGGTTGAAGAGGGTGTCTGAGGCGAGGCTCGCCCCGAGCGAGCCCAGCACCAGGAGGAGTCGCATCGTTTCTTGCATCGTTCTGCCGGACAGGCCCGGCAGAACGTTTATGACGTTTTGATAGAATATTCAGGAGGAATGACCTGCACGGATCACGACTGTGCGTCTGCCCAGCTCTTGATCGCATCCGCTGTGCGATCTCCAGAGTAGGTCAGGGTCTTGTCGTTGACGACTAGCTGAATCGTGGGGAAAGCCTGGATGTTTGCAGCCTTGACTGCGTCAGCGTCCTTCTCGGAGTCCAGGGTGGTGACCTGTGTCGATGAGCCCTGGTACATCGTCTTCAGCTTCTCCCATTCCCCCTTCATGGCCTTGCAGTGTGAGCAAAACTCGGCCTTGTACAGGATCAGCTGCTTGCCCGTGTCGAAGCCCTCGAATGGATTCCGTATGGTAGCATCGAAAGTCAGGGGCCACTTCTTGCACAGGATGCAGTCTGTGAAAATCGAGCAGAAGATGGTGGCGATGGCCAACAGAACAAAGATCTTCTGCAGTGGATGCATGCCCAGAACAGACTTGAGCATGTTCGAGGCCATCGAGATCGTATACAGAATGAGCAGAAATTATTTGGTCAAGACACCTTCCTTGCTTATGTATCGGACCCTCTTGGAGAATGTATGATACATCTTCCAGATCTTGTAGCAGGTCAGGACACAGAACAAAACATACGGCACATAGTCTCTCCACATCGGGATTTGTCTATAGCATTACACAACAGATTATCCAGCGGTATCCTCGGTGTCAGCACGAGACTGTGCGCCCTTGATCACTCGCATCCACTTGTCATCGATTTCCTGACTGAGCCGACGCTGCCTCTTCGCAGTCTGGATCCTAGCGAGATCGCCATACTCTCCTGTCGAAAACCTCCGTTTTTTGTCTATCCCATGTTGCTCCATACACGATCCTGCCTGAAGCACAGCATCCCTGTTCCTTTGGGCCCTTATGTCCCACAATCGGCATCCCAGAAGAATGGCGACCACGACTCCGATGAATGAACAAGCCACGATGAGTGCGACTGTTACTGCAGACAGCCCATGAGATGCCTGCAGTAGCTTACGAAATTGTTCAGCCATGGTCTGTAACACGGCACAAACAATTTCTTTATGAGACCAATTGTAGTGTCATGCGCTTGGCCTCCGCTGTGCTATGGATCCTGGTCCTCTATGCGGTCGTGATACTGGGTTGCGCTCTGAGCTCGACTGTCGCGATGGCAGAAAGCCTATACTGCCACAGCAAACAAAACCTGGCTGACGACAGGAATTGCATGAAGCGACCACAAACTCTGTTCGCCAGTCTGCTGAAGATCGCGTCTGTGGCCAGCCTATTCACCCTGATCATTGTTTCTCTGCTGATGGCACTTACCATCGCCAATGACAGGCAGACCACAGGAATTTAGTCCACAACGACACCCTGTTCCTCTAGACGTTCCTTCACGTAATCGAGAATAATCGCGTGGAACAACCTACGTGGGTTCCCGCTCTTGCTCCTCCATTGGTATTGTAACAAACCTGTCTTCCACACAGCCTCAACGTCGGGCAAGTCACTGATAGAATCGAAGGCGCCCATTAATGCCTCTCTGTACTCGTCAAAGACCTCTTTAGCCAGGTCGAAGCTGTCGTGGCAGAGCTCAATATTATTTGTTGCAGGGAGCGACAGGGCGAGCCTCTCGGATGCAGTCTTCCACAGCAGTAGAATGTGCTGAATCTCCAGCTGCGCGACCTGTCTGGCTGGGCGCACTGGATCAGCCACCGAGCAAGTTTGGTTGTACTCTGTCATCACACCCGAGTGTGGCACTGGAAGGCTCCCAGGCATCTGCGATCACTACACACACGCTCAAATTGAGTGCAAGGTCTCTCTAATTTGAATATGCCAACCCAGCCATCCCAGACATCACCCTGAGGACGTTGTGGTTGATAGCGTAAATCCTCACCTCTGCAGGCGCTGATGTGTTCGGCGTGTTGTCGACAGCGAAGTAGGACGCCAGGAACTGCAGCTGGAGCACGGCTGAGTCTATTCTGCTGAAATTGCAGGAACCATTTGGCTGCGCCTCACTTGGGCTCAGCGCGAAGGAGTACACGTAAATTCCAGGGCTTGAGGGGCAATTTGGCATCGATTGATAGGGTTGTACAAGGTTGAAGTAGTCACCCTGACGCGTCTCGAATCTCTGCTTGCCATTGAGAACGAGCGTGCACGTCTGTAGAGGTCCACTCCCCGACGCGTCGTTCAGGTCAACTGGAGCGTCGAAGGCAGTGGTGGACGATGTCCTGTCCTGCAGGGAAGTTGTGTAGTTGAAGGTCTGATTGATATTCGCAGCTACCCACTGACTGCTCTGCACCACCCAGATCAGGGCTCTCACGGGATGATTCAGGGAAAGTGTGATGTTGCTGGTCACGGGTTGATTCGACGAGAGCGTGTTGCTGGACGTAGTGCTGACTGTCTCCGGTCCTGTGTACTGCAATTGATCCACGAGATACTCGTGTGATACCTGTGCGAAGCGGCGACGCTCGTCGGTGTCCAGATAGACGTAGTCTACGTACAGCTGGGCGTCCACGATGCTACCCGAGTACGTGACAGGTGTCACGGATGAGACAGTCGTAGTAGGACTGTTGTCGATGTAGGGTCCAACCAGGGTCGAAGAGGTCAGCGTTCCAGTCGTGGTCGAGGATGTCAGCGTTCCAGTCGTGGTCGAGGATGTCAGCGTTCCCGTCGTGGTAGATGAGGTCAGCGTTCCTCCTGTCGAAGAGATCAGTGTTCCCTGCCCCTGGACGGTGAGCGCGCTCAAGGGATTGAACTGCACGTTGATCTTGATATCGTGATACTGAAGCGCTATGAGAGGGAGAGAAAGACCGGCATTTCTGCAGAACCAGAACTGTAGGGGAATGTACAATGTGTATTGAGACGAAGTGGCATCGCTGAGCATGCTCATCGTGTGACCGATCATGCGATTGTAGGCTCCGAGCTTTCCGGGAGCCAGGGCCAGCTGCGTCCATATCTCCAGCCACTCACCGTATTGCTTGTCTATCGATTGTCCGCCTATGAGCAGCTCGTAGCTGTCTATCAGCGCGTGCCCTATCCGGTCGACCCATCGGACCCTGGATGCAGGGGAAGATACTGGTATTGATGACAACGGAGGAAGGGTGACCTGTAGATAGATCCTGTTTATCAGGTCACCGTTCCTGGCTATCGTGCACGTCACCCTCTTGCCAAAGTCCGGATTTCCCGAGAAGGTCTGTGGTATGCTCTCGATGGCGAAATTCGTGTACCTGCGGTACACGAGCTTCCACCACGTGATCTGGGGGTTTCCTGTCAGGTAGAGATCCTGTGCCCCATAAGCGACGAGTTGAAGCAAACCACCCGACATCTGTGCTGGTTGTTAGTGCTATGTCTGGAAATAATTCTGTCATCCGAGCCCGTTTGTGTTGACCACAGACAGCCATATCGGGCTCTGTAGATAGGTCCTCGGGCCTGGGTGTATGTCTATCGTGGACACCGGCGATGCTTGGTGGCCCAGAACAAATCTCAGAACAAAACGAAGACCTCTGGACGTCACCCAGCGAGTCGGCGCCGCTTTCCGTGCAAGTACTCGAAGAACCTGTCGATGTCGGCGAAGCGTGCCACGAAGTTGGACGGAAAATCATCCGCGAGCACCTCCTCGGTGACGTTGGCCGCTGATTTGGTGAAGGCGTACTTGTTGTCGCACTCTTTAGCTACCGTCCATCCCGCCTCCACGGCATTGTACATCACGATCATGATCTGCACCGCCCTCGCGTCCACCGACATTCGACTTTGCAATGTGCCCCGAAATAAAAGCACCCGGTTTGAGCCCGTCTGCGTTTCCCCGAACTGAAATCTCGTCTCAATCATCATAAGGGATTCCCACCGCCGTCCCTTCGATGTCCACGTTCAGATGTCGCGCACTCAAAAGCAAATCGAACGCGGGGAAGGAGACCCTGCTCTCCAAGCATCTGGACATCTTGAAGGGCTTCCGCAGCACGAAGAAGACGGTCATCACCAACCGCAGGCACCTGGATGACCTTAAGAAGACACTCCGCGAGGTGGAGGAACAGGAGACCAGCCCGGAACAGATCGCGCGAGCTCTCGACCTGCGCGACGAGATCAGAGTGTCCGAGGGCGAGCTCCGAAGCCTGGAGAGGAACGAGGACGAGGACAAGTACTACTTAGCGAACAGTGACCTCATCTTCAAGTACTACGAGACAACGTCCGAGACTCCGGAGTGTGCCAAGCCCTCTGTTGAGGGAGGCAAGCGATCTGTCGTGGACTTTCTGCAGCCCGAGACAGAGCCAAGCTTGGCCGACGACACACCCACGCCTCACAAGAGGAGACAGCAGGGGCTTCAGGACTTCGGTGTCGAGCGCAAGGAGAACAGCAGCCGCGCGAAGGTGTACGACGCCTACATGTCGAATGTCGATCCGACGCACGTCATCAGTGTGGAGCGGATCGAGGAGGATTTCTGTCCGCAATGCGAAAGTGAGATGAGCACCAACACCCAGGAGGGGATGAGCGAATGCCTCACCTGCGGCTACGCCGAGCTCATCGAGATCGACAGCGACAAGAAGAGCTTCAAGGAGGCCACCAACACCGACATGACGTATGTCGCGTACAAGCGCATCAACCACTTCGAATCCAATCAGGAGTGGAACAGCGGGCTGAAAGTGTGCGTCCCGCTAGTCGCCTGCGCGGCCTGAGGGCAGCCGGTCGGCGAGGTGGGAGAATTGCGGGAATCGCCGGGACAAGCCCCGTGGCACCACCCCACGCCGGAAACGACGTGCGGGCACCCATGGCAATGACATCGGGCAAGGTAACAGCCCACGGGGAGCAGGTTCATCTTGAACCTAATGGCCGATCCGCAGCCACCCCTCTAAACCCCGGCACTCGGGGAGCCCCTGCTGCACAGGGGCCCGGGGCACGAGGGGGGGTTCACAGACTAAGCGCCCACCGGTCGGAGAGGTCCACCCGGACCACGATGATGGCTCAAGATATAGTCGACTCCCGGCCGAAAGGTCGGGCACCACCCCCATCGACCACAGACTAATCCTCATAGAGAACTCCCAGAGGCCGAGAAAGCAGTCACGCAGAATGGAGACAGTCACTCACAAATATGGCGAAGAGGACATCGAGATCGACCTCTCCAAGTACTCGCGCGTCTACCGTGTGGATGGACCTCTAGATTCGGAGGAGTGCAAGTCGTACATTGGCAAGTGCAGCCTGGTCGACGCTTCAGGACGACCCAGGGACATCGATGAGAGGTTCGCCGATCACATTCGAAGCGTCAACCGTGAGCACAACAGCCCACCCATCATCAAGGCCGCGTTCGAGCGCTATGGAAGTGAGGCGTTCAAGATCACCGCCATCGAGCTCTGCCTCAACGAGGATGTCAGCAAGAGGGAGATCTACTGGATCAACACGCTGAACACTCAGCACCCCAATGGCTACAACTCGATGGGTGGAAATCCTGAGACCGGGAGGTACGAGTTGCACCCTGACACCAAGCGCCTCATTAGCCAGAATCGCTCCGGCTTCCACAGACGCGAGTGGCCAGAGGGATCGTTCCCCAGGGCCAAGGTCCAGCTCGTCCGCACCGTCAAGGCTGAGGGCTATCGAGGCTTTCACAAGGGTCTGCCTAAGGCTTTCATGTCAGGAGGCCTCACGATGGAGGCGAAGAAGGCCCTCGCTTTGGCATGGCATCTCTTCGGCGAGGATCCGGGTCGGCTACCGCACACCCGTGTCAATGGTACTGATGCCCAGGGGAACGCAATCACCCAGAAGGGTGTCTATCCGTGCCTAGACAAGGACGGCAACATCCGCAAGTACAGGGGCCAGCACCCCAACAGGTCCGAGCTCGTTCAGCGCACGTTCAAGACGGTCGGGGAGGCATCCGCGTTCGCGAAGCTGCTGATAAGTCTGCCGGTCGACAACACGCCGGCGGAGTACCTGCAGAAGACCAAGCGTGAGGAGCGTCCGGCCGACATGAAGTACCTCAAGAAGAAAAGCGACAAGAACGGCGACCTGTATGGGTACGAGGTGGAGCTGGGTCCCAAGGTGTCCAAGAGCGGGACCAGGATCTCCCGACTCTTCGGAGTGCGGACCAAGACCATCGAGGAGAACACGGCCGATGCCAAGGCGTTCCGTGACGAGAACCTCAAGGAACCTCTGCGAATTTGACTGGCTTGGAGCCCTGGGAGCTCTCGATGTAAGTGATGTAATATGTTGATTTCTCATGCTCTCTCTGCGACTTCAAGATCCGAGGCGAGAGTTGTCGCATCTGATGCAGGAGAAATTAGTGGGAGATTGGGGAGTGAGAATGGCCGAGAATGGATCGCCCAATTTTTCGCCAGGGAGAGCACAGAGATCCCACAGGAGGTCTACGACACTCTCTGGAGCGAGATCAAGAAGAACCGCATCACCGACATGAAGAAGCTGACCAACAAGCGCATGCGGGAGTTCCTCAAGAAACACCGCCTCAACAAGTACTACGAGCACATCCATTACCTTCTCCGCAAGATGTGCAGCACCGCCGCTCCCCCCACCATCAGCAAGGCTGACGAGGAGAGACTCTGCAACGCCTTCAAACAGATTCAAGGACCCTTCGCGGAGTCACACCATGCGAAATTAAGAAGAAATTTTCTCTCATATTCGTTCGTCTTATACAAGCTCTCGCAGCTCTTTGAGCTCGACGACCTCACACCCCACTTCAACCTCCTCAAGTCGCGCGAAAAGCTGCAGAAGCAGGACGAGATCTGGGGAGACATCTGCAAGAAGCTTAACTGGGAGCATGTCAGCACCGTCTATTGAGTGAAGTCATGAGGTGGGAACCGCTGTACACACATAAGGAAATGCCGAGAGGTTGCTTGATCACAACACGTACCATGGATAACATATATTCGCCCGAATTCTTGCAATACGTCGCAGGAAACTTCGACGGCGATGGATGCGTCGTTGTTGGGACCAATGAGTGTCTGTGTGTGAGTGTAGACAAGGCCGAGAAGAGCCTGCCGGTACTCAAGATGCTGAAAGCAAAGTTTGGGGGAAATGTTTACTGCAAGCGCAAGAAAACAGCGACAGCTCAGGCTCTTTACGACTGGAAAGTGCACGGTCCCAAGGCGTACCGCGTCATCGAGCTCATCAAGGATTACACACACATCAAGAGGCAGCAGCTCGAGGTCGCGTACACATTCGATATGGATTACAGGGTCACTGTGTACGCGACTCGCGATGGCGTGGAGAGGAAGTTCGAGTCCAATACCGCTGCTGCAAATGCTTTCGGGCGCACCGAGTGCCAGATGCGTCGCGAGCTGTGGTACTACAACGCTTGCATCGATGGGTGGAAGTTCCGCGTCGTGCGGCGCGACGCTGCGATGAAGGCTGCTGTGACCGCCCAGAGGAAGGGAGTCGATCTCGAGCTCCGCAGGCTCAAGCACGTGCCTCACAATCCTATCCATGGGTCGCTGATAGTGGAGTATCTTTCTGGGCTGTTCGACAGCGAGGGGTGCATCAGCGTGACCAGCGCCACCCTATGGAAAGCAACCGTGCCCCAAGGCCACAGCAACATCCTCTTCGCCCTCAAGCGGCAGTTCGGTGGGAACGTGTTCGTCTCTAAGAAGACCGCCAACAGGGGGTGTTGGACACTGTATCGTATCCCCGGCAAGCCGTTCCTGGAGTCCATCAGGCCCATGCTGCTCGAGAAGGGCAAGCAGGTCGATCTGGTGCTCAACATGACCGACGATGGTGCTCGGGTCAACTACGAGCTCAGGAAGCTCAAGGGAAACTACACACCTAAGCTGACTAGCGCGATATCGCAGTACGAGCCCGAAGAGGAGCTCGACGAGGACGGCGAGCCCATGGTGGAGGTCACCGAGACTGCCCGAGGGGAGGCTGTGGTCGCCCCTACTGTCGCGTGATCCTCTAGTGCCTGAAGCCTATTCTTTTCCCAGTGCAAATTCGATGTTGCTTTTCGAGGCTACCCTCATGGTCAGACACACATTGTAATTACCCATCATGATGATCGTTCTCTTCTTGTTCATACTTGTACACATCGCCCTCGCGTCACCCCTTCCCACCTCAAAACCCTTCCAAGGCAATGCCACAGCCATCCAAGTCATCTGGAAAAACTCGACCTCAGCATTCGACCGATCTTTCCGGGAGGCATGGCAGCATGGGGGCAACAAACGCATCGCGTCGGACCTGATCACGCCTCTCCACAACCTCACAGAGCAGCAGGCCTTCAACAGTGTTTACGACGTCATGACGACACCCACACTGTGGAATCCCCAGATATGTGACTCTGTGTGGAAGTCTCCCGTCCTGGAGTCCTGTGCGAAATCCGAACCCAACAAGACCGAGACCAAACTGTTCCGTAAGCAACAACACGCGCAACACACCTCTTGTATGAATGGCTTCGGGGCACTCTCTTCCTACGCGACAGAGAATGGCGCTGCCAAGTGCATACCTGCGGCTTCCAATGCATCATGTATCCCGAGCTTCATGGCATGTTTAGGTGGTCTGACCGAAGACGCACAGTCCACCGTACATTCCGCCCTTCAGACGGCCATAGACCGGGAGAGCTCCAACGTCACTAACGCAGACCAGGTCATGCTCGCCAGGCTGCAGTCGGGAGAGCAAGCCAGGCTCAAGAAAATAGACGTCTCCCTGGATGTCATCGCCAACGTGCAGGCAGTCGCCGGGATCCTCGCCGGAACCACAGGCGGCATCACGCTCAATCCAGCGCTCGTCGCGGCTGGGGGCACACTGTTGATCGAATCACAGATGGTGGCGCTCGCACGCAGGAAGCTCCTCGGGTCATAGATCTCATGCATACTCGTGCATGAGGCTGTACATATGTAGGCACGGGGATCGATCGTTCCAGTGCAAATTTGAAGCCCTCGAACGCGGTTTCAGTCCCTCGAGAACAAAAAGAATGGGGTTGATCAATACTGTCACAGGCAAAGTGCTCCAAAATGCCGTACAATGGACCGCAGATCACAGTGCGCAACTTTACAATCAAACCACGGGGCCGCAGCTCCAGCAGATAGAGGTTTATCAGATGCCCATCATACTTTCAGACATGACCGCTTGGCTGGTCGGCTTGGTGAAAACTTGGCAGGTCACGACAGCCTTGTTCACAGCATCCGCCATTGTGCTGTTGATCCTCCTTTTTGTCTTTCTGTGCTTCGTTTGGCTGTGTAAAATTCACTCCACTCACCGGAAGATACTCGACACTTTAGAAGGATACTCACATGTCTGATTGTCCCCATGGACCACGCATCGACACCTTCACGGCGTCGGTGATACTATACATACTGCTCATGTGCACGCACACCTCAAGATCTGAGTCAGATCCTGCGATGTCAGGCCAGTTCTCCACAGCGCCATGTTCGCAGCGTGTTTCGTCTTGCACAGTCTGAGGCACCCGAGCCAATGCATCCAGGGAGCATCTGGGATGTAGCCCCGATTCATCCAAGGCTGTGAGCGATAGGTCGGCAGGCTCTCCAGGTATGCGACTGTGGACCAAACACCTGGCGCCCAACAACGCGCCTGTTCCTGGTGACCGAAGTAAGAATCGATGTCGACATGCAACAATCTCGGATCTGCCACCAGGAGCAGCGGCTGGGCCTGGCTGCACATCGTCGCCGGAAGCGTCAGGACCGCCGTGCCCAGGTGCACAGTCGTGAATAGGTCGAGACACCACTCCGAGGCATCGGAAGGCGCTACCAGCGGGGATCCCGAGCATGCCAGGACATCCCTGACGTACATCCCGCACCCTCTAGACGTACAACCTTACAGGCTCCTCGAACGCGCACATGGTCACCGATCCCTATGAGCCCTTCTGCTGTGGTGTCCTCCCGGCAGCCTGGGTCGCGAGAAGGTCTGCGATCGCGTTGTAACGGCTGTCCCGATCCTGACGGCCTGTGTGCGCCTTGACATGCTCCAACAGCACACGACGGCCCTGACTCCTCAATCTGTCGAGCGACTTCAGTATGTCGATGTTCATCGGTTCCCTGCCATCCTGTTTCTTCCAGCCCCGAGCCTTCCACCCCGCCATCCACTTGTTCAGGGTGTTGCACGCCAGCTGGCTGTCTGTGCGGACCAGCAGGAGGGCCTTCCTGTCCGGGTCGATGGTGTCGCACAGCGACATGGATCGCAGGACGGCCAAGAGCTCTGCGCGATTGTTCGTGGCAGGTGGCTTGTCCGGGAGTCTCTCCGCCAGGTCAAGGTGCCGGTGCTCCGGGAACACGACACCGAGACCACCACGACTGCATCGCCGCCCGTTGCCGCGGCAGGCGCCATCGGTGAAGGCCAAAATTGTGGAGAGACCCGCACATTTGTCATCTCCGCCAACGATGCGTGTGGTCGAGCTGGTCACCTTCAGGAAACGTCTCATGCTCGTTCGTATATCTCTGACTGACAACTCTTTGTGTGCTGTTGACCCACAGAGATTTTTTACGTAAAGGGAAAAGGTACACCGATCGCTCACACTCACACTCACACTCATACGTTGTAGGGAAGGAAGGGTCCGGAGTAGCCCACTGTCTGCAGGCCCAGCCCCAGACCCATACCGTTCCTGGCACCAGAGCTGATGGTCGGGGAGAAGGTGTCCAGCAGGCTGAGAACCGCCGCCGCCGTCACACCGATGAGCACGATCTCGTTGACGCTGATCTTCTTGCTGGCGATAAGCTGGACCGACACACCGACGACCACACCCTCCAGCAGATACCTGATCAACCTCTTCGCGGCCTCGTTGAAGTCGAACTCGAAGCTCTGGTCCATGGGGAATATATATACTGTGACGGAATAAAAATCCAATCGCCATGAGTTCGTCTGGATCGTGAAAATTATCTGTCAGGCCACCCTATAACATGAGCTTCCTGGACGAAGACCCCATCATCCCCGGACAAACACACGCACTGGTGTCCCTCGTCGTCCCGATGTCCATGATGGAGAAGCGGACCCTCTTCCTGATGGACAAATACCTCCGGCACGAGGCAGAGAAGATGGGCATACGTCCCCAGCCCGACATCGAGGCGGCCTACTCCGTTTTTCTGGAGGAGAACTCCCAGAGGCTGGATCAAGAGTTTGCGTCGGCAAACAAGGGTGCCACGAGCATCATGGGCATCAAGATACGTGGGGTCTGTGGATCCTTGGAGGAGGGCAAGTGCCGCGCGAAGAAGTTGCAGCAGGCCGACCCGGACTTCAACGTTTTCCTCGCGGAGTGCGGCAAGTGGCTGCCTTTGACCAGCAATCTGGAGTCCATCATCAACGAGCAGGAGTACCTCAACTCCGAGCTGAACACGTTCATGAAGGGGTACAAGGAGAACATGGCGAGAAAGGACGAGCACTTCGAGGCAGAGAAGAGGGAGAGGGTCAATGCAGCCAAGAGGGATGCCGAGGCGACCAAGAGACAGGCCGAGGCAGCCAAGAGGGGTGTTGATGACGATGGGAAGGACGCCTCCCTCACGGAGAGTGTGATGGGTGGCAGCGACCCCATCAGGTACAGGGTCACCGCGCCATCATCCTCCTGACCTCATCGGGATCCTTGTCCCTCATCAGGTCGGCTATGCGGCAACACCCCAGCTCGATCAGGGGCTCGATCGCCATGTAGCTGGCCGCGTTGGTCAGGGTCATCAGGGCCTCTTCCTCCTGACCACCGATGAAATCTGCGTCCCAATCTGACATGCTTGCTCTCCCCGCAGCGTGCGCCTCACAGTACTCGATAACCGAGCTGAGGGTCTGGCCGTCTACCCCGAATATCGGTACGGTCCGCTGCTCCTCTGGGGCTCCATCATCCAGGTCCTCCAACAGGCCCTTAAGCAGATCCGAGAGCAGAGCTGCCGCGCCAGAAATCTCGACAGTGACATCGTCCGAGCTCACGAGGAACATCGCGCACACAACGTATGGGACTCGGGCCCCTATGAGGATTTTTCTGCGGGATCATCAAGGTATGAAGCTACTTATCATCGCCATCGCGATCGTCGGAATCGTGATGGTCATCAATGGATACTACCGTCAGAACATGTCTTGCCCGGAGCCCAAGATCGTTTACAAGTACATTCCCCGAACGTTCAGCGAGGAGCAGGACAACCTCCCCAAACCCTCTGACGTGTTCAAGACTATGTTCGATGGCACCAGTATCCTGTCTTTCTGAGCTCTTGCATTTCGATGTATCCCAGAGAATCTCAAGGGTCTAATTTCGCTTGATGACGTTGACCTCGACGTTGTTGCGTCCGAAGTGGCGGGAGAAGTCTCCGTTGTCATCTTCCTCTTCCTCGTCGTCATTCTTCTTATCCATGTCCCAGAAGCAATCCAGGCAGGTTCTCCAGTCGCCCGAGCTGCGATCCTCGGCCCGGTACCAAAAGATCTGGTCCGTCAGTTTGTTGCTGCTGGCCCCGTTGTGTATGACCAGGCACCCGAAGTTGTCGGTCAACTTATCTAGGACCCTGTTGAATATATCCTGGGTGGGAAACATTCCCGCAAAGTTTTCGTAGAGTCGCTTCTTGTTCGCCCAGATCGACTCCTTGAACAAGAAAACCCAATCACACTGGTTTCGGAAGTGCACCTTGAGTCCCATGACCCACTGCAAACTGAGCATGGTCAGGAGCTTGAAGTGGCGTCCGTTGAAGAAGATCTCACTCATGTAACGGGAATTCTGCCAGGTATTGTCTGCCATGCAATCGTCCAGCAGAAGGAAAGCGCTCGGATCAACGTCAGCATACTCTGGATCCGTCCTAGACTTGTCAAGGACGAGTCTCTGCCTCTTCAATACCTTTTCTACGATGTCTTCCCGGTACTCGTCATGGATGAGGCTGGGAGGAACAAAGTCCTTGTAGAAAGGGTTGACCCTCTCTGTCTTGCTGATGACAGTGCCCACAGGCATGTCTCTGAAGTGGTACAACATGTCTCGGATGAAGAACGATTTTCCACTCTTCCTCTTCGCTATGACCGCGACCACGTCGCTGCGGCCCATCATGTCAAATGAGAATTTCTTGACCTTCATACTGAATTCTTTAGTGGTCATGCAGCCTATCTTGGTGCTGGAACAAAAATACTGTGCATCTGGCGCGAACAAACCCCTAGAAGTTGGGCTCCCCGACCATGACATCCTCAAGGCCTCCGCCTCCCTTCATGGATATCTTCAGGCTCGAAGACGAGCGCGATCTCAAGAAGTACGCTGTGGCACCGACCAGGCAGGCGACCAGCACCGAGTTCTTGCAGCACACCCAGTTCTTCCGCTCCTCGTTGCATATCCTCCCGTCAGCCTTCATGAGGAGCAGCGTGACGATCGCTGCGCCGATTGCCAGGACGATGGGAGACGTGAGGTACTGCATCATGACTTCTCTGTGTTCCTCAGAAAAAAAACTATTGAAGCTTCACGCACACATCAGTCCTCGGCACCTGTGTCCGACTTTGCGTCCGGAAAGAGCTGGACCCGCTTCTTCGCTCTCCTCCTTCTGGGTCGCTTCACGGACTGGTCATCGGACGCCTCCGGGACCAAGCCCTCCGGTAGGAAGATTCTCTTGCTGTCCCCATCCGTCACACCACCGTCCGAAGACGCTCCGCTGCTCACAGATGTCCGCTTGCCCTTTGTGTCCATGCTGTTCTTCCCTCGACTCACCAGCTCAGCCATCTGTTTCTTCGGCACGAGATCCCCTAAGAAGACCTCAGCTTTGCTCGGACCATTGAGATTTCCCGTCTTGATGCGCTCGATCAGTTCTCCCATGTCGTCTCGATCGCTCATGAGCTCGTCATCCGTGAAGTCATATTCGTCGAACTCGCCGTCGGATATGGGTTCGACATCGTCGGTCCCGACGTTGCTCGGACCTGTGCTCTCTTGATCGCCATTGCCATCCCTGCCTTCGGTTTCTTTGGTCCCTCCAGGGAGTCCGACTCTGTCCACTCCATCCAATTCCTTCGGTGTGATGATCATCTTGGGAGTCTCTCTGGTAGGGGTCTCGTGCCGGCCTCCGCTCGTGGCTTCCCGGGTCTCCTCGTCGGATCCATTGGCGGCGTCCTCGCTGTCGTGATCGCCCGTGTCGTTGTCATCCGGATCTTCAGCGCCAACGATGTCCGATATGTCGATGACGATGCTGCCAGACGCGTCGTCGTCACTCTGGCTCTCCTCAGGCACAGGCCCATCCTTCTTGTTCTCATCCTTCTCTTGCCGAGGGCCTTGCGATGCTTCATCACTCTTCGGCAGCTCCATGGGCACAAGCTCCCCCCCATCCTGTTCGTCGGAGGCCGGATCCTCTCCTGCATCACTCTCCGGCCCCTCCTCTTCTTCATTTTTGCTCCCGATCTGCCTGTCAACGCGCCCCACAGAGTCCCCTGGATAGTCAAGAGCCGTGACGTCAGGGCTGACCCCCTCGAGAGGTCCCTCATCTGTATCGTCGCCCATGGGCACTGTCGGTGAGACATCATCGGCCTCCTGCTCGACTGATTCGGTAGGATCTTCAGGGTCATCGCTCGGTGTGGCTTCCCCACCCTCCTGCGGCTCTGAATCTTCCTCGATGATGCTCACTGATTCCGGTGAGATCTCTGCAGGTATCACATCAGGATCCTCCAGGAGATCGGAGACCTCGTCTATCGCCTCCCTGGCATCGCCTCCACCGGTGACATATTGTCTGATGATGTCGTGGATCGGGAGATTTTCCTGCAACACGGTCAGGATGGCCTCTCGGACGATCTCCTCGCATCTCCGCATGTTGCGCTGCTTCTCGGCGGCCTTGGCATCCTCGTCGAACACATAGATCTCTTTGTAAAGCCTTCTCGCGATGCAGACGTACACCGCATGCACGAAGTTCCCGATCTTGGGGATCTTGAGCTGTATCTTGTTTGTTTTGCCATGCAGGTTTATGCTGGAGAGGATCTCTGCATTGGACACGAGTATCGTCGTTATCAGATCCTCCAGGTAGCTCTCCGATGAGTCCCTGCAAATTCTCTTGGCCTCTGCGTCAATTCGACTCTGATTCCAGGACGGCGTCTCGCTGAGCACTATCTGGAACTGTCTGAGGGGCGTGCGACCCTCTGGGGTATCGGCCTTGGACCCCTCGTAAAGTGACGCAAAACCGACCATCACGGGCCCTGTGAGAAAGTCCTGGAGACAGGCCGTGTATATCTCCCTCGCCGCGACGACAGATTTAGCGTCCTCAGACATTATTGCGTGTCGTCAGGAAAAAAACCCCGGGCTTCTGCCGCGCTACTTCCAGAATCCATACAGCCCCTTCGTTACCTCCAGCTCACCGAAGGACTCTACCGGTTTCAGTGTCTCCCGCCGGGCCCAGTCCCACATCTTGCCCAGCCCCGTGGCAAGATCGGTGTTCGCGGCCAGCCCGAGGAGTCTCTCGGCCTTGGACACGTCGCAGTATGCGTGTCTGACCTCATGGCGAGCCTCGAGGAATTTCTTCTCGCCACGCCCCGTGATCTGCATGATGCAGTCCGCGACCTCCTCGACCGTGTGAAAGCTCGACGAGCCCAGATTGAATACCTCGTTCCTGATCGATTTGTCAGAGACCGCACGCCAGATCGGTGGCAGAATGTCGTCGATGTACGTGAAGGCACGAGTCTGCTGTCCGTCCCCGTAGAGCGTCAGTGGCTGGTCCGTGAGTATCTTCTGCATGAAGATGCCCGCTACGTTGCGGTAGCGTGAGTCCAGGGCCTGCAGGGGTCCGTAGATGTTGAAGGGCTTGAGAACCACGTAGTCCAGGCCGTGCTGTGCAGCCGCGATCTTCAGGTCCTGCTCCGTGACGTACTTGGTGAGTCCGTAGATGTCGTTGTGCACAGGAGTGGCATCCTCCCTGAAGGGCGGCTCGCAGTCCCCGTAGGACGCTATCGATGACATGAAGACGAACCTCGGGACATCATGGTTGATGGCCGCATTGATGAGGTTCGTGCTCGCGATCACGTTGCTCATGTAGCAGTGTCTCCGCACGAACGGCGACAGACACTCCGCCGCGAAGGCGGCCATGTGGACTATGGCATCAAACTTGCCGGTGGCGAAGACCTGCTCCAAGGCGACGTGATTCGTGAGATCTATCTCGTGGAAGATCGCACGCTCGTCGACCTGGTGCCTGAACCCGGTGGACAGGTTGTCGATGCCGACCACAGTCGTTCCTGGATGCTCGTCCAGCACATACCTCACGAAATTTGCGCCGACAAACCCAGCCGCTCCAGTGACGAGAATTCTCTGTGACATCGTTTGAGAACTGATGGGTTTTCTTTCGACCTCTTCAAACGCGCTGACTGTCCAGCTCGACGCACTGTCCAGGATCTAATCGAAATATTACTGTCAAAGTATTTTGTGTCTTGCAGGCGTCACTCAAGGCCTGACTCTCGCGTAGGGTTATTGTTTGTTTTCCCTTGGGGTCACTCCATTTGTTTTTCGTCCACGTCAGCATATATGGCAGTCCTTTGCCGTGCGCCACGACTATGCAAGCTTTATATCTTGGTGCTGGACGGCTGTAGGATGCAACAGATGATAAGATGTCTTGCATGATTTTCAAGATTTTATCAACATTACCTGCAGCACCACCCTGCTGTGCGATTGGGCGTGAGGCATTATCTGCCTTATCATTTGACAATGTTGCTGGGTCAAAATCTTCAGCGCTCTCTCGCAGTACAGGAGGTGCAGGCGCGTTGGGAGCTGCAAGCGTACCCTGACCAAGATCAGCACCATCTGCAGCAGTAGCGTGCAAAGCCTGTTGCTCCGACTGCAGGAGATACAGGTAATACGTCCAATCCTCTTTCTGGTAATTTGGCCACTGTTGCAGCCACTTTATCTGCTCCGGAAGTCTTTATCTTGCACTCCATGAACCTGGTCACGCAGCTTTCTGTCAACACTCTCTAATATCTGTCGCCAATTACCAAACTGGTCCAGCTGCCTGCCCCACACCTGCTGCCATATATCTACATCTTGCATTTTACGAGATTGCTCCTCCGACCATTGAGCTAAACCTACCAGCTGATTCTTCCACACTTGCTGCTGACGCTGCAGAAATTGATCTTGCGTTCTAGGTGGCTGATAACCCAACAAGTCGTTTTGCATCGTTGCTAATTCCTCATAGTTCTCCCTCAGCTGCTGTTGCACATCTCCCAAGTGAGAAGCATGTGGATGTGTAGACGCAGACGTTGGCGGCAGCGAGTGAACCACTTGAGCGGCAGCAGAATCACCGTGTGCAACACTCCGCTCCTGCTTAGAAGCGCTTAGATTGGATGATGGTGCATACGGGGGAGCATCAGACTCTGCGGAAAGTGCAGGTGGTGAGGGACTCGTGCTTAACCCCGATACCGACGTGCCAGCCACATGCGATAAAAGAGTCGCAGAATGCCCCTGATTTGGATTCGTAATGATGATCGAGCTTGGGCTTTCGGGACTCCGAGTAGAGGCGGTGAGAGATACCTGATTAGTGTGTATTGAGGTGGCTGAGCCTGGGGCCGAAGTGCCAGGTAGTAAAGCTGCGGGTCCCAGACTGGGACGCAGAGGCAAGGACAACCCCGGCCACAGCTGCTGGTTCTCCATGGGTATGACATGCAGTCGAGGTATTGTAGGATTGGAGGCAGTGCTGTCATCGCCAGGAGACTCCACAGCAGGTGCCAAAGCTACATTGGCTGGACCCAGAGGCATTCCAAATTCATCAACTTGTTCAGTCTGGACTGGTTGACTCCCTCTCCGGCCTCTGTACCTAGCAAACTCCTCTGACACATGTTGGGTCCATCCTTGCCAGGCACCCAGTTGCTGGTGCTGCCTATCTGTCCAATTGATCATCTCCTTATGCCACTCCTGCAAGCCCGGTCCTTGCCAGCTCGTTCCTTCCGTACCGCAAGCCTGCTCCCACTGTGCCCTCAACTCAACAAGTTTATCTTGCCACGCGCTCAGAAACCGCAGTCGATATTCCCACATATGCAGCAGCGGATCCTGGGCTTTACCTCCTATCTCATGATAAAGCTTCGTGTTGGTTCGCTGCCACTGTTCTAGCTCCAGCACCTGCTCCCGCCATTCTGCCTGCTGTTTCACAAGATCATCCTGAATTGGAAGGTCCTCCTCATGCTGAACGACGTTTATCAGCATCTGCTGCCAGCTTATCAGATCCTGCTGCATCTGCAGCCTTGCTGCATCGTCCATGGGAACAGGAGAGGTAGCATCTGATGTTGTGTATGGGGTCTGCGTATCAATCCCAGCAGTTAGAGGATTAGACAATGACGGGGATGTTGTGCCATGAGATCCCCTGTTCGGTCCCTCAACAGTAGGAAAAGACTGAACAATTGTATGCTCTTTCCACGTCGACCGAGCCCTCTCCTGTATTGGGGAGTTCCGAGCCTGGCTCTCATTGTCCCCCTCTTCTGAGAAATCCCTTGCAGTGGCTTTAAACAAGTCATCACTTGGCATATCTACCCTGACATACCTCGAAACCCCGAGCACACGCCGGCTCCTGAATACCTGGTCGAGGTATGTCTGGAAGTATCTCTCTCTGTTGTCCTCAGGCTGAACGTCCAGCTGCAATTCATCACTTTTGATCGATCCAGTGAGCTTCTCCATGTTCTCGAGTCCACATTTCAGCAGTACATCCGGTTTCGATGGGTGTCTCCATGTCGTCAGGGCTATTGTTCCGAGCTCGGCCGGATGCGCGCCAGCCATCTTCAACAGCGCGGTCAGGGTGGCGTCAAGTCCTGAATTCGATCCGACAATATTCTTGAACGCCCTGAGATCCCGATCATCGACTTGTGTTTCTGGTCTCGACAGGATCCGCCTCGCCACATGGTCCTTGGGGAGATTTGCCATGAGCTCCGGCATAGATGCCAACAATCTCAAGGCCAGCTTCACAGCTACCTCCTCTTCGTAGGTCTCGTTTCCTGGAAATACTCCTACACATTGCTCATACGCGCTCGCATAAACGTACTTGATGCCACTCAGTCTCGGCCACGGCACGATGCCGTTGTAGCTGGTGTCACGCGCGATGCGTTCCAGCACCTCTCTGATCACAGGATCGTTTGTTCGGCACTTAGAGATTTCTGCGAGCGAAGACAGGGGTGTGAAAGGCTGGATGGCGTACCTGTCCAACGAGTCCTGGAGCGACAGGGCGTTCGGCAGGCATAGAGCCCTCTCCTTTTTCTCAAAGAGCGTGCCCAGCTTGTCCTGGGTCATCTGCACCCACCTCAGGCTGCCGGTCCTCTCCAAATCGGGATCCTTGCCGAAGATGGCCATGAGCGACATCGCGTCCGTGTGCAGGGGTAGAGCTCCGGTGCGTGCGACCTCATCGAACACGACTCGTCTGTTGCCACGCATGTCAGCCAATTCGGCTATGTGTCTGAATCCCCCCTCCACGGATGTGTCACACAGGGCTGTCACCTCCTTCTTGCCGTCGACATCGTGAACCAGTGCGAGGACCCACCACGATCCATCCTGGGCCTTACCCACAACGCCGAACGGTATCGGTCTCCCGCCCCGCACGCCCTCGAGCTCCCTCGTCAGCGCCATAGCTTCTTCGGCGTCGACAACGACGCGCTTGTGCCCGTCCTTGAGATCTACGACGAGCATGTCGTCTGTCGGACTGTCTTCCTTCCCCAGGTCGTCCTGAGTTATGTGTTTTGTGTCCTCGCCGAGGACTTTCGCCAGGGAGTCGTGGAGATCAGTGATGAACTTATCCAGCTCAGCGGACATCTTGCAATAGCTCAGAAATTCGGGCAGGGAGTTCTGCTACAGGAAACGGGCCAGCTCGGAGCCCTGCACCATGTCCCGCAGGAGGTCCACCGGGAAGAATTCCTTCTCCATACAGGCGTGCATGCCGACCGAGTCCACTGTGTACACGGCCTCCGTCGAGAACGCGCACGCCGCTTCTCGGTCCGGGAGCCTCTTGCCCAGCATGCAACAGCCGTGCACGAAGAATATGTCCTCTGCGATCTCCCCGAAGTATGTGACGCTCGGCAGTGTCTGCAGCCCCCTGTCACGTCTCCACGAGTCGATGGAAGCGAAGTCCACATTGCCAGTGATGTCCACATTGCCAGTGATGTCCAGCATGGCGCGCCGGCTGCGCAGTGACAGCCCACCGTTGAACCCACCCATGACGCCCGGTGCGATGGGGGCCTGCTCGTGGGGATTAAGGGTCCAGGCACCGAGGAAATCATACGCATCCATCATCCCGCCGGGGATGGGGCGCAAGAGACAGCTGTCGGTCTGAAAGACCAGCAACCTCTCTTCGCGAACGGTCTCCCAGAACGATGGCTGCTGCAGAAGTCGATTGTGCAGCTCCGGCGTGAGGTTCTCCACCCCGAGATTCACGTATCGGACCTTCCACCCTGGCAGTCTCGCTCTGATCCACTCTTCGTTGTCCGAACCGCAGATCACTATGAGGTTCCAGTCCTCGGGCAGGAAGTGCATGACGTTCCGGATCACGGGCTCCAGAAGCTCGTGCCGGCGTGGCTCGACGATCATCGCTGACTTGGTGTTTTCGGGTCTGTTCTCGTGTATCTGACCACTGTCTCGCAGGTATGCACACTGTCGTCGGAGGACCGTGTGCATGAGGTCGGCGTGTGGCTCTGATGGCTGGGGCCGGCTCATTTCTATCTCGGGCAGAGTAATTTCAGCTCAATAATCGCCCACGTCGCCGAAGCTGTGTGTGTAGGGGTTCGAGCGATACGCCTGCCGCAGCGCGACGTCGATGCGGTCGTCCGGCACCTCGGATGTCTTGTTCTCGCCCCTGCTGTCGCTGCATTCCAAGAGCATCCCAGGAATCTGTATGTTCCGCTGCACGGCAAAGTCTCTGGTGTCCTCCTCGGGAAGCACGTGCTTGGACTCGACGTTCATCGCGTCGCCCCCTGCCGCGACCTTGGTCGATGTCTGCGTCGGCGACCGCCCCTGCAACACCTTCTCCTTCAGCGAATTGAACTCCGCGTTGCAGTATTGGAGATGGCTCGTCTGTGACTTGGCGTTGGTGTCCAGGGCCGGCCCTATCGCCATGTTGTCCGACTCGCTCTCCCGCATCGTCGTTTTCATGTCGACAGGATTCGTCAGATAGGCCTTTCCTTCGCTGACGCTGGCGTCCCCGAAGTACTCGACGTCGTTCGAAAATTGCCTGTTGGTGGGCCGCGCGTCGTACTCTGTGACCTGGTACGCGTCACCCTCCTGCAGGACGGTCGAATTCACGCCACCCAACCTGTTGTCGTCGATGGTGGTATCCTTTATCGTCGCCCTGGGGGTGTCCTTCGGATCGTACACAGTCGGCTTCAATGGTCCCGATGTCTGTCCTTCGTACTCGTTGTCTATAGTAGTCTCCTTCGTTGTCCGCCGGGCTGGCGCCAGCAAATACTCCTGCTGGTGTACCTGTCCGGTGAGCACGGGCTGATTGGGGTTGCTTCCCCACTTGTTCGGCTCCTTCTCCCTCACCGTGCTGCGCATTCTCCACTCGTCGGGGTCGTAGGAGTTTCCGGCGCTCTTCTTGGGGGCATCGACGTTGCCGTTCCGGGCATCGTGTATCAGCGTCTCCTTCGTCGTCCGTCGAGCTATGTCATTCTCGTCGTAGACTGTTCTCTTCGAGGGTCCGGTGTTCCCGTAGGAACCAATCGATACGTCGTGGATCAGCGTCTCCTTCGTCGTCGTCTTGAGAGGAGTCTTGTCCTCCACGGGAAACTCGCCGATGCCCTTCACCTTGACCGCACCCTGCCGGGAGTAAGTCACAAATCCCTGTTTCCTTGTCACCCTTGCCTTGTCGTCGGTCTGCGCTGTCTCGCGGTCGACATCCGCCCTGACGTTCGATGTGTAGGTCCGGCACCCGGTCAGGGTCCGCTCGTTGTCGCGGTTGGCGACCCCGTCCTTGCCATAGCCGCTGATGTCCCCGGTTCCCTGCACCGACCAGCCATCGCTCATGCCCGCATTGCGTGGGCCGTCCGTCGTGAACGTCTGGCGAGTGTCCTTCTTCACCCTCGGTCTGCCCTCGGGTCCCTCGTGAGTCGCCGGGGCGACTGCTCCCTGGACGCTCCGGCTGTTCATCCGATTCGTCGGCTTGACGATCTCCTCCGGCCTCTGCGTGTTGCCCATGACCGCCCCGGTGGTCTTCAGCCAGTTGGCGACGGTCTGCAGCCACGAGGTCTCCGGCTGGTTCTTGGCGACCTGTCCTATCTGTCCCCGGCTGTCGTTCACAGCTTTGGGTGGCAGGACGCGCCCCTGGTAGGTCACCTTCGGCTTGACGCGGAGATCGTCTACGGTCTTCTCCGGGGCCCTGTACAGGTCCTGAAATCCACCCGTTCCGACCGATGTGGGTCCCTGGTTCAGGCCTGGTCCCACCTGCACGGGCTGGAAGGGCTTGACTCCTTCCTGGGTGATCGAGGGAATGTAACGGGACAGGTCGCGATCCTTCTCGTAGAGACCGTTCACGAAGTCGTTGCGCACAGGTTTGAACATGGGACCCGCCTCCGTCTTCCTCGGAATCAGGTCGTCTGTGCCTGTGTAATTGGCCAGCAGAGTCTGGTTCTGGTATGGGTCCATGTTTTGCTTGACGGTCGAGCCGAAGAACGGCACCATGTTGGAGTGTGAGAAGGGCTCGACGAGGGTCGACGAAAGTACCTTAGGCATCGGCGAATCATCGCTCGGGACCACAGCAGGTGGGGTCATGGCGTTGGGCTCGCTGTTCATGAAGGGCGGCACGATCCCGGTCGACCAGGGTGTCTCGGCCTTCTTGTACAGATCGTCCGCTAAGGCCTGCTCCGCAGCACGGGTCTGCGTGTAGCGGGTGGAGCTGTACACGTTGTTGCTGCTGGGGCGGAAACCTGCCCTTTCTGTCGCTATCTCTTTCGGTGACATCTGTGTGCCGTGGACGACGGCACTCCGTTCCTGGTCGGGCTGAGAGCCCAGGAAATATCCCAGGCCCGCGAGGCCACCGACTATCGCCAGCTCCATATCTACTGGTGTACGACATTTATTTGCACCTCACCAGTGCGTTCTGTTAGTTCCTAAAAAATGTCTCGATAGACAACGGGTATGGACATCGATCCTCGTTGCCTGCAGCAAAGAATCGCCTGTGCAATGAAAAATCAGAAACGCAGCACTGCCATGGAGCGACAGTATGCTGTCGTCATCAGACAAACCTCTGAAGCTTATAAGATAGCGCGTGAGCTGAGTCGATTGGGACTCCACAGATAGGGAGCTGTGTCTATCTAGTTACAGTGATGGTGTCGTTTCCACACACCAAGATGGTCTAGACCTGGGATCATCTCGGGAACATGTGCGCAATCGGCACAAGCTGACACCACATCGGATCTGATTATCGGGACGTCAACCATTCCCTGTGCGTTCTCTCTAGCCATCTGCCTCTGCTCGCCCCGTGCTGCATCCACACAGCCCTCTCAGTACCTGTCAGAGCCGAACACATGGACACGGCATTTGCCACACTCGAGGTAGGTACGAAGAGCCAACCTGTCCAGGATGCGCTGATGTGCTTCGATCGCAGAGGGGCGACGATCGGGATCTTTGTCCATGCAGAGAGTGATGAGGTCTGCAATGTCGCCGCGACAATGTTGCCCGATGATGTTCTCACCGAAGAAATACAGGTCTGGCACCTGATTCGTCACCATCTCCCACAACACTACTCCGAAACTGAACATGTCAACCTGCGCACACGCGACAGGCCTCACTTTGTGCATGCAATTGCCTCAGCCGAAGATGGATGACGATGCTTACGCGCACCTTGCTACTGCATTTCTGCCTGAGGAGGACCTCTGGTGCTGCGTAGGTCAGTGTTTCGAAACAAGAGGCTGTCGATAGCTGACTCTCTATCATTGTTCGTGCAAGACCCACGTCTCCTATTTTGGCAAGTGTTCTGTCGACGTTCAGCAAGATGTTGCGCGGCTTTATGTCGCAGTGCACCACCTGTGCACAGAGTGTAGTCAGTCCGGCCAAGCCTGCTCAAGCAACGCATTGCGCAATTGGTACCTCGTGTAGCGCACCTTTTGTGTGTGTAATTCGTGCAGACCTAGCGCGATCTGCACAGCCAGCTCTCTTCCCCCAGCATCCCAAGTGATGGGGTGATGCATGTGTAGGGCGTCGTGCAAGTCACCGCCCTGCGAACGATCGCTCGCATCGTCTCAAGAGTGCCTAGATGTGATATATCGGACTTCAGTGAGCCAACTGAGAGCGCACCTCCATAAGTTCCATCACGAGCATCGTTTTGTGCGATGCACAATCTGCTGGCGTAGGCTTGGGATGGTAATGAAAGCACTTCACTATGTGTGCTTGGTCTGAAAGCCGCTGCATGATGCAGACCTCCTGCACGAGCTCGGACACAGCCTTGCTGAAGAGAGATCCATCTCAGCAGGCACCTGGTATATTGATAAATACCAGTTCATGAGGGCTCACCGCGTCAAATCTGATGCGTTCAGCTGCAGTGCTCAGAGTTACAACTTTGACAGCCACTGGAATGGACTTATTTAGGAGACCCCGGTAGACCTGCGATCACACCAATTTGAACTCTTCGAGTTCACTAAGGCCTGGTGTCACAATGTGTTGACCAGGGGGACCTTGAATATCACCTTTCCAAAGCGTCCATGACCTAGCATCTCACCAGACATGTTAAGTTTCAGGGTGTCATACGACGATCCTGCACAGCAAGAGTAGCCATCAAACCTACCTCACCGGCAATGGAGACAGAAGACGAAACTTTGAGAAGAGGGGTGCGCACTCAGATGATCGAGAGAAGACCGGGCGCGATAGAGATAGCAGCCTGCAATGAGAACACCTGCGCACAAATTGATGATTCAGAAAGGAATGTGACAAGCCAACCCTTGTCATGTACAGGAAGACGCAAGCGCGCACCGAGTAGAAGAAAAGAAACAGCAATGCTTCCACAAAGAACGCCGATGAGTTCTCTATCTGGACTTGAATAAGCGCGCTCAGCAAAAGAAATCTGAGGTGTCTGGTACACTGTGCTGGGGTAGCCCATATCGGCAGCCTGTTGCAAGACCGATGGCCCAGGGATCGCATCTGCTCTCACGACTGCCGAGGCGTCGATTGGCAGCCCAGCAGATGACATCACATCTCTGAAAGTCGCATTCTGCATCGCCAGGTTCATAGCCTGCGCGAGATCCTCTACCGTAATGACCTGTACGACGGTGATGGACTCCTGAAAGAAGTCTGACGGGCTTACCTCTGTGAGCCGGCAGTCATTGTAAACGATAGCCATTTCCAGAGTTACGGTCGTCTCATTCAGGACTCCACTGGTCTCATTCACCTACTGGAACGAAAGGTCCTGAGGTCTGTGTGAGCGTTTTAGTGTTCTAGGGAAACATTGGTGTTTCTCTTGAAATGGTCACCTGTGTGAGCTCTGCGACTGACACAGAACAAAGCGCCGCAAGGGGTTCGAAGAGTGCTGTCATGAATAGATTCTGTTTGTTGATGAAAAATGGAGCCACGGCTGCACCCTGCAGCTGCAGAAACCAGAATTGCCTGAAAAATACCGCTCAAACCAAACACTACGGGAAGCGATAGAAGGATGAAAGAACGTACCTTAGCACTGACACGCATGCCAGTAAGATTGCCCATGGGCAGCCTGGCCCAAATGGCAGCTGTCTGCGGTGTGACAGTCATACGCAGACTCCATGCCTCCCTTATCTGCTCAGCAACACAGCTATTGTCACTGTCTCAAAGATAAAACTGGTGAAGGACCTTCCTGTCTTAGCGCCCTCACCTGAATGAACATGCCGAGCTGAATCACAGAGGTGTAGAATTGCTGTCTGTGTACCGAGTCATAGTGGCTTGTGTTGTAGATAGTGCTGGTCTGATCCCACTGGACTTTGTTCGTCAATTGCACGCCCGAAAAGTCCAAAAAATCATTACCTCCTGTGGCAGTGTTTGTAGGACCACCTGCAGATCATGCTAAATCACATGGCAACGGAGCGCTGACCACGCAGAGGACAGTGCCGCCGGCAACCATACCTTCTGTGAAGATTGTGGCTCCTGCGTCCGGTTCTGTTTCAGTCACCTGCGCACACTCCCCTTCGAAAAGCCCCAAAAACTGATCTGAAAGTCTACAGCATGGGACATGTGCCAGGCTTACTGTGTAGCTGTGGAGTATAGAGCCTGTGTTGATGCGGCTGTTGAGAACATAGGAGGCATTCTGGTATGCTCTCAGCAGCGCATCGGATGCTTTGTCCAGTCCTCTGCCCCAGAAACGCTCCACTATGGTGTATGCCTCAACGACAGCGTGCGGTGGGTCGAAATATCCAGGAGGAGCGTAATCTGCGTCCAACAACACGGCTTTTGCATCGTTCAGACATTCTTAGGATGGCTGTAAAACAGATCACAGAGACATATGTCGAAAGACCTGTGACTGGAAAGAATGCAGGCGCTGCGTGCGACGCTGCGTCGCTTCTCATCAGCAGGAGTACCAGCAACAGCATTGTCGAGAGCCATCTCCTGGGCCCCGACAATGCTGCCAGTCTTGTCTGATGTAAAGTGCTCAAGGTCGGATGTTTCAGCCTAATCTGGCAATGGGTTGCCAGCTCAGCTTTTGCTCGAACCATTGATCGAGGCTGCAATCGGGGGACGCTGCATGTGGAATTCAGTCGAGTTGCTCTATAGAAGCTGGCTTGTACACACAATCGTGGTCTCCTATCTGTCGGGGTGATGCATTCATGGTGATCCTATCGAGATAACACGACATGCCCCAGGCATCCGCCGCCTGCTTCGCCAGCAGATAGTCCGTGAAGGCTGCGGCAGCCACGCCGGTGTTACAGTCTGTGAGCAGGAAGAGAACGGTCGGCATTACACTGGACGCGGCTTGTATTCTCGACTGTATCACGCAGCTCTACTTGTCACCGGTGCTCCGGCAGTTCGGGCACCTCATGCCAGCGTCCTGGCACCGTCTGAAACATTTCTTGTGGACCTTGTGCCCACAGCACATCATCCTGTGACCGTGGGAGCACTTGACGTCCCCCAGACACACCATGCAGGGTGCATCGAGAGGCTGCATGTCCTCCTCCGTCATCGTGAGCGTGCATTCGCCGCAATCCTCGAACTGCGAGCTGTGTGGCCTGCCGCATCCACACTCCCGCAGGTGCTGCACGCTCTGGATTCTGGACAGGACGTCTTCGATGAAAGGCTTCGCGAGCAAGTCCGGTGCGGATATCCGGAAGAATTCATCGGAGCCCTCCTCGCAGGTGTCCAGGTATTCGAAGACGAACTTGGGAATGTCCACCTCCGTTTCGGGACAGTACGGCCAGCATGCGACCGTGTATTTGTCATAGCACAGGCACAGCTTCACCGGACGATTGGGAGAATGCTGCAGGGTGTGCAGGGCGACCGCGATCTGCTTCGACCTGGTGAAGCGGTACGTGAGACTGACGCACAGACTCATCGGGATGCCATCCTCCAGGGTTCTAAACGCTATCTGACTGCCGCTGTCGTCAACGACCTTTCCCTCGAGCGCCTTGACGCGCCTCTCGATGAAGCGCCGCAGACCCGGGCGGCCCACTCGTCTCATGGTGGCTGTTCCCGGGCAGGGTGTGCCAGGCTCTATGTGACCGATCAGCGACTGGGTGGCATCGGCCACTGTCCGGTCTGCTGCATCTTGGCCAGGGCCAGCCATCGGTGCCCGACCTCCGGCTCCCACTCCGGCAGGTCCCGCGTCCTCATGGGTATCACCAGCTCGGGTGCGGTCCTCGCGTCCTCCCTCGCCCGTGCGAACAGGCCTGGGTTAGCTCTCGTGAACGCCGTGATGGCGTCGGCGGCCCTTCTCATGAGCTTCCTGACATCCCCGTTCGGCTCCTTCACGATGCCGTTGGTCTCCCTCTCGACCATGTCGCGCATTCTGGACAGGTGCAGGAAACCCTTGTCGGGCAGCCCTGGCGCGAGCGCGCTCTCCACGTCCAGGAAGCGCACCGCTGCGTTGTTCATGCAGTCCAAAAGCATTCTCTCCTCCTCGACCTCGTGCCAGTGGCGCTGCTTGAAGGCGAGCGCGACCAATTGACCGTCCACTTTGTCTAGGAGGACATTGTGGTTCTTCGGGACTCCCGGATTGAGGTGCAGGAGCTTGAAGAGGTTGAGAAAGGGCGTGAGCCCGCACTTGTTCCGGATGCCGAGGAGCTTCTTCAGCTCTTCGAAGGACAGGAGTGCCAGGTGGTTCATGTTGGCCTTGCCGAACGATCTCGGGCGCACGTACACTGCGGTCGGCGCAGAATCGTCCACATTCTCATGGGTGGCCTCTGGAACTGCAGAAGATGCTGCTTCTGCGGCTGCGGCATCAGCGGCGGCGTCCGCAGCTGCCTGGGCCCGCTTGTGCTTCTCGGTGGTGAAGTGCTGCTCGAGAAGATTCTTCCTAGCGAAGACCTTTCCACACGGCAGGCACTGGTGCTGGGGTGTGCCGGGCGCGACGCACTTGTATTTCTTGTTCGCATGGTAGTCGAGGGCCTGCTTCGACTTCAGGACAGCTCCACACGTACCACACTTGAACTCGTCAGGCATCTGGACTAGCCCCAACGGTCCTGCAACTCGCTGTGTCGGGGTCGCACTTCTATATGTGGCTACCTGCGCCCGATCGGATCTTGGGAGGTTGTCTGTGGCGCTGTCGAGTGCTGACCGCATCGACAGACTCCCTATGGTCTGGACAGAGATTATAAAGATTGTATTATTCATGTGGCACTGACTTGAAATCAGTTCCCAATGTGAAGAAATTCCCCCACATTGAGTTGTAGTGTCTGACAGCTGACTTGCTCTTTGACGTTCACGTCGATTCGGTGAGTCACACAGCGATCAATGAAACCTTACACGCTTGATCCTTGGGCCCGATTCATCCTCGACCTTAGCGAGGGATGACCTGACTCGGTCACGAAGGTACTGAAGAAGTTCTTCTGCTTCCTGAGGACTGCAATCCTTCACCACACTCGCCAGCTTCTTGACTTGCAATGTCAGTTGGTGAGGCCAGTTCTTGCTGGCTGTCGGTGCAGTACAGCTTTGTCCCCATGAGGCTGCTGACGTGGACATTGTGGCTGATAAATGCGTGGGCGCGATCTCGTTTGTTTCTTGTGTGTTTGATGGCTGGTCGGGGCTCCTCCAGTCGACGCCCTTCAATTTTTTGCTCATGGGCCACTTCGACGTCACATATTATGCAATACATGTACGACTCAGATGCAAGAACTGCCCAGAATTGCAAAATGCTCTCTGGTATTGTTGCAGGCACACGCGACATTTATTTCAATGTGAAGGGAGTCCCTCACATTGAAATGGTGTTTTGTGTCACTGGCTTGCTTGCACAAAACCTTGCACGAATTATCCTTCGGCCAAACTGTTGTAGAGCGTATCGTCATACTTTTCTGCTGTTTGGTAAATGCTGTTCAGCTTGTCCACATCGCGATCTGCGTCGATCGATCTGATTCTGTCACGTAGATAGTCAGCAAACCCGTTCTTGTCCGGAATACCGAACCGTTTTATCATGAACACCACAACGTCGGCTTGCATTGTGCATATTGCTCGCTTCCCGGCTTCAGGTATTGATGAGCCGATGAGGGTCGGTGCCGGGTGAGCTGGAAAGGGACATCGTTGCTAGTGGCCTTTGCGTTTGCGTTTGCAAGTGCCTAGATTGCTTCTTGTGGTTCTGTGGTGGGTCAACCCTCTTCAGAGCGACGCGCTTCAATTTTGTGAGTGACTGCACAGATTTCGTGCCGATCACGCGATGTCTTGAGCCCGGGGACGAATTCCCATCTCCAATTTCCGGAGCTCGATGTCCAATTTCTTTTGAATTGTCGGGCCACTTCGCGATGTCCCTGTCCCGTCCAAACCATTTGGATCTCGTGCTCAAAGCGGCGCGCGGAGTTGCCATATAGCTTCACAATGCGATCGAACTCTTTTGTGAGTCATCACCAGAGCACAGCAATAGTTCAAGAGATTTACAGCGACTCTGACGTGTTGCATATCCACAGCGCGTCGTGGGTTCTCAGTCTGCCACAGAATTAACGATGCTGAGGACGTCCCCTAACGTCGATGCCAAATCGAAGTTCTGCGAGTCAGGATTGTACCTAAACACCCTGAATCCTGCTCGTCTGATGGCTGCATCTCGTGAGGATTCATGGCGGGAGTCATAAAACCGGTGTGTTGACTCGTCGCACTCGACAATGAGTCGTGCTCTCGGTATGAAGAGGTCCGCCCTGAATGATCCTCCAAACCTAAATTGAGTTTTACAGTCATAAGTCTTACAGAGTGCCCTGTACATGAATCCAATTGTGGACTCTTCTTTTGACGCATATAGATTGATGTGGTTCAGTGTATCACCCTATTCAGCAGAATGTTACTGAACCAGGTGATAGTGCAGAGGCGAGCCTGAGCTCGACCTGCTGCCTCTACGCAGCAACCTAAAACATGTGCTGCGTAGACTTCTGTTCTACCTCTGAAACCCTGCTGGCCGCCCGCCCGTATCGATGACGCTCAGGAAGCACTTCAGGATGTTTGAGGCTCCGTTCACATCTCGGTTCATGGTGGTGCCTAGACAGCCATTGGTTCCACAATGGAGCACAGCATGAACCTGAGTGTGTGTGAAGCCCCCTGGCGAGCTGCCAGGGGGGGTGGGAGCCGAGAGCTTGCGCCTCATGTTCCGGGTGCACTCGTGGCACCAGTGACACAGCTTGCTGGTGCGGAACTCGTCGACCAGCCGCACCGTACACCGCTTGCTCAGCTCCCTCCTCAGCCCGAGCACCGGGCCCGAAGGAGACTTCTTGATCAGCCCTCCGCAATCCTGGTTGCTCCAATCTCCGAAGCCGACCAGAGTCTTCTGTCCGCTCGTTCCCATGATCTCCTTGCACAGCCGGTGCATCACGCGACGAGACCCGCAGTACCGTGTGAATCGCTTGTCCCTGAACTTCTTGTCGTGGTGGAAGCCCAGCAGGCGGTCCACTCTCGGCAGCAGGAACCGCAGATGTTCCTTGAAGCGGTGGACCGACGCCGTCTTGGCCGAGGACGCACTCCTCAGCCAGCCCTTGATCTCGGGATCGCGGTCTAGCCACGTCCTCATCGTCCTCTGCGTCCTGGTGTAGCCGGCTTCGTGGTAAAATCGCTTGGCCGAGCACCTCGTCACATCCCCCTCCCTGTCGACCGCCACGAAGAGGTCCCTGCGCCCGGGGTCTAGGCCCAGCACCCGGTCGTAGCTGTCCAGCTGCAGCTCTCTACAGTCGTACGCCGGGTCTTCGGACTTCTTGAGCTTCTTCTTCTTCTGCTCGTGCTGCTGCGGCACTGGAGGCGTCCTCTTGGGCCTGGTCATCAGGATGCTCACTGCCTTGCCGTCCAGCTGCATCTGGCAGCCGAACGTGCGCCCCCTGCGCTCGAACTTCTCGACCTCGAACAGGGCGCTCCAGTAGTGCCTCTTGCGCTCCATGAAGTCGTCGTCCCTGATGTCTGCCGACCGCAGCAGGTCGCGCAGCGCCGTGCTGCAGATGGTGATGTGCGCGGCCCGGAAGCCTCTCTTGGTCGGAAGCATCGAAAAGAGCCTGGTCCGCTTGCCGGGCTCGGCGCCTTCGAAGTGCCTGAGCATGGTGTGCATCGCCGGGATGGCGATCCTGGGATCCGCCTGCAGGGCCTTGGCAGTCGGCAGGGTCGGGAATAGCGACCTGAGATGGAGGACGTAGGGGTGCTGGGACTCGCTCTCGGGCTTGAAAAAGGCGTCCAGCACCGTGAAGGCCTCCTCGCCAGTCAGCTCCCCGAAGCGCCTGAGGTACCGCTTGAGGCGACTGTATAGGGTGGAGACCATGAGGTTCCTAGTCTCCGTCTCCATCTGTGTGCTGAGGTTGCTCATGAGGGCGCCCGCAAAGTCGGAACTGGGCCTCCTGTAGCCGTGCGGCTTGCAGGAGTCGTAGACCACCTTGGTCTCCCTCATGGCCGGATCCTTGAGCTGATGCTGTGCGTTGCTGTTGTTGCTGACGGCCGCGCAGCAGGTGTTGAACCAGGCCTTGTCCAGCTTCGGGAGCGGCTGGCCTGCCTCGAGGAGCCGCAGGATGTGCAGGTTGGCGAAGCCGTGGGCCTCGAGCGCCATCTTGTTCATGTTCCGGACGAGACGGTCGATGTTGAGGCAGCCCCTAGCCGCCGGGCGCAGCCAGGAGTTGTATGTGGTCTTGACGACCGAGAATTCTAGCTCCTTGTTTGCCTCCTTCCTTCTCTGGGCGTCGGGTCTGGTCCCCGGCTCCTTGCAGAGGAAGTCGAGGTAGAGGTCGTCGCCGGCGGTGGCCTCGATCGGAATCTCCGCGCAGGGCTGGAGGAGCAGGCGCAGGGGTTCATAGCGTCTGTGGTCGAAGAACTCCTCGAAGCCGTAGCACTCGCTCTCAGGGATGTCATCGAAGAGGAGTGCGTTGCGCTCGCGCCACTTCTTGAAACGTTTGGGTGGGGGTCGGACCCTGGGCTCCTCCATGGCTGTGCCACTGGGAGGCGAGGAGAACTTTTATGAGGAAATTCACCCCGACCGAGAAAGGCATCGGTCCGGAGAGTAACATTTCTGTGAATACCGTAATAATTCCGCCAGGCAACTCTACGTCACCTGGCGATCTTGACATCTTTCTACTTCTGCATCGCGCTGTCATTGTGGCTAAACAACGGTGGGTTACCCAGTACTTTACGGGCCCTGGACCGGTGCTGCGAGTTTGAAGCCGGACAGTCGTGAAATCCTTACCCTCAGCATACTCACACCTCAAGATTCTGACCAATGAGTCTATTCGGGAGTATCCCAGCGAGCGATACACGTCATCTAGACAGTATCCAAACGGCTGTGCTTCTGCAGACTGCCTGATAGTTTGCCATGCGAATGCATCGGCCTCGGTATGAGCAAACCCTTGAATTGAAGAGGCGTTCATGGATTCGGAAGCGACGATACGGTGCGTTTCAGGGGCGTCGGGCGGCTCATCTGAGTCAGCACGATCTCCAGTGAGGGTGCCAGATGATGAGGATGGCCAAGTGTTCCTGTCTGCAGTTGCAGCAGTGACTGCTGCATCCTCAGCTGCCGGCGCCTTTAGTGCCGCCGTCAAGACGGCAGCAGCATGCTTATGGCTTTGGTTGTGGACGAGCATGATGCATTCCCTGCTGAAGCGCTCGATGCCACACACGCCACAGCCTGCCGCCAACACGCTCTCCAGGCGTGCAGCCTCCTGGGCATTTTCACGAGCAGCTTTACGGAGCTTCTCCTCTGCCTCAACACCTGCAGCTCTCTTCAGATGTCTCTGTCCCTGCTGATGCTGCCGCAGACCGGCTGCGTCCTTGAAACTCTTGTCACACACGACACATTTATGCTTGGGGACGCCCGGGGGAACACAGGCGTTCTTTTTGCTCGCGTGGTATTCCAGAGCCTTTTGCGACTTCAACGGCACCTTGCACACTGGGCACTCGACGACCAGCGGCGCCGCCGGCGGCCTGACCACCGGTGTTCCCATCGCCAGTACAGCAACATCTCAGGAGGTTTATGTGACTTTCGCGCGCTGTCTGCGCAGATCGTCATGACATGTCTGAGTGATGGCAGAGGTTTCCTGCCGATCACATCTAAGGACCAGGACGAGTCCCCATCTCCAGTTTTCGCAGCTCGATGTCCAACTCCTTTGAGCGATTGGCTTGTCGGGCTACCTCGATGTCCCGGTCTCGCATCTCGATCTCATGCTCATATCGTCGAGTCTCCCGTCTCTCATCCTCGCTGATGACCTGCGCTGACATGCCATACTGCTTCACGATGCGGTCGAACTCTTTGTGGGTCTGCTTCACCGTCATGCCCTCGACGCTGAAGGTCTCCGTCGTCACGTGACCGTTCGGCAGGGTGACCGGATTGACGTGGCGAGCGAACGCCGACTTGTAGAGCAGGCACTGCTCGACTTCCTTGGGGTTGGATACCACCGCCACCCGATCAAAAAGGAACCTGCTGGGCCCGGCGCCAAACTGATCCTTCAGGCCGCTTGTGTAACGAGCTTTAGGCGTATCATCCGTGTACCCTCCCTTCCTCCTCTTTTCGCCGTCGACCAGCATGATCTGAGAGAGGTAGGCACAGCGCTTGTCCGTCACGTTGGCCACGATGGCGTCATGATGGGCTTGTCTGGCGCTCTCGAAGCTCGCGTACAGGCGGGTCAGGATCTCGTAGTCCTGAACGCGTTGGACCACACGGATGTACATGTCCCGCACATGTCTCCCGTTCTTGCCAGGCGCCCCCATCGCCAGGTGCTGGGCTGCCTCGAGGGTCAGTGCATACTCATCTGGGGTGGATCCACGTGCGCTGTCATTTATTTCAGAATTTATGACCATCCCACAATTTTGTGGGATAATCACGTAGTGCATTCCGGGCGTCAGATGCTGTTTCATTGTTCTCACAGCAACGTCTTTCCTGGGGAAGCCGACACACTGCCACATCTCGTCAAGATCCACCGGGTACTTCTCGGAAACAGTGCACCTCGCGACCTGCAGCGCATCATACCAGGTCACCTGTTCGTCGGTCAGTCCAGCTCGTATAAATCCACCTATATCGGGTTTTTCATACTTGTTCGCCTCGAAAAGGGCTTGGATGTGGTCTGGTATGGTGCAGTGTGGTGCGGTCTGCGCTTGCTGAATGTCCACCAGTGCCTGTCCGCTCTCATCCTGGCAGTCTCCGTCGTCGGAATGGGTCCCATCTTCTGCGGGGTCGTTAGATGATGAGGATGGGCGGTCGTCGGAGTCTGCCGTGTCAGTAGGAGCTGCAGCGCTCTCTGCTGCTGCTGCCGCCGTTCGCGCTGCCTTCTCGACAGCTGCAGCGTGTCTCTGGCTCTGGTTGTGAACGAGCATGGTGCACTCCCTGCTGAAGCGCTCGATGCCACATACGCCGCAGCCTGCCGCCAGCATCTCCTCCAGGCGTGCAGCCTCCTGGGCCGCCGCACGCGCAGCTTCACGGAGCTCTTCATCTGTTTCCTCATTCTCAGCTGCCAGTGCGGCAGCCCTCGCGGTCCTCTCGATGTGCCCCTGTCCCTGCTGATGCTGCCGCAGACCCGTTGCCAAGTTGAAGCTCTTGTCACACACCGCACAGTGATGCTTGGGAACGCCAGGGGGGACACAGGCGTTCTTCTTGTTCGCGTGATACTCCAGAGCCTGCTTCGACTTCAGATTCACCTTGCAAACTGGGCACTCGAACCTCGGTGGCGCCACCAGCGGAGCGGTGGCCGCCAATGAAGGTGCCGCTGGTGTTGCCATCGCCAGTACAGCAACATCTCAGGAGATTTTCCGAAAATTTCACGCGCTGTCTGCATGATGAACTCTGCGAGGAACTGAAAGATGTAATCATACCGCAGCCAAAGACCCAAAGCTGTATTGGGATCGGAAGGGCGTTGGGGGAAAAGGAAAAAGAACGCATGACCCGATCATGCGTTTTCAAGAATTATTCGCGGACCCTATTGGGAGTGTTGGGGCGGACCCTGACGATGACCAGACCGCTGTTGGGGTCGGGAATACGCTCGTAATTCCCTAGCATCTGTTCTACCATGGGCCGGATGACTGGATCACCTTGTACTTGCGAGTTGTTGCCCTTGCCGGTGTTGAAGGTGACATGGAGGGGGACGTTCGGGTCGGCGTCTGCGACGGCATGGGCAGACTTCATGTCCTCGACGACTTTGGCGCGCGAGGTCTCCGGAGACAGTCCGTGGTGCTCGCTCCATCTGATGGTAGGCTTTGTGTTCGCCGGATCGGCATCGTGGAGGCGTCTGGACTGGTCGGCGGCGAGCTCGGAGACAATCCTCACGTACTCTCGTAGTTGTGCAGGATCATAGGGCGTCTCTGAGGCGAGAGCCTTGTCCAGCCATCGGAGGGCGACGACGGTGCCGTTGTTTCCGTGATACTTCGAGGTTTCCGACGCGAACTGTTTAAGCTTGGCGAGAGAGGTGGCGATGTCCCTGTTTGGGACCGCTGTGTCCGCGGAAGCCTGTGCGATCGGCGCTCTGGGAGACGATGAGCTGTGCTGGGTCGGAGGCCGTGACGATTCGAACCTTTCAGCACCCATGAAGGGGTTGGTGCCACGTGGAGGGACGGATCGGTGGGTACCGGGAAGGGTGTTGCTGACGGGATGGAATAGTGGCGGTCCTGGTCTCGTACGCGGCGGACTGACAGATTGCTGGGGACCAGACGGGTTGACAGATCGTCGGGGGGCGTTGTGGAAGCACTTGCGGGTGGCGCCATCCTTGGCGAGGTCGACGGGGCGGTCGCCGTGGATGTTTATACACTCCGGATCCGCACCCGCCTGGAACAGGGCCAGGAGGACCCCGCGCTGCCCGAGCCTGGATGCCAGGTGGAATGCGGTCTCCTCATCGCTGTTGGTCAGGGTGAGATCGGTCTCGCCTTTCCGGATGAGCGACAGGATATGTTTGATGTCGCCTTTGGTGATCTGCAGCAGGAGATCGGCCTGCTGCCGTTCAAGCTCGGCCTGCTCTACGGCCTGCTGCCGTTCACGGTCAGCCTGCTCTACGGCCTGCTGCCGTTCACGCTCAGCCTGCTGCCGTTCACGCTCAGCCTGCTGCGCGGCCTGTTGCAGGCGTTGACGTTCGGCCTGCTGCGCGGCCTGTTGCAGTCGTTGACACTCGGCCTGCTGCGCGGCCTGTTGCAGGCGTTGACGATCGGCCCGCTCTCGTTCGCGCTGCTCTCGCTCACGCTCTCGGGCCAGACGTCGAACCCCAGCAGGGCTCGCAAGCAGATGCTCTCGAAGAGTCTTGTCGGATGGCAGCGGGGCATCGCTGTCGAGAAGATACTCGTCGCTGGGCCGAAGCCCGATACTGTCAATCGGAGTGCCCTTCTTCATTTGCTCCGTAGAGTGCTCCCACACAGTCGCGTCCCAGGGGCAGCCGTTCTCACGGAGGTATCGGAGGCATTCGAGGTGACCTCTTCGTGCGGCGCTACTAGTGGCATATTTGATCCAGGGACAGCCCTTACTATGGAGGTAGCGGAGGCATTCGAGGCGACCGTTGCGTGCGGCGAGGTTGGTGGCATCCGTGTCCCAGGGGCAGCCCTTCTCATGGAGGTAGCGGAGGCATTCGAGATGCCCTTCTTGTGCGGCGCAATAGATGGCCTTCTTGTCCCAGGGGCAGCCCTTCTCATGGAGGTAGCGGAGGCATTCGAGGTGACCTCTTTTTGCGGCGTACATTATAGTTTTCGCTTCCCAGGGGCAGCCCTTCTCATGGAGGTAGCGGAGGCATTCGAGGCGGCCGTTAGCTGCGGCGTACATGGTAGTTTTCGCGTCCCAGGAGCAGCCCTTCTCATGGAGGTAGCGGAGGCATTCGAGATGCCCTTCTTGTGCGGCGTACATGGTAGTTTTCGCGTCCCAGAGGCAGCCCGCCTCATGGAGGTAGCGGAGGCATTCAAGGTGACCGCGGTATGCGGCCAAGCTGGTACCATGACAATGGGAAAGATCTGTGCAGACTGTGAAGGGCGGCATGATTCTACTATTGTCCGATGCAACTAGATCTGCCAGGATCTCGGTATCGAATTTGCAGTGAGGATGGGTGGTGCAGTGCCGATCCGACAGCTGTGGTTCGCCGACGCTCTCGAGGTGCTGAAAACTGCCTTCTCAGATGCCGAGCTGGTAAACTTGCAAGGCCAAAGGTCCTCAAAATTCATCAGGAAAATACTTCCTTTCGTGACAGGCGTTGCGGTTGTGTCGGTCATGGCTGCTGCCTGGGGTGTGATCGTGCTGCTGACAAATCGTCGCTTGCCATCTCAGGAAAGAACCTCTCATGCGACAGACGAATCAGTGAAAGGCCCACACCTTAGGCACAACAGAGATGTGCATGTCAACAATGTCAACGCGCCAGATCAACTGAAGAGCTTCTGAGAAGTGCGCTTCTCGACCTCTCAGGTATTAGTCTGACACCACTGCAGCTCTATTCAGGATCACACAGGTACAGATAGCCCTGCGCGATCCTCTCTCTGTACAGGCCGTCACACTTGTCAACACGCCACCCGTTCGCGTCACAGATTCGTTCTAAACCTTCGCTGTACCACCCATTCTGACTGGGGTCAGTTGACGTGTGATTCCAGGGGAAGGCCTGCTCCAGGCTGCTCGGTGTAGAAAAGTGGACTGCGAAATCCGCTGTGACGAAGGTGAGCTTGTAGAAGTCTGACTCCGTGCAGCTCGTCTCCAGCTGGACACTGGATGGATTCTGGTTCACCTTCGTGAGCTCACCGATGGTCGTACCATTGCTCGAGGTGACCCCGTTCGCGTGGCAGGCGCCTGCGAACAAGCTGATGAGCAGTGCCGTCAAGAAGACCATCCTGTACAGCGAGCAGGGCTTCAATTCTGCAGTGCTTGTTGTCATTTGGTCTGTTGGAAGCCTCGCGATCCTGACAGGATGAGCCTCGATTTTGCTGTCGTTGACTCTGAGAACGCAGATTCTTGGGGAGACGGTGCAGATACACAACAAGCTTCACCTGACTCTCACAAGATGGTGTCGACGCTACAGCTCATCTGTTGACTGTGCTGCTGTGAGAGAATATTCAGCACTATTTGAAGGCTGCTAGGCTGTGACTGAGCAATCATGTCTGTTCGGCATCAGCGAAGCTTCTGTATGACTTATACTCTTGTAATTAAAATTAGATTATAGTAAATCTTTATAAATGATCCGAAGCCCGAAAAAAACTTGATGCTCTGAGGACGATCCCACAGCATCGGAATATTTTGGAGGCCTCGATTCCCACCTCATAGAATAGTACTGGTTTTATATCAAAATGAAAATAATAAAAGAAGAGACAATATAGAAGCTCTGTATGACGTCACACATTACAGGGTCGTCGTGCATTGAATATCAGCCTGGTATCTACTATAGTTTCACAGGGCATCCTACCTGCGAACAGACGTGACCGCGATGCGCAAACAGCTTCAGCCGACTCCGGTGAAAAGGTGGGGAGGTCAACCGTGTTTCGCTGCCTCCGGTAAAAAGGTGGGGAGGTCGACTGTGTTTAGCTGAGTTTGGGAAAAAGGTTGGTGAGCTGCTGACTCTGGGTAAACCGATTGCGAAAATCAACCGTGTTTCGTTGATTTTGAAAACAAGGTGGGAGAGCTAGCAGCTTCAGCTGACTCCGGTAAAAAGGTTGCGAAAGTCAACTGTGTTTAGCAGGTTTTGGAAACAAAGTGGGTGAGCTAGCAGCTTCAGCTGACTCCGGTGAAACGGTTGCGAAAGTCAACCGTGTTTCGGTAATTTCGCGAAACAAAGTGGGTGAGCTAGCAGCTTCAGCCGACTCCGGTAAAAAGGTGCAAGCGCTCTTGGTACCAGGAGTACAGCTCGTAGCTTATGGAGAGGACTTGCAGGTGCTCGGGAGGGACAGCTGATTCCGATAGTAAAGTACAGAGGCACAGCTGTCGACAGTCTTCTGTCATCCGGCCGGGATCTGTCTCACCAGATCACCCTCATCCAGTTCGAGAGAAGCTGCCAGCAGCGAGCATATCTGACAGGCTCCATTGAACATCGGAATGACCAAGTCTTTCAGGACAGGACCGCTCTTCGCGTCAGTCGTCAACTGGATCTGGAAATCCCGGACTCCACTCTGTGCGAATTGGATCGGTCGAGGTCGAAACGGGAAACAAAGTCTCCAGAAGTCTGCCAGCGTCCAGAAGTCTGCGTAGGCTTCCTGATCACCGTCTGCGACCGACCTGAGCTCTCTCAATCCTTTTTGGATGTCGCGCGCCTGCTGACTCACAAACGGTGTTCGTGTGAAGGATCGCTTGCGGTCTGCTCCATCCCGCTGATCCAAGATGACCAGCCCATCCAACACCCCGGCCAGGAACATCGTGGCCGAGCTCAACTCTCGTGCGACCGTACCCTCCGCCAGCGGCCACTCCGAGTCGTCCCACCGAGACAAAGCATCCAGAACGTATGTTATGCCTGAGCGAGCATGCCTCAGCCCTCCTGTGAGGGATTTGAGGTGGAGGGGCCTGTTCGTTACGCTGTAGCCCACATCCATCCGCGAGGGAGTGCTGGTCCGCGTCCAGGATGCCGAGCCTCGAGTGACAAACATGGCTAGATCCTCGTGAGGAATGTGTTCCAGCCATATGACGCGGTCAGGTCAAATGGCTTCAACCGACTCCAGCAATGAGTCGGGAGGTGCGGAGGCACAGAAGCTTCAGCTGGTTCTGGCGATGGGGTGCACATGCTCTCTGGAACTTGCAGTACAACTTGTCGCTTATGGACAAGATCAGCAGACTCTGGTAATAAGGTGCAGAGGCACAGCAGCTTCAGTGCAATCCTGCGATACGATGACATTTGCAGGGGACCTGGAGGACAGCTTGGAGACTCTGATAATGATGAAATTAGCGGGTTTTGGTCGTAAACATATTGGAAGGTTTCATACATGGTATATTGACTTTATTTTGGCTTTGAAAGCTGTGTAGATCGGGGCATAACGAAACCTGAATGTCGTTCGTGTTCAACCTCATCTGTCTCTTCTCGTCACCGAATGCTGCTGTCGCACGCCGGTGTCACCAAACAGTCAGCCTGCTCTTTGACGCACCGGGTCTGCGTGTCAATTCCGAGACGTGTCTGGTGATCAAACAATCGGCCGACCTTTCGGCACACCTACTCTGCGCGTCGATTGACTGACATCTCTGTCGACCAAACGATCGACCGATCCTTCCGCGCACCGGGTCTGCGTGTCAATTGACCGACGATCACTTCTGGCGACCAAACAGTTGGTCTGCTCTTGATGCGCACTGACTTTGCGTGTCGATTGAAAGATGTTTGTGGTGACCAAACAATCAACCAGGGGTCTGCGTATCAACTGACAGACAATTCTGGTACCCGAACGATCGGCCTCTCTTCCAGCGCACCGGGTCTGCGTGTCAATTATGGACGTTTCTGGTGATCAAACAATCGACCGACCTTTCGGCACACCTACTCTGCGCGTCGATTGACTGACGTTTCTGTCGACCAAACGATCGACCGATCCTTCCGCGCACCGGGTCTGCGTGTCAAGTGACAGACAATTCTGGCGACCAAACAGTTGGTCTGCTCTTGATGCGCACTGACTTTGCGTGTCGATCGACAGACGTTTGTGGTGACCAAACAATCGGCCAGCGCCGGGTCTGCGAATCAATTGACAGACGATTCTGGTGCCCGAACAATTGGCCTGCTCCTGATGCGCACTGACTTTGTGCGTCGATCGACAGACGTTTCTGTCGACCAAACGATCGACCGATCCTTCCGCGCGCCGGGTCTGCGAATCGATAACGATTCTGGTGCCCGAACAATTGGCCTGCTCCTGATGCGCACTGACTTTGCGTGTCGATCGACAGACGTTTGTGGTGACCACAACAATCGGCCAGCGCCGGGTCTGCGAATCAATTGACAGACGATTCTGGTGCCCGAACGATCGGCCTCTCTTCCAGCACCGAGTCTGCGTGCCGGTTGACAGATGGTGGAGCAGACACCAACTGGAAGAGCGGATCAGCTCACTCTGGCAACAAAGTGCAGAGGCATCATAGCAGCTGCAGCCGACTCCTGCAATACGATGACATGTGCTCTGGAACCTGGAGTACAACTTGTCCTATGGAGAGGAACCGCTCACTCTGGCAACAAGGTGCAGAGGCATAGCAGCTGCAGAGGCATAGCAGCTTCAGCTGACTCCTGCAATACGATGACATGCTCTCTGGGACTTGCAGTACAACTTGTCGCTTATGGAGAAGATCAACTGACTCTTGAACAAGGTCCTGAGGCACAGCAGCTTCAGCCGACTCCTGCAATACAATGACATGTGCTCTGGGACCGGGAGTACAACTTGTTGCCTATGGAGAGGATCCGCTCACTCTGGCAACAAGGTGCAGAGACACAGCAGCTTCAGCCGACTCTGGCAATAGAGTGTTGATGTTCGGGAGGATCAACTGACTCTGGCAACAAGGTGGGTGAGCTAGTAGCTTCAGCCGACTCCGGTAATAAAGTGTCGACCATGTTCTGCTGATTCTGGTAAGAAAGTGGGTGAGCTAGCAGCTTCAGCCGACTCCGGCAATAAGGTGCTGAGGCATAGCAGCTTCAGCCGACTCCGGCAATAAAGTGGCGATGTTCTGGAGGATCAGCTGACTGTGACGACGAGACATGGCAGCTTCAGCTGACCTGCATCAAGGTGACACGTTCTGATAGTGATCGATGGTGATCTGAGCACTCAGGTAGCTGTAATGATAGCGAGGCATCTATGGTGTCTCTTCTCTTATTATTTTCATTTTGATATAAAACCAGTACTATTCTATGAGGTGGGAATCGGGGCCCTCAAAATATTCCGATGCTATGGGATCACTCTCAGAGAACCAAAGTTTTTTGGAGGCCCCGATTCCCACCTCATAGAATAGTACTGGTTTTATATCAAAATGAAAATAATAAGAGAGGAGACACCATAACCCCCCTGTATGACACCGCACAGTACGGGGTCACCAGACCAGTGTAGATAGCCCTGGAATCAGAAATAGGTGTCGGATCCCACACATCACGAGGTGTTCGCTCGAGCCAACCGGACACCGGTGTGGATAGCAGTGCAAATTTGAAGCCTCCGGAGCCCTGAGACTCGTCTGTGGACACAAAAATGTACGCACTCACACTGATAACAGCCGCTCTCACATGCGCCGCAGGGGGCACGAACACCACCGACTTGTTCCACTCGATGCTGCACGGTGCCAAGGATCGACTCGACAGGATGAGAGCCCAGGCTGTCGAGGACCACCGTGTCGGCCAGTACTCTGGAATCGTAGATCAGTACCTCTTGTTCTTGAACGCCACCGATGCCACCGCTGCACAGGCCCCTCATCTCAACGCATCCTCGCTGATAGACGCCATCATGTTCGAACCCATCACACCGGACAGGACGAGGTGCCAGGTGTACAGGCAAATCGCAGCGCACAAGTGCTTCCGCTCACGCGAGAACTCCACTCAGCTGAATGATCTGAAGAAGATACTCCAAACGAGCAAGCAATTGTGCGAGGCTTCGCTGAGCGCCCTCTCGAATTACACAGTCGAGGCGCACCTGCCGTCGTGTTTCCAGAATGCCGCGAAGAACGAGACCTGCACCGCCCACGCTCTCGCCTGCATGACCGGCCTCCAGCTCTCTGCCATCTCTGCTGTGACGGATCAGTCCATGGCGTCTAGCCTGCACAAGAGGGACAACGCTAACGACACCCTGGACATCGTCACGAAGGCATCGATCACTGTGAGGAACGGTGCCATCATGGCCTTTCTAAATCTGGCCATCAGCGTGGGCTTCACGATAGCATCGTTCATACCCGGGGTGGATGTTCTCAGGGCGACATGGATCATGCCAGATATCCTCAACGCCATAACCGGGAGCACACTCTTCTACACCTGGAACCAGCTGGAGAAGGCCGTCAGGACGAACGCTACGGATCCGCACGGCATCGCACGCAAGATGAAGATTTCCTGGAAGTGCCAGATCTTTCCTTACCTATTCAAACACTGCTACAAGATCGACGACTGAGCGGATCCCGACCGGGGTCTGTGATTGTAGATACACGCGTGCAGTGCAAAATTGAAGCTGATCGAACGTGGTCTGGAAGAGGCCACAGAAACAAAGCACACATACCGCAACCCATCGCATGCTACACCTCTTCGCCCTGATCGTGCTCTTGACCCCGCCTTCGCAGGCCAAAGCCACCGTGACCAACACCACCCTGTTCGACATCCACCTCCATGGCAACACACATGAGCTTGACAAGATCAAAGACATGGCCTCCGAGATGTCGAACAACGGCACCGCATACAAGCATGGTCTGAGGCTCCACAATGAGCCTGTCATCAACGTCATCGACGGACACAGTAATCTCACTCGCGCGCAGACAGACGCCGTCATAGACATCCTGTACCGCACACCGCTGCTCGTCAACAAGACCGAGTGCCAGGTGTACAAGCATTTACCTATCCATGCATGTGGGGGTGCCAACAACACAGACACCCAGCACCTGAAAGATGTCGTGAAAACGCTTCAGGCCAGCTGCAACTCCGATGTCAGTGCCTGGACGGATTATGCAGACGAGCGAGGCATCCGCGCCTGTTTCGATGACAACCTCCAACAGGGGGCCTCGTGTGCCGGGAACACCCTCGCCTGCATCCAAAGTCTCGGGAGTCTCGACACACGCATGGCGACGCAGATCCAGGACGTGCTGCAGGGACCCTCCATCTCGAAACGGTCGCACCTCACGGCCGACGCCACCGCAGTCGTCTTGTACAAGCGTGCGACATCTCCCAAGGAGCTCGACAACGCCAGAACTACTGCATTGTGGACTGCCGTCGTGAGCATCATCGGTTTAATCGGCGCCGTTATCGCTCTCATTGTCGGTCCGCTGTTGTTAGGTGTGACACTCGGAGCTACGGGACTTGTTCTAACGGGTGTTGGGATAATCGCAAGCATCCTGGCCATCAACACCAACTTAGCTGTGTACCGCAAGCTCGGGCAGGCCCAGAAGGATATACAGGGCCGGCAAGACATCTCCAACACGACGGTGATCGTGCCTCCTAAACCATGGTTTTGTCCCGCCTTTCCAATCTTCCAGTCCTGCCAATAGGCCTCATAAACCCGATAGATGTCCCTCCTCCTGGACATCTATGTTGTATTCATTGCGGGAGCGCGAGCTAGGCAGGAGATGCGCACTGAGGGCACCATCTCTCATGGGGACTTACGGCATGATTCTAACGGATAGGGTCCATGAGAATCACAATCTGGCGTCGAGGCCTGTGCCTCCGGACAACCTGTCGATGGACCGGCTGAGGGCGTCCGTCATCAATCTGGCACACGCGTACTTGACGCCGAGGGACGCAGAGATGAGTCTGCTGGTCTTGGAGGGCCAGGCCACAGGGTGTGAGGAGGGCACGATGGGACGTCACACACCTGCCTGTGTGCCGACCACGTGCATACAGGATCCTCCGCATGGGGAGTGCGATGGCGTGTTCCATGTGCAAGAGGTGCCCTGGCAGACGACCGACGGACATGTGAGGCCCTGGTGGACGACCAGCGCGAACTCGGTCGTCCCGGCCCACAGGCCTGATGACGATGATACCTGGAGCAGCACAGGATCGACACCAGAATCTCATGACGTGTACTCCGATTGGTCCACAGAGGAATGGGATTCGGAAGAGGTCGACTGCACCACGGACGATGAATAGCATCTCTCACCGACCTAGTATCTGCGACCCCGACCACTCTCTGTTGGGATCGAATATCGTGAGGTGCTTGGAGCCTCGTCTGCTGGACACCCTCTGCTTCTCGAGCGCCTCTCGAGCAGCTCTATACTCTTTTGGCTGAAACATCTTGCACCTGAGTATAGCCAGTGCGTCGCTAGGACGATCGTCCAGCACGATGTCCCAGCAGGTCCTCGTGCTCCCGGCGCTGCCACCTGTAGATCTCGGTTTCCGTGGACATATCTTCTGCTTTCTTGTCTTTCTGCTCCGTGTGGGCATTTGTAGTGTTTGTCATTTTTCTTGCGCATCAAAGTGATCCTGAAATGGATGCGATGTGATTCGTCCAGTTCTTGACCATTACAAGTCTCAAGACATCCGGAACACAGAGAAGGACTCTACGTTCGTTCTGATGAATACGATGCACTTTCTCGTCTCAAAGAGGGATGGAAGGCATGGCTTTCGCTCAGCACATCCTCAAAATCTCGACATGCACTGCGCGCGAGCACTCCGCCAGGTCTGCAAGCCCATTTGAGCACCTTCCGGGCGATGAGCTGACCCGCTCGCACCCTGCGCCAGCGCCTCACGGCACGCTGAAGCTTGCATGCTGCAAGGTGCTTCCTGACCAGGTGATTGCTCCTGATGATAAGCTCCTGCTGCACCTCGTCGGGAATGCCATGCAAGATAAGGTCTCTCAGGGTCTGCCCGACGAAGACATGCATGTTTGTCAGGTGATTCCATCCCATTCCGCAGCTGGCCTCGAAGCAGATCCAGGTCCCATCCCTCATCTCTGCTATCATGAACCAGGCACTCTCGTCCATCTCTCCCTCGGAAGCGAAGACCACCCTGTGCACACTGTCCCGGAAGTCTCTGCCGGGACAGACGAGCCCGTTGCGATGCGCCATCAGGAGCGTGCCATCTCTCGCAAACTCGCCGAGGACCTTGTCCGGCCCGTACTCGTTCGCCAGAAGCTGAGCCTCATCTTGTGGCGCGGTGCGCTGTCTCAGAGATCTCACCAAGTCGCACAGGTGACTGCGTTCAGGACTCTTGACTGTCGGTGGATCCCACCCGTTTGGGTTGTATGAGATGCCATGTGTGAAGAAGTCTCTTTGGTTGTACGGATAGACCTGACCGATCAGTGCGACGAGATGTTCTGTCTCGTCCATGTTCGACGTATTTGATAGTCCTGCAGACCTCGATGCAAACCTCTTCATCAATTTTCGAACAAAGTGTGGTCTATCGCGTCACTCTTGGGCTGTCATCATGAAAACTTTACACGTGTGCATCCGACATCGACGCACATAACGTTGCATATCTACATCATCGGTGGCACTCCACGAACCCTGCAGCGCTCTACCCATGCGGGTGAGAGCAGGGTCCCATAGTCGTCACCGATCTCGCCATCCAACACCCAGCCGTCGCGTTGGAATTGGCGGAGCTCTTCGATCGCGGCCTGTAACTTCTCGATCATCTCGTCGATCGACTCGGCGCCGTCACATGTCCACTTGCACCTCCAGGTCGTTGTCAGTTCGTTGTAGGCCTCCTGCGTGCGACACACACGTATGATCGAATGAGGGACGCCATTCGGAGGAGCCGTGTCGACTCTGTGAAGCGAGCCAGGTACCTCGTCGAAGGACTCCTCATCATCGTCGAGCGGGATAAAGTCGGGGTCTTTGTCGTTGTCTGGAGTCTCTGAACACTCGTCGGAGACCTCCTCAGACTCTTCTTCTGACTGCAGGGGGACGTAGTCAGGGTCTTCTGCCTCGTCGGCAGCCGGAGGCGGGTCCTGTGCGTGGTCCAAGAGCTGTTGCAGCATACCTCTGGTTTGGATGCAGCACATTGTCTCTTCTTCCAGAGGAAGCGACGCCGCCCTTTTATGAGGCTGCGACTCGGTCAGAATGCATCAGAAGCGCCTCCATGGAGTCTATCACACACACTCCAAGAACGCTGCAGTGTCCCGCACACACAGGAGGCTCATGAACATCAGGGAGGAAGCCGGCGCCGGGGACTCGAACACGCTCGCCGTAATGGCTCTGCCGACTCCATTTTATGAACATGCATCGAGGGCTTCACTAAAGCCAGCGCGGACGTCGGCCCTGAATCCTGCAGGGCATTATCATCGATCACAGGGTCCCTCATGATCGTGATCGCTCTGCGGAGGCTGTCCTGCTCCTCGACGGTGTTCCACTCCGACGTGCTCGTCTCGACTATTGACGATGTCAGCCTGTGCAGGGTGTACTACCTTGCCACTGCCGAAGAGCAAAGCCCAGACCTGTAAGACTGTCTGCGCCCATAGGATTTGATGCCGTACTCACGTGCGTGCTGGAGATGCTGGCACAGTCTTGTCTTCCTGTGACAGTGGTACTCCTGTCATACTCAGTCACCTGCAAACAATTGTACATGTAGTTCGGAAAGCGACGAGTTGTCTTCTTGACCTTCTCGAATCCGAAAAGCCACTCACATCTTTCTGGGCGCGTGCCACAATATGTGAGTGCACCATATAGGATGGCACGTAAGGTCTCTACATCGGCAAGGAGAGTCACGAGCACCACTCCAGCGAGGCGTGGGGGCGCTCGGAAGGGCTCTTCACGCTATTTGTCAGTCGCTTTCTGTGCTCGTCTCCTCGGTTCCACGACAATCAAAGGCTCGAGAGCGCCACTCTGGCGACGATGGAGCCGTGGTTTCAACAAGCGGGCCTGCCGTTTCATATACCGCGAGGTGATCGAGCCCATACAGAAATTCAATAAGTACGGGGCTGCTGCTTTGGGCGCCACGATGAGTCTGGACATGATGACAGCACAGACCCCGTCAGAAAGAGACTCTAAAATGAGTGATTGGCTGACCCTCGCCGCCGACATAGCCACTCCAGGTAAATTTGCCAGGGCCATCACCGATGGTCTACCTACGGCGTCTGCTCAGGTGCTAAAGAAACGTTCAGGTCTGAGCATGGGAATGGGAAAGCCCCTCGAGATGTTGCGAGCAACGATCATGACTGTCTTCGGGGAGAAGGGTGCCGAGGCAATAGCAAAGGGGGACGCGGGACTGGAAAAGCTTGGCTTGGACGAGGAGACCATCCTGAGGATGATCGCTCGCGAAGGCCCGAAAAACGCCAAGTAGGTGCAAGGCGTTGGGACTCTAGTGCATGGTTGCTTTTCCATATAGCAGCGCCAGCTCAACGATCCATTGATCATTGTTGCGCGGAATATTGTTATCGAAAGCCGATCGCTGCAGACAATCTTGCACTTCACTTCCTCCTAGCATTGGCAAGGTCGTCGTTGCGTCATGGCAGCTTGAATTTTTTAGGGCACGTGAGCTCGCCAACATAGGCAACATAGGCAACATAGGCAACTAGCTGTTCGCAACCTGTGAGAACCGGTCAAAGACAGCCCATTCCAAAGGTCTGCAGAAAAGAGTCGAGTGCCGATACTCGAGAGACCACATAGAGCTGTTGATGACATGTCAGCCAGCTAGGAAAGCGGACTCGTTACGCTCTGCGTTGCTGCGATGTGGAGGACAAGAAAGAAACGTGCAGGTGAGTGCGTGCGTAGAGACTGAGCCAGATGAGAGTGGTCGGTGTCAACAGTCGGGCGTCTGATGACAGGAGTGGTCATGCAGGCCTCGAGGACCTGGAGATCGAAATTATAGAAGCGATCTCGGGGTACCTTCCGAATGCCGTCGATCAATACTCCCTGTGGGCAACCTGCAGAAGAACGTTCGCAGCACGTCACCCGACCAGGCTAACGATCACGGATGAGAAAGGTAACGTGCATATCCTTGCACCTTATTCACGCCGATAAGCTGGCTATCTAGCAATGACACGGCAGATCTCTGCGCAGACATACCCTGGGCCACGCATCATTGTTTGAGGGCGCAGAGACTCACGGTGGTGGTCAGTGGTAGTGAAGCGAGCTCATGGCCAGAATGGACCGAGGACGAGGCCTCGGAACTCCTGAAAGGCATGAAAAGACTCGAGCATCTGCAGCTGCAGAACAGATTCTCTAAATCATCAGCCGAAAAAGCGAGCCTCAAACATTTTGCGATGGCAGCGCGGAGTACGGCCAGTGTGAAGCAGCTGAGTATGATCCGGATGTCACGCCTCGTCGGCCTCGACCTGGCCAGCGACACCCTGGAACATGTGAGCATTGAGCTGGACTGGGATGGTGATGACGTTCTACACAGCCTGTCGGAGATCAGCAGCCTCAGAACGCTGAAGATCAGCAGGTCGACGGAAGTAGTCAGAGTCGGTGCGTTGAGCCTGGCCCCCCTCGAGCATCTACAGGAGGTCACTCTGTCCAATGTGAGGCCCTCGGCTATATCGCTTCCTGTCAAGTGCGCGCTCAGCATATCTTGTGACTCCTACTGCACTGACGAGATGACCGAGTGGGGAGACGACCCTGTCTGGAAGCAAGTCAGCAGTCAGATGCGCAGCGTCCAGATGCTCGCCGGCACAGCGGTCTGGAAGCTTCCGGCGGTGTTGTTATTGCCGATGGCGTTACGGGACGCGAATATCAACCTCAAGGGGGGGAGAGGACACAGGACGGCAGTGCATCTCGGCGGGGCCCTCGCATCGGCAGAAAGGTGTTCGGTGGCTGTGGAGGGCGTGGATGTCATCATACCGTCTGTGAGATGGACCAGATTCGCCATCTACAGACGCGAAAAATGGTCTGATGACGTAGCCATTCATTTTGAAGCAGGATGCAACCCTGGCGCTACGTGGTGGCTGCGCAATCAGACGGGCGTCAGTCGGATTGAGCTGGGAGAACGCTGGTGCGATGAAGTTTGCATGCAGCAGAGCTGTGTCGTTCTGAGAAACATGGACTCGCTCTGTTCTGGGAACTTGGGGGGTCGACACCGGCGGTTGGACAGGCCAGATTGTGATTGACATCGACTCGATTGCATCACACTGTACACCATCAGAAGGACGGAACTTCTGTTTCATTCAGGACTTGTGAACTAAAGTCAGACGATCAGCTGACATGTCGAAATGTTGTGCATCCAGTACGAGCACTTTTCCGTTCATCGGCCTTTGCAGGCTTCGCCGTCCCAACACAATTGCTGCTCTGCCTTTGAGCCAGATTTCGATACCGATCACTCGTCCTTTGGCATGATACACAGTCAGGGCTTCTACATCGCCGCCTTCATCGCTGTGTGCTGTAGACGCCAGATACGACGCGAGCACAGTGTTGAGATCTTCGCACTTGGCCATCTTGGTCGCGTGATCGAGCTGGCGATGTGGTTGGAAGCCCAGGCAGGCGCAGAGTGAGCGCCTTCCCAGCATGACGGCCCGCCTCTCCTGAGGCTGAATCCGCAGTCCACATATTCTTCCATCTTCGTACCACATGTCCAGTCGTTGCAGGCGGCCGGCCATGTCTCTGGACGATGTCCCAGCGATCGCAGTGATAAAGGTCTTGCGATCCATCCTTGCTCGATCGCTGCGACTCTGTTGGCCACTCGGCATCATCTGACATGTGCAAATGAGCGAGAATATTCCGACGTCACGTTGCCATTGCCCAACCTTACAGCTGGCTCGCTCATAGGCAAGTGAATGTCGCCGTAAGGGCTTACTGTCAACACAAAGGTGCATTGATTGATAACTAGCTGTTGCGACTGCTGACATCCATGAAGCCTGCTACACCCTTTTCTCATGCACCCACGAACTGTGGCTGAACCCCGAAATACTCTGCCTGATGTGGGTGCGATCTCAGCCACTCCATCATCTCTGCGTGCGCCATCAACCCACTTATGCCAGCTCCGACTGCTCTGCTGAGCACGGAGACACCGATGTAGGCGGTGCCAGTGGCGAAGAGCATCGGCCACGAGCTCACGAGGGCGACGCCCCCGACCACCGTCGTGAAGAGGAGTACGATGCGTGCCTCGGTGTTCCAATCCAGACCGTGCCTGACGCCATACCACCACGCGTGCCACCTTCCCACCACGCGCCCGTGCTCAGCCTCCTCTATGAACTGGTGGGCCATGCCGAGAAGGTCTGCAACACCAGCACAGCGTCAAGTCTACAGAGATGCGATCGTTTCGGGGTGCGAAGTCAGGAGTTCGAGGAATTCTTACCTGCCATCTTAGCTGCAGCAGAGTGGTGGTAGGGATAGTAGCAGGATTCTCGATCGATACAATGGACGTTTGTCAGAAAGGTCTGCAGAACCCACCTGATTGCACGTGATGGAATGACAAAGTGACACGTGTCGAAAGCATTCCGCTGAGCTGGAGAGGTCCTCGACCCATCGAAAATTCCGTGCCAATCCCGGCCGCGTCACGGTGACACACAAGACTGGGATTGTGCGGTGCTCTAGACAAAGACTCAGAGCTCTGAGTGCTGTCTTGTGAGATATATCGCTTTCACAACTACGGGCGGTATGAAAGATATCGTGGAAATCATCGTTGTCATGAGGCACGGAATTCGTGCGGACAGAGCCGGAGAAGGATGGTCAGAAAGTCAGACGAGACCATGGGACCCTCCTTTGTCTTCTGGAGGCTGGGAAGAAGCTGTGAGAAGCGGCAAAGCATCGTGTAATTTTCTGAAGGTAAAGCCGGATCTGATCTTCACCAGCCCATTCACACGTTGTCTCCAGACGGCATCCGCTGTTGCGAAAGCCTGTCGCGTGCCCCTCAGGAGCATGGTCGTGGATCGGGGTCTGTCGGAGACCTACGACTACTTGCACATTGTCAGGACCGTTTCTTCCGATGACATGATGGTCGACGGCGAGTATGCGAACATGGGAAAATGGTTCTATTCCGAAAGGCGACGTCCAGAGGACTCTTCAGACTGGAGGTTGCGCCCTGGGCTGAATCTTGAACAGCGAGTCGACAGATTCGTGTATGACGTGTGGAAAGAACCTGAGAGGGGACGGCACGACCTACACGTTCAGGGAAAGTTTCCCGACTTCGAGATGTACGCGAATCTAGGTTTCAATAGGGGAGGACAGGTCAGGAGATACGTGCGAGCACTCGATCGGTGCATCAAGGAGCTGCAAAAGAAATCGAAAGGACCCAGAGTGGGTGTCATAATCACGCACGGTGCGGGTGTCAAAGCTCTGTACGAGCATCTCTTGCAGACCAGTCCGAAGCCGGTCGACACGGCAGGCTACTTCGTCGTTTACCGGGAGAACAGAGGCGCGTATCGATTGTTGGTGGACAGACTTGCGACGGCTGAGTGAGTCTCATAAGGACTCATGTAGTGACCCACAATCACAATAGGATGGATCTCCCGAGGCTGGTCGTGGACCGGATCCTGCTGCACCTGACAGATGTCGACGCGCTGTACTCTGTCCACATGGCAAGGGAGACGCTGACAACGGTGATCGACATGTGCCCACCGGAGTGGCGCCGTGAGCTGCACGCGGAATTTCTGTGCCGGGTGAAGCCGCCGCCGAGGCAGGACCCAGGCTTCAGTGTGAAAAACTCGACCAGGTACCTCGTGCCACAGTCAGTGGCTGGTAAGATCGCGAACAAGCACAAGGGAAAGCGCGTGAGCAGGCTGCGTCTCACAGCGATGCGAAAGTGGCTCCTGGAACAGCATGGATCAGCTGTGGCATGGAAGGCAGCTCAGATTGTATCACTTTCGAAGAAGTCACGATGCGTCTGGACTGCTGAAAGCCTGATGGAAGTGATGCCGAGCGTAGTCCACCTTCTGGCGAAGAATCTCGATGTGCCGGAATCATTCTTGAGGAGGCTGCAAATCTTCGACGAGCCGATGCAGATGGCGTTGTTGGACGGCGAGGCGACACCTGCTGCCACGAAGCGGCTGCTCGACTTTATGCTGAGCACTGACTTCCCGGGCAAGGACGAATGCATCCTCCTGCAGCGACATGTGCTGTCGGGCGACGATGCTGTCCAGCGAGAATACATGAACCTGGCCATCGGAAAGCTCGCGACGCTCAGCGAGGATGCTGCAGGGATGAAGGAGTTGTTGGAGGAATTGAGCCCCGACCGAGCCGACGTGATGACAGCATTCGCGAAGGAACTCGGTACCTACCACAGTATCCTCCAGGATCAGCACGACGTCATTGTGGACTACATCAGGGGTGCAGAGACATGGAGCGCGGAGACTCGGCTCGCCCTGCTAGACCAGATCCGGGTGCGGTCGAACGAAGTCGAATGGCAGAGGGTCCGTGACGAGCTGGAGGAGGCAGGCATCAGTGAAGAGGATGAGGAGCATGCCTCATCATGGCTGTACAAGTCCTGCATGCCTTGGATCAGTGAAGAGCCTGACTTCTTCATCAGCACAATCAAGCATTACATGGCCTTTGAAGATTCCCTGGCAGACGACGACATCGAGCCTGTTGTCACAACGGACGGCCAGGCTGACATAGTGTGCGACGGCGTGGGCCTGCGCCAGCTGTCCGACGACACCTGGGACGAAGTCGGACGCTTGATCTCATCGGACCACGATTTCGACGGTGCTGCCGAGCTGTGTCAATACGTCTTTTTCCAGTTTTCGGAGCTGCGAGCGGCCCTGCAAGCCTGCGGGCTCGAGTATCGCCACGACTCGGAGCTCTGTAGGGCCTATGTGGAGAGAGGCGACGGCGACCTCGACAGGATCGTCGGGACGATGAAGGAGATGGATTTCTTCGTGAAGAGCACGGAGTACAGTGCCATCGTGTCGACGTTGCGCGACAGGCGCAATCACTACCGCATGACCGCGCACGCCGAGTCGGCGCTGGCCAAGAAGGTGGCGTTGTTGAGCCACACAGGAGAGCCTCCCGAATTTCTGAGGGCCCTGGCCGATGACGCAGTTGCTCTTCAGGACGCCAACGGAATTTATGAAAAGATCAGAGCCACGGAGCCCTGCAGTGGTCGATGGAATATGTGCGCCGACTGTCGGGATGCGTATGACATCAGTGACTCCGACGAGTCGGACGATTCCTCGCGGGACTGGTGAGAAGGTGCCGCAGTGGAGTGTGCGATGCTCGGGTGAACTCAACAAAACATTTACAGCTTGTGATCTCACACTACCGACCCGATTGACTCCTCCGATAGGAGATCACTGACTGCTGAATCGCCGAGGGCCTCATCCGAGTCTATTGCGGACGTCTCACTGTGACTGTCATCCTCAGACATGCTCCATTCGTCCGCAGGGAATGGACCATAGACGTCCATACCCTCATGATACCTCGTGGCTAGCATATCCGCTGTGACGATCACCGATTGCACATGGCCGTCCACCCTCTGCCAGGAAGCATCCCAATATGTGGCGTGTGTGACCTCAACAGGAGGTCTCCTCAGAAGAGAGACAGGGATCACTGTCGGCATCACCCATCCTGTTTTTCCAAAGTCGATACCCCTCGCTTGCCCACTCAACACGAGGAGGCAGGTTGTGGCGTCTCTCGGTGTCCAGAAAGCGAACGCCAAATTGATAATCGCCGCTGTCACCTCGTCAGTGAGCCATTTCAAGCTCTTACAGAGCCTGTAACGATCGCGTCGAGGGCCACGACGAAGCCTTCTAGAGGCACGAATGACGCGTACAACCAGACAGGGCGCATGCTCGAGGGCCAGTGATGGAGCCCGGATGGAGCTCCTGCCGCCTGTCAGCTCGCGGAGCCTCAGAGACCTCAGCACCATCTCTTACATCACATGTCGTGCTATGTCGTGTGCCTTCAGCAAAGCGTCCACGGTCCCTCTATGTAGCTTTGTGCTGTGCCAAACCCAGGACATCCTGTCGGTGGCAAAGGTAGGCAGCCCACACACCACACATGATCGACCGAGACGTCTCTGCATATGCAAGAGACAGAGCATCTTACCAGAGCAGCCCACTTTGCATGGTCGATCGCTCACCTTGCTATGGTCTGATCACTCATAAAGACATCCAACCAGCTCGCTTTCAGAGCGAGAATGTTGATCCATGCTGGGGCTCACGCGAAGTTCCTGAGCATATCCGAGGACAAGCGTTGGTGGCTCGGAGGATTCTTCGATGGCGATGCCTGCGTCAGTGCTGTTCTGGACGATCGCACAGGCAACGTCACTGGCATCACAATTGTTATTGGTCACTCGGTTCTGACGAAGAACACGTTGTTCCACGTCCACGAGCAGCTGGGAGGCTCTGCACCTCGTTTCGCGAGAGCTGCCGAGGGCAACAGGCGAGAGGTATGGGTTTGGAGCATCGATGGCAAGTACGCTGCTCAGGTCGCTCGGGATATCTCGTCCTACACGCGCCTGAAGACACCACAGTATGCACTCGCCGGGGAGTTCTTCGAACTGAAAGACCAGCCTGCGCGCATGAAGACGTACGTCAGATTGCGACAGCTGAAACACGTGGAGCACGAGCCCTTCGCCTCGCAGCCACCACTGGCCTTCTTTGCTGGCATCTACGATGCCGAGGGCAGCGTCAACATAGACAAGAGAGGATCGGTGACGGCCAAGATCGAGCAGAGGTATCCTGCGGTCCTGAACGCAGCCAAGGCGCGATTCGCATGCGGGCCTGACAGCGTCAGCAAGCCCTCTTACGAGGGTGGCACTGGCAAGTGGCAAGTTTCCTCGAGAAACTGTCTGGCGTTCCTGTCAGCGATCCGACCGTTCTTGGTGGAGCGTTGCCGCATGGTCGACATCGTGCTGACGCTGGACAAGAAGAAGGTCCCTGAGGCGAGAGCCGAGTTAGCGACGCTGGTGGGCAACAAGGGCAAGAGGACACCACAGGAGGCGAGAGCACGCAAGCGACAGTCTGGCGAGGACCTTCCCGTGAACATATCAGAGATCTGGGATGGTGACAACCTGACGGGATACTACTACAAGAGCGCCAAGTTCGAAGACCGTGGTCGGACGAAGAAGGGCGCGACCAGTGAGGACCTAGCGAAGTTCCTGGCGGACGTCATCGCATACAGCAAGAAACCCGATCCGTACGTCCCGAAGGAGAAGCTACTCGACCTTCCACGAGGCATCACTTCCAGATACGATCCATTCACTGGAGACCTCACGGCTTACACCATCCAGTCCCGCAGCACGTACTTCCCATTCGCCAAGGAGCTGAACATCAAGTACTTCTCGCGCGAGGATGCGATCGCTCTGCGTGACGAGATTATGCCGATCGCTGCCAAGGCAAGGGCTGACAAAGTGAAACACTCCGAGCACGAGTGCGCCATGGTGCTGGACGCAGCACTACGGAAGGTCACTGGCAAGGGCGCTGCCGAGCAGCCAAACATGAAGTACGTGCAGCACTTCATGGCATCGTCATCATCGTGAGGAGTACTGATGATGCACGTGATGTAATTACGAATTTCCATCCAGATTTTTTTTCTCATCAAGTGTCATATCAAGAATGGGAGGAGGACTTAAGAGATAGCATGGGTCCTAAGAGCTGCTCGCTCCACACTGGAGACAACACGATCGACGCCGGACCGAGACATTTAATGCCTCGGTCGGTGTCCTGCAGCTAGTTCGGAGAGATCCGAGCGAGACACCTTGTAGTTCTGGGACGCCCTTACAGCCCCTCGTACCAAGGGCACGATCGAAAGACGTGCCTGGCCAGGATCAGAAACCTGGGTATGGTGAAAACCGAGGGGATTGGGCGACCAGCTTGCGGAGTACCTAAGGGATCTGTAGGATCCTATGGTGCCGCGTCACAGACTGAACGGGTGTCGGTCGATCCTTCAAGATCGGTTTAAGATACAGTCGAATCTGGTAGAAAACTACCAGTGTTTGACGCCTGAGAAGGCGTTAAATGTCGCATGCAGCTCGTCGCATATGGAGCACAAGACGTGTACCTGACAGGCAACCCTCAGATCACCTCGACTTAGAAGGGGGTGGAAAAGCAGCCGGCCAGCGGGAGGTGGAGATCCCCCTGGAAAATTCCGTTCGTGGTCCACTCGGTCGCTCTCCCGGCGACCGCACACCCACGCGCTGCTAGTCTGGATCCGTTAGGAGGATCCGGGCGATGTTGTCAAATTGCGGGAACCTCCCAAAGCGTGCGGGTACCAACGGCGCGACCGAAAGGTGCGTCGGGCCGAGAAAGGATCTCGGGTAGGGTAAAAACCCCGCACGATGAAACCCCTCGAAGAGGGGTGGAAACGGACGATCCGCAGCCAAGTTTCTACGGACTATGCGCTTAAATGCTTATAAAGAAATGCCTCCCTCCACCATGTTATACACATGAGTCTTCGTAGCAAGGGTGAAATTTACCTCATCAAAGGTCCCGAGAAGGGTTACATAGGACAGACGGTCTGCCAGAAGCCCAGGAGTAAAGGCGGGGCTGATGTCAGGTTTGCCATCCACATTCGCATGGCCGTCCAAGGATCCAAGGGCTGTCCAGCACTGTACAGTGCGATTCGCAAGTACGGTCCGAGCTCTTTCAGCGTGAAGACCATCCGGATCTGCGAACGGAGCGAGCTCAACTACTATGAGACGAAGTACATTCGCCAGTACAACACACTCGCACCGAATGGATACAATCTTGAGAAGGGCGGAGGCAACCTCCTGACTAGGCACTCTGACACCATCGAGCGCTTGCGCAGCGCAAGTACCGGTTCGGCTAATCCGAACTTTGGCAAACAGAGGACGGAGGCTGTGAGAGCCAAGATAAGCGCTGCAAACAGTGGCAAAGTCCGGACTGAGGAGATGCGTGCTGCGATGAAGCTGATAAAGCTTGGATCCAAGAAGACCGAAGCGTGCAAGGCAAAGACACGAGACACTAACCTGAGCAGATACGGGTTTGCTACAGCGTCTCAGCATGCAGACGTCAAAGAAAAGATGAAAGCCACCTGTCTGGAGCGTTTTGGTTTCGCAAATGCGATGCAGAACAAGGAATTCGCAAAGGCAACAGGTGCAGCCATGGTCGGCTTCCGTCGCAAGCCAGAGTACGCCAACCTGCCTAGGTACATACAGCGAGTCAGAGGTCCAAGCAAGGATGGTTATCAAGTCATCAATCACCCGACTCTCAAAAGAAAGGCGTTTGCATCGAAGAAGAAAACACTCGAGGAAAACATGGCGAGGGCGAAAGCATATCTAGCAGGCGCATCAGTCTAGGAAAAGGGTTCAACGATCAGACGGCAACAGGTACACCCCGTCGGGTGTACTCAAGATATGATCTAATCCACAAAATCGTCGAAAGACGTGGTAAATTATTGTTTTCAAAGTCGTGTATCGCCGTTGATGAAGCCATGTATGGCGGCGAACAGTGGCCAGGTGTAACACAAATTCTGATGCCACTAGTGGGAGCATAGCATCCTGCGAGACCCGTAAATTGCGGGGACACCCTGACAGCTCACAGTACTAACCCGCACGAGAAATCGTACGGGGGCCGAGAAAAGACCTCGGATTGTAACAACCTGTGAGATTGGGCGATCCGCAGCCAAGCCTCTGCACCTGCGGGTATGAGGAAGGTTCAACGACTAAACACGGGTCGGTGACTGACAGTCGCTTAAGATATAGTCTATCGGTGTCGAGAGACACCTGCGCGATGTTATTCGCGAAATGTATACAAACTTCGCACTGGAGGCGATTGAACAGACCTTTTCCGGCACTGCAGATTTCGGGAAGAAGGTATCATGCACAATCAGCAGGAACGGTGACCTGATCTACAAGACGTACCTGGAGGTGACCCTGCCCGAGATCACCGCCACCGGCGGCTCCGTGGCGTGGGTGCCCGACATCGGCCACCAGCTGATCGACAACGTGAACCTGGAGATCGGTGGCCAGGAGATCGACAAGCACTACGGCGACTGGCTGAACATCTGGCAGGACCTGACCATCTCCCCCGGGCTGAAGGACGGCTTCAACACCATGATCGGCAACACACCCGCCCTCACCGGTCCCAACCTGACCGACATCCCCTCCACCGAGCTCTACATCCCCCTGCAGTTCTGGTTCTGCAGGAACGCCGGACTCGCGCTTCAACAGCAGACGCGAAACAGTGCTGTCCCTATCTGCGCATAGGAATCGACAGAGTGGCACCGGCTCAACAACGCCACGCACTAGTGAGCACCACGCTCGCGACAGCGCCAAACTGCGGGAACCTCCTAAGAGCCACGAGTACCAACACGCCGGGGAAACCCTGCGTGGGCTGAGAGAAGCACTCAGACACGGTAAAAACCTCGTGGATGATGCCACACAAGGCAGAAATGGACGATCCGCAACCAAGCCCCTAAGTCCGACAAGGCAAGGATACGGGGAAGGCTCAACGACTAAATGGCCCTGGGTCCGAGAGGGTTCAGCCACCCTTTATGACGGCTTAAGATATAGTCTAGTCCCTGGTCCAAATCAGGAGATTGACACACAAACACACACAAACACACACATAGAGAATCACGATCCAGCACAGAGCATCGACACGATGGGAAAGACCTGCACGCGCTGCGCGGTCGACAAGCCCCTGGATGACTTCCCTCTCAAGAACAGCAAGGCTCCGAACGGCCCGCGCATCGCCATGTGCAAGCCCTGCAGGAACGCGTACTCGCTCGAGAAGAAAAAGGCGAAGAATCCCGACATGAAGACTCGCAACCTCCGCACCAACCTGGTGACCGAGGAGACGCAGAAGTGCGACGCCTGCGAGCTGGTCAAGAACGTGACGCTCTTCCCCGAGCAGACCTGCAAGAACGGCCTGCCTCAGAAGACGTGCCAGGACTGCCAGAACGCGACCAAGGCCAAGCGACGCGATGCGATCAGTGAGGGCAAGCGCGAGTCGGCCAGGGCATGGCCTACCACCACCCGATCGTGGACGGCAAGAAGCAGTGCCGCGACTGCGAGGAGTGGAAGGTTCTGGAGACCGAGTTCCCGACCCGCAAGGACAGCATCGACGGCTACTTCCACGAGTGCAAGGACTGCAGGCGCGACAACGCTCGTGACTACGGCCACGTGAAGTGGAATGCTATCCTGTCGGATCGTCGAGAGAACGACGAGCAGTACAGGCGCAGGGTGAAGCATCGCGAGGGCCTCCGCGATACCGCGATCTACAAGCAGTCCCTGGACCGCTACATCACAGAGACGGCTTGCACGGGGCATGAGATCCGAGAGTGGTTCGAGCACAGGTTCGAGGGCGACATCACCTGGGGCACCTACGGTAAGGGCAAGGTGTGGACCATCGATCACGTCATTCCGCTCGTCTGGTTCGACCTCACGAAGGCTGACGAACGTGCGCTGGCATTCAACTGGATCAACATCCAGCCGCATCGTGAGAATTTCCGCAAGCACGTCGAGATCCGGGTCGACGAGATCCAGGCCGCGTTTGTCGCCGCCCACGCCTTCCTGCAGAGGACAGGAGAAATGGAGCTTTTCTCGATCGTGCCGAAGATGCTGGCCTGGCTGCAGGACAAGGCGGACGTCACGGAGGTCGTGCGTACAGTCGAGGGCCTGATGGTCTGAGCAGAGTGCCGACAAAATGTGCTGTAAAACAAGTGTGTAAAGTGTCAATTTCTAAGACCACATAATACTCCGCGAGGAGGGGTATAAACGTGCCATTGATAGCCTTGCAATACCATGAGGTAAAGGTGAACCTCCAATTCACTCCCCTGAGCCAGTTGCTGGTGAAGACCGCGCAGTCCGGCGGGTCCTCCGGGACCGTGACCGTGTCCGGCGGAAGCCTGGGCTACGCCAGCCTGTGGGTGGACTACGTCTACCTGGACACCGACGAGCGCCGCAGGTTCGCCCAGGTCTCCCACGAGTACCTGATCGAGCAGCTGCAGTTCACCGGCGGCGAGTCCGTCTCCCAGAACGCCAACAAGATCCGCCTGAACTTCAACCACCCCGTGAAAGAATTAATTTGGGCAGTCGTCTCTGACGTCAATACTGCCGCGAATGACAACTTCAACTACACGGCCATGGACAACCACGGCAACATCATCAACCCCATGGTGAGCGGCAAGCTGCAGCTCAACGGCCACGACAGGTTCGACGAGCGTCTGGGCTCGTACTTCAACCTGGTGCAGCCCTACCAGCACCACACCAACATCCCCAGGTCCAAGGGCATCAACGTGTACTCCTTCGGACTCAAGCCCGAGGAGCACCAGCCCTCCGGAACCTGCAACTTCTCCCGCATCGACAACGCCACCCTGAACCTGACCCTGCAGCCAGGATTCGGTGGAGGTGTGCTGAATGTCTATGCTCCTAACTACAATGTTCTCAACGACATGAATGTGGGGAACGAACAGCAGTCCGCTCAGAGTTTGGAGACCGACCTGAGACAAACGGTAGAGGCGCTCCCCTTGGTAGCTTGTTGCTGCTGAGGACGCCCAACTGCTAGTGGCGCCACAAGGCGCCGCGATGTCACCGAATTGCGGGAACACCCTGAGAGCCCAGAGTACTACCTCTATGAGGAAACTCATGCGAGGAACCCACGTTAATTGCGTCGGGCACAGTAAAAACCTCTGGGATTGGGCAATCCGCAGCCATACACCTAAACCCACCAAGCGAGGGCACGGAGTGTGGTTCAGAGACTAAGTGGTGACAGGTCCGAGTGACAGTAGCGTGTCACGATGAAGGCTCAAGATATAGTCCGACCAGTCCACAGAGGGGCTGGAAACAACGCCGCATTATGTCAGGCATGGGGGGCCTCTGTATAGCAAGGGCCCAAGAGCTGTACGACGAGCTCAAGAAGTTCGTGAAAAAGTGTGCAGCTAGTAGAAACAATTCTGCGAGATTACCTCGTAGCTGGAAGACCCTTAGAGCCTTCGCGTACCAAGGAGGGAGCCGAAAGGCGCCTCTGGCCAGGACCGCCCTGGGTATGGTGAAAATCGCGGAGGATTGGGCAATCAGCTTGCCAGTTCCTAAAAGCGTTATGGTAGCTCACGGAACGGCGTCACAGACTGAACGGGAATCGCTCGATGATGATGGCCTAGCCAGCCAGAATCGGGTTAAGGTACAGTCGGGCCCCTTCGGCAACGTCGGGGACAAACCGTGCATACAGCAATTAGATCCACGGATCACCCATCGCACTCGTCTTTGTGTCAATATACGATGTGTCCCTCACACATGGTATCGGTCGACCACTGAGCGAGGGATGCACAACAGCCTCAAGTATCGCCACTCATTCCTTCCTGTTCTGTTCCTTGAGAGTCTCGAATGCGCGAAGCTCGTCTGTGAGCTCGATCGTCGACACCGACATGTCGGGGCTCGTCACTGGGATTGTCCACCTCGTTGTGCTTTCCTCGGGGCATGGGGAAAGCTTCTATGTGCTTTGTGTGCGCATGCATGACGATAGCCGAGCGTCGCGTTTAAACTGAGCGAAAAGATTCCTGAGCATCATCATCAACTATGGACATCATCAAAGCGTTCACCCTGGGAGCTGTGACCACCGATATCAAGATTGCTTGGAGCGGTGATGATAAACCATTGTTCCTGGCAAAAGACGTCGGCACAGTTCTCGGTTTGGGCAACATCCGCTCATCCCTGCAGGGATTTGGTGACTCTCACACTCGTGTCCATACTATGGACACAGGAAATGGTCCAAGACAAGCAGTGTATCTGACAGAAACGGGACTCTACAGGCTGATCATGCGATCACGGAAAGCTGTGGCTGAGCCATTCCAGGATTGGGTTGTCAATGTGATTTCCGAGATTCGTGAGACTGGAAAGTACGAGTTGCGAAGACAATCTGAAATCGAGAAGGCCCTGATCCGCCTGAAAGCTGACAAAGACCACACAATCGCTCTGTGCAAGGCATACGATCATCAGGGCTGCGTATACATCGCCAGGGTCGCGACACTGAGTGACGGCCGCTCCGTGTACAAGATAGGAGAGACTGATGATATCAAGACCCGTGTGCGCGCCCATCAGACACAGTACGGGCAGGCGACGCTGATAGAGGTTTACCCCTGTACCAAGTTTCACGCCTTCGAACAGTGGGTGTTCGATCGTGATGAGATCAAGGGAATCAATCACAAAGAGCCTGTTAACGGTCATGATCCGGGCCGAGAATTGTTCTGTCCCGATGAGAACTTCACGTTGGACGATATCAAAAAGCTGATGAGCGACAACGTCGACGACCACCGAGGATATACACCGGCTCAGTACCTGGAGTCTGTCAGGAACAACATCACGAAGGAGCTGATGAATCGAGTGGACAGCGCGTCGTCCGACGAATGTAAGATCGCTCTGCTGGGAATGGCACAAGCGTACCTCGAAGGCAAAGCCCTTGCTGCCAAGAGCGGGGATGAGCCGTCCACTTCGACAGACAATGCACAACCCGCCTCCTCATCACCACACTTCGATGGACAGATACTGCATGAGATAGGAATCACACATGCTCCTCCAATCGTTCCTGTGACGCATCGATCGAGCGACATGTGTGTGCAGCAGTATGACGCCGCTGACTTGTCGAAGCTCGTCGCTGTCCACGACGGAATCATAGAGGCCGCTCGGTCGATAGACGATGCCCAGAGGTGGGACATCAGTGACGCCTGCCAACACAACACGACCTACAAAGGCTTTCGTTGGTTCAAGGTCACTCAAGACCTCAAGACTATGGTGCAGGCCATACCGCCTACTCAGGTCTGCAGAACACGCCGTCGCGGGCTCGTCGCCCAGATCAGTCCAGAGACAGGACGAGTGGTGGCCCTGCATCCCGATCAGAGACGTGCAGCCCTGTGCGTAGGCCTCCGCGATGACTCTTCTATCTGCATCGCTCTGAACAAGGGGTCTTGTGCTAAAAACTTTAGATGGCGGATGTGGGATGACTGCGATGAGGATTTGAAGGCCACGTACGCTGGCGACCCGTCGCAGATCTGGATGATTACCAGCGGCAAAGAGGTCTCACAACTGCATCCAATCACTGGCGATGTCATCGAGACCCACAGAAACATGACTGTCGTTTGCAAGAAATATCAGGCGTCTCACAAGCTTCTGGGATTGGCCCACGATCATGACACAGTCTACAAGGGGTTTCGCTGGAGGATACGAAGCCGGCAAAGATCGGGTTGATCTCGACAAGCTCATACTATCTAAATCTCAATGGGACATCACATGGTCTCCTCACAACCGATCGATTCTCAGGTACGACTCTGATTCGGCTCAGGGCGAGCATACGCGACTGCCTCAAGTATCTCATCGAATTCCCTCCTGTTCTGTTCCTTGAGAGTCTCGAATGCGCGAAGCTCGTCTGTGAGGTACCTGTCGTCGAGCTCTTGGAGCCGTCTGAGAGCGTCTTGGTACTTCTGCATCAGGGATAGGTTCCTGCCCTTCGTGCACGACATGTTGGCCTTCTTGCGAAGCCCCTCCTTGCACTCTTGCACCAGGAGGGGATGCTTCTCGATGATGAATTTGCCCTCGCTCCTGTCGTATCGGATGTGGCGAGGGTATCGGTCAATACCCGCAGCCTGTAGTTCGGGAGCCGGTGGTTCCTTGTCGGATCGGTCTCCTCTGTTGGAATTCTGGTCCGACATGTCGGCCCACCTGAGGTTCTTCTTCCGATTGTCTTGGATTCCCAGTTGCAGTGATCGACCGTCGTCTTTCCAGGTGGACAGGGCTCCCTCTCGCAGTATCGCAGGATGAAATCGTGCATGTAGATGTCTTTGCCTCGTTTCTTCTTGTAAATCTCACAGAGGTCTGGATGGGCGCTGCTCTGTTCGCGTGTGGGTTTGCACGCTGCGTAGGAGTTCAGCTCGTACCACGAGAAGTCTTTCACAAATACGTGGTGGCTCTTGTCATAGACCACGTACTTGCCAGTGTTCATCCTCATGGCATATACAGCATCCTGTCCATCGGACAGACCCACGTAAGGGTTCGTGAGCAGCCCCGCCTTGCAGCCCAACTTGATCAGCTTTCCTGGGCTCGTTTCTGTGATCGTCCACATACTATCGTGCTTACCATCGGGGGTGGTCACGTCCCTATGTGCTTTGTGCGCGTACTTCTCCTGCCATTGCTGTCTGTCCCAGCAGGCTCGGCGATGCACACTCACATAGAGAGATGCAATCATGTGGTGAGTCGGTGTTTGCAATGCATTCCATCATCAACAAGATCCACTGGGCAAGCGACGAGCAGCTGCACACAGCAAAAGTGACCACAGATGAAGATTACGAAACATGGCGCTATGTAGATGAAGCAGAGTGGCAGGCAGTAGCTCACCCTGCCGGTGAGTGGATTCTGTGTGGTGGACCGTTCGACGAGAGGGCTCTCGGCAAGGGTTTCATGGGTGGGCTGCTGAACATTCGGTGGGCGGTGGCGATGAGAGCCACCGCCACTGTGAAGGAGGTTTTTGAGGCTATGAAAGCGCGTCCAGTTTATCACTACTTCGAAGGTCTGGTTTCGAGCGTCTTGGATCCCATCGAGTTTCGCGGTATGGAAACAGAGGATGGTCAACGTTACAACGAGCTCCCTACTTTCAGCGCGAGATTTGGCACATGAATAGTCTTGATTCCGATTCGAGCAGCCTAGGCTTGTGATGTGACGACTGTACCACTATGCTAAGATCAAGCCGTCGTCGACCTGTTCTTGAAGGCCTCTAGGCTCCTAGTGTTCCTGAACCACCGAAAGCCTCCGGGCTTGTACCCCTTCGTGCACGCACGACATATCCCCTTTATGCCTGTGTCATGCTCGGCGTCGGCATACTCTTTATAGTCGGCGAGGACCACTCCATCCACTGTCGTCTTGAGAACCCGAAAGAAGTCCAGGAAATAGTCTGGATTCGCATCGATGAAGGCTTGGGCCTCCTGTCTGGTTTCAAACCAGACGTAGCCCTGGCTCGGTGACTTCCTATCGTCCGATGAACGGCCTGATCTCCCCGGACCACTGTTGACCGAGCCGTGAATGCTTCCCGGCTCGACCCCTGTCTTCTTGTGCGCCTCGGCATAGCTCTCGAAGTCATCGACGATCTCCCCCTTGTAGTTGACTCGGACTACTGGGCACTTGCGTTTGGTCTTGATCAGCCCTGATGCGTTGGCATGAGTTGCGTTCGCACTCTGTGTCACACATTCCAGGTTGTCGACGACCGAGTTCGACTTGTTGCCATCGATGTGGTTGACAACACAGTCTGCGAAGAACTGGTTCCTGAGGAGGACCTGCCCGATCAGGCGATGCGCGCTCGTAGAGATGTCACCGAATCGGAATATCTTGTAGCCTCTGTTGTCGAAGGATCCCTCGATGATGCGCCCGTTCGGAGCCTTGCATCTCCCCATCGTGGAGAGAAGATATTTGGGTTTCCCGATCACCTCGGTCGGGATCGGGACCCATGTTTCGCCCTCCAGATCTGCATCGTTGTACAGCCATGCCCATCCGTAGGCGTCATCGAGATGGTCTGTGATGTCGTTCGTGCTGTGAAGACTGTTTCCTCGCATGTCTGCGGCAGCCATCTTGACAGAGTCGTACATCTGGAGGCGCTCTCCAGTCATCCGATCACACCTCCAGATGGGGCGGCTTTTGCCCTTCGTAATGCAGATGACCTTGTGTGCTTGAATGTGTGCGTGTTTCTCGGCATGATCGGCCCATTGCAGATTGTCTGCTCGGAGATCGGACTTGTCATTGTTGAGGATGATGACAAATTCTTTTTTAGTGGGATTCTGTACCCATGTCTCGGCGACAAGACCCTTGGTGGGCTTGCGACAGTATTTGTCGTCGCGTACAGTGACGTACACACTTCCATCAGGCTCAATCTGCGGGGCGATGGGATTCTTTGACTTCCTGTTACGTATATTTCCCCGGTCGGAGGCCTCGTACTTCGGGAAGCTGGGAATCGGTCTCCATTCCTCCATTCTTCCTTCTAGATGAAGAGCTGCATGTGGCTTTTATGTGTGAATACGTTCTCAACCGCATGTCGGAGCCACATGTGATGCTGAAGGTCTCCACATAAACGTTCACGAGATGGCTCAATGGGCGCCATTATGGAGTCAACAGAGGCATCCTGGGTTTCGATGATCATGGATCGTCTACAGGTGCTCGAGCAAGCAAATGACAGGTTGGAAAAAGAGCTCGACGATCGGTACCCGAAGAAAGCTTCAACTCCTGACGTGGAGATCGATGTCCGTGATCCTTCAGACAAAGAGTCAACGTATTTCAAAGTCGCTGTGTTCACCGACCGCCCTGGCCTGTGCGATCTCATGGACTTCGGCAGAGCGCTCATGCAATACGATGGGACATCGTTCACAGATATCGTGTTGAGGAGCGTGTCATGGTCGGATGTATGGAGTGAGACCCCAGCTCCGAAACGAAACATCGTGTACATGGTAGGAATCACATGGCGATCAGCAGCAAAAGAGGTTGTAGAAATGCTGAAAGCAGCATGGGGTGATTCCATAGTCCCTATGAAACTGCCAGGTGCAGACTCTTTCGAGCCTCCTCGTAGAGGATGGGTCCACACTTCAAACAGTGTTCAGCAGACGCTATATCACGACGTTTGGGAGAGTCTGATGGGCTGGGGACCCGATGCTATTTTGATTGATACTGGCAGCATGGAGATCAGGACACGCGAAACATGCATTTGGAGTGACCTTACATCTGAATCACCCATGGCTGGAAGAGCTAGGCTCATCACCGCCTGTGGTGTCGACGAAATTGAGCTATATGGTGAAGCAGATAGAGTGTGCCAGATTATGCTGCAGGATCCTATGTTCATATAGGATGAGGGTTTCCATAGTTTGTCGGAGCGACACTGTAACAGCTGGTACTTCGACTTCTCGGAAGAACAATCGAATTGGTTTCTGATCGGGCACATTGTGGTGGCGTCTGGCATCAAGATCTGAGTGTCACACGGATAAGATTCACAGCTCAGCCTTCGCGTCAAAGCGGGTAGATCTTGAACTGTCTGGCGGGCTTGTCGCACACCGTGCACCTATCTCCGACCTGTTCCCTCGACTTCAACGCACACCGTTCGCAGTACAGCAGGTGTCCACAAGGTATCAGCGCGACCGTGGCAGGGGCATCGAAGCAGCCAACACACCCCTTTTCCCGGTCCGTCACGGTTCTCAGCTCGTTCCTCAACCCCTCCATCTCCGCACGGACCCCGATCAGTCTCGTTTCGTTCCTCTGATTGTCGGCGTTCATGCGGGCCTCGCGAATGGCACCAGATTTCAAGAGGACCTCGACGTCGTCAAGTCGTTCGGCTTGCGTCTCCACGATCGCCTCGAGCGTCCTCACACGCCTCTCGGCCGAATCCAGCTTGTGCTCCGCCGAGACCGCTCTCTGCTCGGGCCCAAGAAGCAATTTCTCCTCTTGGTGGGCAGCGACGACACCGGCAAGGCTGTCATTCATGCAAGGCCGATCAGCATCGACCTCCCGAGGCAGCAGCCTACACGTCGGGCGCCTCTTCGTTCGGACCATGGTTGTGGGCCTGCTGGCCTTCCGAGCGCCATCTTTATATCGCTTGGCGATCCTCACGCCGGTCTCGTTCGTCACCGAACATGCGCGCTGTGCTCGGATAAGGTCACACATTCGTTGAGAAGGTAGTTCACATCAACTGATTGACGCTCAGACTGCACTATCTTCACATCGGATAGATCTTGAACTGCTTGGCCGGCGCGTTGCACACCGTGCACACATCCCCGAACTCCGCCCTCGACTTCGGAGCACATATGTCGCAGTAAAGCAGGTGCCCACACGGGATCATCACGTTAGTGGCGGGGGCGTCCAGGCAGCCCACACACCCGCAGGCCCGGTCTGTCAGCCTCCTCAGCTTTTCCTTCAGGCCCTCCACCTCTGCACGAACCTCGAGGAACCTCGCATCTTCCCGCTGCTTGTGTGCGCTCACGCAGGCTCCAGCTTCTGGACGATTCCTGATGGCTTTGTGGAGTTGTTCGGCTTGGGTCACGATGATATCCTCGAGTCCTTTCACACGCCTCTCGGCTGCTTCGAGTTTGGTCTCGACCGCAACCGCTTTGCGCTCTCTGCACTGCGGGGTCGAGCTGGTCTGTATGGGAATGGCGATGACACCCGAGTGGCCCGAGCGATAATGGCTCCCTGTTATCCGCATGCTGTGGGCAGAGAATCGAAGGACCTTCGAGTCTCTGCAGATGATAGTAAGGCGCAAGAGTTCTGGCGACAGACAGGCTGCATGAGTCCCCTATGAGACTTTCACCTCGACCAATTGATGCCACGAACAATTTGCGGCTGTGCGCTCGAGCAGTAGTCATCAGAGAACGAGCACGCTCGGCTTGGGAGTGGTGAGGACGATGTCTCCAACGGGTGTCAGAGTATCACGTGGAATGATGATCAGAGAACTTTTAGGGGCCGAGCGGACCGACGTTTTCTTCGAGCGCCAATTCGCGTCGTTGCCAGCATGCGTTGCGAGGAAACGGATCGGCTCTTCAGGCACAATTGTCGATTCGACAGCTTTTGTGGAGATATCTGCAGTGTCCCAATTCCTGGGGCCAAGTTTGTGCGGGAGTCCAAAGGCTTTGCATCTGTACATTTCGAGGTAACCCGTTCTCGCCATGTGTTTGTTCTGGGGCCCGAAGCTGAAGTGGACGACGACAAAATTGCCGAAGATTGCACATGGGCGTCCGAGGGCAGAAGGTTTCTGCACCGTCAGATCCAACTCGTCCTCCTTCGCGACGTCTCCAGCGAACAGCGCCATGTCCTCACCATTCCAGGCTACCCAATTGATGCAGATCCTTTCGTAGTCTTGCAGGATCACGCAACGGGGGAAATTGACCCTGAAGCGATCCAATTCATCGTCCAGCAGCTGCTCGTGTGTGTACTCTGCGAATTGCCCATCCCACAGGCCGAGGCGATCGTGAGAGTCGTGTCTGACGATTCCGCGGTCAGTCTTGAAGTTGCCGAATCTTTGATGATAGTGCGTCAGGATGGCGTTGTTCAGCACGTTGGCAGAGACCAGGAAATACTTCTCGTTGTCGATCCGGAAGTCCAGGAAGGCGACGAAGCGTTCCAGGGTGTCGATGGCACATATGTCATCGTCGACCTTCACGTACACGGTGTCGGCGTCACGAGCGTACCTGTAAAACTTGCATACGGAATGCCACAGTATCCCAGGGTTGATGACAGTGCCCTTGGGGGGTCTGATCAGCTCGACCCAGTCATTCGGGTCTTCGGAGGTCTTGTAGTCGTGCATCCAGGCCAGGTCTGCCTCGTCGAGCGTGTTCATCCAGAACTGGACTCGGTCGACCACTGTATTGTAGTGTTTCGAGGTGAGGAGCTGCAGCAGGATCTCCATGTGTCCCCGGCGACCCGCCGGAATGCACATCACAATCCGGCGATCGCGGTGCATTGCGTGTGTGTATAATTGCTATCAACAATGTTTCACGAGCCGGTAGCACTCAGGACTGTGATGTGTACGCTTGCCCTGTAGATGTATTGCAGTGACGCACATAAAGCTGTAGGTCTTCCCGGGATCAGACACACCATGGCTCCCGACCTCTTGGATCAGGTCGACATCGTGATACCGACCATCCGGTCCCTGGACTTCCTGGAGCAGTGGCGGCCGTTCTTCGAGCCGTACCACCTCATCGTCGTGCAAGATGGTGATCCCGACAGACAGGTCAGCATTCCTGATGGTTTCGACTGCGACATCTACAATCGCCGAGACATCGAGCGCATCCTCGGCGAGAAGGCATCGTGCATATCCTACAAGGACTCTGCTTGCCGCTGTTTCGGTTTCCTGATGTCCAGGAAGAGGTATGTGTACACCATCGACGACGACTGCTTCGTGGCGAAGAGTCCTGACGGCAAACTGATAGACGCCCTCCATCATCATTTGCGCAACCTGTGCACGCCGTCAACTCCCTTCTTCTTCAACACGCTCTACGACCCCTTCGCAGAGGGAGCAGACTTCGTGCGGGGGTACCCCTTCAGTCTGAGAATCGGCGCTCCTACTGCGATATCCCACGGTCTCTGGCTGAACATCCCGGACTATGATGCCCCCACGCAAATGGTCAAACCACTCGAAAAGAACACGCGATACGTTGACGCCGTGCTGACGGTCCCGCACGGCTGTCTCTATCCCATGTGCGGGATGAACATGGCGTTCGACAGGGAGATAATAGGTCCTGCGATGTGGTTCGGGCTCATGGGCGAGGGCCAGCCGCTGGGCCGTTACGATGACATGTTTGCGGGCTGGTGCTCTAAGGTCGTGTGCGACCATCTCGGGCTCGGCGTCAAGACAGGTCTTCCGTACGTCTGGCATTCCAAGGCATCAAACCCCTTCGTCAATCTGAAGAAGGAGTACAAGGGCATCTTCTGGCAGGAGGAGCTCATCCCCTTCTTTCAGGGGGTCAAGCTGTCTCCCGAGAGCACGACCACCGAGGAGTGCTACTTGGAACTCGCGCAGCTCGTGCGCGAGAATCTGATCGGGATCGACCCCTACTTCGGGAAGGTCGCCGACGCGATGGAGACCTGGATCGATGCATGGAGGCAGATGGCAAACGGAGAAAAGATAGTGTAGGGAAATATCAGCAGGGATGAGCAATGACACCGTTCTCGTCGTGGCGAGGTACAAGGAGGACCTGGCTTGGCTTGAGAAAGTGCCAGATGGGATCGATGTAATAGTGTACAACAAGGGCCCTGACACTCTGTCTGTCCCTCGTGCAGAAATCGTCCCTCTGCCGAACATCGGCAGAGAGGCCGACACCTACTGTCAGCACATAATTCGTAATTACAAGAGACTCCACAAGAGAACCATCTTCAGTCAGGGGGATCCCTTCACCCATTCTCCCGATTTCCTGAAGGCTTTAGAGACCCGACAGACCTGGTCTGACTTTCAGCCTCTGACAACGAGGTATCTCGACAGTCCTCCGATCCCACCAGCGAGTGTCCTCGACCTGCATGGCCAGTCTGGGCCCGGATACACCGAGCGGATCTCATGCTTCACGCTCGATTCTATTTACTTTAACGACACCGGGGTGCAGAAACTCTGCGATGACTACTTGGAGGAGCACAAGCTCCCTGTGGGCACCAACATCATGCATCATCACATGGCTCGGTGTGGCCTCGAACATCTCCTACCCGTTTGCACTGAGGTTATCGCCTTCAATTATGCCGCCATCTTCTGTGTCGATGCTGATATGATTTCACAGCACGCCCGAAGCATCTACAAGAACATAATCGCAAAGCTGGGAAGCAACCACTGGGTGGAGGCAAGCATATGCGAGCGGATGTGGATGATACTGTTCGATGCAAAATCTGCTCTGAAAATTCCGCAGGGTAATGTAATGTGACACATGCTGCCGAGAAGGGCTCATCACAATCGAAACGCAAGGTTCGTCATCAAGATACCCGACAGTGCGGTACGCACTGAGTCAAGAACTGTCTCATGTGTCGTACAGCCACACAAACATCGTCTGAATCTCCAAACAGCGGAGTCGTGCAAAGGTTCCGGTCACCTGCTTCATTTTGCAATCACCGGTTTCGGCGATAGGATCTTGGACACGATCGGACTCTCGCTGCTCGGCCAGCACGGGGCCTTCGAACGATTGACTCACGTCTTCTGCGACCTCGAGTCGCGCGCCTACGATCCGAGTCTGTTCGCTTTCCCCGACGAGAAAGTCCGCATCACACGCGAACAGGATGTCAAAGTCGTCGGGAGCAAACGAACGGACATTCAGCCTGGCAGCTCGCTGCATCCCCTGAAAATTCAACGGTTCCTGATCTCACAAGGCATTATGGGAGCATCGTTGGCCGACCTCGAGGAGGCGTTTAAGGCCCGTGCGGCCCACTTGAGGCCGTGTGTAGACATTCAAAGACTCATACCAGACGAGATCGCCGAATGTACCGGTGTCCACCTGAGAAAGTCCGACAAGATCGATGCGGAGGACAATGAATATCACGGCACGACCTCAGACGATCTCCGCCACATCGTGGCAGCCCTGAAGTCGGAGGTGTCCAGCCTGATAACGAGAGGGCAATCACGATTCTTCGTGTGCAGCGAGGACATGGCATGGAAGAGAGAATTCGAGGACTGGCTTCTCGGAGCGGGTGGAGTCAGCATTCGACTTGGGGCTGCCGATGCTGTGGCCTCGAGCAGAGCAGGCTTCGATGCTGTACTCGATTTCTTCGCTCTCAGTCAGTGTAAACGGATCCTGCAGGGCATCGGCTACTCAACCTTCTCGATGGCGGCGTCACTCGTGCACGATGTGCCCCTCACGAATTTCTGCAGGAAACGCTCGACACAGCCCTCTTACTTCCTCAACTGGTGGCTGCCCCTCCTCAAAGAGGGAGGGGTTGTCCCTCAGGGTCATCGCCAGGCATGTGACAGAGTGATCCTGGACATCTGTGTACAAGCCTGATCACATAGACGTTTGCATTTGCATGTTCATGGATATAGAGGGCATGGAGACAGCCGAGGCGTCATGGGTGACCATGGTCATGGATCGCCTCCATCAGCTGGAACAGGACAACGACGCCCTCAGGAGTGAGCTGGAGGCCATTCGCCCCAAACCTGAGCCGGACGTGTCCTCGTCGCCTGTAGGAATATGGTTGCCCTCCAGGGAGTCGACGCTGTTCAATTGCTTTGTGTACACCGATAGGCCGGGTCTCTGCACCCTGAAAGATTTCGGGAAGGCTCTGATGAATGTGGATCCGAGTATAGGAGAGGCGACTCTGAGCATGATACCCTGGAGTGACGTCTGGGGCGAGGATGCCCCCCTGAGGCGGCACATTTTCTGTATCACAGGCGTGTTGGGCCCGATAAGGTCACAGGCCCAGGTCATCAATGCTCTGGAGGGTGCTTGGGGGGCCTCGATCCTTCCGGACATCGTGCCCACACACGATCTCTTTGTCGCAACCGGAACTCAGTCCCACCTGAGCGGACAGAACTACTGCATGTGCCAATTCGTGCAGCGAACCGACTTCTTCGACATCTGGTCGGCCATGATAGGGCAGGCAGAGAGGGCTTACGATTTCACACGAACAGATCAAGGAGTGAGGGCGAGTCGGCCGATGCCGTGGGAGCACCTGATAGAGGCAGACTCCTCCGTCTGGAGGGCACGCCTGTCGACGGCCGTCGGCATCGACAGGTTCGAGCTGCATGGCGCGAGCGCTATGAAGGTGCAGGCGGCGCTACACGATTGGGACGAGGCTTTCGAATGAATGGTCAGGCAAAAGCTTTCGTTGATCCGAGGCATCTCAGATCAACGATCGAAGCGTGCACGATAGACAACGGTGCCCAATTCTGGCACAGCTGCATATTACCACTACGAAAACACTCATAGAGGGCCCTGTGAGGGAACAGCGTATAATCCCGACCTTGGCTTTCGACACGTTCGGTCTGAAACACTGAAGTCTTGGCAGCTACATCCCGCCTAAACTTCAACAGGCACCATGGTCAGTCATGCTGGGGATGAGCCTGAACTGCGGCAGTGTTCGGAGGCAACTACACAGCTCACCAAGAAACAGCTTCGCAGGATCCAGAAAAGGTGCGATCGAAAGCATGGCAGGCAATGGATCGCATGATTTCAATTGGGTCTGTCACAGAGCAGTTCTTTCGAGCAGGGCCTCCAATCGGGAGTCGGCAAGGCGATCTCGAGAGCAGAAGGCGCAGGAGAGGGATCGTCTCATAGCAGAAAACATGGATCTCACGTCACAGAACAAGATCCTGTCGTCGGAGGCCGATGATCTGCGTGAACAACTCCGCAAGGCTCGCAAGGTGGAGTTGTCCCCGTGCTTGGAGTACCGACGCTGGGTGTCACCATTCGCCATGGTGACACACGAAATGGAACAGAGCAGCGAAGTTGTAGCGGGCACAGGTCCGCGATCGGAATCATCTCTGCGATCTTGGCTGGACCCTCTCGGCGATCTCGGAAATTCCGACGAAAACTTGCTGGAGTGATTTGAGACATCCACCGCCTGTCTGGAGCGACAACGGTGGATTCAATCGAATAGCACAACATGAGTACAGGCGCTGGGTCTCGCCTTTCGCTATGGCCCTGCAGGATGTACAGTGGAGCAGCGACATGACCGCAGACACAGGTCTGCGGTCAGAATCATCGCTACGGTCTTGGCTAGACCCCCTGTGCGATCCTGAGATGTCATGAAAATGGCAAAAAAAGAAATTCTGCCACTGTTCTGTCACAACAGTGGTATTTCAGGGAGCAAAGTTACTGAGCGAGCAAAGTGTCCAAAGCTGTATTAGCAGCGTCATGTCTCAACCGGATAAGCTTGATGGCCCGGTGCGGATCGTGGTACAGAGTGCGAGGCGAGAAGCTGAGTGCCAAGCCGATGAGTTTCAGCAAACGTGATGTGAATGTAGTAGCATCGGTACGCTCAGTGTAGGTGTACTCGTGTTCGACCCAATTGCTGTTCAGATTTGAACACATCGCCTCTGCCTGACGGCATTCATCTAACATCTTTTCCAGAATGGTCAAGACCTCACGAAGCATGGCGTTGTCAATTGCCCTCTTTGTCATCTCCTCGATCACATCTTGGATCCTCGCTTCAGCGTCGGCTCGTCGACAGGTGTTGCAGTGGGGTAGCTGGCTCGAGTGCTCGCAGGCGACTTGATTGGTCTGTGGGAGAGCGGTGTGCAGGGGCGTCGGACTCGAGAGCATGTGATTCGGTGTTTTGGCAGGCTAGGCGAGAAACTCTGCAGATGATCGTAGATTTTGCAGTCTCGGCCTGCATATCAGTGGCAATATCTCTACCCTCTTCGACTGTATCTACACGTAGTCCGGAGCTTTCACAGGCATGACCCTTCGGAGGTTGTCCAGGAATGCAGCATTCTTCACCCGGTAGTCATCCGTGGTCACTCCGAAGGATTCGTGCGAGTCTTTCTGACCATCTCTGTCATAGTACACGCCGTTCAGAACCCATACCGACCAGTCGACGTCGTATTGCTCGAGCCACTCAATGATGCAAAGGAACCATTGATTGTCTGGCCCACTAGTGTTTGCAGGATCGAATGTGTCCACATCGAAGCCGAACTCCGAGAGCCAAAGGGGCGCCGGCACATCGAGCACGGTACCGACCCTGGATGTCAAGAACCATTTCAGGTATGCACATGTCGGGTACTGCCCGAAACTGACCCACCCAGGGTGCACGTAGAATTCGTTGTAGATGTGTGCCTCGTAGACCACCTTGGCGCGAGGTTCGAGACGACCCTTCTTGATGAAGTCGAGTTGGCTCGCCATGGTGAGCCCACCGGCTACGATCAAGAGGTCTGAATTGGCAGCGTGTACGGCCGCAGCGGCCTGCCCCATGTACTGCCGCCACTGCGGCACACTGGTGAACGGATCCCAGCACATAAGCTCGTTGCGAAGACCCATGCCGACCACGTACCTGTAACTGGGGTCGACAGCGGTACGATCGTGCACGAAACCAGCGACAAACGTGAGCGCGTCGATCCATGGCTGCACGGGAAAACGGCTCTTTTGGAACCATCTCTGGTTGTCCTCGAGAGAACAGCACCACTGTGCATCACTGATGTGATTGTCCAGGATGACCATCACTCGCCTCTCGGCGAGCTCCTCGATGAGCCTTTGGAAGCAGCCCCAAACGGTGCTGTTGGTGATCCATGGGTTGTTCGTCATCAGCTTTGCATAGGACACGTCTGACAGCGTAGACTTGGCTGCGCTGGTCGCAATCTCATTGCGTCTCTGTATTGTCTCCACGGCGTAGGTCAGCCTCACACAGTTGAAGCCCAGGGCAGGGACGCCATCTGCCAACTGCTCGACCGGTCTCGACGCGAGGCCCTCGGGCATCAGAGCCGACATGTGACCCGCCCAATTCACGCATGCCAACTTGACTCTAGTGTTGTTTGCGGCCACGATGTACCTCCCTGAGATCTTCAACGGAAACTCGGATGACACGACAAGCGGCGCAGAGCCATTCAGGCAGGCGGATGTCCGGAGGTGCAGCACAAGCAGTAGCACGACAGTAAGTATGAGCCCCATGATGAACAGCTCTGACAGACACAAGACGGTCTGATAGGATCGAGCCTTCTTCGATTTTCTGACGGGAAAATTGATTGCCCAGATCACAGTCCTAATGGGGCCACACAAACGATGATCTGGTGGACCTCAACCTTTTACCGCCGCCTTCACAAAGCGATCGAGCGCAAAGACTACCATAGATTCTGCGAGGTACTGGCGGACAGGCCCTGGTGGAAGAAGCTCAAGTATTCGGATGGCCTGGAACTCGTGATTCTGGCGCGCAGAAAGGGCGTAGCCTGGGCTCCGCCTGCTCTACTCGTGGTGTCGGCGGTGGAGCTGCAGGATATCATCGACAGATTTGACCCTATGCTGATATGAGAGTCTATACCACAAACGAGCGATTCGCTGCCCGGATCGCTCTTCACAACAATCGTTTCATTGTCTTTCCACGTCGCGTTCTATCTTTTCTGGTCCAGCTCCACCGGAACCAGCTCTGCGTGCTTCAGCGACATCGTTTCGGCTCGGTAGCTGGGCGGAGTCTCTCTTCCTGCCGGTCTGAGCCAAGTGTGTGGAATTTCAGGGCACCCGTCGCACCGACGGGAACACGTCTTGGGCGTCTCTCTGCAGACGTAGGGATTGCAGGTACAGCAACACATCGCGAGATCGCATGGCGCCGGCTCCGGACAGAGCCTCCAGAGCCTGGGAAGGATAGCACCCACCACCCTTGTCATCATCATGATGGCAGTTGTGTGCGCTGCATATGACTCTCTTTACAAGGCTTTGCGAGTCGTGTCAGACTTTCGACGGTGTCTCGACACTTGCTCTGTCCACCATATGCCATCGATAAATATAATATGGCCAGTAGTTAGAAAGGTGTTGATATGGCGACAGGGAGCTTTGAGAGAGCTCTCTATGATCCCAGCACGTACCAGGCAGATCTAGACACCAACAATCGCCGGATCAACCTGATCATGTCCAACCCTGGGATTTGCAAGGACTGCCGCGTTCCTGAGCCCGGCTTCCTCACAGGCCAGGGCGTGAGTGTCGACCCGAACAGGAGTCTGATGGACGTCGAGTCGGACCTGAAGAACCTGGGGAGGATGTACAATCGGGGAGTCGGGGGATACAAGCCCTACTGCCCGGAGTTGATCAACACCAACCTCGGTGACGGGCTACCGTGTGGAGGAGGGGTGTCTAAGGGTCCCCTGAAGAGCCAGCCACTGCTGAAGCATCTCCCGGAATGTCGTTTCAATCAGATCGACTCAAGAATCGACGAGCCCCCATGCTCTTTTCGCGAGCTCGGTTACGACCGATGGGATCCCCTCTGCCAGAATCCCCAGGAATGGTCGGCCATCAACTTCCCGGGTGAGTCTGGTATACAGTACCGACAGGCACTCAAAGACTCCTGGATCCCGTGCCTACTCAAGCCTCAGGATCAGACACCCTCTCTGCCACCAAATTCGGGCGATCCTCCGTGCATCAAGCTCAGTGGGTCGACCTGTGCCGTGTTTACTGGCGATCTGGAGCCCGATCGTTTTACACAGCCGTACCCGATGGGTTATGCCCATCAATAGAGCTCAAGGCGCCAGCCTGAGGGCCGCAACGATGCAGTCGTTGTCTCCCGACGTGTCGTTTTCGAGTGATACCAGGGACTGCAGGCTGTCCTGCAGGCAGAGTATGGCCTGGTTCGTGATTTCCACCGACTCGAGACCGTCTCTTTCACACATGTCGTGCAGGAAAGCATGCACGACAGTTGTTCTCATCGATGCGGGTGGTGTCTTCTCGAAGTCGGTCCCGGCCACTTGTCCGAGTGCATGTCCGGCCGCCTGTGTCGCAGCGTCTCTGTGCCAGAACAGGGCGAGCGTGTACACGATGTCGCGCCCCAGAACGGCTTTTCCCCGTCTCAGCCGCACGAGGTGTGGCAGGGCGTGGTTGAAAATCTTGAGGACCGCGACGTACCGGGTCTGCGATAGAAGGCCACTCTGTCAGGCCCCTCTCGGGGTGAAGGGTGTGGATCATGTTCGGGCAGGTCAGGGAGCGCTGACCTCCTCTGCGTCGGACAGGGCGAGCTTCTGCGCCGCTGTGTGGATGTGATCCATGACCGCATCCCTCTCAGGTCGATGGCAACGGAGCCACATCATTTGTCGAGCATGATTACATTTGTACGCGCGTCATCACGCTCTCTCTATGTGCCTTTTTGCCTGGCCGGCGCGCTTGAAAGCCGATGAGCGTGAGAACCAACACTCGCTCAGTTGTAGGTTGCGTAGCCAGTGTTCGACTGGAAGTTGGTCGGCATGTATGGCTTGACCGCACCCATTCGGGTGAAGTCGCTGGGGGAGGTTTTGGGGAGGGCTCGCTGAAGGTCCTTTCTGATGTCCTCGCATGAGGGGTTCTCGATGCGATAACCTACGTCGGTGGCACGAGGCCTCTGCTGCACCATCTGGCAGGGTCGCAGATGGAACTTCTTGGGCTGGCACTCGTCGCAATCGTAGGGGATCCCGGACGATGTCTTTTTGCACTGGTGCCCGCTCTTGCAGGTAGGCTGATACAGACCACATGCCGAGCGTGACACAGGGTGCGTGCGTCCACTGAGATCGCTTTCCAGGTCGACCAGGTTCTTGTTGTCCAGAGACACGTCCTGAGATGCCACCAGCCCGGACTCTGGTCGGCATTTGTGGCAGTTCTCGTATCTGATGGGGTTCAGGATGTATTGAATGGGAGAGGTGCTCATCCTCAGGTCGGCGCTGTACTCACAGGGATCGTATCGCATGCGATTGAAGTCGTTCATACCCCGAGATATACTAACAAGCTACAAATAATTTGGTCGGGCCGGGTCCTGGCATCTTCTCGTCAATCTGCGAATGTCGTTGCGCGAACTCGCGCCTCCCCACTGCCAGCTCGGTATAATATGCTCGGGTTCCTGAACACAGTCGTACATCGTGTACTTCATGCGTTCCGGCATGATGCTGATTTCAGACAGCGTGTTGCACTGCTTCTTCTGCTCGGTCTGGAACCCAGACCACAGAAAGCTCTCCACGTCGGCATTTCCCTTGCCGTTCGCCATGTATGGCACTGTCATGTATGGCCTCTCGAAGAGCTGCTGTTTCAGCCTGGGATTTGTGACTGTGCTATCGATCCTCAGGTGGCTGTCGGAGTCCACGTTGCACCCCATCGAGTAGCCATACCCATTCCATATGTTGTTGCCAGGCTCCTGGATCATGCGTTCGAGCTCATCAGAGACGTCGCAGAAGCCATAGTAGTTTGTCAATTGATACTGACCGGGCTCGACACTCTCCATCTCCTCCACACGTTTTGTGCAGGGGTCATTCTTCAGACTCCCCGAAGGATTCCCCAGGGCGGTCTGTCGGGGTGCAGTGTCCATTTGTAATCCATAAGATATTCTCCGGTCAGACAGGCGTCACCGGCATGTCTCCATAGCGCTGCGCGCTGATTTCAAAGTTCACGGGCTTTCTCGATCGGCGCAAGTCGTCATCTATGCACCTCGATGGGTCCTCACGGCAGCCCGCCTGCTGCTTGCTGCCGTACAACCATTCTGCGAACTCCGTCTGATCGTTGGGTAGCTTTGTGTTGGGAACGGTGTAGAAGTTGCGCGAGCTCGTCTGTCTACCCCACACATCATCTACATCCCTAAAAAGGTCATTGTAGAAGCTGTCCTCTACCTGTTTCGCAGTAGCAGGGCTGTCTATCGGGCACGCAGGTGCCTTCTTCGGGTCATCCCGAATGTCCGTGATGGAAGGGTTCATGAATGGATTGTCCACGGTCGGCATCGTGCACGACGCGGTGGCCATGTCTGGGGCCTTCTCAGAGAGCCCGCCCCACGGAGCTCCTGTGAGGCCCTCGGCTGGCATGTTGTCGTGCATAAGCTTTGTGACGATGGCTAGGGCTACAGGCAGGTACAGCGTGTTGATGTTGCCACCATAGACATACATCAAAAATCCAGCGTACACCCCGAATCGGACAATGGCGTTCAATTTCTCGTCGCTCGACATTCCTGTCGTCGGAAAGAACTCTAGGAGACGCGGTCGCTCGTACAGAATGCTGTAGTCTGAGAACCAGAACGGATCAGACATCACTGTTGTACACTCGCATTATTTTTCACCGGACCGAGCCTTCAGCTTCGCCCTCAGCCGCTCCCGGTGGGCATCCTGATTTGTGCGATACTCCTTGCGGATCGCTTTCTGCACTTGCCGTTCGATGTCCTCGAGGTCGGGCAGTTGTTCCTCACCCCCGCCTGTCATGGCGCTGAGCATGCTGGCCATTATGCCCTCCCCCTGCGTCTCGGACACGGTCGATGGACTTTTCATCATGCTCTCCATGGTCTTCGCCATGGCCGCCATGGCATCTCCCTGGCCCCCAGGCATGTTTTTCAGACTGCCCAGCATCTGCTGGGCCTCTCCGATGAGTTCGTTCTGATCCAGCTCTCCACTGTCCACTTTGCTCTTGATCTTGTCTCCAACCCGCTTGACGACCTTCGCCAGCCCACCATTCGCCATAAGATTTTTGACTGCAGTCAGGGGATCCCCGCCCAGCTTCGCGGGGTCGATGTCGATGTCAGACACAATGTCCTTCGCCAGAGACTCTATCATGCCAGGCACTTTGACGCCTCCAGGCAGATCAGCTGCTGCTGGAGCAGGACATGTAGGCAGGGTGAAACTCCCCGTAGTGCTCGTGGAAGCCCCATCTGCCACAATAGCAGCCCCCATCAGGTTGAGCATCTGCAAGTACTGCCAGAGGGCTGCACGAGACGTGTCAGATATGTCCTGTTGCCACAGAAGCTTGAAATCCACACCCGGCAAGAGGCAGGCCTCCTTGTGGAACAGTCGTTCGTCCCTGTGCTCTATTTCCTGAGCGTTCGGAGCGAATCTGCGCATGATGCCTTTTATGGAGCGCACATCCTCGTTGGCACGCAGCACATTTCGGAGTCTGTCGAGCTGGGGACCCTCTTCCGGGAACGTCAGAGAGAGGCTCGTCAGCAGCTCGTACAATGTGTCGAAGAATTTGTGGCACTGCGAGTCCATCCGATTTGCATGTTGTTCGAAATTAATTTCCGCCCACAGACGCAGTCTGGTCAGTGAGGGTCGCCCGAGACTTTTGGTACCTGACATACAGGTAAAAGGCAAGGAGCATGATGAAGAACATCGCGACGAGGCCTATCACGATCCCCACCACGATCCCCACCGCCCCACCGATGGCGGTAGTCTGGTAGTTGACAGCAGCGAGCCCCGCATCGAGAGATGTCAGGGATCCGGGCAGATAGGCGAAGCCCTGTGTCGTCTTGCCGGTGAACGATTTGTCCGGGTAGGGCGACGTCCCGTTGAGTATCGCGTCTGCTATCAGTGTTGCTACGTTCTGGGTGTCGATGTTGATGCTGTGGTTCAACCTCAGATATCCATACAGCATCACGGCGACTGCGGTGACGGCTGGGGCCGCGAAGGAAGTCCCGCTCTCGACGACGTACTGACCACCGAGGGCGAGCCCCTCGATCGAGATGCCCGGCGCACTCAGTTGCACTGTCTTGGCGCCGTAGTTGCTCAGGCTCGCCAGTGCCAGGCTCTGGTCGATCGCGCCCACAGACAGGACCGTCTTGTACATGGCGCTGAAGCCGCTGGGATAGTGGTACACGGTGTCGGTGTCGGCACCATCGTTCCCAGCAGATGTGACGACCAGCACGTCCCGGTTGGATATGGCCTGGAATGCCACGCTGAGTGCCTGGGAGAACTCGGCGCTCCCCCAGGAGTTGTGAATAATGTGCGCGCGCTGCGTCAGACAGTAGTCGTAGCAGCTCACTGCATCACTGAGCTGGCCCTGCCCGCTGGCATCCATGAAGCGGCAGGCCATCATCGAGACATTCCATGAGACTCCGGCGATGCCGATCCCGTTGTTTGTCGTCGCGCCTATCACACCAGCCACTAGGGTCCCGTGGCCATTCTGGTCGTTGATGTCGTTGCTCTTCATCCCATTCAGGAACGCGGCGCCGTGCACATCATCGACGATACCGTTGCCATCGTCATCGATGCCATTTCCAGGCACCTCTCCAGGATTGCTGTAGAGGTTCTGTTGAAGGTCGGGATGGGTCAGGTCGATGCCCGAATCCATGATGCACACCCTCACCCCCTGGTAACCGACGATGTGTCTCGACCAGGGGGTTTGCACACCTAACGCCTGCAGACCCCACTGTTTGGGGATCAGGGGGTCATCGGTGTACACTGGGGGGGTCTGAGCATCGACTGCGCTGAGTGACACCCTCTGATCAGGCTCGCAAAACGCTATCGAGAGGTCGCTGTGCATGAGGCAGGCGCAGAACATGGCTGCCGTTGTGTTGCTCACATCGTACACGTACAGGCCCAAGGTCTCGGCGGACGACACAAGGGAGGCGTTGCCTATGTGGCGGGGCCTCATCGACGCGATCGAGGTGTCATTGATCGAAATCTGTTGATCATTGAATCTTATTATAACTCTTTCACACGAGGCGCAAAGGAGGCCCAACAGAGTAGCAACGACGGCAGGGCCTTTCTTGGGCATGTGGATACTCGGACATCTCGACTCACAGCTTTATGTGGTCATGTGTGGAGCTCGGCCAGGCTCACAAGCTTGTGCAGGTACTCGAACGAGGTCTGCTTGCTTTGGTCCGACATCGAACACCACAGGTCTTTCAAACGCATCGACTCGATGACATCGGTCCCATGCGCCGCCATCTCCTCCGTGTAGTCTTTCCGCAAGAAGAACTGCGCGTCCCTGGCCTCGATCTGACTCTTGTAGGGGAGCACCGTGGCTCTGAAGTACCTGATCAGGGATGCAGGGTGTACGGCTGCCATGCCGTTGGCAAACGTGTGATAGGTCCGCAGCTGGTTGTCTCCCGGAAACAAACGGGAGAGCTCGGTCATGAATTGGTCCAGCAAAGAGTTGAAAGCCGTGACGATGGACATGGTACAACCTAGGATGTACATCGGCAAATTTTATGAGACTTCTAGCGCGCGTCACTGTCGTGCACGGGACTGAACCTCTGAATTACGCGCTGCCATCAATCTGTCAAAAGCCTCGTTCACTCCCTCTTTCTTGTTTGAGCTTTCGGCAGGGACCTGCAGTGGAGCAAATGAGGCATCTAGATTGCCCATGACAGGGCGCTGGTCCAGGAAGGCAGAGTCAGGAACATCGTAGGGGAAGGGTTGCGGGCCACTCGATGCACTTGCATCTGCTCCATCTGTTTGGATAAGGCTGAAGATCGCAGGTCCTTCGAACACAGCTTTGTCTTTGGTGCAGAGCAGTGTGGGCACACACTTGACCCAGGATGGCAGCGTTCTCTTGTCCTTGTCATCCAAGCATATCATGAGGGTCGTGGGGGGTCTCAGACCGGACGAGGACAGGGTCTCCTTCACTTTCCGCGAGGCAGCACAGAATTTGGAGTAAAACAACACGTATTCTGGTCTGTGCTGCCGATTCATGCTTTAGGCATCGTCCACATAAAAATAGAGCAGATGCAGGCGCAGACAGACTCTCATAAGAGCGAGTGTGTCGGCAGTGGTAATCTCCATCAGATATGGCATTCCAGGAGGTGAGGGAATCAGACGACGGGGCCCACATAAGTTTCAAGATCAAGGATGTGCCCATGTCTGTGGCGAACGGAATCAGGCGGAGCTGCCTCGTAGAGGTGCCCATGGCAGGAATAGACATCGACACCGTGTCCTTCGATCCGGACAAGAACGGTGTCAACACCAGCAGCATGCATGACGAGATGCTCATCCATCGTCTGGCTTACGCGCTCCTCGATCTGGATCCCAAGGTGGCCGGGGAGTACAGCTTTCACATCTGCGATCCCCAAGACAAAGACGTCCCTTTCGAAAACGGTACACAGGGCATCATCGACTTCACGACGTCCGACATACGTGTGTTCAGGAACGGCACAGATACTCGCATCCCCTCGGAGGACGTATTTCTCGGAGACAGCCTGCTGACACGCCTCAAACCTGGACAGAAGCTGCGAGCCACATTCAGCGCCACCTGTCGGTCTGTCCGACAGGGCAATGAGGTTCGTTACAGCTTTCAGCCCTGCAAGGTCAAGTTCAGCCATACAGAAGCGACCGAGACAGCGGCGGCTCCACGCAGCTTTGCGCTGGAGGTCACAACACACGGTTTCAGACACATTAAAGCCAGGGAGATCGTGAGCAGGGCCATCGACGTTCTTCGTAGCAAAGTCGAGTGGCTAAAGACATCGGATCTGGATGTCGAGCCGGACAGCGTCCTACCCGATTGCTCCATCATCACTGTGCGGGGTGAGGACCACACACTGGGCAGAATGCTGGTCGAAACTCTGGAACAGATCGAGGGTGTCACTTTCGTCGCGTACATGAAGACTCATGCTCTCGACAGCGACATGAGGCTGAAAGTGGCGACAGGACACGATGGCAAACACACCCTCCTGGAGGCATGCGAGGTCTTATCAACGCTGCTGGACGATATCGCTCAGCAGTGGGTAGCCGTATGAGGCATCTCTATTTTCTATCCTGAAGTAACATGCTGGATGAGACCTGTAATGATCGCCCTGGCCATCTATGGCGCTGTTGTGTGGGTTGTGTTGTCAGTCCGCCCACCCATCATGTTCGATGTTGAGGACGGGTCGGTGCTGCAGTACGGCTCAGCGCAACAGCAGACACGACTGACCTTTCCCATGTTCTGCTGTGCTGCGGCAGCAGTCACATACGCATGTGTCATTCGGTATCTTCATCCCAGCTGACATTTACACGGGTATCTTCGTCGGCGAAGTAGCTGTCGACGCTGTCGAATACAGTGTCGTTCGCTGCATCACCGTCATCTGCATCATCCTCGTTGTCATCGTCGTCGTCATCATCCTCTTCGTCATCAACATCAAGGCCTGCCAGCCTCCGCATGTACCGCTCACTCTTTTCCCGGCTGGTGAGCAACATGTCTTTCCGGATGATGCCCTCCCTCTTCCTGTCGATACGATCGTCTCTCGTGGCGATGGCGTGAAAGCGATCACCCTCCAGGCAGTTGTCGACGTACTTGATAAGTAGCTCTGCAGCCAATGACATCTTGGCCTCATCCACACTCTTCAAGTGAATCAACACACTGTCGAGGCTTTCTAGAAGGCTCTTGAGCAACTCTTCGTGATCACTCATCGATGAGAGTTCGCTTGTGGACACCCCGCCGAGATTGCTGGTGCCTAGAGTCTTGAGAGCTGGAGAAAGTGGCCTGAAAGTTGCCAGGTATTGTGTTCCTAGGGAGTTTCTGTACGCCGGATCGGTGGAGTCAAACTTGACATCGACGATCTCTCTGTGTCTCACGGTAGCGTCGTACTTTTTAAGGCTTATGTGAGTGCTTTCGATCTTGTAATTGTTAATCCACAGGCTCATACCGCCGGCAAGCAGGCGGACAAGCCGACGGAGCCCCAACACAGAGTTTTGAACGGCTCTGTTGTCGAATCCCCATGATCGCCTGCCAAGCCTGTCCGTGAGAGCTGACGAGAACTGTTTTTCCCAAATCGCATCCCGACCTGTGAGACTGCGCAACTGAGATGTCAGGGAGTGCAGCGCCCTGAGGACCGAATCAGCCTCCACAGAGACCGGTTTCTCCGTGGGTGCCAGCGGCACAGGCCCAATCATTGCAGGATGCGAGACAGGGACAACGCGGGGAGCCATGACAACCGAGTAAACTAAATAGCTCCCGGATCTTGAACAATTCAGGAAGCTGTGATTGGCCATCAGAGCCCTGCGGACCACGCCGCACTCTCGAATGCTCCCAAGCAGCTCCGTCGGCCCACGCATGTCGGCGAAGGTGTTCAGGATGCACATTTCCTGATCCGGAAGACATCTCCATGCCCCTGAGGCGTCCGAGGAGTCGTCACGACCCATGATGGACCCGTACTTGTACGGGTCGTAGTTGTATCTGCTGTCTGTGCTCTGTTCAAGCGCCAAGGACGTGGCTACACTGTGCTGGATGTGTTTCAGGAGGCGCATGATCAGGACACGTTGCTGCATGCCTGCGGCGGTCTGGACAGAGAGAAGTTTGTTGTAATCCCCCTGCACCCTCTCCGCCCGAGCAGACAGCTGGTCTTTGAATTGTTGTGCTGTGTCATCGAAGGATGCAGCGCCCTCGAACCCGATCGGGGTCCTGTCCTGCAAATTGACCCTCTGCACGATCTCTTGTCTCTTGTCTACTTCTGCTGCGGCAATGTATGCAGCCTCGATGTCGGGCTTCCTGAGGTAGTGGTCTACATACTTGGCGACACGAGCAGTGACAATCTTGAGATCATCGGCCTGATATCGGTCGAGGAGACGGCCCTCCTTGCCCAGATCAGAGGGACGAGATGCCAACTGCACGAGGAAGTTCAGCTTGTTCTCTTCGGAATAGTACTCGTACTGAGTGTCGAGATCGCTTCCTATCGTCTTCCGACCGCTCTTGGCAAGAATCTGTCTGAACGCGTGCTTCGGTCTGTGGGACTCGAGCTCAATCAAGAGCCTCGCTATGATGGCGCTGGCATGTTCCTGAGTCTTCACGTCTGTGTCCCGTCCGATCTGCTCGCTGAACTTCGACTTGGCCTCCTCGAAGAGCGCGAGTCTCTCCTCCTTAGTGGGGGCCGGACCCAGACGCGAGCGAGTGTATTCGTTGATGAAGACAGGATAGGTATCCATCTCATCAAACAGTGAACTGACGTCATACACAGCCCTCACAAGGTCCTCGCGACCCATGGTGAAGTTCAGCTTGTTCGGGTTCATCATCACCACAAACATGTCGGCGATTCTACGGAGGGCAGCCGACGAAAACTCTGTGATTGTTGATGGATTAGGGATGCCCCGATTCGCACGATCCCCGTCTATCCTGGCCCTCGCGGCAGCAGAGTAGAAAGTAGATGCCAAAGCTGCCCCATGCTGATCCTGGACGAATTCCTCGCCCTCTCCACTCTCGTCTTCCAGCAGGACGAAGTCGGAGCCCAGGTTGCTCATAGATGTGTTCAGATCCAACGTGGCTTTTAGGCGCAGCTTACTCCTGACCATGCTGCCTCGTTGAGCTGCCGACAACTGACGCAGCCTGGCGCCTTCGCTGTACTCCCGGGCAAGCATGTCTTTAAATCTGTTCAGAGAGAGGGCCGTGGTCTTATTCACGTTCTCGAACATGCGTGTCCAGTCACCGCCAGCGATCTCTGGATACAACTGGGAGATGTCCTTCAGAACAGCGTCCCTCGCAGGATCTGTCGAGCGGACGCGCTCCTCCGGTGCTGGTGATGCTCCCTCGGGATGCGCATGGGCAAAGCCAAGCATCAGAAAGCACTCGTCACCGTGGTCCGGGACCTGACGCAGACTGATCATGGTGAGGATCGGATCATCACTGAACTGGCCATCCAGGCGATCGCGCACGATTGCGTCATCCAGGAATCGGGCCCCTGTCGATTTCGCCTTACCCTGGTCTGTTGCAAGAGCTGCTTTCTGGAGCCTCCTCTCGGTCCGTTCACGTCGCGACAAGACCGTGTCTATCAGGTCCACCACATTGCGAGTGATCACAGCACGCACCCGGGCGATGACGTCGGCGGCGAGTGTGTCGAAGCTCAGTTTGAACCGGCCGAAAGACTCGTCTACCATGCCCAGGTTGTAGACGTCGTTCCAAACCTTCTGCTGGTGGTTGAGAATGTCCATCTGGGTTGGGATGTAGGCCTCGAGCGTCTCTGCCAAGGCATCCGGTGCAAGGACTGTTGTGCGGTGCTGCCTGAAGCAAGCTGCGCTGGCGGCCGGCGTCTTTCCACCGTGTGATGTTACACTTTTTGCGTCTCCTTCCTCACCGTGAATCACAAATCCGACAATCGCTAGAGGTTCGCCAAGGGTCACGACCTCGGTCTCGAAAGTTGTGTCATCATTGTCAAACCGCGGTTGCATTACAGGGTGTGATGCCATGCGCTGCTCGATTGTAAATTTCACACTCTCCTCGCGGAGGCTGCTCAGGGGGTAATTCTCAACGATGCGATAGACAGGGCTGGCTTGAACGAAGCTCCACTCCAAGGGACCTCTCGGGGTTCCGGTACAGCCCTCGTGGCCCACGCCACTGTACACACCAGGAACCCTACGACCCATCTTGTCGGGCACGTAGCTGAGCACAGGCACGCCAAACCTGATTGTAGCGTTGTTGGTCAGTGTGTGGGGTCGGCTCGGGGCGTATGCAGAGCGATGTAGTTCGTGCAACCTGTCCGAACTGTACGGCCTGGTGTTCTGCTTGTAGGACCGGGGGCTGGACTGTGTCTCGACCTGATCCATTATGTGCCTCTGAAGGGACCGGCGCTCCAGCGTGTGGCTGTCGTCCGCGTCACTTCTCTCTTCCTGGGCAGCATGCAGCACGATCCTTCTATCGAACACCAAAGGCCTCAACCACGTCTGGCTGTAGTTGCAATGATTCTCGTCCAGCGCCTCCAGAAGGAGCGGTTTGGAATGTTCGTTCTCAGTTGGGAAGCTCGTCACACATTCCATGGCCCTGCGGACAAGCTTGACGAGACGTGCGACGTCCTGCCTGTCCACGACGAGGTCTTGACCTGCTTGCAGAGAGATCTTTCTGGCTACGAGGCTGGGCTGCTTCTTGAAGTGCAGGAGTAGATCATTAAAGATCTGCTCATCATCCACCTGTTCCCTCTCAGCTGCAGACTTCTTGACCAGAATCTCAGCGATGGACTCGTCGCCGAACACGATCTCGCCGGCCTCATGTGCCGTGGTGTCCGGAGTGACTGGTGCAGCCTGGGGCTTGCCCTCGTCTGTCAGCTGTATATCGAGCGAATCTCCTGTCGCCCCGGCTGGTATATCGAGTGGTACGATGACCGAGGTATCGTCACCGGCCATGTTGTTTAGATCTATGACCACCCCGCGGTCTCCGGCGCCGCTCATGCCTACATACTGTGAACAAAGATATAGCCTCTGCGCTTCACAGCGCTGGCGCCATGCAGATGGCAATCAGCGCACGCTGCACATGCTCCGGAAGCATGTCGATGTGTCTGTAGATGTCCATCAGGCTTCGTTTCGCCCGGGATCGCACATACTCGCCATGAATCTGCAGCAGCGTGATGTACAGGGACTTTGGCAGCGCCGGTCGCTCCTCATGCAGGATGAAGTAGTGCACGTACAGATGATGCACGACCCTCGCCGTGAGCCAGAGCTCGTGCTCGAGACGGTCCGCCATGGCGACGTGCTTAGGGTAGAAGTGGAGGTAGTCACTGCGCGTCTTCGCGTCACGCCTTATCCGCAGATAATTTCCAATGTCATCTGAGCTGCTCCCCATCAGATCTCTGGCGTAGGCGTAGGCCGATGAAAAGATTTTGAACCTCTTCGGACCGGTCGCTATGTACCCAGGGGAGTGGTGGTCCATCAGGGCCATGGCGGCGAGAACATCATCCCGAGTGCTGAAGGAGCTCGTCTCTTGGATAGGCACACCGACGTCGCACTCGATGTGGCAGTACGATCGCATGTCGTATGTCCCGACATGCAGAAGGGACGATTCTCCCACCCCATTAACCATGTCAACTTCTGGAGTGGAGAGGACGAAGATGTATGTGAGGCCGGCGGTCAGTGGTCCGTCCTCGCTGTCGTCCTCTATCTGCCGCAAGATGACAGGATAGGCACGGCAGGCGTCCATGAACTGGTCGCCGAAGCTCCGGTTCGACTTCCAAAACGCCTTCGAGGCGTCTATCATTCTATTGGTGGATCGACGCCAGCGCCCTCCATGCCAGTATAGAGTCATTTTGACCCCCTCCACATACTTCCTGAACGTGTAGCAGGAAACATCCTCCGGTATGAGCTCTGCATTCTTGTCGATGTCTACCACAACCTCTGTCGTCCGATCGAAGGCGTACGACACCAGGGTGTCTGTTCCCTGCTGCAAGATGGTCCCGACACAGTTCTTGATAGGCGCCCACTCATGTATTCCAGGGGACATCTCAGAATACATGACATTGTACAAATCGTCCTCCTCGCGAATCTCCAGGTGGTACGGCGCAGCTCTCAGGAGCGCCCTCTTAGCCGGGAACTCTTGAGCACCGAGGTCCTCCTGCAGGAACCTGACCAGCTCCATCTCGGGTGTCGACACCAATGGAATCCTGTCTCTATGAGGGAGGATCCTTCACTTGCACAGGCTGTCGGCAATACGTTCTAGCGCCTTGCAGAGGCGCATCTGTACCTTGGAATTCTGCGTGATGGCCTCCACCACGTTCCTGCTGTTGTCGTCCTGGAAGAAGGCGCTCATCATCACTCCGATCTGTTCCACCTGGGTCGAGACGGCATCCTCCCCGTCAAAGAGAATGTCCTGCTCGCCATGTTTGGGTTTCTCTGTGCTGGCTACATCGGGAGCCTGCGATTCCTCAGCGCGAGCCAAGTTTCCCTTTCCATCCAGTTCGAGACATATCTCGTCTTTCTCATCGTTGTCGCCGACATCGATGATCTCGACCTGTGGCTGCCTCCTTTGGCTGTTCGCAACAAGGTCGTGGAGGATGCGCATTTCGTCCATTCGTCCATGACGTACGCGCACATTAGAAGATTCAACATTTTCACGCACAGGTGCTGTAGATTCTTTTCAACAGACCCGCACTCGTGGTATTTTTGGCCGCAGCAATGAGACCCGCTGCCTCGGCACAGGATGTGAGGCTTTTGCGGGCCAGCGCCTGCTGCTTCAGGACATAGGCATCGGCCGCATCTGCCTGAAGGCATGACGCATTCATCGAACATGGGTCGGCCTGCAACTTACCCTCCAGGACGCTCAATTCGGTGTCCGAAAGTCCCTGCACCTTGTCGAAGTATGCGAGATCGCATGCCGGTGGCTCGCAGGAGGGCGAAGCTTGCTTCCTACCCTCCATGGCCGTGAATATGTATGAAAATATGCTGTCGCCTCCATCCGCCGTGGGGGTCGTGTTCGCCTCTGTTGATGGACACGATGACGCTGTCGCGCCCGGGGTCACCACACACCCACCGGCAGTGTTGTCATAGCATCCCCAGGCCTGTGTGCCGTCGTTCTGTACCACCTGGCATGGGAAACCGTCCATAGACACGAGCTGGCTCGTGAATCCCTCGCCGCTGTTGCTACGCAGGAGCCTCCAAAGCATTCCGAGGAATACCAGCATTATCAGAATGACTGCGGCAGCAAGACCTGGCAGCATCCAACCTATGTAGGAGTGATATCTGTTTGTGGCCCGAGACATCTACAAGGGTGACGTGGCTATGAGAGGAACGCCGTTGCGTCGACGCCGTGATGTAGTGAGGTTGTGAGTAGAAAAGGCTGCACTACATCGCCTTCCTCAGACTGGACGCGGCAATCGACAGCATGTTGGCACTCAAGCGGAGACTCTTCGGAGCGCCTCACGACGCTCCAAAAGTGCCCGAAGAGGGACCGCCTCGTCACCGACGCAAGCAGACAGATCCAAAGAGGGTACGACGCACGGAATCCGATCAGGAGAACAACCTTGCGTCCTGTCACAGAGCACCGACATCCAATCTCGTTGCTGCAGGCTATATCACTGGCCCCAGAGAGGCGCTTACCAGAGTCGACGCCCCAGCCAGCATCGACGCTGTCGTCTGTACCGACCGGCTCGTCAGCCCTGTCACCTGTGTCACAGCCGCCACCCTCGGGCAGTCCGGTGAGCCTGTATCTCTGTCGTGATTTGTGATCAGGATGCTAAAGGTGTGTGTCTCAAGGTCCGATTGTCGTCACAGGATCAGGACGTGGACACACCTGTCGACGAGCCGTCAACCTCTGATCCGGCCTACGTTCCAGATGAGTCGACGATCGACACAGGCAGCGACGACAGCGAAAGATCCATCACGCTCGTCAGCGAGGATGCTGAGGTGCGTTCCTGATCACACGATGTTTCTGATGCTTCTGGTTCTGGGAGTCGTTGACCTTCTGGTCCATCCACAGGAGGGGTCCGTAAGTGAATTGAGTGAAGTCTGCGTCACGGTGCACAACGACAGCCCACCCTGTGAGCGAACACCAGAAGCAGACGTCAGCGATCTCGAGCTCGATATCGATGATCCGGAGGAGTCTTGCACGGACCACGTGTCAGCGTACAGCACGGTCGAGCTGACTGCGAGGCAGAGAGCGAGGTTCACAAAGATGCTGAGGAAACCAGTGTCGTATTGCCAGCCTGAGGGCGGAACGACGACCTTAAAGAAGCTTCTGAACTTCAAGATCATGGGAGAGGATGGGCTCGTCAAGTACGTTCGGACTGCTCTCGATCACCATGATTGCCATACTTGCGACGCGATGATGTTGCTGACATCGTTCTGGTCTCGTGCAGTGCCATACTGAAGCCGGGTAGTAACATCATCATGTCGAAAGAGGTGAGTGGCGATCGTAGCATTTGTTGCGTCGTTCCTCAAATCCAGTCGAGTCGTGCGTGCGATTCTTGATGCTGTGCAGCAATCGCACAAATCGTGCGCCATCGCCACGATGGCGGCCCTGTCATGTCAGCTCGGACAGCCATGTGTGGTCGTGGTCAGCGATGTGCTCAGCTCGGTCGAGGAGGTAGTCAGCAAGGCCAACAGTCTTCTGCGGCCTCTCGACCCCAAATTCGATGGCCTGAGCCCGGTACTGCACTTCTGTACGGGAGCCAGTAAGACGTGGAACTTCACGCGCATGGAATACCGCGGCATCAAGATGGGCGGATTGGTGCCGGTGCTCCAGGCCTCCAAGGCGGTACTGAAGCACCTGAATGAACTCGCAGAGTCGGTAAGATGTTTGAGCACGTTTCCCGTGTCGCTTTCTCTAGACTCAGGAAGTTTTTCATGTCTGACTTGCCTGCTGGTCTGCAGGTCGATCTGGAGGGCATCAATCTGATAATCGATGAGGCTGACAACATCTGGTCAACATACGTGGATCAAGACCGGCCCTTCATACCCCTGCAGCGCGAGGGAGAGCTGTACGAACTCATGGGCGGTTCCCCATTGAACAATTCCCGCATTCGGACCATCAGTCTGGTGAGGAGGCCATTCAGATCTCTGCTAACGACGTCGTCCGCTAGAGCGGCGTTGCAAGACGGCATCCCTGTGCAGGTGTCGGCCACGATCGCTCCCATCCAGTGGTGGACCAAGATGTGGAACGTCAAGCCGCAGAAGTTCATCGCCGACGACCAGATGCTGCTAGAGAAGGGATTCGCCGACGAGCTGCACCTCAAGCCTGTTTACCCGATGCTGAACGCCGGGGACGTCAAGGCCAGCAACAACTACGGTTGGGACCATCCCTCCTTCCGAAGGGTCTTCGAGGAGTTTCGCACCGATACCCGACCGGGACGCCTGATGATGGTAGCCACCACTCCTAGAGTCAGAGCCGGAGACAACACCGTGTTTCATCAGGCGGAGATGACCCTGGCAGATCGATGCCCAGAGGCGGCCTGTCTGGTGGTGCATGGCGGCGGCATCAATCTGCTATACAGGAGCGCAGACGATCCGGACGCGGCGACGGGCTACGGCATCCCGCTAAAGAAGGTAGGCTGTTGTGTCGTGTGTATTGACGCTTGGATGCGATTCGATCCGATCAGACGCAAGCCGACTAATGCTGATAGACGCTGCCAAATGCAGACCCACGACATCAAGGAGGTGGGATCAGCAATCGAGTTCGTCGACAGCACCTGGGGCCTGCAGGTCCCCGTCATCGTCTTCGGCTATCACTGCCTGGGGCGCTCCAAGTCCATCCGGTCCGACAAGCGTGTCATCACGCACCTCATAGTCGCTCTTCAGAACGGCAAGACCGCAGCAGGTACCTATCTCTCTGAAGTTACCAAGGCTCGACCATCAAGTTAGAGCATGTAGATAAAGACGTAGTGCAATGCGCAGACCTGAAGCAGACAATCATGCGCTTCGGCGGCTTCACCGACGGTGTGCGGCGGGGGAACGGCTTCACAGAAGGGGTGATGTTCCTGGGAGTACAGCAGGACCTCCTGCTCTTCCTGCAGTACTACGACTTCCAGAAGGAAGCACTGGCCAGGGGCGACGATTGGATGGAGGGAGAGTATCCGCAGCGCTTCAAGCCGGTCGTCAACAGCGCCCGGAAGCACGCCAAGAAGTCGCTGCGCCTGGATGAGCATCTTGCGATGACAACTGTCAATGCAGGTCAGTCAGGTATGGGGCCATTCCACAAGACCTCTCATCTGCTCATGCCTGCACTTGCAAATATGAGCATCTGCAAGAGCTCTGAAGCCATGGTTGCTTTTTGGTGAGATTCGACAATAAATGCCAGGACTCGGAATTGCTATTGTGAGCAAGATAATTAGAAGGGGCACTATCTGATATGCAGACGCGTCATCTGGACGTCAATACCAGCTCGCGATGGCACTTTCCATGCTCTTCGAGGGAGACAAGACGCAACTGATCACGCGCCGCCATGTCTTGAAAGCTATTGAAAATGTGCCTCAGTACTCTGGCTGGCTGCATAGCAATACAGATCATGGTTGGGTGATTGAAAATTGGAAAGAGCGTGGGCTGGTCAAAATGCATGGGAGGCAAGGCATCTGGACTTTCTCAGCGGCGGCCAAGGTCACTATCCTGCAGATGGTGTCGTAAAGCGATCAGCATGCAGTCCACTCAGCGGGATATCCCATGAGCCATTCCAAAAATGCTGGATTGACAACCCAGTATGAGTTCACAGAGTGAACATTTATGGAACGACCAGTGACATCCCTGATGTATTGGAGAGTGCTTTTGTCATGCAAGATCTGGGTGCCAAGCATGTTTGCAGCTCGGTACGTCTCCACCACGCTGGGATAGATATTTGTGACCGGGGTAGCCCAAGCACGTCGGGCATGGGAGACATCGCGATATTGTAGCATGAGATCGACCTCCGCCCGAGTAATCGTTGCCTGAGGCCGACGCATATATATCACAGAGGCATCCTCGAACACTGTGATGGAGGCTCTGGTAAAATGTTCAGGCTCCAGAAGATTCAGAATAGCAAGATTCAGCACGTTGTATGCATGAGATGCACAACTCGGGACCACACTGTTGCCTAGCATCGCAGCTCTCCGCAGCAGATCTTGGAGGGAGCGTGCTGTTTTGGGAATCACCCGAGGTGCTCCCTCGATCACCCAATCGTGGGCTGGAGGAGACAGCATCGGCAAAACAATTTTGCGAGTTGCGAGGCAGTACCAACGCCGTCGCAGGTGTGGTGCACCGACATCTCTTGCAGAGAAAATACCCCAGGCGACCTTGAAGCCTCGTCTCATAAATTCGCTGACGATAGCTGTCAAACCTCTTGACAGCATCATAGGAGAATTCTCTAGAAAGACTGCTTGCAGTGTTGGATTAGAATCGAGCAAAGAGAACACTTCAAAAATGAGGCTGGAGCGACTGCCATGGATTCCCTGGGCATTGCGTTGGAGACTGCTCAAATCTACACATGGGCTGCCGGCTGTCAATATTACAGGAGACGATGAGAGATCGTAGGCGGTCAATACGAGGTCGCGAACGTCTGCATGTAGAGGAGCTTTCCGTAATAGCCTCTTTGTCATGAGACTCTTCAGAACACACTGACAGGCTGGATCAATCTCGCAATAGATGACGGTTCGGAAAGCAGATTTCAGAGCCAGAGAGAAGCCACCGATGCCAGCAAAAGCATCCAGCATTGGCAGCTTGCTGACCATCAGCCTTGAGAGTATCTGGGAAAATGTTACAAACCTGAGTGGCCAGACTGGCACGATTATACACAGGCAGAAATGGAAGGACAGGCTTGTGAGATACTTTTGTGTTACGAGGAGAGCTCAAAACACTTCGTAGTTATAGGTACAGCAGTATAAAATGCGTCTTTCGACGCTCGATCTATTCTCCGGACTCGGCGGCTTTTCATATGCCCTTCATTCGTTGTGTAAGACTGTGGCCTACTGTGAATGTGACAAGTATGCTATAGCTTGCCTCACAGGGGCCATCGATCAGGGTCTGATCGATGCAGCTCCTATATTTACAGATGTGCGCACGCTAGATCCCACAATCATCCCTGGCAGACTAGATGTCATCACTGCAGGCTTTCCATGCACGGATCTGTCGAGCATAGGGTCAAGGTCAGGATTTCGGGGCCAGAAATCCCAGCTCGTATGGCACATCTTCCGTGTGTTGGACATGAGGCCTGACGTTCGTGTCGTCATGATAGAGAATTCTCCTCGACTGTCGAATGACGGGCTGTCCGAGATTTGTAATGAGTTCCAGAAAAGGGGGTTTCTGTTCGCGTGGGGAATCTTCCCAGCTGCAGAGGTAGGCGCTCCCCATCGTCGTGACCGTTTGTATGCTGTTGCACAGCGCGGGCGACTCAACCTGCCTGCCCGAGCACCCTCTGCGATGGAGTCTAATCGGCATGCCAGAGAGCCCTGTCTCCGGGTGATCCGAAAAAGTGACAGACACCAGAATCGACGCCAACTGGCAAGATTGATGCTTCTCGGAAATGCCGTGGTTCCCCAGGTCGTTTACCGGGCTTTCAAGGTGTTGCACGCAGCTATCCTGGGACATCTGCAAGACTTGGTCGGTGCTCGAGCAACCATGAAGGCGATCTGTATCATCCATGCAGGACACACTCGCATTGCGCAGAGACCAGACATGCCCAACATTCGCTCACCACAAAGCAAGCCCATCCGAGTGGAGTGGAATGGACTACAATGTACACAGCAGGCGTGGCCCACACCTGTCTCACAAAACTGGCGCCAATGCAGGTTTCTATCATCGAGAACCTGCAAGACCCTGGCAAATCAGATATTCTACGATGCCGAGACGAGCAGGAGTCTAGGTATCGAAACACCTCGCAACATGATGTCGATTGACTGGATGATCAATCCTGCCTTTGTTGAGTACCTGATGGGTTATCCCCAGGGCTACACAGCTGGAGCCGTCGATATGCTTCACGGTGTCTCTGATGAAACTGAGGCAAAGATGTAGTCTTGCGGGTATCCCATCAGCCACCCTATAAAGTTGGGGTTGATCATGTAGGTCCTGCCAGGGTTGACCTTATCCTCTGAGGAACACTGTGGAAATTGTGTTGACGTCTCGAACAGGATGACATTGGCCAGGTTCCTAGTACAGCGTCCCAAAAACGGCTTACACTGTGTCCAATTGTGTTTCAACGGGGTCGGCCATGACTGGCGGCTGATAGTCTCCTCGCCATTGGCTATCCGCAAGTCGAGGAGACGTGCCTGATGGTACGCAAAAAATTGCGCCAAATGTGTCGGCATTTTTTCAGGATTTATCTCTGTGAGCAAGATATTGTATGCCAGCACCACACACGGGGGAATAACAGAGCTCCCAAACAGCCCACATAGGTCTTTGTATAGCTTGTACCTACTGTCTCTCAGCAGCACTCTCTTCACTGGCTCGATCTCCCAATTGAAGCTGCTAGCTCTGCACAATCTCAGATCATTTCTGCCTCGACTCGCCATACAAAACCATCTGCGCCTCTGATGGAGGGCACCAACGTCGCGACCCGATACGATAGTGTCGTGAACCGAGAAGCCTCTGTCTGCAAACATCTTGTGAAGTGCATCGAACCCACGAGTCCTGATGAATGGCGAGTTCTCCAGCAGGACGTATTTGACGTGATCACACTCATCCACCAGTCGAAAGACGTGTTTGATCAACCCAGACTGAGCGCCTTCCAGACCTTTCCCCGCAGGGTTTGCAACGCTTGTGTCTGTGCAGGGGAATCCGGCGCAGATGAGCTGTGGAAGTTCTGGCAAGTCTGACATGTGCATTTTGGTGATGTCCTCCAGAATCGGAGCTCGATCGATGCGGCGATAATTCATATTCGCTCGCAGTATGTCGCGACATATCGGCTGAATATCACAGTAGCCCACCGTTCTCGCGACTGTGTGCAGAGCTAATGAAAAGCCACCGATTCCAGAGAACAGGTCCAGCATAGTCACACGTTTGTTCATCATACGGTGTTCACAGAAATGAAACCTTTCGGGAGGCAGCCCCTTCTCAAATATTGACCACTCGCCTTGCCGAAACTCAATGACGGAGAGTAGCGCACTTTGTCCATCCTGCAGGATAGCCCATCAGCCATTCGATGAAATCGGGATTGACTGTCCAAGATCTGTTCATGCTGGAAGTACTGTGCTTCTGACCAGTGACTCTGAACACATACTCAAGGGTGGCTCTGTCATGCAGGATCTGCGTTGCCAACATCCTAGCAGCCCGAACAGACTCGTTGATGCCTGCATAGATGTTCCGGATCGGAGTCGACCACGAAGAGTATGTATGGCTATGCTTGTCATGCTTTACCAACAGGTCCACTTCGGCCATCGTGAAGCTCATGAGTGGCCTGTGAAGGTGACTCACCTGACCATCGATCAACAGTTGGATAGATGTACTTTTCGATTTGGACGACTGCAAATTGCCTCGAAGCGCGCAATTCAACGAGTTGTAGGCATAGGCATACCTGACACATTGCGGGACCACCGAGTTTCCGATCACCTGGGTACGGATGCTGAGTTCCCTCATCGAGGTCGGTGTCCTTTCGAGGACTCGGGGAACAGTCTCGTGACTCCAAACTGTGTTCCGCTTCTTGAGCCGGAGCAGAGGCAACTCGATATCCCTCGTCGCCAGGCAGTACCATCGTCTCCGCAGATGAGGTGCGCCCACCTCTCTCGCCGAGAAGATTCCCCATGCCAGGCCGAAACCCCGTTCCTCCAGGCGAGACACGACTTCTTCCAGACCCCTAGAAACAATCATGGGAGAATTCTCCAGAAAGACAGCCTGTATGCTCGGGAAGTTGTCCAGCACATTGAAGATCTCAAAGATCAATCCTGATCTTGCCCCGTGGATGCCTGCTGGAGTTCGAGACATGATCGTGAGATCGAGACAGGGCGAACCGGCTGTCAGCAGGACTGGCGATATCGGAAGCGGAGGCATCTCCCTGATATCTGGCTGTATCGGTGCAGTATCCAGCTGCTTGCACTTCATCAGACACTTCAGGACGTGCTGACACTGAGGATCTAACTCGCAATACAAGCAGGTCTTGTACAACGATCTCAGGGCGTACGAAAAGCCGCCCATGCCGGCGAAGGCGTCCAGCATCGGCAACCTCCGCACCATCACACCTGACGTACAGGGACACATTTCTCCTGACTTCCAATGCATCCTCCTTGAGAGCCTCTGGAAATGCTGCACTCACACCTGCTCGGCCAGACTGGCGATGCTGCTCTTGAAGAATTCGCTGGCAGCCTCAGCTGGGGTTGCCAAGCTGCCAGTCGTCGCCACAGTGACGCTCGGGAGGGCTGTGGTCTGGGGTTGGCCCTTGGCTGCATCGGCTTTCAGTTGCAGATCAACCTGACGGGCCAGCTCATCGTCTTGAGAAAGCTGTGCCAGGGTCTCGGTCTCCTGGGCTCCCCGAAAGGACGCCACCAGCATCGGAGACACGATCCAGAGATGGATGATCACCATCAACGACAACACCAGCAGGAAGACACCGACGCTCAGCGCCACGCAGCTCATGCAGTCCCTACTGGGGCTGTTTATTTTGTTCCCCAGGCACCTGAGCCTGGAGAGAGGCTATCCACTTCTTGGTGTCTTCATCCTCTCGAAGGCGCTCAGCAAGAGCAGATGCCACCCTGGGCGCTACTATCTTCCAGAGGACCACAGAGACCAGCACGGTCACGGCCAGCATGACTACCATCACGACGATGACACCCTTCATATGGTACATGGCACACTATTTTGTCACAGGAACGTCGTGCCCAGGTTGAGCAGAGAGTCACCGTAGAAGACCCACAGCATGATGAGATTCAGGACAGCCATGGGTATCCCTGTCGCCATGTCATCGAACAGTGGCACGGGGACGTAGCTCATCAGCATCTTCAAGAAAGGAATGCAATGGATCAAGAAGTAAATAGCGACACTCTGCAGTGTCAACTTGAGTGCGAGCGTGTGAACAGTCGCGTCGGACACGGTTCCTGTGGAGTTCAACATGATCAAACGACACACAAAGCTGTTCAGAATGTACAGCCACACCGTCATCAGGACGACCGACGTCACCCCACGCACCCCGGCCGACGGTGGCGCCCACGGGTCCCGGATGATGCCCAGGACATTCGCATATGGTCGTCTGGGACTCAAAAGGAAGGGCACCATTATCTTGCTCGCCAGGAAGGGCGCAAACATGGTGCCGAAGAAGCCGAGACCAGTGTACATCAGAGCGGCGGGCATGGCAGAAATCAGGCTCATGACCACAGAGACAGACACGAATGCGCCCAATGCGTAGAGCAAAATGGTGCTCCAGAACATGCTATACATGGCGCACAAATCTTTTATGCTTTACACATAGTCAAATGCCAGCCTTGAGCTATGGGGACTACCTTGACGTTCTTCGTACCATGAGGAAGAGCGCTCTGAGGCACGATCGTCGGAACACATCGAAGGGCATGGATGCTCAGGGCAACCTCATCTTCGTTTCTAGCGACACGACCTTCAAGTTGACCCCACCTTCCATGCTCATAGATCTACCGGCGCTCCGGACCAGGCTGTTGGCCGATCGGTCCGAAGCGATGCACAGGCTGCAGACCTTGTTCTGCGGAGCCGCGAGCGTCACTGCTCTCACCGGGAAAAGCCGGAAAGACCTGCTGGCTGCCCTGGAAGATGTCTCTAAGATTGATGAGAGACTCGATGGCGTACAGAGGGAGTTGGGTCTCAGCTCGGTGGCGGGTCAGGAAAGCGTAGACAGGCTCCAGGCTCGCTCGTCTGTGCTGATGAAAGAATTGAGCGAGCTCAAGAGTGATGGGTCCGACGCGCAGAGTGAAGATACGACTAGGCAGTACATCAAACTCAACAGAGAGCTGCTGGACACCTCGCAGGCTCTCACCATCGCGAAAGAGTCTGAAGTCACAGACACGCGGTTCATGGAGGCAGAGCCATGTCACATAGCCTACAAAGGAGTGTCGGCCAAAGCGATCCGAGTTAACTTTATCTGACTTGCTTGTATGTCTATGCTCGCGGCACTGGTGTCGTCTCAGCCTGCACGAGTGCTCCTGAGCATACTGTGGGGTCTTGCACTGGCGCTCTTTTTCCGGAGACAGTGCACGGGGAAGAGATGCCTCGTGATCGAGGGCCCCCCACCAGGAGAGGTGGAGAATAAGGTGTACAGCTATGGAGACGGCTCTTGCTACAGGTTCACACCCAGGATGACTCCATGTGATGACCAGGAGGAACAAACTACTGTCTGCATGCGAGCCGCATGAATGTCGGGAAATTTTTATTGAGACGCCATGCAAATGACCACACCCATTGACAAGATCCCAGACGATCCCCGAGCCTCCGCCGACGAAGATGCCGAGCTCGTTCAATCCATCATGGCCGATCTCAAGTCTCAGGAGATGAGCGACACCGGCAGCTGTGTCGAAAGCCCTCCCACGCCCCCGGTGTACAATGCGGATGACATGTACGACAGCCAGCAGGACTACGACGATGACATTGATGTCACACCCCCGCCAACAGCAGTTCAAACCCGGACACTGTGGTGCAGCCTATGGCTGGAGGCCAAGGAGCCCATCATTGTCCTTTTGCTCTCAGTTCTCTTCGGTTTGCCGCTCGTGGATGGCATCTTGACGCGTTACATGCCGAGATTCTCTGCCGAGGGGGGGACACTCAACACCATCGGAGTCATCTGCAAAGCCATCGTCATCACCATATTTTTCTTCATCCTGAAGAAGTTTGTGCGCTGAAAATAGGGATGAGCGAGTTTCTATTTATGGCGTGCCTGATGCTGCTGGTGGCATGTGTGATGTTGATGGCCCTGAAGTTGAGGGAACCTGCGACCGACTTCTCTGCTGGAAGTGTGACTGGCTGCTTCGACTGTCAGAGAGCCATGGCCGGCAGGCAGTACCTAGGTTCTCCCACCAAATGCTTCTCTTGCGAGCGCCAGCTTGCAGCCTCATATGGAGACCAGGCCGGTCTGTTGGGGCAGCCGAACAAGTGTTTCGATTGCCAGAGCCAGTTTCTCACACCGGATGGCTACTACGCCACGGCCTGAACGCGTGCCCCGGCGCGCAAAGAAAATGGCACACAATGAGACACAGGAGGACTCGATGCTTTGCGGTATGGTGAATCTGGGCCAGAGCTGTTACTTCAATGCCACGTTGCAGTGTCTGACAGCATGCCAAAAGGTGAGGACCTTGTTGGAGGGATCGCACACCGATGGCAAGTCATTCACAGCGAATCTCAAAAACCTGATCCTGAAGATGTCTGAGGGAAATCTCATCATCAGGCCGACGACCCTCTTCAGGTTGCTGGTAGAGGACGACGGCAACGACTTCCATGCCTTACAGCCTGCAGATGCTCATGAATTCCTCATATTCACGATAGACAGGGTTGTGGAAGAACTCGGTAGACCTGTGTCTATCGAGGTCAAGGGTGAGGCTAGTAACGACACAGAGGCCACACTCATCGCCTCGTTCCAAGCATTCAAGACAGCTTTTCGGGACAGATACTCGCCAGCCGTCGATGTTTTCTTTGGCCTCTCCGGCGCAGATCTTAGATCGCTGGACACAGACTTTAAAACGTGCATCTTCGACACATTTTCCACACTCAACGTCCCCCTGCCCACAAGAAGTGGCGATCTCACACTCTACGATTGCCTCGACGCGTGTCTGTGCACCGAGGACCTGGACGGAGACAACAAGTACTTTGATGAGGGTGCGGGACGCCTGGTGAGGGCACAGAAGCGACATGCGCTGTGGAGACTGCCATGTGTCTTGGCGATCGTTCTGAACAGGTTCGGCGAGAGCAAGGACACGCGCACTGTGGACGCCCCCTTCTGCTTGGAGCTTGACCGGTACACAGATCGACGCGTGGGACACTCGAGTTACAGGTTGCAGGCAGTGTGCAATCACATCGGCAACCACGCTAGTGGTCACTACTCAGCCTCCGTCTTGGAGGGAGACGCTTGGCACGAGATCGATGATGCCACGATCACCGCAATTGAGACCCGCGATGCTGTCTCGGACGACGCTTACATTCTGTTCTACGTCTCGAACGATTGACGCGTCTCGATCGGACAGCTTTCCGAGCCACTGGCCCTCGCCTGTTTCCACCGATTTGAAGTGCTTTCTGCCGTTCGATGTAGGTATCTAAAAGTGCTTGCATCGCGTCCATGCCTCCTCTAGTCAATCCTCACATATTGTATCGTAGATCACTCCCTCGACGATGGGGTGGGAGCCGGGCCATAGTAGTTGATGGGTTGCCGCCCGTAGTAGGCCTCGTTCATGACCATGCCTCCACGTTTCTTTGACCGTCCGCCGTTCTGGAAGGGTATCCCAAAGACAACATCAGCAGCTCCGGGAACCTGGCAGATGTTGGGTGCCGTGAGCCAAGAGTACCCAGCGGTCTCCGGCTGGGGAAATTTGTCTGCAAGGGCTCCGTAGATGTTTCCACCGCTCTGTCGCAGGTTTCTCAGGCTCTTCCTCAGTGTCTTGCGCAGCTTCGCCGACCTCTTGCGCCGCGATTGCACTGACCTCTTGCTCATCCTTTTGCTGCTCATCCTACTGCCACCCATATAGCAGTGTCTAGATATTGTGTCGACCGTCAGAAGAAGGACTGTCATACTGCTATCGCAGCGCAGACTGCTGCCGATGACGTTGTCGAGGGGATCGAGCTCTTGGGGCTTCGCGGAAGATTATACTCAAGTGTCGTGTCTCGTAAGATGTCACCTACTCCACTTGGCAGTGTGATAATCGTCGCCGATGTGGCATCAGGCGATAACAAAGCCACGATGAGATTGAGCACCAGAGTCTGCACGACTGTGAGGATCAGAAGCAGGGCAAAATACATCCACACGACATGTTGCCTGGAGAGATAGGACAGCAGGACATGCGCTTCGAACATCGATAGCACGACCACCGGCACCACTACAGAGGAAGACCACATGCTGCCTGTGATATGGATACATGAAAGCGAGATATATCTCATCTCGGATACCACTTTCAGGGGAGTTATAGACCCCGAAAATGGCAATCGAAAAGGTTAAAAGACAAAGCTTCTCTCTACAGTATGGTGACACGATTGCCAGATCACGTGCCATACGATGCCATTCTCATGTTGAGGCTCAAGTCACAGACAGAGGGTGGACTGTTGCTTGCCGATGTCGGCTGTGGCTGCGACTGTGACGATGGAGTGACCGTCGCGGGAGTAGTGACACTCAGGGGAATACCATCGTAGGACGTGAACGTCCCATCCAGAGTGTTTTGGTCTGCAGGCTCGTGCATGAGTGCCGCACAGACGCTGCTGTCAATGGTGGTAGGTGTTTGGGGCAACCGGACCGTGTCGATGACGCTCATGAGCTGTGAAGCTGCAGCGAGATATCGTTGCAAGACAAGACTTGCGAGGACCGCTGCTCCGACTAGCACCCCGAAGTAGGTCACGAGGTTCTCCGTGATGTACACAGAAATGAAATGGCCCATTAAGAGACTGATAACGCCGATGGTGACGTCTATCGAGATGCCCATTCGACCTACTGATGCACCAGAGTAAATTCGATGACATCCCGCCCCAAGACCAGTGCGAACGGAGCCAGTCCGTCAGGCTCCTGGACCATGAGGCCCTGATGGAGAGCCAGTTGCACGACCGGATGGTCGCTCCCACGCTTCTCAGGGTCTGGGTGGAATACCGTGTTGTACAGCAGGACCAAGACCCCGATCGGCAGCAGGGTGCCAGGATGAAGGGTCCGGAGCCCGGCGCACTGCATGTAGGCGTTGAGGATGACGTTGTCGCCCAGCGTCGCGTCGCACGGCTTGCCTTGCTGCCCCTGGGCTTTGTTCCTAGATGAGTGCCATGGAACAAACATCGAATCTGTCGGCACCAATGCGTCTGTGGGACAGACGCGTGAGAAATCGATCTCCCGGAGCCTGTGGTAATCGTCGGTCTCCATGTAGATACAGGGCTCAAGTTTTCTCTGTCCAGAAATCGAGGACTTCCTTCCGGTGGTCTTTCGCAGGGTAGAGTGATGTTTTGCTGTAGCAGAAGTGGCAGAATGACTCAAAGTCGAGCTGCTGGTAGCAGGACATCGACCTGAGCATGCGCTCGTAGACCTCTGAAATGTCCCTTCTGTGGTAGATTGCAAACTCGTCGGCAGATACCTGGGTGAGCCTGTTGTGCGCCATGATGAGAGAGCTGAGATCAGGTTTTCCGGCGTATCGACGCAGGCTATCTGGTCCTCTTCAGGGTGACGATCTTCTTCTCCTGACGACCAGCCCTGTCGTAGAGCTTCTCTACAAGATCACGGGCCCGGTCCTCATCCCTCAACTCGTTCCGCAGAGTGTTGAAGATGTGTTCCTTCTTTATGGGTGCGTACACAGTAGTCTCAGACGACTTCAATTTGCCGTTTTGGTTGGTGAAGCAGATCTCGGTCTTGTCAACGGCTGCAAGCCCCTTCAGGATGGTTTCGCTGAGACTCTTCTTGGTGTCGTTTATCTCACGGATCTGCCTCTTGTGCTCCCTCTCCTTCTCGTCCAGGGTCACCCACTGCAGGGAGTTGATCTTCAGCTGATCGACGATCTCCGATTGATTCGTGACTCTCTCGTTCTCCATTCCTCTATATCTGCATTACAGCTTCTTTTATGAGAATGAATAACGCTGCACTAAAGTCGACTTTTCTGTAGTGTTGATAAGGATGTTTGACAAGAAGTTGGCGATAGCTTTCTCCCTGGTCTTTGCGAACGTTCTGACAGGTCCTCTGGCCCAGGAGCTAGAGGATGTCTTCGGCACAGCGCTCATGTACCATCCAGTGACGGTGTGGGTGATTCTCTTGAGTATCGTGTACGTGAACACTGACTCTCTGGGAACAGCTGTCGTTCTGGTGGTCATGTATGAAGCAATCAAGGCCGTTTGGAAGCTGTACAGACCGGATACACCACGTGTGGCGATGATGCGCCGCGTCCTGCATGCAGTGCAGGCAGGGAAAGATATGTCCGAGGAAGACATAGCTTGCATAGATCGCTTGACTCCTGAAACAGTGTCCTGGGTACGAACGAGCCCAAAAATTGAAACTGGAAAGCAAGCTGTTTGATGTCACGTATCAACAGGAGAACATGACAGCGCATGCACACTGCACCATGTTCGACTATGCTTACTACTGCTTGGACCTTCCGAGTGCCAGAGAATTTTCGGTAAGTGTCCTCTGCGATGCCTGCAATGCCAGTCCCTGTCCTGTGTCTCCAAACGGCATTGCCGTAAATAGTAGCTTCCGGAGCAAGCTAGAAAGCTTTGCAAGAGGGTCGAATGGCACAGATTATCGGGACGTGCCACGTCCACGGGAGGCACGACCTCCCATGCTGAGTCGTGGCTGTAGAATCACTGCTTTTTCGCAGGTTTGAGACATCCGATCGAGACTGCTGATCGGATGCTGATGGGTGTTCATCTTATATCAGGCAAGGCGAATTGACGCATGGACTACGGTGACTTCAGCACGAACCGCCAATCTCGAAGGGCCTGCGATTAAGGTCAGGCTCGATGGTCGAGTTCATCCAGGGGGACACTTTCAGCACAGCATTGGGTGGTGTCGAGCGAAGATCGTGCGAGGCATTGCGCAGGCTCTGTCCCTGTGTGTTGATGCCGATGTTGTATCCAGCTGACAGGAAGTTGCGATCCTTCAGGTTGCCCTGGCCATCGGGATTGACAGCGGCCCATTTCGAATACTGGTCCTTGGGCAGGAGGTCTTCGGCGTCGAGCACATCCTTGGGAAAGCATTCCTTGGGTTTGTCAGCGTATGTGCCTGCCAGGCCTCCCACGGGTATATCATCCATGGCCTGCACTGGTGCCAGGGGGGGCATGGAGGTCGGCGAGATCGCAGCTGGAGCGGAGACGCTCATCGTGGGCGAAACGTAGGGCAGGCTGTTCATGGATGTCAGGGTGCCCGACGGCATGAGGTTCCCGTACGTCGGCATCAAGGCTTGCGTAGAGCTATCGTAACCCTCGTTCTGAAGAATGTTGTAGCGGCTGAGAACCTGAAAGAGCACGACCGCCCCCACGACGATCAATCCCAGCTTGACAAAGTCGTTCTTCAACAGCATATTCCGTTCGATATAATGTTGAAAGATAAATTTTGGCTAGGCTGCCTGTCTCATCGCCCGGCGATCACACATCTGAAAACTCAAACTGCTCAGTCGTTGCAGCTTTAGTCACTCTCAGGGAATGCAGAACCCATTCGGGTGACATCGAGTCCTTGAACAACGAAAGTCCACGTAGCTGCACGATCGCAGTAGCGATCGGACACCCCTCCATGCAATGGGCATCAGAAGGGGATCTGTTGACAAAGAAAGCCGTCTTGACAGCGTTCGGTCTGAAACGGACCAGAGGAGTGTCGGCGCCCTTGATAATCGGGGAAGTGTAGCTGTCCTCGACGGATGCCATGCTCACGTCACCCACAGAGAACCAGGACATTCTGTTGTTGAAGACGCTCTGGATAGTGTGGGAGTCCACGCGCCTCAGAAACTGGTACAATTCGTTGTTCGTCAGGCTGAAGTCGACGAAGAGCCTACCTGCATCCGGATCCAGGTTGTAAGCAGCCACTTTCATGGGTGGCATCTGGAGAAGAATCATCGATCCATCTTCCAGGGTGGTTGTGGAACGGTAGTTGTTGTCCGCTGTCTTCTGAGGGCTTCTGAAAGCGATGCTCTCGGGTCGCAGGTCCACAGCCCGCTGAATTCTCATCTCTGTTGTCTCATGTCTATAATTTTCCCTGAGTCTGAAACGCACAGTCATCTCGCCCGTCTCGATTTCCTGCGGGGGAGGCCGCGTCGGACGTCCTCCTGCATCGGCCCGATGAGATCGTCTAATGACTTGAAACCACGCGCCTGCTCTCTCCTGGATCTGTTCCTCGCCTCGCATGACTGTAGAAAGTCACTGTACAGAACGCCCTGGACAGGTTCTTCTCCTTTAGCTATCCTCTCAGACACTGCTGTCGCCCATTGCATCAGGAATTCGTCGACTGTGCTCGGGTTGAAATCGGACACTGCCCCGCCGCTCAGCCTCTTTTGGGACGTGGCCGGGCGTTTTGACGTCGGCTTGGCAATAGCACGAGCTGCTACCGTCTTGACAGGGGGTGCTGGCCTTTCGACAGTTTTCTCACTCAGCCAACCACTCTTTCCAGCTGTATCGTAGGTATTTGCTGTGACAGGATCTCGTGGGGGCTGGAGGTACTCTCGCATTGTAAGATTGTCCTCCATCACAGACTTAAAGTCTCCGAGCTGTCCGTTCTCGAGGGAGCGAAGCACGCGCTCGAAGAGGCTGCGCGCGAAGGTAATCTTGCTGTCGCATGAGAATCTGCACATCGCATCAGTGAGATTGTACTTTGCGAGGGAATCTATGAATTGCAGCGTGCCCACCGGGTGCACGGCATTCACCCTGTCCAGCATGGTGAGAAGCTTGATAGCTCGGGCCTGGGATGTATCGGCCACCGCCACCATTCTCTGTGCAAGGCCCTGGCCCAGACGTGGTGCTAGAAGATTGACCCAGGCCTTGATGGCGTCTATCACTCCCTGATTGACGGTGGATGGATCCGAGAGCTGACTGTAGGAGCTCAGCGTGTCAACCCATCCCTCTGTGAGCATCCTCTTCATGACGCTGTTGCGGTTGCCCTTCTCGATGCGTGCGAGCTCTATTCTCAGGTCCTCTGCATCGATGAATGGAACCATGGGATCATTATTTTCGGATCGATTCATCAAAAGTATGCAGAAGACTGCCACACGAAGCTTTTCTGCAGCCTTGCGACCGATGACATCCAGGAGCATCGACATCACACGAGTCCTACTCCGATCCCTCCCGAGGATCACTTCTGCATCTGCAGCAGTAGTGGATTGTACCTCACTTGACCCGAAACATTGATCGGCCAGAGGATTGCAGTACAGCGGCAAACACATGTCACTGAATGCTGGAGCCATCATGAGGCGACCCTGTTTGGCCTGCTGGTGCTGCACCAGGTCTCGGATAACGTCCCGGATGACACTCAGGGAGTCGTTGATGAAGACGCCCTCGTGTGTCCTGCAGGCACATACCGATCTCATGCTCGTCAGTGTGTCATTGCGGCTCAGAAACTCAGCAAAATGCACACCGAGCCAAGACGACAAGAGAATCTCAGCCACCTCGGCACTCTTGTCCGGGAACATCTGCTTTACTACTCTGAAGACAGCGCTGAACTTGGTGGCAGACCTCTCGAGCCATGAAATGGCCCCATCGATCGCTGGGGTCTTGGGAGATGTCCGTGGGTGGGCCCCGAATCCCGCTCCATCCAATCCCAGAACTCCAAGCACGGATCCAGGCCGTGACGAATGGATCTCGAATGCCAACATGTCGAGCTCGACAGCATCAGTCACTTTGCCCTTCCATTGGGGCTCGTTCTTGCGAGCCTGTACTGCAGCGTTCTCAGGCTTGTACATGTTCTGGAGGAAGGTCAATGCCCTGCCGATGGCCGGCGCATTGTCGGCATCTCTTTTGCCGTTCCACAATGCTGCCGTGGATGCGATCATGAGTGCGGTCTGAAGAGCTGACGAGAGGGCGTTGAGGCGGGCGTGAGTGTCACCTCCCATGTACATGGCCTCCTCCCTCTCCGCAGCGGCGGCGCCGAGCGCGCTCGACACATCAGCTTTCGCCCTGCTGACCGGGTACGCGCCGTCCAGCACCTTCAGCGTGTCGCTCAACGCCGACGTGACTGTGCTCAGCAATGTCCTGTCCAAGGGGTGCCCGCACAATTTCTCGAGCAACTCAGGCTGTTGAAGCACGTCTTTCTGACGTGTCAGCACGGCCTGTGTGTCCAGGGTCAAGTCATTGTAGAGAACAAAGTCGTCGATAGCACCTCCCCTCTGAGACCCAGGCAGCTTGCACCGGCCCTGCTGATCCTGCTCACGATCGACCTGGAGGTCTTTCGGGGAATACATGCGGCGACCAGACGAGTCCCGCTGATTGTAGATCTGCATGAGGGTGTCCACACTGTCGCACACGAACTCGTTCTCGACCCCTGCGAAGTCGCCGACAATGAGACAGGGACCATCCTCCCGATCTGGGTCGAGTTTGACAAACACCAGGACGTGACTCCGTGAACTGTTCGGATTGTTGGTCGTGGCCTTGACGAGCCTGTCTGTGTCGATGGTGTGCGCAATGATTTTGCTGAGATTGTACGGCTGTGATGTCATGGGATCGTGGGCGAGATCCAAACTATTCGCAGGATTCCATCTTCCCTCATATCGGCTCGTCGCGTTTATCTTCGGATCGAACGAATAGACTCCCGACCTGAATGCGAAGCGTGCGTTCTCTATCTTTTTCGACCTGTCGTCAGCGACGTCAGGATCGCCCTTGCCGGCCAAGAACTCGCACACTGTCAGGGATACCGTGGGAAATTTAGCTGAGATATCTCTGTCCTGAAGCACATTCAGCAAAACTCCCGAGTCTTTCCCGGTGCAATTGTTTCGGGAACCACTCCGACAGATGAGGGTAGATGTCTTCCCAGCCCCGCTCGCGCCGTAGCCGATGAGGAAAATGCTTTCGCCGGCCAGGAGCGACCTCTTGATATCGGTGCTCTCTGCTGCTATCTTAGCAGCATCGTCGGCAGGACCAAAGACCCGCGTGAAAGGACCAAGAAGGTAGTGATACCTGTACGACTTGATGTCCACAGAGCGACCATCGTTCGACTTCAGACCCCACCTCTCGATGGAGGGGATGTCGACCATGGGCATCACATTTCCGTCCTTCTGCTTCCGGTCGTAATAGGCGAATGGGTGGTTGTTGAATTGCATGTAGCACTCTGTTCCAAAGTGTTCGTCATTCCAGGACGGATAGAGACGCTGATTCCAGCTATCAGCCACATCATTGCGGAATTTCAAGTACGTCAACACTCCAGCTCGACCCGAACGAGAGTGACTCTCCTTGAGCTCACCCAGCCTGAGAGTAGTCACACGGCGATAGACGTCCAAGTTGAGGCTGTTGTGTGGGTCCGAGAGCGCCTCGGACCTGGCACGAACCACTTGGCCGATGAGGTACAGAGCATCACGGTACAATTCGTCCTGATTGACCGACCTGTCACTCTGACTCTCGATGAGCGCTCGCAGGAGCAGGCAGGAGTACTTGAAAAAGTCGTCGACTCTCACGCAGCGTCTCTCTGCCACAGGCACCTCACCGAGGGTCAGCCACTGTGCGCCGCCTATGCCAGTGTCCCTGTCTATGGCCGCCTGGAACCCACGCAGGGCCGACGTCACGCGATCGTCCGGTAAGCGCATCGCCGAAACGTCCACGAATACAGCGTCTAAGAAGGCTCTACACAGCCCTTCGTCTTGATTGCTGTGATTCAATATAGCCTGTGTGAAAGTGTCGGACCTGCCATCGGGATCTGTCTCGGTCACAGACACCATCCGAATGATCTCGGGCGTACGCATGAGAATGGCGTGCATGACATAGCAGGCGAGTGCGGCTGCGAACAGGTCTCTCTTCCAGTCTGACTGGTTGTCTGCCCCGCCGACCATGCTGGAGGCATTCGGGGCCAACGGCTCTGGGGCGACGGTTCCGGGCTCGCTGAGCTTGTCGCGAACCAGTTTTCCGACAGAGGATGCCAAGCTACGCCAGTCAAAAGCCCTCATTCCTGCCAGCTGCTCGTCTGATACCACCTCGAGCTTCCGCCCTTGCTGTGTCGGAAAGACTTCTCGAATGGGGACCCGAAACGAAGATACCGGTGCCAGCGATGACAAAATGTTGGGGTCCACCACAGCCCTTGCTGACGCGGCAGATGGTGTTATTTCAGGTAAGGATACGCTGGGGTTGATCTGGGCCCAAGGATTCGCCACGTCATCCGACACCGCCTCCCTTGCCTGTGCGGGCATGGAAGTCGTTGTGGGTACATCCGTCGGTACTGTTGAGGGCAAGGGGGAATGTTGTCGGGCCCAACGGTCCGCTGTGTCATCCCACGCCACCTCCCTTGCTACGACAGGCGGTGCCGGTGAAGAGGACGGGGGGGGTTCTTGTCGGGCCCACTGGTCCGCCGGGTCATCCGACGCCACCTCCTTTACCGGTGTGGGCGAGGCAGCAGGCGCTGGTGAGGGCAGGGGGGAGTCCCAGTGGTTCGCCATGTCGTCCGACGCCACCTCCCTTGCCGAAACGGGCATGGCAGCTAGTGGTGGTGAGGACAGGGGGCGATCTTGCAGCTCCCACAGATTCGCAGCATCATCGGACGCCACCTCGCGCATAACAGGTTTACCTGTCTGCACATGCTGTCCAGGTGGTGTCGCTGTCTCTGTCTCTGTCTGCACATCCGTGATGTTGCTGTCGGGTCCCCGGAGCACTTCAACAGGACGGGCCTGCTGATTTTTTGGGCTGGTGCTTTCGATAGACGCAGGCCTTACGTCGGCCTGCGGCACCACAAGCTGGTGGCTGGACTCTTGAGTCCGTGCCTGCTCGGGTGCAGATGCCATCTCCAGCGAGGCCGCATGTGCATCTGGGGATTGTGCTGTGTTTTTGTCTATGATGAGGCTGTCCGTGAGTCTCTCGGGAGATCTGCTGTCGATGTCGACAGCTGAATACATGGGAGGAGGTGGTAAGTATGAAGTGGCGACAGAGCGCCCGTCGACTCCGTCCTCTGTGCCGGGCACTTGGCGAATCGTCTTTGGCTCGGTCGGTCGCACATCTGACGGTGCGGATGCACGAGAGGGCACGGATCGAAATGCGTACACGATGTCTGACGGTGACAGACGGACATCCGAGCTCTGGGAATCTACATACGCTGCCTGTACCTTTTGTTTCTCGCTGTTGGCACGACTAACGTCCTGGGTGCACCTATTCTTCATCTCTTCCATCTGCTCGTCGCACTGCTTCTTCAGTCCCGTCACCTGCTGTGAACAGGACTGCCTGAGCTCGATGTAATTTACGGCCAGCTGCAGGACCAGGTTGATGATGCCAGCCTCTGTCGATTGGGCAGGACTCGGATCGGCTAGCTGCTGCATACGCAGGGTGTCCTGCAGACCCTGCACCTTCTTGATCATTTCTGCCGCCTCATCGTCGCGCATTTCGGCTATTCTCTGCAGGAATCTGTTCGGGTCGAAGGGACTGTCGTCGGCAGAGGCGGTGTCAGCTGCCGGATCAGCAGATTCCGGCTTCAGCAGGCTCGCTACGGCATTCACATTCTCGAAAAGCGTCCGCAGGCTGTCTGCAGCTGTATCTATTAAATTGCCACCACCTTTCTGTGCGCCTGAATCTCTAGATATGGTCAGAGCTTTCGATAGAGATTGCAAGTTATTTTGTAAGCCTGTCAACTGGGGACCAGAGAGCTCTTTTCGCATGAGCTGAATCTGTTCTATCCACTCCTGTGTCTTGTCCGTGGCATTCATCGTTTCCAAATAATTCAGAGTTGATTCTATGCCTTCGACGCTCCTCGACAACTTCTGCGCGACGTATGTTGTGTAGTCAGGTATGTCAATTCTCAAAAAAGATTTACACAGCTTCTGCAACTTCTCAGCATTTGACTTTACATCGGGTATATTTGAATCTTGCGTCAGAGCTTGGACCATCCCGACGACTTTAGACGCAGCATCCGGAACAGTAAGGAATACAAACAACCTGCGCAGCCGGCTGCCAATATCCGTGATTCTCATGCTATTCTCGCCAGGGATACCCTCAAACCCCGCGACAACCCAGTCGATGCCTTTTTCATCAATTTCTGGAATAGCTACAGGTACATGGGAAGCGTCGAGAGTCACTTCTGGATCTTTATTTGGTGTGACAATCTTGTCGTGAGCCTGTCCGACTTTTGTGTAGATGAGGTACTTTGCATTTGCTGAAGAAAATGTAGTGTTGCTCGTGTAATTATCAATCACCGATGTCAGAGTCTCTATCATCTTTTCTACGTATGATCGAACTGATGGGCTCATAACAACGAGTGTTCGCAGAGTTCGAGCAGTTGCTAACATCCCACTCATGATATTTTCGGTCTGTCTTCGGACATCCTGACCGTTTGAGAGAGCTTGGGTGGATCCCAATACCTGCAGTATCTGGTTTTCGAAATCACGAAGCTGTCGCGTCCGCTCCTCTTCTTTGATCGCCCCATACCAGGCATCATTCATGGTCTGAAGATCCTGGACGTGGTCGAAGAACGCATCGGTATAGGGGCCATTCTGCAGCTCATCGAGGTGCTCTCGGAGATTGCGACGGATCTCGTGTATCTCCGTCAGCATGTTATCCTCCTCGGTGAAGGCACTCGACGATGTCAGGAACCTTGCGCATCTGGCCATGCCCTGCAGGGCGCCATTGATGACCTCGTGTGTGATCTTGGCCTTCACAGTGGAGAACCAGCCCAGCAAACGTGACCTCTCTGTGAAACTGACGACCTCTTCCGTTGGGTCCGACACGACTCCAGACCAATCGAGACCGGCAATCTTCTTGAGGACATTCCTGTTGGTGTTGAACGTGTCCTTGGCATTCCTCCCGAGAAGGAAGAGCTTCATGTCATCCATGATCGAGACATCCTTGGCGAGAACCTCCTCGGCTTCCAGCGCCCTGTCCACGCTCTGTTTAGTGATCTCGAAGAGCTTGTCTGCAAACTCTTCTCTCTGGCGGAGGGCCGCCAGCAGGCCCGCGTACCGTACCTTGAAGTCCTCATTGTGGGCCCTCAGCGTGCTCACCTGCCCCAACTCCTTCATCCGGTCCATCACGATTTTGTTGAGCGAGATCAGCAGGGAGTTCAACTTGCGGACATCGTAGGGATTCACAGACTGAAAGTCCACCGCAGCCCCACCGGCCTGTGTCTGCGGGGGCCACAGCGACTTCACTATGGTATCGCTCTGCTCACGGCTCATGGTCAAGCTCAACGCCGGGAGCCCCTGCAGATTGTATCTCTCGAGGGTGTCACCCAGGTAAAAAATCGTGATCGCCTCCCTCGCGTCCGTCACCTCACCCCACGCTCTTCTTTGAGCGTCCATACACCGACCGTACTGCCGCAATTTCTGCAGAATCTCCAGGCGCCTGTCCGGTGTCAAGGTTTCTGTGCCGGTGAAGTCGCGATCGCCCAGCCACCCGAGAGTTGCGAAGGCGGCCAGGATCCTGGACAGATCGGTCGGGGTCGTGCGAGTGGCTTCGGCGGATCCCGACCCGTTCAAAGCTGTAGTGCCTTCCGCTTTCTCGATCAGAGTGCTCGATGCAGGTGGTTTGGCCATCAGCATGTTCGGTGCGATCGGTTTTCTGGCCACGAGGCTGTACCAGGCAGTCATGAAAGTGTCCACAGGGTCGACGAGCGCGTTGTACCTCTCGCCGATTGCCTCGCACAAGGACTTGAAGCTAGCGGGAGCCCCACCCAGCATCCCATCGGGCTCCATAGTTTTCTCTACCCGCGGCGTGCGACTGAGACTGCTCAGTGCGGCTTCGACCTCATCTTTCACCCTGTCGATGCCCAGACGATTGTCCTGGGATGAAAGCTGCTGAAGTGCCAGCTCGATCATATCAGTCGCATCGCGCGTCATCTTGCCAACAGGTGCCAGACTGTCCCTGCCCACCCTCATGCGGCTGAGAAAAGTCTCTGCTCCTCCAGAAGCCTTGGAAACAGCCTGGATATTGTCCAGAAGTGTTGCTCTCACCATATCCGTTGATCGATCGCCTGTCACCTGCTTGAGCGATCGCCAGTCGGGGACAGCTGTGAGCACAACGTCGTCTATACTGTGTTGCAATGCGAACGCAGTAACAGCCGCCTGGACGTCGTCTAGATTTTTCCCCCCGATCCTGGTCATCAGCATGGCGACGTTCCTCATCACGTCGAGATCCTCCCTGAATTGCTTCAAGTCCTCCTCGGTGATGCTGTCTAGACCGCTCTGAGCTGCCACCTGTCCTGCATTCCCCCTGGTCACTGTGCTGATGAAAGCATCGACGAGGGTGAGCTGCTCCCCGATCTCCTGGATCGACCCGTCGGGCGCAGGTATCTTTCGCATGTCCTTGACGAGATTGTCGTGCAACATGGAGGCATCATACGCGAGCGCCAAAAGTCTAGCCTCCTCCTTCTTGGCCTCGAGCTGTTTGCTCATGCTTGCCTTCACACTCTCCTGGTAGACCTTTAGTCGTTGCCTGAGAACTTCTGGGCTCTCGTCCTCCTGTGTGGGGAGAGCATCCGGGTCCAAGACAGACGATCCTTTGTTCAGGCTCCTCAAAATGGCAACAATCCTGTCGCGCATCTCCCCCTCGACGACACCATAGTCATCCCTCAAAAATGTGTAATCCTTGACGATGTCCCGCACAGCCTGCTCTGGCACGCTCGATATCATGTGATGCTCGTCGAACCGAAGGACAGGAAGTCCCTGCAGGGGCATGGTGCTGTCTTGCACCATCTTGAGATCCTGTGCTACGTTTTCGGCCTTCCGACGGCTCTCCAGTGTGTCCACCTTCGCGGCGGCCTCTCTCCTCTGCGCCTCGGCAACATCCTGTTGAAGCTGCTGAATCCGCCGATCGTACTCCTCTGCCATAGTTCGATGGGTGGATGCGAGGTCCTCCCTCAGCTGTTCATTCTCACTCGTGAGCTCGCGTGTCTTCTGGCTGGAGGCAGCATACTCTGCGACGAGATTGCGAAGCGCGTCGGCGTTCCCGCCGAACGGGGCCAGCAGATCGATCAGCTGGTTGGATACCGCTTCTGCCTGCTGCTTCAGGACATTGTATTGGTCGTGCAGCTGTGTGTTGATGGCCTCCTGTGCCGTCAGACGGTCGATCTCCTGCTTCTGGTGGGCTAGCTCCTCTTGATAGTGCTCCAGGGCAGCCCTCTGCTGATCGATGGTGTCCGGTGGGGCCATGGGGTGAGACGTGTCGCTGATGCCGGGCGTGATTTGGGTGAGAGGTGACCCCAACGACCCTAGCGCTAGGCTCGATTGCATAGGTACATCGGCGTTTGCTTTGTGCTCAATCAGGCTCGTGCCGAACTCTCTGTGGAGCTCCTGTGCTCTCCTCGTCCGTTCATGCTCCTCCAGAAGAGCAGATTTTCGCGATGGGTCGGCACCGGTCTCTAGCTCTGACTTTAAGGTCTCCAGTGTGATCGTGATTTGACGGAGTCTGTCGTTGTTTTCTGCAATCATGGCATCGGTCCTCTGCCGAAGTGTCTCTCGATCGACGCTGTCCTGCAGATTCCTCTCGGTGTCGATGGCCTCTATGGCCGCATCCTTCTGGCTCACACGATCCCACAGACCCGATTCGATGGCGGCGAGCCTCTCCTTTGCTGCACCATCTCCATCCTCGACCGCTTTGAGCTCTTGCGGAAGCCTGTTGATAATATCAGTTTGCACCCTGATGCGGGCCTCCTGGTCTGCGATTGTCTGTTCTGTGGCTTTTATCTCCCCGCGGAGCGCTGTCACTTGATCTGCGAGGTCAGGAGAGTCTGGCTGGCTTTTCAACTCTTTCTCTCGGGAAATATTGGCAGACAACTTTTCGATCAGGACATTGTGTTCCCCGACGGCAGCGGTGGTGTCGTCACGGACCTTCTGCAGGGCCGCAACGGAAAGCTCAGCTGGGATTGGCTGGCTCAAAGGCACCTGATCTATCCCTGAAGGCATCGTTGCTGTCGATGCCTCATATGCGATCTTGTCCTGAATGGCCTTGCTGTGATTCAACCGGACCTCTGCATCCCGAAGATCTTCCAGAAGAGAAACCTGCTCATTCGTGACCGACGCGATCGTCTGGCTGTCCACGTTTGGGATGCTCTTCGCGATGTCCTTCAATGCCTGATTGTTCGCCTCCATTCTCTCGACGACATCATGAACTCGACCCAACACATACTCGTTGTCCTGCCGCACTGCAGCCAAGCGGTCCCGGAGTTCCCTGGTTTTGATATCCATGTCGTTCTGGAATCTCGCGGTCATCTGCAGCATTTCAGTCTTCATCCGATCCCGTTCCTGGATAACTACAGCCATCCTCTGCTCTATCTGCTCAATAGTCTGCAGGATGCTCTCCTGCTCTCCACCGTGCTGGGTCTCAGGGTAACTCAGGCTTGCTTCCAATCCCTGCAAGATCTTTGCAAGTCTCCCCTCGATCTCGTTTTCCTGCGTCGCCAAATCTGCGTGGGCCTCCTTAGCGCCAGAGAGTGCCACAGACAGCCCCCCAGATCCTGAAATGTGTCTCTTCAGTTTTGCAATCATTTCGGCACTGTCTGCGAGGCCTGATGCATCCACATGCTCCCCTGTCATCCTCACTAGCTCACCCAAGTCCCTCTGCAGCGACTGCAAGCTGGAGTAGGCGTCTTTGAGGGCCGTCTGCGCTGCGGAAGCATCTGCTGCAGCCTCGTCATGCTGGGCCATGAGAGCGTCGATGTTCCGGAACATCTTTGCCAGCTTGGACGGGTCATCTATCACCCTGTCCAATCCCTGAACTTCACCGTCCAAAGCCCCGAGCCTGTTCAGGACCCGATCCACTGTTTCATTCGACGTCCGCATCACCTCCTTCATGCTAGCAGCTCTCTCTTCGAGGGCCTCCCGCATCTTGACGAGTCGGTCGGCGTCCTGGATGGATGGCAGCCGATCCGTGTAGGCCTTCAGCAGGCCTCTCGTTCTTGATAGGGCCTGCTCCGCCTCTGCACACACCTCATGACAACCCTTGGTGGTGTTCTCTGTGTCAGCATCGGACGAGGATTTGCTCTGTTGCACCTCTTTGATGTGGTCGTCGATGGCGCGGACCTCTTCACCCATGGTCTCACGGACCCGATTCATGCGCACGGCCTGCTCTGCTATAGCCGGGCTGTCGAGATGTTCGGCTGTGGATTGTGTCTGCTCCAGTTTCTCTGTGACCTCGACGAGGGCTGTCTTGATGGCGTACTGATTGGCCTTCATCTCGGCTATCAGCCTTTGCTTGTCCGGGCCCGACTGCGCGAGGCCAAGTGTTCTTCCGTGCATGCGTTTAATGTCTGCCAGCCGATTCTGAATGCTCAGAAGAGCCTGATGCCACTGCTCTGCCGCCTGTGCAGCATCCGCATCGCAGGGCACTGGCGGCTCCGCGTGAAGAAGTCGCTGCTGCGTGTCCTCCAGTTTGTGTTTCACCTCTGTGAGGCTGTTGCTAACCCTGCCAGCGGCGGCGACCTTGCTGATGCCAAGAAGCTTGAAGGCTTTGGATTCCCTGACATCCTTCAGGAACTGATCAGCACCAGCCATAGACAGCGCCGTGCACTTGTCCTGCTTTCTTCGCAGGAAATTATTGTCTGGCGCCTTCTTGATCTTCGCCTGCTTGATCAACGCGTCCAGATGGACATTGGAAAGACCTCCAGACCTCACTGGAAGGTTGCATACGAGCACTTCCTGCATGGCTCTTTCCAGTAGTACAGCATCCGATATTTTTGCGTCGCAGTCCTCTGCAGCCCTCTGCAGAAATTCAGCCATGGTGAATATCATCTCGGACATTAGAGATCTCCGAGATGCTGTCGGACATAACGTCGCAGATACTGGACAGCTTTGTGTTGCAGATCCGGAAGAAGGAGAATCAGGCTCGCCTGCAGCGCCACCTCGTCGATCCAACCATCAAGTACATCCTCGAGAAGCTCAGTCCCTACCTCCTGGGTGGCGCCGTCGTGCTGTCACTCATCGTCCTGCTGACGCTCACAATGATCTTTCTCATCGCGTACGACATGCGCATCCGTAGCATGAGGCCCTGATGAATTTTATAGACATGTATGATATAAGACGCATGTCAGACAGCAGAACATTCGTCTCTGTCTTCCTGAAGTACGCTCTCCTGGCCGGGATAGCGTACCTGGTCACGCTCAACGCCTCAAACAATCGCCTGGAACGCAACCAGGTAGTCCTCATATCGTTCGCCATCACCCTGATCTTCGCCCTCATCGATCTGTACGGCGGCATCTTTCCCGGAATCATGAACGCCATCTGTAATTGCCCCTCACAATGATTTACATCTCTCGGCTCAGAGACTTTATCTGCTGAGTCCCCAAGGAGAGACCAATGTTGTGGCGCGGAATTCTTTTGATTGTCTTGCTGGCAGCAACAGCCGCATCCCTGAGTGTCGTTTCCATTCAACACTTCATCTCGAAAGAGGACGCCGTGTATGAGGAACGGCTCAAGCTTCTCTGCGACACCTCCTTCACGGCAGAGGGATATCCCACGGCTGATGCCTGCGCGCAGGCCAACAAGACCCTGCGTGATGCGGGCCAAGAGAGGGAGTTCTTCAAGGACCTCCTGCTAGATGATCGCATCTATGTGTGCATGCTGGAACACGCAGCCCGCGGAGTGGACATGTCCGATTGCATCAACGCCTACATGAATCTGTCGCGATTTATTAGGCCTGAGCCTGCGCAGCCAGCAAACCCAAAATTTATCCGAGCGGATCTGTGGAAAGAAATGCAGCAGCACAAGGACACAGCTCTCCCCAACACACCTGGACAATCGACCGAGCTTGCTGCTCTCAAGCACTTGGGGGCCAACCCAGACATCGCTCGATCTGTGGGAGACGTGCAGTATCCGCCGACCACCTCGACGAGGGCGCTGCACCTCCCCGAGGGTATGGCCTCGTTGAGCTACGAGGAAAGAGTGCGCGAGCTCGCAAAGTTCGGTCTCGACCTTCGGGTCACACACCTTCCGGTTCCCAAGGAGATGGGAGTACAGGCACAGATACAGGCCCTGCAGGAAGAGGGGTCTGTCAAGCAGAGCTTTCAACTCCTGTTCACAGACAACGATTTCTTCGCATGCATTCTCAACAATCTGCTCATAGGTGGAGACATCGGGCTCTGCTTCTACCTCTATTTCATTCGCCATCCAGACCAATACCACGCTCTATCTGGAGCCCTGACTAATGCGTCTGTGGCTGACAAGCCCGTGGAGGACCAGCAAATGGCGATGGACTATCAGGGCACCCTGCCTCCAAGAAGTTCGTCGCCCTCAGTTGATCCGATGCCGACTACAGGAGACACAGGCCTCGATTACGGACCATTTCCAGAGGCGGCGTCAGTCTCCGTAAAGAAGCAGTCGTAACTCGGTCCGCAAACACGGGCCAAATTTCTGCCGCACAATACACTAAGATGCACAACATCGTAGTGTTGTCACTCGTCCTGTGCCTGATCAGTCTGCTCCTCCTATGGAGTAGTGGCAGCAACAGGGAACACTTCACCCCCGATCTCGTCTCTTACATGGATCTGGAAACCGTGGACCCACAAACATTGCGCCAGTATGACACCTCGGTGGATGTAACGTTCGACTGGGACAAGCTGCAGGACAGTTGCAACGCACAGCCTGATCTGGGCAAGTGCAGCACCTACAGCATCAAGACCATGAATCTGGCGCAGTTTGTGGAGGATGTCCTGAAGATCAGGGATGACTACGCGACGATGAAGCAGAAGTACGAGGCGTTTGTGATGGCCATCGCGTACAACCCCGCCAACAACGGCATCGTGTACTACACTGTGGAGCAACCATGGAATCTAAAAGGAAACCCCTTCCAATCGCCAGACAACCGGGTGAAATTCAGTGGGGGACGGCTGTATGTGCCGACGTGGAAGTATGCCCGCACCGATCCAGGTCCTCTTGCAATGGATCCGACCTGCACCGATATCCTCAATCAGTGGAAAAACACAGATGACGTCACTATAATCCGTCGTCTGGAGACCGACCCCTGCCTCAGCAGGGAGAACAAGATCAAGCTCGTGGGAATGGTGCTCATCAGCTACCTCACCATGTTTCAGAACAACGGCTACGGCTTCAAAGGTGCCTGCAGTCAATTTGACGGCCTACTCAAGAATATCAAGAATCCGGAACTCGTCGCGATAGTCAGCAGCATAAACAAGGTGTGCTCGACACCGACGCAACACGAAGATGCCTTGTCTGCGAATTGCGTCACAGCCATGACGCAGTGGAGCGAGGATCCGACCACTGTGAAAGACAGCACCGGCTGCCTGAACGCACAGGCCCAGAAGGACTTTCTCGACAGACTCACAGAGCTCCTGCAGATAGGCTCGTTCATCCCGGTAGACTTCCTGGACAGCTTCTATCTCATGGTGAACAAACTGTACGATTCGTCGCGGAATCCGGATGTCAAATCGACGCTGCGAACCTTTGCTGCAGCCAAGGACGATACCCCCAAGTGGAAGAAGCTCATGGATTCCCTCTTCAAGAACCTCATTGAGCCACGCAGTGTCGCGGTGAATGGCAAAGAAGTGCAGAACACCGGCCTGCAGGCTGCCGGATATCTGGACAGCACGGTGAAGAGCGGGGCGACCGTCATCGTTGACATCGCTTTCAGCCGGCCCTACTCCTTCAGCACAGTCATTACGAAAGCCGTGCAGGGGCACGCCCTCGAGAAGTTCTCCATGAGTTATGCAGATCCATTCGACCCCGATACTTACGTCGACATGGACAGGATCCTCTATGGTCCCGAACCAGGTGAGTCGGTCAAGATAAACAGCCTCGACAACATCGTCACCCAGCACATCCGCTTGTATCCTCTAGAGTTCGATGTCATGGGCCTCAGGCTGGCTTTCGAGGGCGTGCCTGTCACTTTGGATCGCTGCAGTCACATGATCAGTGTCTGCGAGCACGAGAAACGTTTGGAATCGGTCAAGAACGTAGCTGACGACAATCTAAAGAAATTCGAGAGGGAGCGCGTGGATCGCCTGGCCTTGCACGGACAGGTGCAGGACCTGCGCACGGATCTCGTCACTGCGCGGCAGAAGCAGGAAAACGTCGTCGGTGGAAAAGCAGCGAGACAGAGCTGTCTGCCGCAGGTGCAGATACGGCAGGCAGGGCCACAGACAAAGACACAGTATATTCTGGTCGACAGAAAGGCTGTCCCGCCCCCTGCGGCGCCATCTTTCACCCCCGGAGAATGCTCAACATAAATCGCTGAGAATTTTACTTTCGAAGTAGTATATAGCGATCCATGTTTCATGGCACGTTTGTAGAGCCCTTTGACACGGGCGCTGCGGCGACAACGTTCCCGGTCTCATACAAGAATCCACAGGTTCAGGCTGTGTGCCAAAACGCATCGAAGCTGGACGGTTTGCGGCAGTCGTACATCGGCATCATGCAGGACATGGTGACGAAATTGAACGCCATCGATCAGAGCAGCAGCCTGAACGACCGCCTCTCAGGGTACAAGACACAGCTGGTGCGCATCAATGACGTGTCCAACGCTCTGACTTCCATCATCGGTCTGTTCAATGGCGATGACAGCACATCGACGGCAAACGCTGTGCAGAATCTCGTCAGTCTCGCGGAGGGCTTGGGAGGAGGCACGGACACAACCAGCCTCTCCGCCACCAAAGACCTCCTGAACACCGTGGAGGCGTCCCTCAAGCTCCTCTACTCCCTCACGCAGAAGCTCGAGAGAATCCGCAACTTCCTGATATCCTTCCTCAACATCTCGAATCAGAACCTCGGCTATGCACGGCTGCTGTGTCTGAAGAAGCAATTTCTCGATCCGACAATCATGACGCTCGCAACATCGCTGAACACCTCCCTGCAGGCATGCGAGACCGCCCTCTTGAGTTGGTGCCAGGCTATGGCGGCCACGGACACCAGCGTCTCTTCTGCATGCCAGACCTGCCAGACGGCTTCGGGAACGCTGAGTTCCAGCTCCACATCAGGGACACTGACGACCACCCCCACAGGATCTGTGGGTGGAACCTCCGCAGTCTCCCCCACAGGATCTCTCACGGGAGCGGCCACAGCTGCCGGGCCATGCGGACAGCTGCAGAGTGTGTGTCTCTCGTCGGGGGGATCTCCTACGCTGTGCCAGGCTGTGTACACTCAGTGCCTGAGTTCACCCCTGGGCGGGTCCCAGACCACGTGCCCCCCAGGAACCGGTGACATTGTTTACATGAAGAGCGATCTCGACACCTATCAGAAGATAAAGAGCGAATTCAACGTGGACCGGGTGGTGGGCAACGTCGGAGATTGCCCTGTGACCAAAATGACATACGATCAGAAGAAGCAGGAGTATGAGATTACAACGCACCCAGATATCGATCAGTGGGGGGTGAGCAACACCCTGTGGGGGGCAAATGGTGGCGTCGTGCCCGACTACGTCGCACAGAAAATGAACATCGCCAATCGTTGCAAGGGCATCAACGACTTCGATATACGCTCCAGTGCAGCCATCAAGAACTACGTGCCCGTGAGCACAGCCAATTCTTTGCAGTCTGCTGCCACCGCTGCGGCCCAGAGGGCGCAGACATGCGAGCAATCTTTCGATTCCGGCTCCTGTACGGTGCCTGTGGAGGGCTTCGATGCTCCGGCGTACACCGCTGTCATCACGCAGACAGACGGCAGCACCACGGACACATCCTCGATGTATCAGACCTGTCCGACGGTCGCACCTGTCGGGACGATGTCTTACGACATCCGGCACCACAAGGATTATCCCTCCCTGATGAAGAATTACACTGCCAATTGCAAACTCCCCAAGATCTGCCAGAACTACGTGGATTGTAGCAACGTACCCATCGAGAACAACCCAGATATCGTCAAGTACGTCCTCCGTTCTTCCGTCCCGCCGCCCCAGACCTGCAAACAGCTGGCAGATTACAACCTCCAGGACCACCCTGACTTCGGGATCTACAACCAGACGTGGCAGGCAAAGCTCGACGTGGAGAGCCAGGCAGCCGCTGACGCCGCCACGAGCAGCTGTCAGAGCACCCTGGGACAGTACACTGCCAAGGATGCGAACGGCAATCCCACGCCTTGCAAAGCCTTGTCCGATTACAAGCTGCAGCAGCACCCCGACTTTCCCGCCTACACACAGGCATGGAAGGCCACACTGGATCAGTACGCGGGTCGGAACGCGTGTGGCCAATACCAGAAGTGCAAGGCCGTCGATCAGTACTCATTGGCCGACATTCCGGCGGCCCAGTCACTGACCGCCCAGCTCGCTGCCTGTCAGGCGAGCCTGAGCGCACAGTCAACTGTGAGCACAACTTCCGGTGCGGCATCAGCGACATCTCAGTGCAATCCGCAATCGTACGACATCACTCAGCACCCGGACATAGCAAAGTACGTCCTGCGGTCTACGATCCCAAACATGATGGACAAGTATCAGTGTGCAGAGCAGAAGCAGAAGCTGCTCAGGAGGCTGGAGAAGGCACGCGGGGGCGCACAGAGCGGTGGCACAGCGACAGACATGTCGCAGTACGTGCTGCGGAAGAACGTTGTGCCATGCCCCACAAAGGACGACATACGGCAGAACATCTCGACCTACCTCTCGCCAACCGACATGCAGAGCGCCTGCAGCGCAGCAGGCTACTCAGAGAGTTGCGCTGATCACTTTGTCAAGGCTTCCGGGGTCGAGACATTCGACAACCCGACTGATACACGCCAGACGGAGACGCCGATGCTGTCCATGGCGATCAAGCCCTATCCGCAACCACACATACCGAGCAGCGATCCCTATGACATCTACAACCACAAGGACTACAGGTACGATGATGCCACTGCAGGTCACACGCCCAAGAGCGAGGCCTACGCTTATGCACACATCGACAACGGCAAAGCTGTTCCCTGCAGAGTGGCGATGGAACGTGTGCGCAAGCAGTGCAAGCCACTGGGAGATCATGACATTACCCAGCACCCCGAATACGAAAGCACCCTGTTCAGATTCGGGGCCGTTCGTGACCGTTGCGGCAAGATCGTGCCCGCCCCAGAATGCCCCACCACGACAGACCAGTGTGGCAACGTGGTCAGGGACACATCCGACACACGTGGTAGGTCCTGCTGTGACTCTGAGCTGCGCAAGCAGAAGCTGCGTTTCAATGCCCTACTGAAGCGGTACGAGGCTCTTCTCAGCAGCTCGCAGACCAACACCGCACAGATGCAGGCCATGCATTCGACGCTCGCCCAGATGCAGACCAGCATCAACAGCAGCCAGACCACCCCCGCTTCCGCAGCACCCCCGACTACAGCCCCCGCTGCCACCGCCGATTCCACACAGCAGGCACCCGCCACCGCCGCTCCCGCACAGGACCAACAAGACGCATCCGGAAAGGCACAGAGCGGCCAGCCTGTTGTGCAGCCGATGATGGATGTGAGCACCGCCGATGGCTGGCTGCCCAGCGACGCCCAGCTCCTTGATGCACCGGGTAGCATGTGGCTGCCTACGAACACATCGCCCTATGCGGTGACATGAGCTCTGCCGACAGGATATCTCCTGCAACCATAAGGGGGCATGAACACTGGCGTGAACCCCAGGAAGCCTGCTTGGGGGAGCAACGCATGGATCTTCCTCCACTCTGTAGCTTACAACTACCCTGAAAGACCTACGCAGGCGATCGCCGACGCGCATCGCACCTTCTTCACGAGCCTGGCCAACGTGCTTCCCTGCCGCTGGTGCCGCGACTCGTACAGCCAGTACATGCAGACGCTGCCCATCGAGCCTGCGCTCGGCAGCCGACGGGCTCTGTGTGATTGGCTCTACAGGATTCACAACATGACCAACGCGAAGCTGGGCAAAACGGGACCCTCATTGCGAGAGGTCGACGCCTACTACGAGGCGATGCGGGCAGAGGACAGGGACGCTATGCAACTCACCAGGGGATCCGTACCGTTGCTCGGGATATTGCTGGCATCCGCTTTTCTCGCGGTGTTGATTCTCGTCCTCGTCTGGTCTGGAGCTAGACCTCGCAGACGGTAGAGCCTTCATCGCACCCTCGCCAGGGCAGCCACAAAGTCGTTGGTGTCTCTGTTGGGGGGGTACAGGTCGAGCTGGCGGTGTATGTCGTGTGCGTACCTGCATCCGCGATGTCTCACATTGTGGAAGTACCGGCTGAGCTGCAGGCGCTGCTCGAGGTCCTCAGGTGCAGGATTGGTCGATGTGATCCATCTCTTCCGATCCCTCATCTGGGTGTCCGTCTCCAGTGGGAGCCTGGTGATCAACGTGAAGACCCCCTCCCGCTCGATGTTCATCCTACTCCTAGTCCTCGCGCCCAGCATTATTTCAGACGGAAAACGTTCGTCCACACCATGTGGTAGGCAGCTATCCCTAGAAGGATGTACACGTAAGCCTCCACCACCAGCTCATCAACAGCGGCCGCACGTTTGGGGTGGGAGCTGCAGTAGAGGAACACAGCGACGAACGCCACCACCGTGAAGCGCAGCATGTCATCGAGCATCACTCTGTACTCGTCTTCGATGTCCAGAACTGCCTCATACAGAGCCGGCATGTGCTTTGATAAGACATTGGACTTTTTTTGCCGGCACACCACATCGTCATCGACGAAATTTCTCAGCCGATAGTATTACGATGCCAGGATTCCTCGACGCCCTTCTCAAGGGAGGCAGCTTGCGTCGCGCCAGACCCCATAGCACACGCAAGTGTCCCCCCTTCAAGCAGTGCTACGGCAGCAAGGCCCAGGTGTGGCACGGAACTGCGAAGTTCGTCGAGAGCAAGTCTGGTAAGAACAAGGGTCGCACGACCAAAGCCGGTCTGAAACAGCTCGGCAACAACCGCATCGTCTACAGCCGCAAGTCCGCTGCCAGCAAGAAGTCCTCCAACCTCGAGCGTGCAGGGTACACGACCACCCCTGGCAAGTTCGGATTCGTCAGAAGATAGGCTCACATCAACAGCCACCGGCTCTCCTCCCTGCCACCGTCGACGAGCATGTAGACCTCCTCTACTAGGGGCGCGTCGCGTTCCAGCAGGTACATGTTGAGATCGCAGTGAGCGTGGTCCGCCATGTTTCTTACGAACGTCTCCAGGTTCAGACGAATCTGGAGACTCATCTGGAACTCCATCTCCACCGAGCACGCTATCAAGAGCGAGCTCGTCGCCACGAGGCTGGACGCATCACCCTCCAGCCTGCTCTCCCTCACGATCTTACGACAGGTCCTCCGGCTGGGCTTGATAAGGCACCACAATTCCTCGGAAGCTAGCGCGCCACTCACCAGGACTGTCAATAGCGCTGCTGTCTGCTGGTGATCCATGGCGAGGATCAGAGACACGTAGTGGCTGTCGCAGTGCTCGATACCAGCCCTCGGGCATATTCGCATCAAGTCCACGGCCTCCGTAGGCAGCTCGAAGGAGCTCGGCAACCACACCCGGCAGTCCGAGAGGGTGTACAGCACGCCATCGTCCTGTACAGATGCAACTCTGTCACAATGTCGACCTGTGAGGAGATGACAGGTCGGCTGCCTCGCTGCGCACCTTCTTCACGTCCTCTGCGAAGCGGACCATCCGATCACCGTTTCGTTCCATGTGCATGAGAAATGTCGCCCCGACTTGTAGAATGGACGCCTTCGCCAAATATGCGACTAATTTCACCGCTCTGAAGTCAGCCACTGCTGCTGAAGGGGAGCGTGATGCACGCAGTGACGCCGATGTTCTGCGTGAGACGGTCAAGCGCTTCAAACACCAGGGCTTGGCGGCAGGCGAGGTGGATATGAGGCCTGTCGGCCTCGACGAAGCTCGTCTGATATTTCGCGAGTACTACCTGGAAAAGTATGGTGCCATGGAGGGCTTGCACCGCATGTCTTTGGATTCCAGGAGGCAACGCCATCGAGTCTTGAAGCCTGCGACCTTTGAAAGCCACCTGTACAGACCCCGTAGGGACACTAAAGGTAAGCTGCTTGTTTCAGGACCCGAGAGATACGACTTCGAGGGCGTCGACGATGGGTCGGCACCCTTCCCGGGTCCGTCGCCAGAATCACAGCGGTACGATGACCCTCTTCCGGAGTGACGCGCGTCAGATAATCAGTTTTATTATTCTCACCGTCTCGGAATGATGACAAGCAGTGTGATGCGCAATCTGCCGACCCTGGTGCTGGCCATAACGGTGGCCCTGTCCCTTTTCTACCTCTGGAAGACGCTCAATGTCATCGACGGCCGCGTGGGCCGCCTCGAGCACGAGGTGATGTGCGTCCTGGAGGTCGTCAACCACATGGCTCTGCAACCTGCCGAACCCGCGCAGAGAGAGGCAGAGGTGGAGGTTCCCCAGAACGCCGTCGTGGCTGACGAGGAGGCTTCGTCTGTCGGTGATGCCGACGTGGAAATCATCAACCCTGTGGGCCGTGAGGCTCACCCTGGGAAGCACGACTTGATGCAACGCTTCCATACAGACGCTTCGAGTGCCTCGAAGGAGGGCGAGGATGACTTCCTGTCCCTTCAAAAGCACCTGCAGGGAGCCAGACAGTCACCCCCTGAGGGCGAGGGATCCGAGACGACTGACGCATCGGCCCTACAGAGCCTGAGCACCCGCAAGCGTGTGCCACCGTTTCCAGCCAGCTCCTCATGGCTCCACCTGGGTTCGAGGGTCACACACAATGGTCAGGAGTACGAGGTGATCAAGACGAAGAACAATATCCTTCGCTGGGGCCGTCCCAGGCCTCATGGGCCGGGAGAAGACGCTCCTTACCAGGGTGTCGCCGAGGATGATCGCCAGGCTGAGGAGCACGCGGATGATGAACAGTCTCCGGAGGAGGACTGATCACCTCGTGTTTCCTACCAAAATTATCACTCCTCTACCAACAGGGTGTACAGCCATGGCATTGTCTGATCTGAACATCGCCGGGACCGACAGCCAGGACTACATGATCACTTTCCCCGAGACTCTGAGAAAGGACCTTGGCTTCACGTTTCCCAAGGTGACAAAAACCACCTCGGAGACTTTCAGCGTTGAATCCGAACTCTTCATGGGCTCTCCGGCCACGCTCACAATCCAGGACAACGTGATCACCCGCATGGCCCCAGGCATCATCCGGGACATCATCTGTCAGTTCGTGGATGGCTCGGGGGACCGTGTCCTGCCGCTGACATCCCACAGGGCGATCCCGTTCGACATCTTGATGGTGAATGACAAGACCCGAGAAGTCTTCCGGATGCAGCCTGGAAGCGGTCCAGCTCGAGCATTGAACAGCAAAGAAAGAACCGATCGTGATGCCATCCATGCTTTCTTTGAATATCGGAGTCTTTTGCCACCTGTGAATAAAACTGTCAGTTTGGACACTGATGTGCGGCCTCGTTTTCCAGAACCCCATGTAGGCGACTTGTTCACGCGAGTGACAACGAGTGAGGACTTTACCATGCCGTCCACTTGGAACCCAGAAAAATGGACAAGCTTTGTGGTGACATGCAGGCTCGGGGATTCCTCTCAAAAATGTATCACGCACGATGAGCCCGGCTTTAATGCCTTCCTGAAATATAAATTCGATTCAACGTTTTACGATAAAATGGGTGAAGTCAGGGGAACAGCCGATGCACCGAAATACAATCCACCAGACAATGCAGATTTGTCCAAATGGATCGAATTTGTACTTCACGTCCGGGACCCCGATTGGAACGCTCTCTACATGAGACGGATCGGCCTGGTGTTCTACATGATCGGCGCCAGGCTCCTCGTCTTCACGGTGGATAAGAACATCAACATGATATCTTGCATGTGTACGAGTGCAGACGTCATTAAATACAACAACGACTCAGACACTGCCAATGTCGACAAGAAAGACTCCCTGATAACCATGTTGAAAGCGGCGATGGGACCGCTCCTCGATGAGCATGTTCTGGACAACTATGACTTGGACACCGGAAACAGAATGATAGGCGGTTGGCAAAGTGCTCAGAACACCGCAAAATCCCTTCCGAATTTGAGTGAAGTCTGGCCATCGCCTCCAGCGCCAGCTGGAGCTCCACATCAGAGCCCAAACGCACTCGGGGGAGACGATGATATACCGCAAAAAGCGTTTAAAAGGGTCAGCAAATGGATGGATGATGGAGGAAACGACGACCTCCGAAATGATCCAACCATAAAATCAATTATGGGCCTCGTACAACACGAACATTTCCGTGTACATCCTAAACATTTTCAAGGAGCGCTTCTCCTCTTATTGTCGACAATGGCTGAACGATTGGAAACAACACGCGACAAAGGGGGCGAAGGAGAACGCAGTCTTCAGGCTGATGTCGACGCAGCTACAGCCCAGCTCAACAAGTTAAAACCTAAAACCCCTGGGTTCACTCATTGGTCGAAAGAATTGAAGGAAGCCAGTGACAGGCTCGCATCCAATGCTAGCCGCATTGCTGTGGTGGATCAGTGCATCATCGCCGCTGAAGCTTTCCAAAAGTCCATAGACGGTCGTGATAAAGGAAAGTTCAAAAACGATGCTGCGAATGCGTTGCGCAATGCTCTGATCGGCGTCGACCCTGTGCCCCACTCCACACAAATCCAGGGATTACAATCAGCTGAGGGAATCAGCGTGATATTGCTTCTGCACGCCTTCCTCATGTACTTCTTTGACATCAGAGGCGTCCGATCCCCAGGCCGGAACTGGGACGCTGTGAAACCCAAGAGTGCGCAGCACGTCTCGCGCATGTTCATGTCACTGCTCGATATACCGGCATGATTCGGCAAAAAATATTGTTTGCATCAACCCGCTGCTCATCAGCTGGTTGACGTGGGTCATCGGAATCTATCAGGTGTGGCTGCATTCGCTGCCGCTGCCCTTGTATCCCTGTGCGCATGGGTAGAAGCAGCCGGCGCCAAGGGTGCTGTATTCCTGGTCAGAGGGGCAGCGGAGGGTGTGGCCTACTCCTCGACCTAGGGCGGCGAAGTGAGGGAAGTACATGGTTTTGGACCAGCACACCGGTCCCTCGCCCGTCCATTTGTGTCCGTCACTGGGGCATTTCGGGTAACAGAGCAGCCCGCTCTTGTCCTCGGTATCTAGACAGGTGCTGGGTAGGCCGAGGTTCTTGCGGTAGTACTTGTACGGTGCATAGCGGGTGTAGTTGAAAGGGGTTCCAGTGGCCGGTGCGGTCCCCATGGTGGTTTCGGACGCACTCGCAGAAGGTCCTGTGCAAATCGCTGGGAAGTCGACACGCTTGCCCACCAGGCCCGTCGCGTTGGCTGCTTTTGCCAAGCATTGGGTAGTGTTGGTCATATTCGGAAACATCTTGTGACAGAGGATGTCTGCGGCGGCAGTCGCGTTTCCTTTCAGGTCGCTGTACGCCGTCTCGACCATGGACATCAGCGTGCTGCTGGTTTGCCATGTCGCGTTCTGGACACTGGGTTGTGAGCAAGCGAGATCGGCCGAGACGAGTGCGGTGGAGGCTGCGAGGAGAGCTACGGTGTGAAGTTTGAATTGCATGTGGAGGATGGTGGTTTTTGACTCAATTCTGGCATACGTACATTTCGTGCTTCAATTTTCCACCGAGGAAATGAGAATGCAAAGCTTCGCCCCATGTGTTCAGCATATTGAGTCGCCACACAATGTGACGCTGTGAAAGATCGCGTTGGAAAGCTTGTGAGCCATTGCCCGAGACATCCGAAAACCACGAAAGGCCGGTCCTTTCTTGCGACACCGTACGCGACAAGTTGTAGATGTTGGTAACTTCGGCAGGATCACTGTGAGAGACATCCGGATTCCACAAGCGACCGCGATGCTTTCTTTCTCGCAACTTGTCATTATGCATCTGCGCAAGAGAGTGTCCGAGCCCTGGTTCACGCTCATCGGCATGGGTCTGAAGCAGGTCGAGGGACGCCTGAACAAGGGAGACTTCGCCCGGCTCGAGACCGGCGATGTTATTGTGTGGGATAACGACGAGCTCGGCTTCACTAGAACGTGCGAGACGTGCGTGAACGGCATGGCACACTATCGTACGTTCCGGACCTACCTTCAAAAGGAACATTTGAGCCGGTGCCTGCCTGCGGCAGGCGTCAAGACGATCGCCCAGGGCGTCCAGGTCTATCGCAGGTACTACAGTGAGGAGGACGAGAGACGCTATGGCGTCCTGGCCCTACGTCTGTCACTCATGTGAAACGCAGATGACACCGTTGTGGCAAGACCATCCGCAAACGAGTTGTCGACGCGGTGGCCGGTGCACCAACAGACACGTCTAAAGGATACGCAGCAGTTCTCAGCCCGGAAAGAGTGATACTCACAAAGCGAGTTCACGATCGATAGGCTGACTGGGCGTGGCGAAGAGACGGCTGACTGTTTGCGTCACCGGGGTGATCGTCGATTTATCCGCTGACTCGAGAGCGGCGGACTCCGAATGGCTAAACTACACGGTGACATATGAGACTCAAATCGAAGTCCGCAGATCCTGTCTACTGTCTTTATTAAATTCTATACTATTATGCAAATTAGGAAAACCACGAAAGCCAAAAAAAACTCCGGGCATAGGACACCTCCCCCATAACATCTCATGATTTTGGAGGTCGGTTCCTTTTCTGATTCGCATATTAATCATATCCCCAGTTCCACCAGACCAAGGGATGTACTTTGTGGAGGCTTTGTTGGTGGCCACCGATCGTCCCTTGAGTACAGAGCCGAACGGCTGCCTATACCAACTGATCGGCTTGGGAGCGCCGAAGAGACGGCTGATTGCCGATCGATCGATCGATTGGCTGATTGGGAGCGCCGCAAGAGACGGCTGACTGTTCGGGCCACAGGGATGGTCGTCGATCGATCAGCTGTCTGGGACGCCGAAGAAACGGCTGACTGTTTCGGCCGCAGGGATGGTCGTCGATCGATCGGAGACTGTAGGCGCCGAAGAGACGGCTGACTGCTTGGGCCGCAGGGATGATCAACGATTGATCGGCTGTCTGGGCACGCCGAAGAGACGGCTGACTGTTTGAGCCACAGATATGTTCAACGATTGATCGGCTGTCTGGGTACGCCGAAGAGACGACTGACTGTTTGGGCGGCAAAGATGAACGTCATCGATCGGTTGTCTGCGACGCCGAAGGAGACTCAAAAAAGGCACAGCTCAATGCATATGGAGCAAAGATGACATGTGGGCACCCGTTCGGATCTGGGCTGTCGCGCTGTACAACTCGTAGCCTATGGTACCACCAGTTGACTCCCTGTCCGGATCTGGGCAGTCGTGCTGCACAGATCGTAGCCTATGGTACGAGTTGTGGACACCACTCCTGATCTCCGAAGTCAGGCTGATAAAAATCGGGCCACAGAACGACTTCGGAATCGAACAGGTGACTCGGCGCATCACGTGTGTCTGTTTGAGCCACACATGTGAGCGTGTATCGATCGGCTGACTCGGCGCCCTGGGTGGGCCACGCCAAAACTACGGCTGACTGTTTGGGTCACAGAGATGATCGCTGATTGATCGGCTGACTGATTGGGGGCCCCGAAGAGACAGCTGACTGTCTAGGCCATAGAGATGATCGTCATAGATCGGCTGGGTGGGCACACCGAAGAGATGGCTGACTGTTTGGGCCATAGAAATGATCGCCGAACGATCGGATACTGTAGACGCCGAAGAGACGGCTGATTGTTTGGGCCATAGAGACGATCACCGAACGATCGGATACTGTAGACGCCGAAGAGACGGCTGATTGTTTGGGCTGCAGAGAAGATCGTCGATCGATCAGAGACTGTAGGTCATAGATCGGCTGGGTGGGCGCACCGAAGAGACGGCTGACCGTTTGGGCGGTAAAAATGAACGTCATCGATCGCTGTCAGGGACGCCGAAGGGGACTCAAATTTGGGCCACAGCTCAATGCATATGAAGCAAAGATGACATGTTGTCGCCCGTCTGGCTGTCCTGCTGTACAACTCGTAGCCTATGGTACGACCTGTTGCTGTCCGGATCTGGGCAGTCGCGCTGTGCAAGTCGTAGCCTATGGTATGAGTTGTACACACCACTCCTGGTCTCCGAAGTCGGGCTGATGAAAATTGGGCCACACAACGACTACGGAATCGAACAGGTGACTCGGCGCATCACGTGTGTCTGTTTGAGCCACAGAGGTGATCGCGATCTGACTGGCTGACTCTCTGAGCCACGCAGGTGAGCGTGCATCGATCGGCTGAGCGGGCGCGCCGAATGACTTGGAGCATGTTTGAGCCACAGAAGTGATCGCAAATTGACTGGCTGATTCGGCGCGCCGAGGGACCTATGCGCGTTTGAGTCAGATATGTAATTGTCAATCGATGGACCGTCTCGGGTGGCTAGATTCAGAACGAGGCCTTTGTGTTTCTGAAGCTCTGATTAAGGCTTGCATGTCTTATCTACTGTCTTTATTAAATTCTATACTATTATGCAAATTAGAAAAACCACGAAAGCCAAAAAAACCTCCGGGCATAGGACACCTCCCCCATAACATCCCATGATTTTGGAGGTCGGTTCCTTTTCCGATTCGCATAATAATCATATCCCCAGTTCCACCAGACCCCGAGATGTACTCTGTGGTGACTTTAACAGTGGTGCCGATTTTGGGTTGAGTACCATCACATCAGACCCTCGAGTACAGACTCTGGTGAGAGTGCTTTGCCGCCATGGGTGTCTGGGTATGCTGGAAGATCCTATCCGAACCCTGTACTAGCAGACAGCGGAGCGGCAGGGTGGATACCCATCTGTAGTTTACGCAGCTCGATGTCCAGTTCCTTTGAGCGATTGGCCTCCCGTGCCACCTCAATGTCCCGGTCGATCGCCCGCATCTCGATGTCCCGATCGATCTCTTTCATCTTGATCTCGTGTTGACGAATCTCTTGCATTTCATCCTCGCTGATTATCTGCGCTGTCTTGCCGTACTCCCTCACGATGCGATCGAACTCTTTGTGGGTCTGTTTGACTGTCATGCCCTCGACGTTAAAGGTCTCCGTCGTCAGGTTGCCGTTCGGCAGGGTGACCGGGTGGACGTGGCAAGCGAAGGCCGACTTGTAGAGCAGGGACTGCTCGACCTCCCTGGGGTTGCACACGACCGCAACCCGATCGTACAGGAACCTGCTGGGCCCGGTGCCGAACTGCTCCCTCAGGCCATTCGTGTAACGACCTTTGGGTGTGTTGTCTGTGTATCCTCCCTTCCTCCTCTTTTCGCCATTGACCAGCATGATCTGAGAGAGGTACGCACAGCGCTTGTCCGTCACGTTGGCCACGATGGCGTCATGATGGGCCTGTCTCGCGCTCTCGAAGCTCGCGTACAGACGGGTCAGTATCTCATAGTCCTGAACCCTCTGAACCACGCGGATGTACATATCCCGGACCTGTCTCCCATTCGTTCCTGGCGCGCCCATGGCCATGTGCTGCGCTGCCTCGAGGGTGAGAGCATACTCATCTGGCGCTGGTCCATACGATTGTCCAAATTGTTTTCCGGTAGCACCTCCACTGGCGGGTGGAGAAGTCACGAAGTGCATATCTGGCGTCAGATTTGATTTCATATAGCGCACGGCTGCATCCTTTCTGGAGAATCCTATGGTCTGCCACATCTCGTCAAGATTCACTGGGTACCTCTCAGAGACTGAATATCTCGCGACCTGCAGCGCGTCGTACCAGGTCACCTGTTCATCGGTCAGTCCAGCGCGGATGTATGCACCGATTTCGGGCTGCTCAAACTTGTTGGCCTCGAAGACAGCTTGGATGTGACACGGTATGGTGCGGTGCGGCACAGGGTCTGGGGCCTGCACCTGCAGATCAGGGCTTTCTCCGTTCTTGTCAGCGTCGGCGTCACCGCCCGTGAAGTCCCTCGATGAGGATGCTTGATCAGCAGATTCTGTGTTGTCGTCGGTGTGTACTGCATTATCGGCTGCCGCTGCTGCCGCTGCAGCTGCTTGAGCCGCTTCAGCCGCTTGCGCTGCCCTCGCAACAGCCCTAGCGTGAGTTCTGCTCTGCTTGTGGATCCGCATGAGTGCCTCACTCTTGTGGCGCTGGATGCCGCACACGCCACACCCTGCAGCCAGCACAGGCTCCAGGCGTGCAGCAGCCAGTTCTGCAGCCACTCTAGCCGCTTCTCGGGCCTGCTCCTCCACCAGCACCACACCCGTGGCTGCCAGTTCGGCAGCCCTCGCAACTTGCTTCAAGTGTTTCTGGCCGCGTTCGTGCTGCTGCAGATGGGACGCCACATCAAAAGTCTTGTCGCAAGTCTCGCAATAATGCCTGGGAACGCCCGGGGGTAGACAGGAGAACTTTCTCCTCGCGTGAAGCTCCAGAGCCTGTTGCGACGCGAGACTGACCTTGCACCTGGGACACTCGAACAATGGTGTGGTCGCGGGCAGTGCCAGTGGTGCCGCGGGTGTTGCCATCGCTGGTACAGCAACATCTCAAGAATTCTCCTGCGATTTGCACGCTGCGTGCAAAATGCGATGAGCCTGCAGAGTCGGAAGGATGCATATCTGCAGGTTCTGCTCAGCCGGAAGGAGGTACAGCATGTTTGAGGGCAGTCATGCTGTACTTCTTGTAGCACATGGTACAGCATGCGGGCACCTGGGCAGTCCTGCTGTAAAACTCGTACAGAACACAACAGCCTGCGGATGCACTGGGCAGTCCTGCTGTACAACTCGTAGCACATGGGACGGCCTGCGTGCCATATGCCAGTCTGTTTGGCAGGCATGGCATGCCGAAGGAAACTCACTGACTGTCAAACGCTCGGGTGACGCCAAGAGACGTCTGACTCACTGCGACTCATAGGGGTGATCATGGATCGATCAAGCTCTGATTAAGGCCTGCTTGTCTTGTCTACTGTCTTTATTAAATTCTATACTATTATGCAAATTAGAAAAATCACGAAAGCCAAAAAAAACTCTGGGCATAGGACACCTCCCCAGGAACATCCCATGATTTTGGAGGTCGGTTCCTTTTTCCGATTCGTATAATAATCATATCCCCATTTGCACCAGACCCCGATATGTACTCTGAGGAGGCTTTGTTAGGGGTGCCGATTTTGGGTCGAGTACCATCGCGGCTGACCTCTCGTGCGGACCATCTTCAACAGAGGTCAGCGAGAGATGCTCAGCAGGAGCTGAACCTCTCAGTACGTCCAAAGTTCTGCTGATTTTGGGAGGAAGGTGCACACTGGCTGCTTCAGACGACTCTGAGCCCATGCCCGCAGATCTCCGCGCAAAAACATCAGGAATTCCTTGGCCGCTGTGCTCAGGGACACGATGGCCACGACCTCAGCACAGCACGAAGGAGAAGCAGAAACCGAAACAGCCCCCTTCATGTGCCGAAAGTGCGACCGGGTCTTCGCTTTCCGATCTGAGTACGACAGACACATGAAGAATAGGTACCCATGTGTCCGCCCGGGCGCATCCAGATACAGATGCGACGCCTGCATGGCAGGATTCGATATCAAGACTCGCTACGACCAGCATATGAGGACCAAGAAACACCTGAGAAAAGTGCAGGCCAACGAAACGGGTGAGTGCTCTGCAGGGAGGCCTGCAGAGGTTTCGCCGACGCCATCAGAGACAATCCATATCGAGGGCATGAGATCGGGGATCCGCCTGTCACAGGAGGGCATGCTGTCGGCCCACGATCTCGTCATGCAGGCCCTTGACGTCACCGAGGACGCCGCAGTGAGGCTAGTCATGAACATGTCCACGACGGTCACGATACATGTGGGCGCGCTGTCGGGAAGCGACCACGACGATCACTTCCTTGTCGACGCCCTGGGCGCAGCTCTGATCATGCGAGTGCTCGGTACGGCCGGGCAGGGCTTCCGCGAGGAGTTTGGAGAGCGGCTGCTGATCGCGATGGGGGCCGATGATATCACCAAAGGTTCCCTGCACGAGCCTGTCAACTACTTCGACGACACAGACGACGACGCGGACGACGGCGCAAACATTGGCACAGACGACGGCGCAAACATTGGCACAGACGACGGCACAGACAATGGCTCACAACAAGACGTGTCTGATCAACACGGTCCTGTCAATCAATTCGGCGACTCAGACAGTGGCGCAAACAATGACACAAAAGATGACTCTGATCACGAGGCTGATTGTGAAGATCCGGAGTCTAGCCTCGGTACCGTGTCAAGTTCACAACCTAGCAGCAGTCAGGACTCCTTTCTAGCTTTCTTGCTGGCAAGATTCACTGACGCTCAGAAACGCCTGTTCGCCGAGTCATACAGCGTGTACATGCAGGACCATCTGCGGGATGAATTCTGCATCGATCTTGACGAGGCATTCAAGTGGATGGGGTTCAAACGGAAGGACAATGCTGTCAAACTCCTGTTGAAGTGGCTCGTTCTCAACATCGACTATATACTCATCAGAACACCGCTTCTTTCGTCGGCGGAGCCGACAGAAAGGTTCAAAATCAAGCAGATTCCGGACAAGTACATGCTAAAGCCTCAGGCTTTCAAATTTTTGCTTATCAGTGCAAGGACTCCTGAGGGTGTGGCTGCAACTAGATACTTCCTGGACATCGAAGACGCCCTCCTGGCATACACAAAATCGAGGCTGGAAACAGAGACTGGAAAGCAGAGGCAGAACGGCTTGGCGCTCGAATCTGTCACTGACAACAAACGTACCGACGTGAACTGTCTGTACTTTGGTATCCCAGAAGGATCCTTCACCAAGCTGAAAACAACAGGTCCGGGTGTGTCTCCCGAGCTCGCAGTGGCAACGCGAGCAAAGTGGATCATCATCAAGCTAGGCCAGAAGAAGGCAATGACAGACCGCACAGTGATTCACAACGGTAAATACAGCGGCTTCTACCTGCTGGACTGCGTACCGACACAGCATATGACAGATGTAGAGGACAGGCTGAAGAAGTGGCTCAGGAATGAGGGTATGCTCTTCGAGGGTGTGCACGAGAACAAGGTCGCCAGAGACACTGAACTGCTGATCGTAGCATCCCAGGAGCAGTATGCACAGGTGGTACAGCGGACGAAGCGCCTGGTCGAGGAGATCACTCTCGAAAACGAAAAGGGCAGCAAGTGCCACTTTGCTGTCCTAGAAAAAGAGAAGGAACAGGAGAAGACGCAGCAGGAGCTGGCTAAAGCTGCGCAGGAAGAGTCAAGGGCTCGGAGAGAGGAATCAAAGGCTCGGAAGGAGGAATCGAGGGCTCGCAAAGAAGAGGCCAGGGCTCGCAGGGAAGAGGAGAAGACTGCTGGGATCAAAGCACAGGTGCGTCTGGCCGAATTGGAGCTGCAAAAACACGCACGTCCCGATGCAGCATGAATGTCCACAATTGCGATATCAGACGCGACCTGTCCATCTAACCAAGCATCCCAGTACTTGTTGTTCTCAATGAGGAGCAGGTGACCCGGGAGGGCTGAACGGGAACCTAAAGACTTGCGCAATCTTCTGCACAGAGATGATCGATCGACCGGAAATTGTGGGCGCCGAAGAGACGGCTGACTGTTTGGACCACATAGGTGATCGCCAGTCGATCGGCTGACGCGGGCGCATCCAAAACACACACGAGGGGCATGTTTCGGCCACAGAGGTGATCGTGAATAGGCCAGCTGACTCGGGCGCGCCGGAATGGACTACAGCATGTTTTTGGGCAGTCATGCTGTACAACTTGTAGCATATGATGCGACCTGTGGACACCAGTCCTAAACAGCAGTCCTGCCGTACAAACGTATGGTACGGTACGGCATGTGGACACTGGGCAGTCCTGCTGTACAACTCGTAGCATATGGTACGGCCTGCGTGCCTGCATGCCAGTCTGTTTGGCAGGCATGGCATGCCGAAGGAAAATCGCGCACTCGGGCCACAGAATGACTGTCAAACGCTCGGGTGACGCCAAGAGACGTCTGACTCACTGCGACTCATAGGGGTGATCATGGATCGATCAAGCTCTCAGCGAGGCCTGCATGTCTTGTCTACTGTCTTTATTAAATTCTATACTATTATGCAAATTAGAAAAACCACGAAAGCCAAAAAAAACTCCGGGCATAGGACACCTCCCCAGGAACATCCCATGATTTTGGAGGTCGGTTCCCTTTCCGATTCGCATATTAATCATATCCCCAGTTTCACCAGACCGGGTGAAGCACTCTGTGATGGCTTGGTCGATGGCCGCCTATTTTGGGTCGAGTACCATCGCGACAGATCTCTCGCAGGAAGTAAATCTCTCAAGTACGTGCAAAGTGATGGGGGCGTCAGACGACTCTGGCGAAACAGGTATGAGGTCGTGAAGTGTTGCTCTCTTTGCGAAGAAGGTGCACAGCCCCACGAAAGAAGACAGGGCGGCGTGTGATCGTGGCTCTAGGCCAGACTAGCTCAACCAGTGAACACGGGCAAAACGCAGGATATTTACATGGCGCATCCAGAGTTCATCCAGCTGATGTCTGCATCGGGCTCGTCATCGCTTTCATCCCTGTATCGACTGTACCCTGTCTGGATGAGCAGCCTCGCGGCGCGGGTGAACCTCGGGTTCACGTCGTACAGGCACATGCGTCGTATCCAGGAATCGAAATCTCGGAACGATGGCGAGGTATCTAAATAGCGGGCATCCTCCAGGAGGTATATCTCGATGAAGGCCATCAACTCTACATAGCTCCACGAGTTCCCGAGTTGCGCGACGAAATTCTCGTATCGATATGGGATCGTGCACAGCTCCCTACGATAGCGGTCGATGCCCGGTGCATCGAAGAGCTCCGTGTGGTATCCGCGAATCCCATACTTGACGATGCGGTACCAAAGCCTGTCGGGGACGTGGACGTCTTCATGGGCGATTACGTTCTTCCGGGCTGACCACGCCTCCCAACCCGAGAGCGTCGTCAGGACGCGTCGCCCGTCGTATGCAAATCTACAGCAGTCCAGATCGAAGTGCTGCAAGACATCCAAGACGCCGTCGAAGGGTCGAAGGACAAGGTCGAACTTGAACCAAGTCGATGGGCCCGAGCCATGACTCCTCTCGACGTGGACTTTGGCACTCCTCTGCTCCGGCCTGAAACGGAGTGTCCAGTCCCTGCCGGAGGAGGCGCTGAATCTCGCGTTTCTCTGTTGGTCGAAGAGCCACACCGTACCCATGTTCGCGTCGATCAGAGATCGTATCACGGCCTCTGCAGCGACGTCCAGTTTCTCGGCGGACTCACAGAACCAAACATCGATGTCGTAGTCTCCCCATGTCTGTCCCTCTTCTCTTGACATGCAACCCCCATGCAGGGCCCGGAGCACCCCGCCTCCTGCGATCACTAGGCGGGAACCGGTGCGCCACAGCGCCTCGAGAAGATTGCCGCTCATCGTGTCCATGGTCAGCCTGAACACTCGTGCGTCGGGGATGTCCGGACCCCCTCCCACAAAGGCGTACCTATCGAACAGGGTGCATGGGTCCTGGCCTGCCCGGGGTGGAAGGTTCGGCTTGGAGCCCTCGAGCAGGTCCAACAGGCCCACCTGTGCATCACGGGCGTTAACAGACCAGTCCTCGAAGGCCTCCGTGATCGAGGAGACCCTGTCGGAGACAGCGGCCGCACAGGACTTGCTCGTTGCTGCGAGGCATGCGCAAGACCTCAGATCCAGCTTCTCGTGCACACATGCGTGCCTAAGGACCGACTCCATCGGGCTCCCTGGTCACAGCTGCCATGGTCTATATGAGACCTGCACTCGTGTGAGTGAGTCATCTGGGCACCTGCAACTAATATAGAGGGAGGCAAGGTCCGCACATCAGAGCGACTTGCCATCAGCGAGAGCATGCCCAAGACCAGCATCAAGAGGGTCGTCGCCCCGGCGCAGCATGGAGCGTTTGTGTACAGGCAGCAGACGACCGGCAGGTCCAGCATCGAGAAGGAGTCTCTTTCAAAGGAGTCTCTAGACAGGTTGCAATCGAGCGAAGAAAGAGCGAAGGCATCGCATCGGTGAGCAGCCATGGACATGACAGAGCCGGATTACAGGTGCAGCACCTGTGACAGGCGATTCGACTTCAAGTCCGAGTATGATCGGCACATGAGCAACAAGTACCCATGTGTCAAGAAGGGCGGTGCACGGTACACCTGTGACGTTTGCGACGAACGTTTCGACCTGAGGACGAGGTACAACCAGCACATGAGGACCCAACGCCACATGCGGAAGGTCGAGGCGCGAGAGGCAGAGACGCAGCAGCTTCATCAAGATCGCGTGGACGAGCCAGGCTCGTCAACGGACCAGAACGTCGTGATCAACGGCAGCTTCGACAGCCACAGCACGCATGCGGCCAACAACGATCTGAGTGACCTCGATATCCAACCGAGGGACTTCAACAAGTCCGACAACTCCTACATGGACGACATCAAGGTGACCGAGCTGATCAAGCTGCTCGGCGTGAAGAAGAAGTGCGGCCTGAGGCCGTTCATCAACGCCATGAAAGCCCTGTTGCTGTCCGACGCGCGACCCCAGAACCACAATGTGTTGCTGGAGTCTCTCGATGCCGAGTACGCGTATGTGTACCACCAACGACATTGGAGGGGCGTAGAGCCAGACATTGTCATCGAGGACACGATGAACGAGGTGGCTGTGTCCCTGCTGGATGCGGAGTACGAGCTCGAGAAGGGCATGTCGAAGACAGCTTTCAAGTGCTTCACGAAGACCCGCGACCGTATCGAGCAGGAGACATCGGGGACTGTGAGAGAGCACAGCAAAGATGTAGAGGCCCTGTTGGACGAGGCGGCGAAATGCCTCGTCGCCTTCACGGTCAGCCGTCCGGGCCTCCTGGCGTTCGCGAAGCGGGACGCGGCGACGGCACCGCCGGCACGGAGAATCAGGACGCGTGACCTGCCCACATGGCAGATCGGGGGAGAGCGTTGGTTGGCCTTCAAGAGAATGCAAGAGACGGGGGACTATCCGGACCCGCCCGGGATAGATGCCCCGGGATTCGAGCTACCCTGAGGAGTCACACGTCGGTGATATCGATCGTCAGCCTGGACACATCGAACGAGGTGTCGGGTTGTGGCTTGACTTTCGGAACTGGAGCAGCAGGTTGTGTGCTGGGGGGTTGAGTCTCGGGGGTCACCATGAACTTCCGCACGGCCTGAGCGAGAACCTCGGCCTCGAACAGATTGAAGCAGTTCTTGCTGTGCGCGATGTGAATGCCGTTGATGAGGATCTTGATGGCTTCCAATTGACTGTTGTTGTCTGTCATGTCTGCTCTAGAACGCGGACCACATTTTTACCCAGAGCATTTGACGCAGAAAATGTGTGGCAAGTATATGGGCGCCATGAGAGGAGCAATGAAGCAACACAGCAGGGGTCGTGCGAAGACGAGTCGACGCCGGGCGAAGATTAGTCAGCGTCGGAAGCCCAGCACAAGCAGGAGCAGAGGGGGAGGGTACGCCTTCGACCTGAACAACCAGGTCGCGTGCGGGAGGCCTGCAGTCGTATGGCAGAACGACTACTTTTACGACACTCCTGTAGGGACGATCGGGGGGGCGCGATCGAAGAAGAAGATCGCGCGCAAGGGCGGCAGATCAGTCAGGCGCAGCAAGGGTGGCAACCTTGACGATCGAGACTTCTCTTGCAAGCAGCCCGTGTGGGGCCCACAGTGTCTGGGATGACTCACTTGATCGGTCCACGCATGAATTGAAGGGGTCTATCGCCGCCAGCAGTGTTCTTGTCGGTCCATCGGCTGGTGATCTTGACCATAGTGTACTTCTTGCGGCTGTCCTTGCGTTTCTTAGACTCCCTCTTCCTGGAATTGTAGAACCTCGCAACTCTCTTCGATGGTGGCATGATCAAAGTGCTATATCGGATGGGCACATGAAAACGTTGCAACACCGACGCATGCACGATGGCACAGGACGACACAGCCGTATCAGAGGTCATTTTGACCATCGTCACACGCATCGCTGAGTTGACGAGGACAGAGGGCTCTGTCGTCGTACCGAAGAGTCGACAGGGGGGTCGAGGCCTGGACGTGGTGCCTACGGACCGGATCGTCGAGCCCACTCACGAGACTCTGAGCGACAGTCAATTGTTCGATCTGACCGTGTCGGCGATCGACGACTGCTACCGCAGGGCTTGGACCAAGCTGCATTCTCGTCACAAGGCTGATCGTCTGGCTTCGTTCGCTGACGCCCAGAAGGAACCTCTCGAGCTGACAGACACAGAGGTGAAGGATCTGAAGGAATTCCTCACCGTTCACTACACCCAGACCAAGAAGCTGCGTGGCCAGGACATCCAGTACGACGAGGCCACCTGTCAAATCACATCGATTCCGAGACTCCTGAAACTGGAGTCTGGCTTCGCTCTGAAGCCTGCAGTGAAGCAGGCGGCGAGAGCAGCAGTGCCCAGAGAGAAGCCCGCATGTGAACCTGCGATCCGAAAGATTCTGCGGAAGATGCGCTGATGACATAGAGACACCCGGTGCCGAACGAGCAAACATCAGCATGTGCGAAGGAATTTCCACGTGGCCTACGTTCCATACCCACCTGTATTTCGATGGCACGGGTCAGGTGTCGAGGGTGTCCGGAGAGTCAGTGGGAAGGCTGACGCTGGAGGGTGTCGATCTCCGACAGGTAGTGGGCGTCTTCAACAGGGAGACCTCCCTCAGCGATGACGATGATGAAGATCAAGATGACGAGGTGGTGCCTGAGGAAACGGCCCAGGTCGAGGCGAAGATCGAGAAGAGGTCGAGGAGGAAATCGGGCCTTGTTGTCGCGACCTCACAGGCCTCGACGCAGGCACAGCTGCGCGAGCAGGTGCAGCACCTGATGACTCTGCAGCAGCCCGCACAGCGAACCCCGGAGTGGTATGCGATGCGCAAGACCAGACTGACAGCGAGCGATCTCGCGACCGCGCTCGGGGAGTCCAAGTATAACACCCGTTTCTCGCTCTTGGAGAAGAAGATAGGCATGGGCAAGAAGTTCACAGGCAACTTCGCCACCGAGTGGGGGGTGAAGTACGAGCCCGTGGCTACAGAGATCTACGAGCGCAGGAACGGGGTGCGTGTGGTCGAGTTTGGATTGTTACCCCATCCGACGATCAGCTTCCTCGGGGCCAGTCCCGACGGCATCGTGTTCGGGTGCCATGGCGACTGCCCCGGTGCTCAAGCCAAACCGAGCCCCCTCGACGGACACATGTTGGAGATCAAGGTGAGTCGTCCTCTGAACTGCCGTGTTGCGAATGGAGGCATGGTGTGATGGCATTTGGGTGAACTTCTGAGGCACTGTGTGACTTTGCAGTGCCCGCCGAAGCGCCAGATCACAGGCATAGTCCCTCGGGACTACTGGATGCAGATGCAACTACAGCTGGAGGTGGCCGAGCTCCCGCTCTGCCACTTTCTAGAATGTGAGTTCAGTCAGTACCGGAGCGAGAAAGAGTACTGGGGGGACTCGCAAGAGACGGAGAGGGGCATGATCCTGTACCTCTGGGACAGCCAGGAGGCCAAGCCGGCATATCGATACGCTCCTATGGGAGTCAGCAGGCAGGGCATGGCGGCCTGGACGAAGCAGCAGGAGATTGCAGTGGCAAAGTCGTCGAGGTATGGCATTCGAGACAGGGTTTACTGGCGCTTGGAAAAGTACTCTTTGGTGGTCGTCAGGAGGGACCAGGAGTGGTTCGCGAGCGTTCTACCGATCATCAAATCCTTCTGGCACGAGGTGTGCTACTACCGCACCCAGAACGCAGAGGTGCTCTACAGAGACTACGGCAAGAAGATGCCTGTGGAGGAGCTGGAAGAAGAGGACTGCGATGGGTTAGGGGCCGCACCTGTCATCACGGGTTTCCTGAGCGAGTCCGATGACGAAAAATCTGCACCCCGGAGGGGGCAGCCTGTGAAAGGGAATCGTTTCCTGAGTGACTCCGACACGGAACAAACCCCGCCTGTTGCACAACGCAAATCTAGAGCCAAATCTGGAACCGAGGGTTCTCGGCGTAGAGCAAAACGCTTCGTGAGTGATTCGGATTGATGTCGAGACGTATTGTGTAACAGCTTCAATGTTTCTCGAAACAAAAGGGTGACGGCCCCAATTTGTCGCCCGAAGCTCGTTTCACCCACTTGCTGCAGTCGGTCAGATTCACCAGTCGATTTTGCGTCACGAGCTGGACCTGTTCGGCCATGCTTGCGACATTGGCAGCGAGTTTTTCGTGGGTCTCATCCTGATGTCCGGATGCCAGCCACTTGTACACCGATTCATATGCCTTCGATCGCGCTATCAAGATCTTCTTGAGTCGCGATGCCTCCCTCCCCGCAGTCGGATCTACGACAGGCATCTGCAGCTTCCTGAAGAGATAGAAGATGAGGAAGACGTCAGATGGATCGAGGATCTGCATGAGAGGGGTTTGACCCGTGCTTTCCAGGTGATGCAAGAACGTGCGGAGCATGGTGGAGTCGTACAGGCGCCACGTCTCTGGCACCTGAACGTCGGGCCTCACGCGCTGGGCGTTCAGCGACAGGGACGTGAGGAACACGCCGCCCGGCTTGAGCCAGGAGGCGACGTTGTTCCAGAACTGCTGCGTCACCTTCCCCTGTCGTTGAAAGAGATCGTGAGGGCACTGCACCGCTATGATCATGTCGAACTGCTCCTTGAAGAGGTCAGGACTGGCATTCGTGACGTCCAGGACGTGATCGGGTCGTGTCAGCGGATCTGTGTCGACGTAGGTACCCATCTCCCACAGTTTCTGATTGTTCCTGTCATTGAAGAGGGGTGACCACCAGATGGACCTGGGACCCCGACGGCCCCGGCAAAGAAAGAGCGATTTCGGAACGATGGGCATCTGTTACAACTTGCAGACATTTACTGTCACTCCTGTGCATCACCATCGAGGCCGTGGTGCAGAAGTGCAATTTTGGTGCCGTAGGCACTGGAGCCGTCGAGCACGAGGTCGTACACAGGCTGGTCGCGAGCGAGCTCGGAGCTCAGGCTCTTGATGGGAACGAGTGCTGCGCCTTCCGAGACGACCAGCGGGTAGACACACGATGATTTCGATCCAGGGAGACCGGCGTACTTTCCCAGCTTGAGCAGCATGTGCTGTATCCCGGAGGCGACCTGAGGACCGCAGAAGGGGGCCCCGTCCACGAGGAAGTTGTCCACGACTCGCGAAGCCTTCGACGGTGGCAGGTGCATGATAGCGGGGCACAGCCTGGAGCTGCACGTGGATGCATCGAACCACATCGCCGGCTTCAGTGGGAACTGGTTGCATGGCTCCCAAGTCAGGAGCACGAAGATTCCCATCGGCACCGAGGTGAATGGGATGGCACGGCTCTGAAAGTATGCCTGGAGGTCGTGGGACCGGGATTGCGGGAGACACACCGAGTAGGGCTTCTCGCCCCCGTATCTGAGAAGAGTGCCGTACACAGCACAGTCCTCGGCGGTGAGCTCCTCGATGTCCTCCTCGTGGGTGGGCAGTGGCAGCACCAGGTGATCCCCGACGAGCATGTCGCACACGTCCAGCCACTGGGGAGGCACTCGACGTGGGTCTTGGCCCGCTTTGAGGCAACGAACGACCCGAATCCTCTGGGAACTGGTGACCGTTATGCGCTCCCCGGTGACAGCCTCGAGGTGCCACAGCTTTCCGATGTAGCGATGCTCGAGCACTCTGCGGACACGGTGAAAGTCTCCATCGTCACCCAGGACCTGATCACCGTACACTATCTCGGCCACCGGCCTGGGCCCAGACAGGGTGAACACATCCCCCTCAGCCATGCACTGGTCCACGAAGCGGGCGGTGGCATTGAAGGTCCTCAGGAGCGGAACCAAGCCGTTGCTGGCTCCGTTCGTGCCACGGATGTGGCTACCTCTCGCGCGGATGTCATGGATGTGGATGCCGATGCCACCGGCCCACTTGGAGACGAGGGCGCAGTCGGTGAGGCACTTGAATATGCCCTCGATGGAATCGTCCATGCCCATGAGGAAACACGATGACAGCTGTGGTCTCGGAGTGCCAGCGTTGAAGAGAGTGGGTGTCGCGTGCGTGAAGTGCTTCCTCGACATGAGATCATAGGTCTCCAACGCGCTGCTGATGTCATCGCCATGTATGCCCAGCGCGACCCGCATCCACATGCCCTGCACCCGCTCGACGCAGGTCCCGTTGATGCGGAGCAGATAGGAGCGCTTGAGGGTTTGGAAGCCAAAGTAGTCGTACAGAAAGTCCCTCTCGTAGTCGATGGCATCCTCGATCTCCTTTCTGTATTTCTTGGTGATGTCGTACAGGTCCTTTGAGACAATGGGAGAGTGATCGCCGTTGATATCCGTCGCCTCGTAGAGGGCCTTGACCGTTTTGTGGAACGAGGGGCTGGTGTTCTTCTGGTGATTGCTGGACGCGATCCTCCCTGCGAAGGCGTTGTAATCGGGATGTTCGAGCGACATCGAGGCGGCGATCTGCGCGGAGAGCTCATCCAGTTCACTCGTCGTTACACCGTCGTACAGGCTCTCGACAACCTTCTGGCACACCCTGATCGGATCGACACACAGCCCGTCTCCCAGGGATCGCAGTCGCTTTGTGATCTTGTCGAAACTGACTCCCTCACGGGCGCCGTTCCGCTTGAGGACCTGCATCTCGTGGGTCGCCATATCGCTACTGTGCATCGGGCGGGCACCTGTAAGATGCTTTTATATCGAATTCCAGGATTTGGACGCGGGACAATCACTGGATCTGACAGGCGTGTGGGGGATCGCCCAAGTCGCTAGACTGATGCCCTAGGATGGCCCTCATCGCTTCCTCATCCAAGCCCCGTAAGAACTCGCTCTGCCAATCGACAGACGAGGGCTGGGCCCGATGTATCCTAGCTGCTTGAGGTCTCGAGGTCTGGCACGATGTCGGTACATAGTACGATGCTGAGCGCATCCTGCAGCCAGTTTGTCCGTTCGTGTCACATATCAGGGCTGCCTGACAGGCCCTGGTGAGATCGTATGCGGCCTTGAAACTGTCCCTGTCGGCCTCGAGATCGCGACAACGTTGTGAGAGGGCCTCGGCCTCCATCTCCTTGAGCCTGAGCTTGTGTTGCAGCCTCGATACGTCATGCACCAGCTGCTCGGTGAGGCCCCCGGTCCTACCCATGCCGGATGATCCTGGATGAATGCTGTCATAAAAGACCTGTCCCACCCTTTTATCAGCAACGATGACAGATTTGCTCGAGGACGTTAGATCCTTTATTCACCCCTCGACTATCGTGTACACCCGAAGGGGTCCGAAGGAGATATGCGATGTCTGTCCTGGCGACGAGGTCGTTGCCCAGACCGGGACCTTTGTCGCGGTCGCCGTAGTGCACCGCAAGCCCTATCGGGGCCTGCTGCTGGACATCGGGGGCAGGGGTCAGGTCCATGAGCATCATCGCCTCCTACAGGCCGACGACACCTTTGTGCAGGCCGATGAGCTGAGGGCAGGAGATGTGCTGAGGGCAGTCGTTCCGAAGTACACTGAGGACATTCCGGAGCTGACAGAGGAGGACTGCCTGCTGTACGGGGTGATGATGGTGTCGGCCAGGGTGGATAAAGACAATGTCGTGACCCTGAGGCACAACATGCTGACGTCTGCGGCCGAGGAGACCCTGAAAGCCGGTGGAGTAAACTTTCTGCACGACCAGGGGGCGGGCACCCTCGTGTTCATGAGCCCCTTCCGGCGGGAGATGCTGCTGGACGAGAGTTGGCGGATGCGCTTTTACGCACCGCTGCTTCACCTGCCGCAGACAAAGCTGAGGAAGCTCCAGCAGGGTCTGTGGTATGGCAGCATGGCGTCCAGTGACCCGGCAGACGGCGACAGGTGTATTGCTGTGTCCGATCGAGCCCTTGCGGAGGCCATCCGCTACATCTTCCTGAGGACCGGCACTGACCTGGAGTATGATGGCGAGGTCCTCCGGAAGCCCCCAGGTCCAATCGCAGAGGGGTCTACAGGATATGTCGACAGGAAGATACGATCGATCGACAGAGAGGAATTTTCTGGCGAGCTCGTCGATCTGGAGACCGCAGGTGAATGTGATGAGGAGCGAACCTACATGACCAATATTGGCGCCTCACACAACGGTGGAGGCAAGCGGAATGGGAGTTTCGCAATCTACATCGAGCCATGGCACGCAGACGTCTTCGACTTCCTGGACCTCAAGAAGAATCACGGTGACGAGGAGAGGCGGGCGCGCGATCTCTTCTACGCCATGTGGGTACCGGACCTCTTCATGGAGCGCGTGCAGTCAGGGAGTCAATGGAGCCTGATGGACCCCAGCGCGTGTCCCGGACTCCCTGACGCGGTGGGGCAGGACTTCAAGCTGCTGTACGAGGGTTACGAGGCGTCGAGTAGGTGGGTTCGCCAGGTCGACGCACGGACGCTGTGGAACGCGATCCTGGTCTCGCAGATCGAGACCGGGACACCGTACCTGCTCTTCAAGGATGCCTGCAACCGGAAGTCCAACCAGAGCAACTTGGGGACCATCCGCAGCTCCAATCTGTGCAGTGAGATTCTGCAGTACTCGAGCCCCGCAGAGACGGCGGTGTGCAATCTCAGCTCGATCGCCCTGCCGACATTCGCGAGGGCCGAGGATCGGAGCTTCGACTTCGAGGGGCTGCACAACGTGACCAAGGTGGCCATGCGCAACCTGAACAAGGTGATCGACATCAATTACTATCCGACGCCCGAGGCAGAGCTCTCCAATAGACGCCATCGACCAGTGGGCATCGGGGTTCAGGGGCTTGCAGACACGTTTTGCATTCTGAGGCACCCCTTCGAGAGCCCTGAGGCGAGGCAGCTGAATCGAGACATCGCCGAGACCATGTACCACGCTGCTCTGGAGACCTCCTGCGAATTGGCCGCCGAGCGGGAGGCAGAGATCCTGGAGTACAGGCAGCTGGCCTCGATAGAGGGCAAGAGCAAGGAAATCAAGCGTCAGATCAACCACATCCTGAAGCGCACACGATTTACAAAGGAGGAGCTGGAGCGTCGCTACTGTCCCGGGGCATACGACTCTTACTTCTGGAACGGAGGATGCCCGGTGAGCAAGGGAATCCTGCAGTTCGACATGTGGGACGTCCGTCCGAGCGACAGGTATGACTGGGATGCGTTGCGGGGCAACATCGAGATTCACGGGGTTCGCAACAGCCTGATGATCGCCATCATGCCGACGGCATCGACGAGCCAGATTCTGGGCAACTCGGAGTGCATCGAGCCGGTGACAGCCAACGTGTACAGCAGGCGCACGATCGCGGGAGACTTCATGGTCGTCAACAAGTACCTGATGAGGGAGCTCATCGATTCTGGCAAGTGGAACGAGCAGATGAAGCAGCGCATCCTGGCCGCCGAGGGATCTGTCCAGGGCATAGAGGAGATTCCCGAGGAGGTCAGAAGGATCTACAAGACGGTGTGGGAGATTCCCCAGAGGGCGTTGATCGATCTCTCTGCGGACAGGGGGGCATTCACGTGCCAGACACAGTCTCTCAATTTGTTCGTGGGCAACCCGACGCCGAAGGTCTTGACCAGCATGCATTTCCACAGCTTCAAGTCTGGACTCAAGACTGCGAGCTACTACATGCGCTGTCAGCTCAAGGCGAAGATCCAACAGTTCACCGTCGACCCCGCATTGGCCAAGGTAGAAAAGGCAGCCAAGGCGGACAGTGCTGCCTTGGCCTGTTCGCGTGACAATGCTGAGGGCTGTCTGGCCTGCAGCGCCTAGGGTTGCAAGCGTTTTGCAATTGCCTCCCCGCCGTCGGGGTGCACCACCAAGACCTGTTGCAATTCTGTGCTTGATTCGGCAGTGTTATCGGCCTGATGACAGATGATGAGGGAGCAAGTGTAACGACACGCCATGACAAATCCGACGACTGTGAGTATAACGAGGAAGGTCCCCCAGGGACTGCTGTCGACCCGCATGTCTCTTGTGGTCCGAAAGGTATGATTTTTGCGAGGAGTGCGATCGAGTTTGGAGACATGCTCATAAACGCATGGCACGAGCAGACTGCCGATCTGTATGACCTGGATATACATCGTGTTCGCCTTCGAAGACAACATGCCCCTGGGATGTTTCTCGTCCTTCGAGCCGGCCCGAGAGGCCGTGGACGAGACGGCCACGCCTTGCTGCATAATACGCTGCCGACTGGACGCACCTTGTCTACAGGACATCGCCAACGTGTATGAACGGCTGCCAGGGTAGCTGCACACCAATGTCGGTTGCCTGATTTGGAGTTGTGAGCAAAGATGAAGTGTTCCAGAAATCAGAATTCGAACGATCGGCAGAGCGCTCGAGCGATGCACAGAACACCGCGGCCAGCGATGTGTTGCACTTTGGGTGAGTTCACTAGGATCGGGACGTCTGAGTGCTTGGCCCAGAAGGATCAGGAGGTGCCGATTCACAAGGAGCCGTCAAGCTCAAACACTCCGGTGAAGAAGAGATCTGTCGGAAGGCCGCGCATCTTCGAGAACGTCGACGCGACCAAGCTCTCGGAGCTGGAATACAAGAGACTGGTGCGGTGCCGTACCAACCGCGAGTCCGCAAGGCGGGTGCGAGAGGCGAAGCTGGCCCAGGTGTCCGTCTTCCACAAATACGGGAGGAATTGCTCACGCCTCCAGCAGAAGGCCCGCTCGACTTGGTTTGAGCTCACGCCGATGGTCTGCAGATGAGGAGAATGGAGGAGGAGCTAAATCGACAGAACGCCCTGTTACAAGAGGCCTACGGCAGGCTGCGATCCACGAACGAGGAACTGTGGAAGGCGCAGATCATCAACGAAGCCCTGTTAACACGCAATCAGGAGCTGGAGCGCACACTGCAGCTGCAGCGATCCGGATCGTGTCAGAACGTTTGTTGCAAGGGTCTGAACTATTCGAAAGATCCACTGAACGATGCTTCATGTGCGCTGTTGACAGAACAGGTGTCGGACCCCCTGGGAGTGTTGATGAGGCAGATGTGTTGCTGTGATTGACGCCAAGATCTGTAACAAACAAAAATTGATGCGCGTCCTAGCGAGATCGGGTCTCCCGCATCACAAGTCCAGGTGCCGACGAGACGATGCAGGAGCTTAGGTACAACCGTGACAGGCGATTCTCACCCAGAGCGAACGATCCCAGCCCGAGCGTCAAGGTCATGATGGACCGCATCGTCGATCTGACCCAAGAGAAGACACGCATGGCGAACGACCTGGAGGCGATGCGACGAGACGTCATGTCGCTGCGGCGAGACAAGTCAAGTCTTCTGACGAACCTCAGGAGGTCTTCTAGGGACAGACGTGGCATGGCGGCTGTATCGGCAACATCTCAAGCAGACAAAGAGCAGACCGGGAGGCTCGTCGAGGACATCAGCAATGCACTGCAGGCCGAGATACGTGATCTGGAGAACGAGTTGTCGAGGAGACCTGCAGAGACATGTGTTGCATGCATGGAGCGTCCACGGGAGATTGCGTACATTCCCTGTGGTCACTTCGTGGTCTGTACAGCCTGCGCAAACAAGTGGGAAAGCTGTTGTCCTGTGTGCAAGGCCCGAGCTACGGGCACTGTAAAGATCTTCAATGCTTGAATGGTGCGCGGGCCTGCCGTGCACCATGCCTTCGCTTCTATTTCTGTGCAAGAGGTAAGAATGAAGGTCCTGGCTCTGGGGTTCTTCAACCGTGGCAATTTCGGTGATGAGCTGTACAAAACAGTCTATGCAGAGCGGTTGTCGGCGAGGGACATCGAGTTCACGTGCATGTCGCTGGAGGATTTGAAGGAGGCACCAGAGGTGCCTAAGTGCTATGATGGGGTGTGTGTCGGGGGCGGAGATATCCTCAATGCATACTTCATGCGATTTTTAGCCCCGAAGCTGGAGGCGTTCAAAGGTACGAAGATCGCCCTGAGCGTCGGTGTGCCCTTCGAGTCCTGCATACACTATGTCGATCTCTTCGATTACGTCATCCTCAGGTCGAGGGCCGACGAGGCGACTGTGAAGGCGCGCATCGGGGACGGGCACGTCGCGTGCTTCCCAGACATGGCATACACGCTCGCCGTGCCGCGGACTATAGGTCTGCCGTTTGTTGTCTCCCCCAGAAGGATCGGCGTCTTCCTGAGCCGACCGATCTATGCGAGGGGGGGCAACAGACACTACGAGAGGATTGTCAGGGACATCGCGAAGAGCTTGGATGAGGTGTGCATGGCACATCCGGAGGCGATCCTGTACCTGGTACCATTCAACACCTTCGACTCCCAGGACGAGAACGACACCATCCTGAACGCAGAGGTTTCGGCGCTGTGTTGCATGGGCGCGCGCATCAAGGTAGTGCAGGAGGAGCACTGGGACCTCAGGGTCTACCAGAAATGGTTCGGCGCAATCGACGCCGCAGTGTGCATGCGCTACCATGCGGCTGTGCTGAGCATGATGTTCGAGGTGCCCTTCGTCGCCCTGGTCAGCACCCGGAAGATGCGGACGCTGTTGGAAGACAACGATCTGCGAGATCACGCATGCACGATGGAGGTCGATCCGCACACACACGCGCCTACAGAACTGAGGTCCGGAGCTGTGACAAAAACTTTGAGGCACGTTCTGAGCCACAGGAGTGGTAAGGTCGCGACCGGCTTTCCCCAGACCCAGCAACAGTTTGTCGCCCTGGTGAGGAGGCTGCTGCGCGAGCGACACTGCCGCACGTCCGGGGCGGTCGCGTTGTCGGATCGGGCAAGAATGGCAATGGTGTCGAGAGTGATCGAGGCCCTGGCATGGCGCGCGGGCCTGTCGCCGGATGCAACAGCGTCCGTGTTGTCGGGGAAGAAGACCGGGACGACAGCGGCAGAACTGCAGGGCATGAATCCCATGTGGCTGGCGATGCTGGTGTGTCACCATGTGACTGGAAACGCAGACGCACCATATGTGTACGGGCTGTCGAGGAGTCTGATGATGGACGACTGCGACGTCAAGGGTGCTGTAGAATGGATCATGAGGGATCACCACCTGACCGGATCCGTCCGGCCGTTGCCCAGGGGTGAGATGGGTGCGCGAGTGACCTTCAGCTCGATGCATCGCCAGCTATACAAGGGTCTTCACCGCAGTGGATGGCACTTTGCGATGAAGGGCCTGCTCAAGTACCATGATGACAGCGGTCGATCGGTCCTCTGTGACACTTACATGGATCGGACCTTCCACTGGACCAGCAGTGTTCTCATATCCGAGGGAGTGATCCCGTACAGGCGTCCATGGATAGGTATATTGCATCACACGACAGACACTGCTTTCTCGGAACACAACTGCACGGAAATGTTCGAGTCTCCAGCCCTGTTGGCATCTCTGCCTTGGTGCACAGCTATCCTCACACTCTCGAGGGCATTGCAGGGAGAGGTCCGGACGCTGCTCAAGACACATGGTTTCGGAGGCGTCCCGACAATTGCTCTGGTACATCCCACGGAGCGTGTGCCCGAGAGTTCAGAATTCACCATGGAGAAGTTCGAACGGAATCCACACAGGCATGTCGTCCAGATCGGGGCCTGGTTACGGGATCCTTTCGCGATATACAAGCTGCATCTGCGCGAGCACACCGAACACTCCATCGGACTGATGAAAGCGGTGCTGCATGGCAGGCACATGGACAATTGTGTGAGGCCGGCAGACAATCTGGCACGGCTCAGTGCGGTGTCGGGTCATTTACTCGATGCCGATGGATCGATGTGTAGGGACTCGACAGGATCGATGTGCAGGGATCCGGTGGGATCGATGTGCAGGGATCCGGTGGGATCGATGTGCAGAGACCCAGGACCGATGTGCAGGGATCCGGTGGGATCGATGTGCAGGGACCCAGTGGAATCGATGTGTAGGGACTCGGGATGGATGCGCAGGGACCCAGTGCCATGGATGTGCAGGGATTCGGGATGGATGTGCAGGGACCCAGTGGGACCGATGTGCAGGACCGGCATCGCATCGTTGGATCGGGCAGACGCGATGTGTCGCGACATGGGCGGGGTCATGTGCAGGAGCGGCGAGTGGAACATGGCAGGGCCGTATAGGGAGCGGCGGGGAAACAAGTATGTGCAGGCGATGCTGAGGAGTCTGCACGACACCGAAAGGTCGGTGAAGGTGCTGCCGCTGTGCGATGATCAGGCCTACGACAAACTCCTCGCCGAGAATCTGGTGTTTTTGTGCCTCCTGGATGCCTCAGCGGTGAACACTGTGATCGAGTGCATAGTCAGAAACACACCCATTATCATCAATCGCCTCCCAGCCCTGGAGGAGCTCTTGGGGTCGGACTATCCACTGTTCTACATGGATTTTCACGAGGCGGCAGACATCCTCGGGGACCTAGATGTGATCCGGAGGGGACATCACCACATCAAGAGATTGGACAAGGAGGCTTTTACGCTGGACACATTCTGCAAGGGATTCGAGGGGGTCTTGTTGGCGCAGACAAAATGTCACAAGTAATTATACACGGATGTCCACAATTTACAGCTTCGCCAAGAGCGTCGTGAAATTGTACGCTCTGCAGGCACTTCTCAACACGTCCTTTCCCGTACCAGCCACCCTCAACGCCACCGATACCGAGGTAGATGTCGTCACAGACCAGCCTCTAACAAGCAGCCAGGCTGCGCAGCTGGCCACTTTAATGAACAACTACACTGACCCAGCAGTGTTCCTCCAGCTGAACACCACGCAGACTATGCCGAGTACATCTGCGTCGACGAACAGCGCGCAGGCGACGCCAGTAATGACATTTATATTCAGCAACCAGAACTCATTCGAGCAGGCGCTGGATGGAATAAAGACAGTCATTCAGGTGAGCTCTACGACCCCACAAACCATCACTGGGTCGGTGCAGGTCACGGTGACGATCTTTGACATCACACGGAACATCCAGGTGGCCACACAGACCGTTGACGTGACGAGCATCATCACCAATTGGCAAAAGACCGCACAGACAGGCCCTGCAACCGGTTACACGACTGCTCAATACAGCGGGATTATGAACCAGAGTGCCTCCTACGATTGCATCTGGCAATTTCAGGTGTCGGTCACCAATCCGAGCGTCACAGTCAATCTGAACGGTCTGCAATACCTCTTGTACGATGTCATGTGAAGGAAATGTCTGATGTATGACTAGAGCGACGCGACATGAGTGCCGCAGCCCAGGGTGGGTTTGGAGAGGACGCCATCCAGGCGATGGTGGATGCATCCGAAATCACCAGCGAGTCATGGGGGGCGTTCTACAAGAAGCTGATGGTTCTGGCCTCGTCGGCAGTGCAGTCACTGCCGCCACATCAGATCCAGATCCAAAGGCTCTCGACGGGGTACATGATCAAGATATACGGCCCGGTTTATCAGGTGACCGTGCAGGGGACGATGCTGTGGCCGGTATGACACTACTTCTTGGAGACGAGTCGGAGGTCTGCCAGGATGATGTTGTATCGGAAGTACAGGAGCATTGCGAGGAATGCCGAGACGAGGAGGGCCAGGAGCATAAATCTGGCAACGTTCCAGGAGTTGTGGAAGGCGACGTATCCCGCAGCCTCGTCGTTGAGGACATCCAGGCGCCGGTTCGAGTCAGTGTTTGTCTCGATGTATCGCACCAGATTGACAATGTAAGTGTCAAAGTCCTTCTCTATCTCTGTGCTGAGCGCGTCGGATGGCGTGCTCCCAGCGTAGGCCTGGTTCGCCAGAGAGGCGATAACATTGAAAATGAGACCCTTGACAAAGTAAAAGTAGGAGAAGACAAAGTACGCGAACTTACCGACGAGGGCGATCAGCGTGACGACGGTGATCGCCACCAGAAACATTCCGTTGTCTTTAGCATCCATGAGGGTCTCGTGTATAAGGTTAGCACTGACGGCAGCCATGCGTGATGGGTTATAGGGTACGGAGATATTTTGGGTTGATAGACAGGACGCCACACGGCACCTCTTGAGGAGATGCGGAGACACCTGAATAGATTTGCTTTTTCTGTGGGGTAGATATAGCGACCCTATGGTGAACTTCAAGAATCTGTCGTTTGTCGCGTTCTATGGCGCGACTCTGACGACGCTGCTCCTCGTGTTCACGATTGTGTTTTTCTCAGGTGTCGTGTCCAAGAACAGCGTTGAGATCGTGCGGCACTACCTGACCAACATAGCTCTCGTAGACCCGAGCGTCGCAGACATCATCCAGGCGACCTCGGGCCTGTGCGATGGCAGCCAAACTATGCCGTCACCGAATGTCTTCTCGGGATCACTGGCATCCTACCTGGCGTATGGTGTAGGGGGGCTCGCGGTGGTCTTCTTCGTTCTTCACATGCGCTGGCGAATCTTGGATCGTACCGCGATATTCAGCCGCAACGAGTGCAAATGTCTAGCAATGTTGCTCATTCCTGCCGTAATGGAGATAATTGTGCACTTCTGCGTGTACGTCCGATTCAAGTATTTCAGCAATGTCTACCTCGTGAAACTGATGAAAAACATGCGATTGAGGGCCGATCTACAGTATCTGAACGACCTGTGGACGAGGGACGCGACGAAGATCAACGCCTCTGGCACCACGAGCAACGGGGTGTGTGTCACAAATTGCCTGTCCGAGACAGATCGGACGGCGCTGATGACAAAGTTGTCTGGGTATCTCAATCAGTACAACACCCTCATAGATGGCACAGAGCGGGGATCGGTCTCTCCGAGTTCTGCCTGGCAGAAGATCCTCGCCCTTCCAGGCATCGTCGGGACGGCGACCATGCTCGCCATCTTTGCAATGATTGCGAGGGCGGCTTACGAGCTCAACCTGTACAATCGGCCGTTTCTGATAGGCATCCTCACCGTAAGTGTTGTGTACCTGGTATTCGTGTACTTGCTGCAGAGCTACACAGCCGACGCCGAGTCGGCAGAGGTGGCTGATGGATCGTATGTCAGTGCCATATTCTGTAGCTCAGAAATGGATGCCATTTCGAACCTCGTGAGGCGCGATCTGGCCAATCAGGACAGCACAGGATGGGACCAGACATAGAATGCTTTGCCTACCGGAACAGATTTATTGTCGTGCAAATGATATATGATGACGCTGCACAAGGCAGGCATCGTGGGCATCGCAGTCTACATCGCCAGCAGGATGGTCAAGAAGCCACCATCACAGGAGATCTCAATCGCTTTGGCGGTACTTGCTGGAGCAATAGTCGTGATACTGGACTCACAGTGTATCAGGGAGGGCTTCGCGACTGGTAGCACGCCTGACGAGGCGGGACTCGTCTTCGGGGCCCTGACCTCAACATCCAGCCCGAACGCCCTCCTGTACTATTCTGGGAACACCATGAGCCTGTTGAGCACTGACAAGAGCACATATCTCGGCATAGCGCTGCCTTCCAATACACAAGCGAGCACAGCCACTGTAAGTGCGACAGCCGGTGCTACATCAACATCGAGTTCCTCCACAGTGCCGGCTGTGATTCAGACAGCATCGACGCCCAGTTTCTCCACAGTCACAGCAGTGCAGATGAACGCGATGGCGGTGACGGCAGGTGTCCTTCCCAACTTTAGGATCGTGCTGTACCAGCAGACGACCTTCGATGTCCTACAGACGATACGATTCTCAGACATGGTGACTCTGCTTCACAACGACGAATCGGGCGGAGACAGGTACGTCATGGTGGCCACTAGCGGTGCGTTGACCTGTGGAAACAGTGCGCCACCGACCGGGTCAGTCCCCAATGTATTCAAGCTGGTGGACGCCACCGATCCTACCAACACGTCGGGTATCGTCGCGGTGCAGTCAACAGTTTATCTGCAATACGTAGGCGACAATGCAGGCCCGGCGTCGTTCATAGCGGTGGGCGCCGGTGGTACACTCACCGCCGGGGCGACGCAGAGTGCCGCTATGCAACTCTTGCTGTCGGACTGCCTCAGCGAATGTGCGTCGCCCAACTGGCGCTGGGCTTAAGGACCTTGGAAAACATCATAAGGACTTGTTCGCCAGGCCTGTACGGGTGTCGCCGAGATGCAGGAGTGCCAATGCGGGGGCGCTCCCTTGGACCTCGATCTGTTTCGGCTGCTCATAACCGGTCAGCCCTGTGAGACACTCAGGGCTGACACCAGGAACTGCACTATCAATGGTACGAGCGTCGCCTCGGCAACTTTGGAGGCGGCGAGAAACCTGAATTGCACATCGCAATGTTTCTCCATCTTCTTCTCTGCGCCGGCACCAGCTCCGAGCTCTCCTCTGATCGGCAACGCGACCATTCATGAGTCTGGAAAGCTCTCGCATAGCACCGTGGTGGGATTGTCTGTGGGTGTCGCGGGAGCGATCGTCTGCTCAGCTGTCATCGTCCTCGTGGTGTGTTTCCTGTCGTCGCGTCGGAATCGTGCGCGATTCAATTTGCAATGTGAAGAGGTGAGATTGCAGATGGCGGCTCTCCCGGCGGCTTTCCGGAAGAGACGCTCGAGACCATCGTCTAGGGGGACAACTCGAGATAAAGACAGCAGTGGTCGCTGCACGGGGGAGAGACATCAGGACGAAGATACTGTGGGACGCCCACAGTGTGCGCAAGCTTCGGACACTGGAGAATCAGCAACGTCACCGGTGCATGATTCTGCGTACGATCCTGAGGGGTCTGGTTCAATCAGGGTCGTACCGCCGTCCGTCTTACAACCTGGGGTTGCGAGTAAACAGCCGAGCCCGCCGAGGGTCGGGATCAGAGAGACGCCAACATCCTGCGATTCTTCGCGCCCCCCACCAGAGGCACCAGAGGCACCATCTGGAGACAAGGGGCACTTTACCAGCAGGCACTTTGACCGCACCAGGTACGACGAACCTTCTTCACCTCCACCCCGCTCGAGCTGACCTGACGCACGCATAAAAATGCATCACCGTGCAGGGAGTGGATGCCTCCTCGGGACGACGCGAGTCGGAAACGGGACGTCAGGAAGTTTGTGGAGAGCATGTTAGGTCCCTGAGGGGTTTATCCCTGCGGGAACGACATCGAAGACCACAATGAGATCTCCTCGACGATGAGGAGGATCGGAGGGCATGCCAGCCCCCGGAATCACGACGCGTGCCTGCGTGTCGGACGTGGGGCCATGCTCGACATGCAGGAGCGAGCCATCCAACAGCGTGATTGAACGAGTCCAGCCGCCCAGGGCCTCGTCTCGAGGGACTTTCATCGAGGTGTAGAGATTGTCTGCTCGGCGATCGAACACGGGGTGTCTTGTCTGGATGACTATAAGCACGAGGTCGCTCTTGATCGAGCCAGCTGCCCCGACTGCACCGGGAACCAACAACTTCGTGGCATGGCGCGTCCCCTGTGGGAGGAAGACCTGGATGTGCTGGGGACCGCTCCCGGGAGCGATCCATTCAAAGCCCTTTGATCCACCTCTGTAGAGCTCCTCGAGTGTGCACAAGAGGCCCGCTACTGTGGGCGACGGGAAGCGGCTGAAGCATGCAGACTTGATGTCCTCGAAAAAGTCATGGGGTAGGCTAGGGCAATGAGGATTTGATTCCATGAGGCGCGTGTAGGCATTGCTGATGTCTTGGAACTCGCGTGTGGCCCTGCTCCTGTCGCGTGGGACTGACCTGTCGGGATGGTGCAGTTTGGCCAACCTTTTGTACTCACGCCTGATCTCTTCCTGCGATGCCCCAGGGGGCAGATCGAACCATTGCATGGTCCCCCGTATATCACTCTATTCAGCAAATTCAACAGGAAATCCTCGTGTTCCGAAGTGAAGCCACCTGAAGTGAAAAATATGTACAGCCTACATATACTAATGTTCACCGAGGACCTCATCTACCTTGCCATCAAGTATCTCTTGGAGGGTGTGGCTGTCGCGGTGTCGGCATACTACCTGACCAGCAAGAAGACGTCTATCCAAGAGACGCTGGCTGTGGGAACCACTGCGGCCACGATCTTTCTGCTCCTGGACATCTTCTCGCCCTCTATCGGTTCAGCCACCCGAACCGGTGCAGGCCTGGGCATCGGACTGAGGCGTGTGGGATACGAGCCATTCGTCGCGCAGGCACAGGCTGCGCAGGCCGCAAAGAAATGGGCGAAGAAGAAGCCCAAGTATGGCGCCGGCATGCCGGCAGTGGTACCGGCAATGCCTGTGGTGCAGGGTTTCACCAATGGAGCCGAGCCCATGCTGGACCAGAACTACGCCAACGAGGGATTCGCCAGCAGCAGATACAGATGATGTAGCAGTGCAACATCGATAGGTACGACTGCGCCCGGCCAAATGACCAAAATATACAGGAATCGATCTGGCTGAACGAGCCAGATCGGTACATCAGGAGCTGTATACTGCTATTCTCTCCCTGACGGGGACACGACACAGAGGACATTGACTGACTTTGCACGCACAGTCCGGGCACGTGCTAAGGTGTTTGCAGGGCAGAAAGACAACTGAAGATTCGTAATGGAGACAGCAGGCGCAGGTTCTGGAGGTCGATGCAGACGAACCTGTGTTTACGGAGAGCTCCTCGATCGCCAAATCGCGAGCACCAATGGAGAGGGCTCTGGGAGTCAGGGGATCGCTTGCGACATCACCATGTGCCATGGGAGCCCCTCCGGGACACAGGAGTACATTGAGAGCCTCGATTTGACGATGGCGCAGGGCGAACCGAATTGCCATCGTGCGATCCTCTGCACTGCCGGGGAGAAAGAGCTTGATGTTCTCAGCTCGACCATGCTTGGCTGCCAGAATCATTGGCGACCAGTCGTCCAGGTCTTTCAGAACTTGCGCACCAGAACTCAGGAGCATTCGGCACACCTCAGGACTGTTGCCTGCAGCGGCGTGCATCAGCATCGTCCATCCATTGCTGTCCAGGCTGTGAATCGTCACCCGATCGAGGCTCAGAACAACTCGAAGGGCATCGGATGTCGCCGATGAGGCCGTGCTTATCAAGACATCGTCTGAGCATAATCGCAACAGAGCGAATGGTATAGCACTTTTGTCCTCGCTGAGAGCGATGTCAATCACGTGTTTGCCAGACGTGTTTCTGAGGGAGGGATCTGCCCCATGTTCCAGCAGGAAGTCGAGAGAGCGACTGTCGGATGCTAGGCTTGATGCTCTTTTGCATCCTGGGCAAGTTCCGCAACCATCGCGGATGTTTCTCACGGCAAACATGAGGGCGCTGAAGCCACCCAGTCCTGAAAATGTGTCAAAGGAGGCTTCGACCTGTGCGTTCACATCTGCCCCTGCCCTCACAAGGAGCTCGAGTGATTCGTGACTCCTCCAGCGTGCTGCATTGTGGAGTGGTGTCATGCCATCCATGTCTGTTTCCTCGAGGTCGGCTCCCAGGCTGATCAGCCTATCAACGGCATCTACCATGTTTGCCATGATGGCGAGCGTCAGCACGCAGTTGGAGTTCTCATCGGTCCCTTCAGCGGCCGTGTGTCTCTTGTGATCGAGAAGGAGCAATGCGATGGCTTCGTGCGAGCCACAGATGGCATAGTAAAGAGCGGTCCGATCCATCGTGTCTCGGGCATCGATCTCGGATCCCCTCGCAAGCAACAGGGACACCATGTCGTATCGTCCCTTGTCGGCGGCGAACATGAGCGGGGTCCTCAGATGAACATCATTGTCATCATGGAGAAAGCAGAACGACCCATGGATCTTAGACATGAGGATGACGAGGGCATCGAAGTAATCATCATTGATAGCTTGAGTGATGGCAGAGAGGACCTCCTGGTCACCGGCATGGTCAGCCAGCAAGCGCAAGAGCGCATCCTGATCACCGTTTTGAACAGCCTGAGCCAAAGGGTCCCTTTTCATTGGCCTGTTCCCTTCGAGCATATCGAGTTCGAGTTCGAGCTCGGTCAGAAAATCCATTTCGGACGCCATCATGGATCGAGAGTGTACATTTGTTCGGCGAATGGCTTGCAACGAGCTTCAATTTTCGCTGACGTGCAGTGGCCAAAAAAGTGGGGCACAACCAACCCATCTTCGTCACCACATTTTGTGTGAATACTGTAATATACCATGCTAACACCGACAATGTTGGTGAGCGTACTCGTGCAGGCGGCCGCCGTCACGATCGCGACGCTTCTCGTGTCAGCTCGGAGACTAGCAAAGTTGGACGTGAGGCGGTGCGCGCTGGTGTTCTCAACGACCGCCGCAATCCTGCTGACTCTCCAAGTCTTCGCTCCTGCGGTGGCTGCGAAGGCCAGGAGATCCATGGGTCTGGGCCTTGGGCTTGGCTCGACCGGTTTTGCAGGAATCGAGGCCTTCGACGAGGACGCCCGCTTCGTGCGGATGAACAACGTCCTATACTCCGGAGACATCGTCATCATCTCGTCCCCATCGACAGCGACGGCTGCAGCGCCCACCACAGGCACAGCAGTGGCTGTGGTCACATCGGGGGCATCCACGACATCTACAACGACTACTGCTGGTGGAACGCCAGCGGTCTACTTTCAGCGCAATGTGACTTCCAACGAGATCATCATGGGGCCTGCCCTGGACGGAGGCATACAGACAAATCTTTCGAAGCTGCGGATAGAGGCAACCGACCATGATCCACAGGTCTTGAAACCCATCAAATTCGGGGACACGGTCTTCATCAAACACAACGCTAATGTCAACAACGAGAACACGGCGCTCTTTGTGAAGATCTCCGACACTTTGCTAAGTCACCAGACTGGCGATCTCTTCAACACGTTCATACTAAGCAACCCCTCGAATGCATCCGATACCAGTTACGTCCAGCCCGGACAAGACGTCGTGATCAGCAATCAGGCCAGCGGAGGCATCGGTGCGGGCTACATGGTAATCGGGACAGACAGCAAGATCACCAACAAAGCAGCCGGTGTGACCGACGCATCGAAGTTTAACATTGGTCTGGAGCGCGTGGTCGAATTAGGCGATATGCAGTTGTGCATATGCGTGTCGGAGACCCTGTACCCGTGATGATATGTGAACAAGATCGATCTTACACGTCACACGTCACCACATCATTCAGACTGATTCGCTTCACTTCTTAGCCACAGGCTTCTTGCGCTCCTTCTTCAGGGGCTTCACAGGCTCCGGCTCGGGGACAGGCTCAGGATCGTCATCGTCCTCGTCCTCGTCGCCCTCGTCCTCGTCCTCCTCATCGTCTGCGTCTTCGTCGTCTCCAGGCGCGTTCTCAGCCGGGACGTGAACCTCTCCTGGGAGGGCATTGCTGTTCCTCTCTGCCTTTTCCTCCTCATCGTCGTAATTCGTCCACACTCGTGCGCCTGTGAGGGTTTCGGTCTTCTCGATGCGGATGAAGGCGCACTGCGAGACACACATCAGTCATCAGCACGAACCTTTGCCAGACAAGACGTTGGGTTTGGATGTGTCGAGCGGGACAGATGGATGGATGCCTCACCTCCCAGGTGGTGCCGACCTTCCCAGACGCCTGGAACCAAAGGCGGGATGGCCTTGCTATGACTTGGACGGAGCAGTGCTTCGTCAGGTATGTGAGCGGGTCGACCTCGTTGTCCTTCATGTCGGTGCTCTCGGTGATGATCTTGCCTTCCTTGGCAGGCAACTTGACCTTGATGTTGAAGTAGCGTTCCTCTGTTGGGTCCTCGTCGCTCGTCTTGATCTTCATGAAGTGTGTGTACTTGCTCGCGATCCACGAGTCGTCAACTACAGTCCCCTTGGACAGCCACTCTGGTGCATGTTCACGAACTTTGTCCAAGACGACAGCATCGAACTTCCTGAGCTTTTCGATGGCGACTCGGTGCGACTCGATGTTCTTGTTGAGGCTCAGGGTGATGGCAGTCGATCCGTCATCGTTGAGTTTCTCAGGCAGGTCAAAGGGGTGTTTGAGCATGGGAAACTGAATGTAAGCCCAGCTGTTGTCCTTGCCATAGGAGAGGAAGACGTTGTCGACTCCGAGGGCGCTGCGCTTCTTGCGCTTCTCCGAGAAGTTGAGCTGGTCGAAGTCGACATTCTTGAGCTTGATAGTGTCAGTGATCTCTGTCATTTTTGCTTTGTGCCAGACAGGGGGAGGCATCCCTTTTATGAGGAAGTCGCTGGGGTTTCCTCATAAAGCACCAGGGCACACGTCATGGGGTGGATGACAAGCCTGAAAAGATCATCGATCATCTACCAGATCAGCAAGTCTCTCTCCAGCGTCAAGCTCCCTATAGCTCAGGTCAAAGCTGATGACAACTTCATCCGCTCTTGCTTGCTGAACAACGATGGCAAGTGTGAGTACTGCGAGAATCAGAGCGCAGAGACGATGGACCACTTCAGGCCGCTCGTCATCAAGTCAGCGCCCTCGGGTTACTGCAACGACGCGTGGAACCTGATACCTGCCTGCTACCAGTGCAACTCCTCCAAGGGAAACCGCTTCTTCCAGGATTGGTTGATGTCTGATGCGAAGCTCAACCCCGTACGCTCCAACCCAGAGCTGAGGGCCAAGATTCTGACCAAGTTTCATATTTACGACAAGATATTCGAGAAGCGACATCAGAAGGTGGTTGTGGATCCGACGTGGTTCAAGTCGGTCGAGCACGACGTCAAGCTCTTTCTAGAGGGTCTACAGACCAAGCTGCAGGCTCAGCAGAAGATAATCGCTATCAGCAACAGCTTTGACGTCGCAGAGGAGGTTCCAAAGAGATCGAGCACCAAGAAGGGGACACGGGCAACAGCAGTCCCAATCAAGACCACGACCACGATCCCGGCGAAGAGCAGAAACAAGGTACAGATCAAGATCCCCAGCACCAGGAGGGTCGCTGTGCCAATCGTCGTGCCATCGACCCCGAAGAGCCCCGACAAGGAGCAAGTGTCGAGCTCGGGCCAACGACCAGGCACAAGGTCGAATCCACACATCGTGCAAATGGTGACCAGGTCCAGAGTGGCATCGACTTAGCCCGATTGAGTCTTGCGCATTGCATCGACTGCATCGAGCACTGCATCATCGTTCCCGGCTGGAATCCGGTAAAGACACAGTGTCAGCGCGGAGAGCAGGAAGGCCGGCTGCTCTACAGCCGAGTCTGTGGAAATCATACCACGGTAGCATTGCACCTGAGCCAGGTTGCTGAGACCGACCACCCCGCTCTCGTTCAGGGTGCATTTGATGTCGATGATCTTCCCACCGGAAGTGACGAGGTCAGCAATGCCATTCAGTGTCCCGTGGGACAGTGGGAATTGATAGGCCGCGATAGTAAGGTGATGGCTCTTCAGGAGGGATCGAGCCTGGTCCAAGTACTGAGACCATGAGACTGCACCAGTCGGTAGGAGGGCTGAGGGGCTCTGCTGCCAGCCGGACAACCAATATACACCGAGATAGTTGTTGTGGAACGTCTTGAGCAGCGTCGCTTCCCAGATGGCATCTACCACATCCTCTGTGGGCGTGGCCGTCTTCCCAATGCGGTCGATCACTGTGAAGAGGGTGGCGAGCTTCTCGTAGAACAGGCTGCTTCGAGTGAACACGATGACGCTCTTGTCGCGCAACGATCTCTTGATGGCTTCTGGTGGATTTTTAGCAGCGACCAGAGCCACCACAAATGATGAGAGCCACTGTGGATCGATCTTGGTGTGTCGGAATTTGTCCGGATGGACTGCATCACGAACGCCTTGCAAAAGGTCGCGAAACTCCCTGTCCGTGAGGTACAGCGGCATGGCCATGATTTGCTGACAGACGTCGTCAGTGTTTGCAGTGCCTTCGGAGAAAGCCCTCGCCAGTACAGCCTCGATGAAGTTGCCATACAGATCAGCGTCGCAATTCTGAACAAATATTTTGGGCGTACGCAAGCGCGTTTTCTTCCCGTAACACCTCACGCTATCACTGCTGACGACACGCTGCTCCAGGATGTCCAGATCGTTGCCATCAAGGTGGCCTAAGATCTCTGTGACACGGGTCTGCGGATGACTGGCACCGTTGAGGGCATGGCCGAGCGGCGCAGAGTGGATTGTCTGCACCCTGACATGATGCAGAGACTCCGGATTGAGGTGTGGTACCCGTTCGCACTGCTTTAGGGTAGTGACAGGATTCGACGATGTGGAGGCTCCTGCGAGCGCGGGTGCAGGCGACATACAGGAGGTTCATAAGGTCGGGATTCTCCTCTTTACTGGAGTCCAGACGGGTGTAGGCACCGGGGGCGACGTAAAAGTTGATGAGCAGTACATGGTCGCGTTCGGACCCCTTGAAGCTGTGGCAGGTCCCGAGATAAAGTGTTTCTCGCCTCGCATGGCCCCCGGTGTCGGGTGAGTCGTACTCTCGAGAATTCAGGTATGTCGGCACATGCAGCCTCTCCAGATGAGTGCGCAGCCTGTTCATCAGGTGCGCCGCAGCGCTTCCTGACTTTTTCGTCGGTGAGAGCACTGCGATGGTGCCCGGAGCGGCACCACCATCGATGATGTGGAGGATCATGGCGATCAGGGAATTGAGGAGGGAGTCCCTGCACATCTTAAAGGCGTCGGGCTCCTCCATGCCTCCGTGTATGACCACCAGCGTGGGCTTGGGCCCGTCGTATGTGTTTCCGGAGGTCATGGGCGGCAGGCTGGGGTATTGGAAGCCGGCGTTGACGAACTCTGCCATCTGCTTGGTGAGGCGGTATGAGGTGCTGAGGGTCCTGTGCACCCAGTCCGACCTGAACCGGGTCATGAGGGTGGGATCGGCATGGAAGAGTCCCTGGTATATGCACTGTCTCGGGTCGCCCACGACCATCATGGCCTTGTTGGCCATCAGGCTATCTATGACTTTGTAACGCTCCAGGTTGAGGTCCTGTGCCTCATCGAGGAAGACATGGCTGACCTCGTCGAGCGCCCTCAGCAGTCGAGGGGACTTGTCAAGCTCTTCCAGGGTCCTCGCTATGATCTGACCGGCCTCCATAGACCTGGAGTACGAAGGATCTGCGTTGAGGAGACGGTAGCACAGAGAGTCTATCGTTCCGCAGTGATGCAGATCGTGAATGCCCTCCTCCGCCATCTTGGACTGGACCTCGTCTGCGAGTTTCTTACTGTAGGTCATGTAAATCATCTTGGTCTGTGCGATTCCGTGCCTGGTCTCGAGTTCAGAGATGCGTTGTATGATCGCCGTCGTCTTTCCAGCCCCTGCACCACTGATGACGAGTACATCTCGGTCCGGGGGCGCATCGCAGATCGCTCGTTGTTCTAGAGAAGGAATGGGCATCGAGTGCCGGCTGTGAGTGGTGCACAATTTTGTGAGCGCCCTGAGACGCGGGACACCAAAGCAGACCACGGCACGATGACGCGAGGACAGGGCAGCCAACATTCTACCAGGCCTGCACAATATATCTTCCGCCGGTATGATATCGGCATGATCCCTTCTATCCAGGGGCTGAGCGTCCCGGGCCTTGACAAGGAGCAGGTAGCCTCGATCATCGAGGAGGTATTGGACGACGACACACACTGCACGATCGTCATCGGAGAGGGCAAATTCGGCAGGGTCGAGGATCGTTCAACTCGTCTGGCATCGGAATCGATCGCTGCCCGTGGCGGCCAGATACTGTTCGACAATCTCGTGATAAAGACCATCGACCTCCGAGGGAAACAACCGCAATGCAAGATAGCCGATGCGGAAGAAGGTGTGGTGGTGACTTCGGACCCCAAGCGGGGAGGCGTCGTGCACGAGGTGATCGCGAACTGCGTCTGCACGGAGCTGTTCCTCTCGAAGTCCCCCCACTTCTGCTTTATGGCTGGCATCGGCAATTGCACGGCCGACGGGACGTTCGAGATGTACTTTGAGAACCTTGTCAACCGAGCCGAGCGGAGCATATCCCCGACGCAGACACAGGTCGAGCACATTTCCAACCTGGAGCAGCTCATGATGTTCTGGCAGAAGACGCGGCACGTCGTCACCGACGACACAATAAACGCTCTCGTCATGGGCGTCCTGCACGCGTTGCACATCATGCGCAAGCGGTGCAACATGTCCCACTGTGACCTGCACGTGCAAAACGTGTACATCAAGGAGGTCACGAAGGAGCCCTACTTCATGGGGGAGACCCTCACAGAGTACCAATGGCTGTGCTACCATGTTCAGGAACAGGAGTTCTACGTTAAGATGCCCAGGTTCCTTGCAAAGATCGGTGACATGGGCTATTCCCGTTTAAGACTCGGGACGACCAGTTTCACTAATAAATACGCCGACTCGGTTCGCAACATCGAGAAGTGGCGGCCTTACATAGCTGCCAACGGTGGGGAGTACCCGGACCATCTGCACTTTATCGGCGAGATTATCAATCGCTTCAGTCGCCATTACACATGCTTCGATCGGCTGAGAGAGCGTGTGTACCCGCTTAACGACCTGAATGGCATGCAGATGATGGACATGTTCGAGGACGGGGTCGATTTCGACTCCCTTCGCTGCCCGAACCTGACATCTGTCTTGCTTCGTCTGGGCGTGTTCGATCACCTAAAGCGCAGACCGACGAGTGGAAAGGTGCTGCATGTTCACGATTGAGGGAGCCAAATTTGGCGCCACAAGGTCACATAATGCTTTGACAGCCTGCGGCTCTGTCGCGCACAGAACGAGTGGGTCGATGGCTCTTCACATCGCTGCGATGGTTCTCCTCGTGGGATACGCAGGGGCCGATAGGGGTGGGTCGCTGTCGCTTTCGATACTGTTGCTGCGAGGTCCAGGGACAGTTGTCTGTGACAATGCTGTGTCATTCGCAGGTTGTCCCTGTGGACCCCTGATAGCAGCATGTTCGGACTACTTGGGTGGTGCCTCTGACTGCTGCTCTGCGAGCGGGCAATGCGGGAACTCCACAGAGGTGCGCGATGGCTGAGATTCGTTCTATTTTTGAGCGGCACAGAGCAGTGCAAACGATGTGGCTGTTCTATGCAGCACTGTGGGACCGGCTGCCAGAAAGACTTTGGCAAGTGCCTGACGACTCCAGGGAGACAGAGCTTTCCGCCTGAGACAAGTCCGACATTGCCTTACACACAGAACGTGAACATCAACCAGACGAATGGGACCATCAATATCTACGGCAGAAGGCTACCTCACAGAATGTGGTCGTGAAGATCCTGTAATGATTTCACCAGACGCGAGTCCGAGGATGTCTTGCTGCATATTTCTGCCTCTCAACAAATACAATCATGTGGTATTACACACCCAAGTTCCGTTCGCAAACAGCTTTGCATTGTCACACGCTATGCGTTTGGATCCGCCTGTGGAATTCGAACAGATCTTGTCTTGTGTGTCTGCCTGGACAAAGCTGAGACAGATGTTTCCTGCACTGCGCTTCACCTCGAGCTGGGCACCCTGCAACGACACCGCTCATTCTCACCCGAAGAATCTTTCAGCCTGAACAGAGCAATCGACAGTGAGCAAGAGAACCTCACCCCGGAGTTTGCCAGACAGAAGCTCTGTGGCCAGGCGCAGGTCGCATTGCTGACGGCGCCCTCGTAGTACACACTCGGAAGGCCCTGTTGCGGGCTGCCGATGCGTGCAGGCGCAGGTGCTGCTGCCGATGCTGGTGCAGAGGCGTAGAGAGCAGCTGTTGGCGACGCAGACAGTGTCGAAGGTGGTGGAGGTGGCGGTGGAGGAGGCGGTGGCGGTGGCGGTGGTGGAGGAGGTGGAGGAGGAGAGGCGTTCGTCGGGCTGAGAGAGGGATTGAGGCCAGTCGGGCACGTTGCAGTGCAGTCACAATGACACTCGAAGGTGTCATTGCGACCCAGACAAGACAACGCCCAGGACACCAGCACGATGGCCAAGCTGAGAGCCCGCATGTTATCGACAACTACTCGCTGGCTGAGTATCCGAATGTGTAGCAGCAGAGATTGAGTGGGTGAGATGCTCTATGTGCACACTGCCAAATTTGGCAGTGTGCATGGGCTTGTCGGGTTCATCGGGTACTTTCGGATGGCCTGAGTGATCGTAGACGAGCAGTTTGGGCACGTATCGATGTCCAGGGCACATCGCCAGCACACCTTCTGGTGTGCACATGGTAGGAGCAGCATGGTCTTCTCTGCGCCACACTCACATGGGCCTGAAGTATCACTGTTTACGATTGCTCTCCTGTCTTGTCGTGCAACATCCTCAGCTTTCGCCTTGGCGTGGCTGGCAGAGTGTACTGGGAAGGGAAACGTGAAGCTCAACATGGCTGCCTGATTTGTCTGACAATTACAGAGCTCGATGCGTCGAGTCCGGCTTCAATTTTTGACCGAGCAGAACATCTCACAGCTTGATCCCCAATTTCTTTGCCATGATGCGGGCCTTCAACGGGGCCATGTTGGCCAGCGTCTGCCTGATGTGGGCTTCGTAGTCGATATCATTACCCCCGCTGTATCTCTTGGCCGCCTGTGCCTTCCGACGTCTCATTGATTGCGTCCTGGTGAGCTTCCTGCTCTTTCGAGACCGCGTCGTACGTGAAGATGGGGTTCTGCTTCTCATCGCTATACTCATACACAGGATTTCATTCCTGCTCCTGTGTATGGCGTCATCACTCTGGGGAGACGTCTCCGCATGTGCACGTCGAATCGGATCAGACGACTCATCATGACCTCGACATCGCTCTCTAGGAAGAGCTTCGCATTCTCACTGATCGCACGCCTCGTGCCACGCATCTTGATCGACAGCTTATGAGACCGCCTCGCGAGGACATCGTCGTTGCCGAGCCCCAGGACCATGTTGGCAGGTCGACATCGGTGACATGCCTACCATATACCTCCTCTATGAAGAGTGAGTGTCCTGATCAGGATGGGCCTTGCGACGAGCAAAGAGAGTGACAAGCCTGTCGACAGGCCCATTGTCAGAACACCGGGACTCATGGAGGAGAAAAAGGTTATGCTGATCGGGAAGGGCTTCGCCTTGCATACATTCACCTACAGCCTCGCGACGTACGATCTAGGATGCGTGTACTTTCGAAAGATGTCTGAGTCACGACGAGTGCAGATAGGAGGTCTCATCGCGCAGTCCCTGGACGGGCCCTGGGACGAGAATGGAGAGCTGCCGGCCCCGAGCTTGACGATCCGCCTGAGGATGTGTGTCCTCATGCTGTGTGTGAACATTGCGGCCAAATTTGCGACAGAGATGCCTTTCAGGGATATGATCAGGACGCTGCTGCGTGTGCTCACAAGGCACAGCACAGTCGGAACTGGGAGCCAGATCTTCGCCATCGAGTTCGCGATTCTCGAGGCCCTGGAGTGGAAGCTCTGGAACATGGAGGATGTGCAGAAGCCTGCAGAGGTACAGCATCAGACGACAGACAAAGCGCTCGACCTCGACCGGGTCATCGAGGTGCTCGCCGTGTGCTGAGTGGCAACGGAAATGTGAGCCAGTCATCACGACACTGCACATTGCACGACGACTTGAAAATTGATTCAATATCGTAGAGCTCGCGCGAGAGGGATAACAAAGAGCTATGTACAAGTCCGAAAGTGAAAGGGCTGATGCGAGAGAGATTGAAGATGTCAGAAAGCTGCATGCTAAGAAATACGCTAGCTCGATGAGCCGAGAACCTGACGTGTCGAACATCCCGCTTCCACTGTTTCCCTTGAATAAATCACGCCCGCTGGGGCAAGTGTTCCGGCTGGAGGATGTCGAGAGAGAAATGAAACAGAGATACTTGAAAAAGCAGTGAGCCATCCCATATAGGGTGGCTCTGATGCGTATGGCACGCTCGCAACAATTCAGAAATGCTTGTGGAGGGACAGAGGACAAAATGTTCTGTCTTAGTACAGACCATGGCTCCATGCTCGAAACCAAAGTGTCACAGGACCATAAAGGGTTGCAGATGCCCCAATGCATGGCTGGAGCATCTGGCTCACTCTGCCAGACAATCAGGCGAGAGGAAATCCATGAAGCAGCATGTGGCTGCCTATCGCAAGCTCAAGCACAAGGGTTACTTTCTTCCGAAGCACCAAAGTGCTTGTAGGTCGGATGTTGATCGACTGTGCCAATGGAACCAAGAAAGATCATCCGATGCACGTCGGACTCAGAAACAGACAATAAAGCTACCTAAGGTTGCACAGGAGTGGCGGACTGAACTGGAAGATGTCGGAACGATCGATGCTGTTGTACAAGAGAACCCGGTGGCCTTCATCCTTGGATACAAGGAGGGGATTGTGCTAAAGGGCGAGCTCTACGACGACGAACACGACAACTCGGAGGAAGTCCGTACTTTCCTGCGTGCGGTGGGCATGCAGATGGTGATGCACCGCAAGCTGGGTGACGCCACACCGAATGTTCATGCTTTCAGAGCCTGGAAGAAGGGCGGGAAGACCCTGTTGGTAGCCATCATGGACCGCGCGCTTGGAACGGTGGAGGACATCTTGAGAGGAAAACCTACCAGCAAAGTGCTCAAGGCTCTTGCCGAAGCTCTCACATCGCTATACACAAAGCTCCGACAGCATCGGCTTGTGCATGGAGATCTTAATCTCAGCAACATCACATTCAGACTTGCCAGTGATGGCAAGTCTTTGAGGGATCTAGGTGTCATCGACTGCGAGGACAGTCAAGAAGACGTAGACTCCGACTTCGACATGCTCCACCTGTGGGGCGAATGTATAGGGTACTACCCCTTTCTAGAGCCATTTCTGCACAGAGCGGGATTTCCTGCGCCAAAAGACTTTCCAAGCCCAAAGTTCAGCACGTCAGACCGGGTCGAGATCTTGGATGACGGCTTAAAGGACGCAAGCTCTCTCGAACTTGTGAGAAATCCTGGGAAGATAACGTTAGCGAGTCTGTTTTGACCGAAGTGATTCTCATCATATCAACCGAGTGCTCAAGACAAGCGTTCTTCACTATGACGTCTCCGGTTCTGAAGTCAGCTGACTCGACTGCACTATCACTTGCTTCCGTCCTGTGATGCTCATCAACATTTTATTTTCTAACGCGCCATTGATAGGTGCATTAGAGCTCAGTTCTTCACCAGATGCGGACGAATTGTGCGAAGGTAGGCGACCATGGATTCTTTCTTCATAGACTGAATCTCAAGGAGGCTTAGACGCATGAATGCCTGAATACGTTCGCGGAACTGGTAGATTGGCATTGCGTCGACATCGGAAGGCTTGATGATGCGCGCTCGAGCGCGGTCACACTCTTTGTACACCCATTCATCCATGGCCACATGGTCCATCGCATAGAGTTGGTCGAGCTCTCTGGCGTCGAGCTTGGTGTGTCCGTGCACAGTCAGTGCAAGGTTGATTCTGGAATTCTTCAGCCAAGTGGTGACTTTCACAGCTTTTTTGTAACTACGTTCGGGTATGTTTCTTGCAACACGCCTGTCATGTGGCTCGTCAGGTGAGACGTTGAGATCGCCCATCAGACTGGCCAGGGAATCCACGATGACAGACTGTTTGTGTTTCTTGTCATTCGCTCTCTTGTCGAACGCTTTCTTGTCCCAGGCAGCAATGCGATCTATCATCTTGATGCAATAAGCGCCACTATGGATGACCAGTCTTGGCTGTTGTCAATCTGTGATGAGATGCCACAGATGCACGGCAAAGCCTTCAATTTTCCGAGTGGGAATTGGAAGGCTGTATTAGAGTGACCCGTTTAGCGTTGTGTCGTGTTGGGAACCAGCTTGTAGCGAAAGCTGTCTGACACCTTATCTGACCCTCTTGCGACCATTGGAGACCCCTTTGCGCTGCCTCCACAGACGCTGCAGGCGTATGACGGCCTAGCTACCTGCGTCCCAGTCCATCTCCCACATCGTGACCAGAGTGTAGCCCTGGTCACGGATCCACTCGTCGCGGTCCAGGGTCTTTCGATACACCTCACCGCAGGTCTTACCGGCGATGAGAGGGTGAGGTTGGTCGGCCGGATATCGCCGGGGCTCGGCGTGCCACAGGCTGCCATTGAACTCCAAAACAGTGTTGGTGACCTCGTCGAAGCCATCGGCCTTGCGCTTGTGCATCTCGGGAAAGCGGTACTCCCCTCCGTTCTCGGCGTGCTGGATGTGGTGACCCGTCTGAAGAGCGACGAAAGCGAGCCATTGTGCGCACTTCTTGGATGCAGGGCCTTTGAAGCATCTCTGACACCCACAGCCTGCGAGATGGGTGTTGGGTCGCTGCTGGAAGTCACCATGGATGCCGCATGTGATCGTGACAGGGTCTGAAGCTCGTACGTACACGACCTTTGCGTAGGAGTAGCGACTTCCGTGAACGCTCTGAGCGTTTTCGATGAACGCCTGCGCTGTCTTGCGATTGCCATCATCAGCACAGAGGGAGCACCCGGCACCAGACAGATGTCCTGACGCCTCCTGCTCGAAAAGCCCGTGCTTTGGACAGACGATCGCCACTTTCTCGTGACCGCTGAGGTACTCGACCATGTAGTAGTCGTACTTGCCCTCGCCATGGACAGCCTTCGCAGCTTTGATGAATGCCTGAGTATCGTAACGTCTGTTTCCATCTTTCTGATTGCACCGCCGGCAGCCTGTGCCATTGAGGTGATAACACGCCTGCTGCAGGAAGTCCCCATGCTCCGGACAGGTTATTGTGACAAAGCTTTTCAGGTTCTCAAGGTCGACTTTGTCATAGTTGTATTTGTTTTTATGAATCTCTTGAGCTTTGGCGATAAATATCTCATCTGTCCAAGTTCCTCGTGTCTTGTGCATCTTTTTATTGGCACACAGGCGACATCCAAAGGTCTGCCTAATAAATGACCCAGGTTCAATGCTAAAGTCGCCATGGTCGATGCAAGTAATGATGACTTTGGTTGAATTGTCTCGGTACACAACTTTGTCAAACGTGAATTGCGCGCCGAATCTTGCGACGGCCTTCTCTATGAAGTTTCTCTTGAACTTTTCTGTGTGTAATCCCGGCCTCATGATCTATCCCCCTAGGTACGAGCTCTGTTTATGATACCAATGTTTTTACGCAGACTCTAAAACTCAGCATCGGTGCCAAATTCCATGTCAGAAGCCTCCAAACCAATGTTAGCTCGAGAATACTCGCTGGCCCTTGATTCGAAGAAATTGCTGCGTGAATATAGACTTGCAAGTTCCATGAAGTCGAACGGATTCCGCGCCCCGTAGAGCTTGGGATGACCGAGCTGGAGGAGCAGGCGGTCGGCGACGAATCGGATGAATTCGCTCATCTGTTTGGAGTTCATGCCGAGCATGGCGCAGGGAATGGAGGAGCAGATGAACTCGGTCTCGATGGCGACGGCCTCCTCCATGATGCGGTGGATCTCCTCGTCGGTCAGTTTGTTGACGACGTGAGAGTACAGGATGCAGGCGTGCTCGGTGTGCAGGCCCTCGTCGCGCGCTATGAGGGAATTGGAGAACGTGAGGCCCTTCATGAGATTGCGCTTGCGGAGCCAGTAGAGCGCGCAGAAACTGCCCGAGAACATGACGCCCTCCACGATGGCGAAGCAGACCAGGCGCTTGGCGAACGTGGAGTCGCGGTCGGCGATCCACTTCTGCGCCCACCCCGCCTTCTTCTTGATGCAGGGGATGGTCTCGACGGCGTTCAGGGCGTGCCGCTTCTCGACGGGATCCCTGATGAAGGTGTCTAGGAGCAGGGAATACGATTCGCTGTGTATCGACTCAACGGCTGCCTGGAAGGCGTAGAAACACTGCGCCTCGGGGACCTTGACCTCGTTCATGAAGCGGTCCATCAGGTTCTCGTTGACGATAAAGTCCGACGCCGCGAAGAAGGCCAGGATGTTCTTGATGAACGTGCGCTCGTTCTCCGTCAGGCGGTGCTCCCAGTCATCGACGTCGCTCTTGAGATCGATCTCGTCGACGGTCCAGAACGCGGACACGGCCCTCTTGTAGATCTCCCAGATGTCCGGGTACTGGATCGGGAGCAGCACGTACCGTCTCGAGTCCTGCAGCAGCGGCTCGACATCCCGCTCCCTCTGGTAGCTCAGGGATCGGGCTATCGCGCCCGTGACCTCTGTGGGGTCGACGCCCTGGTCGATGAGGTCATCGAGGGCCGCGTGAATGCTCGTCCGATCGGTGGCCATGGACTAGAGTTACTCGAGATTTTCTTTACACTTTGTGGCTTTTATGAGGCTCGACAGCACATAATCGATGCGATCGCCCTCTTTCCGTCTGCTGTATCCTAACATTCTAGAGCATCCTATCGCAAACACCAGTCCTCTCCTCGATCACGCCGTCCATGCCTCGCCCTCTTCGCCCGCGATCCCTCGGACTCTCTCTTGCGCTTTCTATCGCTGCCGACGGGGTTGTCAGAGCATCCGGTGATGCTGGAGAGCGGGACCGTGCTGTGGGGAAACCCACCCACGGTCACCTGGACGTAGTAGTCGTCCGAGCCTCTGAACAGGGTGAAACCCGGGGACATGCCCATCCTGGACCACTCGCCGACTCGCTTCAAGACGCTTGAGGTGGTCCTGGAGTTGTCGCAGAAGTAGTTCGTGTTGCAGACACCGTTGTTGTTGAAGTGGCCGAGACCGATCATGCCGTCGTGACTCATCGTGTCCATGCCTGCGACGTTCGCAGCCAGAAATTGCTCTTCTCCCTGATAAAGCCACAGACTCTCACCGGATGGGGATCCCGGACGAGTTCTTGATAACGACCCACCGCACCGAGAGGGAGCTCTCGAAGGTCACCGCATCGGGGCACAGCAGGAACGAGATCCTCCAGATGCTTTATGACAGGTTGAAGTATCACGATGTGGACAAAGCCAACCTGTGGGCTGCGGAGCTGGTGGCGTCCTGCCAGAGCGAGCTGGTGTGGTCGAAGCTGATCGCCTTCGTGAGCCAGCAGATCAACTCTCAGAACCCCGATCTGCCTGTCTTGATGCTGCACACATACACGAATTGTCAGGGCGCCCGGGCTCAGTCCGTCAGCAACTGTCAGCAGAGCCGGAACGCCATCGCACAGATGGTCACAATCATAGCCCTGTCGACGAAGAGGGCTGTCAACATGGAGAGGATAGGCGAACGTGACAGGGACTTCGAGTACATGTCATCGATGTTTCTGTCCAGGAACACAGACCTGGCGGATCAGGTGTTCCTGGATGGGGATCCGATAGCGCTCAAGTACCCTGTCAACGAGTTCCTGCTGCACGTCACAAAGGCCTACCGGGCCCGGAAGGCAGACCGCTCTCAGGGCCTGATGCGATCCGGGGAGGCACAGCTTCGCCCCCTGTATTGGCTGGCCTGGTTGCTCGATTGGGACACTCAGATGACGGCCAAGAAGAATCAATCACTGGAATTTAGGTGCGCACACAGGCCCTCTCATCTGTACGATGACAAGGTCGCCCACGACCTGGTTTGGCTCGTGTGGGATGCACTCTTCGGGGTCGCCAACAGAATCGGTCATACCAGAGTGAGTGATCGTCTGAACAGCTTGCATGGTCTCTACACGTTACAATTCGTCAGGGGCAAGAAGCGTGAGAGGCGCTTCCTCCTGTACAATGCCGTGCATACCATCGTCCATGACCCCGATCCTACAAACGTATTCGTCGACAGGAAACGTGTCCTCCGCACGGTGGCAGGTATCAACGCTGTGTACAGGAGCATCGCTCTCAATTGCGCGAACTGGGAGACGACCGAACGATCCAACACCATTCGCAAGTATGTATCCCTGACAAATCGCTCCGAAAATGCAGACACAACACGACCTGAGGACGATCCTTCCGACTCGGGCAGTGCTGTGGAAACATACGAGGAGGTTCTGCATGCGGGAGTGCCGCCAAAAGCCCCAAATCAAACGATGAAAAGCATGGAGCAACAACTCGCCGATCGCGAGGCAGAGTACGAGCCGACACTGTACAAGAATGCTCAGAAATTTGCATGTCCGAGGGAAACAGCCTCGGGAACAACGAAAAAGGTGTCGGTGACCTGTGACAGCAAACCAGCCCTGTCCAGAAATCACATCGCCTTGCCTGTGTCTTGCAGTCTCGGCACAGGGTTCTGCGTGGTTCCCAGTGTGGATGCCTCCCTTCGCTGCACAAATGTCCCCAAAATGGGCACTTCTGAGGACTTCATCGTTGTCACGATCGGAGAATCGGCTGAATGTGCAGCTTCCTCGTCACCGAATGGCGTTGATCAATGAATAGGCCCACAGGGGCTGCTGTGAATAGTAGTGTTGAGGACGGCTTCAACAACTTTCTAAAATTCTGTGATGAACCCTGGAAACAGTCTGGCTGGGTAGTCTGAGCAGAAGCACACCACGTAGGGTGTGTACTTAGTTGGGGACGCCGGGTCGGCTGTTGTGGCTCCGCTTCGTTCGGGCCGTGATCCAGCTCTCGATCACCCCAGATGGCATACTGGAACATTTAATTCGTCGCATCAACGACATCCTCGTCGAGATTCTTCTCCCTGATTTTCTTGGCTACGAGCCTACAACCACAGCGCAAGGTCAGCCAGAGAAAACCCTCCTCTGGCAGGTAGATGTATCGTGTGCCAAAGATTGGGCGTCACCTTCGGTTGAGGCCTCGCACAGATCGCAGCCTCGTCTGGAGCTTGTTACGTTCCTGAGTCAACCTCTTGACGTGGCGATCCATGGCGTTCAGACGCCTCCGAGCCTGTCTGGAGACGCGCTTGTTCACTTCAGCTTCCAGTTTGGCATCGATCAGTGCACGTATACCAGCGAACCTGGTAGGAGAGATGCTCGACGTGTCAGAAACCTCTCTGCTCAGCGCAGGCAACTTCCTACAGTTCATCTTCGGCAGATCACCTCGGTGCGCCATCCCTGACCTCCATCCCCTTGCTGTAGGTCGGGAGAGACATAGACGTGTGGCGCTGTCTGAGCTGCTGCTGCTGATGTGAGAGGGTCTGAAACCCTACTGACGTAATTAAATATCACTTTAGCTGTAGATGACACCTGACGAGACAGGTCTTTTCCCAACCCCGAAACGCATCGTTGTCATCGGCGATCTTCATGGGGATTGGGGAAGCACGCTGGAGACTTACAAATTGGCGAGCCTCATCACGTTGCACGGCAAGAGGTGGGTGTGGTGTGGGTCCCCAGGCACTGTGGTGGTGCAGCTGGGCGACCAGATCGATCGAAGATCCCGAGATGAGACCGGTGGTGACGAGGACTCCGAGTTCAGGATCCTGAAGTTCCACGAGAATCTCGACTCCCAGGCTAGGAGAACTGGTTCCAGGGTGCTCAGCCTTCTGGGCAACCACTGCATCCAGAACGTGCGCGCGTACCTGAACCCAGAGAGCGGCTTCGCATACGTGTCGCCCAAGGGTCTCGCGCACTTCGGTGGCGCCATGCAGCGTGCCCACGCGTTCAAGCCAGGGAACGAGTGGGCCAACTACCTCGCCATGCACCGCTTCACCGTCCTGAAGGTGGGTCCGTTCCTCTTCGTGCACGGGGGTGTCACGCCCAAGATCGTCGACAAGTACACGATACCACAGATCAATGCGATGGTCAGGGAATATCTGTTGGGGCGACTGCCCTGGAACGCGAACTTGCAGGGGTTGCTCGAGAGCAATGATTCGCTGTTGTGGAACAGATCCCTGGCCGGGCCCAGACCCAACGTGCAGAAGCTGGACCACTGCCTGCAGAAGTGGAACTGCAAGGCTGTCATGATAGGTCACACGCCGGTGGAGAAGATATCGACTCCTGAGGGACCATGCCGAAACAAGATATGGCGCGTGGATTCTGGAATATCACGTGCTATCAGTGGCGGGAACGCTCCCATATCAAGGTGCCAGGCCCTGGACATCACCTTCCTGCCCCAGAACAAGGTCCGCATGATTCCCCTGCAGGCTGGATGTCCTGAACCGGTGACGATCAGCATCGCGAGGAGCCCCTCTGTGGAGCGGCAGCTGTCGAAGAAGCCGGCCGCTGTCGTCAAGGGCCAGAAACCGTGAGACCCAGACATTGTAGACCCGAATTTGCCATGGGGATAGGCAAGCTGTCGTTCTACGATGGTCACGTGTGCAGTGCAAATTTGAAGCACGCCATGTCACACCCTCTCGATACAGTAAACACCAAATGATGCTCATAGTGCTCGCTCTCTGTCTGTGCAATGCCCTCATTGCACTCGCAGGAAACACCACCAACACCACGACCATCATGACCCTGATCTTCGAAGATGACCTCGGCCGCCTGAACAAGACAGCAGACTCCGCCTGGAGGCAGTTCTCCTCCAGGGTAACCGAGGCAGAGAACCGAAACCTGACTTACCTTGGCCTGAACACATCGTTGATCCGTTCCGCGATCGAGAAGGGTGGCTATTCGAGGGACACCTACAGATCTCTCCTGCGAAATGTCTCGGATACCATCGTGCACCTCGATCCGTCGATCTGCGATTCCCTGGAAGCCGAGATCTCACGCACCTGTAATGGGACGCTGTGGGACCGTATGAGAGCCCGCAAAACCAGCAACGACCTTGCTCGGCAGGTCAAGATTTGCCGATCAGGCGTCAGCGCGCCAGGTGGATACACCACAGAGAAGTCACTGACGAGCTGTCTGTCGAACACGATATCAGTCAATGCGACCTGCTACACCAGTGCTCGGGAGTGCCTCGCCCCATCACTCACAAAGAGGGACCAGATGACCCCACAGGAGCGCCTGATGATAGAGGGAACGACCGAGGCCGTACTCGGGGACCTCCTGTTTGTACTGATGGTTCCGTATGGATACACAACGCTCCCCCTGCTTTCAGCAGGGGCGCTAGTGGCTGTCGGCATCCGGGACATCATACAAGCTCTCCGAATGCAAATCGCTGCCACCAAGAACGAGACGATTGTACCGGCACCGCCAATCACCAACGGATTGGACTACTGATCGTTCGTGCATGCTCGAGAGCATGCACGCTCATAAAATCGATTCGCGCGCGAACGATGTGCGATGTTGTGCAGACACATCGAACACACACGACCTCATGAAGACTCTCTCTGCCATCGTGCTCACGTGCCTCATCGCTCCTGCACGCGCCCTGCAATGTGTGGACGCTCTCGGGAAAGCAGTCGATTGGTGGATAGCCCTGAAGAGGCCAGGCCTTTCAATCCCGGACGGTGGTCCATGTCCCGGATCGACCTACATGTACATGGACGACACGAGGGACTCGTTCGCGAGGGGCGAGTGCCTGGAGAACCCGGTCGGGAATCCGCTGTCGGCGTCCTTGGATCCCATCTACAGCTCCCCGATGACGAGCTACGTGATCATCAACGACCAGCCATCCAGCATCAACGAGACCACGAGAGGCATGATCGACCCGGAGCTGCACGCGCATGCCAAGGGCGTGCTGGCATACGATCGTGAGGGTGGGCTCTGGCTCACGCACAGCACGCCAGAGTTTCCCAACGCCCCTCGAGAGCCGTACACAGGCATCGGCGCCTGCAGCGCCTCTGGAGAGTGCGGCCCACAGCATGGACAGCTGAGATTCGGGCAGTCCTTCATGTGCGTGTCCCTGAGACCGGACGTTCTGGACAGCCTCGCCTCTGGACTCGCGATAGCAGCACCGGTCGTCGCCTCCTGGCGAATGGTCCCCTCCGAGGACATGCCAGGGGTCAGGGCTATTGTCGACGCGTGGGAATCCCGAGCCGTGGTCGCTGCCAGAATAGTGGATTGGCGCAGCTTCGCGTCGGTGGCAGGGCAGGCTTTCCTCCACACAGTAAAGTCGCCGACGCCGAGGGGTCAGGCCACGTACCTCTATGAAGAAATCATCGAGCCGGTCCTGGGAGACTCCCTGCTGGTACAGTCCTGGAGCAACATCGCGTCCGAGTGCTCCCGCAGTGACACAGAGGCGACAATGACAGTCGCCGGGCTGAGCTTCGCAGAGGGCACCGCCTGGCGCGCGGGCTTCAGTGATCACTCGAAGTGGGCTGTCACGGTGCACGACGACATCGCCACGGTGTGTGTGACCGACCTGAACCGAGATGGTCTGGACCCCGAGTGGTCGGAGGGCCCCGACAGGCCACAAAGCCTCCGTGGCGGGGGAGCGACCTGTTTGAGGCATCCATATCTGTGGTCCGCAATCACTGGTGCCATCACATCTACACAGCCATGCGTGTACGATGACTCACAGGAATGAAGAAAGAGACCACAGATGGCCTGCGCCACCTGTGGTGATCATCGTTGAGTCTCACTCATCTCTATTTCTACGAGACCGGCGACGACGGGGACGGCGAGTACTGCGATACCAATCCAGATCGGGAAGAAGCCGAGGCCGAAAGCCATGCAAATTACTCCACCGACGACGGCGCATGCGCCGTTGAATCCTGCCAGGCCGAGCACCTTGCGGCGGAGCGATCTGTTGATCCACCTGGGGCCACGTCTGCAGGAATCATGCTGGTGATCGAGAACGACTGTCGTCACGTGGACCGGTGGAGGGACACACGGACAGCAGTGTGGGGTCATCATGGGCGCAGGGTACATACCGATCGGCTGTCCGTGAGCGATGATGGGCGCCATACTCATACTGTCTCTGTAGCATTTGTTGTCTTGATGACCGGTTGCACGTCTCCGACAGACACGCCATCAATTTTCCTCCGAGTCATTCAGGATGACCCGGTCGCTGTTGTTGTTTGCTGCCATAGCCATCGCCGTCGTTTGCGCCCTGTGGACGGCTCGCCTCGTCCGTGGAAGGGAGTGCTTCGACTCTCCAGGCGTGTGGACCCCACCAGAGTCGGTAGAGCCGGAGGCCGATATCTGCGTGATCGCGTACACCCTCCCGAACTATAGCGGGCCGGCCACATGCGTGAGGCAGGGACAGTATATAGACCCGACTGACATCAGCAAATTATCTGCGATGCGATCGCTGCGTGTGCCGCAGGATGTTTTGCTGCAGGTGTTCGGTTTCGCGGGGGAGAGCTTCACAGTCAACACGGAGTCCGGCCTGCCGAACTGGGCGCCTCAATGGCCTATTGCGGAGATTCAAATCGACAGATCATCCCTGATCGGCGCCCTCCCAGTGGAGTTTCCGACAGGGATCCCCGAGCAGGCCGCCGACAATGCTGCACCGGCGGAGAGCCCCCCGGCATGCATAGCCTGTGACGAGATTCCCTTTCAGTTCTCTGCTCAGGGGACAGGAGACTAGAGAGAGTTCCACAAGCGCCCGAGAAAAATAGGACTGTCTAGCACATGGCTTCACGTGCTCTGCAGGACACCCTGCGGAATGCAGACACGACTACAGACGTCCCCAACATGATCAAGGGGAAAGTTCTGGGTCAGCAGGGAACACTCTACAGCTTTCTCCAGAGCATAGATGGTCCTGATGCTGTTATGTATCTGGGAATCGGGTCCGTCACAGCCCTGGTGGTGTCGCGCTTACGGATATCCGGCAGTGTCCTCGTCGGCCTGGGCGCGGGGGCTATCCTCGTGTATCTCATAGCCGCGAGAAATCAGGACAAGCTGCGTTCGAGGAACGAAGCTCTTCTTTACAGGCTGCAGTCCCTGGATTACATCACAAAGGTGACGCATCCCAACCTCTACCTGGAACCGGACATCATAGACTTCTTCGCTGACAACATTGACATGCGCAGCTATGCGATGGACTCTTTCGACAGGGCTCTGGCCCTATCTGACAGCTTCGCGCGACTCAAGCGAGACGTCGAGCTGGGGACAGAGATGTGCCAGAGAGACATCGAAACCGCCGACGGGCTGAGGAAGGCCGTATTGAACCACGTGTACGAGATAGACTTCAACCTTCCGAACTCCAGGAGCATCCAAAACAAGCTGTACTCCGCCGTGTCCCGGCTCGAGGATCTTCTGCTCGATCTGCTGGAGGAGATGCAGAAGAGATGCTCCGGCAAGAGGCGCAGGCTCCAGGCTACGCCTCCCCTCCCAGCCGATGCCTACACCGACGGCGTACTGTACTGAGTCTACACAGTGAGAATGTCCATCGATGCATGTGAAGTTCTCGGATGGAACCTGTCGATCAAACGTTTCTGCACCCTCTCTACATTGAGATCGTTGTCAGAGAGGACCCAATGCGTCTTCATGACTCCCTTCCCCTTGATCTCCTGTCTGCCTGGCCGCTTCTTTACGCGGTTCCACAGCTCGGTGACACCCAGAAGAGCAGCCGTGTAATCGCTGCACTGGATCCTGCCGGGCTCCGACGAGCTCTCCATCCTGCTGGCGATGTTGACGGTGTCCCCGAACAGGCAGTACCTGGGGTTGGTTTGAGGGTTGCCCACCACTGTGCTCACCACGGCTCCGGAGTGGACGCCGATGCGCAGCATGATCTGCTCTCCTCCGACATCTGGCATGAGACAGGATGTGGTTAGATTCAGGGCCTCCAGGGCAAATCGCGTGATCGCAGCAACGTGATCAGGCTGATCGTTGAGCAGGTTTCCACAACAGAAGAACACGTCACCGACGGTCTCGACCTTGAAGAGGTTGTGCTTCTGCAGCAAGGAATCTAACCCCTTGTACATCGCATCTAGCATGCCGACCACATCTCTTGGATGGAGGGCAGAGTACAGGTTGGTGTAGCCGACGACGCTGGCGAAACAGATGGTGACTGCGGGGTGCTCCAGGATGGGAACGGTATCTCCACTCTGGAGGGCTTCCCGAACATCGTCTACCGGGAAGAGGCGGCGGAGGAGATCCTGATTTACGTGCCGCTCGCTGAGAAGCCTGTCGGCAAGTGTCCCTACTGGGGTCATTTCCCGGAGTATGTGCAGCACCGAGCCGAGCGTCGGACGCTGCCCGGGATCGGGCGCCCAGCACGACAGCATGAGTCCCTGCAGAGGGCTGCCTAGGGCTGAGACCAGACTGGACCTCCTCTTCGTGCTCATCACAGGCCTCTTGGGCGTGTCGGCATCGGTGTCGAGAATGCAGCTGATGACAGTATCTATGTCTTCGCCCTCGTAGGGCTCCGCACGAAAGAGGATCTCGTACATGAAGCACCCGTAGCTGTACACATCGCTCTGGGCGGTGGGGACTCCCCCTCGGAGGAGCTCTGGGGCGAGGCGAAGCTTGGCCCTGGGGGCACATGAATGCTTCCGAACAGATGTGCCGATGTGGCAGGTGTAATTGTCATCGAGCAGGAGGTGCTGAGAGTCGAGATCCTTCCCATAGCACCCCACTCCATGCAGAAATTCCAGGCCCTCGGCCACGTGTTTCAGGATGGACATCGTCAGCTGAGTGCCCACGTAGAAAGTGATGTTGCCCAGGAGATCGTACAGGGATCCGACCGCCATCCAGCGGTTCACGACGAGAACGTCGTTCCCAGTGGGTCCGCGGGAGATCCCCAGGCATTCTACGATGTTGTCGTGGCGCATGATCACCCTTTTGTTCGCCAGCCACAGGTTTCGTCGCAGCCTTAGATGGCCGATAGCGTGGTAGAGGGCGTCGAGTGGCGCGCACGAGGCAGAAGTTTCTGGTGGTGCGTCACTGTCGAAAACATTGGGTGTGTGCCCCAAATTCCGGCATGCCCTCTTCACACACACGTCCAGGCCGAGGTACTTGCCCCGGAGGACCCTGCCACAGGACGAGGTCCCGACCACGATCGGATGTTCATTGTCAATTCCGAGAGAGTCGAAAGAGATCTCATTCACCCGAAAGGATAGGTGAAAGACAGTTCCGACAACGACAAAGAGCAGCACCAGCGACGCCAGGGCGATGACCGCAGCGAACTGTGGCAGGGTCAAATTCCCGAACCTTGAGCTCCTGTCTGGAATGCAGGGACTGCAGACACAGGTGTATTCCTGGGGGCACACGAACAGGGCGTCGGCGCAAGTCCCAGACCCCCTCTGTTGCCCGGGCGGGCAAGTCAAACGGTCCAGGATGTGATGACCGTTGAAACAGCTTCCGTTGTAATAGAGCGATCCGATGTCAGCCTGGAGGTTGTGGACTTGGCTGTAGTCGTCCGGTGTGGTGAAACTCGAGTATTTCCCGGTCCGAGCTGCGGAGCTGTTCGGCAGGATGCCGAGCAGTGTTGCCTCCGTGATCGCCAGCACGTGTACGTCGAGCCCCGGCGAGAGAGACACCAGGCGGCCAGGGTACAGCGGGGTCGAGCGGCTGTAGGGGTAGCCGACAGTCTGCGGATTCAGGATACGGAGTTGACTCGCGTCGATCTTGCCCAAGGCACTGAGCTGTTCGAGCTGTCCGGCTGCGACGAAGCCGACGTCGACTGTACCGGCAGCGATGTCGGAGAGGATGGTCAGTGAGTTTGCACCGTAAAGCACGGCCTTGGCGATCTGGAGGAGATCCAGACCGGCGTCATGCAACACGAGCCACTGACTCTGGCACCCAGCCAACTGAGTGAGGCCCGAGCAGGCTATGGACTTGCCGACCAATGATGGCAGATCGGTGATGCTCGTGTCATCGGAGCGAACGACGATGGCCCCTGCGACGTACGGAGAGGGTTCGCCATCTGCCAGCTCGATCAGTGACGCCACCGGAGTGACACCGAACTGGTATGCCATGCACATGTACGCAGAGCCGCTGCTCACGAAGGCCTGCACGCTTGCGTTGGCAACGGCAGCAAACAGGTCATCCTCATCGCTGTAGACATGTATATCGAGGGGTAACATGAGTGCATCCGATACGGCTCTGAACGTGTCCGAGTAGTCTGGGGCCAGGAGCTGGGGCCTGCTCGTGTGCACAGCGACGCCGAAGCGTGTCAAGTTCGAACTGATCGGTGGCAACTTTATCTGAAAGGCAGGTGTCAGAGTCTGTGCACAGACCAGGAACATGCCCCAGAGGAATGAACGCAGCACAGTCCAGAGCATTCGGTCACTGGTACTCAGGCGTTTTCTTTTGCGTGTGGTCTGCACGAACAGCTTCGATCTTTTCTATATTATACACACATGGCCAAGGGTTCAGACGTCCACAGGGTCGTCTCTATGCCCTGTCTGAGGACGTTTGCGATACATGACGAGGTCATCAAGTGCGAGCCGATGCCCGTGACAATAGATCTGCTACTGCAGAAAGCCGCACTGCTGTGTCGCTGTCATCCGGAGCGCTTGACCGTCCGACAAGCAGCCCACAGGCTGCTGGACACCCTCCTCAAGAAGGAGCCGCCCGGCTCCCATCTGTCGGCTCGATGCCATGCAGATACTCCAGTCTCGCCGCGTACTCCGACTGCTTCAGCTCGGCACGCACGACTCTGTGCGCAAAGCTGAAGCTGCTGTCTTTCTTTTGCACCATCTCATCAACCACGCTTACGCACATCCCCCCGAGGCTGCAAATACGCATCACATCTACAATGTCCTCCTGCTTTATGTTCAGACAATTGACCACGGTGAGGGGCCCGCTCTCTAGCGTCATCACATGATCAGGGCCCACTATACGATCGGGCCAGGTGTCCTCCCTAGCCTTGTGCTCCAGGAGGGCGCTGCTGAAACGTTGAGCATGAGCCAGCTCCGCGAAGGCTAAGATGTGGGTTTCAGACACATCCGGGCTGTTCCGCATGGGTGCGTGCAGACCGAAGTATGTGTCCCTGAAGCGAATGCTGAAAACATGTCTAGGAAGCGTGTCCGTGGGAAGAGGCCTGCTAGTCAAGACCGGCATCTTCTCTCTAGAAGGTTGTCACTTAAGTTTCCTACAGAACATCATCCAAGATGTCCTGGTGGGTCAGCATCATCCTGCGACAACAGATGCTCTGAAGTCCCAGCTCGTCGAGGGCACGCGCCTCGGGTGTCTGCTCCTTGAGAAGTCCGGCTTCTGGCTTGACCAGATTGAATCGGCGTCCCGCCACCGTCTGGGGCACCGAGTACTTTGTCACGAGGGCCTCGTATTGTCGCCACTTGTTCATCAGGGGGGTGCCACAGCTGAAACAAACTGGTGGGACAATCATCTGCAGTCTGCAGACGACTCTTTCGGCATCTTTATGAGCGTTCGCGGCTGGTTACTTCAACGTCCGGACTCTGTACGTCCAGGAAGGCGTCCATGAGGTTGCGAGCTGCTATCATCCGGGGGGATGGCAAGCGCTCTGTCCTCTTGGGTTTCATAGGCGCCTGGGGAATCTTCGCCGGCCGGACTGTTCTCTCTGGCGTTTGCATCTCGGCCGAATGTCGTATGAGTTTTGACGTATCATCTACGTCGCTGCCGAGCTCGACTTCGATTTTCTCGCGTCGACCTGCAGCAGAAAATGTCACGTCAGGACAGGCGAATGAATCAGAGTGACAGCAGGGATGCACCTTCCACCGGAGTCGCAGCCGATGCTGTGGCTTTGCCGCTTCCAGGTTGCACGTTCACCAAGAGCCACAGACGGCGATCGATTCCAGCACCCATGGACAAAGCCCACTTTGTGAGCATGAAGGTGGGTTCGCAAGCCATCTCAAGCTCCGATTTGCAACCACACAGTGCAGATGGTGTGCAATTTCGAAGGGAGGATCCAGGATCCATCCCGACCGATGGCAGAACCGCCGATTGATATGCCGAAGCTTGACATTTCAGCCTCTGACCTTGCTGTCATAGCAGGCAAGAGCAAATGGGCGCACCCTTGGACCTTGTTGGAGCCGATGTTGAGAAAGATAAATCCTGATCGACACTCTGTGTTCGTCCGAAAACACCCGATGGCGCCCTCCGACCCGAACCTTCGTGACTACCTGAAGACGTGTCAGGAGCCACTTAAATCTCTGGTGAGCGAGTACGTCGGCGAGGCCAGTACCTATGCAAGAACCCCTCAGCTGACAGCCGATCAGATAGAGGCGCTCCCGGGATGGATCGCCAGACAAGGACTCCCTGCAGGACAGAGGGATACCCTGTCGCGACTGATGGCCGACGAGATCAGATGCGCGTACGGAAAGATTGCGGAGGACAACTACGTGACGCTTCTGGAGTCATGCCCGATGTTCCCCGACACCACCTGGCAGAGGTCAGAACTGAAAAGAGCCTGTGTGATCAAATTCCATCTTACCGACTTTGAGGTCCAGCTCTGGGGCACGCCCGATATGTTGAGTCGGGACTCCTCCGTCGTGGTCGAGGTCAAGAGCCGGATAGGCGCTCGCCTCAAGCCTGAAGCGACCGCCCGGGCGCTGGTGCAGACAGATGCCTATCTCTGGACGCACGACGCAAGGACGGCCTACCTGGCAGAGTTCGTGTACGAGGACACCGCATACAACGAGATGACCATGCTGCGCTGGGGCAAAGTAATCGACAGCTGTAAGATCAGACCGGTGGGGTCAAGCCAGATTTATACGGTGGGGTCGACACAGGTGACGTGCAGGACCCGCGCCGACGCGGATGCCGCCTTCAGGGACCTGTACGGACCGAAGCTGCTCGCTTTTTGCAAGGTGTTTCACGCATTTGCAGATGACGATGCATGGCAAGCCGCCTTTGCGCAGGCCGTGGACAAAGTGGCGTGGTACGAGCAGGCATGCAAATGTGTCTTATAAATCACAGGGTCCATCCCCGTGATTCTTTTTGTAGCTATAGGTGGACTACATGATGCCGAAGATAGCGCCGATCAACAGCACAAAGCACGTGGCCATGAAAGTGGCGCTGCCCGCGAAGAAGGTGTACTCCAGGTAGGGAACGCACGTTCCGGAGAGCAGACACATGCCCAGGAGGGAGCTCCCGATGAAGTGCAGGGTGAAGGTGGCGAGCAGCAGGTACAGCAGGATCTTGAAGAATGTCTGCATGTGAGGATGTGCCTCTGGTGGGTGTGTCTCGGCATGCCTGACATCAATTTTTTCCTGAGATCGGGAGTTTTGTGGGTGATTTTTTCAAAATTTAGGGTTACACGCAAGCTCTTCATGCGTCTCAGGTCTGTCGCAACATATCTCCGCACATATCATCTCTTTGCGTCAGTGTTGCTGCGCTCGCGTGGTTCGGCGGGGGTCGCGTCGTGATATACAGCCACGATCGATCAATCAACTATCAGAGGCAGGCTGAGTGATGTGTTGCCATGTTCGGCCAGTTGCTATATGTCTCACGATGCCTTCTGTCAGATTCAACTCCTGCACGACAGCTTTTTTTGGCTTACCAGCTGCAAGCATGTCGAGCACCTGCTGCGCAACGGCTTGATCAATCTTCGCCCCCTTGTGCCCATGTCTGATGGCGTCGAGAGCGTTCTGACGAGCATCACCAAATGTGAGATGTTCTGGATTGCAGCACAGCTTATTGCCACATCGATGGAGCGTCAATTTTTGAGGGTTGCGATGCCTCTGTACGTGACACTCCAATGCAACGATGTGGACAAGAGCCTGTTTGCCATGAATCGTGAAATAGCCATAGCCTGACGGATTCAGCTTGCCTCTCCACTCATGACAACACCCTGGGACAGTGGCATCTTTGCATTCCACCACCTCAGTCTTTGCTCGAATACGCGCGGCTGCAGCATTGAACATATCAGAAGTCCAAGCCTTAGCTCGCGCCCTTCTTGCTTTCTTTGTTGCCTGAATCCGCACAACCACCTTATCACGAGGACTCCGACTTTGAAGATGTGCCCAGGCATTGCCCGCATCAATGTGCTTGACCAGTCTCTCTGTAACTTTGAATCGTTCTGCGCGCGCCTTTCTAGTCATGTACCCTTCATCGCCTCGTTTCATCTTTGAAGCGATTATAGCTTTGGCAGCCTCTTCTGTGATAGTGCACCTGCCATGCTTGACACCACAGATCATTGTCCCGTCGCGAATCTTGTCATCATACAAATTCTGACTAGGCGTGCCAATCTCAAGATGCGATGGCTCGAAGCATTTGGCATTTCCGCACTTGTGTCGAATGACAAGTCCATCTTCACTGATGCGAGCCAAATCAATGTTGTCTTCGAATAGAAAGTATGCAAGTTTGTGGATACGGATGGAAAAGCTTCCCATCTTCACGTTGTGGTATTCAGTCTTGGCCTCGATGCAACCATTCTCTTGTCTTTTCCCGTGCTTGCTTGACAATCGGTCCCAATTTTGCTGTTGCTGGCATTTGTACTTACGCAATACCTTTGTGTACGCGTCTGTCTGAGAGAGAGAGAGGATACGCGCACAGGGCGGCAAGGGAACAGCAGTATTGGCAGCGACCGGCTCTTGTTGCGTTCCCCAAACTAGATTATCAGCATGGACGACGTCAGCCAACAGCGCATTCTTGATAATCACACGGGTGTATCTCAATGGATCCGGATTGGGGACGAAGGTCAACGCAATCCATATGTGCAGCTTATGTCTCGTTTTCTTGCCTGAGGCATCTTGGAGGTAAACTCCATTAGGGCTCACATTCAATATCTTGTTCTTCTTTCTGCATCTCAGCTGCCCTTGTGTCGATGCTTCGTATCCTGGAAAGCCTGGCACAACTTTCCACTCCAACAGACTGGTGACTGTAGTCATGCTTGTCGATGATCCCGATAAATGTTTTGTTTATGAGACGCATGCATGCGTCTTGATATCCCGAAGAATATGTGGTACCACCTCATCAACATGCATTGGTTCTTCCGATTTGCGTTTACCGCAATGGCGATGCTGGGTGGGGTAAGGTCGCAATACACAGCGACAACGCCCTTTGCTGTTGCTCGCAGTTCCAATTACGGAAAAACAGACCAGTTCAGGTCCGACTGGTCGACGGGTACCTGCCGCTGTTGGGGACCCGACTCCTATCGCCCAAACATCCCCTGTTTCGACTCTATTAGTACGCCGAGTCATATCACCGCTGTCGACACGAGCGGCATGTCATTCACGCAGACTTGTGGTACCTGCCTCCTTGTGACCTGCATAAACGGTGTGACAAGGGGTCTGCCTTGGTCGGAGTATCCCTACCCGGGATGCAAGCCTGGGAACAACTCGGTTGTGGTGACCATCACAGACTCTTGTCCTTGCCTCCAGGATGCCTCAAATAACAAGTGGTGTTGCCAAGACAAATCGAGAGGTCTACGCCACTTGGATCTCTCCACGCCGGCCTTCACCCAGATAGCCGAGGAGGAGGCCGGTGTGGTCGACATCCTCGTCCAGCAGATCGACTGTCCGGACGACAGCGTCACCGGCGTGTCCTGGTCCACCTGGGAACAGAAGTACGGGCAGAGCATACAGGACTGGAGCAAGAGCCGCTCGAACGTCAACGAGATCGCCTCGGTCGAGGGAGCCTGCAATGCGGCTGTGGAGGGGGCGACCTACACAGCACAGCTGGCCGACGATGCAGCAAAGGTGCTCAACCGGACCGGTGAGTTGCCCATAGGTCCAAAGTACGCTGCTCAAAATGGGTTGAACGCGACAAATATAGGGCAGAATTAAATTGGACGATCTGATGGTCTCTCACTGAAGACGCGTAGTAGAACTCCTCCGATGGAAAATCATCGGAGGATGGAGCTCGTGTTCGACGACATCTGCAATGTCGGATGAAGCCTGTGTTGAAAATAGGGGATGCGTCGCAGGGTTTCCCACACCGCCAGTGTGACGGCCCCTAGCAAAGAGGCGACGGCAGCCCCCGTCATCATTGCAGCTTCGATCGCGCTCGTCATTCCAGGAATGAACTCTATGCAAACCAGATCGGTGATGAAGGCCACCGCAGGCAGCGCAATCAACGCCCCGGCCACAGGGCGTACGATGTGGCTCCATCGACCGATGAAATTGTTGTCGTCGTATGCCATGAGTTCTCTGGAGAGGCGTGTGTCGTTCAGCTGATTGCTGAGCTGCATGCAGTGCTCCACGGCCGTGCTACAGCCCGACGTCAGGTTCGTTTGGTCAAGGCAGTGCTGGAGGTCCAGCTCGGTCGCGTAGTTGAACGATGCGCTCCTCCCCAGCAAGCACATCTCCTTCCCCTTTTCGGCCAGGTTGTGCAACGACGCCCGCATGGTGTGGTTCTCATGAGTCGCATGGCACTTGCTCGCCTGGTCGTATACCGTGCAGAGATCGTCTCTGAAAACAAGTGGAGTGCGCAGGGACCGGTCGACACTGTCGTCCCATTGAGATTCTGTGAGATTGGTAGTGAGATTCGCAGCAGTCATACCTTTCCACGAGGAGGTCTTGAAGTCCTGCACCGTTCTGGTTTTACCACGGAAATCCTTGTCAAGCAGGGTGCTCGTGTACTCTGCGTTGATCGTCAGTAGCATGCTTGAGAGAAGGCACAGTAGGTACGACATTGATGGTTTGCTAGACAACCCTGTCATGTGATGTGAGACCCTTCGAATTTGCACTACAGATATGATAGTCAACACGCTTCCTGTATTGCTCTCTTGGTTCTGTACATACCAAGCCACCTGGCACAGGAGTGGACTCTGCAAGCAGCATTGAACACACAAACCGCTTTCAGTGCTGCCTTGGATGCCATGACGACAGACAAGACCGTCGTCGGATCCATGTATTGAAGTTCCCCAGAAAACGTTTACGGATATCGTCGGGAAACCTCTGCGACAATCTCGAGCATGAGATAGGTCGCGGTGAGGATGAGAACCGCTGGCACACAGCAGGACTCGTCGACAGCACCAGTCGACTTTAATTGCTATGCACTTTGCCCCTCATCGCCATCTGTGTCGACGTTGCAGTTCTCGCTGCAGGGCTGTCGATCATCGTCCGCTTGGTGGCTCGCAGACCTCTTGAGCCACTCGTGGTATGATATCGCGTCGGCCTCGGTGGGCGCCTCCACTTGTTTCGTGTGGTGGTGAGTCTCGATGACAGGCACGGTCTCATGGACGACGTGTCTCTGTCTGACGTTTCTCCTGACCACAGGTTGCACATCCTCGACGACGTGCTCGTGCTCGCCGCCGTCCTCCGCGATGTGCTCCTCCTCCCATATCTCCTCTACCGTAGGCTTCCCGGCGCGCCGCCCACCGACATCCGCCATACGGAGCCTGGCGTCTGCCAGGCTGTCAGCGTCTGCCTTGCTCATGTCGTGATGCACCTCGCGATATATGGGTGCCCTGACGATCTCGTCCACAGTGCCATCCTCCCATTGATCCCCGTCCATGTGGACGGGCTGAATGGTGTGACGGTACGTGGTTCGGTGGTGCTCGCGCACGACTACTGGGTGGATGTGGTGCACATAGTGTGGGTGTACGGTGTCGTCCGTGGCCACATGACGTCTCCTGCGGGCATGACTCCCTCCGTGAACGCGGAACCTGTGCAGGGTCTTGGCTGTGTCAAAGTGAAGCCGATGCCTGTGGGGGCCAGTGGAGCGCTTGGCAGTGGAGCGCTTGGCAGTGGCAGAAATCCTCATGCCACAGGTGCTCTGCATCTGTGACTGATGTACGCACCGATTAAATTCGCGTGAGGTCGACGCGATCCTATCGACGTTTCCATGCGTGCTCGTGGTCGAGCTGCGCCTCGAAGAGGATCCTGCACAGGCCGATCGAACTCAACAGGGCAGATTTCTCGCAGCGCAGAGGAATAGGTGATGATCACGTCCAGGGGACATGATCAGTGATGACTTCAAACGAGCACCCACGCGCTCGCCAGGGGTTGGGGCTTGGGTTGGGACTGGGGCTTGACGAGTGCCTCTGGCACGAGCTCCCATCCAGGCTCTGGCTCTTCTGAGACGATTCTGTCGTCTGCGGTCTTGACAAAGATCCAAGAGTCGTCGCATGCGGTCTCCACGTGGGGGTCCTTGCGCATAGCGATGTGCAGGCGGTTGAAGAGGCCGATGTCTGTGATCCTGTCGATCCAATCCGTGCCTGTGATGCCATGGGCCTTGTATGGGCCCAGAGTGCTGAAGATGGCAGGGGTCGCTTTGGTGATGTATGGACCGAACAGTGTCTTCATAAGTCCTGCAGGCTTCTCGGTGATCGCAGCAGCCATGAGCGTTTCGTCGGTGACCTCTGCAGGCATCTGTCCAGCGATCTCGAGGATATTCAGAGGTAACAGGGCCATCGTGAGTGTGAGTAGTGTGGGGTCTCGATGGCATGCTACTTCAATTTTCCACTAGCCAAACTTGTCTATGGATGTTATAAGATGGCTCGTAGATCGCGCTCGCCCAGACGGGGGCGTTCCTTCCGTAGAAGGAAGACCAAGAGGACTCCGAAGCGTCGTAAGTCTGTTCGAGGTGGTGGTATGGGGTTGCCGACAGAGTCAGAGTGCCTGGATCTCTTCAAGGACAAGAGGCCGAATGCAGGTCTGAACCCGAGGTACAGCTTCTGCAAGCATTGGCTCAGTCGCAAGAAGTACCTGGAGGAGGCCCAGAAGAGGTATGGAAAGTCTTATGGGCACTTCTCCTTTGTGCCACGCAAGCTGTTTGGAAAGAGGTACTCCGATGCCAGTGGCGATACCAAGATCCCTGGAGGGCATGTAGGTGTCCAGGTAGAGATTCCGCGGGATGGGGTCGATGCTGAGAACCAGGCCGGATCGCCAAAGGTACAGGTCGCTTCGCTACTCAGCCCACCGAGAACACCAGAGACTGTTCTGCCTCCTCCGCCCCCGCCCCCGCCTCCACCGACTCCCTCTGCAGAGCGGAGATCATCGGTCTGGACGAAGCTGGGTAGGGCCAGTAACAAGGTGGCTTTGGGGATAGGACAGGCATCTTTCATCGACGAGATTGGCAGAGTTGGCAGGTCGAAACTCAAGAAGGCAAAAACGGACAAGCGTAAGGGTAAGGATAACCCCTCCGTTCAGCCCCTGACTGAGTATGAACAGCTCGTAGCAAAGTTGAACAAAGTGCGTGAGGAGACGAAGAACGACGACTGAGGCTCAACGAGCTTGTCAAGTGAATTTTGATGTGTTCATCAGAACTGTAGAAGACAGCATGTGAGTCACTGTAGATCCACCACAGGCGATGCATGGGTGGACACCGGCAACACCTCTCGGAACACCACCGTGTCGTCGCTGATGATGTGGTTGCCGCTGCACGCCCAATTGAGCCACCCCTGGTCGCCGTGTCTTATCAGGCGGCCCTTGCCGAAGATCCAGACGTGGTAGCGACCGCCGCCGCCGGGGTACTCGACGCATCGATGGTCTGTGATATCTTCGAGGCGAACGAGGTCCCTCCGGTAGCCGTCACGAAGCACGAGGGCGTTCAGATATGGATGCTGCCGGTCCAACTGGTCGATGAGCGCCTGGACGAAGGCAGACCTTCCGTGCTTGTCGCAGTGGAACGCGGCCCTGTGCATGCCTAGCCCGCGGAGAAGCCCGTGCATCATTGTCATTTTTCTGACATTTGTCACGGAGGGATGCATGACGATGCATCAATTTCCTCCACTGGCATACGCCCGCGTCAAAGTCGCCTATAAAAAAGGCTGAACTACCGGTAGCGACAACTTTGATGGGGCGAGTGTTGATGTTCTCTAACCCGCTCATGTACTGTTCGGCGTACAGCGTACAGGCGTATCACCTATGCAAGGCTCTGCAGCTCTGCGGGCACGACATCTGGTTCATCGACTGTGGCCTGCCCTGCCAGAATCAGCAAGAGATCTTCAACGTCAATGAGATTCGCGAGATGTACCGTACACAGCACCCGGAGTTCCTGGCCAACATCGAGGAGAGGATGGACGTGCTCAAGGACGTGAAGTTCGTGAGGTACATGTACGACACGTTCCCGCGCAATCTCTACGTGAAGGACTTCAACAGCTTGATCAAGAAGTACGCGATCGACTTCTTCATAGCCTTCATCGACATCTGGATCATCGATACCACTGATGGAGTCCGTTTCGAGTGCCCAAGTCTAGTAAATCTGCCTCTCCACTTTTCGCCCATTGAGGAGCTTACAGTGAAGGCGGCGGGGCTCTTCGACACGATCGTCTGTCTCAGTCACGACGGGGTCAAGCAGATGAAAAAGCTCTTCCCAGAGAAGCGCGTCCTCAGGATCCCTCACATAATCGACGTGGACCTGTACTCGACCCTGGAGAACGTCGACCGCAAGGAGATCCGGAGGGAGCTCAATATCCCGGAGGATTGCTATCTCGTGTCCATCGTGCAGAACCTGAGCGAGGCCACCAACCGCAAGAGCGTCGAGACAACCATGCAGGCGTTCAAGCTCTTTCATGAGAGGCACCCCGAAGCCCGGCTGTACATGCATGTCAAGCTGGACAACGCGATCGACTGCCACGAGATCATCGACCACCTGGAGGTGCCGCGCGAGGCTCTGCTCTTCAGCGACCAGAAGAAGATGACGAAGGGGGGGTACACCTTTGACTGGGTCGTCAAGCTCTACAGGGCCTCTGATGTCCTGCTGAACGCCACCGTATCAGAAGGGTTTTCAGTGGTCATAGCCGAGTCCGTTTCGGTCGGCACCCCTGTGGTTGCAACAAACACAACCGCCATGCCAGACAACATGTTCAACGGCGAGCTGGCATCAATATATCAACAGAAGTTCTGCATCCAGAACACCAGCTATTGGGAGCTTCCCCGAGTCTCCAGCATCGTGGACTGTCTGGAAAAGATTTACAACAGGAACCCCGAGGAATCCAAGCGCAAGGCTCGCTACGGGATTCGCAAGATCCGCGAAGAGTGTAATTTCTTGACCCTTCTGAATGGCTGGAGGGCCTTGCTGGAGCCTGAACAGTCGCTCGATGCCCTGGACTGATAGCTGCGCCATGCGCGCTGTATCTTCTTGATGGCCCTGACGATCGCGAGCCACTCGTAATCCCAAATCATGATTAGGTTGTACCCATTCTCCACGATATGGGCATTGCGGCGAAGTGTAGCCTGATACAATTCCGAGAAGGAAACTTTACGGATCGGATGGATAGCTGGATTTAACGGGGTGAGAGGGCTCCCGTGCCAGTAGGAACCTGCATACTCGAAAACTGTGTGAGATGCCCTCGAGTAGCCGTCTGCTCTGTAGGAGGAATTCGCTATGATGTGCTCTCCTTCGTTCAGGGCGTGTTGAATGTAAACACCATCTCTGACAGATCTCCACTCCAGCCACGCAATCTGCTGCTTGCTGTAGCCGAGGGTGCGACACTTCCAGCATCCCTTCCCTGCGAGGTGACTCAGAGGGAGCTGCTCAAAGTCTCCGTGCTCCGGACATGTGATTGTCACATGAGTCGTGTTGTTTTTATAAAGGACTTTCTCATACCTATACTTGTCGCTGTGAAGAACGGCAGCTCGCTGTGCGAAAGTATCAGCGGTATACGGTACGTTGTTGCCACAGGCTGCACAACCATGTCCATCCATGTGGTGGTTTGGTTGCTGCCAAAAGGGACCATGCACCGAGCATATTATCTTCACTTTGTTGGTGACACCAGTATACACAACTTGGCTGTAGTCGTACAGACCGCCATGTGCCTCCTGAAACCTCTTGATGACATCTACTTGGGCGATCGTCATTTTGTGCGACGTTGAAAGTCGACCGCACGCATGGCACCCTTGCTTCTGAAGGTACACGTTCTTAGGGAGGATGAAGAATTCGCCATGGATACAGCAGATGAGCTTGATTTTCGTCTTGGAATTCTCGTAGTCCACGTGGGACAAGTCGTATCGGTCGCCGTGAATATCTCGAATTTTACTGATGACATCCTCGGTGGTGAGCTTACTGGGAAAGTCGATCTTGGGTGTATTGGTGCTCGTGCTGCTTTCGATGCCACACTTCTTGCAGCCGCAGCCATTGAGGTGTGTGCAGGGTAGCTGCTCAAATTGTCCGTGGCGAGGACATGAAATTAAGACCTTAGTATTTTTCCCAGAATACACAGTGCTATCGTAGGTGTACTTGTCACCATGGACTTTCTTCGCCCTCAAGATGAAGTCCTCGCTCGACGAGCGAAGATGATTGGCACATATGATTTTCGCGCACTCCTGACAGTGCGAGCCGTTCATGTGCAGCCCCGCCGTCTGTTCGAACCTCCCATGTGTTGGACAGATGATGGCCATCTTGGCGTTGATGCCATCATACTTGTCGACAAGGCTGTAGTCGTACCGGTCTCCATGTCTCTCCTTGCATCGGAGCAGGAATTCGTCGAGGGTCAGCTTCCTGGGCATTCACCTGTGTATCTTCCACAGATGAACAAGAGGTCTTTATGAACGCGGTGGCCGGTGGAACACGTCATAGGGCATCGTCAAGAACGCAATCACAAATGAGATGCGTGTCGGAAGCCTGTCACACCGAGCAGGCATGTCGGCCCCGGACTACGACTACATCGAGCTGGATGCGCCCGTGATGGACACCTGCTACGGCCTGCTGAACATCCTGACCTGCTGCATGGTCCAGACCTGTTTCTCGCCCGCGATCATCAGGGTGAAGAACCGCATGGCGACCAGGGGTTGGACTTTCGTCGACGACTGTCCGAGCGGCATCGGCCACTTCAGGACCCTCATATTCAGGCGCAGACGCACGCACACCACAGGACACCTGCCTCTGACGAATTTCGACAGGGAAGATAAAGCCACATAGAGATAGGATTTAGCCATGACGTGATAACCTGACACGAGATGGAAGCAACGAGCGCGAACCCCCTGCAGCAAGCACTCATGTCGCCTCCGGACTACGACTACATCAAGATCGATGCGCCGGCGCAGGACACCTGCTACTGCATGATGAACCTCTTGACGTGCTGCATGATCCAGGCGTGTCTGTCGCCGAAGATCATCAGGATCAAGAATTGCATGGCGAACAGGGGTTGGGATTTCGTCGGAGACAGCGCGAGCAATGTCGCGATCTACAGGACCCTGCATTTCAGGCGCAGGCGCGATGCAGCATGACGCTGAGAGTGAGCGATGACGACACGTCATCGGAGGTTCAGGGCGTAGATGGCAGTCGCACAGCTGACAATGAACTGCAGCAGTGCCACGGCAAACATGTACGGCAGCAGGCTGTCTGTTTCAGGCGCGCAGGCGCGCTGCGAGGGTGGTGCACGTCGTGCCACAGAAGGGATCTGATCAACGATGAGCGGTGGTGCCATCCTGGCCTCCAGCTGCGGCAAGCGGGTCTCGATGCTTCGTGGCGGACGCGAAAGGTACCTGTGCGAGCCGGGCTTGATCGGAGGGATCGGGATGGTGATGCGATCGGTGATGGTCCGAGTGTGCACTGGCATTTTGGTACTGCACCAGACAAAATTGAAGCAGGAATATCGTGTATCCTTAGGGGATGACAATTAAATATGCCAAGAGAGTACAGCGCTTCACAGGCTTCTGGAAAACTCAGAACGTTCGCTGCTTGGCAGTGTGTCGTCCAGTTCTTTCTGGTCGTGTTTTGGATTCTGTTCTTTCTGTTTTTCGCTCTCAACTGCCTCATCAAGCTATCAGAAGGTTACGGGTCGATGGCAGCAGCATTCTTAGTCGTCGCTGGTGTCCTCACAATCATCTACATCTTCCTGAAGCATGCCCAACTGTCAGTAGAGGCGTGCATCAAGCGCCAGAAGCTCATCCGCGGGCCCCGGGGCTTGCGAGAGAATCTGTGGCGTGTCTTCATGCCCGGGAACTGGATGCGGGAGATCGCTGTCGACGTGCCCAGGGCCGAGATACAGATGTCCGACCTGTCGGATCTAGAGAGACCCCTTCCGGTGTCCACGCGGGCGAGATATTAGACCTGATACTGCAAGTTCAGAGCTCGGTTCTGGACTTTTCTATAATCCACGGGAAAATTGAAGTGCATTTGTACGCCCGCCTAGATGTTCAACAAAAATGCAATCACGAAGCGTGCTCGTCCTCACCGGAGCCTCTGTCTTTGTGATCGGACTCGTGCTCATCTACGTCAGCGTGCGGGTCCTGCAGCACAACGATCCCGTCCTCATCTCGGGAGGCGCGTGTCTGGGCTTGGGCTTCGTCCTCATAGCAGTCTCTGTGTGTTGCGGAGGCAGCAAGAAAGAGTCGGCCCCGACTCCATCACGTCAGGCCGCAGCACGATCCTCGGCTCCACCACCTCAGGTGACAGAGACGCCTGAACAGGTCGCAGCGCGTCGCATGGCTGGTCTGCAGAAGCTACGAGACTTAGAGTTGGGCAGGAAGTGAGACATCTCATAGATAACGGAACCATCGTCGGTAATGCAACTGACGATGCAGATAGCAATCGTGAGAGAAACAAAATTGAAGCAGGAGAGTTCGATCGCTAGGGGCATGGACAAAAGATGGCGGTGATACCAGCAGATGTCCCGGTGGACGGCAGCACGCTCGCCTACGTGATGATGTATCTGGATATCATCACGAGAATCTCGTCATCGCTGTCCATGACCGTCGGATACGTGATCTTCGCCTACATCACTCTGATGGTGTACAGACACCAGAAGGAGTTCTACGAGGTGGCCACGATCGTGCTCGTCTTCCTGCGCTGGATGCGACACAAGCAGCTCGACTTCCGAACGACCCTGTGCGAACTGAAAGAGGTCCTCGAAGATGTGCTCGGACTCTGGCGATGGCTCAAGATTCAGGATGAGGTGTAACGTTTTCATTCGATGCGTGCTGTTTGACGGCACGCATACATCACAGTATCGCGCTGGATTGATGTGTAGGCAGGCCACTCAGAGAATCACGATGTTCTTGGGCACGTTGTGCACGGTGGTCTTGTTCATGTCCTGAGCGTCCCCTACCTCGTGCTCCATTGTGAAGTCAGGCTTGTTCGGGTCCTGGTCGCCGAGCTTCTCGAACACCTTGCGCTTGACGTCGCTGTTGACCTCGCCGGCAGCCTCCAGTGCGCTGGAGCTCTGCACGTTCGTGTCCATGATCTTGATGTCGGTCTTGTCCTCGGCCTTGTCCATCTGTTCCTCGATGGAGGCCGCCTTGTTCTTGGCGTCACCGATGATGGTGTTGGAGCGAGAGTCCTCGACGACCTCATCCCCTGTCGCGGCATCGACGATGGCATCTGCGACCTCGTCTGGGGACGCCTTGTCTCCGTCGTCAGCTGGAGGTTCGGGCTGCTTGACCTCTCTGGCCTCGACGGGTGCGTTCTCGTCGTCCTTGGTGTCCCTCTTGCCTGCATCCCGGATGATGTCATCGGCGGCAGCCTCGGTCTGGGCCTTGCTGGGTGTCGCGTTGTCGTCGCTGACATCGATGGCCTCGACCTTCTTCGTCACACCCGAAACGTCTGTCATGATTATAGGAATGAGCCAGAAAAAATTCTGTTCAGGGATCACGCGGGGTTCTCCAGCGTGTGCAGACCAGAATCCGGGCGGAAGATATCCCACACAGTCACAATGGGCCACAGCCTGTGCGAGGTGCTCTGCGGCCTTTGGCTGGGTGACATCAACGGCGTCATGACTTCCGACCTGGTCCAGCGGGGCACGCTGTTCGTGAGCGTGTGCAGATCCGATGCATCTACCTATCGTGTCTTCGTGCGGGACATCTTGGACAGGCTGGTGGTCGTCAACAGCCTGTCCAAGCAGGTGTGCGAGATGTGCTCGAGGATCGACTCAGAGCTCAGGAGTGGAGGCACAGTCGTTGTCTTCTGCGAGTTTGGGCATCAGAGGTCGCCCTCGCTCGTCGCATCCTATCTGATCCGACACGCGGGCATGACAGCGCCAGCAGCGACCGCGTGCATAAAGTCGAAAGCCATCTTCGCCCTGCACGACGAGTGCGTCTACGGGAACCTTCTGAAGGAGCTGGAGGGACGAGGGAATATGTGAGCCTTCAGTACAGCGGATGGGTGGCCTGCTCTCAGTCGATGTGTGCGAAGACGTAAGGAACAGGGTCGCGAAGGGGCGTGCCAGGGCGAATGAAATCAGAGCGAATTTCCCGCGGGATTGCAAACGCATCCAGGTGGCCGATAGCAGCGACCGGACCCGGGTGTACGACTTCGAGCAACTCTCCACCAAGAATCTTCAGGTCATCCAGACGGAGGAGCTGGATCCGGAGGTGCACGCCAAGATCTGCGCCAGCGTGCAGGAAAGGGAGACCCGTCGACTGGAGCTGCTGGACCACATTCACGAAACCATGGAGCGGTATTGCTGGGTGTTGGATCTCCTCGTCAACGGGGATTTCTGTGCCCTGCAGTCCATCGCGAACACCGGCGTGAAGAGGTGGGATCTCAAGAGGCAGGACGATGGGGGAGTCCGATACACCGGGACAACCTGTCCGGGTGTTTACGTCGACAGGCTCATCGAGCGATCGCAGAGAGAGGCCGAGGGCCTGGACCTCAGATCGCTGTACGACATGCGGAGCCCGGAGAATCGCGAGTGGCAGGAGCTCATCAACACATTCACGGACGCCATGTCGAGGGGCATCCGGCTTTTGGGGGGGTGCGAGAGGACTCTGAGCGCCCGCAACACCCTGAAGATCGACGCCCTCCAGCACTCCCACAAGCGCATCGCCGATGCCGAGCTCGGTGTCGATGTCGCCCTGCAACACTTCCTCAAACGGATCTTCGACGACGCCGAGCCCGGGCAGAAGTATGTCAGACCCTACTCTGTGAAGGAGGTGGAGGCCATCAGGATGCAAAGGGCCGTGCGAGACAGGACCGAGCGAGAGCAGGAGAGGGCCGTGGCGGAGAAGGCGCGTGAGGAGGGGAGGCGCGTCAGGCAAACCGCAGAGGCCACATGGAACATGCCGGGAGCGCAGGACGCTACAGTGAGGGACGCCAATCACCAGTACAAGAAGTCATGACCGGGGTCGCGATCATGACACGCCTGTTCATCGTGGATCTCATGCTGACCCTGCGGTCCGACAGCCTGTTCTCCCGGATCACAAACACCTCTCTGGGGACCCTGCGCACGGCACGATCATCGACCAGCAGCACCTCGTGACTGTCCGGAAACATCGTCGACACGGGAGGCGTGCGGTGCTTCCAGTCGCTCGTGACGACGACAACGATGCGATAGGGCCTCTGCTGTGAGGCGAGGCCCGCGTCCGCCCTTTCGGCCAGCTCCAAGGCTTTGCGCATGTCCGGTCCAGACACGAGGACACCGATGCCCCGACTGACCTCTCGATGAGCCCTCTCAGACACGAACACAAGCACGACGAGAGTCACGATCAGGAACATGGCCAGGTAGATCCTCATGTGCCAGGTATACAATGATAGTCTCATGAATTTCACCGCTGCAGGAACAGCGGTGATCTGTCGGGTGTCATGCCGTCCAGGGCCTGGGCGACTTCTTCTTCAGATTCTTGGCCCTGTGGAGGACCGGTCTCCTGCAGAGGGGGCAGTCGTGCGCGTCTGCCAGCTCGTCGCACGCATCGCAGAAGATGCTGTGGCCACACGGCCAATAGGTCCTCGCTGTCTCACATGTGTGGCATCCAATGCACAAGGCGTCGTCGTCCAGGCACAATTCCCCGGCATAGACCCTGTGTGTGAGCAGACTGTGCCTCTCGAAAAGGCATGCGTGCTTGTCCTGCAGGGCAGCGTGATCCGTCGCCAGTGTCGCGAAGCTGATGGCGAGCTGGCTGTGCTGTTGTGCCATGTCGCGTATCTTCCGTGCGAGCGCGAGCCGGCTGCGAGGCGTAAGCAGGGACTCGATTCGCGACAGGTCGTGGACCACCATACTGTGCTCTTTGGTGAGTGAGGAACCTGTCGGTCACTTGCAACAGTCAATTTTGCTGTCGCAAGGTTCTGGTGGGAACGTGGGAGCATGACATGCGGTGAAGTCGATGTAGGGTCTGGCAGGCCTTCCGCAACCCACATAGAAATGCCAGACAGCAAGACGTATCGCACCATGGACAAGGCCAGAAGCCAGGCTGCAGAGGCATTCGCGGATTGCATCCCAGAGGAAGCCGTCCAGAGGCTGGAGGCTGCTGTGTATGACAATTGCAGGGCCTTCGGGAATGAAGAGGGTGTTCCAGAGGACTCTCCTCTCTTCACTCGCATGTACCTGAGCAAATGCAGGCAGGTCAAGGACAACATCGATCCGGACTCATACATCGGCAATGTTGACCTGAGAGCGAAGGTCCTGGATGGCTCGATCGACATCCGATCGATCCCGGGCATGTCTCCAGCAGAACTCTTTCCAGGGAGATGGTCCAACCTCATGGAGGAGAAGCGCAAGAGGGATGAGGTTCAGTACAACTACCAGCCGACGGCGACATCTGGGCGATACCTGTGCAAGAGATGCGGAAGTCGGAAGATAAGCTACTATGAGCTTCAGACGCGTTCAGCTGACGAGGGTACAAGCTCGTTCTTCACGTGCATCGACTGTGGTGCGAAGTGGACAAAACACTGAGCGATAGATCTCCACCCTATTGGGGAGATGTGAGGTGAACACAAAGCCACATGTGCCCGAAGAGGGAACGCCACACATCGACGATGCAAGTCTCTTGTTCACACATGTAGTGTCAGTGACGCGTCGCGGACAGGCCCTCTCCGGGCACTCTCCGTGAAGATGGTCAATCATGATCCACATCGAAGACCCTGTCTGGCTCGCCCTTGCAGACGACTGTGACCACGGCTCCAAATAGTTTGCCTCGAAACTTGCTGATGACGTCGATGTACCACGGAGGGAGCCAATCAGGATGCAGATATATCTCTGTCCAAAATTTTGCTGCTACCTGTGCGTACTCTCCTTTGAGTTTCTCTGATGCATGCGAGACATAGTAGAAAACTTGGTCGATCCAGGTCAGGGTCTGTTCGACAGATGACAGGGCTATCAGAGAGCCGAAGATGTTCCGCAGAATCTGGAATGACTTGGGATGCTCGAGTATCTGCTGCCTGCAATAGAAGAAAGGCGCAGCGAGATCGAACCTCTCGTAGAATGCAATCCGTACCCGGCTCACATACAGGTGTGGCAGTAGGTAAAGATTGACGAAGATGTCATCCACACCATAGTCGAACATGCCGTCCCGGCGGCCGAACACCCACTCTCGATGTTTGTTTCGTTTCAGGTCTGTGAGAAAGTCTGTCATTATCTGGTTGCCGATGGGATGCAATGACATGATGGCATTTGAACGAACGTAGGGAAGAGAGTGCTTGTGTTTGCGACGTGCCTTACGAAACACATCAGAGAATTCATTGCCTACGATCGTGATGAAAGCGATGTCGATCCTCTTTGCCCTGGAGACGGATGCATTGAACGTTTCTACAAATTTGTTTGTGACGTCTAAGCGTTTGGTGTACTTCTGCCATGGCTCGACATCCAGCAAGAGATTGGTCCCATTTGAAGCCAGGGGGCTGTCTTTGATGATCGGAGCAAACCTGATGAGGGTGGCGAACACACCTATGTGCCTCCCATCAGCCGCCTGATACTTCGGGCAATCAAACTGCATCAGGCAGAACTTGACAGATTTCGGTATGGTGCTGATAGCTTTCTGGAAGGCAACGTCGTCTTTGGTCGCTTTGTCGACGATGAGAAGCAAGACGTAGTTCTTGAAGAGCGTCTTGAGTTTCTCGATGCTCTCATACAACCCTACTATCTGTGTGTCACGCCAGGTCGTGTCATCAGTGTTGCTGGACTTGAACAGGACACAGCACACGCGTTTGCAGGGTTGCGGGACGCTCTCCTCCGCTGATGAGATCGTGGTGAAAGTGCAAGCGTCTGCTGCCATCCTACTTTTTGGAGGGATTTTCCTTGCCAGATACATTGCAGCACATGAGGATGTAAAATGTGTGCACGCGTGCGACTACAACAATTTTGCCGAGACAGCGAGTCATGAATGACCTGAACGAGAAATTGTATGGAACTTTGATGACGACCAGAGAAAACGTTTCGAGAGCCTTCAGGACCACGCTGGCTATCGGTAGATGCGATAGCTGCAGATTTACGCTCTTGCGTTTAGTGTACCATCCTGTATCGGCTTCGGACCATGGGGGGTCCAGAAAGAGCACATCGCCACTGGGCTCTCCCAGGAACTTTGTCACGTCGCCTTGAATGAGTGAGATGCGGTCCTTCGGAATCTTGTATGCCCTGATGTTGTTTTGCAGCATCGCAAAAGTGTTGCCATCCCTCTCTATCGATGTCACGTGTGAGAAGTACTTGATGAAAGACAGCGTATCACCACCCACACACGCAGTGCCGTCTACGATAGACAGATGCTCTGCTGACATGTCGAGCACATCGTGGAGAAAGGCAGCAATGAGAGTGCTGATGTCATCGGCGTGTTCGGGTCGTGATATGGAGTAAGCTCCAACGCTGTGTATCTTCAGCGAACTGAAGTCGACTCCCTTCTGGTATGGAAAGAATCGAGCATTGAGATGCATCCTCTGATGATAGATCGGATATTGCATCGTGTGTGCGTGTCACATCGAGTCTGCAGACTCGTGTGACGCCAGCAATACAGCCCACAAGCAAATTTCGCATGTCACTAGAGGAGTGAACAATGTCGAACTTGACCGTGGCCATTGTGCTGTGGACGGTGTATTTGATACTGAATTGCATCGGGAAAGCCTTCGAGCAGAGGATCGTCCAGCTCAAGTGGTTGTCCTGGTGTTGGTCGGCTGTGACCTTGTCGCTGTTCGTCGCCGGCATCGTCATGACGGTGCGGGCCGAGAATGACAGGCACGATCAGGGTGTTCACGGCCTGGGCCCTGCGGGAGTTCTCGCGATACTGGCCAACGTCGTTCCACCTATTTTATTGGGTGGGTACACCCTCACTCGGAATTTCTACAGCAACAGGGTCTGAGTGACAGCCCTCGTGAAGGAGGTCGCCCTTCACTGTTCACCTGGTTCTACGGCTGTCCAGTATGGGGTCCTAAACCAGGTCTCTCAGGGCCCCCAGCTTCTCCGACTCGAGGGCCTCGGGGAAGAGCTCCACAAAGAGATCACCTCGTGTGGCATCACCAGGACCCTTGGGGAGGCCCTCTCCGGGCACTCTCACCGTGCTGTTGCCCCCTGTCAGTGGTCCGAAGTCAACACTCAGCTCTCTACCCGAAAGCAGTCCGAGCTTCAGGGAGCCCCCGACGCACAGTTCGTACAGATTGACGCCTCGACTCGTCACCAGGTCGTGTTCCCCCCTCCTGTGGAATTGCTGGTGAGGCTTGGTCTCGACCGTGACCACCACGTCGGCTTGGTCGGCTGAGCCTCTGTGCCGAATCTTCTCGTGATGGAGCGGGCACACCAGCGTGCGATCGGTGTCGGCGCCGATGTCTGCAGCCGGCAAGACCACCTTCTTGGGTCGATTGTTCAAACGATCCGAGAGGGGCACACGCAGCCTGACAATAATGTCTGGCGGCTTGGAAGCGCGTCTGACTGGGGTCGCTGGTTGCCGCATCTGAGTCTGGAGGGTCTGCAGCACCGGCGCCAGGCATGGTGTGTGGGCGCCGATGTTTCCTATCCACTCGTGCGCACCTGGGATGTCCCTGATGATCCCGACGCCGACTTGGACCTCCATGCGGCCGAAAAAGCCATCGAGCTCATCGTCCCTGAAGGCGAAGAGCCCGGACTCTCCAACCGTCTCGAAGAATTGCTTGAAAACCTCTTGTGGGGACATCTCGCCCACACTGAAGCCGGCACCTGCATCGTAACTGTGGCGTGCGACGGGATCACTGAGAACTTGGTACGCTGCTGAGATGTCCTGGAACCCCTGCGCCTGCATGTCCTTGTCCACACCGGGTCGGGGCGGGCGATCGGGGTGCCAGATCATCGCCAGGCGCCTGTACTGGTTGCGGATCTCGTCTGCTGTCGCTGATCGATCCAGTGACAGTGCGGCATAATGATCCACTGCCATGATCGGAGCTATCACACTCTGACATTGTTGTGGCATCGGAATGACGCGACAGCAGGCTCCGGGCAGTCAGAACATAGGCCTCTAGATGAACTATGGGTCGCATCGCGTTCAGTAACCCTGCGTCGACCCTGCACGTCCATCTCAGCAGAGCTAGCGAGGAAGGTGCGCCCGTCGATCGAGCTTCGAACCAATCGAAGAGCAGACGCAGCACCGAGGTTGGCCTCCCTAACGACTGTAGCAGAGAGTACAGACAGGCCCGGCATCTGTCTGGGTCGTGGCAGGCAGTCGACACCAGGTGACCCACAGATCTGCCCGGGGCCAAATCGTACCTCATCTCATCCAGACGATTTATGCAGCGCCTGAGGTTCGGCCCATGCTCGTCTACGACGGCGTCGATGCCACCCTCGTCGATGCCCTCTGCGGAGGATATTCTGTGCAGCACATCGCTCAGGTGCTGTCTGTCCACCGGCATGCTGATTAGGGAACACCTGCTCAGTAGGGCTGTCTGCAGCTGACACAGGGATCGACAGCACAGTATGAAGCGACAGGTCTGGTGGTGCGTTTCCATGACCCTTCGGAGGAAGCTCTGCGCGGGCTTGCTGAGTAGATCGGCATTGATGAGCACGACGACCTTCTGTGCGCCGCGGCCTTGGCCGGTGTACGCAACATTCTGCGACCGACAGACGTCATGAACGAAAGCGGTGAGTATGGCCCGGTCGCCACCGACGTGCATCGCCAGATTCAAGACAAAGTGCACGTTGCTGCCGAAGTAGTTGATGGTCAGCGGGCCTCTGTTGCCCATGCGCACATCCAAAGTCCTCCGGCGAAGGCGCGTGTTCTCTCGGCCCCAACACTCGGTCAGCCATGCACGTGCGAGGGAATACTTTCCACATCCCTCACTCCCATGAATGACCGTGTGCGGGATGCTGTCACCGTGTCTCCTCAGGAAGCAGTATCGCTCGCCGACGTCGTCAAGCTTCAGCGGGGCGTGCTTGGTGACAAGAAGCATCGCTTGCGTCGAGGCCCTGCCAATTTTATGAGGCTTCCCTGCAATGATGGATGAGGCCGTGGCAGAGCACAACATGATCATAGGCAAGTTGTGTTCACTGAGCGAGGCGGTACTTGAGGTCTTGGCGACACCGGATGCAGTGGTGGATCTTTCCGCGATCCAGTTGCTGGAGAGGGCGAATGCATCGCTGCATGAGGCATGCAGTGCCCTTCAGACCCTCTTCGGAGGACAGGCACCTTCGAGTGGAGCATCGGATTCCTCTGACGAAGATCCCGGATTCCATCGGCTGTTCTGGAAGACCTACCTCCCGAGCTTCACGGCGTTCAGTCTCTTGTACGGCCAGAGTCGGTCTCATGACGCCAAGTGAGGCAGGGCGTCGGCGGCCTCTTCGGACACGGTGGTGAGTGCGATCAGAATCCACATGGCTGCAGTGCAGCGGTCTGCAGGATCTCGTGGATGGGACAGCAGCTTTTCGAAGTCAGAGAGCAGGACCCTGCGGAGATGGTAGGGATTCGCGCCCAGCATCTCTCCATAGTTGGAGAAGACATGTACTCCAGGGGGCACAAAGCGCTGACGAATCTCTGGCGTGCCGCCGATGCGGTACCTCCAGGTGTTGTAGCAGTGTCTGAACATGTCGATGAGCCCCAATCTGTTGAGCCGCAGGAACCATGCCTCGTCCACAAAGCATCCAGTGGCCAGGTAGATGTCATGAAAACACTTGAAGGCCTGTTCGTCGACGCTGCCCGTCGCGATCCTCGGGGACAGGACTCGGCGGAATGGTGATGAACCTTCGAAGCAGGCGTGGATGCGGTCCTGGACGCTCTTGGGCAGGGGCTCACGTGTGAAAGGATTCTCGGTCATCGTCTTCTCCAGAAGGCTCTTCAGTGACCTGACATCGAAGCCGTATGTCACTTTCTGGTCAGGATTGCTGAAATACTTGTCCGGCGGGATCTCGACGTCGGGTCGCGTGATCGAGAAGGAAAACAGAAACTTGGGAGGGATGTCATCCAGCTCGGTCAGTGTGACAGGATCGACGGCGTTGTTACAGATGGATGTGTTGAAGATGGCTGCCCCGTGGACACGAAGTCTGTTCCGCACCAGCCAGCCCCTCACGCATGCCTGTAGCTTGATGAGATCCCTCTGACACGAGGCTGACTGTATTCGCTCGGCGCTCATGCTCTCGACCAGGAGATCGTAAAGGAACTGCTTCTTGCCATTGGCTTTGAATCGAATGTTGCGAAGCCTGAGCCCCGCCTTGATCTCTGGGATTCTCATCGCGTTGAACGGCTTCAGAGCCATGACCGGCCGTTCCGCAGGCATCGCCATGGATTTCTATATGATCATGACGAAATGTATTCTAGAGTTTTCCGCCCAGCGACATGGGAAAAGCCACATCGTACAGCTGCTGCACACCTGGTTCGAACCCGTGCACCCCATCAAACACCTCGGCACCATTCATCACCCTATCTTCGATGCTCTCCGACTCCTGCTTGGCTGTCATCGCTAACGCCGACAGTCCGGAGGCATCCACAGGAGGTGGGAACACAACGCTATCGGCGACAGGTGTGATGGTGTCAGCGCTGTCGACATTTCGCAGGAGAGACTCATCGGGAGCCATCGGCGCTGGTAGACTATTCGCATAATCGTAGAGCGAGGTCCTCATCTCGGGCATCTCCACGGCCGCTATCTGTACTGGCCTCGCTGGTGGATCCTGAACAGGGTGTCTCTGCAGGTTCTTGAGAAGGAAGTGCAGGACCAGGATGCCTGCCGTGGCCTGGATGACAGTGAGATAGAAGGAGTTCTTCATTCCGCTATTGATGCGGACGATAATTTCGTCCTGACAATGCTCGTCAGGAGCTCGGCCCCACCTCCACCCTGATGCGTGAAAACGCAGCTCCATTCACCTCCTCCTCCTCGGCGAATTGAGCGGCTTTCTGAGCTATCTCGGTGCATCGCTGACTGGGAAGATCCTTGCAGCCTTCCGCACTGAGCTGCACGATTTCGGACATCTCCGAGAAGTATCTTAGCATCAGCCCCACGCTAGGTACGAAGGCGTAAGTCGAGGCGATGTCGGGTTTGATCAGCATGCGGACGGTGTGGGTGACGTGCAGAGTGCGGAGGTTCATAATTCTCTGGAAACAGAGTGAGAATGCCTCGTTGTATGCCAGGATGATCTCGTCCACCGCACACTTGCTGAAGGTTTCACGATCGCTGGGCCGAGGAAGGAGGACGCGGGCGTCCCGGCGCTCCTGATGTACACTGATCTGGAGGTCGGTGGACATCGGCGCTTGAGCCACGAGGTACTCCAGAGCGACCGGCAGTCGGATGTGGCGGAACTTGAATCCGTCCTGGTTCACGCGGACCACGCTGTCCCCATGGTCATGGTCGTAAACGTGGAAGGTCTCGAAAGTCCTCTCTACCCATTCGTTGCGGTAGAAGAAGTACGCGTATAGATTGTAGTAGGTGGTGGCGTCTAGGCGAGCATCGAAGCCCCATGACGTCCTTTTTCCCACCGTCACCTCCACGATGTGCTGCGCTGTTATCCATGAGGTGATGTCCTCCTGTATGAGCGAAATATACCCCTCGGCGGGTGACATGTTGCTTGGTATTCACTCGTCGCGGAAGGCCTTATGAGGTTTGCAGGGATGCCGCAGTGATGTCCTTGCTGTTGAGGGTGATAGCCGCCTGGAGGGCGTTGAGGTCGGACAGGTTCTGTGCTATCTGAGTTTTCAGGGCCAGCATCGCGTTGACCGATGCCTGTGTGGTCGCGTCAGCCAGGATCGCCTGCATCTGTGTGTTGAGCGTGTTCGCTTGTATCTGTGTGGTGAAGAGATCCTTGCACGTCCTGAAGTAGGCCGAGTTAAGGGCGTTAGGTGTGGCAGCAACCCTCGCGCACACACTGGTGGGTTCGGGACAGTACGACGTGAAAGTCTGGCTGCCGACCTGAAGACTCAGGCCCGCGGGGCTCTGGTACGTGGTCTCTTTGTTCGCTGGAAAGCACACCGCGGCGCCGGCGTATGTGCCGTTGTCAAAATTGGCGAGGGAGGTTTTGCTCGTGTTCATGTCACTCGTGGACTGCGCTATGAGGGCGGCGAGTTGATTGTAGGCCTGAATCTGTGGGTTCTGCGTCAGGTTCGCCATCTGCGTCGACGCGGTGTTGTACGCAGACTGCACGGTCAGGTACGCCTGCGCGAGGGTCTTCTGCCATGCTGTGGCAGTGGACATCTGCATCGGCTGCTGACGCAGAGCGGTGTAGGACTGTATCAGGGCCTGTGGTGTCTGTATCGTCTGCGGGACGGCCGCAGTGGCAGGTGCAGACACAGCCGTCGTGGTGGCAGCGGTCTGGCTCGACTGAAGGGCCTGTTTCGCACCTAGAACAAACTCGTCCTGGCTCAGGGCTGTCGCGCACTTCTGCAAGCGACTCGCGTCACTGAGAGTGTTTGTAGACGCCCCGAAGTAGTAGTAGGTGTCCAGCCACGCGTCATGCGGTGCGAGCGCAGGCCCGATTACCTGTGTGGAAGAGGTCTTCTTGAGCAACACTAGCGACATAGAGTCGTCGGTGTAGTCGGTATCGAGCTGCAGCTTGTAATCGCCACAGAATGAGGCCGTCTTGGTCTGCAAGTCCACTGTGATCATGTTGGCCTGGGCTGCCAGGGGATTGGATGAGGCCTCCACCGCCGCTGCCGCGAGCGTTGTCGATGCCAGGCTGACCGACCCGAGAGGCGAAACTATGGGTGTCTGGACGCGCTTGCCAGTGAGACTGACGAACGGACTGCCACCTGTCGTGAGAAGCGACTTCAGCAGGGCGATGTCGGCGAGGTGAGACGCCGACTCGGTCTTGCATTTGGCTGTGTAGTCGTTCAGGACCACTTGCGTGCGCTTGGGTTGCTGACATCCGGGGGCCGCCTTGCAGTAGTTGACGTAGGCCTGTTGGACGAGAGTGGCTATCTGGGCGTCCCTGGTGTTTCTCTGCGAACGGCACTGCGCCGTGTCGTATGCCGGGTCGGTCGTGTCGAAACAGTTGGCAGGCACTTTGGTGGAAATCGTCGGCAGTGCATTGAATGCTGCGGCACGGGCAGCTACCAGACCGCTTCTGGCCAGCTCCCTCCTCTCAGCGTCATCCAGGACCAGGGCGCTGTCGAAGGGCTCTCTTGTCACCGAACCGGCCGACAGAAGACTCAGAGCGAGGACGACAACCACGAGCACGACAATGAAACGCATGCAGACTGCTCATACCGTAGAGATAGAATCTTCTGGAGCGCATGCGAGACAGCAAGAGAATTCGCCTCCAGACTGCGCTCGCCAAGTCTGTTCGGGGCGGCGACACATACTTTTTCTGACAAAGTTACAGAGCGCATGAAGCCGTTGGCGGCCATCACAATCCTCGTGGCCTGTCTCCTCCTGTGTCTGTCAGTGCAGACCCTGTACAGACTGGAGGGGTTCTCGCAGACGCCTGCGCTGATGCCTGTGACTTTCCAGAGCGTCGGGACACAAACAGGCTTCCGGAAGGTCGGCCTCGGTGCGGACAACTCCCTGTTCGCGCTGGACAGCAAGGACAACCTGTTAACATCCGCATCAGGGACCTGGACTCAGCTGACATCTGGAATAGACGATTTCGCTGTCATAAACGCCGACACGGTCGTCGGGATCACGAGACAGTTTGCGGTGTACAAGACGGTGAACGCCTCGTCTGCCAGTCCTGTGTGGACTAAGCTCAGTGGGAGTCGCTTCGACAGCATTTCGCTGGGCTGGGATGGGAGCGTCTGGGCCACTGTATTGCCAGTTTCTGGGACCTGGGGTGTGTATTCCTACGATGGGACTGCGAATTGGACCAAATACCCAGGCTCATTCAGGACTGTCAACGCCAGGAGCAGCACTGAGCTCTGGGCGCTGGCCCCGGATGGATCGCTGTGGCAGAGCTTGCAGAGTCAGGCATGGGTGTCTATTTCATCACCGAACCCGTTCACACAGATATCGGTGGGCAGCGACGGCACCGTGTGGGGTCTGGATGCCACGAACGCCCTGTGGCATCGACAGCCGACAGATGGCTCCTGGCAGAAAGCGAGTGGCACCTTCGTCGCGGTTTCCGCGATGGACGGCATGCAGATCGCTGTCGTCGACACGACCGGTCGTGTCATGACGGGATCGGTTGCACCTGCAGCCAGCACGACACAGCCTGTGGAGTCGCCATTCGTCGTGAATGCCTACTCCGGAGGCAGCGCCGCATACTCGGATGCCCAGAATTCACAGGTGGGTTGGGCGACACTCACAGTGAACCAGAAGAGCCTCATCGGTCGAGATCCCTCGTCCATACAAGCCCCGTCTAACGGGCTGAATGTCGCCGCCGTCGACAGTTCCGGTGCTCTGCTGTCGATATCAGCATACGACACAGGGTCTGACAGCACTCAATCGGATCAATTTGTTGCGGGCATGAAGTCCCTCATCACCACGAAGGTCAAGCCCCGGGCACAGAACCTGTACTCGGCCTTCCAGGAGTCCGGGGGACTCAATGGTGGCAAGGGCCCCCTTCTTTCGGACGGGTCTCCGAACGTGGGCCCCAACTGGGGCATCAACCTGGCAGGAAACCTGGTGTACACAGGATCTGTTTTCGCGGGGGCTTTCAGTGCCCCTGTTGTCGTGGGCTCTTACCTGCTGAGTTTCGACTACCGAGGAGACGGTCAATTTGCATTGGACAGCTCTGGTCCCGACCCCAGTTGCTTGCAGGCAACGGTGACGGCCACCGCGACGTGGCAGACGTACACGAAACAATTCAAGCACACTGCGGCAGGAACCGAGTCGCTCATGATCAAATTGGCAGGGGCGACGAGTGTAGAACTCGCCAACGTGTCCCTCACAGTGGACAACTCAGCGGCGCGCCTCCCGAGAATGATCTTCGTTCTCGTGCACGGTGATGCTGCCAGCGCGTTGCAGCAGAGCGCCGTGTCTCAGCTCAGTGCGATGGGTGCCACCCAGTTCGGTAGCCTGCAGAAAGGTGGGTCGTACAGCTTGGTGTACGACTGCCAGACCAGTACCGCGCTTGACGAGCAACTGAACAACGCGGGCAGTGTCACCTTTATCAGCAAGGGGAAGGCGCCAGTCATTCATGCATCCTGGTCTGGGGCCACCACCGGCAGCCCCCTCCTCATGGTGAACAAGGGGTTGTTCATCAGCTACGACACCTCGGCTGCCCAGGTAATCACGTCGGTCGACCTGTCCAAGAGCTCTCTACCCCCTCCATTCAGCAGCAGCGTGGATTGTGTCATCCAGACCCCCAACGGGAGGCTCATCCTGTTCTCGGACAGCTTCTGGCTCGCTATGTCGTCGGACATGTCGACTGTGGTTGCCGGGCCGGACGTTATCGGTCAGGGGATCACCAGCGGCATCTCCTCGCAGCCCTTCCTAACTGGACTGGATGCGGCGAGCCCTATGCCGGATGGAACCTGTGTCATCTTCAAGAATACTTCGTTTGCCATCTTGGACAGCGGGCTCAACAGCATCAAGTCCCAAGGCACGATCGGCGCCTCGGGCACCCCCTTCAGCGCGCTTCCGTCCGACTGGACCTCCAACTTGGACTCAGCATACTTGGCAGGTGCCGTTTTGGGCCTGGTGAAGAGTGACATGCTCCTCATGTACAATCCTACGACCCAGACTGTGTCGGCGAGCCCCGTGTCCATCCTCAGCGATTCGCGCTTCACGGGCCTCCCACTGTCCTTCAGGGTGTCGTCCATCGCACCCAGCCAACCCTTCATGAATCAAACCCTCTTCAAGGGCAACCGTCTGCTCAACGTCGACATGTCTGTTCAACAGGGCACCTCCGGATACCCGGGATGGAGCCCAGACTCCTTCTCGCTGTACAATCAGGGTGTCACAGCGAATGTGGTCGACCCCCCCATCATGACTCAGAACCTCGTCGCCAACTATCCAAACGTGGTGGCCCAGTATGGGGCCACTCCCAATGCGCTCTTGACGGCTTACGAGACGTACGGTCAAACCTCTGGGTGGGACGTTCAGGAGTACGGTGGCAACACCGTCACCTTCACCCTCAAGACTCCGACTGCCAACTCGTACTGGATGTCTCACGACAGCTCGGGCCAGGCGTACGGAAACTGTAAAATGCGACCAGGGGAGGTCTATGACTTGTCTCTCTGGGTCAGAACCACCGACGTCACGTCTCTGTCTGTGGGTGCCTACACAGGCAGCCCGAATGATGCCAAGACAGAGGCGACGAGTCTCGTCAACCTGGCACCGATAGCCGTGACGTCCAACCTGGGTTGGCAGCTGCTGACGTGGGAATTCAGGAACCCCAGCAAGTCGCTCGCTCGAGATGTGTCTTTCGTGATCTCTCAGGGCTCGAAGGGGGCCAGTCTTCACTCCATGTACGGACCGAACCTGAGCCCGGTGGCCACGAGCCTGTCGGGAGCAGAGTCTGGCAACATCACCGACATCGCGTCCCTCGCCCTGCAGTCCGTCGCGACTTCCACCTGCCTGGTATGCAGTGGTTCACAAGCGACGTCTAGTGCTGTGGGTGTTCCCGGCTCAGCCATGTGTGTTCTGCCCGGCACCACCTCCGGGACGTTCTTCATCGTGTCGATGACGCCCAGCCAGGTGCCCAACTGTCTGGCCTCATCGTCGGGCAAGCCCGTGTTCTCCAGCACCACAGATGCTACGTGCCTCTGGAGAATTGTCAAGGACGTCGACGGAGGCCTCTACCTGAACAACTATGCCGACGATACTCTTCTCGTGATCAACACCGATGGCAGCTTGGCCCTGGTGGCGAATCCTGTGACGATGAAGGACATGACCCCTGGGGCCATGCGCCTCGTCCTCGCCACCCCACCAGCAGCATCGACCACACCCACCGCGACTTACGTTCAGGCCGCATACGCACAGAACCCGCTTCTGAGTCCTGCCCTCGTCATGTTCAAACGGGGGACGTTCACAGTTTACGACACCCAGCACCAGAAAACCTTGCTCTATCCAGCCAACACTGCGGACCACAGCTGGTTCCAGAAGCTACCCTCTGCCTTTCAGTCACCAGACGCATGCATCCAGAATCAAAACAGCGAGGTGTTTCTGTTCAAGGGGTCATCCTGGCTTCTCTGGGACACGACCCTGGGTGACTATGCTGCGAGCTTCACCGAGAGGGCGCCCCAACGCATGGGGCCCGGAGGTCATGCATTCTTCGCGCAGCTGCCTCCGCCCTTTTGCAAGGGCATTCAGGGTGGTTACAAGCTGGACGCGAGCTCCGTCGTGCTCGTTAGTGGCTCGCTGAGCATCTCCTGGGACATGGGAGGCCACAAGGCGAAGGCCGCCCCCGTGCAACTCAGCACTCTCCTCTCCGGCATGCCGCAGGATGCCCTGTCGAGCATGAGCACCCTGGTGGAGGACCCTCTGAACTTTGGCTCCCTGTTCCTGTTCTCCCAGGGCTCTTACACTCTGTACGATGCCGTCAATCAGAGGCTCTTGCAGGCTCCTGCACCACTCGGACCCGATGGATCCGTGTTCCAGACCCTAGTGTCACCGTTCGTGCCAAGCCTGGCCGAGACCTGTCAGCTGTACAGCGACATCATCACGGCGAACACCGACTACCCTGCGAGTGCCTGCGTCGAAGACCCGAACAACCCATACCCCTGGCTCAAGACTTGCATATTCTCGCAACCGGCATGCGGTTCGGTGAGCGGCGTGTACAACACAGCAGGCAATTTCTGTGGCAGCTCCATTTCTGCCGGTCAGACTCCGCTGCTCAACGTCGACCCGTCCATCAGACAGCAGTACCTCAGCAAGTACCTCAATGAGTGCCAGACAGTGAGCGAGTACGACTATCAAAGCATGAAGGCTGCAGAGGCAGCTAAATACGCCGCAGCTACGGCAGCGCTCGCGCAGGCGAAAGCCACCTCGAACAGCACATCGCAGCAGATAGCGACACAGCAGAGCAATCTGCAGCAACTCAACACCCAGCTGCAGGCCCTGAATCTCCAGCTGACCACCGACGACCAAGTAAGCTGTCACCCCAATGTGGTGTGTCTCAAGCAGATCGACACCGGCTTTGGGAGCACCACCATACCCACCGGCTGCAACGCGGCCACTATCAACAGCATCGTGAACAAGCCGATGATGACGGCAGCTGACGTGCAGAGCATCGTCGCTATAGCAACGAGCGCCAAGGACGTCGTGAACTCTTACCCCATACAGGTGCACCCGGACTACCCCAAGTACGTGCAGACCAGCTCTGTCGAGAAGTGTGCGGGGACGACGAAGAGAAAGTCCATCACCGATTTCTCGTTGTCCGACTTTCCCACGTTCAGCAATTACATAAACATCAACCAGCTGCTGCCCCCTGGTGGCCAGGGGGCTGGCTCTCTGAGTGCAACGACCACGAGCGGCACCCTGAGTGCATCGACCACGACCTCGAGCGGCTCCCTGACTTCGTCGAGCGCCGCAAGCGGCACCCTGAGCACAGCAATCACACCTTTGAGCGGCACCATGTCTGCTTTGTCTGCACCTGCACAAACGGCAAGCGTGGCTGTCAATTCCGGCGCACCCATGCCAACAGTCGACGTGTGTCCTTCGGGCTCTGTGAGCGGCAAGAGCATGAGGAGGTACATGGACTTCATCCGCGCTGCGCTCGCAACCCAGCAGCCAGTGTGCACCGACGTGACGCCCGCCGAGGGAGCGTGATAGGAAATTTGTCGGCTATACATACAATCGGCGCTATGCATTACCCACTCTTGGCGGGCATTGTGCTCGCAGGCGCATGCCTCTTGATGCTGCCCTATCGCCCCGGTGTCGCCGCCACAGTCCTCATCGCCATGGTGGTTGTGGCGACGATGATCGCAGGAAGAAGAGAGGGTTTTGACTCCACGACAGCGGCAAATTATGGTGACTACATCGAGATCCAGCACGTGACAACAGCAGCCAGAGATCCGACCACGGGCTTCCTGGTGAACTCCCCGGCGAGCTACTGGAAGACTGGTTCGAGCATGCAGATCTCTGTCAATTGTGCAGCGGATCAACACTGGCAGTCCATCTGGAGGCTACGCGGTCCTGCCTCATCGCAGCTCCCATCCGGACCCGTGAAGGATGGCGACACCATCCGTCTGCAGGAGCGGTTCACTGGACGCCTGCTGAGCGGCAGCGGCACGACCCCTGCAGACGGCCCAGCCGGCTCGGCCTACACCGAGGTGGCATCGATCCCAGGAAGCAGTGACGATGACACGAGCGCGAACTGGGTACTGCAGATCGTGGGCGGCGGTGTCCTCGCGAGCAATTCTACCTTCTCCCTGAAGCATGCGACATCGGGATTGATCCTGCTTTCGACCAACTACCAGAGGCAACTGTATGCAACGAAACCAGACACACAGCAGCTCGTTGCCCTAACCACAGCTGCGTCGGCTGACACTGTGTGGGAGGTGCACAGGGTGGAGAGCAGGCCCGGCGCCGTGAGGTTCTACACCGACATCAACAACTCCGAGTCGGCGATGGACGCATACGTTCCCGTCACGGCGGCAGAGAATGTCATCACGAATCCGCGTGCGTCTCTGATCGGCTTGATCGTGCCGGAGGGTTACACCGTGGACCTGTACGCGAGCCCCAACAAACAGCAATACATGGCGTCCTTTTCCTCCGGGAAGTACGACGCGTTGAATCTGCAGCTCATCAAGACGACGGTGATTCATCCGTATTGCGCCGCCACCTTCTGGGACAGCTGCAACATGACCGGGCAGAAGGCGTGTGTGGGCTTCGGCCCCTCCCTGCTACCGTTTCAGCCACAGAGCTGGACGTACGGCACGAACTCTGCTGTGAAACTATTCACTGCATCTGCCGACGTGACGCCCCCTGTTGGAAACATGTCATGCTACTCTGCCTCCGGCCAGGGCTCCAGTGGAGTGGAGGCTGTGGCGGTGTATCCAGCGGCCTCGCCGACGCAACTGTTCAGAAATCCCCAAGACGCCTCAAGCTTGGCATCTTTTGCCGTGCCGGCTGTTGATGTGGGGCTGCCATCCAAGGCCAGCATAGTGGTTCACCTGAACGGCGCCGTCCCACAGTCGTACGGGGGCAGTGGTCGCATCTGGAGGGACATCAGCGGCAACAACCATCACTTTGTTTGGCAGAACACACCCAGATGGTGTTCGGGCAGGTTCATGACGACGGACATAGATGGTCAGGGAGCGATTGGCGATCCGAGCAGCAGGCTGGGCCTCGGAACCGGCGTCCAGGGTTACACTGTGGCCTTCGTCGTGTCGGCATACATGTTGGCTGACGGCGGAGCCCTCTGTGGGCTCGTAGACACTACAGGGAAACCTGCCGCAGTCTCATGCGTTGCCGCCTCAGCAGACGGATCGTTGACCTTCGGAAACGCGATCAATTCCAAGGCCAACAACGGAGACCTGACGCTGGGGAAGAACCGCGTCCAGGTCGCGAGCTCTCCGGGAGTGTGGGACCCCTTCGCAACGAGTGTGGTGGTCTGTCGGCGCTCGTCCAACTCCAACTCCAGACTGCTCAGCATCTGGGTGAATGGCAAGAAACAGACCGAATCCACCTCACCCGCAGCCGACCTGGAGATAGGATCGGGCGCATGCACCCTCTTCACAACGTTCAAGGGTTCGGCGCAAGCCTTTGTGTTGTACAACACAGGCCTGAATGACAGTGACGTCGGTACCCTAGGCCAGGCTTTGATGTCCACATGGGCAGCCGGTCAACACAGGATCGAGGTTGCGTCTGTCGCCGCTATGAAGCAGATGGCCCCAGACGTGCCCGTCACACAGGGCTTGAGGTGTCTGCTAGACGCTCGCAACTCCAACAGCGCCATGTATGGCTCGGCCGTGTGGAGAGACGTGAGCGGGTACGGCAATCACTTCACGTGGACCAATGCCCCAGCCCTCTCCTATGGGAGATTCAGGCAGATCAATACGGCAGGCTCCGGTCTCAGCGGGCCTCCGTCGGACTCTTTCGACATCGGCACAAGTGGAGGTTACACATGCTTTGTCGTGGCACAGACGAATGGTCTGTCTCAGAATCAGGCATTCAGGCTCAATTCCAGCATAGATCTGCAGTCGAGGGCAGTCTTCATGTCTCCCAGCTGGACGGATGGCAACATCTACTTCGATCAGGGCGGGTGCTGCACTGCCAACTCTCAGCGGGTGACGGCGCCGAGCGTGTGGGAGCAGTACAGCGTCATGACCATACGTCGTACTCCCCCGGTCTCGTCGTATCTGGACCAGTCCAGATTGAACAAAATGGCCATCTTCGTGAACGGCGCTCTCCAGACCGAGGGAACAGCCCAGGCCGCGAACGCAGTTTTCAACAGGATGCCCGCGGAGATAGGTGCTTCGAAGACTGAGGGACTGGATTGGAAGGCCGACATAGGTGCATTCGCCCTCTTCAATCGGGCGCTCACCGATGACGAAGTGATGGTCATGGCCAACTGGATGAACAACAGCCTGCAGGCATCCCCTGTGCGAGTCGATGGCAGCACCGACACTGACCCGACCATCAAACCGGGACCCTGCATAGACACGACTGGGCAGACAGGGCAGTACTTCAGCAGGTCTCAGTGTGTCTCGAAGGTGCCGAACGCCGATGGGACCTTCAGCCCTGCTGACAGCGATGGTGATGGGTGGTGCTACACAGATACGAAGGGGGGCTGGGGCTACTGCCGCGACCCGGCAGTCGACACTGACAAGGCATTCGACAGATCACAGTCGTTGGCCTACGCCGATGCCAGGGCTTACTGTGAGGCCAAGGGCGGTCGTCTCTGCAATTACGGGGAGCTGTGCAACAACGGTGCGGGCACCCGGGCCTGTGTGGGGTACGACACGCTCAACGCAGCCGATTGCGCAGCCGTCGGTGGTGTATACGGCACCCAGAGCGGCCAGTGTGGAACGGCTGCCAGCGGCGGCAAAGTGCCATTTTACACACCGACTTCCGAACAGTACGCTCCGATCAATGATTACAACAACGCGTGGGTCTATCTGGGCAACGACAACCCCTCGAACCTCTGCCGCACTGCGGATCAGATCACCGGATCTACGCCCTCCTGGGGAACCACCGCTCAGGACCTGCCATACAAACGCAACCTGGTGTGCTGTGATGTGGGCTCCCTGTCGGCATGCGACCTGTTGTCACAGCAAATACAGACAGTGAACGACCAGCTGGCTGGAACGACAGATGCCGGGACGGTGCAGAGCCTCACTCAGCAGAAGAACAGCCTCGTCACGCAGCAGCAAGAGACGTGCTTGTCGGAGTCCTACGAGAAGGCTGTCACCGACTTGAACACGTACGAGGGCCAGTACAGCGGCGTGCAGAATCAAGTCACGCAGGCCCAGGGCAACCAACAGGCTCTGTCGAACCAGCTTTACACGCTCACGAGTGTCGTCGACAGCAAGGGGACCAGCTTCGCCAACGTGGCGGACGCACAGGCGAGGGGTGGGGTGCCCTTCCCGGACGGAACCTTCCATCCGAGCGGCCAGATACCCGATGTGAATTCGAGCATCGGCGCGACTCAGCTCGCCATCCAGCAGCAGATGGCACGCCTTCAGTCCTGCCCACCCAACGCCACTTGTCCAGTGCCGCAGAAGAGTGCAGCCCAGCCCGTGAATCCGGCGGCGACAACATGCAGCCCTGCCGATCTCACCAACAGCCTGTTGAGCAACCCTCGTCTGCCCGCGAGCACCCTGCAGCAGCTACGGAATGCCTTGAACCCCTCCACCATCCTGGCTGGCACCGACATCAGGAGGCACAAGGACTTTTACACACTCGTGAAGGCGGGCAACGTGATGAGCTGTGATCGCCTGCCGGATGGAGGGGTCGAGCAGCCCGACGCATCCTCCTTTGATATAACTCAGTATCCAGGTTTCAAGGGTAACTATCAATTGATCGACACGTTCCCTGCGGATCGCATACCTGCAGACAGGATGGCAGACTACCAACGTCTACAGGGCACGGCTAACCAGACTCAGGCCTCATAAAGAATTCCGGGGCTTAGCACGAGAAATCGGCAACCATGAGACGAACTGCGACATTCCTCGGCGTTCTGGTCGCCCACTTTGCTGTGTGTGTTGTCGACGCGCTGTCTCCCAACCAGACACAATGCGGGAGCGGGTCCGGGGCCTGTCCATGGTCTACGGGTGGCGGACAGCTCTGCTGCTCCTCCAGTGGCATGTGTGGAGACACCGAGGGCTTCTGTGGAAAGGGGTGCCAGTACAGATACGGGCGCTGCTATTCCCTCAAATCTCTTGTGACTCCAGGGGATGCGGTGACCGATCCCGTTGCGCCGAGCCAGCTCCCTCCCCCATCATGGGTGCCTGCACCTGCAATCTCACCATCGAACAGCTCTCAGCAACCCTCAGTCGCCCCGAGCGTGACACTCACCCCTGCACAGGTGCCTCCGCCCTCAATCTCGCCATCTGGCGTCGTGGCGTCACCGAACCAACCTAAGCAGCCCCCTGACTTGCCTCAGTATCAAGAGGTGAATGTCATGGGCGCATCAGACGTCACCGTTTATGGCAGGCGGATGCTGTCATCCGCCTGACACGACAGCGACTCGCCTCGCCGAGCCAAGGAATGCAGAAACAATGTCTGGCCAATGTAATAGACTGAGTTGTGATGCTGCGCTCGGGACACATCGTTCAGGGGGCGCTCGTCGGCAGCGCCTTCGCCCTAGCGCGACCGGGCGCGAAGTGGTACCACTTCGTTCTGTGCATCCTGATAGCGACGCTGTGCTTCGCCCTCGTCGAGAATGTGATGGGCATCACAGAGGCTTTCAGCACCGAGAGCAACGACTCCACGCGGTTGGTGCGGTATGGAGACATGATCACCCTCTGGACACCCTCGAACACCTTCCTGAAGGTCATTGCGTCCCAGACTGCAGCGACAGGGACAGCAACAGCGACAGCGACAACGGTAGCAAATGCCCCGACACTGGGGCAGTCAGAGGTCTTGACGAAGCCAGAGACCCTGGCGCGCGGGAGCTACAGCCAGTACTTCATCATCGAGAGTCCTGACGATCCAGAGGGCCCCGGAAACACGGGACCCCTGCAGTATGGACAGACGGTCTACCTGAGGGCAATCAGCAGTGGGTACGTCAGCGCCTCCGACACAAACACAGGAGCTCTGCTGAGGACGCGCAATGATCCACACAATTTGTTCGTGCTGGAGGGGGACAGCGCGACCACGTCAGGAACAGTCACGTACGGAGACTCGGTTTATCTGCGCAACAACAACTCAGACACATCCGGGCTGTACATGACACCACAGTCCGATGGGACTGTCACGATGGGGTCTCGGGGTGCCACCGCACGATTCCTGATGCTGGATCGGTTCGGGCAAGGCCTGTCTGTGGACTTCGCGCGCAAGGGTGCTGCCACACAGAGCAGCACCAGTCAGGGGATGGGCGCTGTGATGGCGACCGATGGGAAGTTGCTGACCTATTCCTCGACCAATTCCGAGGTGTCTCCCTGGTGGCAGGTGGTCCTGCCTGCAGACGTGTACATCGACAGCATCGTGATCACCAACAGACAAAACACCACAGACGATGTAATGCTGCTTCTGAACAACTTTTCGGTCAGCATTCTCGATGCGTATGGAACGCTCCTGAGCAGCAAGCAGTTCAATGTGAGCTCTCCTGTGGCACAGTTCAGCTGGAACAACGTGTATCGCATCGGAAGGATCGTCAAGATCACGGTGCTCAACACGGCTGCGCAGACGCTGAGCCTCAGCGAGGTCAATGTCGTGGGGCTCCTCGTCAATCAGTCCATTCTCCTGAACAAACCCCTGACCGCGACACTGACCACGTACGAGACGAACAACAGCCTGACCCTAGACAACTCCAGGAACAAGACCTACGAGTCGCAAGACGTGCCCCCCTGTCGCGACAGCATGACCATCGCTTTCTGGGTGACCGTGGCCTCGCAGACCTATGCCGACACGACGCATTACAAGAACATCATCATGAAGGGGAGTGGCAGTGCGACGGACACCACGAATCAGGTCTGTCCGGGTATCTGGCTGCTGCCGTCCACACCCAACCTGTGCATAAGGGTCTCGACACTTCAGAACGCTCAGGATGGCATCAACTCATCGACCATAGCCCTGGCACTGGACAAGCCGGTCCACATCGCGGTAGTGGTTTCCAGCGGCATCACCGTGGGACGTGGGTGGGACCTCGGGACGTTCACACAGGCAGGAGCGACCACGACCACTTTCGCCATCTACAATTCCCTGCAGAAGCGCTTCTACAATCTGACAACCATCACGCCCTCCAACTTCACGTCGTACTTTGGCAACGTCACCGTGAACACCTTGGACGACCTCGTCGCAGCCGGATTCCAGAATCTGGGCGACTTTGATCCGACGCTGCGCAACCCGACCCTGCAGCTCTACATCGATGGACGGCTGTCGGACACACAGCAGCTCAAGGACAAGCCCATCTTCAACAACTCGGCTATGGTCGTGAACAACGACCTGCTGCTCTATGCTACCATGTCCGACCTCGTCTTCGCCAATTACTGCATGGCCAGCCAGCAGGTGTTCGGCCTCGCGACATCCCAAGCTAACGGTCTGTGCAAATCGCTGGTGACCGCGACAGTCGACGCCAGCACCCCTGTGGTCTTCGGTCACGCAGAGCTCCCTGCATATCAGGATGAAGTCACGCTCAGTTTCTGGGCCAAGATCAGCCCCCAGGTGGGTTCCACAAACGTCCCGCTGGTCTTGAAGGGAACCGTCGCCTCACCGGAGCTGGGTGTCATCCTGCTGCAGTCGGGCACCGGCGTCACTGTGCCGGTCATGACACAGAAGTACCCGACGATGGAGGGAATTATCACATCCTCTGCGACGGTCACACAGGAATGGATGCACTTTTGCCTGGTGGTGAGCAGCGGCAGCGCTGTGCTCTACGTCAACGGGACGCAAAGCGATCAGGCCACCCTGAGCATGGACCTCGCTAGTGTGTTCGCCGACCTGAACGTCGGTGGATTCGTCGGCAGCCTCAACGGTGCCAAGTTCTGCAATTATGCAGCCTCGGCAGCAGAACTCCCCTTCCTGATGGGCCAACATCCGGACACCGCTCTCAATCAGCAGCTGACGGCCGCCTTTCAGAAGGCAGGATGTATAGGTTCTCCATATGGAATCGACACTGATCCAGGAGCCGCATCAGATCTCAAAACGCTGCTGTTGAACAACCAAGCTGCGCAAGTGGATTCTGCGTTTGCAACTATAAAGACGGATGCAGACCAGTATCTCCAGGGCAGCACCGACCCATCCAGCAAGGCCGCGTCGGACATGTGCTACGGCGATTCAGCGTTCGTGCAGGCGGCTACGAAAGCCACCATGCAGGACAATCAGCCACAGGCCAGCTGTCTCCCTACAGCGCCCTTCTCCTGTCCGGCGCCATCGACGATAGGGGATTTCGACATCAGGACACATCCGGACTTTTATCAGTACGTGAACACGAGCAACATCAACGCGCCACCGACACTGGGAACCGACGCGTCCAACTACATCAAGATTTCGGACCTCGCAAACGATCCCCAGATGGTTCAAGACATCCTGGCGAACAACCCAGCCCTGGCGCAGCTCATCGCGGCGGACCTCGTCCAGAACCCAACCCTCGCGGGGACGAGCGCTGCCGTGGCTGCTGCGCAGGCGAGCGCCGGGAACAACGGTACGGCCTCGGGCACACCCACGAGCGCACCGGCAGCGGCCCTCACCCAAGCCCTCATGAGTGACCCCGCCATGGCCGCACAGGTAATGTCTGATGTGGTGCAGAGCACCAGCAACACCGACCTCGTGAAGCAGGTGGCTCAGGCCCTCCTCGTGAACAACCAGATCGCTCTGACGGACCTGGTGAAGCAGCTGCCCCCCGACACCCTCATGAACACGGTGCAGACCATGCTGGCGGCCCAGAACATACCCACCAGCCAGATCGTCGCCATGATGCAGTCGGATTCGCAGTTGCAGGACGTCGTACAAGGCCTCGTGAGCTCTGGAAAGCTGTCTCCGACAAACATCGTCAAGAACGTGCCAGACACCCAGGAACTTCGTGATACAGTCTCGCAAGGATGCGAGCCGTCTGAAGACTTCCTGAAGACTTACATTAAAAAATCGAACATCCCATGCTACGGCTGCCTATTGGACTAATGCAGGCATGTGTTCTGGTCGCTAAAATTGACACACATACGTAAGATAAAGAGACGCCAATGACAATATCGAGACATGGACAAGCCATTTCCTCACAGCCTGCGCTGTCTCGCAGAGGTTCTGCGAACGGACCATGCGAACATGCTCCGATACCTCCGAGAGTACTTCACGTCGGGTATCGACTACATCACCGTGACACATGGCTCGGATCCTGGAAATGAGCGTCGCAAGCTGACGTTCTGGCTGAGTGACTCGTGCTGTCGCCACATGGTTACCCTCGGTGAGGGACTGCCCGACAAGCCGCATCGATTCATGGCTCGAGCAGGGTCGACGCTGCCGTCAATGTTTGTGCGGGGGACCTTGGTGGAAAATTGAAGCCCTGCCCTCGTTGTTATGCCATGTACTCAGTCACAGGGAAAACATGGATCGAACCGTCGTTGTCATCAAGCGCAAAGGGTTCGCAAATGACAGGGCTGCCGACAAATACAATCGAACGGCACAAGTCAACTTTCTGATCGACAGGCTCACTGAGCTATGTGGTGCTCTTGTTGTTACACATTCCTCACAAAATGCAGCAGCAAACATCTCTGGTCGCCCAGCACCCTCCCACATCGCCGATTTGTGCACACGCTTCTCTGAATGCGACCTGGCGCTCTTCGTTCACGCACAATGCAAGATGAATCCTGCTGAGATCGATCGTCTCTTCTCGATGGACATGGCCGCGATAGACAACTGGATAGCGGTCGAGTGTCCCCCAGCAAGACGGCAGCGAATCAAGCCATTGCACATGGTGAGCGTGTCGTTGAATCAACTGCGCGAGCGTGTGCTCGCCGAGCTCCGTTTGGGCCTCCACGAAATCGATAACATGACCAAACCACAGATGATCGGATATCTGTGCACTGTACGTCCAGGTCTCCTGAAGGATTGGTTCATCCAAGGAGCTGTCACCCCCGATCAGAGCTCGAGTTACGATTGATTGTGCCAACTTTCCTGCCTCAGAGGATACAACCTCTGAGGCAGTCTGTTAATGTTGTCACTCGGAATCAGTAGACACTCATGTACTGCCGTGGTATCTCCGAAAGTCTCGTCTCTTGCGTCTGCCTCCTGTATACTGTTCCAGGCTTCCAAACTCAGTCTGTGGTGCGCGGGGAAATCCACGCTGGGCTCCAGCAGCGCGATGTCGACGGCTGCAAACTTCCTACCAGACAGAATCCTTTGTATCCTGATCACATCTTCGCCCGCAGCCATAGTGCTCAGTGTTGTCGATGGTGTCCTGTGCCGAGACCAGAGCGAGGCACGTTGAACGTTTCCGACGCAGACGCCCCAACTCCTCACTCTGACGCCCATGCTGAGGTAGGGTCGCAGCGACTTAGTAAGGTCCCTCTCGAATCTATGTAGATTCTTTGGCGCGCAGCTGATTCTCGCGAGCTTGAGTAATGGCGTCCACCGTGTGTGGGGCTCGAAGGCCTCGTGTGAAGTGACGAAGGCGCACATCGCCTCATCGATGCTGGTGAAGCCGAGAGGAATGGCCAAAAGGTATTCAGTTCTAATCGAGCCGGCCATCGCTTCTGTCTGTTGAACGATGCCGTGAAGGCTGCATCAATCATCTACCACAAAGCCAAATTTGGTGTCGCAGCTCGAAGGGGGGGCATAGTCACCCATGGCCATTCTTAGGGAAGCCTCTCGCTGTTTCTCTTTTGAGTATCCAACAGATGCTCCAGTAATGCTGCGAGACTGACGTTCAGGACGAGGCTCGTCGATGGCTTTTCGACGCGTGGCGATGAGAGCCGCTGTGTCCGAGCGGCTGCGCCTTGCAGGAACAACCATGGAGTCCAGCTGCGGATCAGAGATCTCTTGCGCTGGCTCAGGCGTAGACCTGGTACGCCCCCAGGGCCACTTGTTGGATTTCATGCTCCTTGTAACACGGCCGCGAAAATCTCATTCACTTTCACTGTCGTACATGGTGCCGGACAAACACACAAACCTGCTGGCTATGGGCTTCCTGCTGCTAGCACTGATGTGCGCAGCCATCTTCAGACCACTTGCCGAGGGGTTCCATACTGTAGACCCCAACTGCGCTGGATACTTCCAACCTCGACCTGGACTGCTGGGCTTCGGCCCCTTCCGATGGTTCGATGCCTTCTACACATTTTGCAACACCGTCTTTATGGGGCTGTACAAGCTGGGCCACCTTCTCTTCTGATCGCGTTGCACATAGAGAATTTTGGGTCTCTTGTCACTCCAGGGACAGGATGAGTGCTCCCAGCTACAAGTACGTCAGTCTGGTGTTCTGCCCTACCTGCGACACATCGCTGTCGATGATGGAGCGCGAGGGGCAGCTCTGCATGTTTTGCCGGAGCTGTTCTTACACTCAGAAGTCCGACAATATAATCGTGCATCAGACACGGTACGACCAGAAGGCCGGTGACATCGACTACAAGATCAACGCCTACTCCAGGTTCGATGACACGCTGCCCATATCAACGACACAAAAGTGCCCGGAGTGCAAGCACAACGAGGCCAAGTTCCTCAGGAGGAGCGACACAAAGACATCTCTGATGTATTTCTGCATTGCGCCTGGGTGTAACGCCCTCTGGCACTGATAGATGTGAGATAGATGTGAGATTCGAGCCTTCCAACCACATAGAGACGAGTGAATTAATTTCACAAGCACAGTAGAAGGAACATGGACATCGATGACGATGACTACATCGGTGTGCAATCCGACGGGGAAGACGCTGTGGATGAGGAGACTGCGGATGTGGCCTCGGATGAGGACTTGGACGCTGAGGACACCTTCGTGTCGCTTGAGACTGAGGAGGACAACACGATCGTGGACTCCACGACCACCAGGGCCGAGATCCTCTTGGGGCCCAAGACGACATCCCGAATGATGTCGAAGTACGAGAAGACGGTCATCATCGGTGTCAGAACTCGTCAGCTGCAGCTCGGTGCCAAACCCCTGGTGGACATTCAGGGCCTCCACACCGAGCAAGACATCGCGCTGAGGGAGTTGAAGGAACGCAGACTGCCCCTCGTCATTAAACGCACCCTGCGAGGGGTCCCACCCATTAAGGTGGAGTACTGGAGGGTGTCCGATCTCATCGCACCCTGACAAGAAAAATGGGAGCTGTATACAGACAGCTATGCACCAGAGAAGCATCATCATCATGTTGATCCTGTTGGCCCTCCTGTATGCTGCCGTCAGGTGGTCAGAAAGGGTCTATGTGCGTCAGACAAGTGATCGTCCCCTCCCACAGAACTACGACGCTGTCTTCCGGTCGTTCGATGGGTGATCGGTTCATTTCCCCGCATCGATGTACCAGGCCCTGCGAAAGTCGTTCATAGTCTGATCGTCTATCTTCTGACAGCAGTGCCTGTTGAAGGCCCTCAGGCTTCGGTCACTTCCGAGGAGCGTGATGATGCAGTAAAGGCTGTAGAGCCCGCACGCAAACCCCTGGAACTGATGACGAGTCCTGTTCCAGACCGGAGTCATCTCGATCCGCTCCTCCTCACGCAGCTTCTTGCCGTCGTACCCATACAGTCCCTGGACCACAATCTTCGCCATGAATTCCTGGATCTCCCTCTCCGGTGGCTTGCCATAGCTGTCGAAAAATGCAAGCAGACCTGTAGAACTGTCTCCGAACACTGCGACCCAGTGCGACCCCGGCAAATCATGTGTGTCGAGGTTGAATATGACGCCGAAGGAAGTGATGCCGCGGCTCCTGAGCTCTATGATGTTCAGCTTCGACAGCGGATCTCCAATCGTCTCAAAGTCGATGGGGACGCTCTTGAAGAACTTGAAGCCCGAATAGTCTTCTAGCTGCTCGTATTGAGCCATCACAGCGTCTATGTCAAAGTTGGATAGCCAGACGTATCGCCCCCGGTCTGAACCACCCTGCTTCTGAACATGCAACGTCCAATCCTTGGGCGCTCGGGGCCGGAACGTCATGTGCATCAGTTCGGCATCATTCAAGCTCTTTACAGGACGGATGTCTTTCCAAGCCCAATCCTTCAGGGCTCCATAGTGCTGGCGTGCGATGGCGTCGATGTTGCGCCACAGCTTCTGCTTGTCGTTTCCAGCGGCGATCGTGTGGCCCTCGCTCCTCAGCGCACCAGCAATCTTCTTCAGCTGCTCCAGAGAGTAACATGTGCAGTCTGGCTTTCTGATGCGGGGATGGCACGGTTCATGCACCCCCTGCATGCAGCTCATACATTATGCGGAGGAATTGTAGGGATGCACCACATCGCTCGACGTGGTGCAGTGCTGTTAGTTCACTATTGCTGAGGGTGTTGCGTTGTCAGAGACACCGTGAAGGAATTGAGGTCTCCGTTGCGTCTGAGGAGAGCAGGCAGGATGCCGTCGGTGGCCACACCGATGTCCCGCAGCCACTCACACTTGGCCTGTTGGGCATAGCTGTAAAGACCATGCTCTGGCTTCAGGCAGAGAGCGCCGAGCACGATAGGGGTCTTTCCGTACGAGTCCTCGGTGTCGAGGGATGCGCCCCGGAGATGCAGCCGCTGCATGAAGCGCAAGTTCACCCTATGGGTCATGCAGAAATGCATGATGGTCGTGCCGTCGCCCTTGGTGGCATTCAGGGGTCGGTGTGGTTCAACGAGTTCGCAGTACCGATCCATCTCGGAAGATGTCAGATCGTCCTGCACAGCCAGACAGAGACGTTCGAGACAATCCCGATCTGTGTCGTCGGTGCGCGAAGCGAGCCTCGCGTCTTCGAGCAGCAATGCAAACACGGTCAGGTTCGGGGGGCCCCCCTTCCACACGGTGTCAAGCACAAATCGATCGGAGAACTTGTCACCGTGGTCCTTCAGCAGCTCGGTCAGCTTCTCCAGCTGTTTCTCGCTGAGGCGCTGCTGGTTGCGGGAGGCCTTGATGAGAGACGCAAAGGCTTTCGACGGGGCGGTATCGGAACGAGTTTTGAGACGCCACATGTGCATTTTGCTCGACAACACATATTCAAAACATCAGCGTTTCAATTTTCTGGGAACCCTCACAATCACCGGTCCATGTACAAATGCACTACGTTCATGTCGTTGGCGAGCAGATTCTGATACACCATCTCGCCCCTCCTGTCCGGCGTGAGGACACGCTTGCCGTTTTCAGAATATTCGATGCGTCGTATAGGCGTGCCCAGGTGACGGGCTAGATCCTGCTCGGCACAGTGTGGAAATGTGAGCCTCTTCCTGATGGTCTCGTCAAAGTACTGTATCCACACATCGGCGGTGAAGCTGATCAGCACAAAGATGTTGTCGATCCTCTGGTCACATGTATGGGCGTGCATCTGGTGGATGCGGCGGTACTGTTCGTCGAAGGAGTGCTTGGAATCTTTCCGAATGCGGTAGAGATTGTTGTCCCCCATCTTCTGAATCTCCAACACCGCTGCCATCGTTGATGACACGTGTCACAATTTCCCGGCATGCTCACCACAGACTTCCGGACAGGATGCTGGACCAGCGCTCAGCGAACCTGTCGTGTCTCGTCTTGAAGTCCTCCACGCTCTTGCGCGCGCTCGCGTTCGTCTTGAGACGGTGTCTGGACTGGAAAGCTTGCCTCAAGAGGCCGGCCACCTCCCCGACCGCAGGCAGGTTCAGAAACCCCTGTGCGAGACCATCATAGAACACCTGGGTCTCCCCGACCCGAAGGCCAAAGGGGTAGTAGCAGCGGTTTCTTGGCGTGTCGGTGTACAGCACGAGCTTGTCACACTGCTGAGCCAGATTTGCATGCACGTCAAAATCTCCACCGCTGGAGACATTCACGATGACATCCGCGCACTCCACCAAGCGTTCTAAAAGGGTGTCGTCTCGACGGTTTCCGTCAGCATAGTATGGCACAAAGATGTTGATCTCATTCGGAGTGAAGCTCTCGAGCTTCAAGACATTCACCAGCTGCACAGTCGTGTAGGCGTTGACCAGCAACAGCGCGTCCCTCTGGAAGTCCGGGACGCTCTCTACACAGTGGGCAAAGGCCTTGATCACGGTATCGAAGCTCTTGACCTCCAGGTACTCATTGATGTCCAGCAGAAACACAAACTTGTCGGGTTGGAGACCCATAGCTGCCCGAAGGGCCCTCGGGTCCGGTCTGTGTTGTGCGGGTGTCAGGAAGCGTGGGAAAATAAGGGACGCCGGACGAGAGGCCAGGGCTTTGGTCGTGGCAGATTGTGCATTGAACCCAGTGGGAACAATCACATCGAACCAGGGCATGATTCTTCGCGTCGTTTTGGGAATGTTGTCGTAATTCAAGCTCAGGACTAAAATGCTCGGGCAGGACCACGGCTTATCGACGTCAAACCGGTTCTCTGCATCTTTCATAACAAATATCACCACATCGATCCCCTCCTGGCTTATCAATAGCTGCAGAGACTGCTGGCAGGGCTTTTTGAGGGCCACCAGTCTCACCCGATCGAGGTTTGAGAGAAGTGTCATGCCGTCCGGGATGCGACTGGTCGTGTACTCAGAGCTCAGGTTGGGATCGACTGCTGTGAGGGGTGTGATTGTCACCGCGACCTGTCTGTCGGTGAGGAAGTTCGTGAGATCCACTGTGTATCTGTCACTCATGGACACGCTCGCACATGCTAACAGTACTCGACCAGGCATCGATGCTCATAGCTAATATTTACATTCTTGAAGTTTTCACGCGAAGGAATCTCAGGCCTGTCTGTTGTAGAACACATAGACCTGCCGCTTCATGTTGACAGCCTCGCCCAGTCCCGTGACCGGGCCGTACTCGTCGGTGAGTCTGACCTGAAAGTGGCGCCGGTCTACCTGCACTGCTGGGTGTCCTTCTGGTCTGTGGAGCTGTGTCGTCAGCCCGACTGATCCCGACATGCCCTGCAGCCTCACCTGATCACCGGTGCGCAGGCCATGATCACTCTTGACACCGATGAGTATGCTGTCCGACTGTTGACTGACGCTTTCTATCGCACATCGGTCTATGGGAATAGGTAGCGGGAGTCCCATACAGTCGAGTAGCTTTATCGTGATGTCACCAGCCTGGACGTCGACCGGGCCTGTCAGCTCCAGTCTCATAAAGGCATCATCCGAGCGTGAGGGTGTGAGGAGGGTCTCGACCCCCCCGAAGCAGGCCCGTCCGAACGGGTGGATGGTCGGGGTCGCAGGGATGAGCACATGTGTGATGCGTGCAGCGCAGGGCATGCTCGTGAGCCAAGATGAGAGGTCTCTGCCAGTGCGAGCGAGTGACGACAGCACCTCTGTTCGGACACGGGGCGCAGCTTCCTTGGCGCTGGTAAGGTCCTTCTTCACATCGGCCACAGCCCGCAAGAGCGATTCGGTCCACGACTCGAATCTATCCTGCATATTGGATTGCAGCACGGCGATCGAGTCGAGCATAGGCACCGAGAGCGGCACTGCATGATGATCCAGCCTCTCTGGCTTGGCCGGGACAGCCAGCCGAGGGGGATCGGAAACCTGTGCGTGCACCTCGATACGCCTCTGGGGTTTGGTCTCCAGCAAGTGCTGCTCCATGGTCCCTCCAGGTGTGTCTGACTCCTCTTCATCGACCTCGGGAATGGGATCGAGCGGCTGAGGCACGCCGAGTCCGATGCTCGGCGGCGCTGGCGGGTCGCTGGGACCCTCGTCCATTCGCTTCCGATCCGCCTCCATACGGGCCAACATTTCCATCGTGTTGTTCGGGCCATCGACGGATTCGGGCTCGATGCTAGTCGCGTCAGGCCTGGGGATCACGACATCGCTCCTCAGCTCGGATCGCTTTCCACCTGTACCCGATATGGCGCCCTCCAGGACACGCTTGCGATTGTCCACAGCATCTTTGTAGCTCTTCACGATGTCCGACCGATTCTCCGCCGCTTGTAAAGGCCTCTCCGATAGGGATGGGGTCCTCCTCTGAGTGGCAGCACTCAAATGTTCTACATGCTTGAACACCTGTGATATGACGCGCTGATTCAGCGCCAGTATGTACCTCTCGTGGTCGCCAGAGAATGGGGCACGGGTATCGTAGACAGCTTTCATGATGTCCAGAATCTTGTCGGCAGCCCCTGTGGCATCGATGTCCATCCTGTATCTCTGGCTCGCGAAGTGAGACAGGACATCGTGCACCGCTGCATAGTTGCTCTCGCTGAAGTAGTATCTGGACAGAGACCGCTCGCTCTCATCCATCCGACTGTGTCTCTGGCCTGATATTTTCACGGGCGCGCTAGCGCGAAGATTTCTTACGTCTGATATTCCAATGTGCCCATCCCACCCTTCAGCAAGAGTATGTTGTAGCCGAAGGCGTAGACCGTCAGCCGGCATGGCAGGATGGCTGCCTCGTTGAATTCACTCTTGAGTGTGGCAGAGTCCAGTCGCGACCAGTTGATGGTGCCAGAGGGCTGGTAGCTCTCGGGATCGAGCGCGAAGGTGTAGCAGTAGATGCCGACATCGGGGCCAGATGTGTGGTATCTCCACGGATTGTAGATATTGAAGAAGTTTGCCTCACGTGGGTCCAAGAGATTGTTCCCGTTGATCTGTATGAGAAACGTGTCTATGAAGTTCTGGCCCTCACCGGGAGTGGCGGAGCTGCTGTAGTTGAAGTAGTCGTTGTAGTCTGGGAAGCCATCGGAGTTGAGGGTGAACGTGTTGCTGCTGGCCTGTGAGCGCTGGGCCACCCAAATCAGTTCCTTGACAGGATGCGAAAAGTACATGTCGATCGAATTGCCCCGTGTCCCGCCGACATCGGCGCCGTCTGAGATCTGGACCTGTTCTATGAGGTAGGCATGCTCCATCTGTGCGAACTTGCGTCTCTCCGCGCTGTCCAAGCATATGTAGTTGACGAAGAGCGACACGTTCTCGAGTGGCCCGACCGAAATGGTGTTATCAGCGGCGTAGGTGAGTAAAAGGTCCTGCGATGTTCGCAACTTGACCCTGATGTCGACATCGTGCACCTGCAGTGCGACCAAAGGGAGTGCCAGCCCATTGTGACGACAGAACCAGAACTGCAAAGGAATGTACAGAAACTGCGCATCTATGGCCGATTGGTCGTTGATCAGGCTGCCCTTGTGTCCGATCAAGTTGTAGTATATCCTACGCTTCTCATCGCTCTGTGTCAGCTGCGACAAGAGCTCCAACCACTCTCCTGTGTGTCTCTCGACCATCTCACCTCCGATCCAGACCTCGACAAACTCAACCATGGCGTGGCCCAGCTTGTCTGTCCAGCGCACCAGCGGATCACTGCCTGTGACGCTCACCGATGGCAATGCTACGCTGATGTACATGTCGGTCACCAGATCGCCCTGTCTGGGCAGAGTGCAACGAGCGAGGCCGCCCCAGGAGGTGGAGCCTCCCATGACGACCTCTTGCGAGAAGCTCGAGAAATTGGTGTAACGCTTGAAGACAGCCTTGAAGAAGGACACCTGGGGCGTGCCAGTGAGATACTTGTCTGCGGAGCCCTTGGCGATGAGTGTGAGCACCGAGGCGTTCATGAGCACCTTGCATCTCCATGAGAAAGACTTGGGCCACATCAGGACGCCCCTCCCGTCTACTGAGGCAGCGTATTCCGAGCGACAGATGCATCGATGAGGATGGGAACTCATGCAGCGGACGAGCGGTTCATGTCCTCGGGACCGACCCCAAAGTATTCGAGGGCCTTCCTGCTGCACTCCTGCTCGGCCGTGCGCTTCTTCCTGTCGGTGCCAGTCGCAATGACGTGGTCCGGGTTGTCCGCAGAAATGACACCGCAGGTGTAGGTTTTGATGCCATTCTGGTCGACGTCAACGGCGATCTCTTTGTACGCTGGGAAAGCGCCGTTGAAGTGTTTCTGGAAGAAGCGCAGGAGGGTGTCCTTGTGGTTGTTTTCGTGGGCGATCATATCAACGAGGTCGGCGTACCTCTCCACGACCCGGATGATGAACTCGTGGCAGACAGTGAAGTTCATGCCGCTGTCCTCGAAGAGCGCCCCGACAAAGTTCTCGAAGAAGTCTTCGAGGACCTTGTGGTTCTTGCGGCCGCAGTTGACGATCTCTACGTACCTCGACATGACAACATGCTCTGCCAAGCCTATTCTCTCAGCGAACTCACCCAGCTTCGAGCCACACACGAGCCGCGTGCGAAGTCGTGTCAGGAAGCCTTCGTTCTCTTCCGGATAGCGTGTTTTCAAATAGGTTCCCACAGACAGGCCGCACACGGCGTCGCCGACAAACTCAAGGGTCTCCCCACAGGAGTCCTGGAGAGGGACCATGGAACCAAGGTCGTACTCTGGTGGGAGGTAGCCCTCTCTCTGCAGTGCCGGCACGCACCTCTCGAAGTCGTGGTCGGTGCATCCATAGCGACCCACAGCACTCTCATCACCCTCCCACTGCAGAGCTGCCTGGATGTAGGACTTGTGTACGAAGGCCTGTTGGTAGAGGGCCAGATTCTGCACCGTCACTTTCATGCCCACACGCGCAAAGATGGCAAACACATCGTCGACGGAAATGAGCTTGTTGCGGATGTTGTATGGGATCTGTGCTAGATGCTGCGTGTCGACCTGTCCAGGAGCATCCTGGGTCCGCGGGAAGCGTTTGCGGATCGTGTCGCGCCCAGGCGCCCTTACATGGACCTCACTGATGCCATATGCATCTGTCACGGCGGTCACTGCTGGCATGTCTAGTAGTCACAAGATGAAACTCGTGATCTATATGACGCATTCGACTGCCAGGCCAAGGACGCGTCATAGAGGCGCCGGAGCAACTTTCGCTCTGTAAAATTTGTGTCCGGATGTCAGAACCATGAGCTACTCTATCAGCGATCTCAAGCGCTACAGGCACGACCACAATCCACGGGATGTCCCGAACGAGGTCAGGAATTTCAACACGTACCTCCAGAAGTCTCCTCAGCTCGCGACGCAGCTGCAACTCATCGTAGAAAGGGATGGGATCGTCAGGCTGAATGACATGTTGATAGACCCCTCTGTGGTCATTCTTCGGCGATTGAAGTCCATTTTGAATCGTCTCAGTCGTGAGAATTACGACAAGCTCTTTGCCGAGATCACACGCCTCAGCAAACAGCAGTCCGAGATCGTCGATCGTGTCATCGACGTGATCCTGCAGAACATCAAGCTGAGCGATTGCTTCATCAGGCTGTACGCGATTCTCGTCAGAGACGTCGAGTCTCACAGCCTGTGGGAATCCTCCGCCGCTTCCTTCGCCGATGGGCTCACGGAGAAATGCCTTCAAGACTTCGAAACCTTCCAGAGCGTTGAGGTCAGGGCGAGTCTAAAGAAGCGGTTGTCTGATGCGACAGACTGCGATCAGAAGCTGGAGATAGAGGGCCGGGTGAAGAGGGAGAACAGAGCGGTGGTCCAATTCCTCGGCCACCTCTTCCTCCATGATATGGTCTGTGGTGCGACCGTGACCGGGATCATCGAGAGACTCCTCGCACCACACCCCGATGAGGACAGCCTCGACGAGCACAACATCGATTACCTGCTTGCCATCTACGCGCTGGTCCTCCGCAAGCTCACGGCTGCCGATCCGGAGACAGTCATGGCCACGAACCAACGCATCATCTCTCTGCTGGATCAGGCTATCAACATGCGCCTTAAATTTATGATCCAGAACTTCGTGAAGCAGAATCGGCTGTGCTGAGGTGCTCCCAGAAAAATCACCACCAGACAGTAACGATGGATGACACTCAGTACAGCATCACGATAGCGGAGACGCGGCTCAGGTGTAGCATTTGTCACGATTTCCTGTGCCAGCCCGTCACCCTCATGTGTTCACACTCCTTCTGCAAGGCGTGCCTTTCGAACTGGGTGAGCACACAGGAGCAGAACCGCGTCTCGGCCACTTGCCCAACTTGCAGAGCCGTTCTGCCAAGTCACATGACTGCTTCCTCGATCCTGAATGCCGTGCCCGACAGGCTCATGACCGAGATTCTCCATAAGACCTGCTATCTCGATTGCCCCAATGGCTGCTCCTGCAGATTGCACCCTTCTAAAACGGCGGAACACGACGAGACATGCGCGAACGTCGGGGTCCCATGTCGCAATGCGGCGCAGGGCTGCCAGGTTATCCAGCCAAGGAAATCGCAGGCCGAGCACGCTGCAATCTGCTGCTTCCACGCGTGCAGTGGCACGGCCATCGGCTGCACCAGACATGACAACCGCGACAGCATCGCCACCCACGAGCGCTCCTGCCCCCTGGCTCGCATTCGCCAATACATCGACTTCCGGCTCCGGAATGTCTCACACAAGGCACCTGGAGGCCCGGTGTCGCGTGACCGCCAGCTTTGGGGACCACTCCAAGGGTCCAGAATGGACCCTTTGTCCTCGGCGGGTGTCGTGAGGCTGGGACCCCTGCACATCGACAACCTGAACAGCATGGCCAGCAGCCTGAACACTCTCCTCGACAATGTGTGAGTCACTGCATGACTGTGTACCAGACAAACTGGGGATTGCCGAGGTCCATAGGCGTCTTGTACGAGCCCGACATCGCGAAAGACACGAAGAGGAGCTGGAACACTACCAGGCACAGACAAATGCAAGAGACGCTCGCGATGGAGAACCAGGCGTCGTGAGCAGCCATCTTGGCGACCATGTAGGCGAGGAAGAGAATGACGGCCAGGGCGATGAGCACGGCGTTGGGGTTCGAGGCCAACCTCTCCCCCAGGCTCGGAGCGGCATAGGTGGCCCCGGCAGAGCAGTCTTTCTGTAGATCGGTCAGGATTGCCCGCACTCGTGCGTACGTATTGCAGGAGTCGGCAGACGACAGCCGCTGAAGCCCCTCGAGCATCGGTTGGCAGCTGTCGATGATGTTCTGCAGGAGGACATCCACATCCGCGCGACCGCTCGATCCTGACAGCTGGTCCAGCGCCTGCACGGCCTTGGCAACGTCCTGCAGGTTCCCGATCTTCGCGACTGGGGTCCCTGTGCTGGCGCTGAGGACATCGCCGGGCTGACAGGGGTTCTCGCTGAGAGCGGTCAGATAGGGGTCGCAGCCCTCGAGAGACTGCTGCAGAGCGGTCAGCCCCTGAGTGACGATCTGGGCCTTCTCCATGCTCAGGGCCTGGACGCTGGGAAGAATCACGACGATCTCAGTTTGTAGGTCGGTGATGCTGGTCCTGGCGGCAGATATGTCATTGCTGAGGTCTCCACCACCCTTGAGATTGTTCCTGAGGTTCTCGTCACCGTTCCACATCGCAATGAGGTTCCTGCTGAGGGTCTGTCGCAGCTGATCCAAGCACTTGCTGACGAGGTCAGTGTTGTAGAAAAAGTTGCTGCGGCGAATGACGAGGTAGTACAGCAGAAGCTCGACGATGAAGACCGCCAGGAGCGTGACGCAGATCACCGCCTCGACCGGCCGCATTGGCCACTTGCGGTTCCGGAAGTTCAGGCCGACGTGCATCGCCAGGCTCACTCCGGCTATGACAATCGATGATAGGAAGAACCACCACACGGCGTCGCTCCTGATAGCGACCTGATTCTGAGCTTCCTGGGAGCTCAGAGCCGCATTGTATGCTGCGACATCGACGTTCCCGATTTCCCTGTCGAGATAAGAACGTGCCTGGCCGGAGGGATCCAGGTCCAGGAAGTCGGAGACGGTCTTCTGGCTGACGGTGACCCGCAGTTTGGATACCACCTTGTCGTAGAACACAATTTCGAAGATGCTGTACAACGCGATCGAACAAAACATCACGAATATGTCGAACATGGTGTACAGATCCCCACCATACTTCCATTTGAGGCCCAGAGCTGCAGCGTACACTGCAGCGACAATCACAGGGGCCACGATAGGCGCGACCATTTTGTAAGGAGGCACATTATTTTTTACCATCTAGGTGGGCGAATTTTGTTGTGATTCCATATTACATGGCGCCACGCATCCCAGTGTGGACCAGAATGGACACACAGTATCTGCTTTCTCACTTCTTCTCGATGCTGTTTGTCATGTGCCTTCTCGCTGCGTTTCAGATCGTGTACTTTCACGTGATTCTCTCCTACAATGTGGCAGAGGGGATAATGGGCGGTGTCGTCAACACCCTGGACACCTCCATCAGCTCGGTGTTCACCAATCAGACCGCCTACATCAAGGAGTCCTTCCTGTATGTCGCGCGGGCAGCTCAGTACTATGTGGCCCCTCTCTACACGTACGTACAGGCCCTGACCGATCGCGCGAACGCTGCCGAGAGGGTCAACGACACAGGGCGTATGTACCAGATATGGCTGGCAGAGATAACGATCGCATGTGTACTCATGTATGCCATGTTGCGTATCGCTCAGGTCGCCTACCCCTGAGATCACGGGTCACAGAGACGCATCCACTTGCGTTTCTTCAGGGGCAGAAGCAACATGCCCTGGTGGTCGCGGCGCCTGCTGTGCAGTATCAGGTATCTCTCGTCCCGAGTCTGGAAGCCACAGATTCGACAGGTCGCAAGGCTGTCCTGGGGTTCGCTGGGCTTTGCGACCTCAACCGGCGCGGTGTCGGACAGATACTTTTCGACGGCAGATCTGTGTGCGAAGTGCAGCAGGAGCTCGAGGTCGGCTCGGCTGACAGGCATGATGTCGCGGTGAGGGTTTCACTGATGGCGCGCTCTCTTTTTCTATGTGACTTTCATCCGCTAGAAACCCCTCCTGCGAAGCACGTGGCAAGGTTCGATATGGGACGTACAGTCAGCAGCAGGCCACATCTCAGAAATTTCAGATGTATCTGTACAGCTCGGCCATGCAGAACTTCGATCCTCACTTCACCCGGTGGTTCAACGACCGGTTTGCTGGGTTGATGCTCGAGAAGCCCGATCCCTCGAGCGATCCCTGTTATGACGAACAAGGCCGAGTCATTGCACGAGGGCCATGGGACCGCGGACCGACCTTCTCTAAGCGAGGAAGAACATTCAGATTCCTCCGCCATCAGCAGCTGATCCATGACTACTTCGTGCAGAACCCCCTCACGAGAGGTGTCCTGTTGTTCCACGGCCTGGGCTCTGGCAAGACCCTGACGAGCCTGTCTGTGGCCGAGGCGCTCAAGACAGAGCGGAGCGTGGTGCTGATGAGTCCAGCTGCCCTGAAGACAAATTTCATCGATGAATTGAAGAAGTTTACCAACAGCAACGAGGACGACGAGCGCTTCCTCAGTCGCATGTCGCGCGCCTATTCGTTTGTGTCATACGACGCCCCCAACACCCCTCAGCAGATCAGGAACATCCACGGAGGGCTGGACAACAAAATGATCATCGTGGATGAGGTGCACAACATGATCAGCATGATCAACAAGAGGTCCAAGAAGGGGGTGTTCCTATTCGAGGAGATCATGAATGCCTCCGACGTCAAGCTGATCTTCCTGTCTGGCACCCCGATAATCAACGATCCCTTCGAGATAGCCATCATCGCCAATCTTCTCACGGGCTTCATCAAGCCCAAGACCGGAGAGATCATCACTGCACCCCGCGCCCTCGAGAGGCATCAGAAGAAGATGCTCTTCGGAGACAACGTGGATTTCTACTACTACTTTGTAGACTCCCGTAACCCCGATCTACCCCAACTCACCAACCTGATGGCCCTGAAGCATCGCCTGGTCGGAACGATATCCTATTACGCTGGCCTGCAGCCCCAGCGGAAGATCCTCCCCGAGGTGACCGAACACACACACCTGATAGAGATGTCTCCCCGTCAACACGAACTATACGAGATCGTCCGAAAGCCCGAGAGAGAGACCGAGAAGAAGATACGGAAGCGCATGGCCAACACCGCAAAGGCAAAGAAGTTTGGTAAGGCGACGGTCAATCTCGAGATGATGTTTCGGCCCGAGGGAGAGACAAACCTTTCTAATTTCCGTGCGCAGTCGCGACAGTTCTGTAACTTTGTGTTTCCTCCCGAGCTGCCCCGCTACGTGCCAGGATTCAACGACATCAATGCCCTGGACGATGACCGCTCGGCCAGCAGGAGGCAGCACGTCCATGCTGTCAGCGACAATGGCCTGGACGCCTCTGAAGATGTCGCCTCGTACGATGAAGTCGCGCAGCGAGCCCATGCTGAGAGTCTGCGCCTCCTCGACCTCGATTCGCAGCGCTACCTGGTCGATGAGCTGCCCACGCACTCACCAAAGTGGGTCGAGATGCTGCGTGTGATGCAGGAGTCTCAGGGCCCGATCTATGTCTACTCGCAGTTTCGAGAGCTCGCCGGCGTCAACGTCTTCGCCGCAGCCCTCCGAGCGCACGGATACATCCAGTATGGCTTCGGTGACCCGGAGGTTTCGCCCACACCCATGAATCCTCTGCCATACACCAGGGACGCCGTGACGGGAAGGCTGTGGAGGGATCTGACGGCCAAGGAGCGCAACGCATTCCAACCCCTCACGTACATGTTCTGGCCAAAATCGAGCGCAAACTCCGATCGCAAGAGTCACCTCATGCGCGTGTTCAACAGCCATGAAAATCGCCACGGCAAGCTCATCCGGGTGTTTCTATCGACCAAATCGGGTGCCGAGGGCCTCAACCTCATGAACGTGCGGCAGGTGCACATCATGGAACCCTACTGGAATCTCATGCGCGTCAAACAGGCCATCGGTAGGGCGGTCAGACAGTGTTCGCACGCAGCGCTTCCACCAACACAGCGCAGGGTGGATGTGCACCACTACATGATGACGATAGACACCTTCAGCAGTCCCGACAAGGGGCCCAACGGAAAGATGCAGTCGACGGATCAGTACGTACACGCCATAGCGGCGCAGAAGCAGCACATCATCAACACCGTAGAGAAGGTGATGAAGGAAGTCGCCGTGGATTGCAAGGTCAATTACAATCACAATCGGCTGCAGGGTGAGTACACCTGCTACGATCCCGTCGGTGAGCAGGCTGCTCCCGCCCTAGATCTGGCACAGGCCCAGACAGATCGCGAAGTGTATTCCGAGTACAAGGTCCGTCATCAGGACATGATCCAAATCAGCCTGGGCAATGCAGGCAAGTATCGCGTGCAGAAAGAGGACAAGGCCATCATCGACAGGTTCCTCAGGAAGGAGTTCGGGGCGGGTGAGAAGAGGGAGGTCTTGCTCTTCCACATCCTCAACAACGAACCTGCTCTCGTCATGGAGCTCGTACAGGGTCGGGCACCGATGTGGAGATCATACGTTCCAGCAGCATAGAGGTTCAGTTTCGTGGGAAAATAGCACTCCATGTCAGCATGGATGTCCTCCTGATCAATCTCCAGATCCTCAGCAAGGTCCCCAAGTACGGCCGCCTCAAGCGTGCGGTGAACGGTCTGATCTCGCTCGAAGACGCGGCTGTGTTCACCAACCTGAAGCGTTGGGTACTCGCCGACGGCAGGCATCAGAGCATGGCTGACATCCGACGCATCGTAGACGATGCGGAGGAGAGGGTGCTCGCGCTGCTGGATTCGCGATTCCTCGGGGAGGCCAGCGAAGAGGGCCGGTGTGTGGATGCCAAACTTACGAACCTGTACAACGCCCTCTCCGGTGCTGTGCACGGCATGGAGAGCCTGTCGACCACCTATGCGGCAGATCTGACGCTCGTCGCCGAGCTCGACATTGTCATGGTCAAGATCGAGGCCGTGCTCCAGCGCATCAAGGTGAGGGGATCGTGATTACCACCTTGAAGGTGGTGCACCCTCATAAAACAGTACGGCCTCTCCCCAGACCATCACTGCACAATGGCGACACGCACGACAATGACCGCGATGGCACTCATCCTCATCCTGGCAATCAGCGGCGCCACTGCCGATCGGCGCATCATCAGGTGATGTCTCCCACTCTATCACCGAGTCGGCGACAGCTCTTATATGACCCCAAGGTGGCTCGTCCAATTTGTGCTGTTGTGTGCAGAGACCCCCAGTCGGACGGTCACAGCCGCAGGCTACAGTCTCTGGTCTGTACCTATGGGATTGACATTGTCTGCCTCGGACGCGCACAACCCTACTGCTGCGAGACAGAGGAAGACGACGGCACGCCGTGCTTCACAAGCACGGCCGAAAACCTCTTTTGCACCGGCGTGACACCGTATGCTGCGTGTTGTGTCTAGGGAGGACAAAATGAATCGATAGGGGAAGCGTTGTAACTCGACGATTTTCGCTGGTTTTACATACAAAGCATCACATCAACAAGTCCATTGACAGGCCGAGAGTCTTCACGCATGCATCTCGCGCGTAGTGAGATCATCATTCTCCACCACTGCATCCTCGATCACGAAGCCCTCTTGCTCGATGGCGACGTTGAGCCTTTCGACCATCTCCGGGATCGATGTCGAGCTAACGCGACGCAACTTGCACCGCCAAGTCATTTTCATGTCGTCCCACACATCCTGCATGCCGCAGAAACTGATTTAGCGCCCTCTCCTGGCATCACTGAACTTCGTGCACAGCACACACGCAAAAGAAAAGCTGCGCACCTCATCCCTGGGCGAGCCTCTGCTGGCTTCATCGTCGGACTCGTATTCGAAATATGGAGGCAACGGATGACTCTCACAACTCATGTTTGGTTCCTTTTTCGACCCAGCGCTCGCAACCTCTATGAGACCAAGACTGTGTCGTCTTGAGACTGCTGTCAGTCTCAAGACTCCTTGATGGGCATGATCTCGGTGAGACGCCTTGCCGCCGATATCTTGGCGCAATGAACGGCTGCATGAAAGGAACGAGCTCCGCTGAGGCTGATCTTGTCACCGTTCAGAGGATCGTCACAATCGAAGCCGAAGTTGAACTCTGCATCGCTCGGTATGTCGAAGATGCAACGAATCCTGTGCAGGAACTCTTCGTATGCTCCGGGCTCACTAGACACGCTCAACACAACCGTCTTCGCATTCAGCGTGATGCTCATGGTGGCGAGGGCGTTGACCGAGCGCAACGCGTCTGGCGTGAGGAACTGGCGCCAGTCAGGCAGGGCACCAGCGCAGAATCTGCATTCCTTCTCCTCGCTCTTGCCCGCGGACTGGAACTGCCATCGTGCTGCGCATGCAGCATGCACCGGTCTGGGGCACTTGCACACCGAGAGGAGCGGCTTCTCGTCGTCAGCCTCTCCGAGACAGATCCAACACACCTCGCATCCGGTCATCTTGCAAGTCGCACGTCACAAGTCGCAAGTCGATGACATGGGGAGCGTATGACGTACACAGACGTGTTCAATTTTGCTCCTCTCTCGGCAAGACTCATATAGACGTTGGATTAGACCCAGGAGAAATGGCAAAACAGGCGACAAGAGGCACTGCTCAGAGCAGAATGGGGAGTACCGGCTTGCCGCGAGAGTCTCCTATATTCCTAAGCGCGAAGCCCGTTCTCGGAAAGGCGATCGTCGTCCACACCGAGTACGGTGTGCTATCGGACACGATCGCACACTGCGAAGCGCTCCTGCTGATGAGGGGCCAGGCCTACTTGACACAGCAATACGACCGCATTCGTAGCGAGTCAATGGCCATCGATCATGACGCTGTGGCAGTGAAACTGTCGCGTGGCGAGGACCGAGACGCCAGGAGGCAATGGGATGATCTGTGTGACATCACGGTCCTTCTGTGTGCCATGCGAAAGGTGCTCACAAAGGCGCCAATCGTCACCTATCCTGGCAATCCCGAGAAGAATGCAGCAGTGAGGGCCGTGCCGAGGGGCCCCACAGACAGATCGCCCAGCGAAATTCATGTGATGGAATGGTAGATGGACCCTCTCCAACAGGTACAGGAGCTCGGGGCTGTGCGTGATGGTCAACCCATGGCCTTGCGTCCGTCCGCGCACCTGGCCTGTGAGGGATTGATCGCCCGCGGTGCCGGCGATGGGGACAGCTCGTCCTGACGCCCGCCAAGGACGGCGAGCAGGCAGCGGTGGGGTTCTTTAGGTATTCCAACATGGGGCAGGCGAGTCCGGGAGACACGTGGCTGCTGGGGAGCGGGATCGGAAAGGCGCCGCCCGGGTCCATGTCACTTGTGGCCTACGATCCGGGCAATCAAGGGACGCGCACTGCACTCGTCGTGAGTCCTGATGGAGGTGTCGGGATCGGCAACGACTCACCACGACAGGCTCTGGACGTGGCTGGCAGTATCAATGTAACTGGTGATTACATGCGAAATGGGGTGGCGTTAGGTCCGGAAGGCAGCACATGGGAGTCCTTTCACATGGCCATCGTCCCTGGGACCCCGTTTTCCATGCCCCTACCGGCTTCTGTGTACGTCACGTCCAGCCAGACCGCAGGCGGCGCGTCGATGATGGATGTGTCAGGCACCCTCAACATTCCCCGGACAGGGGTTTGGAGCCTGCAGATGATGACGGTTGCGTCCTCGTACGTGAGCGGAGCCTGTTACCGAAGCTGGTTCTCTGCAACGTCCACAAGATACTCTGCCGACATGCGGCTCGGATTCCACAGCGCCACAGGCACTCCAGGGCTCGCGTTCGGTAGTACCTTTACGGGTGTCTTCGACCAGGGCGATTCAATCAGCGTGCAGGTGTGGCTGTCTTCGGGCAGCAACACATTCTATGAGGGGTCCTACCTGGGGGTCTGTATGCTTCAGCCGTTCTTCTAGAAATTGGGCGTGGCTGGGATGCCGGAGGGGTGTTCGTTCATGAACTCGTTGGCCGCAGAAATCGGTCCGTTGCTGGAGGAGGTCTCCATCGGGCGCGTCGGGATGTGATGGGGGGTGGGGTAGTTCACGTGCGCGGGGTACTCGTTCTGCTCCTCGTTGGCGCCACGGATGCGCATGCCGGGTGCTGTTGGGGGTGGAGTTGGCGGGCTGGCGACCTGCTGGCTCCTCTGGCTGGCGATCTGCATCTGAAGGTTCCGGAAGTCCTGCTCCTCCAGCCTCCTGGAGGAGACCTCTCCCTGCAGCTCCATCACCCGACGCTTCTCGGCGTGGAGGCGTTCCTTCAGCTCGTAGATGTGGTAGAGGAGGAGGGCGCCGATGACGACAGCGAGACCGACGACGAACCTGATATTCATCATCGCCGTGTTGTATACAAGGATCACGAGATATTTTTCGCCCCTCGCCTCGAGGCTTTGCATGCCCGGCCTAGAATTCTCTCGCCCTGTCTCATGATGTGTGAGAATCTGTGCAAGCAAAGCAGCTTCGTACGTCTGTTGCACGAGGCCGTCACCAAATTACAGGATCGTCTCGAAGGTCAGAAAGGGGGTTCAACCATCCCACTGCCGAGAGCCGATGTCGCTTACACACTGTATGGTCTGGAGAACTGTCCCTTCTCTGAACGGGCCGTCGCAGCTCTTCGGGCGGCTGGGATCAAGAGTGTCTGCAGCTGGACCCTCACCGATCTGGGAGTGACCAGGCAGGCACTGTGGACAGAGCTCGATGCCAAGAGAGACTTCAGGGACTCCCAACACAGGACCTTCCCGATCGTTTTCCGTGGAGACCGGTTTCTGGGCGGCTGCGATGCATTGCTAGCCACGTTGGCGAATGACAACATGCCGAGGATGTACTGACGCATGATCGTCCAGTGCCTGCACGTCCATCACAGTCGCAAGTGGTGTCACCACCTTGCACAGGGCAGGGGCATCAGGGTGCCTTAGCGCATGCGTCCTACGTATTCATCATGACGTGGCGTAAATTCTGGCCGAGTAAAAGCTCGTAAAGAATTATGGATCCGATATGTAGGCAATGGGTTCTGCCGCAGATGACGACTGCTGGCAGGAGTTCCAAGCGTTCCTCGCGCAGCACAGGGTCGCGCGGGGACAACCGCACAATTTCACCCTGGCCGCCAGGCCGTTCGGGTCTTTCCAGATTCCGGATGCCCACATCGAAAGGTTTTACACCGTTTATCAGAGAGTGGTGGGCGATTCCTCGGGATGGTCAGCGACGAGCAGGAACCCGCCGCTCACCGAGAAACCTGGCAAATTCTGTCCGATCCTCGTGGACCTCGACTTCAAGTACGAGCTCACCGAGGGGGAACCTGAACGCAAGTACACCAACGACTTCATCAAGAGCTTCGTCTCGGCCTACTTTGACTTTCTGAAGAGGTACATAGTCATCGATGACAGCAACAACCGCTGCTACGTATTCGAGAGGCCGGCCCCGTACAAGACCGAGAAGAACACGAAGGATGGCATCCACATGATGTTCCCCCTCATCACGATGCCGCCGGAGATAAAGTTCCTCGCCCGCGATCACATCCTGAAGACGTGTGGGGAGCTCTTGAGGAACCTCGGGACGGTCAATCCCGCGGCCGACATGTTCGATCGCGCGGTCATAGATCGCAACAACTGGTACGTGTACGGCAGCGGAAAACCGAATTGCGACCCATACCGCCTGACGCAAATTCTGGACGATCAGCTGAACGAGCTGCCGATTCTCATGGGGACTGAGGAGCTGATACCCTTCCTCAGCGTCCGCGGACAGGACTGCTCCAACGTGACGTTCACAGCCACCGGCAATGCGGATCTGGAGTCGGACTATCAGACCTGGTCGGACTCAAGCCGAGGTCTGAATCGTAACGCCCAGCACAGCGCAGCCCGCAGGTCCAGGTTCGACTCCTGCACAGACCTGAGCTTCGTCAAGAGCCTGACCCAGGCCCTCAGCATAGATCGCGCCGACGACTACAGCAGCTGGATGCAAGTCGGCTGGTGCCTCCACAACATCAATCCAGACCTGATGGACGACTGGATAGAGTTCAGCAAGAGGTCGACAAAGTACGAGGAGGGATGCTGCGAGTCCCGCTGGCACCACATGCGGGAGGAGGGGCTGGGCATCGGATCGCTGGTCCGATGGGTCAAGATGGACAATCCGGAGGAATACGAACGCATCAGGAGGGAGGACATCCGGAACCTAGTGGAGAAGTGCTCGAAGAACAAGGGGGCGCACCACTCTGTCGCCTCCGTCCTGTACGGCATGTACCGCTACCAATTCATCTGCCTCTCGAGGAAGTTCAAGAGCTGGATCGAATTCCGGTGCCACAGGTGGCACCGGACTGAGGACGGCTACGGACTGCTGGTCAAGGTCTCCAACGAGCTGTACAATGTGTTCTCCAATACCACATGCGAGCTGTACAGAAGGGCCGGCGAAACCCAAGATGAGGACGAGAAGGCGATGATCGACAAGAAGATCAAGTGCTTCTCGGAGGTGTCCAGCAAGCTCCTGGATTCCAACTACAAGACCAACATCATGAAGGAGGCGTACGAGCTCTTCTACGTCGAGGGTTTCGAGGATAAGTTGGACGTGAATCCCCAGCTCATCGGCTTCGAAAACGGGGTCTACGACCTGGACAAGCAGGAGTTCAGGGATGGTCGCCCGGAGGACTGCATCACGCTGACCACCGGATCGGACTACCTGCCATACGACCCCGAGAGACCCATCTTCAGAGACGTCCATCGCATCGTCAGCCAGATGCACAGCGACCCCGTGATCTGCACCTACGTTCTGAAGCTCCTCGCGAGCTTCCTGTCCGGTCAGATCCGTCAGCAGAAGTTCCACATCTGGACAGGCCATGGATCCAATGGGAAATCGCAGCTGGTCGACATGTTCTGCAGCGGCCTGGGACAATACACAGCGGTCCTGCCCATCGCCCTGCTGACCTCCAGACGCGCGTCCAGCAATGCCGCCTCGCCGGAGCTGGCGCGAACCAAGGGGCGTAGGTTCTGTGTCCTCCAAGAGCCCGAGGACGATGTCAGAATCAACGTGGGCCTCATGAAGGAGCTCACTGGGGGCGACAGGATAGTCAGCCGAGAGCTTTACGGACCCATTCTGGAGTTTAAACCCCAGTTCAAGATGGTCCTGACGTGCAACAAGCTGCCCGACATCCCCAGCAATGACGGAGGCACATGGAGACGCATCCGTGCGGTCGAGTTCAAGTCCAAGTTCTGCGAGAACCCCGACCCACAGAACCCCCTGGAGTTCCCTGTGGACACGTCGCTGTCGACGCGCATCGATGAGCTCGGCCAAGGCCTGGTCTCAATCCTCATAGAGTACTACCGCAGGTACGTCGATGAGGGACTCATCGAGCCTGCTGCCATCACAAACTACACTATGGAATATCAGAAGAGGTGCGACGTCTTTCTGGAGTTCGTGCAATCGTACGTGATACCGACAGAGGACCGGCGAGACATCGTGCGGGTCTCAGAGGTCTACGGCTCCTTCAAGGAGTGGTACCGCCAGAACGAGCCCGACATGTCCAAGCTACCGAACAGCAAGGACCTTCGGGACTACGTGAACACACGCATGAAGAGAGTGTGCTCACACAACATGTGGCGCGGGCTGAAGCTGCGGGCCATCGGCGAAGAGGTGTTCGACTCCGACAGCGAGGCTGGGGACGATGACCAGGTGCTATAGGAATTGCTGCAAACGAGCTCTCAGACGACCGGCGGTGGAGTCGTCGGGGGCCAAGTACCCTACGAGGGTTGCGACAGCGGCCTTTGCCCGCATTAACAGTTGGGGATTCGTCAGGAGCAGCATCACTGCCATTCCTATGGCTATCCCCGTCAGGAGGGCCCCGCAAGTACGCATCACAACGACCACGACTGCCAATGCGCCACAGCCCATCAAGGCGATCGGTGCAGAGGTGACAAGGTCCATGGATCACAGTGTGCGTGAGAAAGTGACATATAAGAAAAGCGGTGATACATAGGGCAGTCGGTCGATCATGGAACGAACCATGTACAAGGCGAGGGTGATCGCCGGAGAGATGCTCCGGGCCCGTGGCTATGAGATCCCTGAAAGCGTGACCGTCATCCCGTTCGATGAATTTCGCACACGCTTGGCAGCCCGGGACCACCTAGACCTGTATGCAGAGTCCGATGCCCCCGGGGCCATCTATGTGAAGTTCTTTCCGATGGGAACCAAGAAATTGCACCAATCGTCCATCGAGAAGGAGGTGAACAGTGTCAAGTCCAAGCTGACGAACGCGGATGGCATCCACATTGTCTTTGTCTGTGAGGAGGCTCCTCAATCCAACCTTCAGAACCTGCTTCGATCCCAGAAATACAGAGACGTCGAGGTGATGACTTACGACCAGCTCCAACTGAACCCCACCGAGCACTTCCTGGTTCCTCATCACGAACTCGTGCCGCCGGAGGAGGAGGCCGGTGTCTTGCAGCGATACAACTGCACGCGCGGAAACATCTCCCAGGAGTTTCCCAAGCTCCTCGCGAGCGATCCCATCGCTAGATGGTTCGGCATGCGTCCGGGGCGTCTGTGCCGGATAACGCGCATCAGCGAGGTGACTGGAAGGAGCACGTACTTCAGGCTCGTCAAGTAGTCCGAGCGGGGGGTCAACCAAGCAGCGTCACAACCGCGTCGATGATGTACGGTGCGATCGAGGCGATGCCATAGGGAACCGCCAGAGCCATCAGAATCAGCACGATGTAATCCATTGCACTGGCCGACATATGCTCCGCTCTGTAAGTATGTGACAAAGATACATGAGGACGAACAGAGACATCGCAGACCTATTGAGAAGTGTTGTTTCCAAGAAACAGGCCGAGCTCAGAGACATGACCGACAGCACCCCGGAGGCCAGGCAGAAGCTGCGTTTTGGCATTCGTGCGATAGACTCCGCCGCTGACCAGATCGACGCCCTCGATTGGCAGCTGACAGAACCTGCACAGGCCTTGGGCATTCCCGGTGTCGGCAAAAAGATCGCTGCCAGGATCGCCGAGTTCCTCCGGACAGGGAAACTCCAGGAGCTCGAAGGATGGAGGGCCGACAGGGGTGATCGTGCGGTGCCCCGCGAGCTGCTCACTGTGTACGGCATCGGACCAGAGAGAGCGCATGCGCTGGGCCAGGAAGGCATAGTCACCGTGGACATCCTCCGGCGAGCTGTCAGTGAAAAACTGGTCTCGGTGCCCCCCAGCACAGAGAGGGCGCTGCGGTTCCATCACGACCTCCAGCAGAGGATACCTCGCACGGAGATGGAGGCCTTCGATGCGGTGCTTCGACGCATCACGCAGCGCGTGGCCCCCGGTGCGACAGCGATGGTCCTGGGCTCCTACAGGAGGGGCGCCAGGACGTCCTCGGACATCGACCTGCTGCTCACACGTCCACATAACGTCGAGGGCCTGCTGCAGGATATCGTGCAGGCCCTGTCCACCCGGGGCCTGGTGAGGGCGTGTCTCAGCAGTGGTGGGACCAAGTACCATGGCATCGTTGCGCTGTCCCGGAAGAGTCTGGCGCGTCGCATCGACATTCGGGCTGTGGGCTACGACAGCAGAGGTGCTGCACAGATGTATTTCACCGGCTCCAAGAGGTGGAACATCAGGCTGCGCGCCCTCGCTCTGCGTCGGGGCATGACCCTTAACGAGTACTCACTCGTCCGGAAGAACGACGGCATGCAAATTCCCTGTCCGGACGAGGCGAGCATATTCCGTACCCTGGACATCCCTTACGTGCCCCCCACCGAACGGGTCTAACACACGAAGTTTCTCTGCAGCCTGATGAGGTACGCCACAGGGAAGAGGATGGCGTTGAACATGACGGTGCATGTCAGGCCGACCGCTATGATCACGGTGTCTGGCAGCCGTCCGCCAGAGCTGGGAAGGAAGAGCATGCTCGGGAACAGGCCTGCCAGGAGTCCACCGAGGTGGCTGAAGTGCGAGACGTGGGGCTGGGTGATGATGGTGACCAGGAAGAGGACGAAGAACACCAGGATGAGAAAAAGCTGCAACAAAATGCCGCGGATCTCGTGGAGGTGCAGTAGCAGATCGGCTATCCAGAAGGCGGCGACGCCGAATATGAGGCCGCTCGCACCTACCACCACTGTGCAGGGGTCCGAAAAGAGGCAGCAGAAGAGGTTCCCGCCGATGCCCGATATCGTGCTGACGACCACCAGTCTCCACGTCCCGTAACGCCTCTCAAGATGCCTGGCGAGCACGATGTAGAGCAGCATGTTGGAAAGAATGTGCTGCAGCCCCTGATGGACGATGACCGAGAGGACCCATCGGTCCCGCTGGCCCTGCTGTACCGCAGGCAGGTAGAAGCCCCGCCATGTGACAAGAAAGTCGAAATCGAATTGCTCGCCGAGCACGGAGGCGAGGTGCCATCCATAGGTTTGGCCACTGTAGTTCCTGTAGTCCGCGGCGGTGTAGGAGTAGAGCGATAAGCAGAACAACGGAAACACGTAGGTGTAGATGAGTGGATGGGACCCCATCTTGCTGGGTGTGAACGCATCAGAAAGGCGCTGTCCGAGGACAAGGCTGTCCTCGTAGAAAAGCTCAGCTATCGAGGCATCCCTCACGATCAGGCGTATGGTCCTGACCTTGCTGGCCACCCTCGTGTCCGATCTGTGGTACAGCAGGAGCTGTGCGCAGGCATAGAGCCTGTCCCCGTCGTCTGCAGATGAGTCCTGGAGGATGCGGTGATAGCGCAGCATCTTGGACATCGTGATCACGCTCTGCACTGCAGTGTGCCACCTGTCCCTCGCGAGCTGTATCGTCAGCACCACCTCCGACGCCCTGCGCCAGTGAGCCCTCGCCCGCAGCCTGCGTTGGCTGGGTGAAGCCAGGGTGCCCTCGGGCGTACTCGAGTCTCCGGTGGATTCCTCGCGCCGAGTGTTTCCAATGCCATTCGTAGGACATGGCCGAACCGATGGTCTCGAAGCCTCGGACCCAGCAGACGAGTGACCAGGTGCCGCCCCTGGTGGCCCTGGCACCACCCTTGATCTCTCTGTTGTGCTGCCTGAGGCGCCTGCTGACGTCACTCGTGTAGCCGATGTAGGTACGGTGTGAATCTTTGATGAGGTACACATCGTACATGTGTGTCAAGACAAAAGAAACTTCTCCCGATCGGTGAAGAAGCAGCCTACCAGGGCTACGCCCGAGTCCTTCAAAGATGCGCCCATCAGGCACGACACAGTGTTGTCGTAGCAGATGCCATCGAGAACTGCCTCGGGAACAGCAATCCCGCTGAGCTCGATCGGCTCTTTGCCATCCACGACCGACTCAACGTGCCGCACATCACGAAACATCGCGAGGAGCATCTGCGGTTTCCCGTGGATGGAGTCCGCGTGCCCCATGCATGAAGCCGCCACACATGCCAAGGCCCTCCGTAGGCAACGATCGCTCGATGCCTCTCGAACCACAAAGGCATGGCCGTGTGTCCCCGGCTCTATACGTATCCTGAGCCCTTCTATGCCCATCGCCCCTTGGAGAGCTTGCCTTTCTTTTTCGACAGGTTTTTGCGCATACCGCCGCCGGAAGTGCCGGCTGGAGCCTGCGCCCTCTTGGTCGAGCCCCGTGGGGCATTGATCGGTCCTGCCAGAGTCACATCTTGTAGCGGTGTTAGGGCCTGGTCAGAGTCCGGTGGCATGGTCATCTGCGCCTTCTTGGCTGAGCCTCGTGAGGCAATGATCGGCCCTGTCTGTGTCACATCTTGCAGGGGTGTCAGGGCCTGAACCGAGTTTGGTGGCATGGTCATCTGCGGCGCTGGTGGCATCGCAGTGTAAGACATGACACCTGGGGGCCCCATGTAGGGAGCAGGGACTGACAATCCACCCTCGAAGTTGTCCTGTTCATCGCGTGGAACCAGGAAGCGCCGCATCCACGTCAGGAGTCCGGCACCGCTCTGGCGTCGGGAGGTCCTGCTCCTGCTCCTGCTGGTGTTGCGACGTCGCCGCGCGCTGTGTCCCGATCTGGCCTTCTTCGAGCGCTGGATTTTCCTAGGAGGCATGCCGGATGGTATTATATGGGCACATTTTGTGCCATGAATGTAGGATGACGGACCCGTCCGCAAACATCAATCCCCTGACGGGAAAGCCCTACAGCAGCGCCTACTTCGCCTTGAAGGCAAAGAATGACGAGCGACCGATGGAAAGACCTGCTGTCGTAGCACAGCTCTTTGAAGAGCTCACGCGGTTTCCGATCGTGTTTCTGAAGGCTGGCACAGGAACCGGAAAGTCGATTAACATCGGTAAACGGTTGCTCCAGTTCTTCAGGGTCTTGGACAGCGACGTCGCGAGGATAGCGGTGACCCAGCCGCGAAGGCTGCCTGCGACATCAATATCCAGCTTTGTGGCTCAGCTGATGGACGTCAAGTTCGGGGACGAGGTCGGCTACAAAATCAAGGGAACCGACCTGACGAGCGACAAGACGGTGCTCGCGTTCGTGACAGAGGGGCAAATCTTTGTCGACTTCACGAGGGACGAGGACATCCACAAATGGAAGGGGATGGTCCTCGACGAGGTCCACACCCGGACCGTAGAGGTCGATCTCATCATGTTCTTCCTGAAGGACCTCCTCGTCCGTGGCACTCGGCCCGACATGAAGATCGTGATCATGTCCGCGACGGCCGACCTCGAGGGGCTCAAGCGGTACTTTGGCAGGGATCGTGTGGGCATCGTTGAGGTTGAGGGTGACAACAAGCCCGTCGAGAAACACTTTGCGCCGCAGGAGATCAAGACCTTCGATGTGATCAAGGCGGGAACAGCAAAGATCCTGGAGATCCTGAACGACAAGAAATTGCCCACCGGCGACATCCTGATGTTCCTGCCTGGAAGCAAAGACCTCACGAAGGCATCGATGACTCTAACCAAGATGGGCTCGGAGGCAAGACGTACGTTCGTATGCCTGCAGCTCGAGGCCAAGACCAGTCAAGCGGACAAAGACACAGTGGAAAAGGCGAAACCCGCTGCCTTCGGCGTAGACGTCAAGGTAGTGTTCGCCACGAACATCGCAGAGGCCTCTGTCACCATCGATGGGCTGGTGTACGTAGTCGACAGCGGCCTAGAGAAGTTCAGTGGGTTCGACCCCGCAATGAACTGCAGCACGCTCGACACAAACTTTATCAGCCAGGCCCAGATACGTCAACGATGGGGCAGGGTCGGTCGAACCCAGTCAGGGTATGCTTACTGCCTGTACACAGAGGAGCAGTTTCAGGGGCTGCAGGAGTTTCCCACGCCGGCCATGCTGAGCACCGACCTCACGGGGGTGGCTCTGTCGCTCATGAAGAACCCTCGCTTCTACTGTGTAGCTGGAGTTGTGCACGCCTTCAAAAACATGCACGATGCCCCATCGTCCCTCGCGATACAGCACGCCATCGAGAGTCTGGCATATCTCGGTGCTTTGCAGAAGTTTCCCGATCAGACCGTGCGACTCTCCGACCTGGGACTGGCCATGGCAGACCTGCCTGTCTCCCCGGAAATGGCCAGGTCGCTCATATTCTCTCGTGTCTTCGGATGTCACCCAGAGGTGCTGAGAATGGCTGCCATAATGGGCGAGGAACAGTACACTGAGCTATTTGTTACCGACCCTGGCGCGGCTCAGGGTGCCGACCCGATCCCTGCAAAGTATCGCAACCCCCTTGGGGAGTGTTTCGGAGCGCTGGACCTGTTCATGGAGTACGAGGCGCTGCCCATCGACCCAGATCCCGAGGACACCAAGCTGGAGGTGCAGACTGCTTTCTGCCTGCAGAATCGAGTGAAGCTGCACAAGCTGGAGGACGCCAAGAAGACCTACCGGAGTCTGCGCAACAGCCTGATGCGGTCCGAGTTCGACTTCAACAGTCTCCGCAAGGGGGGACAAGTCCGCGTCACCATACCCTTCCTGGACAAGACTCCGATCGACAAGGGGTTCGGCGAGAGGCCCCAAAGCGCCGAGTGGCTGACAATGCCGGTCACCGGAAGCTCCGCCGTCGACAAGATCATGCGGTGCCTCCTCATGGGCCACTTCAGGGGGACCATGTTCAGCAGGGATGGCAAGAGCAGCCAGTGCCTGAAAACGAACATCACTATCGCGGCCGACAGCAAACGACCCTGGGCACCGGTGTTCCCGTGGGCGATGTGGAAATCGATGATGCGCATCGACCAAAAGATATTCGCGCTCTCAGGTGTCACCAAGGTGGACAACCCCATGTGGATCTTGGATGCGGGCGAACACTACCTCAAGCCCGATGTGCTCCCGCCAGAGATGAAAGCGGTGTCGAATGCTCGACAGAGAATGCTCAAGGAGCTGAAGGAGCTGGAGAAGCTGGGACCAGATACAGGTGACTACTTCAAGACCTACTAAGCGTCATAGAGGCTTCTCGTGCCGACCGAGAGAGCATGTCAGGATGGTGCGCTTGACATGCAGGTCCGATCTGATCATGAACGCCCTCATCACATTCTACAAGAAGCCCGGCAACATCAACAGGATGTTGGAGGTCATCAGGGGCCACTCACGTGTCTCGCTCAGGCTGCTGGACTTCTTCGCTGCCAACTACTCCAAAGCGCACAACATCACCCTGACTGTGAAGGACGGCGAAGAGAATGACAAGGCCAGCACGACCCAGCTCGTCGTGCATTCCAGCTACAAGTCGCAGCTCCGCGCCTACAGCAAACGCAACTTCGATCCCTTCTGCCGCGGCAATCACATCGCCTTCGAGTATGCGGACGATGAGCTCCTGACGACCACCGTCGGCCAGCTCAACTTCTTCAGGTGGATCATCTCGAATCCCATCCTCGAGTACGTCGAGGCCAACGTCGATCCCATCGAGGCCGAGATGAAGCAGACCGAGGACGCCCAGCTCCGGAAGAAGCGGACGGAGGAGCTCAGCCTGTCGGCGAGCCGCAGCATCTGCAAGAACAACGACGTCAAGATGCTCGTTACATTCGACTTGCCGTCCAGTTGAGCCTACTCCACGGTCTACGAAAATGTCACAGAGATCTATCAGGGCATGGATCTAGCCTCCCCGCCTTCTCCTGAGCTGGACATGGAGTTCCAAAACGCCTTCGACGACAAGGTCCAAGCAGAGGAGGTGCGCAAGCTCAACGAGCTCAGCAGGCTCGCGAACAGCGTGACGGATCTGCAGGAACAGGACGGGCTTGTGCAGAACATGAGCCTGATCGCAGTCGGTCAGAAGATCATATCAACCCTGGTCGACGTCATGAGTGATCTCGTGGACGGCAAGCCCCTCGTCTCAGTGTTCACCCAGTCCGATCGGGGTCTGTACATCGGCATCACCCTCCTGCTGGTCGCCCTCGGGCTCTGGCTCATCTCGATCACCTCCTGAGGCCATCCTCTCGAACGCGTCCTCCAGGGTGTGCATGCCCACGTCTGTGTCGCTCGTGATGATCGCATGAACCACGGGCTGCGTCGTAGTCATGAGCTCGAGCTCCTCGGGACAGGGCATGCGCAGCCGTGGCGCCAGGGCCTCGCGGGTGAAGTCTCTGCGACACACGGGGCAACTCACACGGTCTGACTGCCTGAACCACTGATCGACACAGCGACCGTGGAAGATGTGGCCACAATCGAGCCTCCTGACGTATTCCCGTGGCTCGTACCCATCGGTGCAGATGCAGCAGGCATCGTTCACTTCGATCCTGCCCGAACGTGCCTGGCGCCTCGTCGATGATCTCTTCAGGACCTCACGAATCGAGTCTTTCACGTAGATGTGCTGCTGGACATACAGCGTCTGCAGATCGTCGAACATGTAAAACGTGTACCCCTTCTGCCACTTCTTCTTTACAATGTCGATGTGGTTCACGAGACGTTTGCCCTCGAACACCTCAGCCATGAGAGGGGCCAGCTTGGCCTGAATGATCTCCATGGGTATGTATTCGTCCCGATATTATTGGCCCTGTTTTGAGCGCGACCAGGCCGGTATCCCTCGCGGGCCTGCCTGTCACATGGACGTGTCCATCGCCGTACGTGACCTTGTCGACTACGCACACCCTCTTGCCACGTCTCATCGCCCACCAGCACAGGTCCTGGATGTCGTCCTTGCACACTGCGTGGTCCTTGCTGAGCCGCCTGATGGTCCCGCTCAGGGAGGCTGCGGGCCTAGCCTCCACGAACGCCCCATCGTGGGAGATCCGTTCCCCGAGGTGCTCCAGCAGGGTGGCGGCATCCGCCTCGCAGGGGAACGCGAGAAGGTGCATCCCGTCACCCAGGGTGAGGACTCTGTACGATGGTGTCTGTGCGATGATGTATATCGTGCTGCCCAGGGGTCGAAACCCGGACGTCGTCCATCTTGAGTTGTTGTTGTTGGGCCACGGCAGCCTTCTCGCCCACGCCTCGGGATCGAAGCTCAGCAGATGCTGCCCGTCCGAGTCCCCGCTGATCGAGCTTGAGTGCGCCGTGTCTGTCTGAAAGGCCGTGACTGCCCTCGCTCGGGTCACTCTCGAAGGAGCGGTGAGCCTGTTCGACCTCAGGCACAGCCCTGAGGGCGCCCGAGCTAGCGCACCGTGGGAACGCATGCCAGGAACGCGACGAGTACGTATTCGTCGGCCACAAAGCCTTTATGAGTGTTGCCTCTCGAGTGCCTCTGGACCAGGCTCGCGACGGCGAAGTACAGGACCACTGCCAGGTACCCATTCATCCAGAGCCTCCGATCGAGCCGTTCCCTGGCGCTCATCGTGTCCCTGTGCCAGGTCTCCAGCTCCCGGATCGCCTCCAACAGGCCTGCTATCTGCCGCATGTCGTCGTCCATGGCACAGTCTACAGGTCCCACAAACTGCCCCAGAACGACCTCTCTTTAGGGGGTATCTTCTCGCGATGCAGGATGCTATCGTCGAGCTTGGCCAGGGAGCTCTCGATGGCGCTGGTGCCCCGCCGGTGCAGTTCCTGCAAAGCCTTGTACTGATTCTTTGCCGTCTCCAACAATCTCCCGAACGCTTCGCTCAGCTCGCGCTGATCCATGGTCCCGAGGGCCAGCTCTTCGACCGTCGGTTGGCTCGGCACCTTCCACTCGGTCGGCTGGTAGGGATCGGCGAACCACGCCTTCACCTTGTCATAGGTGGTCGTGCTCACCTTGTCCTTTCTGCACCGGTAGAGCAGCACCCGCTGCAGCAGATCCTCGTCCCGACGTGACAGAGCTGTCGCTCCCCCGGCATCCACGCAATCCTTGAGTTCCTTGAACTCCTCGGGCGAGAACAGCGTCGCGTCGGGGGCCATGCTCCAGGCCCTCGTGATCAGTAGCCTCTGCACGGCCTCGGCGAACTTGTCATGGATGCCCCCGGTCGTCTTCGGGCTATCGTTGAACTTCTTGATCACTGTGCCAACGGTGGTGTTGTCGGTCATGTGTGTGGTATACAGGGGAGAGGGAATTCTGGCGTCGTGGCACGACGCCAGTGCGTTTAATCCTCATAAAAAAATCTCACACGCACATTTACATTCACAGAATGACAGACACCAACGCTTCCTCCAAGAGCAGCACCATCGCCACCAAGATCGGGCTCACAGTCCCCATCAAGGAGAAGACCATCAAGAGCTATGTCAACCACCTGGCGAGCACCGACACCAGCAAGCTCATCCCTAAGCAGGTCCCAAAGATCAGCATCGTCGCAGTCAGCGCCGGCGTCGAGTACCTACTGGGCCACATCGTGGACGTCGGCGTGAAGGGCGTCGAGGGCGCCACGTTCACGGTCGACAACCTGCGCGACAACATCAAGGCCGACGACGACCTGTGCTTCCTGACCACCGGACTCAAGGATGCCATGGACTACGTCAACGCCCAGAAGGAGATCAAGAGGGCCAAGAAGAACCGTGGCAAGGAGGGCACCACCGCCGCGCCCACCGAGCAGCAGACTCAGGACATGCCCGACGCCGACGCCCCCGGGGACAACGAGGAGGGGTCCGAGACCGACCATCCCCACTCCTTCTCGTGCCTCAACCAAATCAACAAGCGCATCAAGCTGGCCAGCAGCAACATCCGTGTGTCCTCGGAGGCGGTCGACCTGATCCAGTTCCTCCTCGACGAATTCTACCAGGGCATCGTGTCCGGTGCCTACTGGATCGCGCAGAACAATGGCCGCAAGACTTTGGCTGCATTAGATGTCTGTGTAGCGCTTAAAATCTATCTTCCCAAGCGCCTGTTGCCAGGCCTGTACGCGCACGTCGAGACACTGACAAAGAAGTTCAAGGATGTCGAGGCCGCCAAGCCCCGCAACAACGCACCCACCTCCGAGCCTGCAGCCAAGAAGGCCAAGGCCGAGACCCCGAAGTCGCCTGCCTCCGAGCACGCCGTCAAGGTCGTGAAGCCAAAGCCGGAGGCCAAGAAGAAGGCCGCGAAGGTTAAAGTCTAGGGCGTCAGCCGAATGACATTGTCTAGTCTCATGTGCATCTAGCACCGTGTAATGAATTTTCGATCCTACAAAAACATTCTTCCGGGACGTAGCGGGCCACACCCGCTGCGTCAGAAATCTAGTGAATATGCTCTGCGTCCACATCACACTCGTTCACACGATGTCCCTCACACTCGGTCAAACGGTTTCCCTTGCACACTTGACGAACGAGCCCATACTCTCGGTCGGTGGGCAAGATGTATTGATCGACTCGGCTGACTTCGAGGCATTCAGCAAGGTCAAGTGAACGTTGTGGTCAGGGTATGCCGTGCACCCCAAGGTCGGAAGGATGCACAGGCTGGTGATCGGTGCCAGGCCGGATGGCATTCCCGAAGATTACGTCGTCGACCACATCGACCGCAATAAACGTAACAACCGGCGTGCCAATCTCAGGTGGGTGTCCACATCGTTCAACATCTGGAACATCGCCGTGAAAAAGGGCTCAAGTAGGTTCAGAGGAGTGACTTGGGACAAAGCTGGCAGATGCTGGATAGCCAGTTCTTGTGGGGTATATCATGGCAGGTACAAGGATGAGCGCGAGGCAAAACGCGCTGTCGCCAAAGCTGCCATCAAGAAGTGGCCCGAGTGGGCACCCACCAGTGATCTCCTGATCGGTCCCGGTCTGCTGACCAGGGAGGAAATCGAGGCCATCCAGCTAGAGCTCGCCTCTGATCCAGCGTGGAATGGCCCTGCGAAGCGGAAGGAGCTGCCGCAGGGGGTGAGCCTCGTCAAACTCGCGCAGGGACTCAGGTACAGGGCCAGGTTCAAGAACAAGACGATCGGTACGTTCCTCACGATCGCAGAGGCCAAACAGGCCCACACAGCCCATGTCCAGCAGCTGAGGGACGCCAAGTGGAGTGCGCACCTCCAGCTGCCTGTGACCAGGGACGACGAGGGGAGAGCTGTCATCGACTTGTCAGGAAAGGTGGGGAAGGGTCAGAGGGCTGTCGTCGACGAGGTGCACTGGCATGCTTTGACATTCGAGACATCATGGAGTTCCAGATGTGTCTGTGGGAGCCACTATCCTCAATCAGCAACAGAGGATCTGCATGCAGTCGTCTTCAGGCTGGCGAATCCCGACGTCGCGACAGGGGTCGTCAACTCCATCGACCACAAGAACGGGGACACCCTCGACAACAGGGCTGCCAACTTGAGGGTCGCCACGACCTCGATACAGGGGCACAACAAGCGCAAGAGGGCAGGATGTACGAGCAAGTACTTCGGCGTCAGCCTGGATCCCAAGACCCACAGATGGAGAGCCATCGTCACCCACAAGATGAAGAGCCGTAATCTTGGATTCTACGCGCTGGAGGAGGACGCCGTCCGAGCCTATGACAGGGGGGCCTCCGAGATCTATGGTCTTCATGCCCAGCTCAACTTTCCACCAGAGGCAATCGCTGCATGATCGACCTGAACTTCTCGGTGTATTTACTCTTGATCTCCGGCATGATCGTGCTTTCAGAGCCATCTCGATGTCTCTGTGGCGCGCCTGTCTGATGTATTGCCCTAAGGTCTCAATAATCGTAAAGAATGTGCATTGAAACAGTAGAAGACTTCGACCCGACTGGTGACATAGAGGTGGTCCTGGAGGTTTGAAGGACAGATGTCAGACGAGTTCTACCTGAACTGTCTAGACCTGTGTCTTAGCTACAGCAGAGGGCTAGAAGTGTGCCTCTCGGAGACAGGGAGAAGCAGAGCTGTGGATGATCTGGAGAACAGGAGCCAGGAGGGTGTTGAATTGATGGACTTAGATGGGACGATCGAGGAGGCCAAGATGCGGAATGCAATCCGATCGGTGTGTGACGCTCTCAAGGATGCCATTGACAGTGCTGTAGCACAGGAACAGGATTTCACGATGCTGAGGGAGCACATCTTCGGGGTCGCCGCAGAGGATGCGAAGACGCCGAAGGGGGACCTTCACTTCGGAGCAGGGATGATGAGACAGGGACCGGAGGTCTTCACCGAATACGTGCGACGCGCGTTGAAATCGATCCATGCCTTGGCGGTGGGAGTGTGACGAGGCCTGGAGCTAGCAGGATCTGCTGCCAACGATACATCGTACATGGCAAAGCAAGGTGTCTCTGTAGCGCTTAAAATCTATCTTCCCAAGCGCCTGTTGCCAGGCCTGTACGCGCATGTCGAGGCCCTGACCAAGAAGTTCAAGGATGTCGAGGCTGCCAAGCCCGCAACAACGCACCCACCTCCGAGCCGGCGGCCAAGAAGGCCAAGGCCGTCGCCTGCCTCCGAGTTCGCCGTCAAGGTCATGAACGGAGGCCAAGAAGAAAGCCGCGAAGGTCAAGGTCTAAGGAGTGTCAGGAGTCGAGCGACGTCGTCTGATCTCATGCGCATTTAGCACCATGTGATGACATGGAGTAGCACGGAAACCACCCAGAGACCTAGTCACTGGGACACACTGGGACACACCTGGTCACACCTGGCGCATCAATAGTGCAAAATTGAAGGCCAATTTCCACATCAGACGTATCTTATGTGTAATTCCAAATCCCAAACCCTAAACCCGAAACCCCACATCTCTACCTAACACAATGTCTAACGCTACAAAGATCGAATTCAGTGCCTCCGACACCGTCGGTGTGATTTTCGGCAAATCCCCCTCTGGCAAGTCAACCCTTTGCAATTGTCTCCGCACGACCATCGATTTCCCACGAGATGGGCGTGAAGTGGCCGACGTGTGCACAAGTGAACCCCGCGTGTACAATCTCAAGAACAGCAAACACGACAAGATCTTGGACGTCCGCTCAGAGAAATTTCCTGACGAGGACATGGCCTCGTTCGCAGCTAGAAACCACCTGCACAGAGCTGACTACGTCATCTTGATCCGGTCTCATCGTGATTGTCCTCCGGATGATGAAGAAATCATCGAGTGGTGCAGCGACAACAACAAGCCCATCCTTTTCATTTGTGCAGATCACCACGAGTACATTTTGATGACGATGCAGGCAGAAGAGATGTCTCAGTCCGAAGCTCGAGCCTACCTCAGAAAAGACAAGCAACTGGCAGTAAGACTGTGGGAAACCCCCTGTTTTGCGGTAGACACCAAGCAGTGGCAAACTGCCATCGAAGCATACCAGGCAGGTGATTACGATGCTGCACAGCTGCACTACGACGAGGGCGAGCTTCTCAAGTTTGTCGCTAGAGTCGGGCAGGCCAAATCCACAGTCTCCGGAGGCATGTCAGCCTACTTCAAGTCGCACGCAAAGCGGGAATCGCAGAACGAGTCAGAGAACTACCCAGAGACAACGCAACTTGAGACGGCACTGTTAAATGTCCACTTCATCAGCCGTACCAGACTCGACGGACCGATCCCTGCTGACTGCAGTGTGGTCTCTGTTCAGACTCAGACATAACGCCCTCTTGCTACTTCCAGAACTGTCCAGCTCTCGCCAACTTTTTCTAATACTCTCTTTTCTTTTTCCATCAGCCAGTGAACGTCACGGGCTTGATTTACAATTTTCTAATTCCAGAGAGGTACTCCCAAAGGGTATCATCGCGACGCGCCAGATGTGACCTGGCGCATCGAAATTTGCATCTGCATCACCTCCCCTGCGGAGGCTTTGCTGACGTTGTGAAGTAGCGCAATAACAAGAGAAAACAATCCCATTAGGAGGAGAGCCCCCACAGGAAGAGAATAAAGAAGGGTGTGGGGTGAACACACATGCTCAAAAGGTGTCGTCAAAAGCGTACGACTCCTGTGCAGTCGTGAAAGATCTGCCATCATCTGATGAGTCCAGTTCAGAACCGACAGACCAGCCACCACAAATTTGTCGTTTCAAGACGTCCATAACCTGCATTTTCATGCTGTCGCTGCTTTCGGTATGCCTTACCTCAGAAGATATGCCACCTCTTAGACGTGTGCAATAACGTATAAGTTTTGTAGTGTTGACTTGATCGTATGAACAAAGGCATGCCATCTTTAGTCGTCTGGAGTCAATGTCAGCAAGACTCTGGATGTTACTTGAGCTGATGTACAGCTTTTCCAAGCAGGGCATGCTGTGCGTGGGCTTCAGACCATCTCGATCGGTCGCTTCGAGGTAGGAGAGGTACGTTGTGTGCAGCCCATTGCTGAATTTGACTGGTTGCATGTCTTTTCCTGGCGCGCGTGCTTGCTTCAGTGCAGAGGGCTGCGAGTGGTATTTTGCAAACTCGAGTGCTATGTACCTGTCAAGACCGGTGTCCACAAACTGATGTACGTACGCAGTGATGTTCAAGAAGATCTGGCAGAATGCAGACGTGCAGTAGCCTGGATGGCTGTCAAGCTCGTGCCGAAGCAGTGCGATGAAAGAATCTCGTGTGTAAGAGGCGTTGGAAGAGTAATGACTTCCGTGTGCCTGCGTGAAGTTGGCTTGCGCAGTCTCGTGTGACGCCTCTTCAGAGAATGCGTAACTGAAGGCTTGCTGCAAGGAGACTCTGTCGACCAGATCATAGGCCTGAGGGGCGTCTAGGTTGTCAAAGTTGTTGGACATGATTGAAAGATTGCTGAATCGTGATCGAGGGTGTGTAATTACTCGACTTGAGGCCGCTCATGAAATGCCCATCAAATTTGCACACTGCGAGGTCTGTGCAGTGTCACTTTAGAGCCTGTCATTTCCAGCAATCAAAATCGCTTCGGCAAGCGTTCGTCTCGGCAAACCATGTAATCGACTAACACGACTGCAGTTCAGAGATGACCTCGCAGTACGCCAACATAAACCAATTCCAGTTGTTTGTGCTGCGTGACGTGGAGCGGTCGTCTGACACTTTTCTGCCAGGATGACTGGCCATGGCGAGGCTGAGTTACGTTGTGCTAGTGCAGAAGTCACTATCTGTGCAAAATCGACGGGAGCATTCAATGCCGTGCCCGATACACAAACAAAACCCCAATACTTTGATTTACAACCCGAAACCTCGAGCAATGCAAGCCGGAACCCACTCTTCTTCGCGACAACAAGCGAACAAGTCCACACAGACACCCGAGCAAGCCTCCCACGCAGAGGAGGCTACATCTGCACTTCTTGATCACGATTCCGACACCGCAAGAGCTGTTCTACACTCCGACATCCAGCGACATCGACGCGTCTCCAAACAACTCGACACAAACAACGCCAGCATTTCCTATGATCTCGACCGAGTCGACGCAGACGGATGCGCCTCCTGCAACCTCAAGCGAATCCGTTCAAACAAGTCCAAGTGCTGATGACACAGTCTGTGCTCACTCGGCTACTCAAAAGCCAGAAGTGACACTGCGAGATGCATTCAGCTACGCTTTCTCGATGGCAGCAGACATCAAGACCGCCCAGCAGATGTTCCGAGACGCCTGTGCGGACCATGTGTACCCCGTGAACTCGTACAAGCGCGAGGAGTTCATCAGCCTGCTCAAGAACAAGCTCGGGTACAGAGCCAGATTCGCATCGAAAGAATTTTTCCAGGTCTTCATGAACATCGCCGCATTCGTACACCAGTACGTGGACCCAGGCCTCGACTATGAGATAGCGGCGGCATTCGCGCAGGCACAGATGGGCCCGAAATGGTTGTTCACCTCTTGGCTAGCACCACGCATGCACCTTAAGTTCAACGATGGGATGCATGCTGTTTACCTGTGCTACACAGCCAACACCCGTATGCTGAGGGATCTTCCAGAGCCTGGCACATACGTGGAAACGGACTGCATGCGCACATGTGCAGAATACAATGCGGGACTCATCAAAGCTGCTGGTCATTGTGTGGACCAACGTAAAGTCACACTTGACTACGAGACACGTGTTACATGGGAGAAAATCATGGCAAAGCGTATGCGTGCGTGGCGCGGCCTCCCATGAACACTCTTTACTTTTTCATGAATAGCCTCGATACCAGTCGAGCTCTTCTTTTTTTATTCTTTCTTCGCGAAGCCGGCGAAGTTGGTTTTGGTGCGCAGCACCAAATCTTGGGCGCCACTGCGTGTCTGCCCAACCCGGGTTGCAAGAGAGTGGCACACAGTGCCACTCTTTGCCACCTCAGTCCCGAGAGACCGACGCTGAAGCAAGGCACTGGTAATAATGCCAGAGTCACTGGCCATTCATAGGCGGCCCATGGCGGGTGCCTCCGAATACTTTGTTCTCGACCGACGGAACGCCTCCGGGCGAGGCCCTCCACCGGCTGTCGCCCTCAGGATGTGCGTTCACGTCTCGGTTCACAGTGGTAAACGTGTGGTGCAGCCATTGTTAGTGGACTCAGTAGTCTCTGGTCTTGAACTTGCTCTTGATCTCCAGCATGATCGTGTTCTCTTGACCTCCGAAGTCGTAGGGTGTCCCGTCCGGCTGGACGAACTTGATGTGAAACTTGATTATGTGGGGTCGGATAGGGTTGAAACGAGTGTAACATTTCCCCAGGTCTGCGAAGTTCAATCGGCGGTAAGTTCCTGGTTCGATGTCGGCCAGAATGACCTGTGCGAAGCTCCCGTCAAGGACCGCACTGCTGCCCTTGTTCGTGCTGATCCCTACGATGTTCAGAGCAATCCAGTCAGGTTGGACAGGTGCCGTGGACTTGTACAGTCCCAGCTGAATCAACTCGATCGACACCACATCCCTGAAGTCCAGGGTCCCGCCCTCTATCACGTACTCGGTAGAGGTCGGCCACTTGGTCGGGTCCCGATCGCGAGAGTCCAGGATGACGTTGTGGTACAGGTACTGCTCGTTAGCTGTGAGTGGTCCGGGACGCACCACGATGTTGTCGTGGTAATTGCCCAGGATGTGACTGCCGGGCGCGAGCGGGTTGAAGCTCTCTTGGTATGGAGTCATAGGTTGTCTCCCGGCCATCTGCATACAACTTTCGCACACTTTATTTGGGCTGAAATGAGCGCGCGAGGTAACCCACAGGGGGCGTCCATTCAGTTGGCGAGGCCCAACAGGACACAGACATTCTCACCAGTCGAAGTGAGAGAGAAGAGTCGATGTTGCCCTGCCTGTCCCGGTCATTCACAAACATGCTTCAGCGAGGCCAGACAGGACTATGCCAGTGCAAAAGTCGCTAATTGTGCAAAATTGATGTCAAGAATCACATGTTCCTTGAATCTTGGACAAGTGCTAAAACCTTTTGATTGAGACAACCAACCGATTCGAAAAATGCAAGACAACACCCACCTTCCCACCCTCACTGTGAACACCAATTTGGAGCCCGTCGACTTGGAGGCCTTCCCGAGTACCACCCCAGAAACACCACTGTCGCCTTCAGAGAGTGAGAAGTTACAGAACAAGCCCAAGCGCAGCCTCTCAATTAAGAAAGCTCTGTCGTCGGTTAACCCTTTCAAGAGCCAGAGTATCAGCGCACCCTCAACTCCTACAGCATCCCATGCCGAAGTGACCTCGCCACTAAAGTCAGCATTCGCGTCGTCTGATGCACAAAACAAGCTGGATAAACACGTCAACATTGTTGAGTCTTCGGGCGAACAACAACCGACAGCTGAGGTGTCCCAGTCCGCTGGTCAGGAGCCCGACGCTGATGCAGCTCCAAAGAGCCCAGCACCGGACCAACAAGCTCCCATCGTACCGAAAGAGACCCTACGGAGTGCATTCGACTACACCTTCTCAACATCAGCGAACATCGAGACAGCTCAACAGATGTTCCGAGATGCCTGTGCGGACCATGTCTACCCCGTGAATTCTTACAGTCGTCAGGAGTTCATCAGTCTCCTCAAGGAGAAGCTTTGGTACAGACGCAGATTCGCCTCGAAAGAGTTCTTCCAGGTCTTCATCAACATCGCCGCGTTCGTACACCAGTACGTGGACCCAGGCCTCGACTATGAGATAGCGGCGGCATTCGCGCAGACACAGATGGGCCCGAAGTGGATCTTCGCCTCTCGGCTAGAACCACGGATGCACCTTAATTTCAACAATGGGATGCACACTCATTACCTCTGCCATCTGGACAGACGTCCAAGCGTAACAGACGACTATCCAGAGCCTGGCTTGCATGTCGAAATGAAGTGCATGCTTAAGTCTGGGTCGTTCAATGCAGAGCTGATTAAAGCAGCTGGTGATCGGGTAGACCCCAGAAAGAAGACATTAGACAAACAGACACGTTTCCTTTGGAAAAACATCATGTTGAAACGACGACTTGCGTGGGATTTTTGAGTTATACACTTCTCCTTCACCCTTTCTTACTTCCTTTACTTTTCTTATACATGGCAGCCCTGATCTAGTTCAGGGCTTGTTTTACCTCTCTGGTGTAGTAAAGAATATCTCGGCCTATAATATACGATCTGCCATGCGTCTCAGCCATCGCGTGTCCCGAGGCGGAAAGAGACCCTGGCGTACTGGGGGAAGCGATCACTTGACCCAGCTGAGAGCAGGCATCAATCTGCGCCCGGCAACAGAACGCTCTGCAGCATCGGCAAAATTCCTCAGAGAGCCAAAAGCCCCAGTGGCTCTGGGTGACGATCTTATAAGAAAGGACTGGATGATATCGCGATACACCCCTGAACTCTCACTTCCAAATCAAGAGCTGGCTGGGCTAAGGCGAAGTGCATCGAAGCCCAAGAGTCGCATAAAGCGTGTCTTGAACCGCCTTGCAGGCAGTCTGAAAAGGTTGAGGAACCGTCTCAGCATGCGGAGCCTCAAATCGAAGGCAAAGAAGGCAGACAGGAAGCTCAATGCTGATATCGAAGAGGCAGTCAGGGCTGCAAAATCTGCTGAAAACGCGACGGAGATGACTGTCGATCAAATCAACGCACTGTCAAAGCAACACTACCTACCTCCAGGTGCACTGAGGACCAAGGACACAAAGTACAGCCTGGCTAGAAAATTCAGCGACAAGAAATACATCGGACCTGAGGGTGAGGAAAACAGGGGGAGGTTCATGACTCCCTATAACACACGATTCACTTGAGGCAGTAAGAATGTAGCTCTATAGAATTGCGAGTGGTGCAACGATAGCACACAATTTGCACCTGCACAACGCCGTCGAAAAGCAAATTTGAAACAGACATGTTGCTTTGCCAATTCCACGAGCAAAACCTACAAAGCAACATGTTTTGGAGAAAGTCTAAATCAACGCCGCAGCATGGTGGTCTCATCTGGATAGAGGGTGTCTGCATGACATCTGCCACCTCGGGAGACAGGAAGAAATTCGCTCTGCCTGCAGCATCGTACAGGAATACTGTATCAGCTCTGAAGGATGATTGGCAACTCTACATACCTTATGGTCCTCTAGAGAAGGACAGATTCCCTGGAGATCGAAGAGACAGCTTCCAGTTCTTCTTCGATGGCCAAAAGCTGAATGAGGAGGATCTGATCGAAAATATCCACTCTACACGGGACAAGCCTATTATCCTGCACCGGCCGGTGTATCAGGTGCCGTGTCATGACACTCACATCACTGCGCTGCCACTCGAGATAGTGCATGACCACATACTGTCCATCCTCGAGAAGAGGGACAGAGTGGCTTTTGCATGTACCAACAGTCACTTTGACGGGATCTACAAGTCTTCTCCCACCTGTGACATGTCCAGGACCCGGAGCCCACTCACGGGGGACAAGCTATTGATCGATGCTGTGCGAACAGGCCAGTCGCTTCGTATCGTAAATCACCTGATGACCACGAGATCAGAGATGACAGCTACAGGAAAACACGCTGCGCTCCTGCTTGCCCTATGCACAAAAAGGGATCCAGCAATAGTGCATGTTCTGCTCAATCTTGACTCGGCTCGAGATGTGGTCGATATGCGGCATGATTACATGAATGCAATACGTCCGCATCTGCCACAACGACTGATGTATGCCACGGTGAGGCTCCGAGAGCTCGTGGAAGTCCTTGCGGAGAAATCTGACGTGCAGCACATGCTCGAACCATTCCTGAATGCGTGGTCATCAGACCCACTGAGACCTGACGAACAGGACGAATGTGCTATCTGCATGGAGTCCCATGCATCGTACACGCGACTCAACTGTCAACACTTCTTCGGAAGCGAATGCATTGACTCCTGGCGAACGACGTCATCGACAGGCTGTCCGCTTTGCCGAAGACCCTTATGATAGATGTGCTGAATGCACCCCCTTGGGGTTGTGTTCCTACTTTTCCTCTTCCTGCTCTGCGAGGCTAATGTCCCTCGCAGCGCCTTCATGTATGTCACGTTGCGTTACTTCACAGAGTCCATTGGCATGCACTCCACTACATTGTGAGTCGTGCCGCTCTAGAAAGGGCGTCCGTGCTTGTCACGGTCAGGACGGCTGCTCCCAGGGCCACTCCATCGCGATTGCTCATGAGAAAAGCTGCGTACACGATCGCGAATGCCGCTGCACTGAGAACCATGCCCCAGAGCACCTAAAATGTGGCGACTTTGTCGGCTAAGCCGACAAAGCTGGTCTCGGTACTGCGTACCGAAGTTGGGCGCCACTGCATGGCTGCGCAGTCAGTTGCTAATCACGTCAGAGTCACTGCCTGCAGCCGGGCTGCCTCCGAATACTTGTTGTCGATCGACGAAACCTCCAGGAGAGGGCTCCATCGGCTTTTGCCCTCTCCTGGAGGGTTTTTGCTCTCAGGATGTGACGCAATGCGCTCGCAGTGGAGCACAGGGAGGCTCAGAGAGCTTACGAAGTCACCTTTCTTCTGTGATGGCATGCATCATCTTTGGAACAATCAATGATGCCTGCTGAGGTATCCGCATCACGCTATCTCTACACATTCTTTGCTTCATACTGCGACGACAGCAATGTGCACAGCAGACCCAGCCCCAACGCGAGAAGCTTGATCTGCACTGAACACATCATGCGTTGGGTTTTGCAGCTGCAGATGTTCAGAAGACATGAAAATTGATGCTCACAAAGGTGCTTCTATAAATGTTGAGCAAAAACGAACATCATGGGACAAGCACACTCGCAGCCAACTAAGCTAGTGCACGTCAAGCATGAGCTGGTGAAGTCTTCTGTGGAAAGAGAAGTCCTCCTGCATGCCCTGCCAGTGGAAAGATACCGTGAACGTGTGATTGACATCAAAATGGACTTTTGTGGTTGTCGCAGATGCTGTCCCGATGGCTCTGTCGAATTGCAGGAGACAGCTTCCAGCCTGACAGCTTCTTTCGAGGGCCGTCCTCTCAAGGACGATGAGTACTTGAGAGACTTCAGCACAAGCGCAGAGAATCCAGTTTTCATTCGCACCTTTCTGTCTCCTCCTGCTCCGATCCGCCGTCACGACACTCACATTTCAGCGCTGCCACTTGAGATCTTGCATCGGCAGATACTGTCCATACTCGACAAAAAAGCCAGGGTGGCTTTCGCATGTACCAGCAGCCATTTTGACGCGATCTACAAGTCTTCTCCGACGTGCGACATGTCCAGAGTCTATTGTCGGTTCAATGGAGACGAGATCTTGATCAACGCTATTCGAATGGAACAGTCTCATCGTGTGATTAGCCACGTCGTTTCCAAAAGATCGGATGTTACAATGACGGGAAAGCATACAGCTCTTCTGCTCGCCCTGTGCAGGAACAGAGGGCCGGACATCGTGAAAGTGCTGCTCGACCCAGACGCTGGCAATGCGATAGTAGATACACGGTGGATGATATGTGCTCACGAAGAGATCTGCCGCCAACTTCATGGAAATGTTTCGCAGCATCTATGGGGCCTGAGGCTGCGAAACCAAGTACGCGTACTTGCAAAAAGAAGGGATGTCTTACACATGCTCGAGCCATTTCTGAATGCGTGGTCATCAGATCCGCTAAAACCAGACGAACAGGACGAATGTGCTATCTGCATGGAGTCCCATGCATCGTACACGCGACTCAACTGTCAACACATCTTTGGTAGAGAATGCATAGACTCCTGGCGAACGACGTCATCGACAGGCTGTCCGCTTTGCCGAAGACCCTTCTGATAGATTTGCTGAATGCATCCCTAGGGGTTGTGTTCCTACTTTTTCCTCTTCCAGCGCTGTGAGGACAAACGTCCCTCGCAGCGCCTTCATGTATGTCACGTTGCGGTACTTCACAGAGTATGGCATGCACTCCACTACATCGTCAGTCGTGCCGCTCTAGAAAGGGCGTCCGCGATTGTCACGGTCAGGACGGCTGCTCCGAGGGCCACTCCATCGCGATTGCTCATGAGAAAAGCTGCGTACACGATCGCGAATGCCGCTGCGCCGGTCATGAGAACCATGCCCCAGGGCGATCTGTTGGCTGTCGCGATTGGGTCGGCGAACCAGAAGGCACCGATGATGGCCAGTAGGATCTGCGCGCCGGCACTGATGGCAATGACCGAACCCCATGCCGTCCTCTGCTTGGTGTTGTCTGTGCTGCTGTCTCGGAACGATATCGTGACGACAGCGACGATCACCGAGACGATCGTCAGGATCGTTGGTAGAGCCTTCACTGCCCGCAGGGCCAGAGCCTTGATGTTCATCGGATACAAAGGGATGAGATATTGCGCGACCCCGTGAGGAGGGCCCACTTCGGTCGTGCAGAAGTCGAGTCACAACGCAAGCTGTCAAGAGCTTGCGTTGCTGGAGCTATTCGCTGGACGTCTGCACGGCGGAGGTGTTGAGGATCAATTTGCCTCATTCGACGAGTATCAGAGCGCGCGACGGGACTGGATTGCCCGGCACACGACCTTGCACGCGTGAAGAGGATCGAAGACGTCAAGAACTCATTCTGGGTATGACCTCTGCTCACAGCAGACCCTCTCTGATCCCATACAGGGTCTCTCCGACGAGCTGCAGGAACTCGCGACGTGCCTCGTCACAGTCAGCATCGGCCAGAACGCTCATGAGCCCGATCGCCTCTGCCTCACTGTCTGCTAGTCGACCTCTTGACCTGTTCTGCAGACTCTCGGACAGATCATGCTGGTCCCTCCTCTGTAGCTCAGATAGCACGTATGCACTTAGCTCTGCGATGCGCTGGAAGGCAGCGGTTGAGTCAGCCCCTTCTCCAGCACACTCGAGGAGCTGTATGGTGTCGTCGCACATCGCCACGCCCCTCATCCACGCGCTGGCGTCCAGCGCTGCTCTAACTTCATATCGACAGCCCTCGATGCTCAATAGAAGTTCACAAGCGTGTACCCTGTCGCGAGCTGCCCGGTCGGAGCACTTCCAGAATTGCGCAGTGATGCAGACATCTGAGAATAATCCCATACTTACGACCTGGACAGAGGACAATCTCGGCCGAAAACCGGCACAAGGGGCACACGAGTACCAGACATGGTGTACAACTCGTGGCATATGGAGCGTGCGTTGATGGCGTCAGGCGATCAAGGGCCGACATGCCGTGCATGTCCTGGAGTATGGTTCAGAGCCAGGGTGCAGACAGCGACAGCAAAGTGCAGGTGCTGGACAGAAGGCTGCACAAAGGAATGGCCTCTCGGAGCACTCACTGGATAAATGATAATTAGTCCTCGAGGGTCAGCTAGGAGCAGTCGGACTTTCTCCAGTGGCCTCGCCCTCCATGCAGAAGTTGACGCTGTTGCGTCGTTCAGGAACACCATCCCGAAGAGCCTGGCGCAACGCATGTACCCATAGCCGCCTGGGCCGATGTGTACTAGTGAGGACCGACGCAGGCTATCAGGAGCCTGCGTCTCTGGAACCTTCCGAGGTGTCGTCTGGCGATCCGAGAAGCGTGCGCTTGTTTCCATGCGATCGGATGTGCTGGCTCAGGTTGCCCATCTCTGCGGCCGTGAAACTGCAGTGTGGGCATGCGTGAGGACGCAGCTTCTCGTGCACAGTCCGGACATGTCGCCGCAGGTGCCAATCCGACGGGGCTATGAAATCACATTCGGCGACCAGACAGCGGTAATTGTCTGTCTTCAAATGCTTCATGTCGACGTGCCTGAGCAGCCCTTGTTTCTGCGCAAAGCTCTGATTACAGTCATCGTGCGTGCACAGGAAGGTGCGCGGTCGCGGTCGCAGATCCGGGTGGTCCTTGCGGGTGTGCGCCACCAAGTCTTTCTTGTGCCGGAAGGTCTGATCACAAACCCCGCACTCGTGGTTCCTCCATATGTGCCGAATCATATTCGGCTTGCATTTGGCAGCGTATTCGCAGTAGGGACACGGGTACGGTCGCAGGCCCTGGTGGACCGCTCGATCGTGTCTATCCAGATGACACAGAAAGCGTGCTAAAAACTCGCAGCCTGCGTGCGGGCACGAATAGGGTCGAGCTGGCTGAGCTGGCTTTGCGACCTTTGCAACAGGCTGCGGGCGCTGTCTCTTCTTGACAGGCAGTGTGTGCTGGTCCAAAGAGTGGCGTCTGGAGCTTTCCTGCGTGACACGCTGTCCCATAGCGGGGCCTTCGTTGGAAACTTCCACCTCACGATCAGTCTGCAGTGACGAATCCATCTCACCCGGTCCCTGGATGCCCCAGGATTCTGCTTTCGAATTTGCAGTCCTCGTGTCCCATACCACTCACAGCCTATCACCCGATCTGCTCGTACTGACAGAGTTCACAAAGAGTCACAGATCTCGCTCATAACGACGCTCCTCCGCTGTACCTTTGACGTAGGTGCCTTCCACCTTGCCACCTTTGACCTTGCCACCTTGCTGTGCTCACTCGTCGTCCCAGGTCGGATTGACCCACTGGCCGGTCTCCAGGAACTTCGCGTTCCGCTTCCAGGCTGCGCCCCCGATCTGCCAGGTGGGAAGATCGCGCGTCTTCTGCATCCATCGGATGCCGGGGGCCGACTCGGCGTCGGCCTTCGCGTGCGCCAACAGCTCGGGGTGGGCCCTCGTGAACTTGACGACGGACAGGTTGACCGCCTGCAGGAGGCTCAGGACCTCCTTCGAGAGCCTGGTGATGCCCCGCGAGGTCTGCCTCTCGATCGTCTCCCGGACCTTCTCGAACTTGTCCATGGCCGTGTGGTGCATCACCCTGGCCAGGATGTGGGTCACGTTGGACATCTGCACGGCGGCGGTGTTGAGACAGTCCTCCAGGGTCAGCTCGGGGCAGTCGGACTCCCTCCAGTGTCCCTGCCGGAAGTAGTATGTCGCCGTGTCCAGACCCTGCCCCTCCATGAGGACGTTGACGTTGTTGGGCACCTTGTCGTCCAGGAACAGCATCCTGAAGAGCTTGGCGTAGGGCGTGTACCCGCATCCTCCCGGGTTGATGGAGAGCCGCGTCATCAGCTCCTGACCGGACAGCTTCTGCAGGTCGTCGAGCGCGTCGTTGTCGCACCTTCCGAAGTCCAGGGGCTTCGCACCCACCAAAGGCGCTGTCACTGTGTCAAGAGCAGGAGGCTGTGGCTGCGCTGGTGTTTCGACGCTGCTCTGACCTTCAGCATCTGTCCTGTGTTCCTCAACACGGGTTTTGTGACCCCTCGACCGGAGATGAGCTTCGAGCTTTGCGTTTGAAGGGAAGCTGGCATCGCAGAGTTCGCAATAGAAGCGGCTTTGTCCTGGAGGGAGGCAGGGATTCTTCTTGTTCTGGTGTCTCAGAAGCTGAGACTCATGCCTGAAACAGTGCCCACAGGACTGGCACGTGTATCGCAACAGGACCCCTGACATTTAATCATTTGTCCTTGCATTTGACAGTGCAGTGCATCTTTATATGGGATCGTTCAATCAAGCTGAAGGCCTGCCGAAGCCTGTGATATGCCCACCACCGACGACCCTGTCTGCAGGGTCCTCCGAGCCCCTTGCCATTCTCTACCCGGTTATTTTGGACAGAATCCTGCGGCCTCAAAAATATCTGGAACCCATAGGGCGATCCCCAGAATGAAACGATTCTCTCAAAAGGAACCTGACAATTTTATACTTTGGACATTTTAACAAATATAGAAATAAAAAGAAGAAACCACCTATGCAAGTCGCCATGAGAGCCTGCTGAGGCCTGTGATATGCCCACCGCCGACGACCCGGTCTGTGGGGCTCTCCGAGCCCCTTGCCATTCTCTACCCGGTTATTTTGGACAGAATCCTGCGGCCTCAAAAATATCTGGAACCCATAGGGCGATCCCCAGAATGAAACGATTCTCTCAAAAGGAACCTGACAATTTTATACTTTGGACATTTTAACAAATATAGAAATAAAAAGAAGAAACCACCTATGCAAGTCGCCATGAGAGCCTGCTGAGGCCTGTGATATGCCCACCGCCGACGACCCGGTCTGTGGGGCTCTCCGAGCCCCTTGCCATTCTCTACCCGGTTATTTTGGACAGAATCCTGCGGCCTCAAAAATATCTGGAACCCATAGGGCGATCCCCAGAATGAAACGATTCTCTCAAAAGGAACCTGACAATTTTATACTTTGGACATTTTAACAAATATAGAAATAAAAAGAAGAAACCACCTATGCAAGTCGCCATGAGAGCCTGCTGAGGCCTGTGATATGCCCACCGCCGACGACCCGGTCTGTGGGGCTCTCCGAGCCCCTTGCCATTCTCTACCCGGTTATTTTGGACAGAATCCTGCGGCCTCAAAAATATCTGGAACCCATAGGGCGATCCCCAGAATGAAACGATTCTCTCAAAAGGAACCTGACAATTTTATACTTTGGACATTTTAACAAATATAGAAATAAAAAGAAGAAACCACCTATGCAAGTCGCCATGAGAGCCTGCTGAGGCCTGTGATATGCCCACCGCCGACGACCCGGTCTGTGGGGCTCTCCGAGCCCCTTGCCATTCTCTACCCGGTTATTTTGGACAGAATCCTGCGGCCTCAAAAATATCTGGAACCCATAGGGCGATCCCCAGAATGAAACGATTCTCTCAAAAGGAACCTGACAATTTTATACTTTGGACATTTTAACAAATATAGAAAATGAAGGAAGATGATACTTTGATGCTCAGTCAGGGTCTCCAAGCTCCCGCTAACTGATATAAAGAGCGAGCTGCGTTTGTCTCGGATCTCGAGAATCTTAGGCACAGTTATGCACTCCACATCAACAGGGATGGCGCAGATGAAGCCATCCTATAAGTGCGAGACCTGCCAGCTGTCTTTCAAGCATCAGTCTGAATTCTTGAGGCACCAGAACAATAAAAGGAGCTGCTTGCCTCCAGGGCGCTCCAGATATGTATGTGACCTGTGCACGCGCACTTTTTCTCGCTCGGCCAAACTACAGGCCCACCTGAAGAGTGCAGCCCACAGAGCGAGGGTCGTGGAGACCGGTGGCACTCTGGAGGCCCTGGAAGGTGAGGATGCCCCCGCACCGGAGACGTCTGTCGAGCCCGAGGTCCCCGAGGAGGTCCCTGTGATCGACCTGTCACCCTGCACGGTCTGTGACACTGTGCCCTTCACCAGCGAGCTCCGCCGCGACAACCACTACAACTCTCAGACGCATCGCGATGCCGTGCGGAAGGCGGAGAGACGTCGCGCCCGTGAGGAGGAGGCGATCGCGGCGGCCGAGGTCGACGAGGGGCTCGCCGAGAGCACCGATCCGATCATACAGGATGAATACGACGACGTGGCAGCGCGACGCATGGCCGACGCCGAGGACAGCGACGAGGAGGGTCATCCCTCGCGAGCTTCGGCCCCGGTTCCGGATCACCTGCAGGCCGCCTTCGACGCCAACCCGTTCTGCATCCCCTCGTGCGACGAGTGGATCGTGTCCGGTCTGACGGATGACCAGACCGTCTGGTTCGACCGTCTGCAGCCCGAAGGCGTGACCGGAACCTTCCCTGTGGCCTTCAACCTGCTGTCGCAGGCGCTCGGGTATGCAGACCATCAGACCGGTGCGCCCACCCTGTCAGGCTCGTTCACTGACGGACGAGACTACAGGAGGGGCTACAGGAGGCTCTATCTGACCTTGTCGGCAGCACAGCTCTTCTCGCACATCGCACCGGGAACAGACAGCACGACGATTCGCAGCATGTACACGCGGGTCTCCGAGCGGGTCCAGGAGCACGACGTGCTGGACAGGCTCCACGAGGTGTTTCACGCTGCCAGGCTCGCACGGCACGAGAGCGTCCTGGCGAACTGTCTCGGGCGCGGGTACGTGTACCTGTCACAGCCCATGCTGATCAACGGCATCTGGAGGGCGAAGCCCGGGCACACCGATGGCACCCTGAAGGAGCGCTACCATGGCCTGAGGGCGCAGTTCGGCACGGGCGAGAGCCAGTTCCTGTTCGACCGTGTGGCCCGAGCGGACAACTCCAGCGCGGTCGAGGACGCTCTCTTGACCAATTCCAGGCTGTCCAGCAAGAGGTGCCCTGTGGCGTTGCCGAACGGCAACAAGTCGACCGAGACCTTCGAGATCGGCACCATGACACGGCGCGAAATCCACAGGGAGTTCGATCGCATCGCCAGACTCCACGGAAGGATGTTCGAGAGCGTGAAGACCGAGTCGGAAAGGCGGGACACCGAGAAGTACCTTCACGTCGAGAGGTGCACCGAGCTGTCGCTGAGGCAGGAGGCCGAGAGGACACAGCAGGGCCGCAATCTCGTGCGCCTTGCCGAGCTGGATCTGGAGCGCCTGAGGTACCGAGAAGCTCGTTCTCGTGAATGAGAGTGAGTCGGACGGTGGTAGAAGGCATTCTGTTCTGTTGGCTGTACAGTTCGTGGCACATGGGTGCCTACATCTCATGCATGAACAATCGGCTGTCCTGGGCTGTTATCGCGATGGTAGAAAGAGTCCACGGCTAGCCATGACAGATCATCGGAAGCTAGGAGAACGAAGCCTGATCAGACATGCGCGTTTTGGGCAACAGCCTTCTCATCAGTTAGTGAGGTTTTACGAATTTTTTCTATCAAGTGCTTGCAACGACATGATCTCTCCCACCGATGACGTGCAAGAGACAATGGACCGCAATTCAGACTTCGCAATATACAAGAAGCACCTTGACGAGGCGTATGGGAATATTGTACGAGCCGAGCAAGCAAAGCGAGCAGAGGCCGAAAGCAAGCTAGCACAGACAGAAAGCAAGCTAGCGCAGGCAGAAAGCAAGCTAACGCAGGCAGAGGAACATACGGAGCTCGCTTTGCAGGCTGTATATGCAGCCTGCACAGTGCTCATCGCTGGTGGCAGGTACGACCAGTTGCCGTTGCTGGAGCACTACCTGCAGAAGCTCACACATGCTCGGGCTTTCTGGAGACGTCATGCTCAACTCCCTGTCGTGCAGGCTACGCATGCCTGTGCCGATCCTGAACAAGGAGGAATTGAAGAGGGTGGTCACAGATTCACACGACCTGTTGAGAGAAATACAGGCGGACACCGAAGAATCGCGCGCCAGAGATGTAAGCTATGCATACCTGGGACAGAAGAGGCAAAGGGCGCAGGGACATGCTGCACTTGTGCAGGGCAGATGAGCATGTGCGACAATGAATTTCGCAAGCATTTGGTGGCCTGCTGGTTCCAGATAGGGATGGCTTGTGCTAGAAACGACCTGGGACAGAGGAATGAACACTTCAGCGACAGCAGTGTCTATTGCACACAGCTGGGTATGTAGCAAAAGCGTGCTACAAAGGATGTACGAGAGCGTGAGAGTCCGAGTCGGAAAGGCTCGCTAAGCACACCTTGGGTTTTTCAGGTGATTGACCCCTGACAGGGTTCGCAACCCGATCATCGGTCTACGATGAGCGATCGCTGTGGCATCGCCCATAATCGAAGAGCATGGCGCTATCTCGGAACGATGGAGAGGCGCTGAGCGCCACACGCAAGAGTGTCATTCACATCCATCGCCCCATCGCTATCGCCGTCCTGGAAATGTGCAGGGGAGGTGTGTGCCTGCCTTCACCAGGCATCGTTCACACACGTGGCACGACTGGTGGCATATGAAACACTGCACTCCAGGACCGGACCGTGCAGTACAATTGGTGGCTTATGGGACACCGCCAGGACCGCCTAGTACAAGTAGTGGCTCATGGGAAACCGCACTCCAAGCTGAGACCATGTAGTACAACTGGTGGCTTATGTAACACCGCCCTCCAGGACAGTGTAGTACAATTGGTTGCATATGGGGCATCAGTCCAAACGAAGGTCTGCACGGTTGCAGGGAAGGACGAGTCGCCCTTCTTATTGGCGGTGCACCGGGGCGAAAATTCCGGCACGTTGACTGTGGTATCCTATGCCGGGAACCCGAAGGATATGGCGTACTGGAACCTAGAGGGCGTCGGCGACGACGAGTGCGTCGTGGCAGCCAAGCTCCGCGAGCTGCAGGACGCGAACGGACTGAGCGACATCGAGGTCTACCCCTTCTGCGGGTGCTGTCTCGAGCGAAGATACAGATGAAGACGGGCTCGCCTTGTGCCTTACACAGGTGTCCGCGCTCCGTCTGGGACGAGATGTGTCTGGTGTGCGGTGGCCCTCCCGAACATCGTCGCCAAGCTGGCGAAGATGTTCGAGAATCATAGGCACAACATGTATAAAGTATCTGAAGCCTTCAGGAGGCTTCAGAATCATGTAAGCATACTATGGCTGCGGCATTTCTGCAGTGAAACTGGTCTGGGGTCACATATGAAAAGCAGATCCTCAATGGGTTGAAAACGTGTGCGTGGGTGGTGTCAAGGTTGTGACCTGCTGCGTCTGGGGCATCATCGGTTGGGACTGGTCCGCCATGAACCTGGCCATGTGGGGAATGTCTGAGGTGGGTGAAGTCCAGGTCCATGTGCACGTAGCGGTGTAAACAGGACCGCTCGGGTGCAGGGGATCTGCGGCCGGACCGTCAGGCTTTGTCCGCGGGGACTTGGAGCAGCCAGAACCCATCTTTTGAGATTTATCACACTAACCACAGTACCCCTGTGGACTCGATCAATTTTGTGAGGCACTTGCGACCCAGTCAGACTGGGTCTCCCGAACATCCAATGTGTTCATTGATGCGAGCAGTCCGGGACACGTTTACTGTGGGGCTGGAACGGCCCTCAGTTTGCGAACGTATTCCACATAGGCCTGGAGTTGTTTTTCAGTCTTCTTCTGGGCTGCACGGGATTTGGCGGCTGCATCGCGTGCCTCTTTCAACTGAGCCTCATATCGAACGATGTCCAGACGGAGCTTGTCCAGGGCCTGCAAATGACAACTTCTTTAGGTTGACCAATTTGCCGCGCGTGAATTCGAGAGCAACGGAAAGGTGGCCTGCCAGGATACTCACCTTCTTGAGCTCTTTGTATTTCGCCTGTGACACCCCACCGAAACAGGAGCGTTTAAGGTCTGCGACAAATGCGTCGTAATCTGGCTCTGTAAGCCAGACCTGCATGCCAGGTAGAGCCACTTTCAGATGGAGGGAACCCGGGGTTTTGAGTTGTGATCAGAACATGGGGAGAACATCTCACATGTTGGGGCCCTTTACAGGGTTGCTCTGAGATCTGCAGAAGGTTGGCGACTGCCGACGCGGTCGGAGAGACTGCAGAATCGCTGTTGGCCGAGCAAGAGGTTCGAAGCCTCTTGTGGGACTCACTCCGAGGTCTTTCCTGCAGAGTTCACAGCCGCAGGTGAAACCCTGTGCCGAACAACAGACTGTGACACGATGAGGCAAAGGCGAAGCCAAGAGTGAGAAGGATGCTCACCTCGTTCTTGGCTGCACCAGAACATTTAATTCTGAGACTCTCTCTAGCAGCAGGTCCGTGCTCGGCAGTCGCAGGGAGTGCCACGTCTGGTCGCCTCATCGCAGGACATGGCATCAGGCAGTTGCTTGACTCTGGTCTGCCTGACAAAGTCACCGCAGGGCGAAGCTTGACCAGCAGACCTGGGAGCCACGTGGCAGGGAGGCCACAATCCTGAGTCAGAGAGGCGCGTGGCTAGACTTGTTCAGTGGTCTCTGTAGCACCTCGAAGATGCACTTGTCCGACTCGGACAAAGGTGGACTTGGGTTTCTGGTGATAGATGGCAGGTGACACAACGAGAGCTGATGCCGAGCCTTCAGAGATGTTGAGAGTGCCTCTGACACCGAATAGAGTATTGCGTGGGTCCTGCACCCTCATCCAGACGAACGCCAGGCAGAGGCGCATTCCTGGAGGGGCGCCCCTCCAGGTGGGTCTTCGTGTTTCGGGACACCCATCTGTGTCGGATGGGCCCTGACGATCTGCATCCACGCAGAATTCCCAGGTAGCTCAGCTGTGTGCGAGACTCAGGGAAGACTCCAGGGACTTCGAGGCCGATGGGCGTGTGCTGCGCCTGAAGCAGTACGTGCCCTCCGATCTGCTGCCAGGCCACATGGATGCCATATTGGACGCGCTGGCAGCGAACACTCGCGTGGAGGTCCTGTACATCCAGAACTTCGAATGGGTGAGAAGGCCTCTGTGAATCAGTTCTGTGCTCTGTAGCTCAGGCGACCATTCGATGCTGATGTTGACAGCATTAACGGCGCAGGGCATGCTCGATGCTCAGCTGCGGCACCTGGGCGAGGTGCTGGCCAACAAGCGGATATGGGCCTTGAACGTTGGTGAGAACTTTCAGATCACCAACCAGGCCTGGGAGCGCTTCACTCTTGCCCTCGAGGACACCGCAGTGGCCTACCTGTACGTCAGCGAGCAACACCTCCGGAACACGGATCTGAAGGTCAGGATGCGGGATGCTGTGAGATTACATCGCAGGTGCGATCTGCCCCCGACTCGGACTTTTCCAAGACACCAAGACACCACTGTTGCTCAGCCCCACAGTCCCGTGTGCATCATGCAGGGCCGGCCCGGCCAGGGATCCGGAGGTGGTGGACAAGGTGGGAAACATGTGGTGGAACCCCAAGACCTCCAAGAAACGGAGGCTGACATCGACAGAGTTCGACCGTATGATGGCGGCCATGAAGCGACGATGCGTTCGGCACTTGGTGCTGCAGACGCAATTCGACGACCTTGCAAAGGTGGGAAATTTCTCGGCCCGTCCTGAGCTGCTGCTGTCACATTTTTGGTGTTCTTGAACAGAGTGAATGGTGCAGGAACATGAGACCGCGCTACGACTTGCACGAGATCTCTCACGGGAGTGTACAGCAGCGCAGATAGAGGCTGCAGAGAGCAGAGAGGCAGAGGAGGCGGCCAGAGAGAGGCTGAGGTCCTATATCGAGCGTCTGCAGATGGTCAATGTATACACTCTCACGCCATCAGAGAAATAGAAAAAGCGATGCCGAGCGGGATCGCTATCAGGTGCAGTCGTCGTTGTTGCGCTGGCACCACTCGCTCACGTGTTCGTGGTAGGTGGCGTTGCATGGGGTGTAGCAGAGACCTCGCAGGTATTCTCGTGTCGGTGGGCAGCCCATGGGCTTGGAACCTGGGTAGCACAGAGCGCCGATTCTCATCAGGCCGTCACCACAGTGGTCGACCGGTGTGCCGATGCCTCTGAAGTACAGAGCAGGACACAGATCGGTGGGCACTATCTTCCCGGATGGAGAGGGAACGGGTGTGTTGTTCGTGGTGTTGATGGGTACCTGCGGAGTCACCGGCGAGGGAGATGGGGACTGTCCTGCGGGGATGATCAGGGGTCCAGTAGGGGTCGCCGTTGAGGGGGACGGGGACTGTCCTGTGGGGATGATCAGGGGTGCATTGGGAGTCACCGGTGTAGGAGAGGGTGATTGCCCTGCGGGGATGATCAGGGGAGGGTTGCTCTGTGCTTGTGGGGTCTGAGCTGTTGCCTGATTGGTGGTAGCACCGCTGTTGCAGACACTGTTGAAGGTGAGCTGTCGGCCGACGGGCATGAGGCCGCTGTTGGGATCTCCGAGAGCCTTCACACATGTCTGTCCGTCGGTGTAGGATGGGTTGTTTTCGAGGCAGACAGAGGTCGAGAAGGTGTCCCAGCTGGTGGCCTGGCCAACGCGTTGCCAGATGGAGTACAAGGTGTCACCGCTGACCACTGTGTAGGGCGGGATGCATGAGTTTTGGCAAAGCACGGAGGGGGCGGCGAGGCAGACGAGCAGAGTCGTGGAGGTTTTTGCGTACATCGGGTGTGAGTGAGTGTTTATCACTGAAGTCTACCAGACGTGAAATTAGGGCTTCGAATTTGCACTGGAAACCTGTCACGGCTTTGAGCGTGACAGGTGTTCTTCTAGGAGAGCTACTGGTGATTGAGGCGATAGAACGCGATGGCCGAGTAGGCAACACAGCCCGCGCTCGTCCAGGCGGCCATGAGCGCTAAGAAGCCGATGGCGAACAGCCTGTAGGCCACTACGGATGCCTTGAGGGCAGCGGCGATGATGGTCGCCACATGAATTCCCATGCTGGTCATCGAGAACTCCACGACTAATTTGAAGCACGTCTGCGCGAGTCTGACAGCGCCACGGCGCTTGGCATCATCAGGGGCGATGAGGTCTTGATCTGGGCTGTAGCTGGAGGTGTCGCTTCTGCACAGGGTGAATGCCGTGAAGTTGCCCCGTGGGGACGAGGAGGCACAACGGAGCCAGGCCCGTGTGGTCGGGTACCTGCTGAAGGCCTCGAACTCCGATTTGGTCATCTCGCGCTGCTCCACGAGCAGGTGATGGAAGGCCTCTCGGTCCCCCTTGGACAGGCTCGATGAGAAGTTCTTGACGGCGGGGCAGTTCAGGGCACCAACCCAGGAAGAGTTGTGGACGTACTGGATGTCGGCGAAGGTGTTGAAGGCTGTCTCGAACTGGGCACGGCTGTAGTTGCTGTTGAGCAGTGCGGTGTCGTTGAGGGTGGGGCTGTGGTGTCTGTAGGCGGTCGGCACATCGGTGAGTGTGGATCGTGCGGTTGACAGCAGAGTCTTGTTCTGCAGTTCGTCATAGGTGGCATCGGCAGCTTTGGTGATCTCTGCAGATCTGTTGTGGAAGAGGGACTCGCGCAGGGTGGTGTTGTAAACTCGAGGCTTCGCGATGACATGGGAGGCACAGGCTACGATGACGAGAAGGAGGAAGGGCTGCATCACGACTTTGTTTTGTGGCTGATGCATACTGTGTCGGCATATCCGGCATCGAATTTGCACTGAATGAGACAAGTCCGCTACGATCTGCTACGGGAGCGCACAGACCTCTTCCCGGTCTTTGTGCGGCTCCGGCTTCTCGATGTCCTGCTGGACCTGCGGCGGTGACCGAGCCTCTCGTTCATGAGGTGCAGCTTCAGCTGTTCTTGATCTAGCAGGAGCCGGTGGTAGCGCTTGAGATGATCGAGATGCGCGAGTTTCTTGGCTTGGACGGTCTGTGCCTTCTTGCGTTCGAACTTGTGTTTGTCGGCCTTGGCGATCGCGTCGATGCTCTTCATGAGTTCTTTGAAGTCCTCGAAGGGCATGGACTTCCGCAGATTTTGGAGGAGGGAGTGATTCTTGACGATTTCATTCCAGACGTAGAGAGAGATCTTGTCAAAGTCAGTCGCGCCCTGGTAGCTCGCCCAGCGGTTCTTGTCCTTGCCATCGGTGAGAAGCTCGTGCACGGCGAGCGTGAGCTGCTTGAGCGCCTCGTGCTTCTCTGCGACGAGAGAGGTGTGTTTGAGGTATCCCCATCGCATGAGCTCGCGCTGTATCTGACCGCAAACCTCGCATGTCTTCTCGGCGATCTTGAGGGGTGCCTCGTGATTGACGGTGGGATCCCCCTTCTTCTTGTGATGCGCCATGGCGAATCGCCGCTTGACAGCGCACCTGCATGCGCGTTGTCGCGATTGGATGAGTTTGGTGAGTTCCGGACGTGTGGCCTTGTTGAATTCGCTGAAGTGATTATAATCAGTGAAGCGACAGAAGATGCCGTTCCTGACCAGGCTCTCCTCAAATGTGGATGTCAGATCACCCTCTGCACGGGCGTCGGGGCCGCAGGCATCATGATTGTGGTACTCGAGGACCCTCTGGTCGTTGATGCCATCAAGTTCCTCCAGGTCCTCGAAGCGTGTGAGGGGGTCTGGCATGTTGGTCTCGTCGAAGAAGTTCTTGTACTCCACAGGCCCCAGAGGATCGAAGAGCGGGCCATAGCTGTGTTGACGAACTTGGTTGAAATTGGGATTCTGAAACTGAATGCGCTGCTGCTGCTGCTGCTGCTGTTGATCGGTATCAAAGCTACGGGGAGCTCCCCATGGTGGCTGCTGGACGGGCATGGCTGCCGGTGGCAGTCCTGGAAAGGGGTTGTAACGGGCTGGATCCGCCATGAGGCGTTCGGTACTATTACAACTGAAAATGTTGCACTCCAATAGATGTTTATGCTGGCAGCGAACATGCCCAGGGTCCTCAAGCCCAGGCTGTTCTACGACGAGGATCTTCCCGACAGCGACACGACGGACACGGGCAAGAACTGGCAGAAGAGACGACGCACGTACAGGTCGGCATCCTACCTGCTGAGTGGGATCGGCACGGCTCAGAGCCCGTCCTATGAGCCCAAGGTGACCGATGTCATCGACATGAACGGCGCTCGGGTGAACAGGATAGCGATCGACAAGGAGGGCAAGCCTGTGCTGCCTCCGAGACCGGTCGGCATGCCGGACTCGGAGTACCAGTCCTGGCTGTCTGCACTGCTGGCCGAACAGGCAAAGTACACACGTGAGGGGGCGGACTTCATACCCGGGTTCCGCATGCCGATCGTCGTGAAGCGGGTGAATCTGGTCCCACCCCAGCCCAACAAGCTCCTGAACCTATTCAGGGGTTTTCGGAACTGCTGCTCGGTGCGTTCGGTGGAGTACTACCAGGCCCCGGAGATGCTCCGCCTGCTCGTCAACGTGCTGCCGCAACTCCAGGCAGCGGCCACGCATCCGGACAGGGCTACGTCCAGGTGGGTGACGGTGACGAGACTGGAGGAGCGGAGGCTGGCCGAGACCATCCAGGCACGCGCCAGCAGGGGGCAGCCGGTGGAGGAGGTGCTCCTGCTCATGAAGCAGTACTGGGAGATCGAGAACCTGTTGCAGGGCCTGCGTGGTCACGCCGAACACAGGCGCCTCGAGGGCCAGCTGGCGACGGTGCACCAGTTCCTGGAGAGGTACCGACCGGAGACGGGTGGGGGTGCGCTGTCCACAGTCCAGGCGCTGATCTTCCTGGCGGGCGAGAGGATCCACTCGGACAACGACAGCATCCCCGCAAACATGAAGAACGCCGTCCTCGTCCTGAAGCTCTTGGCGGCGCTGCGGGCCCGGCTGGAGTTCTACAGGCTCGGTTTCGACAGGAACCTGCCGGCGACGCAGGCGGGGGTCACCACCTTGCTCGACATCGAGGCTGCCAGCCGTAGGTTCGATGTGGTTTGGCTGCCGAGGCCCCCACGGCCCGGCAAGCTCGTCCTGGATCCGGTGAAGAAGACGCGGAGCTACGAGTGGACAGTGCCCGTGCCGATGGCCATGGTCGACCTCCTGAGCATCGCACGCATTCTGGACAGCGAGTACTGCAGGACGCTCACGGGAAGGTCACAGGTCGATGACATGTACAGACCCCTGAGGCGACAGAGCGACGGGACCTTCAGGGAGATGCCGAGCGTCCGGATCGTCATCGATGGCCTCCCTGGTGGCCAGAAGGGCAGCCCGTACGAGGGAGTCCGTGTCGGTGTCGCGATGCCGGACTCGCACGCGCAGGGAATGGTGCTGAAGAGCCTCAGCAGGATGCCGTACACGAACACGCAGATGAGCGTGGGCAGTCAGCTGACGCTGAACAGTCTGGTCGGCAGTCTTTTTCAGGAGCTGTCACACCTGACACATCACGACCTGTCGCAGCTCACGTACCACGACCCGAACGAGTCTCAGGACAGGGATCTCGGGCAGCGCCTCGGACTGATTGCGGACACAGGGGGCAGCAGAGACGCGGGCGACCAGGCGATTGTGGCCAGGTCGTTGCAGATAGTCCAGGACTCCTTCCTGAATTACAACATCGAGCCGTCGAGCCAGGGTGTGCAGATGTACAACGAGCTGACAGGACTGATGCAGAAACAGCCCGGAGCGCGACAGTCGACGCGCTGGCGGTTTCTGGAGGACATGCAGCACGTGCTGATGGACTGCTGGTTTCGCCTGCCGGCGCGGGCAGGCTTTGTGGACCCCCTGTTCACCCCGGCGATCACGAGAAGACTGCCCGAGCACCACGTCTTCTTCCTGCCGATACCACAACTCTCGGGCTCGGACGTGTTCGATGAGGTGACCGACGATCTGTGCCCGAACGACTCCATGCCGAGCACGAGCAAGAGCCTCGTGACGGTAATAATAGACGTGCGTGGTGGACGCATGGTCATCTTTGACCCCATAATGAGGTCCACAGGCACTCCCGGGTCCACATTGACGGTGTGGAAGGTCCTCGCATGTCTGCTGAGCCTGGGAGTCCGCCTGAGGAGGTCCAGCAGCATCATGCGCGAGGGCAGGGTGGCCTACTCGTCGGCAGCATTCCACATGGTAGGAACGTCCACCGCACACAGAAGGAGGGACGATGTCCGGCGGGCCGCGCTGGCCGCTTACGAGGATTACAAGGGTAAGGGCATCGTTTTTGTAAACAGCAGGCCTGCCATAGCGAAGAGTGTCGTGCTGGCTTTCGGCAAGGACGACCTCGAGCCAGAGAAGAAGGACGACAAGGATGGTGACAAGCGGGACAAGGATGGTGACAAGCGGGAAGACAGGAGAGACAGGGATGACAATGCATCGCAGGGGACACGTCCCTCAAAGGGCGGGGGCCGCAGGCGACAGGTCGGCTCTGGACCTGTCACGGACACAAGCACAGAGCAGTACTCGGTCGGTGACCTCAACCCACACCTGTGCCTGCTGTTCGCTATGAACTTCTTGGGCACAAAGAGGCCCGGCATGTACGACGACCCCTTCAGCCCTGCCCTGCCCGACCCCTTCATCCGCAGCCTAGAGACGCAGCAGCCGGCCACCGTCACGTCCGGGATCGACATCATGGACAACGTCATCAACGAGAAACTGCGGGGCATGTACGACATGTTCTTCTCGTCGACGCCCTGGCGGACACGGCCACCAAAGGCCAAGGACAGCTCTTCGTCGACCGACAAAGAGGGACGGGCGAAGGCGTCTGATTCCGACAAAAAGGACCTCAACACAGGACAGAATGGGTGACTTCCAGGCAGCCTACAGAAGGCTCCTGGACCTGCTGACGAGGGACCGGACGAATGCCCCCCTGGTGCTGCGTCGCACGTCGGAGGCGCTGGTGGGGACCTTGTCTCTCACGAGTCCTCAACGTGCCCTTCTGCTGAACCTGTCGGGGACCTGTCATGCTCTGCTGGGACAGGTGTCTGAGGCAATAGACGACTTCGAGGCCGCCTTGCGGAGCGATGCGTCAGGCACGGTCAATCTCTTGAATTGTGCAAACCTTCATCGAAGGGCAGGAAGGACCGACCAGGCCCTCACGTGTTTCCGCAGGGCTCGCCAGGTCTGTCCGGACGGCACCGAGGCGGCAGTCGGGGCAGCAGGACTTCTCATCGATGAGAAGAGGGACTACGTGAGCGCTCATGCCATCCTGTCGACAGTGAGGTCGCGCCTCGAGACGGACGACACGGCAGAGAGCCGGCAGGGGTTGAGGCTGCTTTGCGTTCTTGCACACGCCCTCGGACACAGCGACGAGGCAGGCGACCTGATGAGGATCGTGTCGGGCTCTTCGGCAGCGCCGCTGCTGCTCCCGGAGTTTTATAGGGACACGAAGGCCATCGACAAGGCGCGCGCACATTTTCTGACGGCTCTGCGGGCCGATGCGCCCTGTCCGTTCCTCGACCTGTTGAAGATAGGTCTGCCCCTGTCGTACCAGGGCCGGCAGAACCTCCCTGCGCTGCGGGAGGTCGAGCGGTATTACCGCTACGCGTTCGGGGTGCCACCGAGGGAGGATCCCCAGGAGGTTGTGCCTGGGAGGGAGAGGTGCCCGCACAGACTGAGGGTGGCGTTCCTGTCGGCCAACCTGGGCAATCATTCGGTGACCAAGGATCGCCGGGGCATCATCGAGAGGCTCGATCGATCCCGGTTCGAGGTGATCGTCCTGACTCTGGAGGCGGTCAGGGACGCGATGGGCGGAGTGGTGTGCGGTGCAGCCGATCGCCACATCGTCCTTGACAAGAGACCCGGGGACAACGTGGGCACCATCCTGCACTTGAACCTGGATGTTCTGGTGTACCCGGACATCGGGCTGGAGAACAGGACGTACTGGTATGCGCTGCACAGGCTGGCGCCCGTGCAAGTGACGACGTGGGGCCACTCCGAGACGTCTGGCCTGGAGACGATCGATTACTTCGTCTCGTCGGCGCTGTTTGAACCACCATCGGCACAGGAGAACTACTGCGAGAGGCTGATCACGATGCGATCGCTCTCGACGTACTATCACCGCCCGCCACCCGTCCATGGCAGGGCTCGATGGCAGTATGGCCTGCCGACTGCCGGGCACATGTACCTGGTGCCGGCGACGATGATAAAGCTCCACCCCGATTTCGACAGGTACATCCTCGATGTGTTGCGGGGTGACGAGGAGGGTTTCGTGGTGCTGATCACGGACAGGAAGCCAGGCCTGGTCCGGGGGGTGCGTGGACGGCTGGACGAGGCCCTGGGTCCCACCATGGCGGCTCGGCTGCACCTGGTCCCGTACCAGGATGCCTTCGGTGACTTTCTGGGGCTGCTCAGCGTCGCCGACGTCATCATGGACTCCCATCCCTTCGGCGGCTGCAACACGAGCTTCGAGGCGTTTGCGTGCGGTGTCCCGGTCGTCACGCATCCCTCACGATTCCTGAACGGTCGGTTCACTGCCGGGCTCTACGGGAGGATGGGGTTCACGGACCTCGTTGTGGACAGCAGGTCCGAGTACACAAAGACGTGTGTTCGGTTGGCCACCGACGATGCCTTCGCCAGCAGGATGCGCACCCTGCTGAACGAGCGTGCGGGTCTGCTGTTCGGCGAGGACGCCAGTGTCACCGAATGGGGCGATGTCCTGGAACGCATCGCGAAACGCCGCCTCGTCGATCCGACACCCCTTGATTTCACGCCCGGTCCAATGGACGTCGTCGTCATCGGCAACGGTCCCTCGGCGGTGCGTCATTCGCTGGGTGCAGTGATCGACCGATTCAAACAGGTGGTCAGGCTGAACGGGTACCGGACGAAGGGCTACGAGCTGTTCGTCGGCGCCAAGACGACGACGTGGGCGGTGTCCGACAAGATAGGAATGAACCGGGAACGTTACGAGTCTGTGGCCGAAGTCCAGCTGGTCTGCCCGACGGCGAAGCGGGATGCCTGGGGGCGCACGAGAAGCCCGTACGAGGGACTCGACAAGTGTGAGCTCCTGGGCGAGGACATCGAGCGCGCTGTCATGGAGGCGGGAGCCGGGGCGGTCGGTCCGGCCAGCAGGTGGCCCTCGACGGGACTGTGCGTTCTGTACCACCTCGCGAAGGGGGACTCCGATAGGTGCTACGTGGTGGGCTTCGATGCCTTCGAGAGCGACGGCGACAGCCTGCACTACTACGAGGAGCACGACGTTTGTGATCACGATCGAGATGTCGAGAGAAAGGCGCTCCGTGCGCTAGAGGAGGGTGGAAAGGTGATCGACCTGGCCACAGCATGTGGTGCGCAGTGTTCCGATGTGGGAACGAAAAATCTCGCCAAACAGTAATGAAGTCGCGACGCGGTGGCTCATGGGCAGACTCGCTGCAGAACATGATCGGCATGAACGGGACGTGGAAGCCCGTCAGAGATGATGGTGCCATGGACAAGACGACGAAGGGGGGTCGGCGCACGCATCGGAATCGCATGGGAACAAAGAGTGTGAAGGGCAGGAAAGTCGGCACCCGGTCTAAGAGAGGGCGCGTGACTGCCAAGAAGGGGTCCAAGAAAATGCGCGGGGGGCAGCATCACTGGTACACGAAGCTGGGTGTGGGCGTGCACAAGTTCTCGGATCCAGCAGGGTATATGGTGGAGACCGACCAGATCCCAGAGTACAACGTGGGTCTCCCCGACGCCCTGACAATGGGTAGGCTCCAGTCCTGAGCACGAATATCTCAGTGTGTGACAGATGTCCACACAGGTGTTTGACAATGTGAGGGTGGACGATGTCTTCTACTCCACGATCGCGCAGGCGAGGGATGCGACTGGCATAACGGTGCAGGACGCTTCAGGAACGGCCCTGCTGCAGGTCAGCACAGGCACGGTGCTGCTCTTCGGGGACCAGAGGCAGGAGAACAACGGCATCCAGAAACAGGTCTACCTGAACCAGCGCAACGTCGGCAGCTCGGCCGGGACCTTCACGGTGCCGGTGATAAACGTCACCCTGCCCCCAGGGGCGTACTCAGGCTTCAAGGTCTTCGTGACGATCACCAATGCAGCCGGCTCGCTGGTGAAGTTCGACGAGTACATAGGCAACGCGACGTGGACAGCAGGGGGAGGAGTCGCGAACGTGTGGCAACTTGCGAGCACACCGGCCAGCTGCTTGGCCGCCTCGGTGGCGTGCGTCGCCGATGCGACCAGTGCATCCCTCGGTGCTGCGAGCGTGAGCGGTGGCTCAGCGACCTACACTCTGAGTCTTGCACTGACCGTGTCTGGATCCTCTCCCGGCAGTGTTACAGCGAACGTCTACTGCGAACACTATGGCTCGAAGCAGGTAACCCTGTCGGCGCCTCCGTGATGATCCCGAGAAAATTGATGCCGGTCGTGAGAATCGGTGTGGTCTTGCAATAAAGCCACCACGAACGAACCCATGTGATCAGTGCCCTCCCACAACTCGAGCGCAGAGATGATCTCCATCGACATGATGCCTGTCATCAATCCCACACCACGACCGATCAAGAGCGCGAGGCGCCTTACCGAGTCCGAATGGATGAAGCTTGACGCCCCTGCGTTGGCGCTTGCATGCTTCGAGCTGACGAGGCTGACGCCGTCGGAGGTCAGACAACTCGACGGCATGCAAAGTCATGAGATCTACAGGTGGCTGTGCAGCGAGTGTTCGCTGACGAGGACCATGAACATAAAAAAAGCAGCTCGGGGAAACATCACAGCTCTCCGCAAGGAGGCTGCCTCTGAGGCGCGCCTGCACTACGCAGAGATCGACGTGCTCAGCAAGAGAGACATGGTGACGTATCTGAGATGGATCCGTCCGGGGCTCGTGACAGACGAGACTGATGGGATCACAACTCTCTTACAGACCGCAGTAGACAAGGCTAAAACGGTTGCCACACGCACGAACTCTGCGGTCAAGAGTCTATACATCACGCACATTGCTCAATGTGTGTGATGCTTCAATCACTCAATGACTGCTGCCTGAGCGCGCACGATGCATCAACCTGTGCGCTGTATGTGGAGTGCATCTCTTCTAGCCTATCCTGAATCTCTACGAAGGTCGGCCTGCTTTCGCACTCCTGCCAACAGGAGCTGATGAGTGCCGACACATCCTCTGGTGTGGTGTCTGACAGTGATGGGCTCCAATCCATCTGGCACTTGTTGAACCAGAGCTGGGCATCCTTCATGGTCTCCTCGAAGCTGTTTGGGGTGACGAGGTGCCAAGCGATCATGCCGAAACCGTACACATCGCTGCGAAGATGGATCTTGCCTGTCATGAGACACTCTGGGGCCGCATAGAGTATGGACCCGGGCTCCTCGGTCAAGACCTCTCCCCGCTGTTCGTCGAGACACCTCGAGAGCCCGAAGTCTGCGACCTTGCACATGAAGCCCCGGGCATCACTCCTGGACGACTTGCAGAGGATGTTCTGGCATTTGAGGTCACCGTGGACGACGCCCACCGAGTGCATGAATCTCAGGCCTGCTGCGATGTCGATGAGGCATCGAATGACGTGCAGGATGCCCTTTACCGGGGATTTCCTCTGTTGCTCCCACAGCCTGGGCGCCTGTCTGTCCAAGGTGTCGCGGTCGCAGAGCTCCATGAGGATCAGAGTCTGTCGCCTATTTGACTCTCCGCATCGGGTCATAACACGGAAACAGGTGACGACGTTCGGGTGGCTGGTCGCTGCGCTGATCATCGCCTCTCGTTCTATGCATCCAGTGGATGTCTGGCTGCCGGGCTTGTGGTCTATGACCTTGACAGCGATGTTGACGCCCAGCCATCTCGCCCGAAACACACTTCCGAAGGATCCGGATCCCAGCAGGCGGCCGATCTCTAGACTGCCGAGACTGTCTCTATCGGCTACCTGGATCTCTCTCGCCAGTCGGTCTCGTTCGTTCGTCCAGGCCCAGGGTCTGCGCCAGCGCCAGAGGTGGTACAGGGCGGCCCCCACTCCGCCCGCGATCAAGAGGCCCAGGAGCTGCATGTGGAAATACGATCGCATGGGGAACTTTCCCTTATAAGACTTAAGTTAGGGTGTAGAGGGGCATGAAATAGGGCACGGTCGGAAGGTTGCCTGCCGAGTCGAGGACAGTCACCTGGACGTACGCGCCGATCTTGGCGTTCGTGACGTTGGAGTCGTTCATGACGATGTTGGTGGTGGTGTTGCTGAGGATGCTTTTGCCCGTCATCTTGAAGATGGGGGCCTGTGTGCTGGCCTGGTGCATGCTGACGACGGGCACCGAGGACGCTGTACCAGCCTGTGAAACACTCAACTGGGCATCAGATAGGGTGCCGCAGGCTGACACAGGGCCTCCGGACGGGTTGAGCTGCAGGTGTTTCGTACCGGTGTAGTTGAGGGTGTCGATGCTCGCATCGCCGGTGTTCAGCGTGGTGAACCTCACACCATCAGCAGGGGCGGCACTGGCGCTGGCGTTGGCCACGACGATTCCAGGAACGGTCTGGTCGTGCTGGCTGGCCCGGATGACGACGTTGGATGACGTGGTGCCGACGTCGAGGGAGGCCAGCGGGGAGGCTGTGGCGATGCCGACCTGTTCCTGCACGATCGCGCCATTGCTTGGAGGAGATGCAGACGCGAATGCAGAGCCTACAGACAGGCCCCCACCGAGGTTGAGCTGGCTCGCCTGAATGGTCAAGGGGTAGGGTGTGCTGGTCGCATTGTTACCGGAGGCGATCAGACCCTGATTGCTGGCCGTATTGAACCTCATGTAGAGGCCCATCCCGGTGTAGGTGTTGGCAGGGTCGTCACTGCCCTGCAGGAAGAGGTCATGGTCGACGTGCAGCGAGGCCACCGCGCTGTTGACGTTGATGCCCACGTTCCCGGTCGGCTGCAGGAGGATGTCGGAGTCCTGACCGAGCCCGGACGTGACGAGGAGGGAGCCGTTGGCATCGACGCGCAATGTCGCGTAGTCGTTCTGGGTGTAGCGCAGTTCGAGGTGCGGCAGATTTGCGGCCTCGCCATTGACCTTGGCGATCGAGAGCTTGGCGAGGGGCGTGTTCGTTCCGATGGCCACCTGCGTGGTGTCGATGGGCTGGTAGTACGTGGCGACGCTCGCGGAGGCTTGTCCCAGTTCCCACTGTCCGTAGGATGCCCCGGAGGAGCTCTGTGTTGCGCTGGTCGTCTGGATGGAACCATCTGGGTACCGCACCCCCCCGCTGGCGTACACATAGCCATACACCGCCAGTTTTATGGGGATGTTGTTCGGGTCGTAGACATCGCTCGAGTTCCCGACGGCCACCTTGCGCAGGGGCCCTGCCGGAACGAGGTTAATGTCACCGTAGTCCACAGCATCCTGGGCGTAGTTTTGGATGGTGAAGCCATGGGTGTTGGTGGTGAGCGCGGTGTAGTTGTTGCTGTCGTAGCTGAGGAGGAACTGCTCGTTCTCGGTCCCCATGACATCGAGCAAGGACGCCAGGACCCGATCCTGAGCACCACCGATGCCGAAGTTGCCAGACTGGTCGATCTTGAACCTCAGGCCGCTGATGACGGTGTCGTTGACGATCTGGGCGTTGGTGTAGAAACGAATCTCATCCAGGCTCGTCCCTGTGGTGGGGTCGTAGACCGTGATGAAGGTCGTGTCTGTATCGTTGGTCACATTGGTCATGCTGACCCAGCTGTCGAGGCCCATGCTCGGGGTGCCGACCAACCGCATCCCCTCGAAATTGCGTCGGTCTGCGTTGTACCGTATCATACCCTCCTGGCTCGTCGCATTCGGTCTCTGTGCGGACGTACCAGTCGGCAGGAGAACGGCGTCGGTGCTTGTGAGATGCAGCTGACAGACCGGGCTGGGGGTCCCGAGGCCTAGATTGCCTGAGGGATCCATGACGGCCACCTGAGAGCCGTTTGTGAAGTAGCGGATGGAGTGCGTGTCGGTGCTGCGGTCATCCGACAGCACTGTGGCGTATGTTGTGCCCTCGATGTCGCGCAGACCGTCCAGATCGATCCAGACATTGCCATCACGATACCCCTCGTAGCTGTGTAGGTCGGTGTTGTACCTGATCATGCCGGTCTCCACGATGGCGGAGTTGGGGCGCTGGGCGGTGGAGCCCACTGGGATGTGGATGGCGTCGGTGTCCTGGATGTCCAGGCGCACAGTGGGTGTGGTGGTCCCCAGTCCGAGCTTGCCCGTGGGGTCGAAATTGGAGACTTCGACGCCCTGGACGAAGAAACGGATGCGGTGGACGTCTGTGGAGTTGTCGTCTGACTCTACGGTGATGTAGGTGGTCTGGGCCTGGTCGATGACGCCACCCAGGGAGCCCCAGACGTCGGCCTGCGTGTAGCCCTCGTAGCGGTGCAGATCGGTGTTGTAACGGATCATGCCGGACTCCACGATGGCGGAGTTGGGGCGCTGGGCGGTGGAGCCCACTGGGATGTGGATGGCGTCGGTGTCCTGAACATCGAGACGCACGGCGGGTGTGGTGGTCCCGAGGCCGAGCTTGCCGGTGGGGTCGAAATTGGAGACCTCGACGCCCTGGACGAAGAAGCGGATGCGGTGGACGTCTGTGGAGTTGTCGTCGGACTCGACGGTGATGTAGGTGGTCTGGGCCTGGTCGATGACACCGCCGAGGGAGCCCCAGACGTCGGCCTGCGTGTAGCCCTCGTAGCGGTGGAGGTCGGTGTTGTACCTGATCATGCCGGTCTCCACGATGGCGGAGTTGGGGCGCTGGGCGGTGGAGCCCACGGGGATGTGGACGGCGTCGGTGTCCTGGATGTCGACAGTGACTCGGGGAGCGAGAGTGCCGATTCCCAATCTTCCGGAAGGGTCCAGAACGGCGACCTGGACGCCATTCGTGAAGAAACGGATGGAGTGTGTGTCGGTGGTGTTGTCGTCGGACTCTACGGTGATGTAGGTGGTCTGCGCCTGGTCGATCAGCCCGCCCAGGGAGCCCCAGACGTCGGCCTGTGTGTAGCCCTCGTAGCGGTGCAGGTCGGTGTTGTAGCGGATCATACCAGACTGGACGATGGTGGAGTTGGGGCGCTGGGCGGTGGACCCCGCGGGGATGTGGATGGCGTCGGTGTCCTGGATGTCCAGGCGCACGGCGGGGGTGGTGGTCCCGAGGCCGAGCTTGCCTGTGGGGTCGAAATCGGAGACCTCGACGCCCTGGACGAAGAAACGGATGCGGTGGACATCTGTGGAGTTGTCGTCGGACTCGACGGTGATGTAGGTGGTCTGGGCCTGGTCGATGACGCCGCCGAGGGAGCCCCAGACGTCGGCCTGCGTGTAGCCCTCGTAGCGGTGCAGGTCGGTGTTGTAGCGAACCATGCCGGTCTGGACGATGGTGGAGTTGGGGCGCTGGACGGTGGAGCCCACGGGGATGTGGATGGCGTCGGTATCCTGGATGTCCAGGCGCACGACGGGTGTGGTGGTGCCGAGGCCGAGCTTGCCGGTGGGGTCGAAATCGGAAACCTCGACACCCTGGACGAAGAAGCGGATGCGGTGGACGTCGGTGGTGTTGTCATCGGACTCGACGGAGATGTAGGTGGTCTGCGCCTGATCGACGACGCCACCGAGAGAGGCCCAAGCGCTGGCCTGCGTGAAGCCCTCGTAGCGATGCAGGTCGGTGTTGTAACGGACCATTCCGGTCTGCACGATGGCGGAGTTGGGGCGCTGGACGGTGGAGCCGACGGGGATGTGGATGGCGTCGGCGGCCTGGATGTCGACAGTGACGCGGGGAGTGGTGGCGTTGACCCCTAAGCGACCGTTCAGCAGGGTTAGCACATCGGTAGTCCCATCGGACAGCGTGAGACCTACGGACTTGCCGCTGATCGCATCCGCGTGCAGGGAACTGCCGGCCTGGATGTCGACCCCGGTGTTGAAGGTCCACAGCCCGGAGGCCTCGTACCACAACAGGGACTTGTCGGTGGAGCCCTTGAGAACTATGCCGCCACCGTTCGCGGTGGTGTCGTTTGGGTCGGCGATGACACCGAGCTCGATCTGGTGATCCTCGATGTCGACGATCTGTGAGTTGATGGTGGTGGTGTTTCCCATGACCTGGAGATCCCCACGGACGAGCACGAACTTGCCGTTGAAAGTGCAGGTGCTGTTCTGGTTGCCGAAGAAGAACGGGACCCCATCGTTCTGCGTAGCGATGCTGACTCCCTTGACCGTGTCCGTGCAGTTCAGAGTGAGCTCGTTGCAGTGGACGTTGAAGCTGGGCGCCTCGACGTTGAAATTTCCGGGGCCGATCACACTGAAATTGCCCTGCGTGGTGTCGATACTGGTCTCGTTGAGATGGGTCGGGCCGTCGACGAGCATCGACGACATGAAGTGTGCCGGCCCGGCGACGGCGAAGTTACCCTGCAGCTGTAGATTGGCGATTTGGACACCGACGTTAGGGTCTGTGCTCGTGGAATGGATCTCAATGGGGCCTGGATTGAGGATGCTGTCTACCCAAGCGGAGGACCAGCGGTGGGTTGCATTCCCGAGGGACTGGACCGAGTCATTGTACGGCACCACGTCCGTCTGTAGCTGCGAGTACAGGCTCAGACCGCTCACGATGCCGGAGCTTCCTATCGAGACACTCTGACCGGAACTGCATTGGACGGAGAGCCCACCACCGACACTCAGGCTCATGCCGATGCCTACACCCCCGCTGACGACGAGGGCGCCCTGGTCTGGTGACGCAGAATCCTGCTTGGTGCGGATGAGGGCATCCCCCCTGATCATGTTGAACCCGTCGGACAGGGTCAGTCGGCTGAGGGTCTGCAACTCCTCGTTGCCATAGACCGTGCGTCGTCTTGCCATCGACGTGTCACTGAGTCTCTGACAGATATTCCCGGACTGGTGCTGCGTTTTATTTCTCGATTAAACGTATACGACCATGTACCAGATTGCAGGCAAGCGTTCACACAAGCGTTCACACTCACACAAGAGGAGCAAGTCCCGCAGCATGTTCTCACTGTTCGGCAAGAGCGGTAACAAGTCGTCGATGTGGGGCGGGAAGAAGGGCTCCAAGAAGAAGGGTTCCAAGAAGAAGCACAGCCCAAAGAAGGTGAAGGTCGGAGGTGCCCCCTGGTGGATGTAGATAAACATCATTCGCATGTAGCATCCCAATCTATTGACTAGTACTTGCAGCACGTCATGGGTGCTGCAATGCATTGAGAGGTGCGATGCTGAACAGTTATTCACAGAGACGCACAGAAACGCACATCACCGCAACACGTCATTCGTGTTGCGGCACACTAATAGTATTGAAGCGGGTCGCCAGGGCCTGTACGGCGTCTTCTGGAGTCTCATGGGTAGAGTCGAGGCCTGCGGCGAGCATCACGTTGTCAAAGAGGCCGAAGTTCTCGATGGCGGCACCGTCCTGGCTGATGCCTGCGAGCACCTTGTCGCGGTACGTGATGTCTTGCCATACGTAGTACGCGATCACAGGCTTGTTCAGGGCACTCGCGTACCCGCACTCATACACTGTACCACAGTCGGCAGAAGGCCCCCTGAAAGGACGCAGATCGGCGAGGACGGCGTCGCACTGTTTGATCATGTCAAGGTTGCGACTGCGAATGGATTGGGCGTCAGCAGCGCTGCCATCATCTGTCACACAGGAGTCACATGGAGACAGGGCGACCATTCCGAGCGTAAGGCAGCGGGCCTTGAGGTCATCGTACAGCTCGCGAGCGTTGCCGAGGAAGCAGGTCGGGCCCGCTAGGTATATGTGTGGTTGCATCGCAGCGATTTGCCTAGTGTGCACGCTGGCGTGCAGGGTGATGTCAATTTTCTCATGCAGAATTGGCCTCGACGAGCGGCTGTGGGTACGACTGGTCCCTGCCTATGCGATCCAGGCGGTCGGCCACATTCTTCAGACGGAAGGAATCGTCCATGAGCTGGTGCTGGATGCTGTGCAGCTGGTCGAACAGCGGTCCGTACTGTGCGGTGTTTCTGGATCCTATCGGGCAGTCCGCGTAGGGCAGAGACACGCTGGTTGGGTTCTGTGAGACCGTGAGGGTCGGGGCCTGCTGCAGAGCGCTCTGTGTCCCCGCCATGGCCGGCATGGTCAGCATCGCGGGAGCAGTTTGCGTCGCCTGGGCAGGCTGGGAGGTGGGTGGCGCCTGCGCGGTGGTCGTCAGTGTGAGGGCACCTGTGGGCATGGGACTCGAGGCGGTCTGGGCGTTGCCCCCGGCCTTGCAGGTCGCCCCGCCGTACCCCAGAGGGAATTCAGACGGGGCGTGTCCGGGGCTGATGACGGATTGGTCTGTGATGCCGACAGCTGCGAGATCGGCGGTGGTGCACACGTAGTAGTAGTGCTGTGGGTTCAGGACGCGAACGGTGTAGATGCCGCTGGTTCCAGGATTGGTCGGCAGGTCGTTGACATCCTGTGGAAGGGTGTTGGCCCCGAACTGAATCAGCTGCCAGTTGCCGATGCCTGAGTCGGACCATGGAGGTATCTCTGCTGGCGGGGCGAGGGCGGTGCTGATGGTTTGGGCCGCCCCCTGAGGCACCATGGCGGGTGTGCCGGGTGCCTGCGGAGCGAGGGCTACCGTCGAAGTCGAGCTGATGGGAGCACTCAGGGCGGGTGAGGGGGACATTGATGTGCTTGTTGTGGGTGCTGCCGAGATGGTGCTCGCAGTGGGGACAGCCAGGACGTTAGCAACGCTCGGTACGACACTGGCTGTCGGCGCAGTTGTGACAGTTGCCGCGCTGTTGATCGCAGTGGGATCGGTCGTCGGGCTGCTGGAGGAGGAGGGAGAGGCCGTGATGAGAGCAGCGCTCGGCGCGACAGTGCCAGCAGGAGCGGCTGCCCCAGTCGAGGTCGCAGTGGGATCGGTCGTTGGGCTGCTGGAGGAGGAGGGAGAAGCCGTGATGGGCACAGCAGGGGCTGCAAGTGCAGCTGCGATGGTAGGATCGACGGTGGGGCTGGTCGTGGCGGGTGTAGCGGTGGTGCTCGCATCGAATGGTTCCCAGACACCTGATGCCATGCTCACGAACAGGCAGACGAAGGCCAGTATGAGCAGAGGTAGGCACCATGGGTGCCGCTTAGAGATCGACATCGTCATGTATAATGCTGTCACAAATTTGTCACATGCTGTCGTACAGCCTCATAGGGGCAGCTTGGAGCCTGACAGGCCCGTTCCATTGGCCGAACAATGGCTTTGTCAGTTGCTGCAGGTTCGGAAGTGCCTCCGAATAGCGGCACATCACATGCGAATGAGGAACCTCCAGTGCCGAGGAGACAGAGACCATCGAAGACCAGCTCGAGGATAGCCCTCCTCGAGCGTGAGAGTGATGTTGCGACGGCGAACATTAAGAAACTGGAGAGAGATCTGGCCGAGAGGGACGAGAGGCTGGCAGAGCTTTCTTTCCTGCTCCTGTACACCGAGTCCAGGATTCCTCGCCTCCGCTTCACAGACTGGGTGACGTTTACGGACGGATTCAGGATCACCTACGCCATGGGCCAGCCGGTGATGATGTTCACGCCGCTGCTCGACAAAGTCAGTGCCGACGAGGAACACATGCGTGTGCCAGCATTCAAGGGTCCGATCACGGTTATGCGGGATCTTGTGGGAAGTGGAGGGACCAAGTTGCGCATCGAGCGGGCTTTCGGAAAGCCGCGACCGGGAGTCACGACCGTCGGAGAGTTCTTCCAGGCCATCGCCGACTGGCACGATGCAACGCTCAGCGACAGCGATCGCGTGACTTTGGGGCCTCACTGGGAGCGGCCGTTCACCAGCAGGACGACGTACAACGACCTGGTGCCCAAGCACATGTACTACGTAGGCATGAGGGAGCTGGAGCTGGACATATACCAGCTACACCTGATCGAGTGATCTGAAACGAGTTTAGTGTCTGTGGGCATCATAGAGACGCGAAGCCGCGATGGCTGCGGATATGGCAGTCCCGTCTGTTTGGGAATGGAGGCAATACTTCCCGGACAGACCCGGACTCGATCCCCAGAGATTGCAGATAACCCGTGTGGGCAGATACTCCATCACTCGGCCAGAGCATGCAGCCATGGTCAGCGAGGCCATCAAGACGTTCACAGCCCTGGTATCACACCGGATTGAGGGCTTGAGCATAGTGGACGCCACGGCATGTGTGGGAGGCAACACCCTGTCCTTTCTGGAGCACTTCCAGCAGGTGACGGCGATAGAGCAATCCTCGGTACATTTCTACATCCTGCGACAGAACCTCGGCGCATACGGTTTCGAAGATGGGTGTGGACGCCTGCGATTGGTGAACGCAGACTTCACACAGGTCCTGTTCACGCTCTGCAGCGATGTGGTTTTCCTGGACCCTCCCTGGAACAACTCCGGCCCTCTGCCGGAGATCTGGCATGATCGCAAGAGGGACCTCATGCTGTACCTGAGTGACATCCCTATCTACAGCATCATTTCCGAGATTCTGCAGACTGGGCGAGCACGGGTCGTGGCTCTGAAGGCGCCGTCCAATGTAAACCTGAACCTTCTCCTCAGGCGGCTGCCGTTCGGTATCATGACACAGATCGTGAAGATTCACACGTACTACCTCATCCTGTTCGGACAGCCTGCCCGGATCACATAAAGCCGTGGATGCGCGGGACCACAGCACCCAGGTAGATGCGGAAAAAGCGATCGAGATGGGATGTGGGTCCGGACGGCACGGATGTAAAAGTGAAAACCAAACGCCCCAAGCTTTCGCCGCGCTACGAGAGCCTGGCGGAGTTCATCAGATGGGCCGAGGAGTGTGATCTGTGCATGGTGTACGCCAGGCTCCGGCAGGTTCTGCCCATTCTGAGGGAGCTCGACAGGATGGTCGGGATGATGAGCCTGAAAAAGAGCGTCATCGATCAGGTGCTCTTCAGCGTACAGGGGCTGTGCAGCCATCGCGATGCGATGCATCACACGGTGCTGTACGGCCCGCCGGGCTCCGGGAAGACGAGCACGGCGAAGATTCTCGGTAGGCTTTACGCCGCCCTGGGACTCTTGTCGAGGGGACACTTCAGTGTGGCCTGTCGCGCCGATCTGATCGGTCAGTACCTGGGATCGACCACTCAAAAGACGCAACGCGTTCTCGAGGCGAGTCTGGGTGGGGTCCTGTTCATAGACGAGTTCTACTCCCTCGGCAACCGTGAGAATCGCGACAGCTACTCCAAGGAGTGCCTGGACTGCATGGTTGCGTTCATGTCCGAACACGCCCAGGACTTCATCCTGATCGTGGCCGGGTACAAGGATGCGATCGATCGGAACATCTTCGCGGCCAACGAGGGGCTCAAGAGACGCTTCCCGTTCCGCTATGAACTCTCGCAGTACTCAGCGACTGATCTCAAGTCGATCTTCGTAGAACAGGTCCGATCGGCCGGCTGGCACCTCGAGGATGAGGGCACGTTGCCTGTAGAGCTGATCGAGACAAACAAGCAGTTCTTCGCCAACTCCGGAGGAGACACCCTGAATCTCTTCAACAAGTCCACGCTCGCCTACGCGAAGCGTGCCTTCGCAGACTTCAGCGTGATGTTCAAGGTCCTGTCGCGCGCCGACATCGAGGCCGGTCTCGAGCAGCACAAGTCTCACAGCGACAAGGAGGATGACACGTGGGAAAGCGTGCGTCACATGTACACGTGATCGCAAGACGACATATAGCTTCGATTTTCGAGAGTAACTCTAGAGAGATGCGAAGGCGCATGTCTGACTCGCACATGGCGGCACGTTCACGACCGACGAAGGATGGCATGCTGAGGTTCACAGCCCCGATGTCGGGCATCGAGCAGTACATCTCGATGTCCAGGCCCATGTGTCTGAGACCTCGAAGACCCTGGAGAGAGATGGATCAGGATGTCATGAGGTCGCTATTTCTGTTTCACGAGGACGATGCAGTGAGTTGCGGGCCCCTGTCGGGTCTGTGGAGTCGTGGGAAGGCAGAGAGGAGGGACGATCACACAGACACAGCCAGCGTCCCATCTCGGATCATTGCCAGGGCGTTGTCCCCGTTGGCGGCGCCGCCTGCAGAGAAATTCGAGGACATCCCTAGGCCGATCGAGGACATTCCCGGGGCGATCGAGACTCAGGCGGCGCCTGTCCCCTTACCCGAGGCGCCAGATGATCCAGTCGACAGTGGTGGCGACATCGAGCAGACCCCCGAGACGCAGGAGGCAGAGGCAATCACTGTGACGAACACTGAGACCTGCGACGAGATCGCCGATGACGAGGAGTGGGTGATGTTTTCTGAAGACGAAGCTTGGGTGATCGGGGATTCTGAAGACTTCGAGATGTTTACAGCGAGAAACGCGCGATCATGCACACCATCCGAGAGCCCTTGAGGTGGCAGGAAAATTCTCGAGGAACACAGCCTTGATCTGCAGCGCGATGTCGCGATGCTCTCTCTGGGTGTCCTCGGCTGTCCTGGCACCGATGTAATGGATGAAGCTCCGACAGTTTCCGGTCATGTAGAGCACTGTCTTGCTGCTCATGGGCAGCAGGAACCTCGCACACTCCTTGGCGATACCCTTGTTGAGAGCTTCTCGGTACAGCCTGGTGGAGGCATCCTGAACATGCTTCTGGGCATCGTCGAACCACGACTGTGTCTCGGCGTCCATGTCGTCGATGGAGTTCTGTCTGTTCTGTGTGTCTTGCCTGCGTGGCGTGTACGTCACACACTCCGGGGTCTCTGCGTACCGCGCACTGAGCTGCTGGATGCAGAAGGATCTGTGGCGGATGATCTGATCGGCGATGGCCCGACTGGTGGTGACCTCGACGCTCATGCTCACTGTCTCGAAGACCGAGAAGTGGCCGTGTTTCAGGCAATACTCCAGGAGCTTGGGAGCGGTGTCGAAATTCTCCTGATTTTTGGGGTTGGACACCCGGGCGGCGTATGCGATGACATCCTCGGCGGAGCGGCCCTGCAAGCTGCCGACCCCCCTGCTGATGGCGATGAGCTTGACGGAGTTCTCCATGGTGGACGAGGATACACCTTGGACGTCCACCTCTATGTCGATTGCTGCGTTGGCTCGGTCCACGTTCGGGAAGTGTCCTCGGTGCCGACGTCACCTTGGGCTCTCTTGCGTTTCTGCCCACGGGGCTGTGCATCGGCAGAGAAGGTGTCCCGTGCCAGCAGGTAGCCCGGCATGCCGGGGGCGAACCAGCACTGATCTAGCCTGAGGGATTCCTCGTGTGCCGACTGCTTCATGGCATCTACGTCGGCCTGCAGCTTCTCGACCTGGTTCTGCAGGCATTCGTTCCTCTTCTTGAGGTCATCCACAGTCTCGCCCGTGAGGGGCCCGCCGATGTCGACGCGTCCATTGAATATGGAATCTCCGGAGACGATGAAACCGAATCCGTCATGCTGGTCACCTCCGTCGAGCCCGAACACCTCCCTCAACAGATCGACCATGCGTGAGTGCCATGTGGCACGCCTCCCTATGTCACTTCCATGTGCGACCTCATAAAGTCGTGTGGAGCGGTCACAATCTCAGATCGACCATGGATCCCGATGACTTCGAATACCTGACGTTCGAGGGGACTTTGAACGCCTTCTTTCAGGGACCAGCCCGGGGTGCTCGTCGCCCACCAGATCGACAGCTACAACGATGCCATCGAGACGGTCATACCCTCCATCATCGCATCCAAGGAGAACAACCCGCTCCGCATCAAGGCGGACTTCCGCAAGGACGGCAACAACCTCAGTCAGCACACCAAGGAGTATGAGCTGCACTGGGGCAAGGTGACCGTCGGTCGCCCGGTCGTGCAGGAGAACACAGGGGTCACGAGGCCCCTGACGCCCCAGGAGGCACGCATCAAGAACATCACGTATCAGCTAAATGTCTACGTGGACGTGATGCACCGCCTGAGGTACAGGGACGAGTCCGGCAACTTCGGGGAGTGGGACACGGAGGAGATACCCCGCGTCCTGCTCTGTCGCATCCCGCTCATGCTGGGCAGCAAGTTCTGCATCCTAGGGGACGTCGGCCCCTCGACGAGGGCAGAGCTCGGCGAGTGCAAGTATGATCCTTCCCTGACGCCTTGATTCGCAGCATAGGTTACTGCAAGAAATCACCTGACTCTGAGGTGTGATGCAGGCACGATCCTGGCGGTTATTTTTTAGTCAATGGTAGGGCTTCTGCCTGCCCGAAATCTAGCCACTCCCATTGACACCCCAGTGTACGTTCAAAGGGGTTAGATGTGTGTGATGTGACTATCAGGAGGCCCCTATGGTGTGCAGGAGCCGAAAAAGTGCTGGTCTCGATCGTGAGGATGGCGGATAACCGCGCGTTGGTGTTCGACACACCGAACGAGACCAAGTGGAGCGACGTCGTTGAGATCCGTTCGGCGCTAGACGTGAGGCAACAGATCGCCTACACGACAAAGGTCAAGCTGTACAGGACGAACGGCGCCCAGCTGGGGCGGACGATCAGGGTCAAGTACAACAACATCATCTCGGACCTCCCGATGTTCATCCTGTTCCGAGCGCTCGGGGTGGACTCGGACAGGGAGATCGTCAGGCTGGTCGTGTACGACATGGAGGACACGGAGATGATCGAGATGCTGAAGCCCAGCCTGGAGGAGGGCCTGATGGCGATCGATCAGCCGGCCGCCCTGCAGTACATCCAGAGGGAGCTGAACATAAACAACAACACACAGGCCTCCGAGGAGGCGCAGATGGCCTACAGGCTGCGTCTCGCACGCGACTGGACCCTCAAGTACTTCCTCCCACACGTCGGAGAGGACATGAACGCCAAAGCGCTTTTCCTGGGCCACATGATCAACAAGCTGCTGCAGAGCGTGCTGGGGCGGAGGAGCTACGACGACCGGGACCACTTTGCCAACAAGCGGCTCAGCTCTCCGGGGGCCCTCATCTCCTTCCTCTTCAGCCAAAACTTCTCGAAAAGAACGCACTAGACACCCTGTACTCCAGTTACTTCTTGCCGCAAGTCTTGCATCTCCATCAAGAACCATGACAGCTCTGATACTGGCAGCATGAATTGACGTCGTTGGGTGTGCGCAGAGCTGCTAAAATCTCTAGAGAAGGACCTCCGCAAGAACCTGATCAACTACAACGACTCGGTGGCGAACCTGAAGATCGACAACGTGATCAAGCCGACGGTCCTGGACACGGGCATCAAGTGGGCGTTTGCGACGGGCACGTGGGGTCTGAAGACCTCGGGCACCAGCAACCCGGTGGGCGTGGCGCAGCAGCTCTCGCGGATCAATGCCACCGCAACAGCGTCTTACAAGCGCCGCGTGGTCAGCCAGATCGACAAGAGCGGCAAGAGCGTCGTGCCGCCGAGGAAGCTGCACATGAC